>OV702285.1:407704441-409015941 GCA_916181665.1 Avena sativa | reverse complement strand
AAGTAGAGGGAAGATCTCGCAGAGCTTCGCCTTAAGCCGGAGCGAGTATGGTGGACTATGAGAGAGGCCTTGGTGATCTAGGGTTTAGAGGCACCAAGGGAGGAGGCTAGGCCAGCGGCTAGGGCTTGGGGAGAGCCCCAACTCGGCGGCTAGGGCAAACCCTAGGGCGGCGGCGACTTGTGGTGGCCGGCGGCTAGGGCTAGGGTTTTGGTGGAGAGAGGTGTAGGCTAGAGGGGGCACCCCTGCCCCTTCTTTTATAGGTGGGAGGGCGCCAGACAAGGGGAGGGAGTCCTCCCCAAAGTCGGCCTCCTTGGACGGCGGGTGGAGGGAGAGGAACTCCTCCCCAAGTAGGTTTCCTACTCTCCCTCCACCAAGCAAAACTGCCGTTTGACTTTTCAAATTGGCGTTTGACTTTTCAAACTAGGATTTGATTTATCCCTTTATTTTGCTCAGCCATGATACCTAGTACATGATGCAACCATTCCACATTGTCATGACACATTCATGTACCCTTCACCTCCGGAGTGTCGGACCTTCCGGAACCTTCTAGAACATTCCCGATGAAAACACCGGAATCATTCCCCAACTGCGAAACAGGACTTTCCTTATATGAATCTTATTCTCCGGACCATTCCGGATCTCCTCGTGATATCCCGGATCCCATCCGAGACTACGAATAACATTAAGTTTCTTACTCATCATTCCATAACTACTTAACAACATCAAATCCTTAAGTGTGTCTCCCTACGGTTCGTGAATTATGCGGACATGGTCGAGACACTTCTCCGAACAATAACCAATAGAGGAATCTGGAAATTCATATGGCTCCCACATATTTCTACGGTTACTTTGCGATCGAATGAACCACTTACATACGATACCAATTTCCCTTTGTCTCACGATAGTTTACTTATCTGAGGTTTTGATCGTCGGTATCTTTGCATACCTAGTTCAACCTCATTACTGATAAGTACTCTTTTCTCGTTCCCGTGGTATGTGATCCCTTGTGAGCCAGTCACATGCTTGCAAGCTAATTGGATGACATTCCATCGAGAGGGCCCAGAGTATATCTATTCGTCATATGGATGGACAAATCCCACTCTTGATCCATGTGTCTCAACCCATACATTCCGAACACTCAATGCCACCTTTATAGCCACCCAGTTACGGTGTGGTGTTTGATGTCATCAAAGCATCCTTCCGGTGATGGTGATAAGCATGATCTCATGGTTGAAGGAATTAGGTTACTATGTATCAGAAAGCTTATAGCAATTTAACTATTAAAATGACTTGATCTTTATGCTACGCTTATCTATAGGATTATGTCCACCATACCATTCTCCTAATGATATGATCTTGTTACTAACAACATCTCAAATGTTCATGATCAAGAAACCATGATCATCTATTAATCAACAAGCTAGTATTAAGAAGAGGCTTTACTAGGGACTCTAATTTAGTTTACAAATCACACAAGTATTAATGTTTCTTGTCAATACTATTATAGCATGAATGTAAACATTTATCATAAACACAAAGATATAATAATAACTACATTTATTATTGCCTCTAGGGCATATCTCCAACAATTTAATGGTTCCTTCTTTCATATCAATGATGGCACCAACAGTTTTAAGAAATGGTCTTCCCAAAGTAATTGGACAAGTAGCATTGTATTCAACATCCAAAACATAGAAATCAACAGGGACATAAGCATTGTTAACCATAATTATAACATGATTAACGCTCCCCATGAGTTTCTTCTTAGCATTATCATTAAGTGGGACATCCAAATAACAATCTTCCAGAGGTGGCAAATCAAGCATTTCATAAATCTTCCTAGGCATAATAGAGACACTAGAACCAAGATCACATGAAGCTTTGAGATCAAAGTCATTCACTTGCATATTAATAATGGGTTCCCAACTATCTTCTACTTTCCTAGGGATAGAAGCTTTGTGTTTCAACTTATCTTCCTTAATTTTAACAAGAGCATATGTAATGTGTTTGGTAAAAGCTACATGCATAGCACTACCATCAGGACTTCAAGCAGGCTTTTGTAGGAACTTAATCAGTTCAGAAATATTGCAACCATCAAGATCAAAATCAAACTTAGCATCACTAGTAGTAGACTAATTGGTCTTAGGCATTGTAGGAGGAGGAATAGGAACTTCTTGTGGTTTAGTGGCATCCATATTGGTGGTGGTGATGGTGCACACCCTATTGTTTCTAGCAATTTCAGCTTCCCTTTCCCACTTAACTTGAAGTTGGGCCAACATTCTAACATTTTCATCAATAGTAACTTGTATGGCATGAGTAGCAGCAAAGGTACTTTCCATGGTTTCAGGTTTAGCATCCATTTTATCAATCAAAGAGGATTGTGCTTCAGACAAAGAGGAAATATTTTTTCTCAGCACTCAAAATTTTTGACTGTAAACTAGGCCATGATAAGTATTTCCATTATTAGGAGGATAAGGCATATAGTTATTACCATAAGCATTGTTGCCAAAATTATTATTCCTAATGAAGTTCACATCAGCTTGCTCTTCTTGAGCAACCAAATAGGCTAAGGGAACATTATTTGGATCTAAAGGAGCTTTCCCATTAACAAGCATAGCCATGATAACATCAATCTTATCACTCAGGGAGGAGGTTTCTTCAACAGAATTTATCTTCTTACCATGTGGATCTCTCTCAGTGTGCCATTCAGAGTAGTTAACCATCATATTATCAAGGAGTTTTCATGCAGCACCAAAGGTGATGGTCATAAAGGTACCTTTAGTAGCTGAATTCAACATGTTTCTTGAAGAGAAGTTCAAACCTGCATAAAAATTCTGGATAATCATCCAAGCAGTAAGTCCATGAGTGGGACAATTCTTAACCAAAGATTTCATTCTTTCCCAAGCTGGAGCAACATGTTCACTATCAAGTTGTTTAAATTTCATAATATCACTTATCATAGATATAATCTTAGCAGGAGGGTAGTACTTTCCAATAAAAGCATCTTTGCACTTAATCCAAGAATCAATACTATTTATAGGCAAGGATAGCAACCATTCTTTAGCTTTTCCTCTCAAGGAGAAAGGAAACAACTTGAGCTTAATAATGTCCCCATCTACATCCTTATATTTTTGCATTTCACAAAGTTCAACAAAGTTATTGAGATGGGTAGCAGCATCATCAGAACTAGCACCAGAAAATTGCTCTCTCATCACAAGATTCAACAAAGCAGGCTTAATTTCATAAAAGGTAGCATCAGGAGTAGGTGGAGCAATAGGGGTGCTTAGGAGATCATTGTTGTTTGTGCTAGTGAAGTCACACAACTTTGTGTTTTTAGCAGATTTCATTTTGGCAAAAGTGGAGCAAGCCAACAACAGCAGCAACTAGAGCAGAAACTAATTTTTTTATGTTTTTGATAAGAGAAAGCAAACCAAACTAAACTAATTTTTTTGTGTTTTTTATAAGAGAAAGAAAACCAAACCAAACTAAACTAATGTTTTTGATAAGAGAAACCAAACCAAACCCCTTGTGAAGACGTCCTTAGCCTCCCCGACAACGGCGCCAGAAAACTTGTTGATGGCGCCTGAAAGCACTTCGTCGGGAAACCCCAAGAGCAAGGTGTGAACAGCACAACAACAACTCTTCCCTCAGTAAGAAACCGAGGTTATCGAACCAGTAGGAGGAAGGAAATGTCTCAAAGGTGTTTCTAGCAACTTAGAGACCTGCACAACACAAACTCAAGACTTTTCCCCAACGAACAGTGAGGTTGTTAATATCACCGGTTGCTATAACAAAGGATTAACTGTATGGTGTGGAAGGTGTGGAAGATGTATCAATGGTACAGATTGGACCGGCGTCCATAGTTCACTAGAGGTGTTCTCCTTAGATAAACAAACATGGCATGCTGGGTAAACAAATTACAACAGGGCAATTGACAGGACTGAGCAAGGCATAACAATGCAATAATAGACATCAAGATCCTATGAGATTTGATTGGGCAATAGAAAAAGATACATATACCTCCATCCAAGTGCATCTATGACTAGAAGTCCACCTTTGGGTTATCATCCGAACCTCCTCCAGTATTAAGGGTCAAGCAACAGACAACTTCTTTAAGCAAAGTGTGTAAGGTAAACAATCCACTTGTTCCATGAACAAGAGACCATTGTTTTCTCCCTAATGGCAACAACACATCTACAACCTTAGAGATTTTTGTCACTTACCTTAGATTAAATAGAGGAATGAACCCACTATTGAGCATAAATACCCCCTCTTGGAGTCACTAGCAACTACTTGGCCAAGATAGCTACTAACAACGGAGAGCATGCAAGATCACAAACAACACAGACATGATAGAATCAATAAGACAAAACCATTAACCAATCTGACATAGTAATCTCAATATCCATCGGATCCCTGCAAACACAACATGCATGATTACAAATAGATGAGATCTTGATCATGAACGGAGCTCACAAGATCTAGACATGAAAGAACAAAGGAGGAGATACAACCATCTAGCAACTACATGGACCCGTAGTCCAAGGTGGAACTACTCACACTTCATACCGGAGGCTGGCATGATGAAGAAGAAGGCCTCTGGGATGATCTCCCCTTCGGCAGGGTGCCGAGAAGAGCTTCAGATCCCCCCGATCTAGGGACGATGGTGGCGGCGTCTACAGACGGTTTCGTGGAATATTGATTGGGTACTTATGGTTTAGGCATCGGGGGCTTCTTATAGGCGAAGAGGGAGGCCGAGGGGGTGCCCAAGGCGGCTGCACCCCCGTAGGCACGGGGTGGGCCCACCCGCACGGCCAGGGGGTGTGGCCCCTTGAGGCCCGCCTCCGTCTCGTCTTCTGGCTTCGTGTTCCCCACGGTAAAATATTGACTTTGGCTTTTGTCCCATCCAATTCCGAGAATATTAATTTTCCGCCTTTGTGGAACCAAAAACAGAATAAAAGAGGCAACTGGCACTGTGGCATCTTGTTAATAGGTTAGTACCAGAAAACATATAAAAACACCTCAAACTGTAGACATAGCAAAACAAAGTAGATACTAAGCAAGCATGGAACATCAAAAATTATAGATACGTTTATGACGTATCACTGTCATGCACTATTATAGATCAAATTAATTTTCAGATACTTTTATTAATTAGGGTAACACCATTCTAGTTCATGAATATAGGCATAAATATTGAACAGCATTGAAAATTCCCTAAACCCTAGACCATAAACAACCCCTAAAACTTAAACCCTAAACCCATAAATACTAAAACCCTAAACCCTCAACCCACATACACCCTAACTAAGCATGTGTCATGCACTTATAGATCAACATTTGAGATGCTTTCATTAATTGCGGTAACGCTATTATATTCCATGAATATAAGCATAAAGCTTGAACATTATTGAAAATTCCCTAAACCCTAAACCCCTCAACCCATAATTAAACCCTAACTAAGAAGGTATAATGCACTTATAGATTCAAATTTTAGATACTTACATTAAATTATGGTAACGCCATTCTATTCCACGATTAAAAGCATAAAGCAGCTTGAACATTATTGAAAATTCCCGAAACCATAAAACCCTAAACACTAAACCCCAAAACCCTGACCAGACAAGTATCATGCACTTTTAGATCAAATTTGAGATACTTACATTGAATTGGGAAATGCCATTATATTCGACGGATATAAGCATAAAGATTGAACATTATTGAAAATTACCTAAACCCTAAACCCTAATAAACCCTAAACCCCTAAATACTAAAACCATACACCCTTCAGCCATAATTAAATCCTAACCAAGCAGGGTATGATGCACTTATAGATCTAAATTTGAGATATTTTCATTAAATTGTGATAACGCCATCATGTTCCACGATTATAAGAATAAATCTTGAACATTATTGAAAATTCCCTAAACCCCTAGACGATCATGACCAGGCAGGTGTATCATCCACTTGGTGTAGTGGTATAGTATTGTAAGAGAAAAGACAAGATAAAGATAAGATAAGAATTAGCGCATGTTTGATTCATAGGATAAAAAACGTAGGAATAGGAAAAATGTAGGATCGCAATGTCATGACCACTCCAATCCTACAGGAATTCCTATGAACCAAAGTTTGTTTGACTCCACCGTAGGAAAAACAAAGGATTCTAAAAAAGAGGTAGGAATGCATGTTTGATTTCCTATGAAATATAGCAATAATCCTTAGGAAACATTCCTACGAGAATAAATCCTACAAATCAAATGACCATCGTAGGAAAATTTCCCATAAGATTTAATCCTACAAATTTCCAATGCAAATCCTTTGAATCAAACAGGCCCTTACTACTACGAATGGCCAATATTTTGTATAACCTTCCCTCCTGATGTTTGGGAAGCAAGTTTCTGCTAAAATTCACACTTTTTAAAATTTCGCCAACTACATAGAAAAATGTGTTTAAGTTTATAATCCCTAATTATTATTGTTAGAAATATTATGAAATATACGTTCATATGGTGTGCATTAAATATTGTAGACATTGGTAATTTTGCTCTATATATTTGATCAAATTTTGGATTTGTTGACTTTGACAAATAATTACTACTCCTATATGCGTTCTAGTTTGGGATATATAGAAGGAGTAGTACTACAACGAAGAATATGTCTCGGAGTGGAGGGGAAAACCAAAGAGCAAGAGGGCAGCAACGAGGAGGAGTTGAAGACGTTGTGATATCAGAGCACTCCATGATGATGGGTTTCTAACATGAGGTACTAGTAGTACTATAGCATTACAGCGTACACTCTACTACTAGAAGGAGTATTAAATTTCGCACGCAAAACAAAAAAATTCTCTCTCATTTGCTGCCTCTCTCACCATCCATCTATCCTCTGCGACCCCGCGCATACTAGCCGGCTGATCTCTCCCTCATCCATAGCCTGGCGCTGCGCTGCGCACGTGTGCCTTGGTATGGAGGCACTGTTAATTTGGCGTGCTCATCATCTGTGTTGCTATACACAGGAAGGAAACACTTTGGGCACTGGAGGCAAATATCAGTAGAATTCAAACATTTCTAGTCTCGTCTAATCCATGATTATTCATTTATCGTACACCACAATAGCTAATTTTGTCCCTATTTTTTCTGAAAAGGGGCCAAATTTTGACTACAATAGGCTTCTAGATCGATATGTTGAATCTTGCAAAACAGGAACCTTAAAATGGTTTAAAACGCATGTGACCTAGCTATAAGACACTTGTAGTTCCACTTTTGAGATACTTTAAGAAAACTGTCGTAAAGCTAGATTATTGCACGGATATATAGCTACAAATCTTGATAATTTATGAAACATGGTAATATCAATGAAATAGCCTACACTGGTGGAATTTTATCCATATACTACCTTATAGTAGCTTCACCCAAAAATATTATTGTCACTTTCAGTAAATTATGCTAACGCCATTCCATACCACGAATATAAGCATAAAGCTTGAACATTATTGAAATTGCCCTAAAACCTAAACATTAAACCCCTAAACCCTAAACCCTCACCAAGCATGTATCATGCAATTCTAGATCAAAATTTGAGATCGCTACTTTCATTAAATTGCGCTAACACCATTCTTTTTCATGAATATATCCATACGACTCGAACATTAATGAAATTCCCTAAACCCTAACCCCCTAAACCCTAAACCCTAAGCCTTATACACCTAAACCCTAGAAACCTTAACCAAGAAGGTATATACCATGCACTTATAGATCAAAAATTGAGTTATAATTTCATTAAATTGTTGCTACGTCATTCTATTCCACGAATATAAGCATAAAGCTCGAACTTCATTGAAAATTCCTAAAACACTAAGCCCCTAGCCTTAAATCCAGAAAAACGAAACCCATAAAACATAAACCCTAAACCCTAAAACCTTAAACACTAAACTCCTAAGCCCTGAAAAATTAAGCAGTTATCATGCACACTTATATATCAAAGTTTGAGATACTTTTATTAAATTGGGCAACGACATTCTATTCGACGAATATAACCATGAAGCCTAATCATTGTTGAACATTCACTAAACCCTAAACAACACCTAAAACCAAAACCCTAAACCCCTAAATACTAAAACATTAAACCCTTAACCCCATAACCCATAATTAAACCCTAACCAAGCAGGTTTAACCTACAATTATATATATATATATATCAAAATTTGAGATAATTTCATTACATTGCAGAAACGCCATTCTATTCCACGAATATAACCATAAAGTTTTAACATTATTGAAAAGTCCCTAAACCCTAAACCCCTAAACCAAGGTATCATGCACTTATAGATCCAAATTTGAAATACTTCCAATAAATTGCGGTAACGCCATTATGTTGCATACATATAAGCATAAAGCTTGAACGTTATTGAAAATTACCTAAACCCTAAACCCCTAAACCCTAAACCCCTAAACGACCCTAACTAAGTAGCATGTATATCATCTACTTATAGATCAACATTTGAGATATACTTTCATTAAATTACGCTAATGCTATTCCATTCCACGAATCTAAGCATAAAGCTTGAACATTATTGAAAATTCCCTAAAACCTAAACCTTTAACCATTTAACCTTAAACCCTGACCAAGAAGGTATCATGCACTTATAGATCAAAATTTGAGATACTTTCATTAAATTGCGCTAACACCATTCTAATTCATGAAAGCTCGAACATTATTGAAAATTCACTAATAAAGCCTAAACCCTAAGCCCCCTATATATACCCCTAAAAACCCTAAACCCTCAACCCCTAACCCTAAGCTCGGTCATATTATTGAAAATTCCTAAAACCTAAACCCTAAACTACCCCTAAAAAACCAAAACCCTAAACCCGCAATACTATAAAACTCTAAACCCTAAAACCTGAAACACTAAACGCCTACACCCTAAAACCCGAAATAGTAAACCCCTACACCTTGACCGAGCAGCTGTCATGCACACTTATAGATAAAATTAATTTGCAGATACTTTTATTATTTAGGGTAACACCATTCTATTCGACGGATATAAGCATAAAGCTTGAACATTATTAAAAATTCCCTACTCTGACCCTAAACAACCCCAAAAACTTAAACCCTAAACCCATAAATAATAGTAAAGCCCTAAACCATCAACCCACATACACCCTTACCAAGCATGTTTCATGCACTTATAAATCAAAATTTGAGATGCTTTCATTAAATTTCGGTAATGGTATTATATTTCGTGAATATAAGCATAAATCTTGAACATTATTATTGAAAAATGCCTAAACCCTAAACCCCTCAACCCACAAATAAAACCTAATCAAGCAGGTATCATGCACTTATAGATTCAAAATTGAGATACTTTCAATAAATTATGGTAACGCCATTCTGGTCCACAATTAAAAGCATAAAGCAGCTTGAACATTATTGAAAATTCCTGAAACCATAAAACCCTAAACACTAAACCCCTAAACCCTGACCAAACAAGTATCATGCACTTTTAGATCAAATTTGAGATACTTGCATTAAATTGGGCAACACCATTATATTCGACGAATACAAGCATAAAGCTTGAACATTGTTGAAAATTACCTAAACCCTAAACCCATAAATACTAAAACCCTAA
This sequence comes from Avena sativa, assembly GCA_916181665.1. Taxonomy (NCBI): domain Eukaryota; kingdom Viridiplantae; phylum Streptophyta; class Magnoliopsida; order Poales; family Poaceae; genus Avena; species Avena sativa. The sequence goes on along the minus strand of OV702285.1, from coordinate 409,006,313 downwards.
ACCCTTCAAACCATAATTAAACCCTAACCAAGCAGGGTGTCATGTACTTATAGATTCAAATTTGAGATACTTTCATTAAATTGTGGTCACGCCATTCGATTCCAGGAATAAATGCATAAAGCAGCTTGAAAATTATTGAAATTTCCAGAAACCATAAAACCCTAAACACTAAACCACTAAAACCTGACCAAACAAGTATCATGCACTTTTAGATCAAATTTGAGATACTTACATTAAATTGGGCAACACCATTATATTCGATGAATATAAGCATAAAGCTTGATCATTGTTGAAAATTACCTAAACCATAAACCCTAATAAATAAACCCTAAACCTCTAAATACTCAAACCCTAAACCCTTCAACCCATAATTAAACCGTAACCATGCAGGGTATCATGCACTTATAGATTCAAATTTGAGATACTTTCCTTAAATTGCGGTAACACCATTATATTACACGATTATAAGCATAAAGCTTGAACAGTATTGAAAATTATCTAAACCGCTAAACGACCCTAACAAGGCAGGGGTATCAGTCACTTGTAGTGGTATGGTATTCTAAGAGATAAGAAAAGATAAACATAAGATAAGAATTTACTACCGTGAATGGCCGATCTTTTCAATAACCTTCCCTCCCGATGTTTGGGAAGCAAGTGAAAATTTCGAAACTGGAAAAGTGTGAATTTTTTCCGCCAAGGACCAAAGTGGTTTCCTTCTTATGTACTACTCCTACTCCACACCAACGCGGTTACCGAACACGCCAGAGAAATAGAGCCGCCCCCTAAAAAAACAGAGCCGCTTTACTGAGGCACACGTGCGAAGCGCCAGACTGTGGACAAGGGAGAGAATAGCCATGCCGGTGTGCAAGGGGAGAGGGGTGGAGAGATGAGAGGCAGCGAAGGAGAGAGAAAAACACTTTTTTTGCGTGCATAGGTCCTAAAATTTACTACTAGTAGAGTGTAACTGTAAAGGCGGTCCTAAAATTTGCGTTTTATTCTCTCTGCATGTACATCACATGGAGAGAGGTGAGCATATGTCCAAGCAAAATTGTCACATCCCAAGATTTTCCAAATCTTGTAATGTGAAAAATAAATGAATAAAATAAAACTTTGTTTGATTTTCAGAGCCAGAAGAAACTTTGAAATCCAATTGGAAACCTTCAAACCAATTTGGATTAAATAAATCCCAAAGGGATTAAAAAGATAAATATTTATTAAAGGAAACATAAAACAATATTTTACTACTACTTTGAAATCTTTTATAAAGGTTTTTGGTTTTTCAAAGGGAAAAGAAATATTTTAAATAAAGAATACTTTATAAAACCAAATTAAACCTTGGCCAAGAATTTGAAACAAAAGGGTTTGCTTTGATTAAGAGAGTAAAAGTTTGTTTAATAAAAAGGATTTGATATCCAAATTTTATTTAAATAAAAGCTTTTCCCATTTTAAGAAAACACTAAAACTTATTTTTAAATAAGTTTTTCCAAATATTTTATATTCTCAAATAAAACTTACTGAAGTGCTTTGGTTTTATTTTAGATTTCAAAATAAATATTCTAATAAAACAAATCTTATTTGAAGTAAATGAATAAGGCCTATTTTATTTAATTGTTAATGGACCAAAAATAAAGATGTTATTTTATTTTAAACAAGTTTTCCAAATATTCTTTATTTCCAAATAAAACCTACTGATTTGGTTTTGAAAATATTTGGATTTCAAATGGAGATTCTATTAATTAAATCAAACCCTATTTTATTAAATAACTAATGAACCATTTTATTGAATAAATGAATGGTCCTAAAAAGAATAAAAATATTATTTTATTTTTGGGATTTGGTTTATGTTGATAAACATAACCAAAAACTCATTATAAGTTTGAATTGTTTGAATGGTTTGAGTGAATGAATAATTGATTCAAATTCAAAACAGAAAAATAGAAATAGAAAAGGAAAAAGTTTCAGACAGAAAAAAATAGAGCAGCCCACCATCTGGCCCAACTAACCCAGCAGCAGCCCACCTAGCCCACCTCACCCTCGCCCCCGAACCGTTTTTCCTTACCGCAAAACAAACCCGCGCAGTGTATGACAACTGGAGCCCACCTGAAACTTTCCTCTCTCACTGACAAGCATGCCCCACTCCTCCTGTTCGTCATCCCTAACCTCGCGACCGTTTCCTCCCCATCTCTCGCCTCGCCGTTTCTGGCCAAATGAATTCGGTTGAATTCGTTTAAATGCGCGGTTAATCCTCCCCCTGGACCCTGCTGTCTTAACCACCCTGGTATCCTCTTCCTTCTCCCGCAGACCACACCCCACCGGAGCCCCCAGGCTATGCAAATTGCTTGCGATAACACCCTGTCACCCGATGACTTCCCCGGACGATTCCGGCAGCCCCTCGCCGCCCCTTGCCTCCTCGACCATGCTCACGTGATCCCCACCTCCTGGCGATCATCCCCGTAGCGCCAGCTCGCCCCCGAGCGCCCCAGAGTGTCGGCAACGTCTCCACCTGTACGCCACCGACGACCCCCGCAACTCCGGTGAGCTCTAGCACTCGACTCCGTGCGCGCCTTGATCAGTAAATCATGCTGTTTGATTAGTCTGTGTCTTCTGCATCTCCAGGTGCTCGCCAATCACTCGAACGTGTCCTGCAACCTCGCCCCCGTCAACGACTGACCGCACCCGAGGCACGGCTCAACTCCGGTGAGCAATTCCCCAGGAACCCGTGCGCCCCTTGGCCAACAAAGACCACGAGGAGCATCAGCAGTGTGCTGCGAACTCGGTGAGCTCCCCCTCCCTCTTTCTCGCATCCTGCATCGTAGGCAACCTCGCCGCCAGAGCGCCGCCACCGCACAGCCGCCGTCAGCGCCGCTCATTTTAGGTCAAACACGCAGCAACCGTTAGATGCAAATCCGTTGGCTAGGATAGATTCATTAAAACGAAGGGGTACGTTTGATCTAAGCCGCACATGCCCCTTTTAATCCTGTGGTCTGTGTCACTCGATCCAGATGAACCGGTACTGGCCAATCACGGCGCGACGCGTGGCCAGTGTTTGATTGAAACAGATTTAGAAACCAGATTTAAATGCCATTTTCAAACCCTTGTAACTTTTGATCCACACGTCCAAAAATTACAAATTTTATGTCGTTGGATTCAGGAGAGCAAGGCCTAGCCAACCATGCCCTTGGTTTAGAAAATAGTATCTGTTAGATTGCTTGTTTTTGCAGATTCATTTATGTGCTTGTTAAGATTAGAAAAATTGTTTAAAAATGATTTTTGGGTTAAAACTTTTGCAAAATGGTTTGTTGTGACCTTACTGACCCTAGGAACGAACCCATGATTTGGAAAATGAATTTGGAAAAGTTTAGAATGGATTAATTAGTTTAGTCCATTTCTAGCCAAATAAAACCATTGTTTTGTTGTGAGAATAGTTTTGAGTAAAAACTTTGGAGGAAATGTTTTGGACCAAACCTACTGACCAAAAACACCAAGTTTTAAGAAACAACAACTTAATTGGTGAAACCACTTAAGGTTGTGGTATTGAGAAAAATGATTTTCACCACATAAAATGATGAAAGGATTTGAAAATGGTTTATGGATAAAACCCATTTGCAAATGACTTTGCCATTTTGGTAAATGACCAATTTGGAACTTACAAAGTTTAGAGGCCTAGTGGAGACCATCTTTACAAATAAGAACCATCTTTTGCATGCTTACATGCATGACTTAGATCTTAGATCCCATTGTTTTATGTGTGTGAAATGTTTGATTGATTATTTGGAATGCTAGTTGATTGGTGTTTTGCTTGAATGATTGTAGTGAAATTAGCAAAGTGTGAGACTAGCAAGATCAAGGAGTGAACCACCATTCCCTACCAAAAAGGCAAGTGATGCTTCATACTTTCTATCCCATTACTTTCACTATGCATAAGTGATTTTGCTAAGTAAAACTTGCATGGATTTTGCTAAGTATAAACCTTACTATAGGAAAACTAGTAGATGAAACCTTAGTGGAAATCTTCCTAAGTTAAGATTCCTACTACTATCGAACCTAGCCTAGCTAATAGAAAACATGGGTGGAAAATATATTCACACTATGGAAAAATCTCTAAGTCTGAGGACTTATGTTTTTGTTTAATAAAACAACTAAGTCAATGAATTCCCTGGGTGGAATGGAAGGATTGGTTTATGTTGAGTGGTTAGACAAGGCCATGGACTTGGCTTGTGTATCTCACTTGTGGTATGCCACCCAGGCACAAAGAGATTTGAGATGTCAAATGTTGAGAAGCTTCAAGTGCAACCACTTGGCAATATGGGCTCTGCCATGATATATAGGTTGCAAGAACTTAGCCATATGGACAGTGGGTGGTAGTGTTTGATAGGTTGGAACGCGTCCATTTTGGTCTAAGGGAAAGCTTCTGAAAGATCTTGTCTTAGGAAACCAAGTCTTGTGGGGAAAGTGCACCACCTCTGTAGAGTGTAGAATCTAAGTACTTAGCCATGTCCCTGGTAAAGGACAATTTGAGCATCAAGACATGGAAGCAATCAAGAATCTCATCATTCAAATTTCTAAGTTAAAACTTGTGGATTGAACAAGGGTTGTTTGAAATATTCAATCTTTGATTGAGAGATGCCTTGTAAAGGATCTTCAATCTTGGATTGAGAAAAATGATTTTATCAAAGCAAAAACTTAGTATTTTCATATGTTAAGGAAAAATCTATTTTGAGCAATGCAAGCCTCAACTCCACTTAGCCAAATGCATATAGATGATAGACTCCACTATACTGTTATAGTATCACTTGCCAATACAATTCAAATGTATTGACCCTTTGTGGCTGTAACTTGTATGTTGCAGGTTTGATTGTTTTTAGTGAAGATTGATTGATTAGGATTACAAAGTCTACAACCAACATCTGCCTGTGGCACTTTGAAGATGAAGGACCCCATGACTATAGTTATTCCGCTGCAATGTAATGTAATAGCCAAATGAGCTATGTATTGATGTAATAAAATTATGTTATTCCTGGTTATAAAGTTATATTATGACCTTTGTTTCTTGATATTACATCTTAACTGTGGATGCTAGCTATTGATCCAGGGACTAGCATTGTAAACACAGGGGGCTCTATCTTATTAAAGATTGGAACCCCTAACAGATGGTATCAGAGCATTGTGTTGCCTGTAGGATTTGTAAACCTAGGATTGGACAAAAACCCTTAGAAAAATAGGAGTTGTATTTGTTCCAAAAACTTATTTACAAAAACACTTGTAAGCTCTTCCCTCAACCATTTTGGTTTCAACCCTACATCTCTTCTATTGCAAACTTGATGGAAAAACCTACCCCATGGCCAAAGACTACACCATGTGTAAGGACTACTTCAACTTCTTCAACTCTAATGACTTCAACTTCTTCAACTCTAATGACTTCAACATCTTCAGCATGTTCACCAAGGACTTCCAACTTGGATATCACCAAGGACTACAAGTGAAACAAGGAAATCTTACTCAAGAATTAGAGACTGAGGGAATGCAAAATAAGAAGGAGCCATCAACAACTTTGAAGTATTGCAACTAAGAGTTTTTCTCAAGGAACCATGATCCCAAGTAAGAAGAATCAACCAAGAAGGAAGGAAAGATCACAAGTGAACCATATAGATGGACCACCATAATTTAGTTAAGTCAAACACACCAACTTATGTGGTGTAACAAAAATATTTTGTTGCCTAAGTATGTGCTTGAACCTTGTTTGAGTGAAATGTTTGTTTGTGATGTGTGTGATTAGAAATATTTCCTTAGAAATATTTCTGCTTATTCTAATCTCTACCCAACCCAAACAGATGACTTCTCCAAGAAACTCCAACATCAAGGTTGATGACAACCACAACCAGGAGGACAACATGAAAGAACTTATAGCAACCCAAAACCAGTTGAGCCAAGAGACAACTCAGCTTTTAGCCAACAACAATGGACTAGACCCAGCCATACAAAGGATTTTGAAACTTCAATCCCAATTGTTGCAAAAAATGGTTACTCAAATGATCCACATGGGAGAAAATTTTTCCCAAGGAGCTAATGACAACAAGGATGACAATGATGTTATTCTAGAAGGAACCCAAGCTAGCAATATTTGTAGGGACAAGGAGCATGCATCCAAGGAGCATGAAGATCAATGCCTCAAGAAGAGAGAAAGATCTCCCACCTATGAAGAACATGAACTAGAAGAACTCCTAGCTTTGGAGAGACCCAAAAAGAAGAAGAAGGACATAAGCCAGTTGAAGTGTTACAATTGCAAAGAGACGGGACACTATGCCAATGAATGCCCAGAAAAGAAGAAGAACCAAGGAAACAAACAAGAAGAATTGTTACCCAAAGAAAAGAAAGATATCAGCCAAGTGATGTGTTTCAAATGCAAGGAACTAGGCCACTATGTGAACAATTGTCCAGAAAAGATGAAGAACAAGTTAGACAAGTCTATGAAGAAACTCAACCTTGGCCCATGAGTCAAGTATGGAAATAAAGGACACTATGCAGGTGTTTTCCCAGAGAAGTTACCCCAGGATCCCAAGAGGGCCAACATGAAGTTTAGTTGGAAAATTTTTAAGGGTGGTAGTACCCTAAATGTTTTGAGCCAACTTGTAACCCTAGCCTCCCCAAATCTCGGGACGAGATTTATTTTAAGGGTGGTAGCCTGTCACATCCCAAGATTTTCCAAATCTTGTAATGTGAAAAATAAATGAATAAAATAAAACTTTGTTTGATTTTCAGAGCAGGAAGAAACTTTGAAATCCAATTGGAAACCTTCAAACCAATTTGGATTAAATAAATCCCAAAGGGATTAAAAAGATAAATATTTATTAAAGGAAAAATAAAAAAATATTTTACTACTACTTTGAAATCTTTTATAAAGGTTTTTGGTTTTTCAAAGGGAAAAGAGATATTTTAAATAAAGAATACTTTATAAAACCAAATTAAACCTTGGCCAAGAATTTGAAACAAAATGGTTTGCTTTGATTAAGAGAGTAAAAGTTTGTTTAATAAAAAGGATTTGATATCCAAATTTTATTTAAATAAAAGCTTTTCCCATTTTAAGAAAACACTAAAACTTATTTTTAAATAAGTTTTTCCAAATATTTTATATTCTCAAATAAAACTTACTGAAGTGTTTTGGTTTTATTTTAGATTTCAAAATAAATATTCTAATAAAACAAATCTTATTTGAAGTAAATGAATAAGGCCCATTTTATTTAATTGTTAATGGACCAAAAATAAAGATGTTATTTTATTTTAAACAAGTTTTCCAAATATTCTTTATTTCCAAATAAAACCTACTGATTTGGTTTTGAAAATATTTGGATTTCAAATGGAGATTCTATTAATTAAATCAAACCCTATTTTATTAAATAACTAATGAACCATTTTATTGAATAAATGAATGGTCCTAAAAAGAATAAAAATATTATTTTATTTTTGGGATTTGGTTTATGTTGATAAACAAAACCAAAAACTCATTATAAGTTTGAATTGTTTGAATGGTTTGAGTGAATGAATGATTGATTCAAATTCAAAACAGAAAAATAGAAATAGAAAAGGAAAAAGTTTCAGACAGAAAAAAATAGAGAAGCCCACCATCTGGCCCAACTAACCCAGCAGCAGCCCACCTAGACCACCTCACCCTCGCCCCCGAACCGTTTTTCCTTACTGCAAAACAAACCCGCGCAGTGTATGACAACTGGAGCCCACCTGAAACTTTCCTCTCTCACTAACAATCATGCCCCACTCCTCCTGTTCGTCATCCCTAACCTCGCGACCGTTTCCTCCCCTTCTCTCGCCTCGCCGTTTCTAGCCAAATGAATTCGGTTGAATTCGTTTAAATGCGCGGTTAATCCTCCCCCTGGACTCTGCTGTCTTAACCACCCTGGTCTCCTCTTCCTTCTCCCGCAGACCACACCCCACCGGAGCCCCTAGGCTGCGCAAATTGCTTGCGATAACACCCTGTCACCCGACGACTTCCCCGGACGATTCCGGCAGCCCCTCGCCGCCCCTTGCCTCCTCGACCATGCTCACGTGATCCCCACCTCCTAGCGATCATCCCCGTAGCGCCAGCTCGCCCCCGAGCGCCCCAGAGTGTCGGCAACGTCTCCACCTGTACGCCACCGACGACCCCCGCAACTCCGGTGAGCTCTAGCACTCGACTCCGTGCGCGCCTTGATCAGTAAATCATGCTGTTTGATTAGTCTGTGTCTTCTGCATCTCCAGGTGCTCGCCAATCACTCGAACGTGGCCTGCAACCTCGCCCCCGTCAACAACTGACCGCACCCGAGGCACGACTCAACTCCAGTGAGCAATTCCCCAGGAACCCGTGCGCCCCTTGGCCAACAATGACCACGAGGAGCATCAGCAGTGTGCTGCGAACTCGGTGAGCTCCCCCTCCCTCTTTCTCTTATCCTGCATCGTCGGCAACCTCGCCGCCAGAGCGCCGCCGCCGCACATCCGCCGTCAGCGCCGCTCATTTTAGGTCAAACACGCAGCAACCGTTAGATGCAAATCCGTTGGCTAGGATAGATTCATTAAAACGAAGGGGTACGTTTGATCTGAGCCGCACATGCCCCTTTTAATACTGTGGTCTGTGTCACTCGATCCAGATGAACCGGTACTGGCCAATCACGGCGCGACGCGTGGCCAGTGTTTGATTGAAACAGATTTAGAAACCAGATTTAAATGCCATTTTCAAACCCTTGTAACTTTTGATCCACACGTCCAAAAATTACAAATTTATGTCGTTGGATTCAGGAGAGCAAGGCCTAGCCAACCATGCCCTTGGTTTAGCAAATAGTATCTGTTAGATTGCTTGTTTTTGCAGATTCATTTATGTGCTTGTTAAGATTAGAAAAATTGTTTAAAAATGATTTTTGGGTTAAAACTTTTGCAAAATGGTTTGTTGTGACCTTACTGACCCTAGGAACCAACCCATGATTTGGAAAATGAATTTGAAAAAGTTTAGAATGGATTAATTAGTTTAGTCCATTTCTAGCCAAATAAAACCATTGTTTTGTTGTGAAAATAGTTTTGAGTAAAAACTTTGGAGGAAATGTTTTGGACCAAACCTACTGACCAAAAACACCAAGTTTTAAGAAACAACAACTTAATTGGTGAAACCACTTAAGGTTGTGGTATTGAGAAAAATGATTTTCACCACATAAAATGATGAAAGGATTTGAAAATGGTTTATGGATAAAACCCATTTGCAAATGACTTTGCCATTTTGGTAAATGACCAATTTGGAACTTACAAAGTTTAGAGGCCTAGTGGAGACCATCTTTACAAATAAGAACCATCTTTTGCATGCTTACATGCATGACTTAGATCTTAGATCCCATTGTTTTATGTGTGTGAAATGTTTGATTGATTATTTGGAATGCTAGTTGATTGGTGTTTTGCTTGAATGATTGTAGTGAAATTAGCAAAGTGTGAGACTAGCAAGATCAAGGAGTGAACCACCATTCCCTACCAAAAAGGCAAGTGATGCTTCATACTTTCTATCCCATTACTTTCACTATGCATTAGTGATTTTGCTAAGTAAAACTTGCATGGATTTTGCTAAGTATAAACCTTACTATAGGAAAACTAGTAGATGAAACCTTAGTGGAAATCTTCCTAAGTTAAGATTCCTACTACTATCAAACTTAGCCTAGCTAATAGAAAACATGGGTGGAAAATATATTCACACTATGGAAAAATCTCTAAGTTTGAGGACTTATGTTTTTGTTTAATAAAACAACTAAGTCAATGAATTCCCTGGGTGGAATGGAAGGATTGGTTTTTGTTGAGTGGTTACACAAGGCCATGGACTTGGCTTGTGTATCTCACTTGTGGTATGCCACCCAGGCACAAAGAGATTTGAGATGTCAAATGTTGAGAAGCTTCAAGTGCAACCACTTGGCAATATGGGCTCTGCCATGATCATATAGGTTGCAAGAACTTCGCCATATGGATAGTGGGTGGTAGTGTTTGATAGGTTGGAACGCGTCCATTTTGGTCTAAGGGAAAGCTTCTGAAAGATCTTGTCTTGGGAAACCAAGTCTTGTGGGGAAAGTGCACCACCTCTGCAGAGTGTAGAATCTAAGTACTTAGCCATGTCCCTGGTAAAGGACAATTTGAGCATCAAGACATGGAAGCAATCAAGAATCTCATCATTCAAATTTCTAAGTTAAAACTTGTGGATTGAACAAGGGTTGTTTGAAATATTCAATCTTTGATTGAGAGATGCCTTGTAAAGGATCTTCAATCTTGGATTGAGAAAAATGATTTTATCAAAGCAAAAACTTAGTATTTTCATATGTTAAGGAAAAATCTATTTTGAGCAATGCAAGCCTCAACTCCACTTAGCCAAATGCATATAGATGATAGACTCCACTATACTGTTATAGTATCACTTGCCAATACAATTCAAATGTATTGACCCTTTGTGGCTGTAACTTGTATGTTGCAGGTTTGATTGTTTTTAGTGAAGATTGATTGATTAGGATTACAAAGTCTACAACCAACATCTGCCTGTGGCACTTTGAAGATGAAGGACCCCATGACTATAGTTATTCCGCTGCAATGTAATGTAATAGCCAAATGAGCTATGTATTGATGTAATAAAATTATGTTATTCCTGGTTATAAAGTTATATTATGACCTTTGTTTCTTGATATTACATCTTAACTGTGGATGCTAGCTATTGATCCAGGGACTAGCATTGTAAACACAGGGGGCTCTATCTTATTAAAGATTGGAACCCCTAACAAAAATAAATATACTCCACCATTTAGATAGCGTCTAAACGAGATGATTCGTGGGACTCACTAAACTAAAGATGCTAACTTCTGATGTTCTGCATAGGAGTTTTATAGCTTGGTCACACACTGCCAAGTGGGATCATTATTTTCTTTTTCCTTAGGGCATCCGGAATGTGTAAAAAATCACACCTTAAGACATATAGTAGTACATTGTGGAGAAAATAAAGTTACCTCAAGCTTGTTGGTTTCCCATAGAGAATAGAAAAATCATTTCACCTTGCATGGAGAAATATGACAAGCTATGTGGGTCCTACCTTGTGGCTAATGCTGACCTTATACATTGTGGTAATTTCCATAAGTCGGGTGGGTCCTATGTTACGGATGTCCTTTAGGCACGCGTGCCTTGTACTCACGTCTCCACCACGCTGGACTCGATTTTTTGGCAAAATTCAATTAACTGTTGTAGTTAGATAGAACGCATGAACCACTATATGTGTGAAAACTCCCACGGTTAACAATGCTTACTACCCCATGATGCACCCATCTAGTGTGGGAACTCTATCATGTCGTAAACTATGATGTCGATCGATATGGCCTTGATGACCTTGGTCGTTCCGTTCGGGTTGAAACCCAATAATGTCCATACATGGTAGGAAAATACTGCAAAGATGATTTTTCCAGAACATCAAGTATCATGCAACTGTAGATCAAATTGATCTAACAACCGAGGTTGTGGCCATATCCACATCATAGTTTATGATAATTTTCCCACATTAGGTAGATATGCGCACCTAGAGAAAGAGATGATCTCATTTTTCCATGTGACATGAAGGTTTTTTATGTAAAGCAAGCATTCCCTCTATCCAAAAATAGGATGCATGATGTTTTTGCTCAAAGTCACTTTTTAAAATTTGGCTAACTACATAGAAAAATGTGTTTAAGTTTATAATCGATAATTAATATCATTAGAACTATTATGAAATATACGTTCATATGGTGTGCACTATATATTGTAGACATTGGTAATTTTCTCTATATATTTGATCTAATTTTGGATTTGTTGAATTTGACAGATAATTACTACTATATGCGTTCTAGTTTGGGATATATAGAGGGAGTAGTACTACAACCAAGAATATGTTTGGGAGTGGAGAGGGAAACCGAAGAGCAAGAGGGCAGCAGCGAGGAGGAGTTGAAGGCGGTGCGATATCAGAGCACTCCATGATGATGGGTTTCTGACATGAGGTACTAGAAGTACTATAGCTTTTACATCATACACACTCTACTACTAGAAGGAGTAATATATTTGTTTTTTCTCTCTCATTCCTGCCTCTCTCACCATCCATCTCTACTTGGCAACCCCACGCGCACCGGCCGGCTGATCTCTCACTCGACCACAGCCAAGCGCTACACTGTGCACGTGTGCCTTGGTATGGCGACACTATGACTCTAACGTGCTCGTCATCTGCGTTGTTGTACATAGGAAGGAACCACTTTGGGCCCTGGAGGCAAATATCACTAGAATTCAAACTTTTCTAGTCTCGTCTGAAATCAATGAATGTTCATACATCATACACCACAATAGCTAATTTCGTGCCTATTTATTTTTGAAAAGGGGCCAAATTTTCACTATAATAGGCTTTTAAATCGAGATGTTGAATCTTGAAAACTAGAAGATTAAAATGGTTTAAAACGCACGTGACCTAGCTATAACACACTTGTAGTTCCACTTTTGAGATACTTTGAGAAAATTGCCGTAAATCCATATTATTGGACGGATATATAGCTACAAATCTTGAAAATTTATGAAACCTGGTAATATCAATGAAATAGGCTACACTAGTGGAGTTTTAGCCACATACTACCTTATTGTTGCTTCACACAAAAACATTGTTGTCACTTTCATTAAATTATGCTAACGCCATTCCATTCCACGAATATAAGCCTAAAGCTTGAACAATATTGAAATTTCCCTAAAACCTAATCCTTAAACCCCTAAACCCTCACCAAGCATGTATCATGCAATTCTAGATCGAATTTGAGATCGATACTTCTATTAAATTGCGCTAAGGCCATTATTTCTCATGAATATATCCATACGACTCGAACATTAATGAAACTTCCCTAAACCCTAACCCCCTAAACCCTAAACCCTAATCCCTATAACCCTAAACCCTAGAAACCCTAACCCTGACCAAGTAGGTTTATACCATGCACTCATAGATAAAAAAATGGAGTTATAATTTCATTAAATTGTTGCTAAGTCATTCTATTCCACGATTATAAGCATAACGCTCGAACTTCATTGAAAATTCCTAAAAATTCTAAACCCCTAGCCCTAAAACCAGAAACGCTAAACCCATAAAAAATAAACCCTAAACCCTAAAACCTTAAACACTAAACTCATAAGACCTGACAAATTAAGCCGTTATCATGCACACTTATATATCAAAGTTTGAGATTCTTTTATTAAATTGGGCAATGAGATTCTATTTGAAGAATATAACCATGAAGCCTTATCATTGTTGAGAATTACCTAAACCCAAAACAACACCTAAAACCTAAACCCTAAAACCTAAACCCCTAAATACTAAAAAAATAAACCCTTAACCCCTCAACCCGTAATTAAACCCTAACCAAGCAGGTTTATCCTACAATTTGTAACATCCCAGATTTTATAATAGGATGTTATTAGTAGCATGCATCATCCTTGCATCATTGCATCCTACAAATGAATTTGCAACAAAACCCTAACATCTAAACCTACCAAAACCCTAATAAAGATTCCCTATGTGAGCAATATTGTTGTAGTCATGCTTGACCCTTCTAAAAACTATGTAAAAATAATAAACCATGGTTCTATGATGTAAGATCCCTCCTTTGTAAAGGAAAAGGATCCCTGTGATTGCAATGCTAGTCCCTGGATCAATAGCTAGCAACCACAGTTAAGATGTAATATAAAGAAACAAAGGTCATAATACAACTTTATAACTAGGAATAACATAATTTTATTACATCTTACATAGCTCATTTGGCTATTACATTACATTGCAGCAGAATATCTATAAGCATGGGGTCCTTCATCTTCAAAGTGCCACAGGCAGACATGTTGGTTGTAGACTTGTAATCCTAATCACTTAAACTTCACTAAATCAATCAAACCTGCAACATAACAAGTTACAGCCACAAGGGTCAATATATTTGAATTGTATTGGCAAGTGATACTATGGTAGTATAGTGGAGTCTATCATCTATATGCATTTGGCAAAGTGGAGTTGAGGCTTGCATTGCTCAAAATAGATTTTTCCTTAACATTTGAAAACACTAAGTTTTTGCTTGACAAAATAATCTTTCCCAAGGCATCTCCCATTCAAAGATTGAAGATCCTTAAACCCTTGTTCAAGCACAAGTTTTTAACTTAGAAATTTGGATGATGAGATTCTTGATAGCTTCCATGTCTTGATGCTCAAATTGTCCTTTACCAGGGACATGGCTAAGTACTTAGATTTTACACTCTGCAGAGGTGGTGCACTTTCCCCACAAGACTTGGTTTCACCAAGACAAGATCTTTCAGAAGCCTTCCCTTAGACCAAAATGGATGCGCTCCAACCTATCAAACCCTACCACCAACTGTCCATATGGCTAAGTTCTTGCAACCTATATGATCCAGGCAGAGCCCATAATGCCAAGTGGTTGCACTTGAAGCTTCTCAACATTTGACATCTCAAATCTCTTTGTTCCTGGGTGGCCATCCACAAGTGAGATACACAAGGTTCACCAGTCCCCTGGCCTTGTGTAACCACTCAACCAAAAACCACCAAGCAATTACCATTCCACCCAGGTGATTCATTAACTTAGTTGTTTTATTAAACAAAAACACAAGTCCTCAGACTTAGAAATTTTTCCACAGTTGAATATATATTCCACCCTTGTTTTCTACTAGCTAAGCTAAACATGATAGTAGTAGGATTCTTAACTTAGGAAATTTACTAAGGTTTCATCTACTAGGATTTCCCATAGCAAGGTTTACACTTAGCAGAATTCCATTAAAGTTTTGCTTAGAAAAATCACTAATGCATAGTGAAAGTAATTGGGACAAAAGTATGAAGGATCACTTGCCTTTTTGGTAGAGGGTATAAGTTCACTCCTTGATCTTTGCAATGTTCACACACTTCAAGTCACTACAAATCAATCAAGCAAACAATATTTTAATCTACCAATCAAGCAAAACATCACATAAAATAATAAAGTCAAAGTAATGCATGCAAGCATGCCAAGCTTTGTTTTATTTGAAAGAGTGGTTCCTAATGGGTCATGAACATTTGAAAACACATATTGGTCATTTTGTAAAGTGGCAAAGTCATTTGCAAAAGTTTCACTTCATAAACCATTTTCAAAACAAGGTATCATTTTATGTGGTGTAGAAATGTTTTTACTAAGGCACTAATCTATAGGGTTCACAAAATATGTTTTCAAACCATAAAACTTGGTGTTTGGGATCAGAGAGTTTAAAACAAAACATTTTCCAAAAGTTTTCTTCCAAAACCAATTTTAATAAATAAACTATATTTTTATTTGTCTAGAAATGGTTTTAAATCAAAGAATCATTCTTTTGTTTCACCAAATACATTTTTGAAACCACAAATTGTTTCCTACGGTCAGTAGGTTCAAAACACACCATTTGCAAAAGATTTTATCCCCAAAATCATTTTTGAACAATTTTTATAACCTAAACAAGCATACAAATGTTTCTGCAAAAACAATCATTTTACCAGAAGCTTTTTACTAAAAAAATTGCATGGTTGGCTAGGGCTTTCTCCACTGATTCCATTGATATAAAGTTTGCAAAATTTGGACGTGTGGAACTAAAGTTACAAAGGTTTCAAATCTGCATCTAAATCTGATTCAAACTTTGTTTTAAACAGAACTGGTGCCACGCGTCGTGTTCTTATTGGGCGGTACCGCTTCGTGCGGATTAGCCTCTCTGGTGCGTTGGATCTTAGTTCAATCGCACGGCTCATGTCCACTCGTACCCTTTCGCTCAGGTTCTATTATCAGCCATAGGATCGAGATCTAACGGTGTGAATCTATTCGACCATACTCGAGCGGCGCTGACGGCGGTGAGCGGCGGCGCACGGTCGGACGAGGTGCTAGCGGCGGCTACAGGAAGCAAAGATGGCAGAGGAAGGTCTCACCGTGATCGCAGCGACGTGGGAATGTTCAACGTGGTTGCGAGGAGGCGAGGGGCGCACTGGGGTGGGACTAATCGCTCGCCGGAGACGTCGTCGGCGTCAAATGGTTATGTTCGTTGTCGGGGGCGACGTTGCAGATCGTCCTAAGACAAGATAAGAGCATGGAGAGTGTGGCGAGTGCGGGAGTATCACCGAGGGAGTGCGGGGCGGTCTGGCTTACGAGGGGGAGGTCGCCGGGGAAAATAGCAGACGCGGCGACGCTCAATCGAGGTGGTTGCCGACGTTCTGGGGCGCCCGCGGGTGAATGGAAGGTACTGACAGATGCGCCTGGGAGTGGGGATAAGGCGGTGTGCTTAGGAAGGCAAGGGGCGGCGAGGAATGGTCGGCCTGGGGGCATGTTGACGTGGGGCGACAGAGGGGAACGAGAGAGGAGGGGGAGACGCTTTAACGTGCGTGGTCGCAGCGAGTAATGGCGAAGGCGTTAAGGCGAATTTAACCACGGCATCAACGGCAGGAAACGGCCGGCGTGGTCGTCGCGGGGAGGAAGAAGATGAGCTGGCGGTGGGGTCCGCTGGCAGCGATAGAGAGAGAGGGGAGGTGGGGGTCCGCGTGTCATTGAGTCTGTGGGTTCTGTTTCTGGTGATAAACGTTTCACGAGAGAGAGTGGGGTGGGCTTGATGTTGGGCTTGTTGGGCTGGCCGGCTGGGCTGCTGTTGATTCTATTTTTTTCTTTCTGAATGCTTTTCCTTTTTCTAATTCTATTTTCTGTTTTGGAAATTCAAACAATAAAACAAACATTCAAAACAATTCAAACATTCACCACACTTGTATTGAGTTTTGGTTCTGTTTAACAACATAAACCAAAGTCCAAAAATAAAATAATAATTTCATTCTTTTTAGGATCTATTTAATAATTAAATAAAATAGACCTTAATTATTAATTCAAATAGGTTTTGATTTATTTAATAAAATCTCCATTTGAAAACTAAATATTATCAAAACCAAATCAGTAGGTTTTATTTGAAAATATAATATACTTGGAAAACTTTATTTAAGATAAAATAACATTTTTATTTTAGGGTCCATTAATAATTAAATAATATGGACCTTAGTTATTAAATCAAATAGGATTTGTTTTATTAAAATCTTTATTTTGAAATCTAAAAATAAAAAAAACACTTCAGTAGGTTTTAATTGAGAACATAAAATACTTGGAAAACTTATTTAAAATAATTTAATAAGTTTTGGTGTTTTAATTAAAATGGTAAAAACCCTTTATTTTAATAAAATTGGTTTATTAATAAACCCTCATTATTTTATTTAAATAAACCTTTACTCTTTTAATCAAAACAAAACATTTTATTTCAAAAGCTTGGCCAAGGTTTAATTTGGCTCTATAAAATCTATACTATTAAAAAGATTAAGATTGGGACCATTCGTCGTCTCTCAGAATTTCCGTCTGCCCTGAAAAGACAGTTTTGCCCTTAACGTTTCGGTGATATTGCAGGCACTGCCACCGCCAAGTTGGTCAACCTACTTTTCTCTCTCTCCCGAAGCCTCGTGACGCCGAACTCTCCGCCCCCGCTCGGTCTGGAAAAGAAAAACATCCCCACTCGTGGGCATCCCCGAGCTCTCCATCGATCTGAAGTTGGGGTTGTGGGGTGACGTCTGGCGCGGGGGCAAGTGAGCGGGGCGGTGCAGCGCCTAGGCCGACGGAGGCGGGGAGCCAAGCGGCGGCGGGACACGCTGGGTTGCGGGACGACGTCTGGCGCGGGGCTCCGCGTGGTGGCTCTGGCTGGGCGAGTTCGACGGGGAGGCGAGGAGCATCGAGGGGATCCGGGCAAGGAGCCGACACGGTGGCGGGATTGGCACGGACGGCTCTCAATCGATCTGACGCTGTCCATCTCGTGAGCAGGGTCCGGCGTGGCGGCGGTGAGATGAGAGACGGAAGCGTGCAGACTGCAGAGGCGGCGGGGTCGCCTGGGCTCGAGGACGAGGCGAGGATGTGCTAGCGGCGGTGGCTGATGGCTACTCTGATGCTTGATCTTCTCCGGCGTCCGGGGCCGCAAGGGCGTGTGCTAGCCCCATGCCAATCTCGAATCGGGTAATTTCCCCTGCCGTGGCTACTCCTTATATCGAACATGACTCCAGATCTGCCACCTGAAATCTGTCAACTAATACAGTGTTAATTTCACATGAAGTGCAGAGATCGATCTGGAGCCATCTGGAGCCGCAGCGACGACGGCGTCCTTCGCCAAGCAGCGCTCGACATCGCCAACTTAGATACTTAAACCGTTCATTTTGGACAGTTCTAGGTGTAGATAGTATTGCTGATTAATTTCAGTTTGTTCATTTCGTTTCTTTCTCTGGCGATAGCTAGATGCATTCTCGTGTCTGACTGAGTAATTGTTGTAACCATGATCTGAAAATGCAACTCAAACTTCATCTACAACTGACGGATTCTCTCTGTTTTTTGTCCTGCCAATTGCTAGCCAGGTCTCTTGTAGCAACGCTGCTTCCAATCCAAGCAAGCAAGTAATAAATCCATCAACGACAACATAATGAGAGAAGAATTTACTTTGCTACAACTTGAGAGAGAGAGAGAGACACACACAAACAGAGCATATATGTGCTGTTGTGAGTTCAAGACCAGATGCATTTTAGAGCTATGTTGCTTGTCTGTGTGCTGTTGGTCGAGGGCGGAGAGAAAATGTGCGATTTATCTGCTTGGTTGTATTCTGGCTGAGGGCTGAGAGTTTCAGTGATTTATGCGTTTGGTTGTGTAAGCTGCACGAGAGAGATCGAGAGAATTTTCTGACTATGTGCTGTTGGGAGCAGTGTGGTTTAGAGGAGATTAGAGCTTTATTTTTTGGCTAACTGAACCGAAACTTTTATACTATATTTGGAAAAAACACACTCGAGAGTTTTTTTCCGAGTGTGTGCAGTGTGGTTTAGAAGAGATTGAAACTTTATTTTTGGATAATTGAACCGAGATTTTCAGACTATATTTGGGTTTCGATTTCATTTGAAATTGATAAAATTTGAGTAAAAATAAAATGTAGGTTGGTTCCAATTTTTTTCTAGGTGCTGCACGAGACTGTCACTAAAAAATATCAACCCGTAGCAACGCATGGGCATTATAGAGGACGTACGATTATGGGGAGCGCCGCCTTGCTTTTTAACTAATCTTTTATTGATTTTAGGACCTCCTTTTTCCTAGATTTTTTTTTTGCGGGTCGTTACATGGGTGCCGCTTGCCAACCTAAGCGCTTAATAATTGGCCTGAAAATGTGCAATATTGTCATGAGATGTCTCCTTGATCATATTATGTCATATAGTTTTGTTCCGTAGCAACGCACGGGCACTCTGCTAGTAATCTTTATTTATATTTATACCTTTTCTTTTGAAAACCAAATCTTTTATTAAAAGATCCAAAAATAGTAATTTTAAATATTTTGAAACTTATTGTTTATTTATCCTTTTAAATCCCTTTAGGATTTTATTTGATCCAAATAGGTTTCGAAAGTTTCCAATTAGATTCAAAAAGTTTCTTCTCACCCTGAAAATCAACAAAGTTTTATTTTATTCATTTATTTTTCACATTACAAGATTTGGAAAATCTTGGGATGTGACATATGATGACCACCTCATTTTTACAAAAATTTGGAAACGAGTTTCACTAAGTTTGGATTGAATATGCAAAAGTTATTGAGGAATTAGTAAAACAGAAATGAAAAAAGAATAATACAAAAAAACCTACTGTCTAACCTACTGGGCCGGCTGTGCCAGCCCACTAACGCGCGCGCGTCGCCTAGCACTACCAGCCGCCAGCACAGCCCAGTGCCAGCCCGCGCTGCTGCTCCCGCCGACACCCGGCCCTCACCTCTCATCCCTCCCCTTTTTCCCCCCCACGAGAACCTGAACAGAGTCCTCGCTGGCCACGCTTCCCCCCCCCCCCCCCGTCTCCGTGTCCTTCCAGGACTCCCCCAGGCAGCATATAAAAGCTCAGCCGCTTGACCCTCTCCTACGTTTCCCAACCCTCGAGAAAAACCCTAGCCTCGCCTCTGATTCCGCTGGCTCGTCACCGCAGCCTCGGTAAGATGTCGAAGTCGATGATAGGAGCACCCCATTCCCTTGATTCCTTCCCTAGCATGATCCTATCGATCGAAAATGTCGACTGACCCGTTTCCCCCTCTGTTTACCGCAGCGCACCGCCACGGATTGCTCGCCGGAGCTGCGGAGAAGAAGCGGCCACCGCCACCGCTCGGGGAAGAGAAGATCGTACCTGAGGCAATGAGCGGGACCGCGAGGAGGAGGCGATCATCCGGGACTGCTTCACCCTCTCCGAAGAGCACGGACGCCGACGCCGACCACCGCAGCGCCCAACCGCCGCCAGTCGCTGCCGCCAGTAAGGTAGGTAGTCCGATCTTGTTTCTTAACCGTTAGATCTAGGTTCGGCAGTGAGGATTAGAAGCTTGAATCGAAGGGGTATCGGCAAATCCCGCGCTGCCGCGTGGCAAGACGCGTCAGCGCGCTGCGTCGCCACCGCCTTGCCTAACTGGCCCAATCAGGCTCTGCCACTTGGCACGTTCTCGAATTAGGACTAGATTTAATTGGCAGATTTGTATTAAAACTTGAGAAATTCATAGAAATTTAATTACTTGGCCAAATTTAGCATATTATATACCGTTGGATTCACAAAAAATTATGCAGAACACAGATCTGCAATAAAACTTCAAGTCTACAGTTGGGTTTTCTGTGTATAATTTAATCTTTAGATTAGAGTGTTTAATCCATAGAAAAATAATTAAAACCCCGTTTTAGTTGATTCTTGTTGCGTTGACTTTGTTTTTTACAATACCTACTGAACAAAATTATAAAACCTTGCTTAAGATCATAATAAAGATTCGAGAACATCAAAGATCGATCTGCGATCAAGCTACTTTCAGCTAAAGATTCGAGAACAGGATGTGCCCAAAACAGCCTTCACCACAAGATTCGGATTGTATGAGTACACCGTGATGTCTTTTGGTCTAACCAATGCCCCAGCATACTTCATGACCATGATGAACAAGGTGTTCATGGAATATTTGGACAAGTTTATCGTGGTATTCATAGATGATATACTCATATACTCTAAGGATGAGAAGGAACATGAGAAACATCTGCGCCTAATTATGGAGAAACTAAGAGAACACAAGTTGTATGCCAAATTCAGCAAATGCGAATTCTGGTTAAAGGAAGTGGGATTCCTTGGTCATGTTGTGTCGGCAAAAGGAGTTGCCGTAGATCCTAGTAAATTAGCTTCCGTAACGGAATGGGAGTCACCCAAGAATGTGGGAGATATTAGGAGTTTCTTGGGCCTCGCAGGATATTACCGGAGGTTCATTGAAAACTTTTCCAAAATAGCAAAACCCATGACGGAACTGTTGAAGAAGGAAAATTAATTCCTATGGACCGAGGCATGTGAAGCAAGCTTTCAGGAGTTGAAGAAACGCCTCGTAACGGCACCAGTTCTGTGTCTGCCCGATATCCAAAAGGATTTTCAAGTCTATTGTAACGCTTCTCGACAAGGACTTGGAAGTGTATTGATGCAAGATGGGAAAGTGGTATCCTATGCCTCCCGACAACTTAAGAACCACGAACACAACTACCCCACACATGAT
The DNA here is from genome assembly GCA_916181665.1 of Avena sativa. Taxonomy (NCBI): domain Eukaryota; kingdom Viridiplantae; phylum Streptophyta; class Magnoliopsida; order Poales; family Poaceae; genus Avena; species Avena sativa. The sequence goes on along the minus strand of OV702285.1, from coordinate 408,984,680 downwards.
TTGGAACTTGCGTCTGTGGTTCATGCACTCAAGGTATGGAGACATTACCTCATGGGCAAACATTGTGATGTGTTCACTGATCATAAGAGTTTGAAGTACATTTTCACCCAAAAGGAGTTGAATATGAGACAAAGAAGATGGCTTGAACTGATTAAGGATTATGACTTGGATTTACAGTACCATCCCGGAAAGGCAAACGTGGTGGCCGATGCCTTAAGTCGTACGGTGTATGTGAATGGACTTACCGCGGGGGAACTTCCAGAGGATTTATGCAAGCAATTCAAGGATCTCAGGCTAGAGATAGTTCCGAAAGGGCACGTAGCGACTATGGAAATAGTGTCTACTTTCCAAGGGAGAATCATGGAAGCACAAAAGGGAGATAAAGAGTTGGAGTAAATAAGAGTCAAAATAAGTGAAGGCAAGACGAAAGGATTTCGTCTGGACGAACAAGGGACCCTTTGGTATGGGAAGCGTTCGTGCGTTCCCAATGACCCCAACATCAGGAAGCTGATTTTACAAGAAGCTCACGATTAACCTTACTCAATTCACCCAGGTAACACGAAGATGTACATGGATGTGAAGGATAGATTTTGGTGGAATAACGTAAAAAGAGAAATTGCCGAATATATTTCTCTTTGTGATGTATGCAATAGAGTTAAGGCCGAACATCAGAAACCGGCTGGATTACTTCAACCACTACCTATACCCGACTGGAAGTGGGATAAGGTAGGCATGGATTTTATCACGGGATTGCCCCGGACTCGTTCAGGATTTGATTCTATCTGGGTAGTGGTGGACCACTTTACCAAGGTGGCTCACTTCATTCCCGTAAAGACCACATATTCAAGTGCTAAGCTTGCCAAGATATATATGTCAAGGATTGTAAGTCTGCATGGTGTTCTCAAGGAAATTGTGTAGGATAGAGGCACCCAGTTTCCTTCGAAGTTTTGACGCCAGCTACATGAGTCTCTTGGGACCCGACTAGAATTTAGTACTGCCTTCCACCCTTAGACAGATGGCCAAACGGAAAGGGTGAACCAAATTCTGGAAGATATGTTGAGAGCTTGCGCACTAGACTATGGGTCTAGTTGGGACGATAACCTGCTGTATGCGGAGTTCTCCTACAACAACAGCTACCAGACAAGTATCAAGATGGCTCTGTTTGAAGTTCTATATGGCAGGAAGTGTACAACTCCGCTGTTATGGAGTGGAGTTGGCGAACGTAGTCTTTTTAGACCTGAACTGATCAAGGATGCCGAAGAAAAGGTACGACAGATTCAGGACAGGCTAAAGGTAGCTCAATCACGACAAAAGAGCTATGCTGATTCCAAATACAGAAATGTGACTTATGAAATAGGGGACCGCGCGTACCTTCGCGTTTCACCGCTACGAGGAGTTAAGAGGTTTGGAATCAAGGGTAAGTTAGCCCCACGATTCATAGGTCCATATAAGGTTCTGCCCGTAGAGGAGAAGTTGCTTATCAGTTGGAGTTACCAGAAGGACTGACTGTTCATGATGTGTTTCATGTGTCACAACTAAAGAAGTGTCACCCGGAGATGGCCGAAACACCGCTAAGAGATACCGTTCCCCTAGATGAGGTTCAATTGGAGAATGACCTTACCTATGAGGAAAAACCCATCAAAATACTAGAAACAACAGAAAGGATTACCCGCACCAAGACTATAAGATTCTGCAAAGTACAATGGAACCACCACTCCGAGGAAGAAGCCACGTGGGAGCGTGAAGAAGATTTGAAGGCAGAACACCCACACCTATTTGCTAGCCAGCCCGAATCTCGGGGACGAGATTCTTCATAAGGGGGGTAGGTTTGTAACATCCCAGATTTTATAATAGGATGTTATTAGTAGCATGCATCATCCTTGCATCATTGCATCCTACAAATGAATTTGCAACAAAACCTTAACATCTAAACCTACCAAAACCCTAATAAATATTCCCTATGTGAGCAATATTGTTGTAGTCATGCTTGACCCTTCTAAAAACTATGTAAAAATAATAAACCATGGTTCTATGATGACCACCTCATTTTTACAAAAATTTGGAAACGAGTTTCACTAAGTTTGGATTGAATATGCAAAAGTTATTGAGGGATTAGTAAAACAGAAATGGAAAAAGAATAATACAAAAAAAACCTACTGTCTAACCTACTGGGCCGGCTGTGCCAGCCCACTAATGCGAGCGCATCGCCTAGCACTACCTGCCGCCAGCACAGCCTAGTGCCAGCCCGCGCTGCCGCTCCCGCCGACACCCGGCCCCCACCTGTCATCCCTCCCTTTCTCCCCCGACGAGAACCTGAACAGAGTCCTCGCCGGCCACGCTTCCCGCCCGTCTCCGTGTCCAGCCAGGACTCCCCCAGGCAACATATAAAAGCTCAGCCACGCGACCCTCTCCTCTATTTCCCAACCCTCGAGAAAAACCCTAGCCTCGCCTCCCATTCCGCTGGATCGTCGCCGCTAGCCTCGGTAAGATGTCGAAGTCGACGATAGGAGCTCCCCCTTCCCTTGATTCCTTCCCTAGCATGATCCTCTCGATCGACAATGTCGACTCACCCGTTTCCCCCTCTGTTTACCGAAGTGCACCGCCACGGATTGCTCGCCGGATACGGAGAAGAAGCAGCCACCGCCACGGCTCGGGGAAGATAAGATCGTACCTGAGGCAACGAGAGGGACCGCGAGGAGGAGGCGATCATCCGAGACTGCTTCACCCTCTCTTAAGAGCACGGACGCCGACACCGACCACCGTAACGCCCAACCGCCGCCAGTCGCGGCCGCCAGCAAGGTAGGTGGGCTGATCTTGTTTCTTAACCGTTAGATCTAGGTTCGGCGGTGAGGATTAGAATCTTGAATCGAAGGGGTATCGGCAAATCCCGCGCTGCCGCGTGGCAAGACGCGTCAGCGCGCTACATCGCCACCACCTTGCCTAACTGGCCCAATCAGGCTCTGCCACTTGGCACGTTCTCGAATTAGGACTAGATTTAATTGGCAGATTTGTATTAAAACTTGAGAAATTCATAGAAATTTAATAACTTGGCCAAATTTAGCATATAATATACCGCTGGATTCACAAATTATGTAGAACACATATCTGCAATAAAACTTCAAGTCTATAGTTGGGTTTTCTGTGTATAATTTAATCTTTAGATTAGAGTGTTTAATCCATAGAAAAATAATTAAAACCCTATTTTAGTTGATTCTTGTTGCGTTGAATTTGTTTTTTACAATACCTACTAAACAAAAATATAAAACCTTGCTTAAGATCATTAGATCTAATTTGGGGCTAATTGGATGGTTGAATCTTCCAGTGAGCCTATGAATTATAATAATGATCCAAATTAATTTAAACCGGTAAGAAATCAATACAAATAACATCCCTGACACAATTAAAATCCAATTAAACTAGCTTGGTCAATTTTGAAAAAAAAAACAAATCTTGCATAAGTACCATGTTGCATGCATGCATGTTATCTCTGTGGCATATTTTGTGCAAGTTGTGATTAGATCTATGTTTGTGATTCGTTAGATTGTTCGGAGTGCACTGAGGAGTGCTACTGTGTAGAGTGCTGCTCGGACCAAGGCAAGTTACACCATTTGTTCATAATTTTGTCCCAGTTTTGATTCTGTGCATGTGATCTTCAAAATTCTGTAGTATGCAGTGTAGGATGTTCTAGTAGAATTTTTCCTTAGTATTATTTTGCAAGTGCAATGATGTTGTAGTATGCCATGAGTAGCTTTATACTTAGGATTTCCCCTCCTAATAGGTTCCCCTGTTTGCTAAGTATTGCTTGCTATGCTATATATATGTAAGGTACCGTTGGGGGTTCGAAAGACAATGAATTTTTCTAAGTATAAAGGATCTCTTGAGAAAACTTTTCTTCTCAAATCCACTTCAAAATAAAACTAAGTTTTCTTCTGGGCGGAATGGTTATCGGGACAACGAGTGAGATTTTGGTGGAGGACGGCCGCCCATGAATCAAAGAAGTCTTCCATCTTTCAGAATTCAGAAGCTTCCAGTGCAACCACAATACATATGGGCTCTATCTTGGCCTAGTACTTAGTGGGAAACCTCACCTGGGTACCAACATTTGGAGGTTCTTGGCACGGTTGGATCCAGAAGGTAGAGGGGCTACTAAGGGAAAGCCTCGCCATGGTCTTGTCTATAAAAGGACTTGATTGCGAATTGTGGGTAAAGTGCACCAACTCTCAAGAGTATTGCAATCTGATCGATCAGCCGTGTTCACGGAAACAGAACAACATTGAGCATCTGAAGGATGGAGCCTCTGAAAGATCTTCATCTCTCTTTTCTAAACAAAGTTTTGAAACCCCATGGCATGAGTAATATCGCCAATGGGTGGGATTTTGGGAACTTGGTGCGTAATATCCAAGTGTCACTTGGTGAGTAATATCCAAGTGTTTGGTTGTTTGGACACTTGGTGAGTAATATCCTCGTGTGCCATGCGACCCTATTTAAACTAAGAAAATGTTTACAAAGTAGGGAAAATCTTCTCTTCTTCTCTCTACTTAAGAAAAACTAGCTTTGAGCAAATGAACTCTACAGCCTAAACTAGCCTTGCATGTAGAGATAGTCTTTTCTTTCCTTGGTGTAATTTGCCAATACATTCAAAGTATTGACCCAACTTATTGGCTCCACGTCTTATTTGCAGAATCCGAAGATTGAAAGGTGTGTAGGGATCGCGAGTCTACACTCGACAAGCCTGGGGCATTGATGGACTCAAGCTGCTTTTATGTTTCCGCTGTTATTTGAGCTAGCTTAATGCTAAGCAAATTTGTAATAAATTCATACTCTGGATTCTCCGTGTAATAAAGACTTTGTGTTTTACATGATATTCATCGACTGTGAGTGCTAGCTATTGATCCAGGGACTAGCATGTTAATCACAGGGACTTAGGATCCTTACCGATCCGAGGTCACTACACAATTATATATATATCCAAATTTGAGATACTTTCATTAGATTGCGGTAGAGACATTCTCTTCCACGAATATAACCATAAAGTTTGAACATTATTGAAAATTCCCTAAATCCTAAACCCCTAAATCCATAATTAAACCCTAACCAAGTAGGTATCATGCAATTATAGATCGAAATTTGAAATACTTTCATCAAATTGCGGTAATGCCATCATGTTTCACACATATAAGCATAAAGCTTGAACATTATTGAAAATTCCGTAAACCCTAAACCCTAAACCCCTAAAGGACCCTGACTAAGCAGCAGGTGTATCATCCACTTATAGATCAACATTTGAGATATACTTTCATTAAATTACGCTAACGCCATTCCATTCCACGAATCTAAGCATAAAGCTTGAAGATTATTGAAAATGCCCTAAAACCTAAACCTTTAACCAAATAACCCTAAACCCTGACCAAGCAGGTATCATGCACTTATAGATCAAATTTTGAGACACTTTCATTAAATTGCGTTAATGTCATTCTAATTCACGAAAGCTCGAACATTATTGAAAATTCCCTAAAGTACCCTAAGCCCCTAATAAATCCTAAACCCTAAGCCCCCTACATATACACCTAAAACCCTAAACCCTCAACCCCTAAACCTAAGCTCGGACATATTGTTGAAAATTTCCTAAACCCTAAACCCTAAAAAACCAAAACCCTCAATACTATAAAACCCTAATAACCCCTAAAACCTGAAACACTAAATCCCTACACCCTAAAACCCGAAACACTCAACCCCTAAACCTTGACCGAGAAGTTGTCGTGCACACTTATAGATCAAATTAATTTTCAGATAATTTTATTATTTATGGTAACACCATTCTATTTGACGAATATAGGCATAAAGCATGAACATTATTAAAAATTCCCTAAACCCTCGACCCTAAACAACCCCTAAAACTAAAACCCTAAACCCATAAATAATACTAAAACCCTAAACCATTACCCCACATACACCATAACCAAGCATGTATCATGCACTTATAGATCAATATTTGAGATGCTTCCATTAAATTGCGGTAGTGCTATTATATTCCATGAATATAAGCATAAAGCTTGAACATTATTATTGAAAATTCCCTAAACCCTAAATGCTAAAACCCTGAACCCATAAATAAACCCTAACCAAGCAGGTATCATGCACTTATAGATTCAAATTTGGGATACTTTCATTAAATTACGGTATCACCATTCTCTTCCACGATTAAAAGCATAAAGTGGCTTGAACATTATTGAAAATTCCTGAAAACATAAACCCTAAACACTAAACCCCTAAACCCTGACCAAACAAGTATCATACACTTCTAGATAAAATTTGAGATACTTGCATTAAATTGGGAAACACCATTATATTTGTGAATACAAGCATAAAGCTTGAACATTATTGAAACTTACCTAACCCTAACAAATAAACCCTAAACCCTTCAAACCATAATTACAACCTAACCAAGCAGGGTATCATGCACTTATAGCTTCAAATTTGAGATACTTCCATTAAATTGAGGTAATGCCATTCTATTCCATTATTAAAACCATAAAGCAGCTTGAACATTATTGAAAATTCCAGAAACCATAAAACTCTAAACACTAAACCCCTAAAACCTGACCAAACAAGTATCATGCACTTTTAGATCAATTTGAGATACTTGCATTAAATTGGGCAACACCATTATATTTGACGAATATAAGCATAAAGCTTGAACATTGTTGAAAATTACCTAAACCCTAAACCCTAAACCCCTAAATACTAAAACCCTAAACCCTTAAACCCATAATTACACCCTAACCAAGAAGGGTATCATGCACTTACAGATCCAAATTTGAGATACTTTAATTAAATTGAGGTGGAACCATTATATTACACGATTATAAGCATAAAGCTTGAACATTATTGAAAATTCCCTAAACCCCTAAACGACCCTGACTTGGCAGTGGTATCATACACTTGTAGTGGTATGGTATTATAAGAGATAAGACAAGATAAAGATAACATAAGAATTACTATCATGAATGGCCGATCTTCTGAATAAACTTCCCTCCCGATGTTTGGGAAGCAAGTGAAAAATTTGAAACCGGAAAAGTTTCAAATTTTTTGCCGCCAAGGACCAAAGTGGTTTCCTTCCTATGTAGTATTACTCCTACTCTACACAAAGTCTCCAACGCGGCTGCCGAACACGCCAGAGAAACAGATCCACCCCCTAAAAAAACAGAGCCTCCATACTGAGGCACACGTGCGTAGAGCCACGCTATGGACGAGGGAGAGATCAGTCGAGCCGATGAGCGAGGGGAGAGGGGTATGAGAGGCAGCGAAGGAGAGAGAAAACACACTTTTTTGCATGCATAGGTCCTGAAATTTACTACTAGTAGAGTGTACACTGTAAGGAGGCAGGAGTACCTCGTGTTAGGAACCCATCATAATAAATTTGCTCTGACATCGAACCGCCTTCAACTCCTCTTCTCTCTTCGCTGCTGTCATCTTCCCCTGCCTACGTTTTATTCTCTCCGCATGTATAGCGCGTGGACAGAGGTGAGCATATGTCCAAGCAAAAGAAATTGACATGGTTTAGTAAATTGCCATGTTGTCAATTATTGCAAGAATTTAGCCAGTAAGATTGAATGGGTTTATCCATTAAACATGTTAGTTTTTGTGAAACTTGGCATGATGTCATATTGAGCCATAATCTTTGAAGTTGCTTCACAACCAAAAACAATGTTGTCACTTGTAAAAATGATTTATTTGCATTCTCCCTTTGTAAAGAAAAGCTTGATAAGATGCATCCAATGTACGGAGTACAAGACATGGACACGGTACCAACAACTACGGTTGTGCAAGTAAAAAAGAAACTACGGCTGTGAGCATGGTCATCTTGTTTGAAAGATGGCATACTATGTCTATCAACTCATTAAATGCTCGAAAGCGTATAGTCGTCTGCTTCTATCTGACGGGGACAACATCCCCCAAGTGGGAGTGGGGGTAGCGTACCTTATAAGCTTCAGCTTCAAAATTTCGAGAGAGCGCTGGAATATCCTATCCATCCATTTAAACACACCGCCTATTCATTCAAACATCCAGTCCCAAACATACTCCTCTTCTATCCCTGCAATAATAGAGGGATAAAGATGGTAATTTTGTGTTCTCCCACGTGCATCAGCCATCGACGTGGTTTCCTGCCCATCTTCAATAAGTATATTAACCGACGCGTTCACTCCGGCATTACACTGATTTTGTGGACCCACTATGCAAGGGACCCGCATGCCAGTGACCCAGAATTACGGGAAGTAGAGATTCACATCGTTTGCAATTCAAAATTCGAATATTTTCACTAAACCGAGACAAACTCATTAAACTTGGCGAAACTGGATAGGAAAATAGAAAATTTCATGAAACTTGGGCATTATTCGCCAAATAATTCATACTTTGTGATAAAATTGGAGCGGTGAGACTTTGAACCATATATAGTCTTTGAACCATAAAATCGGTGTGGTGATAAATTAGTAACGCCATTCTATTCCACGAATATAACCATAAAGTTTGAATATTATTGAAAATTACCGAAACACTAAACCCTTAAACCTTAAAACCCTAAATCGTAACAAAGCAGGGATCATGCACTTATAGATAAATTTTGAGATACTTTCATTAAATTGGGTAACACCATTCTATTCGATGAATATAAGCATGAAGCTTAATCATGATTGAAACTTCCCTAAACTAGAAACAACCCCTAAAACATAAATCCTAAGGTCTCATTTGATTTGCAGGATTCCTAGAACATAGGAATAGGAAAACCATAGAGATTGGAGTGGCATGACCTCTTGACTCCTATAAGAATAGAAAACTACATGAATTTGGATCAAGTACGTATTTGAATCATAGGTAAGGAAAAGGAATTCAAACATGAGGTTAGGGTGAATGGAAAATTTCCTACAAAATAGAGAGCAAAGGAATCCTTTGAAGGAATCACTACGGATTGTAATCCTTTCAATCAAATGGCCAACATAGGTATATTTCCAAAGGGACAAAATCCTTCACAAATCCTTTGAAATTCCTTTGAATCAAACAAGCCCTAAACCCCTAAATACTAAACCCTAAACCCTCAACCATCAACCCAAAATTAAACCCTAACCAAGTAGGTATCATGCACTTATAAATCCAAATTTGATATACTTTTAGTAAATTGTGGTAACGCCATTCTATTCCACATATATGACCATAAATTTTGAACATTTTTGAAAAATCTTGGAACCCTAAACCCCTATATCCTAGAACCATAAACCCTAAACCCCGAAAACCTAAAACCCTAAACACTACCCCATATACCGTGACCAAGCAGGTATCATGCACTTATAGATCAAATTCGAGATACTTTTATTAATATAAATTGGGTAGTGCCATTCTATTTGACGAATATAAGCATAAAGCTTGAACATTATTTAAAATCCCAAAACCCAAAACCCTAAACCAACCCTAAAACATAAACCCTAAACCCCTACATACTAAAACCCTAAACACTAAAACCTAAACCCATAATTAAACCATAACCAAGAAGAGTATCAAGCACTGATAGATCCAAATTTGAGATACTTCCATTAAATTGCGGTAACTCCATTCTGTTCCACAAATATAAGGATAAAACATGAACATTATTGAAAATTCCCTAAACCCTAAACGTTTAAACTCTAAACCCTAAAACCCCTAAATCATCAACCCTAAACCCCTAAATGACTTTGACAAAGCAGGTACCATCTCCTCGTAGATCAAAATTTGAGATATAATTTCATTAAATTACGCTAATGCCATTCTATTCCACGAATATAAGCATATAGTTTGAACATTATTGAAAATGTCGTAAAACCTAAACCTTAAACCCCTAAAACTTAAGCCATGAACACTAAAATTAAACCCGGAACACTAAACCCTTAGCCCTGACCAACAAATAGCTTACATATCAAATTTTGAGATACTTTTACTAAATTGGGCAACGCCATTCTATTTCAAGAAATTAGGCATACAAATCGAACATTATTGAAAATTCCCTTAACCCTAATGATGCAGCGCTGAGTTGATGTAGGAGCGCTTCGTTGGGAAACCCAAGAGCAAGGTGTGAAGCAGCACAGCAGCAAGTTTTTCCTCAGTAAGAAACCGAGGTTATAGAACCAGTAGGAGGAATTAAATGTCACACAGGTGTTGCAAGAAATGCGGAGACCTGCACAACACAAACTCAAGACTTGCCCCAACGAATCAGTGAGGTTGTCAAGCTCACCGGTTTGCTGTAACAAAGGATTAAAAATATGGTGTGGAAGGTAATGGTGGTTTGCAGCAAGTAAACAAGTAATAGTGGAAGATGTATCAATGGTAAAGATTGGACCGGGGTCCATAGTTCACTAGAGGTGCTCTCCTTAGATAAACAACATGGCATGAAGGGAAAAAAATTACAGCAGGGCAATTAACAGGAACTGAGTGTCACATCCCAAATTTTAGATTTGGTCTTGCATACCATTCATGTGATTGCATCATATCTTTCCATGCAACACCGTCGGATAAAAGGTTCGGCGAGACGCTATCTTCAAAACCCTATTTTGTTTTGATACGAGTGTCCTGCGGGAGGCTTTAGAAGGACTTGCGACAACCACCCCTGTAGGTTTGAGTTTTCGTGCAAACCCTGACGAAAGGTTGTTCCCCTCGACGATACGAACCCGTAGGCGCGAGAATCGCTCCAATCGGAGTCCGTATGCAAAAGTCTCGGACGTTTTATTAAACCGCCGGAAAACGGTCCGAAATCTGGACCGATTTCCGAGTTGTAGTCAGTTTCCGGGCCGTTTCAGTTTAGAACTCGCGCGCAGGACTACTTAAAGAGGGCCCCGCCTGCCCTCGATTTCCGTGCCCAACTCCTAGCCCTCGACCCCACCGTCTTCTCCTGCTGCCGCGCACGCCGCCCGAGGCGGACCCCGCCGCCGCCGCCTTCCGCCTCCGCCGCCGCGCCGGCCACCGCCGGCCACCGCCGCCAGGTGCGCCGCCTTTCCACCCGCCGCCCTCTCTCCGTTCCCGCCGACGCCGCCCTCCGCCTTGGCCGCCTCGCGCCATCATCACCGCCGCGCCGTCGCGACGCTCCGCTGCCGCCGCCGGCCGCCCTCCCGGCCCCGCACGCCGCCACCGCAGCCACGCCGCCGCCGCACCACCCTAGCGCCGCCGCTCCACCTCGCCTGCGCGCGCGCCCGCACCACCCGGCCGCCGCCCGCGCCGCTCCCGCTCGCAGCGAGCACCGCCGCCGCCATCGCCGCCTCGGCGCATCGCCGCCGCCTCGCTGCCTCGCCGCCGCTGCGCCGCAAGCTGCCGCCGCCTCCCGCGCAGCCCCGCTGCACTGCTGCCTAGCCGCTGCCGCTGCGCGCGTTCGCCGCGTGCGCTCGCCCGCGCGCATTATCGCATGCGTGCATGCAAGCATACATGCGCGTACGCGCCGACTCCTCGCGTGCGCGATTGTTTTTTCGGACCCGTCCATTGACCGTGTACGTCCGTGCAGGAAAAACCTCGCCGCCGGAAGTGATCGTCGCCGCCGTTCGGAGCTCGCCGGAGTCCGTTTCGCCATCCATTTCCGGTAAGACAGCAGCCACCGTCAGATCTCAGATCAGCGGCTTAGATCGTTAGTTGACCGGTCAGACTCAGGCGTTGACTAGTCAGACGCCCAGTCAGCGCCCAGTTAGCAGACGCTTTGACCAGTCAACAGACACAATTTACTGTCAATTTCGTTAATCCTTTTAGTTGGCAGATTTCGGTAGAATCTTTTAAATTGCGTAGAAATTCAACCGCTTGGCCAAAAATTGCAAATAAAATATGTACGGGTTCGGTGAGTCGTGTAGAATCTCTCTGTACCTTTAGTTCAGACTTTTACTGTCAGGTTTAGTACAGTTTAATCAAACTAGTTAGTGGCCTTTTTGGAGTAATAAATTCGTAGAAAAAGATCCGTAGCTCCAAAAATCGCGTATGATATGTCCCTGAACTCGTGTGAATAAGGGGAATATCATCGTGAATTAAAAGGATAGGCTTACAGTAAAAACTTCTGCAGTATTTGTCTAATGGCTTTCTGCAGTGTTACTCGGGAAGTTTTATAACTCCTTTTTGAGTAATTCCAATTGGTACTGTTTCTAATCAGTGATGCCTATGCGGTAGATTTTTTTTCAAGATTTTACAAAAAGTATACCACCGGTAGCGAATTATTTAAGTTCTAGCTCTAGTTGTGAGCATTACTTTTGTCTATTAGTTTTCCTAGCGCTAAAACTATTTTCCATGCATGCAAACGATAGTACTATGTTATAGGATGTTGTGGTGCAGTTGTAGCACCAATTCACTTGTCGTTCATGCATTCATGCATCATATTTGTTGCATATGCTTGTGCATTGTTTGTTTATGATTGCAATTGTATCGTGTAGATTGTGTTGAGTGCAACGCTTGCTCGTGTGAGGATTGTGCTCCAGACCGCTACAACCAAGGCAAGTAGATGCTACTTTGTTCATGAATATCGTCCTACTATTTTCAATGCATTTTCGTGTATTTTGTAGATGCATGTGTAGGATGATACTATCGCTATGCTATGTCCTATTATGTGGTAGGACCCTCTTCGTAGTTGAACCACCGTTGGTAGATGTGCTTAGCCATGCTTTGTTTAACGAGGGCTGGGTTACATCTTGATACTTGTTTTCTCAAAGTGTTGGTTTGTGAAAACTAAAAACAACTTAATCAATGAACCCCCTGGGTGTGATGGTATTGATAATTTTTGGTGGTTTCATTGCGGAAAGGCACCCAGGTATCAAGAGAGAATGATTGGCTTCTTTATTGTGTAGCTTACGTGTACAACCATGTGCCAATAATGAAATGGGCGGTTGGTTGGACTTAGTAGGTTGTGGTAACTCGAACCCGCGTATCTAGAGATGTAGAATTTTGGTAGGTTGGACCGGTGCGCGTCGGGATTGAGGAGCTACTTCCCGAACAGTCTCTTCTTGGTCTTCTCCCTATCATCACCCAAAATGAGAGTGATGGTACGAGCTGGGCTGGCCAAGTCACATGGGTAAAGTGTACTAACCTCTGCAGAGTGTATAATCTAATCGATTAGCCGTGTCCCCGGTTATGGACATCTGAGTTGCTAGATATTGATTCCATGACATGTTTCTCGCTCATTCTAATTTCATAATTGTTTTAATGTTGTTGGGTTAACTTAATTGGGATCTTTTCAAAGAAAATCAAAAACTGTTTATGAAAGTAGGACAAATGTATTTGCAAATGCAAGCCAGACACAGCTCCACTTGCCAAATATGCATGTAGATGTTAGTACTATTGTCTCCATTACTAGCTCTACTTGCCATACATTCCATGTATTGACCCTTCGGGGCTGCTACGTTTCATGTTGCAGGTTATTCCGATTCTGATTGATCGTTATAGGCCACGGTACTCCACTCGACACTTGTTCACTTGTGGGCAATTTGAAGATTGGAGGATTTACATGTTTATGTTGCTACCTGAATAATTTGAGCTAGCTTTATGCTAAGCTTTTATTGTAATAATGGTACTCTGGATCTTTGTAGTACATGATACACGGTTATTTTGCTATGTTACCTATCTTACTCTATTGTGGGCCAATGAACCGATCCAGGGATTGGCATGTCACATAGAGGCCACGGTCTTTTCAGAACCGGGGTGCCACATGATGGTATCAGAGCCCGTGTGTCGACTGTAGGATCGTGACCTAGGATTGGATTAGGAAGCCATAGAATTATTAAGCCTATATTAACTCTGTCTTTCCTCTTATGCCTTTCACCCTCGTAAATTCTTACCATATGCTACTCTCACACTTTCCTCTTTTACTTGATAGATGGGAGACGTCAGGACTGAGTATGTCACCATGGAATCACCAAGGCCCTTTGCAAGGCAGTTAGCTCAGCTCTCTCAGTCATTGGGATTGCCACTGCCTATGTTCAAGGGAAGAAGGCTGTACACCTATGGATATGGAGAGGATGCATGGGAGATCACTACCTTCATATTCAGAGATGCCACCTTGCCAAACCCCGCGCACTTGCTCTACACCAAGACATACTACAACTGGGGACTTGGAATCAACTTGGCCATACATGAAGCCCTGTCCCGCCAATGCCATTATGTCCGACACCTACTGCCAGCAGATTCACGCTACCGTGACTATGGGAGGCGTGATGAAGATGGGAACATTATGGTTACCCCGGGCGACAGGAACAACATGCCGCCCCGTCGGAGGCACATAGAGGACATGGAAAAGGAGAATGGAGCTCTAGCAGAGAAGGTGAGGATGATAAAGTAGATTGCAGATTTTACTAGCAATGGTATGGTGGTCCAAGGACAGGAGATTGACACTTTGCATGAAGCTGTGGGAGTTCTGGAGAATGCCCTGATAGCCAGAGATGCAACCATAGCACATATTCATGGTACTGTGCAGGAGAACACCCAGAACATACAGCAATTGCAAGGGACAGTCCAGGAAAGGGATCAAACTATTGAAGCTATGACAACCCAGATTGCCGCTCTCCAAGCACAGCTGAATCCACCCTCTGATGATGACAATGGAGATGATGGCAACAATGGGGATGATGATGACAGTGGATATGATGATGATGATGAGTACGAGGATGATGATGATGATGGAGACGATGATGGTGGAGGAGATGAAGCTGTTGTTGTTGCAGCTGAGAATGAAGAAGAAGAGGGGGATCCAGAAGAGGTGGAGTTTGAAGTCTCAAGTGATGGTTCAGGAGAGGTGTACACTCCGCCGCCATGGTTGTACCGCGAGCCGAAGCGCCAACGCATGACCGCAAGGACCTACCTCAACCTCTTCAAGAAGTAGATAGAAGTCCACCAATTATTCCACGTTAGGAGAATTCGTTAGGATTAGTCTCGATCGTTGTGAAGATTATTCGTGTTAGTTTAAAAGTGTTTAGTTGCTTATTTGTGTACTCCAATATCCCAGGAATTATTTGTGCGAATTTTAATGAAAGAGTTATGGCAATTGGGTTACTATCTGTGTTATTTTCGCTGCAGTTTTCTGCTGATACAGCAGTACTGCGCGATTTTTCATATTTTTCTGGTAACTCGGAAAAATCTGAAAACAATTGGGCTGATGCGAAACTATCTGTGCTATATGCACAAAAATTGGCTTAATTTTCTGACGAGTTTAAGTCAGACGGAAAAATTCGTGAACGCTGCTGGACTGTTCTGGCAGAATTGCTGTTTTGTTGATTAGTTGATCTATTGTTTAGTTAACCATTGCCAACTCTTGTAAAACTATTTCAGTAGGTATATACTGCTAGGATAACACCTGAGATGTTGCTGGATCACTTGTTTGTTGATATGTTGCTTGCTTGTGATTGTCTGCTATTGTTTGTTGTTGTTTGATCATATGCATGGGTAGAATCCTATTGTCGTAGTTGATTCTTTCTAAAACTTACCTATGCTGAACCCCAGATGCCTCCCCGCCGCCAACCCACTGAGATGGAGCAGCTCATGGCAGCTCAGGCACAGCTGACCCAAGTGATGACCTAGTTCATGGCAAACCAGAACAACAACAATGGAAACAATCAGCCTCAAGGAGATGCTCTCACCAGATTTCTGAGGTTAAGGCCAGCTAAGTTCTCTACTGCAACGGAACCAATGGTTGCTCTCGACTGGTTGCGTTCAGTCAACAAGGATCTAGTAACTGTTGGATGCACTGATGCTGAGAAGGTGAGGTTTGCCGCTCACCTACTGGAGGGACCAGCCGCTTCTTGGTGGGACACGTTTCAGATCACCCACCCGCTGGATACCGTGACTTGGGCAATGTTCGAGGAAGGTTTCAGGACCAACCACGTGTCTTCAGGAGTTCTGAGCCTGAAGAGGAAGGAGTTCGGCAACTTGCGCCAAACCAATCGCACCGTGGCCGAGTACATTGAGGAGTTCAACAACCTGTCCCGTTATGCACCTGGGGATGTTGACACTGATGCCAAAAGGAGGGAGAGATTCCTAGATGGCCTCAGTGATGAGCTTTCAGTACAGCTACTTGTGGTTTACTGCCCCACTTTCCAGGAGCTTATGGACAAGGCCAGAATCTTGGAGGGGAAGCACAAGCAGGTGGAGAATCGCAAGAGAAATAACAACAATCACCACTCTGGTTCACACCACAAGTCTCGCACTTCATATGATGGATACTCCAAGCATGGAGGGAGTGACCATGGGAGCCATGACCGCCACCACCATGGAGGCGATGGGCATCGTCATGACAACCATAGAAGCAGCCACCACAGCCACAAGGGAGGACACTCTCACCACTCTGGAGGACACGGTGGACATGACCGCAACCGTGATCGCAACTTCGTGAAGAAGGATCTGAGTGAGGTGACGTGCTTCAAGTGCAAGCAGAAGGGACACTATGCTGACAACTGTCCGGAGAGGAAAGGACTGAAGCCAACCAACAATGAGAAGGCCACAGTGAACCACATGAATGTGGAAGAGATTCCAGATGAGCCTGACCTTGTGATTGGTAAGTTTCCAATCAACACATACCCTGCACTTATACTTTTCGATACTGGTGCATCGCATTCATTCATATCAAGGGCATTTGTGGATAAGTATAAGTTACCTACTGAGTCTATGAAGAGGTCTTTTAGAGTGAGTTCACCAGGAGGAGATATGATAGCTAGTGCGGGATGCCGCGATTTAACTGTGAGGATTGGAACACACAACTTTATTGCACATCTAGTAGTGTTGGATTCACAGGGATTAGATGTTATTCTGGGTATGGATTGGATGTCTATGCATGGGGGACACATAGATTGTGCACAGCGAGCTGTTTCACTCAAAACCCCGGATGGTAAGAGGATTAGATTCAAGTCGGCTGCACGACCGAGAAGGTGTAAGTTGAATTCTCTTAAGGGGGTTAGCATGGATACTGTGCCAGTGATTAGGGATTACCCCGACGTGTTTCCGGAAGAGCTGCCAGGGATGCCACCTGACAGAGATGTAGAGTTTCTTATCGATCTGATACCGGGAACAGGACCTATAGCAAAGAAACCATA
The DNA here is from genome assembly GCA_916181665.1 of Avena sativa. Taxonomy (NCBI): domain Eukaryota; kingdom Viridiplantae; phylum Streptophyta; class Magnoliopsida; order Poales; family Poaceae; genus Avena; species Avena sativa. The sequence continues at coordinate 408,967,614 of OV702285.1, read as the reverse complement.
TAAGATGGATGTGGATGAGCTGAAGGAATTAAAGAAGTAGTTGAAAGAACAAATGGAAAAGGGATTCATTCAGCCTAGTGCGTCGTCATGGGGAGCACCTGTTCTGTTTGTGGGAAAGAAAGACAGCACCAAGAGATTAGTGGTGGACTATCGCTCACTGAATGAAGTAACCATCAAGAACAAGTACCCTCTGCCGAACATAAACGATTTATTTGATCAACTGGAAGGTGCAAAGGTGTTCAGCAAGATCGATCTGCGATCTGGCTACTTTCAATTGAAGATCCGGAAGGAGGATGTACCAAAAACCGCCTTCACCACTAGGTATGGTTTATATGAGTATACAGTTATGTCTTTTGGACTAACGAATGCCCCGTCATACTTCATGACCATGATGAACAAGGTATTTATGGAGTATTTGGACAAGTTTGTGGTGGTGTTTATCGATGACATACTGATATATTCCAAGGATGATGCCGAGCATGAGAAGCATCTGAGACTGATTATGGAGAAGCTGAGGGAACACAAGCTGTATGCCAAATTCAGCAAGTGTGAATTCTGGCTTAACACTGTTGGATTTCTTGGACACATAGTGCCAGGAGAAGGAGTCGCTGTTGATCCAAGCAAAGTGACTGCAGTAACTGATTGGGAAGCACCCAAGAATGCGGGAGAGATACGAAGCTTTTTGGGACTTGCTGGATATTACAGGAGGTTCATTGAAAACTTTTCCAAGATTGCTAAGCCGATGACTGAACTTCTGAAGAAGGAGAGGAAGTGTGAATGGTCAGACGTATGTGAAGCCAGCTTTCAGGAACTGAAGCGTCGACTAGTGACTGCACCTGTTCTGTGTTTACCAGATCTTCAGAAGGATTTCCAAGTGTACTGTGATGCTTCTCGACAGGGACTTGGGAGTGTTTTGATGCAAGATGGGAGAGTAGTGTCATATGCCTCGTGACAACTCAAACACCATGAGCAGAATTACCCTACACACGACTTGGAGTTAGCGTCAGTGGTTCATGCGCTCAAGGTATGGAGGCATTACTTAATGGGAAAACACTGTGATGTGTACACTGACCACAAGATCCTGAAGTACATATTCACGCAGAAGGAACTGAACATGAGGCAAAGGAGATGGTTGGAACTTATCAAGGATTATGATATGAATCTACAATACCACCCAGGAAAGGACAATGTAGTAGCAGATGCTCTGAGCCGGAAGTTTTATGCCAATGGATTGACAATTGGTGAATTGCCTGAGGACTTGTGCAAGCAATTCAAGGACCTTAGACTGGAGGTAGTGTCTGAAGGATACCTAGCAACAATGGAAGTCCAACCAACACTACAGGACAGAATCAGGAAGGCTCAGGTGGGAGACAAAGAGATAGATGAAGTTAAGGAAAAGATGAAGGAAGGTCGAGCAAGGGAATTCCGCGAGGATGAGCAAGGAACCCTGTGGTACGGAGATCGATTGTGCGTCCCCAACGATCCCGAGATAAGGAAGTTGATTCTGCAGGAAGCTCATGACTCGCCATATTCCATACATCCGGGCAACATGAAGATGTATATGGACCTAAAGGACAGATTCTGGTGGAACAACATGAAGGGAGACATCGCGGAGCATATTGCCCTATGTGATGTATGTAGCCGAGTAAAGGCAGAACACCAGAAGCTAGCAGGACTGCTACAGCCATTTCCTGTGCCGGAATGGAAGTGGGATAGAGTGGGAATGGACTTTATCACAGGATTGCCCAGGACCAGGTCAGGATATGACTTTAGTGGGTAGTGGTCGACCATTTGACCAAGGTAGCCCACTTTATACCAGTAAAGACGACCTATACGAGTGCAAAGTTGGCCAAGATTTACATGGACAAGATTGTGTGCCTACATGGAGTTCCCAAGAGTATCGTATCTGATAGAGGCACCCAATTTACCTCACACTTCTGGCGCCAGCTGCACGAGTTGCTTGGTACTAGATTGGAGTTTAGCATAGCGTTTCACCCACTGGCCGATGGACAGACCGAGAGGGTGAATCAGATTTTAGAGGACATGCTGAGAGCTTGCGCTTTGGCTCATGGTTCTAGTTGGGATGAGAATTTGCCGTATGCGGAGTTTTCCTACAACAACAGCTATCAAACCAGCATCAAGACGTCACCGTTCGATGTGCTATATGGGAAACGGTGCCGAACACCATTGCTATGGGATGGAGTAGGAGAACGTCAATTGTTTGGACCCGATTTGATCAAGGACGCTGAGGAGAAGGTCGCCTTGATTAGGGACAGGCTGAAAGTAGCCCAATCAAGGCAGAAAAGCTACGCTGACGCCAAGCGCAAGGAAGTGGTGTATGAGATAGGTGATAGAGCATACCTCAGAGTATCGCCACTTCGTGGAATCAAGAGATTTGGAATTAAGGGTAAGCTGGCACCTCGATTTATTGGACCGTATCGAGTCTTAGCACGCAAAGGAGAAGTTGCTTATCAGTTGGAGTTGCCAGAGGCTCTGTCTGCTGTTCACAACGTGTTCCACATATCCCAGCTGAAGAAGTGCCATCCGGGGATGGTGAATACACCATTGAGAGACACTGTACCACTAGAGGAGGTTCAGCTTGAGAACGACTTGACCTACGAGGAGAAACCGGTCAAGATTCTGGAGACAGCAGAAAGGACTACCCGTACCAAGACAATCAAGTTTTGCAAAGTACAGTGGAGCCACCACACCGAAGAGGAAGCCACTTGGGAGCGTTAGGATGACATCCGAGAGAACTACCCACACCTATTTGCTAGCCGCGCCGAATCTCGAGGACGAGATTCATCTTAAGGGGGTTAGTCTTGTCACATCCCAAATTTTAGATTTGGTCTTGCATATCATTCATGTCATTGAATCATATCTTTCCATGCAAAACCGTCGGGTAAAAGGTTCGGCGAGACGCTATCTTCAAAACCCTATTTTGTTTCGATACGAGTGTCCTGCGGGAGGCTTTAGAAGGACTTGCGACAACCACCCCTGTAGGTTCGAGTTTTCGCGCAAACCCTGACGAAAGGTTGTTCCCCTCGACGATACGAACCCGTAGGCGCGAGAATCGCTCCAATCGGAGTTCGTATGCAAAAGTCTCGGACGTTTTAGTAAACCGCCGGAAAATGGTCCAAAATCTGGACCGATTTCCGAGTTGTAGTCAGTTTCCGGGCCGTTTCAGTTTAGAACTCGCGCGCAGGACTACTTAAAGAGGGCCCCGCCTGCCCTCGATTTCCGTGCCCAACTCCTAGCCCTCGACCCCGCCGCCTTATCCTCCTGCCGCGCACGCCGCCCGAGGCGGACCCCGCCGCCGCCGGCCACCGCCGCCGTCGCCGCCAGGTGCGCCGCCTTTCCCCCTGCCGCCCTCTCTCCGTTCCCGCCGACGCCGCCCTCCGCCTTGGCCGCCCCGCGCCATCATCACCGCCACGCCGTCGCGACGCTCCGCCGCCGCCGCCGGCCGTCGCCCCGGCCCCGCACGCCGCCACCGCGGCCACGCCGCCGCCGCACCACCCCAGCGCCGCCGCTCCACCTCGCCTGCGCGCGCGCCCGCACCACCCGGCTGCCGCCCGCGCCGCTCCCGCTCACAGCGAGCACCGTCGCCGCCATCGCCGCCTCGTCGCGTCGCCGCCATGTAACACCCTCAGAATCGACCCTATGCAAGTTTCAGCGCTTCCCGCCAAACCCGCATAGAAACGATTCAAAGGTGCCCACCAGGCACTTTCGTGCGGGTGGAAAACGAAGTAATAACATCACACAACAGTCCTCGATGGGACCCACAGAACAGATATATATACAACAGCGACTCAAAGAGTCAAGAATACAGATATAATATAAAAAGATCCAAATCACCTTGAAAATGATAGAGTGTCCGACTACGGACAAGAAGCAAATGGGACTAAGAGCCCTGAAGAATAACCAATGGCGTCCATAACCCTGCCCAGGCCAAGCCGGAAGGGTAACCCTGCTAACGACGTCGACCTCAAACCTGCTTAAACAAAAGGGGTGCCGACAAAGGGCAAAGGAAAAATAGGAGCGTCAGTACTGAGGCCAGTACACGGCGAGACTAGAATTCGGCGGTCCTCGCCTACATAGGTATGGTGGACTGAAGCGGCAGCGGCAGCGGCAGCATGCACTAAACAACCTATAGAGACTCGATACAACTAGCGGCTATCAGATAGGGGTAAGAAAGACCTAGTCGGAACCAACCTGATGCTACCACCGAACATACCCATCCTGGTATTTCCCCCTCGAGACCAAACGAGGAAGTCAACCGAGGAACTCACACAGTTGGCAGTTTTATTTATTCAGTTATCGTTGCAGAGATTACTAGTCAGGTATAGATAGTCATCCTGATATAATAAGCAGTGGGCGATTTTAGTTAACCATTCCGTTGTAGTTGCGACGCTTACTAGTCAGATACAATTAGCATGAGATAACCCAAAACCCAGCAGTTGTTGGTACTGTTATTTAGCCATTCCGTTGTAGTTGCAATACTTACTAGTCAGATACAATGGTCGCAAGCGACAACCCAAACAAGCAATTGTTGGCAGTTTTATTTAGCCATTCCATTATAGTGAAGCTGATTACTAGTCATTATAAAGTAAAATTTATAGCACTACTTTAGTTATAGTTGTCTATGATCGAGATACTGTGCTCCAAGTCGTCCATAACCGCGGACACGGCTTTCAGAAAGTTTTACCCTGCAGGGGTGCACAAATAGCAACACACACTCGATCAACCTCGGAAAAACCAAATCAAAACCCAACGAGGCTTTCACGACAAAGAAATCACAGGATTCAGAAATATTTCAGGGGGCCACCCCTTGGAGTACACCCGCAACGAAGTTAGCTGACTCCGAGACGGACCCGAGGTTTGGGTGGACGGTTGTAAACGACTGGGAACCCGAAAACTCGGGCTTGTCGATACCGCGAAATCGTGTCCCGATCCTAAACAGTACAGGTGCTCCTCGCACAATCGTAAATAAAGCAGTAAAGCATGGCATAAGTACAGGATAGTAAATAAAACCTCAAACTAGTTTGTGGCCCCAAGAAATAAGAATGAATCAAGCTCTGGCTCAGGGGGGTCCCATAATCCTCCCGGATGTGGATAGCGTGAATATTCAAGGAACAGGTATCAAGTACTCGGGGTCCTACGGGACACAAGTGGACGGTTAACAACCAAATAACATCTATTGCCCACCTGTGCCTCTGCTTACCTACTTCAATTTTAGTTGTTAAACAGTAATTAAACTGAACAGTAATTAAAGCCATGATCATCTCCAACATTGAACATGCGGCAATGCTCCAACAACCGTGGTACTTGACGACACGCAACAGCACTTGAGCAAGCGACTACGACGCGCAAGTCCAACTATCTACCAAACAACAGGTAATAGGAGGTGTCCAAGGAAATATAAGGCTGCAAGGGATATCACGGGTACGAAAACTAGAGCAACGCAACACAGATAGCAATAGATCAACAGGAGGGAAATAAATACTATAAAAGTAAGATAGGTAGAAAGGGGGAGATGCTCGCCTGAAAACATTGCCGAAGGTTCATCTGAAGATCGGGGTGAAGCTCACATCCACTCAACGTCCTTATCCGCGAAGAAGCAAAACACTAGAATAAACACCGGATGCACTATTTAATACGATGACAGAAGATCGGGCATGATGCATGTATGATGTATGACATGGCAATGGTGCGGTGCAATTAGGTCATATTAAGCGGAACCGAGGTCCCGACAATTAATTATTAAGTTCGTGTTGTTTAGATACCCCGCAATTTAAATGTTGTCTTAACATGGCAAAAGATAGCACCGGTTCGTTACACCAATTTAAATGAGGCTAATATAAGACTAGATTTGCCCGCATATGGGCCCCATATTTAATTATTAGGTGAATCGGCATAGCCCCCAAACCACATGACAATATGCATGCGAATATGACAATTCAATATGCAACAAGTTTGTATAGTTGACAATTTATAAAATAGGGTTCTCGGATAAGGGTCACACATTAGGGTTCGGCAGATCTTGGGCTCCGAGGGGTTCGGAGGGGTCTCAGGGTTCGACGGATCGGTTCGACGGAAACGAGGTTCGGACTCCGGGATTTAGGGTCTTCGGATCAGGGAAGTAGATCTTGTCGTACGGTGTCCGCGAAGCAGTTCTTGTCGTTCTGTGCGAATCTGGTCCTCACGAAGATCTTGTCGGGTCCGTGTAGACGGTCATGGCGTTCAAGGTGGCGAACTTGGCGTTCCGTGTAAGCGACCTTGGCGTCCGGTCCTCGGGGTTTGGTCTTCGGGGTTCGACGGGTGTCTTGGCGTCCCATGGAGGAGAGCTTGGCGTTAGGTGGTAGATCTTGTCGGTTCCACCCCGAAGGCCTTGTTGTTCCGCGGCGTAGATCTTGGGGGGTTTCGGGGTACCACGGGTTCGGGCTCGACAAGAGACGCGCGGGCGACGGGCGAGCTCACGGGGCCGCGGGGCCGCCGAGCTCGAAGCAGAGAAGCGGGGAAAGGGGCGGCCGGCGATGGCCCGCTGGGGAAGCCGGCGAACGGAGGGAGGGGAGGGCGGACGGCGCGGGGCGGAGGACGCCTGCGAGGAGGACGGGGAGGCGAGCCGGAGAGGAGAGGGCGGAGCACGCGGCCGGCGATGGCGCGGTGGCGAGGACGGCCGGAGGCGGGGTACTGGCGGAGCGGGAAGCTCGGCTGGCACAGATGCGGGGCCGACGCGGAGGACCTCCGGCGGCGGGGAGAGGGAAGGGGAGGGGATGGAGGAGAGAGGGCATTGGTCAGGGTGATGTGGCTGAAGGGTGGGTAGTTTAGGTCTGGGTATAAAAGGGTTTAGGGGGGACTGGTTTAGGACTAGATATTTATTTTTGGGTTTCCTTTACACATTATTTTAAAGAACATTTGTAAATCATTTAGTCAAAACAAAATATCTGGACAACCGAAGTTTGATTTGAAATTAGGACGGGGTGTTTGCAAAAACAAAATAGACCTTTGTAAAAATAGTTTTTATCAAACGGATGCATGATGATGTCATGCTGATGCAATGCACAAAATCAACGCGATTTTCTAGTAGTGGTTTTGCGGGATGCCACAATTCGACACCACTAACAATAGATCTCGCCCTCGAGATCCGCCTCATGGTACCGGAAGGAAGGTCGGCGATCTGCGTCTTCTCGCTTCGTGTAGATCCTCGTGACACCACTAACAAGAGGTCGTTGTCCGTGACCGTCGAGAGAACACTCCGGGAACAAAAGGCCGAAGGTAGAGGTATCAACAAATAAAGCCACCTCTAGCTTCCATGGACGGAGTAAAATTGCTGGATCCACTGATTCGATGTACAAGAGCGAATGATAAGAGTAGTCGGATGGTGATCAGTCCATCGCGCACCCAAACCATTAATCTGCACACGAATAGGCGGATTATGCGACCAACTCTCAGGATTCAGATTGTAGATCTCGACAAGCGAGGTTCGGAAACAAAGGAGTGATGCAGACTCTGCATCGGATCTGGCGTAGATGATGTCGTCGCGTCGGAAAGCACCGGAAGGCACAAGCAAGGAACATAGAATGGTACCACAGCAGACGGATTCCTCAGACAGCATGAAGACCAGATGTAGCAACCCCGTTACCAAAGGAGGAAGCGAAACCCTGAAGGTACGACGGAACCCAACCACGAGAAATCCTGGACCCGAAGAGAGAGAAGAGAGCGGATTCAAAACGCGCAGAGATGAGAGGAGAGCAGCAGAGGGGTAAGGAGTAAAATCAGACCTAATCAGAACTATCCGACCGATTTTGCAAAAATAGTTTTGACACTCTACTTCGGCCGTTAGCTAGGTTATCCTACAGGCTGGACTTGTGGGGTATCGCAACTGCTGAGCTCTGATACCACTCTGTAACACCCTCAGAATCAACCCTATGCAAGTTTCAGCGCTTCCCGCCAAACCCGCATAGAAACGATTCAAAGGTGCCCACCAGGCACTTTCGTGCGGGTGGAAAACGAAGTAATAACATTACACAACAGTCCTCGATGGGACCCACAGAACAGATATATATATACAACAGCGTCTCAAAGAGTCAAGAATACAGATATAATATACAAAGATCCAAATCACCTTGAAAATGATAGAGCGTCCGACTACGGACAAGATGCAAATGGGGCTAAGAGCCCTGAAGAATAACCAATGGCGTCCATAACCCTGCCCAGGCCAAGCCGGAAGGGTAACCCTGCTAACGACGTCGACCTCAAACCTGCTTAAACAAAAGGGGTGCCGACAAAGGGCAAAGGAAAAAGAGGAGCGTCAGTACTGAGGCCAGTACACGGCGAGACTAGAATTCGGCGGTCCTCGCCTACATAGGTATGGTGGACTGAAGCGGCAGCGGCAGCATGCACTAAACAACCTATAGAGACTCGATACAACTAGCGGCTATCAGATAGGGGTAAGAAAGACCTAGTAGGAACCACCCTGATGCTACCACCGAACATACCCATCCTGGTATTTCCCCCTCGAGACCAAACGAGGAAGTCAACCGAGGAACTCACACAGTTGGCAGTTTTATTTATTCAGTTATCGTTGCAGGGATTACTAGTCAGGTATAGATAGTCATCCTGATATAATAAGCAGTGGGCGATTTTAGTTAACCATTCCGTTGTAGTTGCGACGCTTACTAGTCAGATACAATTAGCATGAGATAACCCAAAACCCAGCAGTTGTTGGTACTATTATTTAGCCATTCCGTTGTAGTTGCAATACTTACTAGTCAGATACAATGGTCGCAAGCGACAACCCAAACAAGCAATTGTTGGCAGTTTTATTTAGCCATTCCATTATAGTGAAGCTGATTACTAGTCATTATAAAGTCAAATTTATAGCACTACTTTAGTTATAGTTGTCTATGATCGAGATACTGTGCTCCAAGTCGTCCATAACCGCGGACACGGCTTTCAGAAAGTTTTACCCTGCAGGGGTGCACAAATAGCAACACACACTCGATCAACCTCGGAAAAACCAAATCAAAACCCAACGAGGCTTTCACGACAAAGCAATCACAGGATTCAGAAATATTTCAGGGGGCCACCCCTTGGAGTACACCCGCAACGAAGTTAGTTGACTCCGAGACGGACCCGAGGTTTGGGTGGACGGCTGTAAACGACTGGGAACCCGAAAACTCGAGCTTGTCGATACCGCGAAATCGTGTCCCGATCCTAAACAGTACAGGTGCTCCTCGCACAATCGTCAATAAAGCATTAAAGCATGGCATAAGTACAGGATAGTAAATAAAACCTCAAACTAGTTTGTGGCCCCAAGAAATAAGAATGAATCAAGCTCTGGCTCAAGGGGGTCCCATAATCCTCCCGGATGTGGATAGCGCGAATATTCAAGGAACAGGTATCAAGTACCCCGGTCCTACGGGACACAAGTGGACGGTTAACAACCAAATAACATCTATTGCCCACCTGTGCCTCTGCTTACCTACTTCAATTTTAGTTGTTAAACAGTAATTAAAGTGAACGATAATTAAAGCCATGATCATCTCCAACATTGAACATGCGGCAATGCTCCAACAACCGTGGTACTTAACGACACGCAACAGCACTTGAGCAAGCGACTACGACGCGCAAGTCCAACTATCTACCAAACAACAGGTAATAGGAGGTGTCCAAGGCAATATAAGGCTGCAAGGGATATCACGGGTACGAAAACTAGAGCAACGCAACACAGATAGCAATAGATCAACAGGAGGGAAATAAATACTATAAAAGTAAGATAGGTAGAAAGGGGGAGATGCTCGCCTGAAAACATTGCCGAAGGTTCATCCGAAGATCGGGGTGAAGCTCACATCCACTCAACGGCCTTATCCGCGAAGAAGCAAAACACTCGAATAAACACCGGATGCACTATTTAATACGATGACAGAAGATCGGGCATGATGCATGTATGATGTATGACATGGCAATGGTGCGGTGCAATTAGGTCATATTAAGCGGAACCGAGGTCCCGACAATTAATTATTAAGTTCGTGTTGTTTAGATACCCCGCAATTTAAATGTTGTCTTAACATGGCAAAAGATAGCACCGGTTCGTTACACCAATTTAAATGAGGCCAATATAAGACTAGATTTGCCCGCATATGGGCCCCATATTTAATTATTAGGTGAATCGGCATAGCCCCCAAACCACATGACAATATGCATGCGAATATGAAAATTCAATATGCAACAAGTTTGTATAGTTGACAATTTATAAAATAGGGTTCTCGGATAAGGGTCACACATTAGGGTTCGGCAGATCTTGGGCTCCGAGGGGTTCGGAGGGGTCTCAGGGTTCGACGGGATCGGTTCGACGGAAACGAGGTTCGGACTCCGGGATTTAGGGTCTTCGGATCAGGGAAGTAGATCTTGTCGTACGGTGTCCGCGAAGCAGTTCTTGTCGTTCTGTGCGAATCTGGTCCTCACGAAGATCTTGTCGGGTCCGTGTAGACGGTCATGGCGTTCAAGGTGGCGAACTTGGCGTTCCGTGTAAGCAACCTTGGCGTCCGGTCCTCGGGGTTCGGTCTTCGGGGTTCGACGGGTGTCTTGGCGTCCCATGGAGGAGAGCTTGGCGTTAGGCGGTAGATCTTGTCGGTTCCACCCCGAAGGCCTTGTTGTTCCGCGGCGTAGATCTTGGGGGGTTTCGGGGTACCACGGGTTCGGGCTCGACAAGAGACGCGCGGGCGACGGGCGAGCTCACGGGGCCGCGGGGCCGCCGAGCTCGAAGCAGAGAAGCGGGGAAAGGGGCGGCCGGCGATGGCCCGCTGGGGAAGCCGGCGAACGGAGGGAGGGGAGGACGGATGGTGCGGGGCGGAGGACGCCTGCGAGGAGGACGGGGAGGCGAGCCGGAGAGGAGAGGGCGGAGCACGCGGCCGGCGATGGCGTGGTGGCGAGGACGGCCGGAGGCGGGGTACTGGCGGAGCGGGAAGCTCGGCTGCCACGGATGCGGGGCCGACGCGGAGGACCTCCGGCGGCGCGGAGAGGGAAGGGGAGGGGATGGAGGCGAGAGGGCATTGGTCAGGGTGATGTGGCTGAAGGGTGGGTAGTTTAGGTCTGGGTATAAAAGGGTTTAGGGGGGACTGGTTTAGGACTAGATATTTATTTTTGGGTTTCCTTTACACATTATTTTAAAGAACATTTGTAAATCATTTAGTCAAAACAAAATATCTGGACAACCGAAGTTTGATTTGAAATTAGGACGGGGTGTTTGCAAAAACAAAATAGACCTTTGTAAAAATAGTTTTTATCAAACGGATGCATGATGATGTCATGCTGATGCAATGCATAAAATCAACGCGATTTTCTAGTAGTGGTTTTGCGGGATGGCACACGCCGCCTCGCTGCCTCGCCGCCGCTGCGCCGCAAGCTGCCGCCGCCTCCCGCGCAGCCCCGCTGCGCTGCTGCCTAGCCGCTGCCGCTGCGTGCCGCTGCGCGCGTTCGCCGCGTGCGCTCGCCCGCGCGCATTATCGCATGCGTGCATGCAAGCATACATGCGCGTACGCGCCGACTCCTCGCGCGCGCGATTGTTTTTTGGACCCGTCCATTGACCGTGTACGTCCGTGCAGGAAAAACCTCGCCGCCGGAAGTGATCGTCGCCGCCGTTCGGAGCTCGCCGGAGTCCGTTTCGCCATCCGTTTCCGGTAAGACAGCAGCCACCGTCAGATCTCAGATCAGCGGCTTAGATCGTTAGTTGACCGGTCAGACTCAGGCGTTGACTAGTTAGACGCCCAGCCAGCGTCCAGTCAGCAGACGCTTTGACCAGTCAACAGACACAATTGACTGGTCAATTTCGTTAATCCTTTTAGTTGGCAGATTTTAGTAGAATCTTGTAAATTGCGTAGAAATTCAACCGCTTGGCCAAAAATTGCAAATAAAATATGTACGGGTTCGGTGAGCCGTGTAGAATCTCGCTGTACCTTTGGTTCAGACTTTTACTGTCAGGTTTAGTACAGTTTAATCAAACTAGTTAGTGGCCTTTTTGGAGTAATAAATTCGTAGAAAAAGATCCGTAGCTCCAAAAATCGCGTATGATATGTCCCTGAACTCGTGTGAACGAGGGGAATCTCATCGTGAATTAAAAGGATAGGCTTATAGTAAAAACTTCTGCAGTATTTGTCTAATGTCTTTCTGCAGTGTTTTAATTACTCGGGAATTTTTATAACTCCTTTTTGAGTAATTCCAATTGGTACTGTTTCTAATCAGCGATGCCTATGCGGTAGATTCTTTTTCAAGATTTTACAAACAGGATACCACCGGTAGCGAATTATTTAAGTTCTAGCTCTAGTTGTGAGCATTACTTTTGTCTATTAGTTTTCCTAGCGCTAAAACTATTTTCCATGCATGCAAACGATAGTACTATGTTATAGGATGTTGTGGTGCAGCTGTAGCACCAATTCACTTGTCGTTCATGCATTCATGCATCATATTTGTTGCATATGCTTGTGCATTGTTTGTTTATGATTGTAATTGTATCGTGTAGATTGTGTTGAGTGCAACGCTTGCTCGTGTGAGGATTGTGCTCCAGACCGCTACAACCAAGGCAAGTAGATGCTACTTTGTTCATGAATATCGTCCTACTATTTTCAATGCATTTTCGTGTATTTTGTAGATGCATGTGTAGGATGATACTATCGCTATGCTATGTCCTATTATGTGGTAGGACCCTCTTCGTAGTTGAACCACCGTTGGTAGTTGTGCTTAGCCATGCTTTGTTGAACGAGGGCTGGGTTACATCATGATACTTGTTTTCTCAAAGTGTTGGTTTGTGAAAACTAAAAACAACTTAATCAATGAACCCCCTGGGTGTGATGGTATTGATAATTTTTGGTGGTTTCATTGCGGAAAGGCACCCAAGTATCAAGAGAGAATGATTGGCTTCTTTATTGTGTAGCTTACGTGTACAACCATGTGCCAATAATGAAATGGGCGGTTGGTTGGACTTAGTAGGTTGTGGTAACTCGAACCCGCGTATCCAGAGATGTAGAATTTTGGTAGGTTGGACCGGTGCGCGTCGGGATTGAGGAGATACTTCTCGAACAGTCTCTTCTTGGTCTTCTCCCTATCATCACCCAAAATGAGAGTGATGGTACGAGCTGGGCTGGCCAAGTCACATGGGTAAAGTGTACTAACCTCTGCAGAGTGTATAATCTAATCGATTAGCCGTGTCCCCGGTTATGGACATCTGAGTTGCTAGATATTGATTCCATGACATGTTTCTCGCTCATTCTAATTTCATAATTGTTTTAATGTTGTTGGGTTAACTTAATTGGGATCTTTTCAAAGAAAATCAAAAACTGTTTATGAAAGTAGGACAAATGTATTTGCAAATGCAAGCCAGACACAGCTCCACTTGCCAAATATGCATGTAGATGTTAGTACTATTGTCTCCATTACTAGCTCTACTTGCCATACATTCCATGTATTGACCCTTCGGGGCTGCTACGTTTCATGTTGCAGGTTATTCCGATTCTGATTGATCGTTATAGGCCACGGTACTCCACTCGGCACTTGTTCACTTGTGGGAAATTTGATGATTGGAGGATTTACATGTTTATGTTGCTACCTGAATAATTTGAGCTAGCTTTATGCTAAGCTTTTATTGTAATAATGGTACTCTGGATCTTTGTAGTACATGATACACGGTTATTTTGCTATGTTATCTATCTTACTCTATTGCGGCCAATGAACCGATCCAGGGATTGGCATGTCACATAGAGGCCACGGTCTTTTCAGAACCGGGGTGTCACACTGAGCAAGGTATAACAATGGAATTACTAGTCAGAAGGATACTATGACATTTGATTGGTCAATACAACAAGATACATAGACCGCCATCCAACTGCATGGATGACTAGAAGTCCACCTTCAGGTTATCATCTAAACCCCTTCCAGTATTAAGTTGCAAGCAACATACAACTGCTTTAAGCAAAGTGTGTAAGGTAAACAGTCCACATATTCCATGAACAAGATACAGTTGTTTCCCCCTAGTAGCATCATCACATCTACAACCGAAGAGATTTCTGTCACTTACCTTGGAAACTAGAGGCATGAGCCCACTATCGAGCATAAATACCCCCTCTTGGAGTCACTAGCAACTACTTGGCCAAGATACTTACTAACAACGGATAGCATGCAAGATCACAAACAACATAGACATGATAGAATCAATAAGACAAAACCATTAATCAAACCAACATAATAATCTCAATATCCATCGGATCCCCGCAAACACAACATGCATGATTACAAATAGATTAGATCTTGATCATGAACGGATCTCACAAGATCTATACATGAAAGCACAAGGAGGAGATAGAACCATCTAGCTACTACATGGACCCATAGTCCAAGGTGGAACTACTCAAGCATCATACCGGAGAGAAGGCCTCAGGGATGATCTCCCCTCCGGCAGGGTGCCGGGAAGAACTTCAGATCCCCCCGATCTAGGGACGACGGTGGCGGCATCTATATAAGGTTTCGTGGAATATTGATCGGGTACTTAGGGTTTCTGCATCGGGGGCTTCTTATAGGCGAAGGGGGAGGCCGAGGAGGTGGCTAGGGGACCTACACCCTTCCTAGGCGCGGGGTAGAGCCCACCGGCACCTAGGGGGTCTAGGCACCCTGGCCCGCCTCTCTGGCTCCCCTCTGGACTTCTTGTTCCACACGGAAAGTTATTGACTTAAACGTTTGTCCTGTCCAATTCCGAGAATATTTTCTTACTAGCTTTTCTGGAACCAAAAATAGCAGAAAATAGACAATTGGCACTGTGACAACTTTTTAATAGGTTAGTATCAGAAAAATGTAAAAAGCACCTCAAAGTGTAGACAAAGCAAAGAAGAGTAGATACTAAACAATCATGGAGCATCAAAAATTATAGATATGTTTCCGACGTATCACCTAACCCCTCCAAAACCTAAACTCCAAGACCTATACCCCTATCCCCTAAAAATCATAAACCCTCCACCCGTAAGCCCTAAGAAAGAAGGTACCATGAAATTATAGATCAAAATTTGATATACTTTCATTAAATTGTTCCCAAGTCATTCTATTCAACAAATTTAAGCATCAGGCTTGAACTTTATTGAAAATACCCAAAACCCTAAACCCCTAAAACCTAAAACCCTAAACCCTAAAACTCGAAACACTAAACCCCTAAACGTCAACAACAAGCAGCTATCATGCACACTTATAGATCAAATTTTGAGATACTTTTATGAAATTGGATGGGTAACGCCATTCTATTCAAAGAATATATGCATAAAGCTTGAACATTTTTGACAATTCCCTAAAACCTAAACCCTAAACCCACATATATCCTAACGAAGTAGGTATCATGCACTTTATTGATCAAAATTTGAAATACTTCCATTAAATTGCGGCAACACTATTCTATTCCATGAATATAGGCATAAAGCTTGAAAATTGTTGAAAATTCCCTAAACCCCAAACTGCTAAAACCCAAACTCTAAACTCCTATCTTATCTTACCACTATATAGTGTACGATTAACTTTGAATATTTACCATTGGATTAAGACTCGTGAATCCCAACATTGTCAGCCGTCGGATCTTATTTTCCATTTTATTATAGTTTCTTCTAGAAGATACTATTGATAGTCTTTAGCAAAATGAATGCTATGCACAAACCTCAAAACACACTTTTCCATTGTTCTTGAATTAATATTCTCCATCATTTCTCTAGATCATGTTACCAAGATTTTTCAAGTATTAGGTATAGCTAATAAAAACGTTGACTTCTAGATGATACAAACTACAAGAACCAAATATACAACCATACTTTATACAGTTTTTAAATTTTGGGAGCTTTACCTATTATATAATCTTAGCGCTATATATAGTGTACGAATAACTTTTTGATAGAACTTTGATTGTTGGATTAGATCTTCCAGCAAATCTCACCTTTGCAAACCATTGGATCCTCTATTGATAATCTTACAACACACTTCTAGAAGATTCTCTATTGATAATCTTTAGCACAATGATCACTATGCACAAATCGCACAACACACTTCTCAATAGTTCTGGAATCTTCTTCATCATTTATCCAAAGCATATATGTCGAGTATTGGGTAGCTAATAGGTTGATTTCTACACGATACAAAGTACAAGAACCAATATACACCCAATACTTTATGGACGACGCTCAAAATTATAATTATTTTTTAGCATCACCTATTATAGTTATATATAAAAATGATATTTCATACTTCTGTTATTTGATTCTCACGTGCGCAAGGAACATGCAACTTATTCGTTACTTTATAGTGTATGAATGACTTTGAACTTTGAGTCTTTGATGAAGATTGGAAAATCCAAAAACGGCTAGCTGTTTGATCATATCCATTATAGCATCTAGAAGATCCCATTGATACTCACCGGCAAGGCATGTGGCGACTTACTAGTCTAATTTAATACTACTACTACTACTACTAGTAGATCAAAATATAATCCTCTTCTTTTCTTCTTCAACGACTTCTTTTTCTAACCGTTCGGACACACACACCAGCGTTCCTAAATTTCCCTCCTTCCTTCTTTGCCTCCCTCTAACGACAGCTACTCATCATTCGAGCGGAGGGGAGCTCGATATCTAGACCTGCCGCCACCATTAGACCCGCTGCCCCACTTCCTCATCGGCACAGCCTCTAGTCCGCTCAAGCTCATGCTGATGTGGCTCCTGAAGATTCTGACAAGGTACACTTTTGATTTCAGGAAGATTGCACTCCTAACGTGGCTGCTCTCCTCAACATACTATTTACTCATTTGCAATCTTGTTTTTCCAAAATCATGCCAATGTAATTTGATCTCATGAAAATGGTATTAACCGAAGACTCAAACTTGAAAAGAGACGAGAAGAAGAAATCCCATGAGGTTACGAAGCTGGATAAAGCAATAATGAAGATAGAGTTAGCAAAGAATAGGAATGGAGAAGAGAAGCATGGAGTCGAAGAAGTGAAGATGCAAATGGAGTGACAGATCGCAGATATCATCCACGGACACAAGATCCAGACGGATGACTATAGATTGAAGCTTAGGAAGATCAAAAGACATGCTACAGAGAAGGATATATGCCTATTATATTCATTCAATATTATAGCTATCCTCACAGCGGTCACAATCGCAATGTTCGAACTATTTTTAGGGTTAATTAGAGGCATAAGGGAGTAGGGTTAATTAGAGGCATGAGGTAGTCGCGCTATAAAACTATCATCATTCTAGTAGTGATTGTAATCACATTGTTCGAACTATTATCAAATCATTTGCAGTATCCGCAAGATTAGGAAGTTCAAAAGAAGTATATTAGTAGTACTGTGATCTCGTGTTTATCTGCTCGCAGAGTAGCATTCAGTGATGTGTAATTCGTACTGCCGTGCATCGCGTGTAGTAGTAAATTACACGCAAACCAACGATCTTCGCTATCGCACACTATTCCTATCAGAGAGGTCTTGTCAATAGGTACGAAATAATTTACAAAAAAAACATGAAATAAATGGTAATAGAATACTACTAGTACTTAAATAGAGTCTATGAGTTCTCCTAAAATTTCTCCCTATATCTTAGAATCTTGGACTCCCCCTCTCCCCTAAAATTGCCCGACTCCAGCAGTTCTCCCACAATATCTCCCATATTCTAAGATTTATCAATAACTACTACTCCCTCCTTCTCCCAAAGGGAACTGCTGGACTTGCTCTAAAGCTGCCACACATCGAAACCACTAGAGCCGCCATGAGCAACCGGAAGCTCTTCGTCGGCCTTAACGTGGGCGAACTCCCTCGTCCCAGCATGGGACGTGCGTCAACTCCCTCGGGAACCGAACTGAACCCACACCGCATCGGATCTGCTTCACTGATGCCTTCGTGCACTGCACACAATAATGTTCACTGACGCCACACTGGAAACACACCGATCTGCTTCAACGATCCTACCGAAAACAACGTGAGCTGCTATGTGACACCGCAAAGTTCTATGGTAAGTCCCTCGTTTTAGTTTGATGTGCTTGGTCATTAGTTTTTTAATCTGAGTTTTACTAAAATAAAGTCTTTTCCATTACTCTATATCTCTAGCATACCCATATTGAATTGATTGTATAGTTTATACGAGCCACGAAATGTTTAGTTGCTTCATTCATGGCTAGCTAATGCACATGATTAGTACTCCATAATGGTTCACTTGCATTTGGTCAAAGGCGATATGTTTTGGGGGCAATGATTAAATCAATTTCACACTATGCAGTTGCGAGATCCAATAATTATTGCTTGCATAGAGTGTTAGTTTTCGATTCCTCTTACTATCGTTTCTCTAACTGCAGAACGATCTGATTGTATACATGAGGTAAGCATAGTTTTAATCGCTTATTTCGTTATCTATGTAGTCTATAGGAAACGATCTGTAAATTAGTTGTTTGTCCGTTGATATTACCTGTCTATTGACTAATGCAGCCAATATCAGGTTACTAATTTGATTGTATTATACACAAAAATAGATCTCATTTCATTGTACTGATAGTATATATTAGCCTTGTAACGACTAAAAATTTGGCTTCTTTTATTTAATTTTGAGTTTATAAATGACTAAAACAAGTCCGCCAACCCCAGTTAAAGATATAATAGTCAGAGCAAGGTAGCATAGAGAAGCTAACTTTTTACCTATGGCACTGTTTCTGTTAATTTTATCTCCAGCTGCAAAAATTATTTAGCTAGTTTATCTGCGGTACATGATAACTTGTTTTTTTACATGAAAAATGCTTCTTGTTTCGAACAGTTATAGTAAAAGTATTCTATTATGCTTCTTTTGGCTATGTAGTTGCTGGAATTCATTTGCAGTGTCTGGGTATTCTATGAAGCTCTAAAAGTCTACTCCCTCCGTTTCAAAATATAAGATATTTTATCTTTTCAAATCAAATATATCTAGACTTTTTTTACTATGTAGGTACACTCGGCTTTGGAGTGAATCTACACACTAAAAGAAGTCTAGATACATTTTCTTCACAAACCTAAAACATCTTATATTTTGAAAAAGAGGGACTACCTGCTTTCCAAATTCTTTGACGATGTACTATGTGCCGCTGAAACCAATTTTGACTTAGTTGCAGACTGCAAATAAAGCTGTTCAGGTCGAAGGGAGCAGCGACAATTGTGTTGACACTATTTTGGATATTGTTGCTCAATTATTGATAGAAAGTGAGAATGCCGACAAAATCCGTTATTCTATTGATATTCTAAGGAAGAAAGGAACTAAATCAGCCGCAATACTCAGCAGAGGTCGCAAAGAGATTACAATACTTACCCTAAACGCAGTTAAGCATCTTGTTCCTGGTCTAAGCAATGACCTTAGCAGGTAAATGTTTTATCTAGTTCTTTGCAAACTACTTTTGGCCGAAAAAAGGAACCGCCAGACTCCAAGAGTATAATGGCATGCTTAGAAAGCAAACACAGGTATCAGATACTAACATCTTTAAAATACGCCAACTGCGTTAAAATATCTTGTCAATATCTGACTAACATTCACTTGATATACTTCTGGCGAACGAAGGTCCTGAAGCATAATTTCTACGATTCGACTTAACTCTGATCCATGTGTATTGCTGCACTTTATTTCGTGTAATTTTTTAAGATATGTAATAATTTAAATTCTTTGTAGCTCATGTTATTGTTCTTTTAACTCCCTTTCATTACTAATATCTGATTGGCCAACATAATTGTAACATCCTAAAAATCATGATTTCAAAGCTTGCATATCATTCATGCATTCATAATCATTTTAGGATCATTTTCAAATGAGATTTCAAAAAAAACAGAAGCATTTGAATGTCTATTATTTTATGTAAGCAAGGCAATGGCCCACTGCTACTCTCTAGTATGAGATTTTTTGTTTTAAACCAGAAAGATTTGAACTTAGAGTTGATTGATATTTTCTAAAGCTTGGACAAAGTTTTCAAAAAACAAAGTATGAATTTAAAACCAATCATATGACTTTATTAAACAAGTGATAAAGGCACTGTTTTATTTAAATTCCAATGGGCCAAAGTATTTTGAGTGAGCAACTTTGTTCTGTAGCCAAAAAGGTGCAAGTTCTACTTTAGAAAAATTCATAACAGGTTTGAATTCAAACCCATTTGAAAACCATTTGAAATTGATTCCAGAAAATCAAATAAAAAATAGAAAAAGATAAAAGAAATGGAAAAGGGCCAGCGCTGCCAAACTAGCCCAGCACCAGAACCGTCCCAAAAGCCCACCCGTGCCATTCCCTCTCTGCCCCTCTCTCACCCGCGCGAAACTTACTCCGCAGCCGCTGACACTGGGCCCTCTCCACGTCATCATCGTCTTCCTCGAATCCTCGCGCGCAGACGCCGCTCCGCTGTTACCTCTCTGCAGTGACGTCGCGATTAAACCCAGCGTAAATCCCATTGATTGGCCGCGTGATTGCCGCCCCTGCTCTGGCTACAAAACCCCCTCTCTACCCCGCACTTTTCCCCTCACTCCACTCGTTCGCTCCGCCACCAGGCTGCCCCTATTTCGCATTTCACCGCCTCAGATAGAGCCAACTCCGGCGAGGTATTTCGGTAAGCCTTGTGTTCGCGCCCACTCCTCGTTCACTCTGAGATGACCCCCTGTTCCATGCGCATCTCCTGATACACTTTGTTCATCTGTTTGTGATCCAGAGCATTGACTTCGACGAGCACCGTGGGCATCCTACGCCACCTCCAACTCCGGCAAGGGATTTAGGTAAAACCCGACCACCCCGTGCCTTCTCTTTGACCCTGTCAGGTTCGCCTGAGTGTTGTGCACACACTGATACCCTCTGTTTGTGTTAGGGTGGCCAGAAACGTCGCCTTCGTCGCCGTCCAAGCAAACCCGACGCTGTCCCCAACTCCGACGAGCCCTAGCAGCCTCTGCAGCACGCCCCCGCCCACGCCAACGACATCTTGAGCTCCGTCGTGTTGACGCGAGTCTGGTAAGCCACTACCCAGCCCATAGCCCCCTTTGGAACCACCGGAACTTCGTCGGCAGAAGCACCGCCGCCGCCAGCAACCATTTGCGCCGCCGGTTTTAGGTCAACACGATTCGATCCACTGGATCTAGATTCAGTGGTTTAGATTAGACGTCAGGCCGAAGAGGTACGGGCAGATCTGAGCTGCTGGATTTTAATTAGATCTAACAGTGCGCGAGCGTGATCCAGTGTGAAGCGGTACCGTCCAATCAGGAAGCGCCGCGTGGCCTGTGTTTTGATTTAAAATATGGAATTAGATCTATTAGTTTTTCAAACTTGCAAAATTCATAACTTTTGATACACACGTTCAAATTTTGTAAATTTTATATCATTAGAATCAGGGAAAATAATTCTATCCAATTATGCACTTTGTTTAATAAATTGCATCTGTAAAATGGGTTGTTTTTGCAGAGACATTTATAAGCTTAATTTTGTATATAAAAATTGTATGGAAAATGTTCTAAGGGCCAAATTAATTTTATTTATTGTATAATTGATTTTTTTATGATTCATTACTGTTCCACTTGTCTTGTTTGATTTAGAAAATCATCACATGGCAATTGCATGCATTCATATATTTTTGCTTGTTTATTTTGATATGTGAATTTGGTGCTATCATTTTATGTGTAGATTTTGGTGCTAGTGGTGATTGTGATTGTGAGGATTGTTGCTACTCCCCCAACTACCAAGGCAAGTGGTTCTTCATGTTTTTGTCCCAATATTTTGACTATGCACTAGAAATATTTTGTATAGGGCTTGCATGAGTATTTTTGCTAAGTATCTATATGCTATGCTTGGGAAATCCTAGTAGTTGTAGAATTGTTAGAATTTTCTCTAAGTTAGGATACTTTCTATTGCCATGCTTAGCCTAGCTAGTAGCAACCAAGGGTGGAATATATACATGCTATGGAAAAAATTTTGCTAAGTCTTTGACTTATGTTTTTGCTTAATAAAACAACTAAGTGAATGAAACACCTGGGTGGAATGGTAATTGCATGGTGGTTTTTGGTTGAGTGGTTACACAAGGCCCATTTCTATGGTTTACCTTGTGTATCTCACGTGTGGATTTCCACCAAGGAACAAAGGGATTTCAGATGCCAAATGTTAAGAAGCTTCTAGTGCAGCCACATGGCATTATGGGCTCTGCCCGGATCATATAGGTTGCAATAACTTAGCCAAATGGACAGTTGGTGGTAGGGGAATGATAGGTTTGGAGCGCGTCCATTATGGTCTAAGGGAAGGCTTCTGAAAGGTCCTGTCTTGGTGAAACCAAGTCTTGTGGGGAAAGTTCACCACCTCTGAAGATGGAAGAAACTAAGTACTTAGCCGTGTCCCCGGTAATGGACAACTTGAGCATCAAGACATGGAAGCTATCAAGAATCTCCTCATCCCAATTTTCTAAGTTAAAACTTGTGGTTGAACAAGGGTGAAGGTTCACCAATTTCTATTGGTGGTTCCTTGGGAGTTTTTGCCAAACAAAAACTTAGTGTTTTCAACTGATAGGTAAAATCTATTTTGAGCAAAGCAAGCCTAAGCTACACTTAGCCAAATTAATGTAGTAACTAGATGCTAATATTCTACTAATGTATCACTTGCCAATACTATTCCAATGTATTGACCCACTGTGGCTGTAACTTGTGATGTTGCAGGTTACTCTGATGATGATTAGGAGTTATGAGTCTACACTCAACATGCTTGACTGTGGCACATGAAGATGAAGACTTCTATTTTTTATATTGTTAAGTTAAACTCTTGTACTAGCCTATGGCTATGGAGTTGTAAAAGACTATGTTCTCTGGTATGACGATGTAATAATGACCTTTGTTTCTGTGTACTTCATCTTAAACTGTGGATGCTAGCAATTGATCCAGGGACTAGCATTGCAATCATAGGAATCTTTAACTTTATAAAGGTGGGATATTACAGATGGTATCAGAGCACTGTGTTGCCTGTAGGATTATGACCCTAGGATTGGATTATAAACCACTAAGGAAAAAATTTCAACAATTTCCACACTTGTCTTTTTCTTCTGGTAAACTTTTCTAATCTTCTCTCTCATCTCTATTTGTAGATGAACTCCATCAACGAAGCCGTCAGGAAGGGACCACTCATGACCATGACCTTGGAGTGTGAGACATAATTCCCCAAGGCCCTCAAGAACCTCATGGTTACCATGGGGATACATGGTGCAGCTGTGTACAAAGGATTCCCCGTGATGGATGAAGGAGTAGAGTACTGGTGGGTTCAACTTCACTTGTACAAAAACAAGTAAGACAACCACAAGGAGTCAGGATTCTGCATGGTCACCAACTCAGAAATGCACACAACATTCTTTGACTCTACAAGAAATGCAGCTTGGAATGCCATGAAGGAGGTTGGTGATAGACTCAAGTGCAGAATGCTTAACACCCAAAATGACCTTAGGGAAGAAAAGAAGCATACCCAAGAGTTAGAGGCTACCAACTAACGTTTAAGAGAAGACATCATAGACTTAGCAATTGAGTCATGTGATCAAGATCGACAGATTGCCTCTAGGGATGCCCTGATAGCCAACTTGGCAAGTGAGTGGGGATTGTAATGTACTTTGTTAGTTGAACCACCACACTTATCATTTTATTTCCAAAAATTTATCTGAGTTATGTTGAACCTTTGATGCTTGTAATGGATTTGTGTATGCCATGACTTGTGTGATTGTTGCAAAAGATATGCTTGTGATATTTTGTCTTGTGATGTTTCTCTATCTTATAAAAATAGTTTCCTAATGTTATTATCAACACGGCCGAGGAGTTCAAGGGAACTCGTTTTGGCACTCGTCTCATTGAGCTCACTAGCGTGCTCAACCTTCCACTTCCTAGCATCATGACGCTTCCCCTCACCAAGTTTGAGAGGAAGGACCTTTGGGGCTTCAGAGTCACTCAGCCCGGACGCCAGATAGAGCCAACCACGGAGACCATCACCTTCAAGCTGATGCATGACGACAAGGAGAAAGGCCTAGATGTAGTCATGCAGGAGTTACTTGGGCGCCTGGTAGGGAGACACTCTAGGGAGCTTAGAGGTCTTTACTTTCACCCCTTCGGGAGCGCAACGAGGAGGGTGAGGCTATTGAGTACGAGGATGCTGCTAGAGAGATGATGGAGCCGATTCGTCTATACCTCCAGGACCTAGAGGGTCTTATTAGGCACCTAGATACTAATAGGACCAATGTCATGCTTAGCAATGACGAGCTCCAGGTGCAGCTTCGTGAGAAGGACAAGCTCTTCGCGGAGCAAGACGAGATAGTCAAGGAAATGGAGGACAAGTTTGAAAGCCAGGACAAGAAATTCAAGAGCCAGGAGAAGAGAGTCAAAGATCGGAACAAGAAGATCCGGGAGATGAAGGAAGAGCTGGAGGCCAAGGACTTCGAGCTCGAGCATAAGTAGGGAGTGATTGAGAGACTTAGCTCACAGAAGAGGGCTCTTAGGGCCAAGATAGAGGCCTTAACTACCAATGTTGAGGAATACAAGACCGCTATGGAGAATGCAGGTCTTACACTTGTTGATGTGGAGGTTGATGCGAAGGAGTAGTGATGACTACTCATTTATCTTTCAGCTATCGTACTTTTGATTATTGAGTCGCAATGACCATCCAACATGTGGGTGGCTTGCTATGGTGTGTTTTCTTTTTCAAAACTTGTTGTTTATGTCGTTTGAACCTTATGTTATTTTGATTCTTGGTTTGGTGATTGTCTATGTGATGTAATGTGCATGATAAGAATATATGGGTATCTCATTCTCATCCTTATGAAAACCACAGATGCCTCCTCGACGTGCCAACCCCAACCCAAACAACAACAATGTCACCCCCGAGATGCAGCAGTTGATGACAACACAAGCAAAACTGATGCAGATGATGACCACTTTTATGCAGAATCAGAATAACAACAACAACAACAACAACAACAACAACAACAACAATAACAATAACAATAACAACAACAACAACCCGAACAATCCACCAGGATTTGACATGCTCACCAGATTCCTAAGATTGAGGCCTGCAAAGTTCTTAGGAACCACTGATCCAATGGTGGCCAATGATTGGCTACGTTCGGTGAACAAGGATTTGGTAACTGACGGCTGCACCAACGGGGAGAAGGTCAGGTTTGCAGCACATTTGTTGGAAGGACCAGCAACTACTTGGTGGGATAACATCCAGATCACCACTCCCATTGAGGATGTGACCTGGGCTATCTTTGAGGATGGATTCTGCACAGCTCACATCTCATCCGGAGTGATGAATCTGAAGAAGGAGTTCCATAATATGAAGCAGCGTCACCGAAGTGTGGCTGACTATATTGAGGAGTTCAACAATCTGGCGCGTTACGCACCGGATGAAGTTGATACTGATGCCAAGAGGAAGGAGAAATTCCTCGAAGGACTGAACGATGAACTGAATCTGCAGCTATCTGTTGCCTATGTCCCAACCTACCAATCACTTTGTGACAAGGCTACCATCTTGGAGAACAAGATGAAACAGGTTGAAAGCACAAAGAGGAAGCACAGCTTTGACAAGCACAGCTCGGGATCGTCTCACAAGCGTTCCCATCACGATGATAGTGGGAGTTCTGGATCCCACAAACATGGAAAGCACAACAACCACCACAGCCACATCCGCCATCATGACAACAAGCATCACCGTAGTCATGATAATGACAATTACAAGAACCAAAAGAGTGGACACAAGAGTCACCATAGTGGAGGCGGAAGTGGAAGTGGTAATCAGCCTGCATAGAGATATATCAGTTAGGTTGAATGTTTCAAGTGTAAGAAGCTGGGGCATTATGCAAATGAGTGCCCAGAGAAGAAAGTTGAAGGAACCACCAAGCCGAACCCTTTCCAGAAGGGACAAGTAAACCACATCAGTGTGGAAGAGATTTATGAGGAGTCCGATGCTGTGGATGGTAAGTTCAAACTCAATTATATTCCAGCACTTGTTATTTTTTATACTGGTGCATCACATTCATTCATGTCAAAAGCATTTGTTGATATAAATGGGTTTCCAACTAAAAATATTGGGTGTCCAATAAAAGTAAGTTCTCCCGGTGGAGATATGATAGTAAGTTTTGGATGTCGTGATCTAGTGATAGAATTTGGAAAGCATAAGTTTCCAGTTAGTCTGATAATCCTAGATTCCCAAGGACTAGATGTAATTTTGGGAATGGACTGGATGACCAAGTATGAAGGAGTACTAGATTGTGCCAATCGTACTGTCGCACTCACAACCCCGGAAAAGAAACGGATAGGATTCAAGTCTAACTTTGAATCAAAAGGGAGTAAGCTAAATTCTCTTCAGGGGGTTAGCAAAGACAGTGTGCTAATTGTGAGAGAATATCCAGATGTGTTTCTAGAGGAATTACCGGGAATACCACCAGATAGAGATGTGGAGTTTCTGATTGACTTGCTGCCAGGATCAGGACCAATAGCTAAGAGACCTTACAAGATGCCAGTTGATGAGTTGAAAGAACTCATGAAACAACTTGGAGAACAGTTGCAGAAAGGATTTATTCAACCAAGTTATTCATCTTGGGGAGAACCAGTCTTGTTTGTGGAAAAGAAAGATAGAAGTCAAAGGTTATGAATCGATTATCGTTCACGCAATGAGGTGACTATCAAGAACAAATATCCTTTGCCCAGAATCAATGACTTGTTTGATCAGTTAGAAGGAGCATGTGTGTTCTCAAAGATTGATCTCCGGTCATGCTATTTTCAACTTAAGATAAAGGAACAAGACGTACCTAAGACAGCTTTCACCACTAGTTATGGATTGTACGAGTACACCGTGATGCCATTTGGTTTAACCAACGCACCAGCTTACTTCATGAATATGATGAACAAGGTGTCCATGGAGTTCCTTGACAAGTTTGTTGTCGTTTTCATCGATGACATTTTGATATACTCCAAGAGCAAAGAAGAGCATGAAGGACATATGCGTTTGATACTTGAGAAGCTTAGAGAACATAAGCTGTATGCCAAATTCAGCAAGTGTGAATTCTGGTTGAATGAAGCTGGATTTCTTGGACACATTGTGTCAGGAGATGGTGTAGCAGTTGATCCCGCAAAAGTGTCAGCTGTGACTGAATGGGAATCTCCTAAGTCAGTGAAAGAAGTTCATAGTTCTCTTGGCTTGGCAGGATACTATAGAAGATTCATTGAGAATTTCTCTAAGGCAGCAAAGCCAATGACGGAGTTACTAAAGAAAGACAAGAAATTTGCTTGGACTGTAGGATGTGAACTCAGCTTCCAAGAATTGAAGAAGAGACTAGTGACAGCACCAGTCCTATGTCTGCCAGATTTGGAGAAGGATTTCCAAGTGTATTGTGATGCATCCCATCATGGATTAGGTGCAGTTTTGATGCAAGAAGGGAAAGTTGTGGCTTATGCCTCGAGACAACTCAAAACTCATGAGGTAAATTATCCCACCCATGATTTAGAGTTATCCTCGGTTGTCCATGCACTCAAAACATGGAGACATTATCTTTTGGGAAAGCGATGTTAAGTGTTCAGAGATCACAAAAGTTTGAAGTATATCTTCACTCAGAAAGAAATCAACATGAGGCAAAGAAGATGGCTAGAACTCATCAAGGACTATGACTTGAGTTTGCAATACCACCCCGGTAAAGAAAATGTTGTAGCGGATGCACTCAGCCGTAAGGTATTTGTGAATGTCCTTACTAAGGGAGAGTTGCCAGATTATCTATGTGCCCAATTTAGAGACCTCGGATTGGAGATTGTGCCTGAGGGGCATCTCATGTCATTGGATGTTCAACCCACCTTGTTGGACAAAATCAAGTAAGCCCAAAAGACGGACAAGGAAATTGAAGAGATTGAGGAAAAGATTGGCAAGGGAAAAGCCAAAGGATTCCATGAAGACGAACAAGGTACATTATGGTATGGAAAACATATCTGCGTTCCGCAAGACCCGGAACTTCGGAAACTGATTTTGCAAGAAGCACATAACTCACCATATTCCATTCAACCGGGTAACACCAAAATGTACATGGATATGAAGGAAAGATTTTGGTGGAATAATCTCAAGAAAGACATTGCCGAACATATTGCTTTGTGTGATGTATGCAGTAGAGTGAAAGCGGAACATCAGAAACCAGCAGGATTGTTACAACCATTACCTATTCCTGATTGGAAGTGGGACAAGATTGGCCTGGATTTCATCACCGGATTGCCAAGGACCAGGTCAGGATATGATTATATTTGGGTTGTAGTAGATCGCCTAACTAAAGTGGCTCATTTCATACCCGTGAAGACAACCTATACAAGTGCTAAGTTGGCCAAAATCTATATGAATAAGATTGTGTGTCTGCATGGAGTACCCAAGAGTATTGTGTCTGATAGGGGAACTCAATTCACTTCTCATTTTTGGAGGCAACTGCATGAGTCATTGGGAACGAGATTGGAATTCGGTACTGCTTTTCATCACCAGACCGATGGACAGACAGAAAGGACCAACCAGATTCTAGAGGATATGTTGAGGGCATGTGCCCTAGACTATGGAGCTAGTTGGGATGAAAGTCTGCCTTACGCAGAATTCTCTTACAACAACAGCTATCAAGCCAGAAATGAGATGGCACCGTTTGAGTTTCTCTACGGGAGAAAGTGTACTACCCCATTACTATGGAATGGTGTGGGAGAAAGAAACTTGTTCGGGCCAAAACTAATCAAAGAGGATGAAGAGAATGTCAAGTTAGTGAAAGACAGATTGAAGATAGCACAGTCCCGACAGAAGAGCTACGCAGATCCTAAGCATAGAGAAGTCACATATGAGGTGGGTGATAGAGATTATCTTAGAGTTTCACCACTTCGTGGAGTGAAGAGATTTGGAGTCAAAGGAAAATTGGCCCCAAGATATGTTGGACCATTCAAGATTCTGAGTCGTAAAGGAGAAGTAGCTTATGAAATTGAACTGCCGGAATCATTGTATGACGTTCATAATGTGTTTCATGTGAGTCAGCTAAAGAAATGCCATCCGGAGATGGAAGAGACTTCTTTGAAGGATACTATACCTTTGGAGGAGGTCCAATTGGAAAATGATCTCACCTATGAGGAAAAACCTATCAAGATTCTTGAGACTACAGAAAGAGTTACTCGGACAAAGACTATCAATTTCTGCAAAGTTCACTGGAACCATCATTCCGAAGAAGAAGCAACATGGGAAAGACAAGACAACCTTCGGAAAGACCATCCTCACCTATTTGCTAGCCAATCGGAATCTCGAGGGAGAGATTCACCTGAAGGGGGTTAGATTTGTAACATCCTAAAAATCATGATTTCAAAGCTTGCATATCATTCATGCATTCATAATCATTTTAGGATCATTTTCAAATGAGATTTCAAAAAAAAATCAGAAGCATTTGAATGTCTATTATTTTATGTAAGCAAGGCAATGGCCCACTGCTACTCTCTAGTATGAGATTATTTGTTTTAAACCAAAAAGATTTGAACTTAGAGTTGATTGATATTTTCTAAAGCTTGGACAGAGTTTTCAAAAAACAAAGTATGAATTTAAAACCATTCATATGACTTTATTAAACAAATGATAAAGGCACTGTTTTATTTAAATTCCAATGGGCCAAAGTATTTTGAGTGAGCAACTTTGTTCTGTAGCCAAAAAGGTGCAACTTCTACTTTACAAACATTCAAAACAGGTTTGAAGTCAAACCCATTTGAAAACCATTTAAAATTGATTCCAGAAAATCAAATCAAAAATGGAAAAAGATAAAAGAAATGGAATAGGGCTAGCGCTGCCAAACTAGCCCAGCATCAGAACCGGCCCAAAATCCCAACCGGGCCATTCCCTCTCTACCCCTCTCTCACCCGCGCGAACCTTACCCCGCAGCCGCTGACACTGGGCCCTCTCCACGTCATTATCGTCTTCCCTGAATCCTCGCGCGCAGACGCCGCTCCGCCATTACCTCTCTGCAGTGATGCCGCGATTATACCGAGCGTAAATCCCATTGATTGGTCGCGTGATTGCCGCCCCTACTCTGGCTACAAAACCCCCTCTCCACCCCGCACTTTTCCCCTCACTCCACTCGCTCGCTCCGCCACCAGGCTCCCCCTATTTCGCATTTCACCGCTGCAGACAGAGCCAACTCCGGCGAGGTATTACGGTAAGCCTCGTGTTCGCGCCCACTCCTCGTTCACTCTAAGATGACCCCCTGTTCCATGCGCATATCCTGATACCCTTTGTTCATCTGTTTGTGATCTAGAGCGTCGACTTCGACGAGCACCGTGGGCATCCGACGCAACCTCTAACTCCGCGAGGGATTTAGGTAAAACCCGACCACCTCGTGCCTTCTCTTTGACCCTGTCAGGTTCGCCTGAGTGTTGTGCACCCACTGATACCCTATGTTTGTGTTAGGGTGGGCAGAAACGTCACCTTCGTCGCCGTCCGAGCAAACCCGACGCTGTCCCTAACTCCGACGAGCCCCAGCAGCCTCTACAGCACGCCCCCGCCCACGCCAACGACACCTTGAGCTCCGTCGTGTTCATGCGAGTCTGGTAAGCCACTACCCATCCCCTAGCCCCCTCTAGAACCACCGGAACATCGTTGGCAGAAGCGCCACCGCCGCCAGCAACCATTTGCGCCGCCGGTTTTAGGTCAACACGATTTGATCCACTGGATCTAGATCCAGTGGTTTAGATTAGACACCAGGCCGAAGAGGTATGGGCAGATCTGAGCCGCTAGATTTTAATTAGATCTAACGGTGCGCGAGCGTGATCCAGTGCGAAGAGGTACCGTCCAATGAGGAAGCGCCGCGTGGCCTGTGTTTCGATTTAAAATCTATAATTAGATCTATTAGTTGTTCAAACTTGCAAAATTCATAACTTTTGATCCACACGTTCAAATTTTGTAAATTTTATATCATTGGAATCAAGAGAAAGAATTCTATCCAATTATGCACTTTTTTTAATAAATTTCATCTGTAAATGGGTTGTTTTTGCAGAGACATTTATAAGCTTAATTTTGTATATAAAAATTGTATGGAAAATGTTCTAAGGGCCAGATTAATTTTATTTAGTGTATAATTGATTTGTTTATGATTCAGTACTGTTCCACTTGTCTTTTTGATTTAGAAAATCATCACATGGCAATTGCATGCATTCATATATTTTTTCTTGTTTATTTTGATATGTGAATTTGGTGATATCATTTTATGTGTATATTTTGGTGCTAGTGGTGATTGTGATTGTCAGGATTGTTGCTACTCCCCGAACTACCAAGGCAAGTGGTGCTTCATATTTTTGTCCCAATATTTTGACTATGCACTAGAAATATTTTGTATAGGGCTTGCATGAGTATTTTTGCTAAGTATCTATATGCTATGCTTGGGAAATCCTAGTAGTTGTAGAATTGTTAGAATTTTCTCTAAGTTAAGATACTTGCTATTGCCATGCTTAGCCTAGATAGTAGCAACCAAGGGTGGAATATATACATGCTATGGAAAAATATTGCTAAGTTTTGACTTATGTTTTTGCTTAATAAAACAACTAAGTGAATGAAACACGTGGGTGGAATGGTAATTGCTTGGTGTTTTTTGGTTGAGTGGTTACACAAGGCCCATTTCTATGGTTTACCTTGTGTATCTCACTTGTGTATTGCCACCCAGTAACAAAGGGATTTGAGATGCCAAATGTTAAGAAGCTTCTAGTGCAGCCACATGGCATTATGGGCTCTGCCCGGATCATATAGGTTGCAATAACTTAGCCAAATGGACAGTTGGTGGTAGGGGAATGATAGGTTTGGAGCGCGTCCATTCTGGTCTAAGGGAAGGCTTCTGAAAGGTCCTGTCTTGGTGAAACCAAGTCTTGTGGGGAAAGTGCACCACCTCTGAAGATGGAAGAAACTAAGTACTTAGCCGTGTCCCCGGTAATGGACAACTTGAGCATCAAGACATGGAAGCTATCAAGAATCTCCTCATCCCAATTTTTTAAGTTAAAACTTGTGGTTGAAGAAGAGTGAAGGTTCACCAATTTCTATTGATGATTCCTTGGGAGTTTTTTCCAAACAAAAACTTAGTGTTCTCAACTGATAGGTAAAATCTATTTTGAGCAAAGCAAGCCTAAGCTACACTTAGCCAAATTCATGTAGTAACTAGATGCTAATATTCTACTAAGGTATCACTTGCCAATACTATTCCAATGTATTGACCCACTGTGGCTGTAACTTGTGATGTTGCAGGTTACTCTGATGATGATTAGGGGTTATGAGTCTACACTCAACATGCTTGCATGTGGCACATGAAGATGAAGACTTCTATTTTTTATAGTGTTAAGTTAAACTCTTGTACTAGCCTATGGCTATGGAGTTGTAAACTACTATGTTATCTCTGGTATAACGATGTAATAATGACCTTTGTTTCTGTGTACTTCATCTTAAACTGTGGATGCTAGCAATTGATCCAGGGACTAGCATTGCAATCGAAGGGATCTTTACCTTTATGAAGGTGGGATCTTACAATAATAGACTAAAAAATTGGGCGTCCAGTCAACACAACATACTAGGATTATTTTTAACAGTCCTTGAATGGCATATATTTAACCAAAACTTAAGAGGCAGGAACAATTTCATGTTCTTCAAAATGTTAGTCGAGCTGCAAAATTTACCGTGCGCCTACTATGTTTATGTTGGAGGTACTGTGCTCAATTTCTGTGCAATTATGCTCACGGATGTGACATGTAACATCCCAACATTTAGGAACCAACGAAGGGTAGATTTAGGAATCTATGATATTGCATGCATTCATCTATAAAAATATGCGTAAATTTTTCGCCAAATAAAAAACTAAAATGGCCAAAGTTTCTTTCATGCTTTGAGATTAGGTATAGTCTTGGAGGATGATTGTTATAAACTTTGATATGATCTTTGTGGATTAGTGTGTTTTGGGAAATGAAATTTGAATTGGAATTGGAATGTTGGATTCATAAAGTAAAAGGACTTAAAATTAGGTTTGAGTATTTTGATTTAGTTAAAAGGTGATAATTAGTAGCTTAAACTTTAAATAAAATAAATTAATCAAATAGAAGAAGAATATTCATTCCATAATTTTATTCATTAAATAAGTTACAAAATGTAACTTATGGAATTGATCAAGAATCTTTACAATGGTAATAAAATAAAAGAAGAATCTTTATATACTGAGTAATAGTACAATCTTTATTACAAAAGAATAAAATAAAAATTACAAAAGAATAAAAGAAATATTACAATTGACTATTCTATAAAGAAAAAGAAAACCTAAACTAAAGTCTTGATCTTCAAGTCTGGTACCTGCAAAACAAAAAACAAACTAAAGATAAAAAATGAAGGATTAGAATCTATACTCTCAGAATTGATAGTGAGTTGCACTATTCACTTTTTGATCATTGAGTAATCTTTAAAGGGGCAAGTTTCACCAATATGAAAGAATTATATCTTCCATAATTTTAAGCCATAAGTCAAATAAACAGCAAGGAGGGGCAAGTTTCACCAGCAAAGTAAATGTAACCAGATAAAAGTAACTTCATATCCAGAGCATATCCACAAGGTGTGCAACAGACACACAAGCAGCACACACACCAAACTACAGGGTGTGTGTTGTCAGCACAGCAGCAACAACTCAATCACACAAAACTATCAGCACAGCCGTGGGAATCCACCCAACACCATTTCTCTGCTTCATACACATCAAACACAGCAGCCAGACCAAGCCAAGCAAGATCACACCAATCACAACCTTGATCATCTCACCAAGATGGTGACATAAGGAGGGGGTAGATCAGGTGGATAGCAAGGACAAGATCAAGCTACCAGGACCAGAAGGTGGAGAGCTAGATCAAGGATAAGTCCAGGAGCTGGAAGTATCAGGAGGAGCACCAGATCAGGATAGCCACAAGATCAACAACTTGCCGCCCCAACAACAACCAAGTGTGGTGAGTAGAAAAGACCATCACATGATTTCTCTGTCTAAGATTAGACAAGCATTCATGAGTTGTCTCATAATCAAATTCTCAGAAAACACCCAAGTGGGGTGAATCCATCATTGAAGTTTTAAACACTAAAAGCAATCAGAAAACTATAAATATCCAACTAGGATCTCAGGGCAACATCATTTATCCTAGCTATCAAGCTATATTTCAATTCAAGAATGAATATAGCCAAGATCTAAACTTATAGGCACATCTCTAAAATAGGAGTAGCACCTTAGAATTTAATCTTATGGACATATATAAGTTATCAAGCCTACAATCATTTTCCCCAACTTTGATTCAAGAAGCAGTAGCTGTTATCACTACCAGGACCAATCCATGAGTAACAATTAGAGAAAGGTCTAGTCCCTAAACCTCAGACCAACATCATAGGTTCTAGTGATTCAAGGAAAGAAGTTTCTATTTATCTCTAATTCCAAACTAATCTTAAGCTTGAACAAACCAATCCAAGTTATAGAATCTAATCTTGTGTGCCATACTAGGATGGTGTCACAAGAATAGCTTCTAAACTAAGCAGGTTAAACATTCAACTTTCACAGTTACACTCACAGCCAACTATGAAATCATTTTCCTAACATCTATCACAGGAATCATAATTAGGAAAATCCATATACATATCATTACTGTAAGAGAACATTTGATCTCAAGCCATATATGAATTCTTAAGCCAACAATACAAATACAGTGACTTCATCACACAAAAATCACTGTCATTTACCAAGCATTGAAAGTGGTGAGCTCTCAGACCACTAGAATTCCCAAGTAATGATTCCATAGCAATCTTATCATCTGAACCATATCAAAATTAACCAATGGAATCATCTGGTAAACCACTAGCATCATCACAACTAATCATAAGCAACAATCCACAGCAAACCATCACTCATCATGCTTGGGTATCATCAATACATGATCCAACTAGCTAGATATCTAATCCATAGAGGGATATGAACCCTAAGAAGATCAAACAATCCTAATAAGGACATAACACTAACCAGGAGTAGCCACTATCAATACATAGCATAGGGTGTCCTAGCACAGAGTGCACAAGGGGAAGAAGAACAACTTACTGATGAATGTTGTTGTGGGCGAGAAGAGGAAGCAGAGGTCGACGACGAACACAGTGGCATGGGGAGCACCCCAAGGGGGCGCTGCGACCCACACGACGCCGAGGCGGAGACCACACCCACTCCTAGAGGTGAGGAGCACCACCACAGCACATAGCAGCAGCGACGGCGACAACACCAGCGCCACCCGAAACCCTAGGGTTCGGGACGGAGCTAGTCTGGCCACGGGGGAGCTCTAGGTCCATATTGAATTGGACAGCAGGGTAGAGCGTGGTTGACAACCTCGCCCTGCACCACGGCAGCGGCCAGGGAGGATCACGGCGGCGAGTAGAGAATGGCGGCGGCGCCATCGACCACGGGGTCGAGGAGGAGAAGAGAGAGATGAGGTCGAGAGAGAATGACACAGGGAGTGGGCTGGATTGGGACAGGAACCCTTCAAGGAGTAGTTTTGGTTCTGCCCCAAGAAACCAATCTAGGCAGCCCATTTACTTAAAGGCAATTAATAATTAGAAAAGACCAAAATGCCCCTGAACCTAAATAAATTCTAGAAAATAAAATATAAATCCAAAAAATTATAAATAAAATATTTTTGGATTCACAATAATCCAAACTATCCAAATAAATTAAGAAATAAAAATTTAAACATATAAATTTTATTAAGAATTTTGTAATATATATATTCCTTATGGAAATTTTATAAAATTATTGAAAGATGATAAAAATAAATAAAAATCACTTTCATTCTATATTAATATATTAGTATTTTAGAAAAATACTAAACAAATATTTTATATCAGTCTTTGGTATATAATTCTTAAAAGTATTATTAAATAAAAATGCAAATAAAATAAAATAAAATAAAAGAAGGCAATATTCAAAAAATATTAAACAATTAATATTTATAAATCCTTTATTATTAAAAAGGAATTTTTATAATAATGGGGGAAATACACATAAAGCTAAATGATGCATTTATTACTTTGCATAATCATTTTTCTTCTTTAAATATTGTCCTTACCGGGCGATAATGATGTTTTTGTAGACATAGAAGCTCAAGGTCCAGTGGAAGCATCAGACTTCACTACCTTGCAATCACAAGTCAAGTTCGTCACTTGCTCATGTCCTTTGAAGAGTCTTTATCAAAGTATTTGCAAATTGTGTGTTATCATCTATATTATAGAAGAAAAAACATTATTTTCTTAAGATAACTAATCTTAGATATCATCCTAAGTGATGATATGATGGAAAAATAGAACTTATGTTTCTAATTGCAATAATGATGAACAATTAAAGAGTAATAACCCATGACATCAGTGATTGTAGCGCCGTATATTACACGTTAGCAATGAGATTTGGAATGGGACAGAGAAGTTAGCTGTATCATTTTCCTCTTGTATGGAGGTAAGACGACCTTAACGTGACGTTGTGATTCCTTGTGCGGATCCAACATATGGGTGGGCACCCTTATGCCCCACACTTTTGGTTTCTATATTATCTATGAATGGTGTTTAGGGATATATTCCATTTAAATGGTACTAGTCTGGGCATCACCAGGTCATAGAGTCTTCGGGAACTCATCAGGGTTTTAGCCTGCCCGAAAGGGGGCTTAACGGACGTGAGTCGGCCCCGAAGGATCGTGCAGACATATGAGGTCACGGAGAGGGCAGTGATTGGCTTGGACCAACTACTGGGCCCCACATCATGGAATTGTGGACGGGGAAGTACGCCCGGTTGTGCAACAAGGAGTTGATCTCTCATGGGTAATGTAACGCACCTCTGCAGAGTGTTAGAACTGTAACTTGTTACTCCCTGTTCCGGGAAGGAGCTACGAACGTGGCAGGAAAGGAACTCCATGAAAGTTTTGGTAAACCTGTGAAGGCTGATGGTCATAGATTTTCATAATAAAATCAATCTTTGAAGAAACATTTACGAAAATTACATAGTGCCAAGGACTGCCAGTCCGACGTGGTAATTAGAGCATCAAACTTCCTACCTTGCATATAATGAACTTGTTGGGTAAGGCTGTTACTCATCCTTTCCTTTGAACCCTTGCTTAGACACTGAGAATTCCGAAGATACTCCAATGTATGCATCTGAGAGCCAAGAGGAGGTATTCTATGAAGAGCCCAACCTGTATGGAGCCGTAGAAGGGGAGGACTACGACATCGTCAAAGGAGGAGAGTTCCAAGAGTGTGAATAATTACTATAGTTCTAATAGCCACTTGAGCCAAGCAACATGAACAATATATAGCAATAACTTGTTGAGATCAATTTGGAGTTTAAGTTTTAAATTTGAAACTTCCGCTGAAACACTTATATTTTGGTTTGTAAGTTGAATCTTTTGGAAGTCTTGAACTTCCACTATTGTAATAATAATAATAATAATGTGTGTATGTTTGTAATATGGACCCGCAATGTTTCTGTTGTACCACTCTGAGGGATGTGATATTTACGGAACATTATTATATGGATGTCATGTCAACGACTATAGTGTACTACACATGTAGTGGTATGCTGGGTCACTGCAATTGGTATCAGATCAAATTTCTTTGACCTTAGGTTGGAAACCTTGTAAAGGGTATTACCTGTAGGAGTATGTAGCAACGATAAAGAATTCTCTAAAAGAAATATAATGGGTATTCAAATGAGAATATTCTGTTATATGTTTTAGTGTGATAATTCTTTGTTATGATGCAATATATTATTGGTTACTAATAAAATATTTTTCTTATATACAGAGTTATGGCACCAAAGTTTCCAAAATATACTTTGGTAAGGAAAGAGGAGACTTTACATGATTATCAAGGATCATTCAGAGACCAACTTCGTCAACTTTTAAAGATTTTTAGTTGTCCAACTAGAATTCCAGTAAACACTATAACTTATTATGATGGCCGGATGTTATCCAAGTATCGTGTGAGTATTCAACTCCCAAAGGAGCTTGGATTATATCAAGATTTACCTATAGGAGAAGGTAGGAATCACTTAGCAGCATATAATGTTGTTGTTGTGGAGGAAATAGCTAATATCCGGGAGCATAAAGCCAAGGAGTTGGAAGGTAGCACGTTCTCTGTGATACCTCATGATTCTATAGACTCGGAGCCAGTACCGTATCATCTTACCTTGGTTAAGAAGCATCCTAAGTTAGCTTCCAAGTTTATGGATAGATGCCGAACACTCGTGGTGTCTTTTTATAAGACACATCAAGTGATTGTCGAAGATAAAAATGATATGTTAGAGGATCTAACTGATCCGGAAAGGAGGAAGCAGTTAGCATTCCAGTTGAAGAAGGAAGCACGTAGTAGTGCAACACCTATCTTTAAGGATATACCTATAGATCCTGAATCTTTTACACCATATCCTTATTCACCAAGTCCTGAACCTATACATGATCCTACTATGGATACGAGGTATGCAGTACCACAGTGTTCAGAGGATGGTTCTGATTCAGAACTTCCTATTGAGAATTCTGATGGTTGGAGAAGGGGATCATACGAAGGATCTCATGAACACCAAATGTCCATAGATGGTTCTGACAGAAATGTTGGACAATCTAGCTGGATGGGTGCAAGAATTAACCCTAGTAACAGTAGTAGAAATGCCATGTCCATAGATAATCAGGATGAAGAAGAAAATCCTGAGGAGAGAGTGTTTGAATCATCAACATCTTCTCAAAACCCAGGGAATATACATTATCTGGTGTTCAACTATCTTGCCCAAAGAAGCACTTGGGGATCAGCAGGATCTGAGTATTTTGTTGACAACTCAAGGAATGAAGCTCAGGATATGCAAGTGGGAGATAATGTTGAATATTTTTCTGAAGACATTTCAGCTGAGCTGGAGGGAGTCAATGCGCTCAGTTTGAGTAATGACTCAAGTCCTGACACTTCAGATACTGAGTATGTTCCTTCTGGAAGGCCATTTGTTCCATAAACTGTGCGACGAACGTCAGGTCATCACGGATGGACATCAGGCATGTATGATGAGTGTAGTTACTACTAGAAGTAGGCAACTATTTAGAGGTATCGAGTATTGTGTATTGTAATCCGAGAAATAAGATAGTGTTGTAATTATACCTATATGGTATATGTTGTAATGACTTTGTGTCATTAAGATATTGTAATGTATAATATGTGAAATGCATATTTGGATTTTATTTGGATTTTCATTGTGTGACTAGTTCTATGCGTAAAGTCGAGCTCAGAACACATGTGCATGATGTAATTATGCGTATTTTCTTTATGTTGCAGGACTAGGGGATCATGGATATGGGTGTAGAGACCTAATCTGAGCAGCAACAGATGGAACGTGAGGCCAAGGAGAAGGCCGATGCAGATGCAGCAAATCAGGGAGCATTACCACCACCACCACCAATGAGGCCGTTAATGGAGCACAACTTTATGCAATGTATGCAAATCATGCAAGAGACCCAGAACAAGTTCATGGAGGAGTTGTTGGGACGAGCTAATCAGAGGGCACCTGAAGGTGGAGGAGTGAGTCTTTCTGAATTCCAGTATGCAAGGCCGTTACCTTTTGCATCAGCCCCTGAACCAATGGATGCAGAAGATTGGCTAGCAGATACAAAAAGGAAGTTGAAGACTGTAGGTTGCAATGATGAGGAGAAATTGAGGTATGCAACTTATCTTCTGACTAGACCTGCAGCATCATGGTGGGAGAATCAGTTAGCCATGCAACAGCCAGGAAGGGAGTACACTTGGGAGGAGTTTAAACAGAGATTCCGTGAATATCATGTTCTAGAAAGTGTTATGGAGTTGAAGCGGAGAGAATTTGAGGAGATGCAACAGGGATATACTAGTGTCATGAAGTATATCCGTGAGTTTAGTCAACTGTCTCGATATGCGGAGGAAGAATTTAATACGGAGGAAAAGAGGAAGAAGCGTTTCCTGTGTGGATTAAATCCATTTGTGAGGATGCAGTTGAGGTTGGCTAATGAGCAAACTTATCAGCAGTTGCTGGATGCAGCTATTACTTTCGAGGATGACTACAAGAATGTCCAAGAGGATAAAAGGAAGAGAGATAAGAAGGAAAACAAGAGGATACAAGCAAGTAAGCCCAAGCCCAATCTGGTATTCAAACCCAGGAATAGACCTTATTAATAGCAATTATTCCAATCGGAGTGCAAATCCAAACGCAAAGAATATTATATGCCACAATTGCAAACTTCCAGGGCATATAATCAGGGATTGCCTGAAACCAGTAATTATGTGTCATGCTTGTGGTCAGAGAGGTCACATAAAGCCAAATTGTCCAAGCAAACCCCAAGGAGGTTGGCCGGTTAGAGATGGAAGGCAAGCCAGCGGAGGAAATGGACAGTCCAATAAAGGAGGGAATAATGTCAAGAACAACAACGGCAAGACGAACAAACCTACCAGGAAGCTAAATTGTGCAACGCTAGAAGAGGTGGATAACTCGGAGCATGCAGTGATAGGTACGCTCAATATCCTTACCAATCCCTGGAAAGTTCTATTTGATACTGGTGCAACTACTTCATTCATTTCTGAAGAATTCTGTAACAAATTCAGGATTAGAAGGGCAACGTTAGAAAACCCTATGACCGTAGTTACAGCAGGGGAATGTGATTGTATGCCACATTAAACAAGATCAGGTTATCTCGATCTGTGGTTGTACATACTTTGCAGACCTTTATTTGATTCCTTTGAAGGGCATTGCAGTAGTGCTGGGGATGGACTGGATGATGGAGCATGGGGCTCAGATAAATTGTGAGGAGAAAACTATCTCAATCAAAACTCCAAGTGGAGC
The DNA here is from genome assembly GCA_916181665.1 of Avena sativa. Classification (NCBI taxonomy): domain Eukaryota; kingdom Viridiplantae; phylum Streptophyta; class Magnoliopsida; order Poales; family Poaceae; genus Avena; species Avena sativa. The sequence goes on along the minus strand of OV702285.1, from coordinate 408,926,698 downwards.
AAGGATAGTTTACGAAGCAGATAAGCACAGTCATATCATGGTGGATATGCAGTTGAACTCAATGAAAGAGGTCAGATTGGAAGATATTCCTATAGTAAATGAATTTCAAGATGTTTTTCGAGCAGAGCTACCTGGAATGCCACTAGATCGGGAGATAGAGTTCACTATTGATCTAATTCCCGGTACAGCACCAATAGCTCAAGCACCATATACGATGGGACCAAAAGAATTAAAAGAACTCAAAGAACAAATTGATGAGTTAGCCAAAAAAGGGTTTATCCAGGAAAGTGTATCCCCATGGGGAACACCAGTAATCTTTGTGGATAATAGGGATGGTGGAAGAAGTATGTGTGGAGATTATAGAAATCTGAACAACGTTACTATCAAGAATAAGTATCCTCTACCAAGGATTCAAGATTTTTTTTGATCAAGTGAAAGGAGCCGAAGTGTTTTCTAAGATACTAATCAGATACTAGAAGACATGTTAAGGGCTTGTGCATTAGATTTTGGAGGTACATGGGAAGATCATCTACCCTTGGCAGAATTTTCCTACAATAACAGCTATCAGAGTACTCTGAAGGCAGCTCCATATCCGGTTCTGTATGGAAGGAAATGTAGATCACCAATATGTTGGTATGAGCCTGGAAGCAGTAAGGAGTTTGCACCAGACTATATCAAGGAAAGACAAGATATCATTGATAAGATCAGGGATAGACTAAAAATAGCTCAGAGTAGGCAGAAAAGTTATGCTGATCAAATTCGAAGGTCATGGCATCCAGAAGTGGGAGACATGGTATATTTGAAAGTAAGTTCAATGAAAGGGGTTAAAAGGTTCGGAGTTAAAGGAAAATTGAGTACAAGATATATCGGGCCATTCAAGATACTGAGTCAGAATAGAACTATAGCTTATGCTTTAGAGTTACCATCAAGATTGGCTCAAGTACATAATGTTTTCCATGTGTCACAACTTCGTAAATGTTTGAAAGTTCCAGATGATGCAATCACACATCAAGAGATAGAACTACAAGCAAACTTGACCTATATTGAAAAGTCCTATAAAATTTTGGAAGAAAACTAGAAAAGGTTGAGGAATAGGGCAATCAAGTATTGTAAGGTACAGTGGGAACATCACCCTGAGAGAGAAGCCACTTGGGAAAAAGAAGAGGATTTAAGAAAAGCCTACCCAGAACTGTTTGGGTACACTTCAACAAACTTCGGGAGGAAGTTTAATTTAAGGGGGAAGTCTGTAACATCCCAGCATTTAGGAACCAACGAAGGGTATATTTAGGAATCTATGATATTGCATGCATTCATCTGTAAAATTGTAGGGGTTCGTAGCATGGAAAACAAAAAATTTCTATCGCATACAAACAAACAAGCCAAGATCTATCTACTAGATTGTAGCAACGAGTCGATGGAATAACTTACCCTCGAAGATTCCAAAGCGTTTAACGAGAGCAGATTCTCGTGGGTGATGTAGTCGTACTCTTCCCGATCTCAAGATCGTGTAGACGATCCTTCCGGCGCTGCGTTCCGGCAGCGCTCCCGCAGTCGGTCACACGTTCGGTACTCGACGAAGACCTTCCTCTCCCTTGTTCCAGCAGGCAGCGGAGGTTGTAGCACTCTCCTCGCGATTCCGGCAGCACAACGGCGTGGTACCGGAAGTAGAGGGGAGATCCCGCAGGGCTTCGCCTTAAGCCGGAGCGAGTATGGTGGATTATGAGAGAGGGCTATTAGTGGTCTAGAGATTAGACACACCAATTAGAAGGCTCTAAACCGCAGGCTAAAGCAATTAGAAGCTCTAAACCAAAACGGCTCTAAACCGGAGATTAGAGGTAGAAACTTGTGTGTCTAGAGGAGGGGGCCCTGCCCCTCCTTTTATAGGTGGGGAGGTGCGGCCAGGGGAGGGGAGTCCCTCCCCAAGTCGGCCTTGGGTGGCGCGCCGGCTTGGGGAGGAGACTCCTCCCTCAAGTCGGTTCCCAACTCCTCTTGCTTGTTTCCCACAGTTTCTTGTTTTAGCCGTTTGACTTTCAAACTGGACATTTGACTTTTCTGTTTTAGGATTCAATTTAATCCTTTATTTGGGACAGCAAGAACACTTAGTACATGATGCAATCATTCCAATATGTAATGACACACTCATGTACCCCTCCTCCCTCCCGGAGTGCCGGACATTCCGGAACCTTCTAGAACCTTCACCGGAATCATTTCCGAACTCCGAAACGGGACTTTCTTTATATGAATCTTATTCTCCGGACCATTCCGGATCACCTCGTGATATCCCGGATCCCATCCGGGACTCCGAAGAACATTCGGTCTCTTTCTCATAATACCATAACTACTCAAAACAACGTCGAATCCTTAAGTGTGTCTCCCTACGGTTCGTGAATTATGCGGACATGATCGAGACACTTCTCCGAACAATAACCAATAGAGGAATCTGGAAATTCATATGGCTCCCACATATTTCTACGATTACTTTGCGATCGAATGAACCACTTACATACGATACCAATTTCCCTTTGTCTCACGATATGTTACTTATCCGAGGTTATGATCGTCGGTATCTCTGCATACCTAGTTCAACCTCGTTACTGATAAGTACTCTTTTATCGTTCCCGTGATATGTGATCCCTTGTGAGCCAGTCACATGCTTGCAAGCTAATTGGATGACATTTCACCGAGAGGGCCCAGAGAATATCTATCCGTCATATGGATGGACAAATCCCACTCTTGATCCATGTGTCTCAACCAATACTTTCCGAACACTCAATGCCACCTTTATAGCCACCCAGTTACGGTGTGGTGTTTGATGTCATCAAAGCATCCATCCGGTAAAGGTGATATGCATGATCTCATGGTTGAAGGAATTAGGTTACTATGTATCAGAAAGCATATAGCAATTGAACTATTGAAATGACTTGATCTTTATGCTACGCTTATCTATAGGAGTATGTCCACCATATCATTCTCCTAACGATATGATCTTGTTGTTGATAACATCTCAGTGTTCATGATAGGGAAACCACAATCATTTATCAACCAACAAGCTAGTGAAGTATAGAGGCTATACTAGGGACTTTAAATTAAGTTTACAAATCACACAAGTATTAATGTTTCCCTGTTAATACTATTATAGCATGAATGCAAACATTTATCATAAACACAAAGATATAATAATAACTACATTTATTATTGCCTCTAGGGCATATCTCCAACAGTCTCCCACTTGCACTAGAGTCATCTAATCTATATTACATGGTAATATACCGAACACCCATGGCAGTTTGGTGTTGGTCATGTTTTGACCTCGGGAGAGGTTTAGTCAACGGATCCGCCACATTCAGATCTGTGTGTACTTTGCAAATCTTTATATCCCCATCCTGGATATGTTCTCGAATAGCGTGAAAACGTAGCTTGATATGCTTCAGCTTCTTGTGTGACCTTGGTTCTTGCGCATTGGCTATGGCGCCCATGTTATCACAGTAGATAGACATTGGGTCCAGCGCACTAGGAACCACACCCAGCTCTGTAATGAACTCTTTCATCCATATCGCTTCTTGTGAAGCCTCCGAAGCAGCCATGTATTCCGATTCAGTTGAAGATCTCGCCACAACGCTTTGCTTTGCACTCCTCCAGCTAACTGCTGCACCATTCAAAATAAATACATATCCAGATTGTGATTTAGAATCATCCGGATCGGTGTTCCAACTAGCATCGGTGTAACCATTAACAACGAGCTGTTCATCACCTCCATAAGAAAGAACCATATCCTTAGTTCTTCTCAAGTACTTAAGGATGTTTTTGACCGCTGTCCAATGATCCACTCCTGGATCACTTTGATATCTGCTAGTTAGACTAACAGCATATGCGATGTCGGGTCTAGTACATAGCATGGCATACATTAGAGATCCTATGGCTGATGCATAGGGAGTCTTACTCATCCTTTCTCTATCTTCTGCCGATGTCGAACTTTGAGTTTTACTCAAGGTCGTATTGGGCAACATGGGCAAGAACCCTTTCTTGCTTTCTTCCATTCCAAACCTCTTTAGAACTTTGTCCAAATATGTACTCTGTGACAATGATATTTGGCGTTTCGATCTATCTCTATAAATCTTTATGCCTAATATGTAAGCTGCTTCGCCAAGATCCTTCATTGAAAAACTATTATTCAAATATTCTTTGACACTATTAAGAAGGTCTACATCATTCCCAATCAACAATATGTCATCCACATATAGTATTAAGAATGCTACAGAGCTCCCACTCACTTTCTTGTAAATACAAGCTTCTCCATAAGTTTGTATAAAACCAAAACTTTTGATTACCTTATCAAAACGTTGATTCCAACTTCGGGATGCTTGCTTCAATCCATAGATGGACCGTTGAAGTTTGCATACCTTGTTAGCATCTTTAGGATCGACAAAACCTTTGGGTTGCATCATATACAACTCTTCATCAATATCTCCATTGAGGAATGCTGTTTTGGCATCCATCTGCCATATCTCATAATCATAATATGCAGCGATTGCTAACATAATCCTCACAGACTTTAGCTTCGCTACCGGTGAGAAAGTCTCATCGTAGTCAACTCCTTGAATTTGTCTAAACCCTTTTGCGACAAGTCGAGCTTTATAGACAGTAACATTACCATCAGCATCTGTTTTCTTCTTGAAAATCCATTTGTTCTCGACAGCCTTTCGGCCATCCGGTAAGTCCACCAAAGTCCATACTTGGTTTTCGTACATGGATCCAATCTCGGATTTCATGGTTCTTGCCATTTATTGGAATCTGGGCTCATCATCGCTTCCTCATATGTCTCGGGGTCATCGGTGTTGTCCACCAACATGACACTCATAACGGGATCATACCAATCTGGAGTGGTACGATTTCTCGTTGACCTCCGAGGCTCTGTAGCAACTTCAACCGAAGTTTCATGATCACCATCATTAGCTCCCTCTCTAATTGGTGCAGGCATCACAGGAACTTCTTCCGGTGCTGCGCTACTCGCAATTTCGAGAGAAGGTTCGACAACCTCGTCAAGTTCCACTTTCCTTCCAGTCACTTCTTTCGAGAGAAATTCCTTCTCTAGAAAGGATCCATTCTTGGCAACGAAGATTTTGCCTTCGGATCTATGATAGAAGGTATACCCAATAGTTTCCTTCGGGTATCCTATGAAGACGCATTTTTCCGCTTTGGGTTCAAGCTTGTCCGGCTGTAACTTCTTTACATAGGCTTCGCATCCCCAAACTTTAAGGAACGACAATTTAGGTTTCTTCCCAAACCATAATTCATACGGTGTCGTTTCAATGGATTTAGATGGTGCCCTATTTAAAGTGAATGCAGCTGTTTCTAATGCATAACCCCAAAATGATAGCGGTAAATCTGTAAGTGACATCATAGAACGAACCATATCTAAGAGAGTTCGATTACGACGTTCGGACACACCATTACGCTGTGGTGTTCCCGGCGGTGTCAACTGTGAAAGTATTCCGCATTTCTTCAAATGCTCGCCAAACTCGTAACTTAGATATTCACCTCCACGATCAGAACGTAGAAATTTAATCTTCTTGTTACGTTGATTCTCTACCTCACTTTGAAACTCCTTAAACTTCTCAAAAGTTTCGGACTTATGTTTCATGAAATAGATATACCCATATCTACTCAAATCATCCGTGAAGGTAAGAACATAACGATAACCACCGCGCGATGCTACACTCATTGGACCACACACATCGGTATGTATAATTTCCAATAAGTCCGTAGCTCGCTCCATCATACCAGAAAATGGAGTCTTAGTCATTTTTCCCATCAGACATGCTTCGCATCTTTCAAGTGATTCAAAATCAAGTGATTCAAGAAGTCCATCGGAATGGAGTTTCTTCATACGCTTCACTCCAATGTGACCAAGACGACAGTGCCATATATAGGTCAAATTATCGCATGATTTCAAACGTTTAGCCTCAATGTTGTTGATATGTGTATTTCCACTATCGAGATTCAATAAGAATGGACCATCTATCAAAGGTGCATGTGCATAAAACATATTACTCATATAAATCGAACAACCATTATTCTCTGATTTAAACAAGTAACCGTCTCGCAATAAACAAGATCCCGATATAATGTTCATGCTTAACACAGGCACTAAATAACAATTATTTAAGTATAAAACTAATCCCGATGGTAGATGAAGGGGTAGCGTGCCGACCGCGATCACATCAACCTTTGATCCGTTTCCCACGCGCATCGTCACCTCGTTCTTCGCTAGCTTCCGTTTATTCTGCAGCACCTGTTTCGAGTTACAAATATGAGCAACCGAACCAGTATCAAATACCCAGGCACTACTACGAGTACTAGTGAGATACACATCAATAACATGTATATCAGATATACCTTTCTTCTTGATGTTGCCGTTCTTCAAATCCGCCAAGTACTTTGGGCAATTCCGCTTCCAGTGACCTTCTCCCTTGCAGTAAAAGCACTCAGTATCAGGCTTAGGTCCAGCCTTGGTCTTCTTCGCCGGCGTGGTAACTTTCTTACCACCCTTCTTGAAGTGTCCCTTTTGCTTAGACTTGCCTTTCTTGAATTTGGTGGTCTTATTGACCAACAACACTTGGTGCTCTTTCTTAATCTCCACTTCTACAGATTTCAACATGGCAAAGAGTTCTGGCAACATCTTGTTCATGTTCTGCATGTTGTAGTTCATCACAAAGTTCTTGTAACTTGGTGGTAGTGATTGGAGGACACGGTAAATCCCCAAAGCATTAGGAATCACAATACCCAAGCTTTGAAGTTTGTTTGCGTGCCCAGACATCTTAAGCACATGCTCACTGACGGAGCTGCCCTCTTCCATCTTGCAGTTAAAGAACTTTTCAGAAGCTTCATAACTTTCAATTGCCGCATGAGTCTCAAAAATCAATTTGAGATCCTCGACAATATCATATGGGTCTGAATCCTCAAACCTTTTCTGAAGCTCCGATTCCAAACCATACAAGATAGCACACTGAACTATGGAGTACTGATTCTTCCGAGCAAGGTAAACATTCTTTACTTCATCGGGAGCATCATCTGCAGGTGGGTCACCCAGCGGTGCATCCAGCACATAGGTCAAATTACCAGCTGTCAGGACAATCCTCAAATTGCGGAACCAATCCGCGAAGTTGCTTCCATTGTTTTTCAACTTTTCTTTCTCTAGGAACGCATTAAAATTGATGGTAGGGGCTGCCATTGATCTACAACATATTTGCAATAGTTTAGACTAAGTTTATGACAAATTGAGTTCAAATTAATGAAATTAAACTAGGTGAACTCCCACTCAAAAAAATATCCCTCACATTGTTTTAGTGATCACACGAACCAAATCCACCATACCAACACCGATCATCACGAGAGTTGATATAGCTTCAATGGCGAACAATCGACATGTTCATCACATCTACTATATGATTCATGCTTTACCTTTTGGTGATCCGTGTTCCGAGACCATGTCTGTACATGCTAGGCTCGTCAAGATCAAACCTTAGTTTCTGCATGAGCAAATCTGGCTTGCTCACATTGTATACACTTGCAGAATCTAGCACACCCGATCATCACGTGGTGCTTCGAAACAACAAGCTTTAGCAACGGTGCTAACTAAGGGTGAACACTTTATGATTTGAAATTGATGTGCATGAGGGATCATCTTATAATGCTACCGTCGTCTACTAAGCAATACAAGATGCATAAAGGATTAACATCACATGCAATTCAATATATATGTGATATGATATGGCCTTTCTTCTTTGTGCTTCCGATCTCCATCTTCAAGCACGAACATGATCTCTATCATCACCGGCATTGCATCAAGGTCAATGACGCTTCTCCATGGTTGTCGTCCACCGGCTTCAACTATTACAACTACTTTGAATAGACACGCGGATCTTAACATAAATTAAAGACAACCATATGGCTCCTGCCGGTTGCCAACTTACAATAAGGAACATTGCATACATCAAATATAATCACAATCATGGCCATATCACATCACTGCACACCCCTGCAAAACAAAGTTAGACGCCTCTACTTTCTTTGCATATTTTACGTGGTTTGGGGCTTTCAATAAGTGTCGTTCTAACTTACGAACAAGAACCACAACATTGATACTAGCATTGTTGATCACCCGTTGTAAATTGGATCTTAACTATGCTAGGAGAAACAGGCACCCGCAAAGCCACTTATGCAATACAAGTTGCATGTCAAGCGTGGAGCAAGTCTCATGAACGATGTCATGTAAGGTTAGCCTGGGCCGCTTCATCCCAACATACCGCAAGATGCAAAGCACACAAGAAGTAATCGACAATAAAAGCATCAATGCCCACAATGACCATTGTGTTCTACTCGTGCAACAGATCTACATATAGACACGGCTCTGATACCACTGTAGGGGTTCGTAGCATGGAAAACAAAAAATTTCTATCGCATACAAACAAACAAGCCAAGATCTATCTACTATATTGTAGCAACGAGTCGATGGAATAACTTACCCTCGAAGATTCCAAAGCGTTTAACGAGAGCAGATTCTCGTGGGTGATGTAGTCGTACTCTTCCCGATCTCAAGATCGTGTAGACGATCCTTCCGGCACTGCGTTCCGGCAGCTCTCCCGCAGTCGGTCACACGTTCGGTACTCGACGAAGACCTTCCTCTCCCTTGTTCCAGCAGGCAGCGGAGGTTGTAGCACTCTCCTCGCGATTCCGGCAGCACAACGGCGTGGTACCGGAAGTAGAGGGGAGATCCCGCAGGGCTTCGCCTTAAGCCGGAGCGAGTATGGTAGATTATGAGAGAGGGCTATTAGTGGTCTAGAGATTAGACACACCAATTAGAAGGCTCTAAACCGCAGGCTAAAGCAATTAGAAGATCTAAACCAAAACGGCTCTAAACCGGAGATTAGAGGTAGAAACTTGTGTGTCTAGAGGAGGGGGCCCTGCCCCTCCTTTTATAGGTGGGGAGGCGCGGCCAGGGGAGGGGAGTCCCTTCCCAAGTCGGCCTTGGGTGGCGCGCCGGCTTGGGGAGGAGACTCCTCCCTCAAGTCGGTTCCCAACTCCTCTTGCTTGTTTCCCACAGTTTCTTGTTTTAGTCGTTTGACTTTCAAACTGGACATTTGACTTTTCTGTTTTAGGATTCAATTTAATCCTTTATTTGGGACAGCAAGAACACTTAGTACATGATGCAATCATTCCAATATGTAATGACACACTCATGTACCCCTCCCCCCTCCCGGAGTGCTGGATATTCCGGAACCTTCTAGAACCTTCACCGGAATCATTTCCGAACTCCGAAACGGGACTTTCTTTATATGAATCTTATTCTCCGGACCATTCCGGATCACCTCGTGATATCCCGGATCCCATCCGGGACTCCGAACAACATTCGGTCTCTTTCTCATAATACCATAACTACTCAAAACAACGTCGAATCCTTAAGTGTGTCTCCCTACGGTTCGTGAATTATGCGGACATGATCGAGACACTTCTCCGAACAATAACCAATAGAGGAATCTGGAAATTCATATGGCTCCCACATATTTCTACGATTACTTTGCGATCGAATGAACCACTTACATACGATACCAATTTCCCTTTGTCTCACGATATGTTACTTATCCGAGGTTATGATCGTCGGTATCTCTGCATACCTAGTTCAACCTCGTTACTGATAAGTACTCTTTTCTCGTTCCCGTGATATGTGATCCCTTGTGAGCCAGTCACATGCTTGCAAGCTAATTGGATGACATTTCACCGAGAGGGCCCAGAGAATATCTATCCGTCATATGGATGGACAAATCCCACTCTTGATCCATGTGTCTCAACCAATACTTTCCGAACACTCAATGCCACCTTTATAGCCACCCAGTTACGGTGTGGTGTTTGATGTCATCAAAGCATCCATCCGGTAAAGGTGATATGCATGATCTCATGGTCGAAGGAATTAGGTTACTATGTATCAGAAAGCATATAGCAATTGAACTATTGAAATGACTTGATCTTTATGCTACGCTTATCTATAGGAGTATGTCCACCATATCATTCTCCTAACGATATGATCTTGTTGTTGATAACATCTCAATGTTCATGATAGGGAAACCACAATCATTTATCAACCAACAAGCTAGTGAAGTATAGAGGCTATACTAGGGACTTTAAATTAAGTTTACAAATCACACAAGTATTAATGTTTCCCTGTTAATACTATTATAGCATGAATGCAAACATTTATCATAAACACAAAGATATAATAATAACTACATTTATTATTGCCTCTAGGGCATATCTCCAACAGTCTCCCACTTGCACTAGAGTCATCTAATCTAGATTACATGGTAATATACCGAACACCCATGGCAGTTTGGTGTTGGTCATGTTTTGACCTCGGGAGAGGTTTAGTCAACGGATCCGCCACATTCAGATCTGTGTACTTTGCAAATCTTTATATCCCCATCCTGGATATGTTCTCGAATAGCGTGAAAACGTAGCTTGATATGCTTCAGCTTCTTGTGTGACCTTGGTTCTTGCGCATTGGCTATGGCGCCCATGTTATCACAGTAGATAGACATTGGGTCCAGCGCACTAGGAACCACACCCAGCTCTGTAATGAACTCTTTCATCCATATCGCTTCTTGTGAAGCCTCCGAAGCAGCCATGTATTCCGATTCAGTTGAAGATCTCGCCACAACGCTTTGCTTTGCACTCCTCCAGCTAACTGCTGCACCATTCAAAATAAATACATATCCAGATTGTGATTTAGAATCATCCGGATCGGTGTTCCAACTAGCATCGGTGTAACCATTAACAACGAGCTGTTCATCACCTCCATAAGAAAGAACCATATCCTTAGTTCTTCTCAAGTACTTAAGGATGTTTTTGACCGCTGTCCAATGATCCACTCCTGGATCACTTTGATATCTGCTAGTTAGACTAACAGCATATGCGATGTCGGGTCTAGTACATAGCATGGCATACATTAGAGATCCTATGGCTGATGCATAGGGAGTCTTACTCATCCTTTCTCTATCTTCTGCCGATGTCGAACTTTGAGTTTTACTCAAGGTCGTATTGGGCAACATGGGCAAGAACCCTTTCTTGCTTTCTTCCATTCCAAACCTCTTTAGAACTTTGTCCAAATATGTACTCTGTGACAATGATATTTGGCGTTTCGATCTATCTCTATAAATCTTTATGCCTAATATGTAAGCTGCTTCGCCAAGATCCTTCATTGAAAAACTATTATTCAAATATTCTTTGACACTATTAAGAAGGTCTACATCATTCCCAATCAACAATATGTCATCCACATATAGTATTAAGAATGCTACAGAGCTCCCACTCACTTTCTTGTAAATACAAGCTTCTCCATAAGTTTGTATAAAACCAAAACTTTTGATTACCTTATCAAAACGTTGATTCCAACTTCGGGATGCTTGCTTCAATCCATAGATGGACCGTTGAAGTTTGCATACCTTGTTAGCATCTTTAGGATCGACAAAACCTTTGGGTTGCATCATATACAACTCTTCATCAAAAGGATTGGAATTGGAATTGGAATGTTGGATTCATAAAGTAAAAGGATTTAAAATTAGGTTTGAGTATTTTGATTTAGTTAAAAGGTGATAATTAGTAGCTTAAACTTTAAATAAAATAAATTAATCAAAAAAGAGGAATATTCATTCCATAATTTTATTCAATAAATAAGTTACAAAATGTAACTTATGGAATTGATCAAGAATCTTTACAATGGTAATAAAATAAAAGAAGAATCTTTATATACTGAGTAATAGTACAATCTTTATTACAAAAGAATAAAATAAAAATTACAAAAGAATAAAAGAAATATTACAAGTGACTATTCCATAAAGAAAAATAAAACCTAAACTAAAGTCTTGATCTTCAAGTCTGGTACCTGCAAAACAAAACACAAACTAAAGATAGAAAATTAAGGATTAGAATCTATACTCTCAGAATCTATACTCTCATAAGCAACAATCCACAGCAAACCATCACTCATCATGCTTAGGGATCATCAATACATGATCCAACTAGCCAGATATCTAATCCATAGAGGGATATGAACCCTAAGAAGATCAAACAATCCTAATTAGGACATAACACTAACTAGGATTAGACACTATCAATACATAGCATAGGGTGGCCTAGAATAGAGTGCACAAGGGGAAGAAGAACAACTTACTGATGAATGTTGTTGTGGGCGAGAAGAGGAAGCAGAGGTGGACGACGAACACGGCGGCATGGGGAGCACCCCAAGGGGGCGCAACAACCCACACCACGCCGAGGAAGCGACCACAACCACTCCTAGAGGCGAGGAGGACCACCATCGCACATAGCAGCAGCGACAACGACAGCACCAGCGCCACACCAAACCCTAGGATTCGGGACGGAGCTAGTCTGGCCACGGGGGAGCTCTAGGTCCAAATCGAATTGGATAGGAGGGTAGAGCATGGTCGACAACCTCGCCCTGCACCACGGCAACAACCAGGGAGGACCACGGCAGCGAACAGAGCACGGCGGCGGCGCCATCGACCGCGGGGTCGTGGAGGAGAAGAGAGAGATGAGGTCGAGAGAGAGTGACACAGGGAGTGAGCTGGATTGGGCCAGGAACCCTTTGGGGAGTAGTTTTGGTTCTGCCCTATTGGGCCACAAGGGCCCAATAAACCAATCCAGGCAGCCCATTTACCTAAAGGCGATTAATAATTAGAAAAGACCAAAATGCCCCTGAATCTAAATAAATTGTAGAAAATAAAATAAAAATCTAAAAAATTATAAATAAAATATTTTTGGATTCACAATAATCCAAACTATCCAAATAAATTAAGAAATAAAAATTTAAACATATCAATTTTATTAAGAATTTTGTAATATATATATTCCTTATGGAAATTTTTAAAAATTATTGAAAGTTGATAAAAATAAATAAAAATCACTTTCATTATATATTAGTATTTTAGTATTTTAGAAAAATAGTAAACAAATATTTCATATCAATCTTTGGTATTTAATTCTTAAAAGAATTATTAAATAAAAAATGCAAAAAAAAAAGAAGGCAATATTCAATAAATATTAAAAAATTAATATTTATAAATCCTTTATTATTAAAAAGGAATTTTTATAATAATGGGGGAAAATACACACAAAGAAAAATGATGCATTACATTACTTTGCATAATCATTTTGCTTCTTTAAATATTGTCCTTACCGGGCAATAATGATGTTTTTGTAGACATAGAAGCTCAAGGTCCACTTCAAGCATCAGACTTCACTACCTTGTAATCACAAGGCAAGTTCGTCACTTGCTCATGTCCTTTGAAGAGTCTTTATCAAAGTATTTACAAATTGTGTGTTATCATCTATATTATAGAAGAAGAAAACATTATTTTCTCAAGATAATTAATCTTAGATATCATCCTAAGTGATGATATGATGGAGCAATAGAACTTATGTTTCTAAATGCAATAATGATAAACAATTAAGGAGTAATAACCCATGACATCAGTGATTCTAGCGTCGTATATTACGCGTTAGCCATGACATTTGGAATGGGACGGAGAAGTCAGCTGTATCCTTTTCCTCTTGTATGGAGGCAAGACGACCTTAACGTGACGTTGTGATTCCTTGTGCGGATCCAACATATGGGTGGGCACCCTTACGCCCCACACTTTTGGTGTCTAGATTATCTATGAATGGTGTTTAGGGATATAGTCCATTTAAATGGCACTCGTCCGGGCATCACCAGGTCATAGAGTCTTCGGGAACTCATCAGGGTTTTAGCCTGCCTGAAAGGGGGCTTAACGGAGGTGAGCCGGCCCCGAAGGATCGTGCAGATATATGAGGTCGCGGAGAGGGAAGTGATTGGCTTGGACCAATTACTGGACCCCCCATCATGGAATTGTGGACGGGAAAGTACGCCCGGTTGTGACAAGGAGTTGATCTCTCATGGGTAAAGTAACACACCTCTGTAGAGTGTAAGAACTGTAACTTGTTACTCCCTGTTCCAGGAAGGAGCTACGAACATGGCAGGAAAGGAACTCCACGAAAGTTCTGGTCAACCTGTGAAGGCTGATGGTCATAGATTTTCATAATAAAATCAATCTTTGAAGAAAGATTTATGAAAATTACATAGTGCCAAGGACTACCAGTCCGAGGTGGTAATTAGAACATCAAACTTCCTACCTTGCATATAATGAATTTGTTGGGTAACGTTGTTACTCATCCTTTCCTTTGAACCCTTGCTTAGACTCTGAGAATACCGAAGATACTCCAATGTATGCAACTGAGAGCCAAGAGGAGGTCTTGTATGAAGAGCCAACCTGTATGGAGCCGTAGAAGGGGAGGACTACAACATCATCTACGGAGGAGAGTTCCAAGAGTCCGAATAATTACTATAGTTCTAATAGCCACTTGCGCCAAGCAACATGAACAATATATAGCAATAAGTTGTTGAGCTCAATTTGGAGTTTAAGTTTTAAATTTGAAACTTCCGCTGAAACACTTATATTTTGGTTTATAAGTTGAATCTTTTGGAAGTCTTGAACTTCCGGTATTGTAATAATAATAATGTGTGTATGTTTGTAATATGGACCCGCAATGTTTCTGTTGTACCACTCTAAGGGATGTGATATTTACGGAACGTTGTTCTATGGATGTCATGTCAACGACTATAGTGTACTACAGATGCAGTGGTATGTTGGTTCACCGCATGACAATCGGCCTTGAATTCCTAGACAGTTAGCATACGGTGTACTAATTTTTCTATAATAGTAGATGAATGGTAGAAAAATTTGAAATCTCAAATCGAGTAGCAAAATCACCAACCGACCTTAGAGCATTTCCTGCCCCACTATTTCAAAAAATTTGAAGAAAAATCTCCCACTGGGAGTACCATTTTTCTATCTGTAGATAGACAAAGGCTATCCAAATTCATAATCCTAATCAACCGGTAAAATTACTCACTGCCCCAAAAGCATTTCACGCCTCTCCGTTTCAAACATTTTGGGGCAGAATATTCCACGGATGGCAACCATTTTTCTATTATTACTTGGACTGTAGGAAAATTTAATATCTCAATCAAGCGGAAAAATTTACCGCCTATGCTGTGTGTAGCACCCCGGGTAAAAACACTACTAGAAAATCGCATGTTGTTTATATTTTGTGCATCATCATGACATCGGCATGCATTTGTTTGCCTAAACTTATTTTGCTAAAATCCCTATTTTTATTTTCTAAATAGCGTCCTCGTTATTTCAAATATAAAACATCAATCCATCCGGACCCTTTTATTTGCCTAAAACTATTTATCAAAAACTACTTAAAACAAAACAAATAAATAAAATCCTATTTTATAAAACCCGGGGAGACCGCCACCGGCCAGGCCCAACGGCCCAGCCAGCAGCAGTCTATAACCCTGGTAGCTCCAAACCCTAACTCTACCACCCTTGACTACTCCCCAGCAGCCGCCGCCACCCAGCCACACGCACCCCACCTCCTCGCTCGCCTGACCCCACTCCCACTCCATCGTGACCAGCCCGCAGCCGCCCTCCTCTCTCAACCGCACGCTCCCAGACCCACCCCGCGCTCACCGGCCCCACCCCCGCCCTCGATCTCTCCCCACCTCACTTCTGCCCGTGACCCCATCTCCTTCCTCCCCTGGCTCGCTAACCACTCCACCACCACCAGCGAGCAGCGCCCTGCTGCCCGCCGCTTCGCCCCTTCCGCCAGGCCGTGACCAGCCGTTGTCGGCCACCTGCTCGCCGGCACCTTGCAGCGCGGCCCCGTCTCCTTCTCACGCAGGACCATGTCATCGTTGCTCGCCATGAGCCCTCTGACTCCCCGCCCTTGCTCTGGCCCTAGGCCCGCACTCCGCTGCCCTGCGCCTCGTCGTGGGCCTCGCCACCGCTTGTATCCACCCCAAGTCACTGCCGCTCCTCCCTGCCGCCTGGCCCCGCACACCCTTCCCGTCGATCTCTGCGCTCGTGGAGCCCGGACCGCTCGACGCCCGAGGCCGCGCCCTGCAAGCCGCTGACACCTCCGACCCGTCTTTGCCCCGCGAGCAGCGTCGTCGACGCCCCCTGTGTGCGCTGCCCGACCCGTGCGCAAGAGTGCCAAGCTGGCTGCTGGGTTGCGTCTTTGTTTCCGTGAAGTGGTACTGCTATCATATGAACTGTTGCTACCTGGCAACAAAACCGTGGGTGTTTAGCCATGTTGATGTGGTGTTTTGGATGCCATCATCGGCTAACTTCGTCTCTAATGCGGACATGGTCTCCCGATGCTCGATGCTGTGTACACTTGCTGCCAAATCTACCTCCTCGATGACCGAGACCCTAAAGCACACCGACACCAACGTTAAGATCAAAGTTCTGCATCAACATCAAAGCTGGAATCCTTAGGCCTCCAAAACGGAACGCCGATCTCTCCCTCATGGATTCGAAGCCCGATCCCCGAAGTCCGAAGACCCAAACCCGAACCGCCAAACCATATGAACCCCAAGATCGCCGACCCCATGTGTGACCCCTTTCTTTAGACCCTATTTTTACAACATATGATATCTACTTGTTACATTAAACTGTTCATGTTTGCATGCATATTGTGGGTGTTTGGGGCTATTTCGAAGATTCACCTAAATTAAATATGGAGACCATATGCGGGCGGATCTAGTCCAATATTGACTCCATTTAAAATTGTGTAGTGAACCTGTAACATATTTGTCTTGTTAAGACAACATTTAAATTGTGGGTATCTAAACAACATGAACCATCTAAGTAAATGTCAGAACCCCGGTTCCGTTTAATATTTCCTAAATGCATCGCATCTTTGCCATGTCATACATTATACATGCATCATGACCGATCTTCTGCCGTAGTATTAAATAGTGCATCCGTTGTTTCTTCTAGTGCTTTGCTTCTTCACGGATTAGGCCAATGAGTTGATGCGAGTGTCGACCCGATCTTCGGATGAATCTTCGGCAATGTTTTTCAGGCGAGCATTCTCCCCCTCTCTACCTATTTTACTTTTATATTATTTATTTCCTCCTGATGATCTATTGCTATCTGTGTTGCGATGCTCTAGTTTTCGTACCCATGATATTCGTTGCGGACTTATATTGCCTTGGACACATCCTATTACCTGTTGCTTGGTAGATAGTTGGACTTGCGTGTCGTAGTCGCTTGCTCAAGTGCTGTTGTGGGTCGTTAAGTACCACGGTTGTTTGAAGACTGCCGCATGTTTAATGTTGGGGATGATCATGGCTTTAATTACCGTATAATAACTAAAATTGAAGTAGTTAAATAATACAGAGGCACAGGTGGGCAATAGATGTTATTTGGTTTTTAACTATCCACTTGTGTCACGTAGGACCCCGAGTACTTGATACCTGTTCTTTGAATATTCGCACTATCCGCATGTGGGACCATGAATCCCCCTAACCCTAGCTTGAGTCATATTTAATTCCTTGGGGCCACAAGTAGTTTGGGGCTTTATTACTATCATGTACTTATGCCATGCTTTACTGCTTTATTTACGATTGTGCGTGGAGCGCCTGCACTGTTTTGGAACCAACATGGAATGTTTTCGTGGTATCGACAATCCTAGTCACACTTCGGGTTCCTAGTCATCTAAAGCCATTGTCACAAACCTCTGGGTCCGTCTCGGAGCCGGCCAACTTCGTCGCGGGTAGCTTAGTGGGGTGGCCCCCTGAAATCAAATATGAATCTTGCGAATGTTCTGTCGTGATGCCTAGTTGGGTTTTTATTTGGTTCTTTCCGAGGTTGACCGTGCGTGTGTTGCTATTTGTGCCCCCTGCAGGGTAAAACTTTCTGAAAGCCGTGTCCGCGGTTATGGACGACTTGGAGCATAGTATCTCGATCATAGACAACTATAACTAAAGTAGTGCTATAAATTTGACTTTATAATTACTAGTAATCAGCTTCACTATAATGGAATGGCTAAATAAAACTGCCAACAATTGCTGGTTTGGGTTGGCACCTGTTACCATTGTATCTGACTAGTAAGTATTGCAACTACAACGGAATGGCTAAATAAAAGTACCAACAACTGCTGGGTTTTGGGATGCCTCATGCTATATATATCTGACTAGTAAGTACCACAACTACAACGGAATGGTTAACTAAAACTGCCCACTACTTATTATATCAGGATGACTCATGCTATCTATATTTGACTAGTAATTGCCGCAACTATAACAGAATGAATAAAACTGCCAACTATGTGAGTTCCTCGGTTGACTTCCTCGATTGGTTTTGAGGGGGAAACACCAGGATGGGTATGTTTGGTGTTAGCATCAGGTTGGATCCGAATAGGTCTTCCTTATCCCTCTCTGATAGCCGCCAGTTGTATTGAGTCTCTATAGGTTGTTCAGTGCATGCCGCGCTGCCGCTTCAGTCCACCATACCTATGTAGGCGAGGACCGTCGAATTCTAGTCTCGCTGTGTACTGGCCTCAGTACTGACCGCTCTCTTTTGACTTTGCCCTTTGTCGGCACCCCTTTTGTTTAAGAAGGTTTTGAGATCGACGTCGTTAGCAGGGTTACCCTTCCGGCTTGGCCTAGGCAGGGTTATGGATGCCATTGGTTATTCTTCAGGGCTCTTAGCCCCATTTGCATCTTGTCCGTAGTCGGACGCTGTATAATTTTCAAGTTGATTTGGATCTTTGTATGGTGTATCTGTATTCTTGACTCATGGAATCGTTCTTGTATATATCTGTTCTATGGGTTCCATCGTGGACTATTGTGTAATGGTATTACTTCGTTTTCCACCCGCACGAAAGTGCCTAGTGGGCACCTTTGAATCGTTTCTATGCGGGTTTGGCGGGGATCGCTGAGACTTGCATAGAACCGATCCTGAGGGTGTTACAGAGTGGTATCAAAGCTTAGTAGTTACGATACCCCAATGGTCCAGCCTGTAGGATAACCTAGCTAACGGTCGTTATAGAGTGTCAAAACTATTTTGGAAAATCAGTTGGATAGATCTGATTAGGTCTGTTTTACTCCTTACCCCTGTGATGTCTCTTCTTATCTCTACGTGTTTTGAATCATCTCTCTTATCTTCTTCTCAAGCCCAGGATTTCACGTGGTTGGGTTTTCGTCGTACCTTCAGGGTTTCGCTTCCATCCTCTTATAACGGTGCTTCAACATCTGACCTTCACGCTATCTGATGAATCTTTCATTTGTGGTACCTTTCAGTGGACCGAAAATTCACTAGATTTTTTTTCTTTCTATCCTCCGACATTTTCCGATATGACGAAGTCATCTACCAGATCTGATGAGAATATCCATCCCTCCTTTATTTCCAAACCTCGCTTGTCGAGATCCTCAGTCTGAATTCCGAGAGTTGGTTGCATAATTCTCCTATTTATGTGCAGAGTAATGCTTTGGGTGCGTGATGGACTGATCACCATCCGACTACTCTTATCATTCGCTCTTGTGCATTGAATCGGTGGATCAAGCAATTTTACTCCATCCACAAAAGTTAAAGGTGGCCTTATTTTTCGAGACCTTTGCCTTCGTCCTTTGTTTCCGGTGTGTTCGCTCGACGAACCTGATCAACGACCTCTTGTTGATTGCGTCGCCGATTTCAAGACAAAGATTGAATCTTTGTTAGTGGTGTCGCGAAGAGCTACATGAAGCGAGAAGATTCAGACCGTCGGCCTTCTTTCCCGTACCATGAGGCGGATCTCGAGGGCGAGATCCATTGTTAGTGGTGTCGAGTTGTAGCACCCCGGGTAAAACCACTACTAGAAAATCGCATGTTGTTTATATTTTGTGCATCATCATGACATCGGCATGCATTTGTTTGCCTAAAAGTATTTTGCTAAAAGCCCTATTTTTATTTTCTAAATAGCATCCTTGTTATTTCAAATATAAAACATCAATCCGTCCGGACCCTTTTATTTGCCTAAAACTATTTATCAAAAACAAAAACAAAACAAATAAATAAAATCCTATTTTATAAAACCCGGGGGAGACCGCCACCGGCCAGGCCCAACGGCCCAGCCAGCAGCAGTCTACAACCCCGGTAGCTCCAAACCCTAACCTTACCATCCTTCACTACTCCCCAGCAGCCGCCGACACCCAACCGCACGCACCCCACCTCCTCCCGCGCCTCACCCTACTCCCACTCCGTCCCGACCAGCCTGTAGCCGCCCTCCTCTCTCAACCGCATGCTCCCAGACCCACCCCGCTCTCACCGGCCCCACCCCTGCCCTCGATCTCTCCCCACCTAAGTTCTGCCCGCGACCCCATCTCCTTCCTCCCCTGGCTCGCTAACCACTCCGCCGCCACCAGCGAGCAGCGCCCTGCTGCCCGCCGCTTCACCCCTTCCGCCAGGTCATGACCAGCCGTTGTCGGCCACCTGCTCTCCGGCACCTTGCAGCGCGGCCCCGTCTCCTTCTCATGCAGAACCACACCGTCGTTGCTAGAAATGAGCCCTCTGACTCCCCGCCCTTGCTCTGGCCCCGGGCCCGCACTCCGCCGCCCTGCGCCCCGTCGTGGGCCTCGCCACCGCCTGTATCCACCCCGAGTGGCCGCGACGCCGCTCCTCCTGCCGCCTGGCCCCGCACACCCTTCTCGTCGATCTCTGTGCTCATGTAGCCCGGCCCGCTCGACGCCCGAGGCCGCGCCCTGCAAGCCGCTGACACCGCCGGCCCGTCTTTGCCCCGCGAGCAGCGTCGCCGACGCCCCCTCTGTGCGCTGCCCGGCCCGTGCGCAAGAGTGCCACGCTGCCTGCTGGGTTGCATCTTTGTTTCCATGAAGTGGTACTGCTATCATATGAACTACTGCTAACTGGCAACAAAACCGTGGGTGTTTAGCCATGTTGATGTGGTGTTTTGGACGCCCTCATCGGCTAACTTCGTCTCTAATGCGAACAAGGTCTCCCGATGCTTGATGATGTGTACAGTTGCTTCCAAATCTACCTCCTCGATGACCGAGACCCTGAAGCACACCGACACCGACGTTAAGATCAAAGTTCTGCATCGACATCAAAGCCGGAATCCTTAGGCCTCCGAAACAGAAGCCGAGCTCTCCCTCATGGATCCGAAGCCCGATCCCCGATGTACGAAGACCCAAACCCGAACCGTCGAACCCTCTGAACCCCAAGATCGCCGACCCCATGTGTGACCCCTTTATTTAGACCCTATTTTTACAACATATGATATCTACTTGTTACATTAAACTATTCATGTTTGCATGCATATTGTGGGTGTTTGGGGCTATTTTGAAGATTCACCTAAATTAAATATGGAGACCATATGCGGGCGGATCTAGTCCAATATTGACTCCATTTAAAATTGTGTAGCGAACCGGTAACATATTTCTCTTGTTAAGACAACATTTAAATTGTGGGTATCTAAACAACATGAACCATCTAAGTAAATGTCAGAACCCCGGTTCCGTTTAATATTGCCTAAATGTATCGCATCTTTGCCATGTCATACATCATACATGCATCATGCCCGATCTTCTACCGTAGTATTAAATAGTGCATCCGTTGTTTCTTCTAGTTCTTTGCTTCTTCACGGATTAGGCCGATGAGTTGATGCGAGTGTTGACCCGATCTTCGGATGAATCTTCGGCAATGTTTTTCAGGCGAGCGTTCTCCCCCTCTCTACCTATTTTACTTTTATAGTATTTATTTCCTCCTGTTGATCTATTGCTATCTGTGTTGCGATGCTCTAGTTTTCGTACCCGTGATATTCGTTGCAGCCTTATATTTCCTTGGACACATCCTATTACCTGTTGCTTGGTAGATAGTTGGACTTGTGTGTCGTAGTCGCTTGCTCAAGTGCTGTTGTGGGTCGTCAAGTACCACAGTTGTTGGAAGACTGTCGCATGTTTAATGTTGGGGATGATCATGGCTTTAATTACCGTTTAATAACTAAAATTGAAGTAGGTAAATAATACAGAGGCACAAGTGGGCAATAGATGTTATTTGGTTTTTAACCGTCCACTTGTGTCCCGTAGGACCCCGAGTACTTGATACCTGTTCTTTGAATATTCGCACTATCCGCATGTCGGACCATGAATCCCTCTAACCCTAGCTTGAGTCATATTTAATTCCTTGGGGCCACAAGTAGTTTGGGGCTTTATTACTATCATGTACTTATGCCATGCTTTACTGCTTTATTTACGATTGCGCGTGGAGCGCCTATACTGTTTTGGAACCAACGTGGAATGTTTTCGCGGTATCGACAAGCCCAGTCACACTTTCGGGTTCCCAGTCATTTATAGCCATTGTCACAAACCTCTGGGTCCGTCTCGGAGCCAGCCAACTTCATCGCGGGTAGCTTAGTGGGGTGGCCCCCTGAAATCAAATATGAATCTTGCGAATGTTTTGTCATGATGCCTCGTTGGGTTTTTATTTGGTTCTTTCTGAGGTTGATCGTGCGTGTGTTGCTATTTGTACCCCCTGCAGGGTAAAACTTTTTGAAAGCCGTGTCCGCGGTTATGGACGACTTGGAGCACAGTATCTCGATCATAGATAACTATAACTAAAGTAGTGCTATAAATTTGACTTTATAATGACTAGTAATCAGCTTCACTATAATGGAATGGCTACATAAAAGTGCCAACAATTGCTGGTTTGGGTTGTCACCTGTTACCATTGTATTTCACTAGTCAGTATTGCAACTACAACGGAATGGCTAAATAAAAGTACCAACAACTGCTGGGTTTTGGGATGCCTCATGCTATATATATCTAACTAGTAAGTACTACAACTACAACGGAATGGTTAACTAAAACTTCCCACTGCTTATTATATCAGGATGACTCATGCTATCTATATTTGACTAGTAATTGCCGCAACTATAACGAAATGAATAAAACTGCCAACTATGTGAGTTCCTTGGTTGACTTCCTCGATTGGTTTTGAGGGGGAAACACCAGGATGGGTATGTTTGGTGTTAGCATCAGGTTGGATCCGAATAGGTCTTCCTTATCCCTCTCTGATAGCCGCCAGTTGTATTGAGTATCTATAGGTTGTTCAGTGCATGCCGCGCTGCCGCTTCAGTCCACCATACCTATGTAGGCGAGGACCGCCGAATTCTAGTCTCGCCGTGTACTGGCCTCAGTACCGACCGCTCTCTTTTTCCTTTGCCCTTTGTCGGCACCCCTTTTGTTTAAGCAGGTTTTGAGATCAACGTCGTTAGCAGGGTTACCCTTCCGGCTTTGCCTGGGCAGGGTTATGGACGCCATTGGTTATTCTTCAGGGCTCTTAGCCCCATTTGCATCTTGTCTGTAGTCGGACACTGTATCATTTTCAAGTTGATTTGGATCTTTGTATGGTGTATCTGTATTCTTGACTCATGGAGTCGTTATTGTATATATCTGTTCTGTGGTTTCCATCGTGGACTATTGTGTAATGGTATTACTTCATTTTCCACCCGCACGAAAGTGCCTGGTGGGCACCTTTGAATCGTTTCTACGCGGGTTTGGCGGGGATCGCTGAGACTTCCATAGAACCGATCCTGAGGGTGTTACACTGTGTGAATCGAATGCATCCCATTTTCTTTGCAAAAAATACTCAATGGTTATGGATGAGTTGATGTGACTCTCAGCCTTGAATTCCTGGATAGATAGCTTATATTCTACTACCTTTTTATTAGTAGATGGACGCTAGCCAAATTCAAAATCTCAAACGAGCGGCAAAATCACCTGCCGACCTTGAAGAATTTCCCGCCCCACCGATTCAAAAAAATTGACCCAAAATCTCCCACAGTGTAGTACCATTTTTCTATTATCATTATATGGACGCTGGCCAAATTCAAATCTCAATTGAGCGACAATATCACAAACCGTCCTTGAAGCATTTCGTGCCCCTCCATTTCAAAAACTTTTGACATTAAAATTACTATTCTATCCTTTGTTAAGACGACAAAGGGGCATGCTAAAGTCGGTCGCTTGGGGGCACGATCGTCATTATGTTCCTCTATGGTCCCTATTCACGCAGTTTTTCCTGCTGGCCCTCCAAAAAATCCCAAGCTCCTACGTCCCCTCCATGACAACCGCGCGCACCGGCCGGAGACAAATCGACGGCGGCATGTGCCGCATGAGATACGGTCTCGTGTACTGTCGCAGATCCGCTTCACTTACACCCACCCCACCGGATCTAGTTCACCTGGATTTTGTGCCATGGAAGCAGAGCTGTGGTCTCGTTCACCATGTCGATGGCGTCATCGACCGCCCAAGCTCTTCTTCCCCACCGCTGAATGCTACCCAACCGTACCAGAGCCTCCTCACTGGTGTCCACCAGATGGGATCTAGTTCAGTGAGTTCCATGTCTACCGGTCCAGACCAGTTGCACGGGAATTGTCGTTCACGACACCGGATCTGCCTTAGCGACACTCTCGTCCACCACGCTCAATACGACATCGACTGCCCAAGATGTACTTCCCTGACCGCCCAAGATCTGCTTCCTCGACCGCCCAAGATCTACTTAGCCGCAGCCGCAGCACCCTCGATGACCTGCACGTCACCCGCATGGTATCGATGATGCTTAGACGCCTCTCCAACCGAGGTAAACTAATCTCCAACCCCTTTTTGTTTTCTCAGCAATATAGAAGGTTAAAGCCTATCACAGTGAACTTCATTTTTGTAATCGTGCTAGTACATACAAGTCATTGGGCATGCCTGTTCTCTGTGCTACATACAAGGTCACTGGACATGCATGTTTGCATTCGCTTCTCTACAAATTTTAAGTAATGCACATGTTTGTTATTTTGTCATGCACATGTTCTTAGCTACTCCCTACAATAGTAATTTCCTGCTATTGTGTAGGTTTTGCAAAATATAAAGTCAGTGAAAAATATTAGTGTGGATTCCATGCCCCATAGTTACTGAATCTGGTTTGTCCTGATCTAAGTTCCTTCTATTATTTCATCCCTGGCATCGTTCTGCTATCCTATAGTACCCGTTTAAACTCATCGTACTAGTTTGATTATAATTTTGTTGTTACTATCTGGATCTTTAAAAGATGCAACACTGACTTTGTTTTTTCTTTGCATAGAGCTCAAAACGGAACACTGAACATGTTGGTTTGCACAGCCTCTTCTACCTGTTCACAAGCACGATATCATTGTTTCCGTATCAGGTGCTGGTTCATCCTAATAAACGACATAACTATCCTCTATTGTGTAATTCATTTGTGGTACGCATTCCTATTCTGCAAGTTCTGGCATGATGCCATTATAATTTTTATCTCATTCATTCTTATCTACAAAAGTAACTGCATGCTCATTGTGTAGATCGCCGCAAATTCTGAGTCACCCAACGTCTCTTGCATTCGAGGATATACTACTGCTTCCATATATATTTGTTGAAATGACCTGGCTAGTTTATATTTGCTGAAATTTTAGGAAACAATCTATTCGATTACTCAATTCATTTATAGACACACTTGTGTAATGATTGCATGTCCTATTCTACAGGTTCACAAGCAATTCCATTATACTTAATATCTAATGCTTCGTCCTAAGCAGCGACATAGCTATCCTCTACTGTATATATAGTTCATTCATAGTTTGTATTCTTGTTCTACAAGGTCTCTTATGATGCCTTTATAATTTCTATTCGATTCCTAGCTACGACAGTAATTGCATGCCTATTGTGTAGCTCACCGCAAATTCTAGGTCACCCAACATGTCTTATATTCCAGGATAAACGACTTCTTTCATATATATTTGTTGAAATGACCTGGCCAGTTTATATTTGCTAAAATTCTAAGAAACACTTTTATTGATTGCTCATTTCATTGTACGCACACTTGTCTAATGCTTGTCTGTCCTCTCCTATAGGTTCACAAGAGACGCCATTATATTTCTAATTTGGTGCTGGTTCATCCTAAAAAATGACATAACTATCCTCTAATGTGTAGTTCATTCGTGGTTTGTGTTCCTGTTCTACAAGTTCTCGCATGATACCAATATAATTTCTGTCTCGTTCATTCTTAACTATGAAAGTAACTCCATGCCCATTATGTAGCTCACCACAAATTCTGAGTCAGTCACCCAACGTCTCTTGCATTCCAGGATATACTACTGCCTCCATATATATTTGTTGAAATGACCTGGCTAGTTTATATTTGCTAAAATTCTAGGAAACACTCTCTTCGATTGCTCAATTTATTTATAGTCACACTTGTGTAATGCTTGCTTATCCTATTCTACAGGTTCATAAGCAAACAATGGAGGATCCAAGGGGGGCGAGCAGGGGCTAGACCCCCCTAATGGTCGGCCCCCTATGAACTTTGACCGCATGCATGTAGTATACTTCCTCCGGTCTAGTTTATTAGACACGCACATAGTTTAAGAAAAAAATTGACCAACGATTTTGACCAATAAAATATGCAATATATGTCCCAACAAATATATCACTGAAAACTACTTTTAAAGATGTATCCAATAATATTAATTTGTATACAATAATATTACTTTTGTGACATATTATATAAAATTTGTTGACCAAATTTATTGAATGCCAGTAAACCGGACCGGAGGGCTTGTACTCCGTCTTGTCCGATAGAGTAATAGTTTCTGTAGCTAATTAAGTAATTAGTCATGAGGCCCAGGCCAAATCTCTCTAGTTAGTGACTAAACTATCCCCCGAGAGCCCAACCAAACAGCCCATTGATCCACATCGTGGAAGATTAGAAGCCAAATCTCTCTAGCTAGTGACTAAACTATTCCCCGAGAGCCCAACCAAACAGCCCATTGAGCCACATCTTGGAAGATTAGAAGTCTGGAAGGGAGATTGTTATAGTTTGTTCCGTCCATTGTTTGCCCAGACCTAGCGCCGTCGCCTGATAGATCCATTTGCTAGCAGAAGATGTGGTGCCTGCCGTGGCTCCGTTCCTGCTAGCAAGCCTAGCCGCCGTCGTCATCCGCATGGTTGCGATGGTGTCGGGGCGCTGGCGTACCATCTGGTATCAGGTATGTCGCTTAATTCCAGTGTAGTGTGATGCCCCATCAGTTAATTAGCAACATCTTGATGCACTATATCTAGCGTTGAAATCTAAAGATACTCATGCATACACACCTTGCCAGTAGTTGTCGTGGCACTTTTTATTGATTACAAAATATTAGTTAGGTTAATTACTACACTTTTACTTAATTTATGTATCGATCTACAATTTGGATGTGGTTTCTGAAATTATATGGACATGTGACTCAATAGAAATAGAAATGCAAATAATATTTTTTATACCAACCAATTGTACCATTGTTCAATCTAATGTTGTGCTTTGATATACACGTCATTGATCCATATATCAGAATGTTTGTCTTATGTGTGATCAATACTATTGCCCCCCCCCCTATGGTCAATCTAGGCTCCTCCCCTGCAAGCAAAGCCATTATATTTCATATATAATGGTTCCTAGTAAACAACGACATAGCTATCCTCTACTATATATATAGTTCATTTGTAGTTTGCATTCTTGCTTTACAAGTTATTTTATGATGCCTTTATAATTTTTATGCGGTTCCTAGATACGATAGTAATTGCATGCCCATTGTGTAGGTCACCGCAAATTCTGGGTCACCCAATGTCTCTTGCATTCCAGGATAAACGACTTCTTCCATATATATTTATTGAAATGATCTGGCCAGTTTATATTTGCTAAAATTCTAAGAAACACATTGATTGATTGGTAATTTCATTGTATGCACACTTGTCTAATGCTTGATTTTCCTCTTCTACAGGTTCGCAAGAAACGCCATTATATTTCTAATCTAGTGCTGGTTCATCCTAAGAAATGACATAACTATCATCTATTGTGTATTTCATTCATGGTTTACATTTCTCTCTACAAGTTCTCGCATGATGCCATTATAATTTCTATCTCGTTCATTCTTATCTACGAAAGTAACTACATGCCCATTCTGTAGCTCACCACAAATTTTGAGTCAGTCACCCAACGTCTCTTGCATTCCAGGATATACTACTGCTTCCATATATATATTTGTTGAAATGACCTGGGTAGTTTATATTTGCTGAATTCTAGGAAACACTCTGTTTGATTGCTCAATTCATTTGTAGGAACACTTGTGTAATGCTTTCTTGTGTTGTTCTATAGGTTCACAAGCAATGCCATTATGTTTCATATCTAATGGTCCCTCCTAAGCAGCGACATAGTTATCCTCTACTGTATATATAGTTTATTCGTAATTGCATTCTTGCTCTACAAGTTCTCTTATGATTCCTTTATAATTTATACGCATTTCCTAGCTACAACACTAACTGCATGCCCATTGTATAGCTCACCACAAATTCTGGGTCACCCAATGTCTCTTGCATTCTAGGATAAACGACTGCTTCCATATATATTTGTTGAAATGACCTTGCCAGATTATATTTGCTGAAATTCTAAGAAACACTTTGGTTGATTGCTCATTTCATTGTAGGAACACTTGTCTAATGCTTGCTTGTACTCTTCTATAGGTTCGCAAGAGATGCCATTATATTTCTAATTTGACGCTGGTTCATCCTAAGAAATGACATAACTTTCATCTACTGTGTAGTTCATTCGTGGTTTGTGTTCCTTATCTGCAAGTTCTGGCATGATGCCATTGTAATTTCTGTCTCGTTCATTCTTATCTACTAAAGTAATTGCATTCCCATTATGTAGCTCACTGCAAATTATGAGTCACCCAACATCTCTTGCATTCCACGATATACTACTGCTTCCATATATATTTGTTGAAAGGACCTGGCTAGTTTATATTTGCTGAAATTTTAGGAAACAATCTGTTTGATTGCTCAATTCATTTGTAGGCACACTTATGTAATGATTGCTTGTCATGTTCTACAGGTTCACAAGCAATGCCATTATATTTCATATCTAATGGTTCGTCCGAAGTAATGACATAGCTATCCTCTATATATAGTTGATTCGTGGTTTGTATTCTTTCTCTACAAGTTCTCTTATGATGACATTATAATTTCTATTCAATTCCTAGCTAAGACAGTAACTGCATGCCCATTGTGGAGCTCATTGTGAATTCTGGGTCACCCAACATCTCTTGGATTCCAGGATAAATGACTGCTTCCATATATATTTGTTGAAATGACCTGGCTAGTTTATATTTGCTAAAGTTCTAAGAAACACTTTTATTGATTGCTCATTTTATTGTAGGCATACTTGTCTAATGCTTGCTTTTCTTCTTCTACAGGTTGCTAGAGATTTCATTATATTTCTAATTTGGTGTTGGTTCATCCTAAGAAACAACATAACTATCCTCTACTATGTAGTTCATTCGTGATTTGCGTTCCTACTCTGCAAGTTCTGGTATGATGCCACTATAATTTCTATCTGGTTCATTCTTAGAAATGACAGTAACTGCATGCCATTGTGTAGCTCACCGTAAATTCTGAATCAACCAACGTCTCTTTCTTTCCAGGATATACAACTGCTTCCATATATATTTGTTGAAATAACCTGGCTAGTTTATATTTGCTGAAATTGTAAGTAACACTTTGTTTGATTGCACATTTCATTGTAGGCACACTTGTCTAATGCTAGCTTGTCCTGTTCTTTAGGTTCACAAACGATGCTATTATATTTCGTATTTGGTTCTGGTTCGTCCTAAGAAATGACATAACTATCCTCTACTGTATAGTTTATTTGTGGTTTGCATTCCTGCTCTACAAGTTCTCGCATGATGCTATTATAATTTCTGTCTCGTTCATTCTTAGCTATGACAGTAACTTCATGACATTGCCTGGTTTATTCTTCTATTTTTTTAAATGACCTGGCTAGTTTATATTTGCTAAAATTCTAAGCCACACATATTGTTATATTTCATGTTTCATAGTAGGAACACTTGTTTAATTCTTGCTTGTATTGTCTTTTTTGTTTGTTTGTCTGTGTGGCGTGATGGTCAATATATTTTAACCATTGCAGTAGTAAACTATAGTTCATAGCTCCTGTCGTATCAGTTAACTGACTAGTTTGCTTTGTTTGATGTATTAACTTGTTATTACTTAGTTTCAGACATCAATTATTCTATCGCCACCAAAGAGGGGGCTGCAAGATCATCTCTCAAGGTTGTTTTCCAATGTAGATGTCACACTCAAAAGGGAGATGTAGGTGACAAATGGAGAAAGAAAATTGAGGACTACTATCATCTCGATTGTCAACTGAAATACTGAATTTTTTCCCTTGAGTTGATAATATGTAATAATTTTAAGTAGTTTGCATTTGATGTAATATCTATATAAATTGCATAGCCCGTATAGGAATTTAGTTGATGCTGTCCACACATAGAGGTAGGTGGTTCCATACCTGCGCTAGCCAGGTCGATTAGGGTATAATATTGTGCTCTGTATTGGCCCGTCTTGTATTAAGCCGACGATAAACAGTAAAAATACTCACAAGTTGTACATCTTTTATGATATCAGAATGGGTTTCAGAAATGCAAAAACTATAAAAGACCGTAAAAGTAACGGTCCCGACCCCCAGGCGTGCTAAGTAATAGTAAATGGACAAAATAGTAACAGGCTGAATCAGCATCCGACAAAACAGGAACAGGCCAAAACAGTAACATGCCAAAACAGTAACAGGCCAAAAAAGTAACCGACCAAAACAGTAATAGGCCAAAACAGTAACATCCCTAGAACAGTAATGGACCAGAATAGTAAGGCAATAAGATTAAATAGCCAAAACAGTAATGGGCCAGGCCAGAAAAAGGCCAGGTCGTAGCAGGCCAGAACAGTAACATGCCAAGTTGGACCATGAATGAATAGTAATACGACGAGAAACCTACCAGGTCAAAACAGTAACATGCCAGAATATGGACAGGACGTTGATGGGCCTAAACTATAATGGGCCCGAAAGTATATGGGCATAGTGGATTGTGTAAATGGGTCATTCTGAATAGTACAGAACTATATAGTAACGGGCTAGAATGGCTACGGGACAAAGCGGACTGGCCAAATGGGCCCAATTCAAATAGTACAGGGCAAAACAGTAACGATCCCGACTTTTTACGGGCCTTACCAATGGGCCAAATTCAAATAGTGTTCGTTGAAACAGTAAAGGGCCCGAAAATTTACTGTCCGCCACGGGAAGCACCCGTGGGCCCATTTGTAACAGTGCAAGACGAAATAGTAAAGACCATGATACTGTTGGGCTCTCTTAATGGGCCAGCCCACTTAATAATTATCAAGCCTTAACTGGGCCTAGATTCTACCACGGTTTCATTGACAGTTAACGACGCTAACTGGCCGTTAATAGCGTTTCCACATGGCAGTTTGCATGATGTTAGCAGTCAACGCGGCTGGCAAACAGATCTATGACGAAACAATTTTTCGTGGCCGAAGGGTGCGATCCGCCACGGTCAAAAAAATCATGGTAGATTCATTGGTGACGGGGCTTCTACCACGAAGGGCATCCGTCGTAGAAGGGTTTTCAACCATGAAAAACGGACCTTCAACCATGAAAATCGTCCGTTGTAAAAGGACATTTTTTGTAGTCAGTGGAGGAGTTTGAAGCAACATGGGCAGAGTTGGTCCTAAAGTGGGGGTTGGTAGCACATGAAACATTTGCATGGTTGAAGAAGTGGGCACACACGTGGGTTCATTGCTACTTCAGGCACCACTTCTTCCCCATCATTCAATCAACTCAGAGAAGTGAAGGATTCAACGTTGTGTTAAAACGTTCTATCCAACCCTCACAATTAATCAAGCATTTTGTGAAACAATATGAGAAAATTCAGGAAACAATGTTGGTAAGGGAAAGCCACGCAGATTTCAGAAAAGAAGTGCTTGAAGTGGAACCTTGGTCCTGGTTCCTGATTGAGAAGCATGCTTTAGCTATTTACAGCAGGGACATTTACCACCGTTTTAGGCTTGAGTTTGAGTTGATAGGCCGCTACAATGTGCAACTTGCAGGAAGGAACATGTACTTTTTAGTTCCTAAAAACCAGACCCGTTATCCATATGGTGGAAGAATCTACACGGTTAATGCTAATGGGGGGAATGACAACTACATTAGAGGATGCTGCAAATATGAGAGGGATGGTTTGCTGTGCTGTCATGTGCTGAATGTGTTCAC
This sequence comes from Avena sativa, assembly GCA_916181665.1. Taxonomy (NCBI): domain Eukaryota; kingdom Viridiplantae; phylum Streptophyta; class Magnoliopsida; order Poales; family Poaceae; genus Avena; species Avena sativa. The sequence continues at coordinate 408,894,590 of OV702285.1, read as the reverse complement.
GCATGTTGGTGTTAATGCAATACCAGAGTGGTACATATTGCACATGTGGACTCAACAAGCTTTGGAAACTATGGTTCAACCAATCACTACTAGGAAAATAGCTATAGATAGACAGAACTTCTGTGGCACATGGGGCTGACCATGCGCCACAAAAGAAGTCCAGTGGCGCATATGGTGCAATGCGCCACAGAACCTTCAAACTTCTGTGGTGCATGCACATTGGCAATGCACCACACAAGTAAGGTGGGACCCACACCAGGGGTTGGGCTACAAAACTTCTCTGGCGTATTTGGGTATATGCGCCACAGAAGTTGACACTTCTGTGGCGCATTTGGGCACATGCGCCACAGAAGCAGCAGGTGGGACCCACAGCAGGCAGGCTTTGACCGGGCTCTGACCAACCTTCTGTGGAGCATCTGGTGATATGCACCACAGAAGTTTATGTCTTCTGTGGCGCATGTCACTGTATGCGCCACAGAAGTTGGATGTGGGCCCCACCATCTGGCAAGTTTGACCAAGCTTTTGTGGCGCATATGGTGGAATGCGCCACAGAAGATCACACTTCTGAGGTGCATATCTGTCACATGCGCCACAGAACCTTGCGTCTAGATCTACACAAAAGGTGGCAGCTTTGCAACCCTCTATCTACCACCACCCATTTCACATCCTTCTTCCCCCTCCTCCTAGCTCGTCTTCCTCCTCTCTCCCACCCCATTGTGCCCATACTTTTCTCCATTTTGTTGTATTTAAACCTATTATAGTTAGGGAAAGCGTTTATCCAACTTGTAGATCTAAAACACACTTACTTTTATCCTCCACATATCTATTTGTCTACCACTATCTCTCCATAAATCTATTGGTCCACACTCTCTCACATCGCGGTCTCGACTCGGTATTCAATCTACTAGGTGAGTAATTGTCCATGATATGCATGTTTTGTAGGTGTGAAGCTTGTCGCGCGGGTGGTGTGTACATGCGATGGCACCAAGATAATGTTTGTACATGAAGCTTGTGTGGTTCATGAATGTTTGCATGGGAAGAAGTTTCTTGTTGTTGCTTGTCTGCCCCTGGTGTGGTGTATGGATATTTGCTGAAATGTTGATTCATTTCCATTTTGGCAAAAAAATTCACCACCCATATGTCATACTTTTAGGAAAGGTCATGCCGAATTTTTTCGGCGACCATGCATGTGTGTGCATAAGGTGTGGTTCTAATTAACCTACTCTTTCTTTTGATCTATACATGCATACCGCCGAGGCAACCATGTTCGTTACGATGAGTGAAGGACGAGTTACTAGGTATAAGAAAGACGTGAAGGCAGACATGATTCAGAACAATTAGACCAAGATAAGATGTCCATGTCGAACATGCAAACTCCAGCGCTGGATCGACCCTGATTCTGGACAATTGGAGGATCACCTGCTCAGGCGCGGTTTCATGAGCGACTTTAATGAGGAGCCGACAGCAAATGGTGGTGGTAATCATGAAGAAGTGGGCTGGCGACAAGACGAAGAGTCTCCCGGCGGGCATGGTCATCATGACGAAGAATATACCGGGGGGCATGATCATGATGAAGACGGATATGCCTACGGGCATGATCATCATGAAGAAGGAGAAGACACGAACACCCAGATGCTGCTAACTTTAGCGTTGCGGGACCCTCATGTTCAGGAACTGCTTCTCAAGGAGACGAGCAACGCCAAATCTACAGCTAGAGAGAAAGCCAAGCTGGCGCAAATGGAGATAGACGGGATGACTCCATTGTATCCTGGCTGTCGGCCCGAGGATACACGCCTGAGTGTAACACTCAAGGCTCTAGAGATGAAGGCGGAACGCAAATGGACCGACGTGAGCTTCAATGCCAACATGGAATTCTGGCGCAATCGTCTTTCTAAGGGTAACACATTGCTAACAAGTATAGAGGAGGCCAAGAAAATCGTGTGCCCTCTCGACCTACCGCGCGTTAAATACCACGCATGCATCAATGATTGCGCACTTTATCATAACGAGTACACGGAGAGAACCACATGTCTGGTGTGCGGCCATGAACGGTACAAGAGAGGGAACAAGAAAGTTCCTCGAAAAGTGGTATGGTACTTTCCTATCACTCCCCGTCTACATCGATGTTTCGTAGATCCTAAGGAAGCAAAGCTAATGCAATGAAACGCGTTCGTGAGACGCTATTTGTCCTGTGCAACTTTTTCAACGTCATCTCTAGGAAGCCGACTAGCATGAAGCAGCTCGATAGGCTATAGGAAGATATCGTGGTGATACTATGTGATCTCTAGATTTACTTCCCGCCCGCATTCTACGACATCATGGTGCATCTGCTTGTCCATGTCGTGGATGACATCATCCAGCTCGGTCCAACATTCTTGCACAACATGATGCCATTTGAAAGGCTGAACGGTGTCATCAAAGGGTTCATTCGCAATAGGTCACATCCAGATGGAAGCATAGCCAAGGGATTTTTAATCTATGAGTGCATCTCTTTCTGCTAGAACTATCTAACCACCAAGAACGAGGATGTTGGAATAACCACCAAGAAGCACCTCGGCAGGCTCGCTGGGTATGATCACCGCGAGGGCCACCGCTCACTGCATGTCGGCATTTCTAATTGACACGTCGACTTTGGCAGGGGACACCGAGTTGTGCTACAACACATTGAATTGGTCAGCCGTTGGGTGGAAGAGCACCAAAGCTTAATCGAGCCGGAGTACGTGGACCAGGCCTGCTCGAGGAAGAAAGGAGACATAACAAGAGAGCACAACTCCATCTTCACGTGTTGGTTCAATAAAAGGTTGTTGGACAATATCCCGCAGACGCCTTCTACGGAAGATCAACAACTCATATTATCCCTGTCACAGGGCCCAACGCATAACATAAAGACCTATTAGTCATACGACATCAACGGTTACAGATTCTACACCGAGGAAAAGGACATGAATAGCGAATATCAAAACTCAGGAGTAACTATGATGCCCTTCGCCGATGACGAGACTACTGTCATGGAAAGATTCTACAGAAGGATCAAGGAGATATGAGAGATTGACTACCGTGGAGAGACGGTATCGATTTTTCGTGTTAGATGGGCCAAGAACGTCGAAAAAGAAGGCCGGTATTTCACCACCTGCATTATACCCGAGCCAAGTCGGCAAAGAACGCCTCCGTGAAAAATGAGCCGTGGATACTCGTTAGCCAAGTTGACCAATGTTTCTTTATTACCGACCCATCAAAGCCCAGTCGTGTTGTAGTGAGGAGGGGCAAGAGTAGCATCATCGGAATAGAAGGATCCGCCAACGAGCAAGACTTCGACAAGAACGGTGATCTGAAGATCGAAGAGGAATTCGACAAGTACTTCAACATGCCTACTACTATTACAGTAAGATGGAAGACCACACTACCTACTAAAGGTTGTCCATTCACGAGAAGAAATCTCAAAGTGCCCGGGCTAAAGTATTCAACCACGAAGAAAAAGGGCTAGAATATTATATAGAGAGGCTAGCTCGACTAAAATTATATTGATGTATATGATTCGGGTTTTTTGAGAATAATATAATTATGTATATGATATTATGGGTTTTGTGATGTATATGATTCTTGGTTTTAAATATATTTGTAAACTATAATTAAAAATAATTTTTAAATAAGGAAATAAATATTGAGACAGTCAGGATTCGAACCTGGCTGTCCCAGAATAGTGCTGTCAAGCAAGACCAATAGGCTAGTGGGTGATTCATGTCAAACTACAACATCGCGCCCTTTTGGACTAAGTGCCAAGTTTCTGTGGCGCATATCACTGGAATGCGCCACGGAAGTTTCAACTTCTGTGGCGCATTCGGGCGATATGCGCCACAGAACTTTGGCACTTAGTCAAATGGACGAGGCGGTCTTTTCTTTCCCCCATCTTCGTTTCACTTTCCCCAAATCAAACGCGTGCATGCTTGACGAACCGTAGCAATCTCCCTAGCACCGCCCGCCCTAGCGTACGCTCGCCCAAGCGCCGCCCGCATGCCCGCCGCACCGGACGAGGAGGATAGTGGAGGAGAAGCTGCCGAAGCCCGTGAAGGAGGAGCCGCCGTGCGCCTGTGGAGGGGGAGCCACTAGAGCCCATGGAGGGGGATTCGCTGGAGCCCATGGAGCCACAGTAGACCCATGGAGGAGGTGCCACCAGAGCCCGTCCCGTGCGCCCTTGGAGGAGCAGGACAGTCCCGCAGCAGGAGCACCACCACCGCGCCACCTCGTCGACGACCACCTCCCCATCTGCAGGTACTTTATTTAGAGAAGGTCTAATCTAGTTGATGATCTCCTTCAGTAGAGTAGTTAATGATTTCCTTTAGTAGTTTATTTAGAGAATGTCTAGTCTAGTTGTTCCCCTGGCGTTCCCCCTGGTACTCCAGCATGCTATGTTCTTCCCCTGATACTTTTCTAAATTTGGAGATGTTCTTCTCAAATGCTTCTATCAATTAACAACTTCTGTCATGGTGGTTCTTCAAATGCTTCTAGGATATGTTCTTGAGTGCTTTATAGTGTTACTTCTGATCTAGTCTACTAGTAGATCATGCTGGTATAAAGTGTTAGCTTGATTGATTTTGTTTCTGAAAAATATCTAAACTTTATGTGTTAAAATTCAGTTAACATGTGTTAGTGTTATTCCTGGATGATCTAGTGTGATTCCTAGTGTTAATTATATCTTAGGATATTAATGAGGTATGTGTTTGTGGTATCTAGTCTAGGAGAGTAATACATTACTACTTAGAAAAAAGAATTTGTGTGGGTTTACATATGCTCTGGATGTGCTCCTGGATGTGTGCTCCTAGTAAAAAAGTATAAGTGCAGGTACTGGTACACTAGATTGAGGGTTTACATGTACACTAGATTGCTAATTATTTACTGGTACTATGCTTTAATGTGTGATAAAGCATAAAGCAGCTTCTATACTGACCAAGCAAGCTTTAGTTGTTTATGCTTTAACTAAGGTATGTGTGTAACTACATGATGCTTGTGAAACTATGGTTCAGAATGTTAACTGCATTCAGAAGCTTGCAAATTTTATGATAATAGCACTAACTCTTATAGTAGATACATTCATGATAAAAACAGTAGCTACATTCAGATGCTTCATTTTTTGACTACTTATGAAGCTTGCTTCGTAGTTCGCTCAGTTCTCTTCTGCACCTTAATATGCTTTGTGATGGTCTCAGCAACACAAGGTAAAATACTGCTACTGGTAAGGGATGTTGTGTCTGCACCCTGTAGTATTTCAGCACTTCCCATAGTACTGAATCAGAGTGGTGCCTCTATTATTAAGGTGGTCTTGATTTTTGAGTGGGTAGTTTGTTATATCTATAATGTTTGAGTGTCATAAAGGTACCATCTGTTATATTTGTGCCCTGTTATATTTGTGCTCTATTAATTTTGAGTGGGTAGTTTGTTTCTTTAAAAAATGAAGAGTGATTGTTTAGTGAAAAGTAGCTTAACTTAAAAATGGCATTTCCTTCCAAGTTTTGGCATTCATACTATAACACCACATACTGCTGTTGTGCTCACTAGTATAGCTAGGACTATACGTGTAGCTTAACTGTTAACTGAGAATATTGCTAGGACCATAATTAACTGAAAATACTGTTATCTTAACTGTAGCTAGCACCATACTGCTGTCTTCTGATAATACATCTCCAGTGAGATAAAAAAGAAATGTATCTATGTATACTATATGTATCTGCTGTATACTGCTGTGTATGTATCTGTTGTATATTTTTGTATACTGCTGTATAAAATATTATATGGAAATTACCTACTATAATGTATATGTTATATACTATTGTGTATCTGTGTGAATGATTGATGATGGATGATGGATGATGGAAGCGAAGGTGGCGATGATGGATGAGGCTATTTTCTTTGTGTATGAATGATGGATGGGGTCAATGGGGTTATCACTAGGGCTGGGTCTGTTTTTTCTTGCAGGGATATCAATTGAGTTGCTCGTTTCTCTCGAAGTATTGATTCACTTCCGTTTCGGTTGATAAATGGGCACTCGTAGGTCCAAGAATTAGCAAAGGTCATGCTGAATTTTTTGGTCGATATTTGTGCTAACTTTTTGCCTCTTTTTTTAATAAAGTGCAAACATGTCTACCAATGACGAGGCCGGGCCTTCTAAGCACATGAGCGTCGAGGATCAAGCCCCAGAGGCCAACAAGTCATTCTGGGGGGCGTCCCAAGAGCATGAGGAGGCGGAGGAGGAGATGAGAATGACACCACCACCGGTGACCGTCGTCGGAGGTGATGGGGGCAACGAGGGAGATCTAGATTACGAGGGGGGTGACAACGACTATGACGGAACTATTGAAGGCGGGGAGGAAGGTGACCCCACCACGGATGGCGGTAACGACAACCCGGCCGCTATACAGAAGAAGAAGGAGGAGATTAAGGATCAGAAGCCGCAAGTGCTCGCCAACGTCTGTGATGAGTTCACTGAGGTCATAGAAAGTGGCCAACCCATTGCGCCTGCGTCGATTGCCAGCGGGTACGGCATGCAACTCGGGTGCATCATCCGGGAAAGCATGTCGATCAACACGAAGTACATCCAAAGTGCTACCAATCGGGCTTTGGTTGAGAACCTCCTTAAGAAGCTTCACAAATGATACACATTCCCAGAGCAGGTCAGAAACCTGGGGAGAAATAACCCGGCGAACAAACTAGCACTGACAAAGATGAGAAACACCTTGAGCAGCTGGAAAACCCGGGTAAAGAACAACATTGACAAAAGTGAAAGCTGGGAGATTATAAGTAGGAAAAATCTGATGCTCGATGAAGAAGAGTTCAAGATATTCAAGGCGGATTTAACTACCGCTGACTCTAAAGCATGGACTGCATGGGTAAAGAATATGTAAGAGTAGAACATAGGTAACCACCAGCTTGGAAGCGGCGGATACAGAGGGAAACAACCCATTTGGGACAAGGAGGACGTCGAGCTTGAACGCTTGGGTAAAGAGAACCCATGGCATAAAATCACGGACCTGCAGCTAAGGAACTTTGTTCGGGCCAGCTACTACCTGGACCCGATTACAGGGGAGTTCGTCAATGACGACCCGGAGGTGAAGGCCTTTGAGGACGAGTTGGTAAGGAATTTACCATGGATCTCTCAAGAGTTTCTAATTAAAATAATGAAGCCAAGAATCTAAATACATGGGTTCATCTCTCCTTGTCTCTCTATAGGAGAAGAAATTGAACGCTAATGGTGACTTGTCGTCCTAGGATTCGACGGCGGAGCCGTGGGAAACGGTTTTCAACAGGGCAACAAACGCTTACAAGAAGAGGGGATAATAATTTGCCGCCAAAATCAGCTGGCCATGTGTCCGGCTTCGGTACGAGCATGAAGTTTGCCAAGTACTAAAAAGAGGACGCAAAGGAGAGAAGGGAGAGGAAGAACCAGTCGGCAGCTCAAGATAAAACCGAGGTTGAAGAAATGAAGTTGAAGGTGAAGACATTAGAGGAAAAAGTGGACGAGAAAACAGTGGACAGGATAGTGGAAGAGAAGCTATGTGCGATCATCCCCCCTGGGTTGTTCGAGGGGCTAGCTGCTTGGAATGCGGCAGGTCGACAGGGTCCGATACAGCTACCTAGCTTCAGCGGCAACAACTCGAGCATCAACGTTAAAGCGTCGCTGGACTTGGTGACCCCGCCGGCTACCATCGCCGCGGCGCAGCTGCAAGAGCTGGTCGCACAGCTTCCTCCTGCAGCTCCTGCCAAAAATACCAAGCCACAGCCGGCGGCGACACCACCGTAGGAGAATGCTGATGATAGGCATGCCGCCGGCACCGGCCGTGTCTCGACATTATCCGAGCTCAACGCCCTCACAAGGTAACTAATTAGTTACTCCGCTTCATCTCCTTTATGCACCTTTGGTAACTGCCACCTTGATCATGATGCCCAACATATATGTTTTGACTCAGGACGTTGCTTGCGTACTACTCCACAAAGTTGTCGGCAGCGAGTTGAAGGATGTTGCCAAGGGAACTATCCTACAACCGGAGAACCGCACAATGCACAACAATCGAATGGACGATGTCGTGATGAGGGTCTGGATAGCTCGGGTGTTGCCAGGGTACGATGACATGGACCCCCTTTAACCTCAGGGAGTCGACGAACACAAGACCCTTGCAGAATGCCATGGCTGGCCCTTGACATGGCCAAAGACCTAGATTCGTCTTGTGGGGCGCACCGGTGCCACCTCGATCGTTTGGCCACCACCTTGGAAGCCAGTCATCGTCATTGCCAACACCAGTCGCCACCAACAACTGTTGGGAGCGTGTGGGATGCCCTAAGGAAAAGCCTTCGCACCGCAACCGTCGTTGCACCGCCACCACTATCACCACATGGTGGCAACAACGAAGATGATGAATAATTTTTCAACGTCGACGATTTCATCAACACCAGCACCGACAAAGGATTATACGTGCCTTATGTGGATGAAGAACCCTTCATCGTTCGCAATAGTCAAGGTAGATGTCCCACTACATGCATGCAACGCCTGGTCTTCTATGGGTTTTCTCAAGAGACGTCTTCGGCCGCTGATCAACAGGAGAAACCTGCTGGATTCGTCTTTAGCCCTGGCACACTCCAGAAGGTGACCGTTGAGCACTTAGCATCCCCAGTGGAGGATCCTGCTCAGAAGACCAAGAAGCATAGGAAGAGAGGTAAGAAAGCTAAGAGCCAACCTGCTCTGAAGAGGATCCGGGCTAAAGATGACGTCGTACCAGCCCACGAGGATGGCTTGCCCCGAATGCATGTAGCTGGCGAAGCGATACTGACTCTGGAGATGCTTTGCCTTGCTCGTGGACATATGCTCGCTTTGAGTGATGGTATCAAGACACTAGAGGGCATGCTTCTTAAAGACAACGATCCAAATTACCCAGTTTTCACTGTCAAGGTGCCAGCCGGCGCGGACGTGTTCTTCATAGCTCATGAGGACGTCTTCGAGATGTTTCTTTTGAAACGGTTGGACTATAACCTGGTTCGCCTATTCGCGCTCAATCTGGCAATGAAGATCAAGAGAGAGCAAACCCCCTACATTACGATAGTGGATCCCGACTACATGTGTGATAGCCAGTTTTTGGAAGGATCAGAGATGCGTGCCATGGCGACGGCGTACCTCAAGAAGTTCATGGAGGACCACAAGAGGACGAACATGCTTCTTTTTCCTTTCTTTCTGGAGTAAGTAGACACACCCGCTAGCCTTGGTAACTTAGGATTTCTTATAGCTTTCTTCCTTTTCCGTTTTCCAACATCCCATTTCAATCGTGTTTTGTAGAGACAAATACTGCACACTCATCATCATTTCCATGAAGTACTCGCTAGCAACATATTTCGACTCGGGGAGTAATAATAAGAAGAAAGACTACACCATAATAAGGGGTGTTCTGAATGAGGCTCTCGAGGGCTACACTAGAAAGTGATGCCCCTTCATTAACAAAGGGGAATGTTTCAACAATGGCAAACACGTGTTTAAGCACGTGCTCGAGTTCCCCAGCGCCAAGGAGCTGACTACTGGAAGCGCCAAGGAGGCCTTCTACGTCATGCATCACCTTAAGGGGTTTGTCCGGGATTGCCAGAACCTAACTCTGCCATCTAGTCTCCAAGCATGGGCTAAAAATTTGGCTCAATCCGACAATGATGATCTTAGAGAAGACTTCCATCGCATCCAGGTTAAGTTGTCAGAAATCATGGTGTAAGATGTCAATACAAGGGGAGGGGTCATATAACACAACAAAGGGTTGACTAAGAGGAAGATTGAAAATATTCTTCGTAAGTAGGGTGACAACAGGACGTGGATGATGAAGGATGGCTATCTACCATTTCCAAAGCCAAGCGTTACCAGTTCTCAATGATCGATGTGTGCGCCTAGCATTATCGAGTGTGTGCATAGATGTCTGCGTGTAGTGTTGTGTCAAAAACTCTACTACGATGGTCGTATGTCGTAAACTTCACTACTGTGGTCGTTGTTGTCGAACTTGTATGATTATGATCGATGTGCTCTCTTTTATGTTTACTGATCTTTTGCTTTAGTTTATGTGAACACATATGCATGTGAAACAATTTAGTTCTTTCTGTTGCATGATTTACTTACTAATATGCCTTGTCTATAGAGATGACGAAGTGGTACGTGGTGTACAAGGGTTGGGTTCCAGGAGTCTACGATGAGTGGAAGGACTGTCAGAAATAGGTGAACAAGTTCAACGACAACAACTACAAAGGATATGCGACTCGAGAGGAGGCGGTAGCCAAGTAGAGGAACCATCCGTGAAAGGAGAATCGGATGAAGATATTGCTAGTGCTCTTGCTCTTTCTCACCATCATCACAGTTGTATTCTATTTGATTCTAGTGTAGGCGGTGACCACTTCATTTGTAATGTGAGATGGTGAACTTTGTACCAACACTTGTATAAATATTCACCACTTGTCACTTGTATTGTAATATGATGACCACTTGCGTACCTTGATTGGGTTCTAAGTAGTGTGATGACACTATATTCATGTTTTGTATTATGTTTGTTTTTATATACTAAGTTAAATATACTGTTTCTACTGCTATGTGTATAATACATGTATAATATATGTATAATACCTGATTATGGACCAGTACTTTTTTTAATACCTAAGTTATACACCTGTGGTGCATGTAAAAATTCTTCTGTGGCGCATACCACTTATGTGGAGCATTTGTCATAATGCTCCACTAAACAAAGCCTTGTGGCACATATAGCCGAATGCGCCATAGAAATATCATAACTTCTATGGCGCATTTCCAAATGCGCCATAAAAGTTCTCATCAGTGACGACGTAACAGTGGCGCATCCCATATGCGCCACAAAATGCCAAAATGAATGCGCCACTTATGAAGGTTTTCCTAGTGAATTTTACCAGCAAGAGATGATGTGATTTTAGAGGAGTCATGGATGCAACTGCGGTTTGCCAACTTGTCTACCAAATTAGTAAATGTTGCAAAGATTGGTAGCAAGTGAGAACATCATGAAGCTATTGCTCGTAGACACATCAGGAAGATGATAACTGAGTTTGCGCAACTAGACAAAGTGAAAAAGAAGAACACAACCAGTACATCTAAAAACTCTAAGTCAAACCAGGACTCTACTTCAGCTCATAGGAAAAAATGGAGAGCAAATTCAGTACCTACGCCAACAGCCCCTGTGGCTCCAGCAACTAACTTTGAAAATGCTACAGCAGTTCCTAAAAACCACCGAACAGCAAATTCAGGACCTACTCAAGCAGCACCAACACCTCCAGCGTCTACCAGAACCAGTGATTGGTTCGAAGAACAACCTTCGTATGAGCCTCCTCCCTCATCTACTATGGCACTAATTGACCAAGGTCATCTGGTTGAGCCCGCTGAAGAAGCAAATGGTCAACCTTGACCCTCCCAGGTCGACTACAAAAGGTCAGAATAAAGGTCGATTTCCTTCTGGAATTGAGTTGCAAGCTAAAAGAACTATTGTGTGCACTGTGTGTAATGATCCTGGATACAATTCTACAACTTGTACAGCGGCATTAGGTTCAGGCTCATTGGGCAATAATTTTTGATTCTCTTGTAGTCTACCCTAATTAATCTTGGCCATGAACTAAATGTATTGTTGCTATTTGTGTTTTGCAAACAATGTTGTATTAAGAAACTACAAATTATTCATGTTATAGAAAATGCAACATAGCTATATAAACTTACATATATATTACTAAAAAGCAACAACCATATATAAGTTGTGTTTGTTCGTGCAAATAATTTCTCCTAATTATCCCTAAGTTGACAGAGCTTGTGCAATTAGTTTCTCACTCTGCTTACTAAGAACCTGACTAAAATTTCTAACTAAAGTCCCCAAATTGCTTGTGCAATTTATATTAGTTGCATTTAGGCAATCATTTATTAACATTTAGGCAAGCAAAACAACTTAGTAAGAAACTAAAAAGTAACTAAGTTAGATAGGTATTATCATCTTAATGACAAAAGCAACAACCATTCATAAGTTTTGTTTGTTTTTGCAAATAGTTTCTCCTAATTATCCCTAAGTTTACTGAGCTTGTGCAATTAGTTTCTCACTCTGCTTACTAATAACCTGAATAAAATTTCTAACTAAAATCCTCAAGTTGCTTGTGCATGTTATCTTAGTTGCATTTAGGCAAGCATTTAGTTACATTTAGGCAAGCAAAACAACTTAGTAAGAAACTAAAAAGTAACTAAGTTAGATAGGTATTATCAACTTAATGAAAGACAAGATGAAAGCACTTATGTATACAACTAACTATATAAGGAAGTGAACTTAGTGACCACAGTAAAACAACTTAGCTAATTTGATTAATAAACTTCCATGGTTAACAAAATCAAACAAAACCAGAACTAATGGTTAACATACTTTGTATGTGATCAAACTTAGTTAAACTGTATAAAAAAGCAGTCACATAAGTGATCTATGCAGAAAAACTCAACCTCATATTAAGTGTAACTAAGTGACATCAGGTCACAAACTATGGCTAATAACTCCCCTCAACTCTCTTTGTCTAACTTTTTGTACATAATCGAACCCAACATCTGATTTCACTATGTTACAGTGACATGCATACTAAAAAATGCTCAAAGGCAGATTTCAGACACTATCTAAAATAGATGCGGATTACCAGCAATCTAACGTGTAGATACTCCATCCCCTAGAGGTACGGTATTATCCACACGCAAAAACAACAATAACCCTCAACACCAACATATACTAAACAACGCGTGCGTGACAAATCAAGATGGGGATTTCATGTACTCAAGAAATCCTAAGGAATTTATCAAGTAAATAGAAGTATCCTAGTTCCTAAGATGTAGATCCGCAGCAAAAACGCCAGTAGAAGACTACATATGGTCCGATTTGATGAATTTCAGGAGTAAAAACTCAGCAAACACGAGATCGACATGGGGTTGAATCGAGAAGAAATCCATCGTCGGAGCACTCTCCGTCGCCGAACTTGATGCCCTTCTGCGCTCCTTGTACGTCCTTCCCGAGCACCACCACGCTTGCTGCACCGACCGATATACGTCGCCGATCTCCTCCGCCACCCACCTCGCCCACCGCCGCCTATCTCCCGGAGCTAGAGAGTCAGGCAGCAAAGGCTCTTCACACGCGAACAACGACACGCGCGGGTGGGCCCCCAGGTAAAAGTTGTCGGGACGATGGGGTCGGGGATGCGCGACGATCGCGATCCAACGACCACAAATCGGTGGCTCGGTTTGACAAACTGGCCACCGAACATTTTTTATCGGTTTTTTTTTATAAAACAGTCCAACATTTCTTAATATTTTCTCTGGCCTTTATAAATATGCAGAACAACACCGACCCCTATATGACTTTACAAGGTTGTGAATATTCATTAATGAAGACTAACAATGAGCAATCACATAACTATATTATTCCGCAAGAAGCTCTCTTTCGATTCTCAACGTTTCTACTTGTCCCCATTATATATGCTTGAGAGGATATTCAATAATACTCTTATGAATTAAGTGTAAATATTTCTACTCTTCTACTAATTTTTTTGGCGTACAATCATATGTACACAAGGAGCATTTTGTAGAAATAGTTATCATGGTATATAGTTTGCTCGATCAATAGAAATGAGTAATTTCGAATGTCTTTGCCAAGATTCCAAAGACCATTAATCTATCAATTGTAAGGATTGTTTAATTTACTATTGCATTAAGATAATATTTCTCTTGTGGCATAATTATATTTTTTAAGTACTTCGTGCATGAATAAGTAGCAGAGCTTTTGATGCATATTTTCAAGAGGCACAAGAGCACATGAACTTTGAGTAATCTTCAAAAACACTTAGCATAAATTTTTAAAAAATATTTAATAATTTTTTTGTAGTAGGGGGCAATGACCCCCCTTAACCCAGGAAAGCTTTGTCACTTTAAACAACGAGCCCTTGATTTTAAGTTATCCTAGGACCCCAAAATCTATGGACCGGCCCTGGTTGAGTGCTAAGAAATAACACTGTTCCTGCGGAGCCATAACCTTCGTCTAACTGTGCGACGTCTGCCAATCTCTCACGGAATTAACTTCGCAGGGAGACGGATATGACAAATCCAGATTTTGCTAAGATGTAATCTCTGAAACTATATTAGCAATACCTACGACGTTTTAATATGCACAGAGACCAAATAAAGCAAGCAAAATGAGAGCATAAGTGCAACAACAACAAAAACATCATTTAGCTAGTTGGATGTATCATACATATTTTGTTTTCCTTAACAAAAACAGCATATATATAGTGTGTGCCTTGTTGCGAGGAAAAACAACATTTAACTCATGCATATAAATACATAGCCCAACAAATTTTGACCTCTAACAAAAAATCAACATTACATTGCATATATGAAAGCTATGCTTTAGTTGTTTGATGTACCGACCCCTTTGCCGAGTGTAAAAGTGGCAGAACTCGGCAAACTCGTGGTTCACCTAAGTGCCCATCCAAAGGACACTCGACAAATATTAGGTAGACGCTAAATCTAAAAAAAATTCGGCAAAGAAGTTGCTCTTGGAAAAGTTTGGAAAATATAGTCCAAAGAATATCTGACTTAGCAAAGACACAAAAAACACTAGGCAAATTCGTACGCTCGGCAAACTTCTTCAACAGTTTCATGCCTTTCATCTGCCGCTCGCTGAAAGATTTGCTAACAATTTTTCCGAAGTGTTTTTGACAAAATTTTAAAATCCAACCCCCCACCTCGAAAAATACTCTCAGTAAAAGTTTCAAAATTGTGTCGTGTGTACGAGAAAAACACTCGGTAAAGTGTCGTTTCCGTTAAACCGTCTCCCCATCAAGTGCCTTTTCTTCTCTGACGGTCATAGAAAACCACTCGGTAAAGTGATTACTGAGTTTCGGGTGAAAAACATTCGGCAAAGATTATTTGCTGAAGGTTTTTCTGTCGTGTAAGCTTTTGCCGAGTGTAAATATTTTTTGGAGTTCCTTGTAGCCTTTGACCGAGTGTTTTGCGCACTATAGACAAAGTATCCTGTGACCGGTCTTAGATAAATCACTTGCCGCGCATCAGCCGAGTTATTCCTTCAAACTCTCCTTGCCTTAGAGCAACTCCAAAAGAAGCTACAAGCCGAGCACGTGAAAAATAACCGTTGATTTAGTGCGCGCAGCCGATTTTGCTCCTCCAGCAAGCGCTGTACACACGCGTTAAAAAAAATCCGCGAGCAGCATTTTGCGCTTTGCGGCGCAGTAAATTTGCTGCACGCCGTCTAGCGCATGCTATCTCTCGGCGTCGCGCGCGAAGACCAACTGCCGTTGAAATATCACCCGCGCCCGCGCTATCCCCATTTCTCTCTCACTATTCCGCTAGCATCTCCGCTTCGATTCGCCGCCGGAGGCGCTTCTCTGTGTATAGTAGCTACAGATCCGCCACCGTCACACCTCCCCGAGCTCGCCGCTGCGAGAATCAAAGCTAGCTGCCCGTGTGGCGCACTTTTTTGGCCGCGGCCGCGCCTCGGCCATCTCGAAGCTGCCGCACTGCCCTCAACGACCGCATGTCCTCCTCAAGCCGGGACGCTACTTGGCGCACGCTACGTGCTCGACACAATGTCCGCCGCAAGGTATGTTTTTCCGCTGCCGGCCGCGCCATATTTTAGTTTTGGTAGACAAAGTGAGTGTATTTTTGTGGTTGTAGAGGATCTCGTATGATTCATCTGACGATGAACTAGATCTTGAGGAAAGGAGAACATATCGATACTATTAGTCTGGCGAGCGACGAAAGAACTGAAGCGCAGTGGCTCGGTTTTTGGTAGGCGCAAGTTGTGGAGGCAAAGGATCAAAGGGCACGAGAGGTTGATGTGGATGTATTTCAACTGCAATGCCACCTTTTTGGAGGAGTATTTTTATCGGCGTTTTAGGATAAGCATCGGTTTGTTCAGGCGCATTTGCGAAGAGGTGACGTAGTATGATCGGTTCTTTTGAGCAAAGGAGGACCGCTGCCGGAGAGCTTGGGCGTAGCACCTTCCAGAAGGTGACCGTTGCCTTGCATATGATAGCATACGGTATACCGGCGGATCTTGTTGATGACCACTTGGCAATGAGAGAGAGTCAAGCCATTGAGTGTGTCAAGCGCTTTGCCGTCGCAATTGTGCGTGTGTTTGTTTGGGTCCGTCTACTTAAGAGCCCCCAATGCCAAAGATACGGCTAGGCTTTTGGAGAAGAACAAGGCTCGGGGTGGCGCATTTCATTGCCTCATATCATGCCATTCGCGACAATGAGACCCATGATAATATTCAAAAAGATCTAATCGAGGAGTGGTGGAAATGGTTGGGAGCACAACACTGAGACCTTCTTTTATTTGTTGTTTGTTGTATTGTCAAAAATTATTGTTGTAGTGTTGATGAAAAACTTGTTGTATTTGTTGGTGACCAATTCCTATATTTATTGTATTATTCATGTATCATTTGGTTGTGATGTAATAATAACTAGATAATTTTTTGTTGAATTTATTTGGGTTTGTTTGATCTTTTTGATCCTATAGTTCACTGTGAAACATGTTTGCACCCGCGCCGCGCGCTGCATTTTGCCGCGCCTGCTGTAGGTGTGTGTATGGGTGGGGAGGGAAGGTTGGCTCTATTTTTGTGTGCCGTTTTTAGCGCTTTCGTCAAATAAAAACACAGCGCGCGAGCGAAAACTAGACCGCGCCTGCTGCATAGCAATTTTCGCGCCGTATTTTGCAACTTCTGTTGGAGTTGCTCTTATTCTTACTTTAATCATCGTTGAAGCTGCATGCACTAATAATTGTTCTCTAATAACTTCTTTTTCACTATCCATGACAACTGTCAAGTATAATATGTGGGGCCGTCATTCGCGTACAAACGCATAACGAGTTTATCATTTAGAATGATGCCGCCACGCCGGACGGCCAGGTCTTGGCTTTCTTCATTCGATGACGATGGCTACATTAGATTCCATGCATGTTTCACGTTCGCTGTCTAGAACTCCCATCTTACGGTAGTTTAATTATATCTAGGCCGGTCAACATAATCCTACCTTCTCGTACGGCGCATGTGCATATGGAAGAAGTTATTTTGGCCTACACATACATGCATTCTTTTATACACGAATATTGGCCGTACACGGCATATTTACTAGTATTCTTTTCATGAAAGAAAGTTGATATAGTTAGACAACTTCAGTGTCCTTCGATTTTTCTAAAGTACTAGTGTACTTTAACTAGCTGTGTATTGGGAGTATGGGAACTTGGGATTCATTATTCTTTTTCTTCTTTGGATCGGAAATTTTCCAAGTTTGATTATTCCCCTCTTGGAGATGGATCAGCTAGCCGGGGGTTATCCATATCTAACTATTTCTGATACCTAACTGGCTGGCCTACTCGCGACAATCATAGCATCACACGATTGCATACCCCCCGTGGACCCCTCAACCCCCGACACACCCTCCACGCTCGCAACGTTTCTTTAACACATCACGATCCGATCACACACTCGTCACGTCAAGCTCACGCACGCACACAGCCAAACACACATAATGCACATATAGTCTGATCGTCGCATGCTCGTTTCTTCTTCACTCGGCAACGACTCCCCCACTACTCTTCCAGTTTGCGCGTCTGCATGTTTCACACTTTCGATTAGCCCTCGTTTTCACTCGCGCGACCCACACCACACACCCACTTGCATTGCAAATAATACTCTCTATATATACATACACAACACCTAGCTAACTCGACCAGCACCCTTCATGCACTGGCCTGTATAACCTAACCCTTCATACAGCTACTCACACACTCGTCGCTTCAATAATCACCGATCGACCAACCAACTAAACTAATAGCTACTCCAAGTACAGTATAGATCCATCGAGATCAAGACCAGCTCCATCTCTCGAGATTCCAGACCAGCATGGCGTTGGCGCAGCTGCAGGCGCAGGCGCGGTTCGTGGGTGTGGCCGCGGGGAACGCCGGCGTGGAGCTTGAGCTGGACGACCACCAGTCGCGGTTTGTCAACCGGGTGCGGCGGCGGATGGAGGCCAGCGCCGAGGAGCTGGGCGCCGTCGCCAAGGTCTTCGACGTGCCCAAGCTGCTCAGGGCCACCAGGCCCGAGGCCTACACGCCGCAGCACTTCGCCATCGGGCCATACCACTACCAGCGGCCCGAGCTCAGGGACATGGAGCGCTACAAGCTCGCCGCAGCCAAGCGCGCCGAGAAGCTCTTCTCCGGCGACAAGAAGTTCGACGACCTTGTGCACAAGTTCATCGGCATGCAGGAGATGATCCGGGATCCCTATAACAGGTACAACAACGTGTTCAAAGAACTACATTTTCATGTTAATTTCGGATTACCGATTACGACTTAATCACGATGAGTAATTGATTATTATGCCAATAAAAACTTACACATATATACTTAAGCGCTCGCTAGTCCTAGCCTTGTGTGCAGTCGTCGAAGAGAGATCACCAGAGTTAGGGTAACTGTTGAAAGGGGGCAGAGATGAACACACGAATTTTACATTTCTAGCTAGACTAGTCACTAGTTGCTGAAACGCACCTTTCACGAAAATAGTTGTCTATATCAAGATTCTGTGCATACAAACAAATGCCACTTGTACCATACGCATAAATTCAACTAGTACAATACTATTATAGATGTATATATAACTGGCATTTAAAAAGTGTGCTGCTTCTTGTTATTAAGTTACAGTCATGATTGCAAATATAGCCAGCCACTCGTAATACAAAAATCAGAATAGAAGCTAAAATCACCCATCCCTTACTCGACAGAATAATCACACTCAAAAAGGTGCACCAGCAATGTAGAAAAAAATCTTGGATTATTCCTAAACTCAGTGAACACAACCCAATGTACGTAAATTAAGCACAACGCAGAAAAGACATAGGCCCACTAGGACCATTGTTACCAAACACGCATTAAAATTAAATCATGTGCCCAAGCACGGTCGACTAAAGAGTTAGCTTAATTCTCACTCATGTGATGTCACTTAATCTTAGATACTACTCATATGTAACTCAACTTAACCGCAAAAATCAGGTGCAATCCGACCAGACATATTTCTCACATGCACCCTATTGCAACTGCAAATATCTCAGTTGAAGCCATTCTTGCTACTTAAAAATCTCACTTGCAACTCATAAGGCGCATGAGTCATGCATGATGCAAATCTAATGACGTATAACCTAAACGAGTAATAACTTAATTCTTAGCACGAAGAATTAACGGCTTGGTAATTCTTTAACACCGGCCAAGAATTTTTATTTTTAAGACGACCAAGTTGCACAATATATATACTCCACCTAGTGTTGCCCAAAAAGTCATGTGTAACTTTTAGGTGTAGAAATGTACAATCGAATATATATGTAAAACTAAAGTTTCGCATGGTTTTGGAAATGTGTCACTAACCGAATTTCTCTTGGGTGTACGTACAATTA
Source organism: Avena sativa (assembly GCA_916181665.1). NCBI lineage: Eukaryota > Viridiplantae > Streptophyta > Magnoliopsida > Poales > Poaceae > Avena > Avena sativa. The sequence goes on along the minus strand of OV702285.1, from coordinate 408,875,087 downwards.
ATGGATGTAGATTCCTTGACCTGAACGAGCAGACACTGGCATGGATGATGGCCATCGACACGTGCTTCCTCCTCGATTTTCTGGAGAGCTATCACGTGGAAGAAGCCACCGACATGGTGTCCTCCGCGACCAACTGGATTAACGTCATGGTTCGCGACGCCATGATGCTTGAGAACCAGATCCCGCTCTTCCTCTTTGCCGGGGCGCTCGAGCTACGCCAGGTTTCGGAGGAGGCCGCCGCTGACGCCATGCGCGGTGTCCTCGACCGCTTCATCAGGGAGGTGTGCCCCATCAAGACCACCGCGCTGGCCCTCGCTGGTGACATTGCAAAGCACGCGCACCTCCTGGAGCTCCTATACCACTTCCTTGTCCCCGCCTCGGCCGTCTTTGCCGAGGACACGGAGCGGGACCTCCCGCCTCTGGTCCCTGAGGAGCTCTTCTCCATGGACGCGCTCGAGCAGCAGCTCCCGGACTACGACAAGGTGAAGCAGGCGTGCATGCAAGTGTCCAGCCTCGACGTGGCGCCTGTACGGTTCATCAAGAAGAACCTCATCTCCAAGCCGATGAGCTTGGCGTCGAGCCTCCCGGGTCGGATCATGCGCAAGGTGCCTCTGCTGTCGGCGCTGACGCCGATGCTCGGGAAGCTGATGTCCTCGACGGACGTGGAGGCGCGGCTCAAGGGCGTGAACCTGGGCAGCATCATAAACTCGCCGCTGGTCCAGGAAATCATGATCCCGTCCGTGACGCAGCTGGCGGGCTGCGGCGTCCGTTTCGCGCCGGCCCCGGAGGGGATGGCCGGGATCGCCTTCGACGCCGCAACCGCGACGCTCACCCTCCCGGTCATCCGCCTGGACGGCAACACGGAGGTGATCCTCCGCAACCTGGTGGCGTACGAGACCGCCGCCGTGCGGGGGCCGCTGGTGATGGCGCGGTACACGGAGCTGATGAACGGCATCATCGACACGGCCAAGGACGTGAAGATCCTGAGGGAATGCGGGATAATCTTTAACGGCATGAAGAGCGACAAGGAGGCGGCAGACATGTGGAACGGGATGTGTCGCGCGGTCCGGCCGAGCAAGGTGCCATTGATGGACGGGGTGATCAGAGAGGTGAACGCGCACCGGAACAGGAGGGCGGCCGTGAAAGCGAGGAGGCTGCTCAAGCGGTACGTGTTCAGGTCGTGGAGGATTCTCACACTGCTCGCCGCCGTCGTGCTGCTGCTCATGACGGCGCTGCAGACATTCTGCACGGTCTACGACTGCAAACGTTGGTTCGGCGGCATACTGGAGCTGCCCAAGCTGCCGGCCGCGGCCGGAGCAGGGCAGTAGCCTAGCCTAGAAATAGCTGCGGTTTGTGCAGGTTTCAGGTTGTGTATTCAGGTTCTTAGTTTCACATTTTCAGTGATATGGTTTCTATAGACTTACTTATGACGTTTTCTTAGGGAACATATGATCGGGTATCATGATAGGTACTGTCATCCCTATTCTGGTCATTTGTATATTCTGAGATTCGAGTGCAAACTCAGGAATATATCAGAACTTCAATCTTTAATATACAACTCCAAATATTTTGGTTCATCACAAATATTTAAAATGAGGATTTTATGGATACATTCTAAATTTACTTTCACTATGTTTGGATGCACTCAATTGGGCCTGGAATTGAGGAATTGGAATTGGGCTTCGAATTCTACAATTTCTTTTGTCCTAGAATTTGGGCCCGGAAAGGACGCCCCAATTCCACACACACACACACAACGCGCGTTGTCCCCCTGGTGGATCCAATTCGGAGGCTCCAACCTCTGAATCGGTGCAGAAATCATTCTTTTGCCGATCGTGCTCGCGCAGGAGTCCTCGCTCGTGTCTCCCTTCTATATACATCGCTCCTCCCTCCCATAAACATCTCCGGAGGTATGCCTGATGATCTCCATTGCCATCCCCGCCTACCCCTCCCTGTCCTTCTTCATCCCCTTACCTCTCCTCTCTGACTCCATATCTCCTCCGCCTGCCAGCAAAGGCCAACACCCGATCTATACCCATTGGACACGGCATTGTTGGCCATGCTTGTTGAGCATCAAAAAATGGTGACCACGCTCAAAATGGTTGGAAGGCACATGTCTACAATGCTTGCATAAAACATGTGAACGAGCAATGTGATGTTATTATCAACAAGGATAAAATACAAGCAAGAATTAGAACATTTGACAAGCATTATAAGATCATTAGCAAGATGCTTGCTCAGAGTGGTGTAGCCTAGCCTGTTTGATCTGTTGCAATGATGCGTGATTGGTATAGGTGAAAATTTTGTGGTGTGCGCAGATTAAATCAGTTAGTCTATGTGGTCCATCGGATCTCTTTTTTTGTCGAAGACATTCAAGTGTCCATATGTAAGTGTCTAGATTTTAGACGCCGAAGACCTTCTTAGGTGTCACTTGAATTCTCAGTTAACTTATAAAATTTATATTAATTCTCATTAAATTCTCACTTTGTAACTCATGTGTAACTTTTACATTGCATGAATCACAAGATAAATCCAACGGTAAGAGAGGACCGATGCATAAGAAGTTCTCGGGCCCTGAGAACTAGCAAAGTCATGTTTGATACAAATATGTTGATGAACAGCTTACATGCAACAGAGACTATAGAAAATATAAGAAAAAACACGAAAAGGTCCAGCTGGGATTAATGATACCTTCAAACGCGAAGGAAACACCACGGGGGTAAAAAGGGAGATCTTGAGGTGGGAGCATCATCAACAAAGAGAAATCCAGTCTGCGCCAGGTGCGAGCCATTGCCTGACCATTCGCTTCCATGACCAAAGAGAGACCCCTGCCCCCTCGCTCGGCTCGAAGGGCGTCGTACCGCCGGCATTGGACAAGCTCACTCTGAGAAAGGAACATACCAGGGGCCAAGCTGCCAATTGGTGAACGAGCTCGTCTTAAGAAGCCTTGCTGCCATCCACGAATTCACTCACAAAGAAATGAAGCCACAGACTTGGTTGTTGATGAAGAAATTGTAGAGGACCAAGAGATCGCCGTGAAAAACAAGGGAAGAGCCGATAACGAAGGAGCCGCTCCAAATAGCATCAAGCCACGCAGCTACAATCGGCGAAGGGGAACCCTTCCCCTCCAACCCAGGCTTATGGGACTCGCACCGTTGGACTGCACGGGCGCAAAGGCCAGGCAAGGAGCATCGAAAAGTTTCAGCAGTACCAAGACCATCGTAAACATGACCAAAACACAAGCCACCATACCTCCGCAACCCACAAGACAACCTACAACAACACCCTCCGCTCCATCGATACCAAGAGATCCTTCAAGAAGGGCACAACGCCAACAACGCTTCCACCGTCCCAATAGAGTTGACGTTTTTCACCAGGGAGAAGGATGGGATCGGGATGGGAGGAAAGCAGTGACAGTACCTCCAGAAAGGAACACAGAACCCACATGCGTCGTTATCATCACAGCCGTCAAGGCCTGCCAGGGATTTCTCCCACTCTCACAACCCCATAGCCAACATGCCGACTGGCCTGAAAACTGGCGAGCAAGAGCTGCCACGAATGAGATCCAGGGGTGTGGAGTGTCCCGAGGAGGATTTGGGGAAGAAGGCCTTCATATCTGACGCCAACGGCTACCGAAACCGCCACTGTGGCACGACCAATATCCCCCAACACCTCATCGTCCACACGGCCGAGGATGTTGGACCACATCCATGTCCACCGATTGCCGCCAAGCCGGTGATGCCTCTATACTCGAGGCCGCCACCTGGGCATCCTGAGCTCTCCGTGGAAAACACGGTGCAACGAAGCTCCTCGTACCCGCCTTCATCGGCCATGGCCTGGTCTTGCCCGGCGTCTGCCTCTGGTAGCGACGAGCGGAGAGAGGTGAGGGGAAGGGGATATGGGTCCTACTAGGGTTCTCCACCGAGTCTCCCGCGAGTGGCCACGTAGGGGCCAGGAGCAGTTCCTCTAACCAGTGGAATGTCCTCCACTGTGGTCCACTAGATTGTGCATTAAGGTTGTGGCCTTACGCACGATGTGTTTTTACCGATTCAGTACTGTGTAAATTTTGCTTGCTTTGGAGAAGCAAACTTGGTATGTTTTTGATTTGTATTGCGTTACACGTAGAGAACATCAGACCCAACAAACTAGGGACCAGAGCACCACCTAATTAACATCTACTAGATGATTTTCATTCTCATCCTTAGCATTCTGTAAATCCAGAAAGTAATAAAAATAGCTGCTATGCATGAGAGATTGGGAGGGTCATAGGGGCCTAGAGGAGGGACATCCTTGTTGGGCTATGTCTTTCCACATAGAAGTGTGTTGATAGTTCAACATATGCCCATGAAGTTTATCACATTTCAGGTTGAGGTGTCCTTTGAGAGAGAGGTGAAAACAAAATCCTAACCACCTTTGGTGCCTAACATGGGTGCCACTGTAAGAGGGTGAAAGAACATATAAGGAAAACACATTCTAGTAAGCAGACAAGAATAAGAAAGGTCATCTATGTCTATATTTCAATACATGACTGTCGGAGAATGTGTCCCGCGAAGGAAAAAGGGGTTCAACTAGCCCTGAGTTCGTGAGGGGGCTAAACACTCGCTCCAATAAGTCTCGGCGATGGCGGAGCAAGAGAACGACATAGAGTGGACACAGGTTTTTTACCTAGGTTCGGGACCCTCGTGAGGAGGTAAATCCCCTACTCCTGCTTTGTTGTATTTCTTGCATACTTCACAAGGGTACAATGGTGGATGATTGTCTCTGGTTTCAAATCTCTAGGATCGACCTGTTCTATGGTAGGAGAAGGTATCCTTATATAGAGGCGCTAGGCCTCTTCCCCCAATTCTTGGGCAAGAAGGGTCACCACACTATCACCCCTCGAGCTCCCGGTCTACAAGATTACTTTGCATGTACTAGGTCTTGCACATCGGGGGATTCTCCATCCTTCTGTAACGTGGGCTTTGCTGGTGTTGCTTGTCTCTATCCGGTGCCACCGGCTCTCTCCCTTGCATCAAATTGTGAAAGGAGAGGTCTTCCAATGCCGAGGTCGCCTATCCCGCTTTAGCACCGAAGATGCCAGACCAGCCTTTTCTTTACTGAGGTGGATTGGGGGTACACAGGGTCGCCACGCCCTTTGTCGGGATGTGCTGTCTTTGTTGCCTCCGCGGTGACATCACTGATGTACCCCTGGATACACTCCAAGGTATCCAAAGCCTCATAGTGCGGTGAGATGCCATGTGGGTGCCCCTCTTCAATGCGCCCTCGCGGGGCCAGAGCCTCGTGAAGGATCGACCCGTTGAGCTGTCTCCGGAGATGTTGTAGCCTCCCGAAGGCGCCTCCGCTCGAATGATGGGCCTATCGACCGCGGGGATGTGGCACCCTGGTTGCCAGGACCCCGACAGTACCCCCGGGCGCTTGTCGTGCACGTGTCCTTAGGTAGGAACAGAGGGGCAAGGGGCCTAGAACGGTTGATGGGTCCCGGTGCCAACTTGGTCAAGATGCGTCTGCCGCGCGCTTATCCTGACCATGAATTTAAACCTGCCGTGCATCCTCCACATTCGGTCATGGGTGTGTCCTCTATGTCCCGGGAGTTGTTCCCACGATGCGACGACGCGTGGGGCCCAACGATTAATGTTGTGTGCCCAGCGCAGCGGTGCGTCCTTTCAACTCGTCTTGTCATATCAAGGCATGGGCGCACTGCCCTTTCACTCATCGTTATCTCCTCCGCTCCTCCATTCCCCTTGCTGTTTAACAGAACCAAGGCCCTGTTCTCCTCGATGATGCCCCATCGCTTCTTTGCCGACGAGAAGGGCAAGTCCGTGATGGTTCAGGTGGAGGATACCCCAGCGGTCAAGTGTGGGTGTGGGCGACCATGCGGGAGCGGCTGCGGGCGGTGTTGAGGCTGTGGTTCCTCCCTTGCTGTCGCTTCCTCCTCTGGTGTAACAACGGCCAAGGGGGAGGCGCCGGTCAAGCGTGGTCGTGGCCGTCCCCGCAGGAGCAGCAGGGGACGCCGTGGTGGGCGTGGCGGGAGGCCTAGTGTTGATATAGGGCCCACACTAATCTAGGCTCCTCCTCCTCTGCTGGCTATTATTAAGATCGAAGATGATCTTGAGACTTCCCAAGTGATCGACTTTGTCATCATCCTAGGGGACTCAGACTGGTTTGCCAAGGTAAGGCTTCCCCCGCGCTTCATACTTGGGGTCATGGATGATATTCCCAAGGAGGTGGAGTTGTTCCACTCCAGTGGTCACGAGAGGTGGAGGGTGAGGGTCGATACCCTCCCGTCAGAAGATATGTACCTTTATGAAGGCTGGAATCGCTTCCTCATTGCACATCGCATCTAGCGTGGATCTGTGTTGCGGTTTAGCTACACCAGCGGTGGAAGTTTATCCATGCCGGTGTTTAACACCTTGATGTGCCGCGTCGACTACCCACAATTGCTTGGATAGGTCTGAGCGGGGTCTCTTCCATGACTGCCATCACGCCAACGAGGTCGCGGACCTTCTGCTAGTTTGGTTGTGAAGCAGTAGCGCTCCTTAGTTCTCTACCTTGTGAGCAAGACTGTAATGAGCCTCTTTAAGAGGATTATCATGCTAGTCGTCTTTCTTTCTGCATGTTTTGTTGCATAGCCCTTCTCTGAGCGAGGTTGTGCCGCAGTGCCGACTCAAGGGAGTTGGTGGCGGTCGCCAATGTGGTTACCTCGGGCGACTTGACTTGCGAGGTCCCTATGTATTTGTTTTTTGCAGGTCGCGCTCATGGCAGTGACTGGGCCGCATTCTTCACTAGGAAGGAAGAGTGAGAGCCACACAGGGAAGTAGAGATGACCTTAGACTCCATCGCCCGGAGTCGGCTTCTGCTGTAATGCCGCGTCATGTCCGAGCTAGTCGGAGGTGGCAGGACCATTCATAGGCTGCCCCTTGCCCCCTTTTCTCATGGGGTGCGTGCATTTCCTATAGTTATTGTGAGAGATGTCCGTAGGACTTGTATGTCTCAGCCCGTAGGTTCTCCTGCGGAGGGGCTCGTGGGGCTCTCTTTCGTTGTTTGCTCCCCTGGGGAGAAATCATGGGCGCGCCGCGCACGAGGCCTTTCAGGTCGCGGTGATCCTTTGACGACGTATGGTGGATTCCTGTTGGAGATATGCCCAAGAGGCAATAATAAAAGTGGTTATTATTATATCTTCATGTTTATGATAAATGTATACATACATGCTATAATTGTATTAACGGGAAACATTAATACTTGTGTGATTTGTAAACATATAAGAGTCCCTAGAAAAGCCTCTTTGTAATACTAGCTTGTTGATTAATAGATGATTATTTTTCCTAATCATGAAAATTGGATGTTGTTAATAACAAGATCATATCACTAGGATAATGATGTGATGGACATACTCCTATAGTTAAGCGTAGCATAAGATCAAGTCATTTCAATAGTTTGTTTGCTATAAGCTTTCAGATACATGGTAACCTAAATCCTTCAAACATGAGATCATGTTAATCACCATCACCGGATGGATGCTTTCATGACATCCAACACCACTTCGTAACTAGGTGGTTATAAAGGTGGCATTGAGTGTTCGTAAAGTATGTGTTGAGGCACATGGATCAAGAGTGAGATTTGTCCATCCATGTGACAGATAGATATACTTCGGGCCCTCTCGGTGGAATTTCATCCAATTAGCCTGCAAGCATGTGACTGGCTCACAAGGGATCACATATCAAATGAACGAGTAAAGAGTACTTATCGGTAATGAGGTTGAACTAGGTATGCAGAGATACCAAAGATCAAACCTCGGATAAGTAAAGTAACATGAGACAAAGGGAAATTTGTATCGTATGTGAATGGTTCATTCGATCACGAAGTAATCGTAGAAATATGTAGGAGCCATATGAATTTCCATATTCCTCTATTGGTTATTGATCGGAGAAGAGTCGCGATCATGTCTGCATAATTCACGAACCGTAGGGAGACACACTTAAGGATTCGATGTTGTTTAGTAGATATTGAATGTGAGTAAGAGACCGAATGTTGTTTGGAGTATCGGATTGGATCCAGGACATCGCGAGGAGATCCAGAATGGTCTAGAGAATAAGATTCATGTAAGGAAAGTCCAATTCTGGAGTTCGGGAATGGTTTTAATGTTTTCACCGGAATGTTCTAGAAGCGTATAGAAGGTCCACCAATCCGGAGTGGGAAGGGTCCACAGATGTGTCATAACAAAATGGAACGGTTGCATCATGTCCTAGGTCACTTGGCTGGGCAATGGGAAGAGAGAAATCAAACTCTAGTTTGAGAAGTCAAACGCCAGTTTGAAAAGTTAAAACCCAACATGGTTGCCGAGTGGAGGGAGGAGAGGAAACCCACTTAGGGAAGGTTTCCTCCCTCCTCCTTGCCATCGTCCAAGCAAGGGGAGTTGGGGAGGACTCCCCTCCCCTTGCCGCCTCTCCCTCTCATAAATAGAGGGGAGCGGTGCCCCCTTTCCCACACACTTGAAACCCTAGCCGCTGGCCCCTTGCCCCTCTCATGTTGCCGCCGCCTAGAGCTCCTCTAAATCGCCTCCTATCTCACCTTAGCCGCCAGCCACAACCTCTAAACCCCTTGGCCTCTAAACCTAGTGGCCAAGGGCCCTCTCTAATCCACCATACCCGCTCCGGCTTAGGCCAAGCCCAACAGTATTTCCCCTCTACTTCCACCACGACACCGTCGTGCTGCTGGAATCACGAGGAGAGATATACAACCTCCGCTGCCTGCTAGAACAAGGGAGAGGAAGGTCTTCATTGAGTACCAAACATGTGACCGACTGTGGAAGAGCTGCCGGAACGCGGAACCGGAAGGATCGTCTACGCGATCTTGAGATCAGCAAGTGAATGACTACATCAACCACGAGAATTCGATCTCGTTAACCGCTTTAGAATCTCCGAGGGTTAGTACTCTATCAACTCTTTACACTAATCTAGTAGATTAGATCTTGGCTTGTGTGTGTTCATGCGATAGAATTTTTTTTTTCCATGCTATGAACCCCAATAGTGGTATCAGAGTCGTGTGTATGGGTAGATCTGTTGCATGAGTAGAACACAATGTTTATTGTGGGCATTGATGCTTTTGTTGTCAATTGCTTTTTGTGTAATTTGCATCTTACGGGATGGTTGGATGAAGCGTCCCGGGCTAACCTTACATGACATCGTTCATGAGACTTGCTCCATGCTCGACATGCAACTTGTATTGCATAAGTGTCTTTGCGGGTGTATGTCTCTGCCACCATAGTGAAGATTCAATTTACAACGGGCACTTGACAATACTTGTATCGACATTGTGGTTCTTGTTCATAAGTTAGAATGGTTCTTATTCGAAAGCCCCAAACCATGTAAAACATGCAAATAAAATTAGAGGTGTCTAATTGTGTTTTGTAGGGGTGTGTTGTGATGTGATATGGCCATGATTGTGATTATATATGATGTATGCAACGATCCTTATTGTATGTTGGCAACCGGAAGGAGCATTATGGTTGTCTTTTCATTTTGTTAAGATCTACGTGTCTATTATTCAAAGTAGTTGTAATAGTTGATGCTGGTGCATGACAACCATGGAGCGGCACCATTGACGTTGACGCCACACCGGTGTTGATGGAGATGATGTCCGTGCTTGGAGATGGAGATCGAAGGCACAAGAAGAAAGGCCATATCATATCACATATTATGAATTGCATGTGATGTTAATCCTTTTATGCATCTTGTATTTCTTAGATCGCGACAGTAGCATTATAAGATGACCCCTCTCACTAAATATCAAGTAATAAAGTGTTCGCCCTTAGTAGGCATCGTTGCTAAGACTCGTCGTTTCAAAGCACCACGTGATGATCGAGTGTGATAAATTCTATGTGTGCATACAATGGGATAAAGCCAAATTTTCTCATGAGGATACTAAGGTTGTTCTTGACAAGACTAGCATGTACAGACATGGTCTCGGAACACGGAATACTGAAAGGTAAAGCATGAGTCATATAATAGATATGATGAACATGTTGATTGCTCGCCTTTCAAACTACATCATCTCTCATGATGATCGGACTTGATGTAGTGGATTTGGTTCGTGTGATCAGTAAAACAATGTGAGGGATATTGTTTTCAGTGGGAGTTCACCTAGTTAATTTAAGTATTAAATTGAACTCAATTTGTCATAAACTTAGTCTAAACTATTACAAATATGTTGTAAATCATGGCGGCCCCTACCATCAATTTTAATGCATTCCTAGAGAAAGAACCGTTGAAAAACAATGGAAGCAACTTCATGGATTGGTTCCACAATTTGAGGATTGTCCTTAATGCTGGTCAGTTGACCTATGTGCTGGAGGCACCGCCGGGGGACCCACTTGCTGTTGATGCTATCGATGAGGTGAAGAATGTTTTCCTCGCTCGGAAGAATCAGTACTCCATAGTTCAGTGTGCTATCTTGTATGGTTTGGAATCGGAGCTTCAGAAAAGGTTTTAGAACTTTGACCCACATGATATTGTCCATGAACTGAAAATGATATTTGAGGCTCACGTGGCAGTTGAGAGTTATGTGGCTTCTAAAAAGTTCTTTAACTACAAGATGGAAGAGGGAAGCTCCATCAGTGAGCATGTGCTTAAGATATCTGGGCATGCCAATAATCTCCAAACCTTGGGGATAGTGATTCCTAATGCATTGGGGATTCACCGTGTCCTCCAATCACTACCACCTAGTTACAAGAACTTTGTGATGAACTACAACATGCAGCGCATGGATAAGTCGTTACCAGAACTCTTCTCTATGTTGAAGTCTGCAGAAGTGGAGCTCAAGAAAGAGAACCAAGTGTTGATGGTCAATAAGACCACAAATTTCAAGAAGAAAGGCAAGCCTAAGAAAAAGGGTAACTTCAAGAAGGGCGGCACAAAAGCTGCTGCGCCTACAAAGAAGACCAAGGCTGAGCCTAAGCCTGATACTGAGTGCTTTTACTACAAGGGATAAGGTCAGTGGAATCGGAATTTCCCCAAGTACCAGGCAGATCTAAAGAATGGCAACATCAAGAAGAAATGTATATCTGATATACATGTTATTTATGTGTATCTTACTAGTAATCGTAGTAGTGCCTGGGTATTTGATACTTGTTCGGGTGCTCATATTTGTAACTCGAAACAGGTGCTGTAGAATAAACGGAGACTAGCGAGAGACGAGGTGACTATGCGCGTTGGAAATGTCTCAAAGGTTGACGTGGTTGCGGTCGGCACACTCCCTCTTCATCTACCATCGAGATTAGTTTTATACTTAAATAATTTTTATTTGGTGCCTGCGTTAAGCATGAACATTATATCTAGATCATGTTTATTGCGAGACGGTTACTTGTTTAAGTACGAGAATAATGGTTGTTCGATTTATATGAGTAATATCGTTTATGGTCATGCACCATTTATAGATGGTCTATTATTATTTAATCTCGATAGTAGTGATACACATGTTCATAATATAGATGCTAAACGTTTGAAATTAGATGATAACTCTACATACATGTGGCACTATTGTCTTGGTCACATTGTAGTGAAGCGTATGAAGAAACTCCATTCCGATGGACTTCTTGAATCACTTGAAAGATGCGAAGCACGTCTGATGGGTAAAATGACTAAGACTCCATTTTATGGTATGATGGAGCGAGCTACGGACTTATTGGAAATCATACATACCAATGTGTGTGGCCCGATGAGTGTGGCATCGCGCGATGGTCCTGATGAGTGTGACATCACGCATTGGTTATCGTTATGTTCTTACTTTCAGAGATGACTTGAGTAGATATGGGTATATCTATTTCATGAAACATAAGTTCGAAAATTTCGAGAAGTTTAAGGAATTCCAAAGTGAAATAGAGAATCAACGTAACAAGAAGATTAAATTTCTACGATATGACCGTGGAGTTGAATATCTAAGTTACGAGTTTGGCAAGCATTTGAAGAAATGCGGAATACTTTCATAATTGACACCACCGGGAACACCACAAAGTAATGGTGTATCCGAACATTGTAATCGAAATCTCTTAGATATGGTTCGTTCTATGATGTCACTTATATATTTACCGTTATCATTTTGGCGTTATGCATTAGAAAGAGCCGCATTCACATTAAATAGGGCACCATCTAAATCCTTTGAAACGACACCGTATGAATTATGGTTTGGAAAAAAACCTAAATTGTCGTTCCATAAAGTTTGGGGTTATGAAGCTTATGTAAAGAAGTTACAGCCCGACAAACTTGAACCCAAAGCAGAAAAATGCGTCTTCATAGGATATACGAAGGAAACTATTGTGTATACCTTCTATCATAGATCCTAAGGCAAAATCATCGTTGCCAAGAATGGATCCTTTTTAGAGAAGGATTTTCTCTCGAAAGAAGTAACTGGAAGAAAAGTAGAACTCAACGAGGTTCTTGAACCTTCTCTCGGATTTGAGAGTAGCGTAGCACCGGAAGAAGTTCCTGTGGCGCCTACACCAATAATAGAGGAAGCTAATGATAATGATCATGAAACTTCGGACAAATTTAGTACGGAACATCGCATGTCGACGAGGACTCTTACCACTCCCGATTGGTATGATCATGTTATGAGTGTCATATTGGTGGACAACACCGATGACCCTACGACATATGAGGAAGCGATGATGATCCTAGATTTCATCAAATGGAAAGACGGCGTGAAATCCGAGATTGGATCCATATATGGAAACCAAGTGTGGACTCTGGTGGACTTAACGGATGGCCGCAAGGCTGTCGAGAACAAATGGATTTTCAAGAAGAAAACAGATGTTGATGGTAATGTAACCATCTATAAAGCTTGACTTGTTGCGAAAGGGTTCCGACAAATTCAAGGATTTGACAATGATGAGACTTTCTCACCGGTAGCGTAGCTAAAGTATGTGAGGATTTTGTTAGCAATCACTGCATATCACGATTATGAGATATGGCAGATGGATGTCAAAATGGTGTTCCTCAACGGAGACATTGATGAAGAGTTGTATATGGTACAACCCAAAGGTTTTGTCAATCCTAAAGATTCTAACAAGGTATGCAAGCTTCAACTGTCCATTTATGGATTGAAGCAAGCATCCCGAAGTTGGAATCAACATTTTGATAAGTTGATCAAAAGTTTTGGATTTATACAAACTTATGGAGAAGCTTGTATTGACAAGAAAGTGAGTGGGAGCTCTATAGCATTCCTAGTACTATATGTGGATGTAATATTGTTGATTGGAAATGATATATAACTTCTTAAAAGTGTCAAAGATTATTTGAATAATAGTTTTTCAATGAAGGATCTTGGCGAAGCTGCATATATATTAGGCATAAATATTTATAGAGATAGATCGAGACGCTTAATAGCTCTTTCACAAAGGACATATTTGGACAAGGTTCTAAAGAGGTTTGGAATGGAAGATAGCAAGAAAGGGTTCTTGCCCATGTTTCCCAATAGGACCTTGAGTAAAACTCAAAGTCCCGCTATAGCAGAAGATAGAGAGAGGATGAGTAAGACTCCCTATGCCTCAGGCACAGGATCTATCATGTATGCCATGCTATGTACAAGACCAAATATTGTATATGCTATTAGTTTGACTAGCAGATATCAAAGTGATCCAGGAGTAAATCACTGGATAGTGGTAAAAAACATCCTTAAGTACTTGAGAAGGACTAAGAATATGGTTCTTTCTTATGGAGGTGATGAATAGATCATTGTAAATGGTTACACAAATGCTAGTTGGAACACCGATCTGGATGATTATAAATCACAATCTGGATACGTATTTACTTTGAATGGTGTACTAGTGAACTGGAGGAGTGCAAAGCAAAGCGTTATGGCAAGATCTTCAACTGAATCAGAATACATAGCTGCTTCGGAGGCTTCACAAGAGGCGATATGGATGAAGGAGTTCATTGCGAAGCTTGGTGTGGTTCCCAGTGCACTGGACCCAATGGCTATCTATTGTGATAACATGGGTGCCATAGCCAATGCGCAGGAACGAAGGTCACACAAGAAGATGAAGCATATCAAGCTACATTTTTACGCTATTCGCGAGCATGTCCAAGATGGTGACATAAAGATTTGCAAAGTACACACAGATCTGAATGTGGCGGATCCGTTTACTAAACCTCTCCGGAGGGCAAAACATGACCAACACCATACCGCAATGGGTGTTAGGTATATTACCATGTAATCTAGATTATTGACTCTAGTGCAAGTGGGAGGCTGTTGTAGATATGCCCAAGAGGCTATACTAAAGTAGTTATTATTATATCTTTATGTTTATGATAAATGTTTATATCCATGCTATAATTGTATTAACCGAAAACATTAATACTTGTGTGATTTGTAAACATGTAAGAGTCCCTAGTAAAGCCTCTTTGTAATACTAGCTTGTTGATTAATAGATGATTATGGTTTCCTAATAATGAACATTGGATGTTGTTAATAACAAGATCATATCATTAGGATAATTATGTGATGGACATACTCCTATAGTTAAGCATAGCATAAGATCAAGTCATTTCAATAGTTCGTTTTCTATAAGATTTCAGATACATAGTAACATAAATCCTTCAACCATGAGATCATGTTAATCACCATCACCATATGGATGCTTTGATGACATAAAACACCACTTCATAACTGGGTGGTTATAAAGGTGGCATTGAGTGTTCGGAAAGTATGTGTTGAGGCACATGGATCAAGAGTGGGATTTGTCCATCCATATGACAGATAGATATACTCTGGGCCCTCTCGGTGGAATGTCATCCAATTAGCTTGCAAGCATGTGACTAGCTGACAAGGGATCACATATCACATGAACGAGTAAAGAGTACTTAACGGTAATGAGGTTGAACTAGGTATGCAGAGATACCGACGATCAAACCTCGGATAAGTAAAGTATCACGAGACAAATGGAAATTAGTATCGTATGTGAATGGCTCATTCGATCACGAAGTAATCATAGAAATATGTGGGAGCCATATGAATTTCCATATTCCTCTATTGGTTATTGATCGGAGAAGAGTCTCGATCATGTCTGCATAATTCACGAACCGTAGGGAGACACACTTAAGGATTCGATGTTGTTTAGTAGATATGGAACGTGAGTAAGAGACCGAATGTTGTTCGGAGTCTCGGATTGGATCCAGGAAATCATGAGGAGATCCATAATGGTCCGGAGAATAAGATTCAAATAAGGAAAGTCCAATTCTGGAGTTCAGGAATGGTTTCGGTGTTTTCACTGGAATGTTCTAGAAGGGTCTAGAAGGTCCACCGATCTGGAGTGGGCAGGGTACATGGATGTGTCATACCAAAGTGGAATGGTTGCATCATGTCCTAGGTCACCTGGATGGGCAATGGGAAGAGAGAAATCCAACTACAGTTTGAAAAGTCAAACGCTAGTTTGAAAGCTCAAAACCCAACATGGTGGCCTAGTGGAGGGAGGAGAGGAATCCCACTTAGGGAAGGTTTCCTCCCTCCTCCTTGACGCCGGCCAAGCAAGGGGAGTTGGGGGAGGACTCCCTTCCCCTTGCCGCCCCTCCCTCTCATAAATAGAGGAGAGAGAGCGCCCCCTTGCCCACACACTTGAAACCCTAACCGCCAGCCCTTGCCCCTCTCAAGTCGCCGCAACCAAGAGCCCCTCTATGTTGGAGATATGCCCAAGAGGCAATAATAAAGAGGTTATTATCATATCTTCATGCTTATGATAAATGTTTACACACCATACTATAATTGTATTAATCGGAAACATTAATTCCTGTGTGATTTGTAAACATAAAAGAGTTCCTAGTAAAGCCTCTTGTTAATCTAGCTTGTTGGTTAATATATGATCATGGTTTCCTGATCCTGAACATTGAAGATGTTATTAAAAATAAGATCATATCATCAGAAGAATGGTGTGATGGACTTACTCCTCTAGATAAGCATAGCATAAAGATGAAGTCATTTCAATAGTTCGTTTGCTATAAGCTTTCTAATACATAGTAACCTAATTCCTTCGACCATGAGATCATGCTAATCACTATAACTGGATGGATTCTTTGATGACATCAAACACCACACCATAACTGGGTGGCTATAAAGGTGGCATTGAGTGTTCGGAAAGTATGTGTTGAGGCACATGGATCAAGAGTGGGATTTGTCCATCCATATGACGGATAGATATACTCTGGGCCCTCTCGGTGGAATGTCATCCAATTATCTTGCAAGCATGTGACTGGCTCACAAGGGATCACATATCACGGGAACAAGTAAAGAGTACTTATCGGTAGCAAGGTTGAACTAGGTATGCAGAGATACCGACGATCAGACCTCGGACAAGTAAACTATCGCGAGACAAAGGGAAATTGGTATCGTATGTAAGTGGTTCATTCGATAGCAAAGTAATCGTAGAAATATGTCGGAGCCATATGAATTTCCAGATTCCTCTATTCGTTATTGATCGGAGAAGAGTCTCGGTCATGTCTGCATAATTCACGAACTGTAGGGAGACACACTTAAGTATTTGATGTTGTTTAGTAGATATGGAATGTATGTAGGGAGGCCGAATATTGTTCGGAGTCTCGTATGGGATCCGGAATATCACGTGGAGATCCAGAATGGTCTGGAGAATAAGATTCATATAAGGAACGTCCAATTCCGGAGTTCGGGAATGATTCCGGTGTTTTCACCGAAATGATCTAGAAGGGTCTAGAAGGTTCACCGGACCGGAAGGGGAAGGGTGCGTGAATGTGTCATGAATAAGTGGAATGATTGCATCATGTCCTAGGTCACTTGGTAGGGCATTTGTAATAAAGAAATTGAGCTCCAAATTGAAAGTCAAAAGGAAAGTTTGAAAAGTCAAACTGGTACAATGTATGCTGGTGGAGGAAGGAAAGAATCCTTCTTTCCCTCCACCACAAGCCAACAAGGAGAGGGAGTTGGGGAAGGATTCAAACTCCCCTCTCCCAAGCTTCCCTCCCTCTCATAAATAGAGGGGAGGGGTGCCCCAAGAGACACACAACACCAGCCCTCCCCACATCGCCGCTGCGCCGCCACCGCCGGTTCGTCGCCGCCGCTCTAGCCGCCGCCGACTCCGCCTCCTCCTGTCCGGCCCTCTAAACCCTAGATCGCCAGAAATCCTAATTCTCCACCATAACCTGCTCCGGCTTAGGCGAAGCCCTGCAGGATCTTCCCTCTACTTACGACACCATGCCGTCATGCTGCCGGAATCACGAGGGGAGAACTACAACCTCCGCTGCCTGCTGGAACAAGGGAGAGGAAGGTCTTCATCAGGTACCAAACGTGTGACCGACTGTGGAAGCGCTGCTGGAACGTAGCGCCAGAAGGATCGTCTACGCGATCTTGAGATCGGCAAGTGTACGACTACATCACCCACGAGAATCTGCTCTCGTTAACCGCTTTGGAATCTTTGAGGGTGAGTACTCTAATCGACTCGTTGCTACAATCTAGTAGATAGATCTTGGCTTGATTGTGTTCATGCGGTAGAATTTTTTTGTTTTCCATGCTACGAACCCCTACACTCTAAACCGCCACCTATCTAACCCTAGCCGCCAGCCATCACCTCTAAACCCCTTGGCCTCTAAACCTAGTTGCCAAGGGCCCTCTCTACTCCACCATACCCGCTCTGTCTTAGGCGAAGCCCTGCGGGATTTCCCCTCTACTTCCACCACCACACCGTCGTGCTGCTAGAATCGCAAGGAGAGATCTACAACCTCCACTACCTGCTAGAACAAGGGAGAGGAAGGTCTTCATTGAGTAACAAACATGTGACCGACTGCGGAAGCGCTGCCAGAACTACTACAGTGGTCTTGAGATCGGCAAGTGAACTACTACATCAACCATGAGAATCCGATCTCGTTAACCGCTTTAGAATCTTCGAGGGTTAGTAATCTATCAACATGTTACACCGATCAAGTAGATTAGATATTGGCTTGTGTGTGTTCAGGCGATAGAATTTTTTGTTTTCCATGCTACGAACCCCAATAGTTTCGTGTGGCGATATCCATCGGGCTTCGTGCATTTTCGATCGCGAAGCCCCCTGTCCTCGCGGAGGATCTCGGGTAGCGTTGTGGCGATCCTCGTGGGGTTTCTTGAGCCGGGTTTGAGTGTGAATAGCTCCCCCACGTGCCCTCATGAAGGAACGCTGCTAGCCCTCGTGTCGCGGGCAGCCGGCGGGTTAAACAGTTTCGTATGCTCCTGACTCTAGAGGGAAAACCGCGTGTGCGCTCAAGTTTCGGCTGTTCAAGGGGCGCTACCTTCGTGATCCCTACATGAATTCTTGGCCATTGGCGGGAAGCGACCCCGTGAGCCGCATTTCTAGGGAGAGGGGAACGGGTTAGGCATTTTCTACACCGGCACCGAACGGAGGGACGGATGCAAGCATAGCCGGTATTTAGGCATGCGGCGAGGGTTTTCCCCATGGGCCGCCCTGTAAGCTTCCTGAGGAGGAGGCCGTAGGGAAGTTGCTTCTCTTGCTAGTCCCTCAACGAGCAGACCATAGTTTTTAGAGAAAAACTGTGCCGCTAGAGGGCTTTGCCTGACGAGCCGCCTTTTAATCCTTTTGACTCGGTGGAGAAGCACCAAGAACTGTGGGTGAGGTGACTTATTGCCAGAGCTAGTCCGTGAGTTTAGAGCATGATACTATAGGTTCTAGTGTTGACGGGGAGTGACCCGGTGGACACCCTTCCTATCCCCCAGCTCGTGTGGTGTATGTAGAGGAACTCCTACAATGCACGATTTTGAAAGATGTTTTTCTAGGGAAAAGAAAATAGCAGAATGTGCACAGAGTGCAAGATCCAAAAAACCGCTAGAGAGGTCTTACAATGCCGCTGTTATTCGCACGGGGTCTTATCGGAGATAAGGCTACAAAGGATGAGAGTTTGAGCATCACCTTCAAAAGGTTGAGAAGGCAGGCGTGCCGCTCGAAGAGGTTTGTCCACCTTCCTGACACCTGGTCCCACTGCTATACTGGTAGCTTTTAGATGTTGTCGGGAAGGCGGTCGACGTTGTACAGTCACTAGGTGATGTCCACTGGGAATTCGGGAGCTCCTGGGTCGATTCCTCCCTCGTGAGCCTCTAGTTCTCGCGAGGGAAAGTTGCAGTGGACCAAAGACTCTCATGAGGGCGCGGGTTCCGGAAGAGGTCTGCCCCTCCTAAGATGGGTACAAGGCGGAGACCGCCCTCTTTGCCATGGAGTTTTCCTAGGACATCATTTTGTTCCTCCTAGTGGTGACACCGACATAGTCGATGGAGTCCATGTCCTCAGGGTAGGTAGCAGCTGCGGTCTTGTAGGCATGCTACAGGGAGCATAGAGCCTCTATATTGTCGTAGCGAATGGTGATGACCCCGCCTCTACCCCCTAGCATCTTGATGATGTTGTAATAATGGTGGGTGTCCTCCATGAACTTTTACAAAGCAGGGTATACGAGCGTGACGTTGTAGGGGATACCGATGTGTGCCACGTCAAAGTTGATGAACGCGGTTTAGTAGTTATCATGAGATCCAAACGTGACGGAGAAGCGCACCTGCCCGATGGGTATGGTGGTCCCGTTCATCACCACTAAGAACGACATGGTCGATATCAGCCAGTCGTATGGCACCTACGGCTTGGCAAATGTCTCTGTGGAGATCACGTTCAAGCCGGCACCTCCATCGATGAGAGTCTCCGCGATTGTGATGTTGTTGATGGTGGGGGTGCAGATCATGGGTAGGATGCCCACACCCCTAGTCGAAGTAGGGTGGTCACCGGCGTCGAAGGTGATGGCACACTACGACCACTTGAGCTTTAGGGATGGAATCCAGGGCCGGGTGGCGGCGACCCCGCGAGTAAGCAAATTGAAGTGACTATTAGATGTTGGGGCCTGGGAGCCGCCGAGTATGCAGGCTATGGCGCCCTACGGCTCCTGGTAGCCCCCTGCATTCTCCTCGGCACAACCCTTATCCGGGGCGGGGTGATGAAGTTGCACGGCATTGGCCTAATGAATGATCTGATGGGTACCTTGACCAACATGGTTGTTATTCCAGCACCTCCCTCCTTGGATGCCGCCACGCCCATTTCTCCGCTCGACTCCCTGCCTTCCCTTCCTCTGGCTGTTGCGCAGGTCGTGGCACCTCTTGAGCTCATAGCAGTCATGAGTGGGATGCCCATGCTTCTTGTGGAAGAGGCGTTACGAGCGGTCTTCTTGATCCCCTTCGCTATCGCCCTCGTGAGGGCTTTTCTGGTCCGGCTCAGCAGCACGGACGGCGACGGTCTTCTGCTTGGGGTATTTTCTCGTGAGCTTCTACGAGTTCTCTTACTTGGGGTGATCTCGGCCTCGGCGTGGCCAAACATACGACCCTCCTCCGCCTTGGCACACTCTTGCGCCATGACGAAAAGCTCGGCCACTGTGGTGAGGTTTTCACATAGGATACCGATCTTCTCCCTCATCTGGACGTCCTTGCCACCCTCGGAGAAGGCGGTGATGATGTTGGAATGTGAGATCTTGGAGATCTTATTGCGGACTTGGCTGAACCTCTGCAGGAACTTGATGTTGGGCCACGTAGAGATAAAACAAAACTTTTTCCTCTAACATGGTGATCCCAAGATCTAGCTGAGGTAGAAGGCCACGAGGATTACCACTAGACGCATGGTTGCGGATTACTGACGAAGCGCGTCAGTTGATGCAGTGCAGTACTCACGATCTGATCCGATCCCGATCGTCGTGGTGCTGATCGTACACCACCGCTGCTGGTATCCACACATACAAGCGGAGCGCCGGCGTTGAACTGCTAGGTTCATTACGGCGGCAGGACTGCTGTGGAGCTAGGGTTTCCAATGGAAGGAATTACCTAACCGTTTAACCCTGCTGGGTTTCTGCGCCCACTATATATGGAGTGAAAGTGGGCTCCACTCACTCGTGGACCATTCACTAAAGCCCATATAATATTAGACACTATGAGTCCGACTCACTAAGTCAGTCCAAAATCCGTCTCGGGTCCAACCCAACCTGATTTACGGTTCAGATCCAATCCGAACTTGCTCCCGATATTAAGTGTGTGACCCCGCAGGCTCCTGGTAACTTGGACACGATTGGAGCCCGACTCTCAATAGATCAGTCGGTAGCGGCTGCTAGCAGAACGTGCTGAATCCCAAGTACCAAAGAGTTATGTCAACTTTCCTTACCAATGCGACTTGCGTCTGAGTCCCTTTTGCCTCATGATATATCTTTTCAGACTATAGGCGAATATTTGTCATCCCTTAAATAGTCTGACTCTCTTCTCGATACGAGATAAGTGATTCATCCGACTAATCTTAGTCGATCGCCTCGGCTAACACTTAACTGAGTCATGCATGGCCATGCTTTACGAATCATATCATCCGAGAGAGCCTAGAGAATATCTATACAACTGGAGGGGGGAAATCCAATCTTGATTATTCACATCACACAACTTGATTCTCAGTCGACCCGAACTCTTCCTTTATAACATCCTAGTTATGGATCAGCATTTGACAGAACCTAAGTCGGTGATCCTCAATTCGGACTGTGCAACAACCTGAGGTCTAATGATTACATTGATTGAAATATACAAATGACAACTTGTTTGTTGTACCTCAATATGGGTCAATCTGACTCGCTAAACTCTTTAGCCGAATCTGTGTAAGTTGGAATAGCATCACCATACCCATGATAAGTGGAACCGAGTCATCAGCCGACTTTCACATTGGTCTAAGTTGTGTGTCCATCACAACCTCAATGACCAAGGATATTTAGTACAAACAACATGAATGTATAGTTCCACAACTGAATCACATATTCAATGATACACATCAGATGTTTATACAACGAAAACTTAATATTTTTATGAATACAATGGGAAATATCATCATACATGATTGCCTCTAGGGCATATTCCCAATAGTCTCCCAGTTGCACTAGAGTCAATCTTCCGATATCACATGTATAGGCATCTAATGCCCATAGCTCTTAGGTGCGCCTCATGCTTTGGCTGTGGAAGCGGCTTTGTCAACGGATCCACAATATTTGCATCAGTGTGTACCTTGCATAAATTGATATCAACTTGATCCACGAACTAGCGAATCAGGTGGTACCGCATGCGTATGCACTAGTGGAGACAGGGCCTCTAGTCCTGGGCCGTAAGGGCCTCTAGTCCAGGTTTTTGAACCGGGACTAATCAAGCGGGACTAGAGGCCCAACACTAGTCCTGGCCCAGTTACCAGACGGGACTAGTGGGTGCCCACGTGGCTGCCCCTGCGCGCTCAGGGTGCACCCCCACTAGTCCCAGTTGGTGCCACGGACCGGGACTAGTGGGTCTCTGCCACGACAGCATTTTGTGCTTTTTCTCTGCCGCGGCAGAGCATTACCTTGGACTAGTGATTTCTCTGCCGCGACAGAGAATTCATTTTGTATTGTTTTATTTATTTATTTTTCATTTCAAAATGGTTTTTGAATATTTGTACGCCACCACATATCGTACACGTTCTTGCATATATATAAGATAACTTGTATTATGAAATCGAGCATACAAATATATACAATTTACATAGTTACATGGAGATCACAGAATACCGGGACTAGAGCACAAAATAGTTCGATTACATGGAGATCAGTAGCGCCTATTCACACTAAATTCTATGGCACCGTCTACGATCTCTTTGAAAATAAATCCCGCCAGCTCCTCCGCAATTGCTAGTACGCGTTGCTCTAGTAGTAGTTGATCCCGCATTCTCTCGAACTATATATAAGAAAAAGGAGATCAATATGAATATCAATCCTGATAACAAAAGGTGACGACAATAAAATAATGGTGTGAATGCATTGCTTACGTCGACTCTATAATTGTTGTGTTCGGTGGTAACCATGCGAATGAACTCGCAAACGTATCGTGGCTGCCCCGCCCACTTTACGAGAATAGAATTCAATCAAAATAATAATCTAGAGCATCATTATTGTATTGAAACTAGAAGTAAAGAGATGCGCGGACATATCACGTGCTACTTACCGAGACCGCCTTAAACGTCAGCTTCTCACTAAATGCACTCGTAACCTCGCGCTTGAACTGGAACCAAACCCTACCCGACGAAGAAAATGAGTGAATGAGTTATTCATTACCTGATATCTTAGGAAATCAATGAAAGATACTGATATAGCACGAAACTTACTTCTGTAGCATGTCCTGCATGCTGCGGAAATCTTCTAGGTTTCTCTTTGATGTGTCCATGACATCAACTCTTCCCTTATCAAGTTGAATGTCTAGCAGAACCCAGTGGAAGCTTCAAACATTTATATATACATCAGTTACACTTATTACCATCGACTAATAAAAAGTGAATGTGTACAACAGAGTAAGACCCTCACCTGAAATTGTAAGGAAACAATATGTGATCAGAGAAATTTTGCTCCAGTAGAAACCTTAGAATGTTTTCCTCCGTCTCCTCTGGGTTATCCCTTAGCGTGGCTATATGCACTTTATCTGGGTCAATGAACCCGATATTATAAATCCGTTTTATTTTACATTCCAGCATCTTCATTCTACATAATAAGGATACTTACATGTTCTAAACTGAACAACTGAAAAACCGAACATGTAGACAATGAATTCAACAACTTACAGACAATAGCAGCTGAGGATGGATTTGTCCAGGGCGTCAAGATGGTATAACTGGAACAGTTCTGGAAACTCAATATGGACCTCTTCGGTTTTGAAGTAGTACTCACGTGGGACATTGGCTATGTTAAATATTCTCCCCTGCTTTTTGACCGTCGAGTACCATTGATGGAGATTCCGTATTTGTGTTGGCAGTTCTCTCAGCCTCTCTTTGCTTACCAAATCCTCACCCGTGACATATTTAGGGGATAGTGGCATCTTGGATAGATGGTCGAGTTGGGGGACTAACAGTTCATCAAGTGTAATTTCCATGTTGGTCGCCAACTCCGCAGTTATTGACATATCAAGTGGCTGTTGTGCGAGGAGTGGAACGTTTTGTGAAACCACCTTGAGGGGTGCGATCGTTTGTTTTGCCTGTTGTCTGAGAAGGGGAACGTCTAATTTTTTACTGATTGCATTTTTGGTCCCGCTTATACCTGTGCTTGTTGATTTTTTACCGCTTGCACTTGATTTGCTTGATTTACTTGATTTGCTCTTCGCCACTTCTTTCTGAAGTGTGCGTAGATAGTCATCTGGCTTATGGTGCAACTCATATTGCAATGGTGTGTTCAGAAAATCCCGTGCATATGCCTTTTGCTTGTCGGTGTATACCGGAGCGGGCTCGGGTTTCTTCTTCTCAAAATGCGCTGCCACCTCGGCCTTTGATATCGTTGTAGATTCCGCATCAGTACGATCGTAAGGTCTGATGGGAAGATTCTGATGAGGCACTGTTGGGAGGGGCGACATTTTCCGTTTTGTGCTGCCGCGTCCTTTAGTACTCACTGACGGAGCATGCTTCTGCTTATTGTCCTTAGCGGGCGGCGAAGACTGCTGAGCCTGCGACGGAGATCGAGTTGGACTCGGGATGCGGTGGTCGTAGTCATCATGGGGTGGGCTTCTTGGAGGTGATGGAGGTGGAGGTGAAGGAGACCTGCGAAGACTCGGAGGCGGTAGTGTTATCCTTGGAGCCGAGCCTGGAAACCGTATGTTGTTCTTTTCCCAGAGAATGATCCCACCAAGTACTTCTCCCAGTGTGATCTCACCTTCAGGTCCAGGGATGTCAAACTCCATTGAATCCCACTCCTTTATGATTTGATCCACCCCGACTTTAGCATAGCCAGGTGGAATCTCACGGCCATGCCAACGTGCGTCAGGCGGACAAGGCAAAGCCGATCCGACCGCCACCATCACAGATACATTATTCAATTTTTTATAGAGCTCACAAGGTATCTGCTCCTTAATTCCATCCACGGGGTAGCCGGGTCCGCCATCTGTATAGGATGCTTCGTTAGACGGGACCTCCGATTCAGCGACGCTGCTTCTCTGCTGAGATGGGTTGGCAGTAATATGGAGTGGAGGATCTTGCTGCAAGCGCGCTATTCTTCTAAGTTCGTCGATCTGCTGTTGCTGCTTGTCAAGTCTTCCTAGCAGTTGCTTGAACTTGTCTGCCTCCTCCGCCTCCCATCGTTGCTTTGCTCTTGCTCGTCTTCTATAGGTACCTTGGTCCTTAGGAAATCCAGTCTCCCACGTGAAACTCCCGTCAAGGCCTCGGACTGGTCCTGTATGTTCACGATTCCCGAGGACCAAGGTCAGCAAGTCTTTCTCTCTATCGGGATGAAACTGTTTTATTCCATATTTAATATCTTTGACCACTTTTAGCCATGCAGTCCTGGGTACCCTTATCCCGTCACTACAAACAAGGTCCCCCTGTAAGTTCGTCATATGTACTCCCATGCCTAAGGAACCAATTTCTTGCCCTCAAATCCCTTTCTCCGCGAATTGGTTCTGGAATGATCCCTTTATTATGAAGCTCTTTCTCTTTTGCATCCCACTTAGGCATGGTAGTAGCGTAGCCCCCTCGCCCCAAGTTATGGTGATATTTCTTCTTCGCAACATTTATCTTGTTTTTTCTGACTTTTCCTCTGCAACTCCTGACCCCCTATACAGCACAAATGCATCCCAGTAAGGCTGCTGCTTCGCTAGATAGCCTTCGAATAATGGGGTTTTCTTGTCCTTCTGATATTGTTGCCATAATTACTTCTTCCAGTTCTTGAATAGTTCGGCCATCTTCTTTAGTGCGAACTTCTTGACTTTATTTCTCATTTCAGCAGTCTCGTCCTCAATGTCACATTTTGGCAGCTTGAAATGTCCCATTAGGTCATTAAAAAGTTCATCTTTGAACCTATCATCAATATACACATCACTCCATTCCGCCTCTTTGGGCTTATTCCACTCCCGAACAGTGATCGGGGTGCGATCTCTAGCAACAACTCCGCATTGTTGTACAAATAGTTGTTTTGTTTTCTTTGGTTCCAATGGTTCGCCGTCTCCTGAAACCTCTGTAATTTCATAAACAATACCCTGGAGAAACTTTTTGGCTGGGCCGCGCTTGGTTTTCTTGCTCGATGTAGAGGCCTAAGAGAAGAAACATTCGTCAACATAATATATATACAACTAGGTACATCTAGTGACGATCATCGGACATCTTATATATACCTCGTTGGTCTGCGTTACGCGTCCATGGGCTTCTTCCTCTTGTCTGTTGGTCTCCTCTCCCTAACCGGATGAGTTCAGATACCTCGAGGGAGATCCCTCATCGGCATCATGAATCATATCCTCGAGCAAGTGTTCCGAATCTAGGTCTCTACAGACTGGGGGACTAGGTGGATCCATAGATCCTGCAAAATGCACACAATATTTATTTTAACTTAACAAAATAAAACCTAAACCCCTAAACCTGAAGGTGCGGTGGGCGGTGGCCGGTGATGGTGGCCGCGGGAGAGGCGGGCGACTAAGCGGCTTCCCATGAGAACCACCACCCTAACCCTAACTCCGGTCACCACCGAGCACCAACACCCTAACCCTAACTCTAACTCCGGTTACAAAGAGAGTCTTACAATAAATACCCTAACCCTAACCCTAGGCCTCGAAACCTAGCCGTGCCCATGCCCTTCACCGATAAACTTACACTTGACTAAAAAAATCCTACATACAATAAAGATCAAAGAAGATCCTAAAAATCCAAAAAATTCTACATACACTAAAAAATCATAATAAATATAATCACTAAACTATAACCCTAATCATATAATCATAAAACTAATTAAAATATAATAATCATAATATACACTAATCATAATATATACACTAACCCTAATCATAATCATAAATATACACTAACCCTAATCATCATATACACCAAACTATAATCATAATATACAGTAATTAATCATATAATCGTAAACCTATATAAAATATAATCATAATCCTAATTAACTAATATACACTATACCTAAGTCTCAGGAGGCCGAGAGGGGGCCGACGGCGGGCGGTGGCACTGGTGGCCGGAGAGGTGGCCGGCGGTGGCGCAGGTGGTGGCCGCATGTGGCCGGAGGTGGGGCGCCAGCATGCGCGGGGGGCAAGAGAGGTGCGAGCACGCGGCAGTGGCGCGGCCGGCTCAGGCGGCTGGCGTGGAGAGCGGAGGCGCGGTTCAGGCGGCTGGCAGAGGCGCAGTTCGTCGACGCCAGCGAAAAATCTCGGCAGCCCGGCGGCGTTATCGTGCGATTTGGCCTCCACTTCTCCCGGTGCGTGGAACGCACTAGGGAGAAGGGATACTTTTATACCCCCCCTCTAGTCCCGGTGCGTGCCACCAGCCAGGACTAAAGGGGGGCCTCTAGTCCCGGCTAGTGCCACGCACCGGGACTAGAGGGGGGGGGCGTTTCGTTTTTCGCACGCTGGGGCCAGACCTTTAGTCTCGGCTGGTAAACTGGGCCGGGACTAAAGACACAAATTTGCACGCGCTGGGCCAAAAACCCCAGCGCGCGTGTTCTTTTTTTTCAAATTTTCAAAAATATCATTTAAAATATTTAAATTATACTTTTTTGCATACTTGTGAATTTGACAAAGCTTTCAACATCAAAAGTTCATGAATTTGAATAATTAATCCAAATCCATTTTCTGTTTTATCAAATAATAATTTTAAATAGTCAAATTATTAACCATTTTTCCATTATCAATTTAAAAATTCATTAACTATTATTTTTTTGCATATTTTTGAATTTGACAAAACTTTCAACATGAAAAGTTCTTGAATTTGAATAATTAATCCAAATCCATTTTCTGTTTTATCAAATAATTATTTTAAATAGTCAAATTAATTAACCATTTTTCCATTATCAATTTAAAAATGCATTAACTATTTTCTTTGCATATTTTTGAATCTCACTAAACTTTCAACATGAAAAGTTCTTGAATTTGAATAATTAATCCAAATAAATTTTCTGAATAAGCTTTAGTCCCGGTTGTATCCACTAATAGGGACTAAAGATTTTTATCGCCATTTCTCACCGCTTCCCGCCAAGTTTTTCCGCCCTTTCCTCTGAATCAAGCTTTTAGTCCCGGTTGTAGCCACTGACAGGGACTAAAGATATTTCCCGCCATTTCCCACCGCATCTTGGGAGATAACGTAATTTCACATATTAGGGAGTGCCTCTATGACCTGTTTCTTGGAGATGCCGGAGGACTGGGATCCGATGGCATCTCCCTGAAACTGGCCGTAGTGGTGTCCCTTCTCTCGAAGACCGTCTTGCAGCTTGAAACTTCTCTAACTAGATCAATATGCCTGGGAGCTAACCTAATTTCACATATTAGGGAGTTCCTCTTTGACCAGTTTCTTGGAGATGCCGGAGGACTGGGCTCCGGCGGCATCTCCCTGAAACTGGCCGTAGTGGTGTCCCTGCTCTCAAAAACCATCGATCTTGGAGATGCCTCAAACTGGCTGGAGGACTGGCCTATTTATAGTACAAGCAGCTCGGCATAGTGTCAACACTCACAACATAATGTTGACACTCACCCCTATTATTAGTGCTCACTCGTGTTTTGTCCTGGTTGTTGTCTCCAACCGGGACTAAAGGTTCATCCAACGGGGACTAAAGGTTTAACCCTATTATTAGTGCTACCTGGCCCAGCCTGCCGCAATCCCTTCAGTCGCGGTTGGTTTCTCCAACCGCGACTAAAGGTTCAATCCCTATTATTGGTGCTGCCTGGCCCAGCCTGCCGCAATCCCTCCAGTCGCGGTTGGTTTCTCCAACTAAGACTAAAGGTTCAACCCCTATTATTGGTGCTGCCCGGCCCAGCCTGCCCTGCCCTTTCCCTCTATTTATAGTGCGGCCGTCATGGCCATGGAGAATCTTCATCATTTAACAATATGATTACATAAAAGGTTTAATATATTACGCCAACATCCCTATCTAGTGTTGTTGTTTTCTTCTGCGCCGTAGCCATGGAGAATCTTCATCATTTAACAGGAGGCTTGGGTCAGTTTTCACTTTGAAGGGCGGGATTTCATGAAACTTATTATAATCTTCTGACATATCTGTCTTGTCATCCACTCCCACGATGTTTCTTTCCTCTGAAATAACTGTGGCGCTTTGGCTCATCGGACGATGTATTCTTTTGCTGATTCTTTTTCTCGGTTTTGTAGACATGTCCTTCACATAGAAAACTTGAGCCACATTGTTGGCTAGGACGAATGGTTCATCCATGTACACAAGATTGTTGATATCCACTGTTGTCATGCCATACTTTTTGTCTACATGTACCCCTCCTCCTATCATCTTGACCCATTTGCACCGAAACAAAGGGACCTTAAAAGTAGGTCCATACTCAAGTTCCCATATCTCATCTATGTACCCATAATATGTGTCCTTCTGCCCATTGTCATCTGTTGCATCAAAGCACACACCACTATTTTGGTTGGTGCTCTTTTTATCTTGGGCTATCATGTAAAATGTATTACCATTTATCTCGTACCCTTGCAAAGTACATATAGTCGAAGATGGTAACCGTGCCAACAAGTACAGCTGATCTTCAACAGTGTTGTTATTCATGAGATGCTTATGCAACCAACTACTGGAAGTGTCCTCGTGTTCCACTTTAATCGAGGAGTCAGGCATCCCCGGGTTTTTCGAGCGTACAATAATCTTGTGTTTCTCGATATACGGAGCCACCAAGGTGGAATTGTGTAGAACTGTGTAGTGTGCTTTATTGAAATAATCCCTGTCAATACATACCATTGTTTTCCTTCCTAGTGTGCCTTTTCCAGTTAGCGTCCCCTCATACCGAGATTCAGGAACACCAATCGGCTTAAGGTCAGGAAGAAAGTCAACACAAAACTCAATGACCTCCTCTGTTCCATATCCCTTGGAGATGCTTCCTTCTGGCCTAGCACGGTTATGAACATATTTCTTTAAAACTCCCATGAACCTTTCGAAGGGGAACATATTCTGTAGAAACACAGGACCGAGAATTCTAATCTCTTGGACTAGGTGAACTAGGAGGTGCATCATAATATTGAAGAAAGATGGAGGGTACAACAACTCAAAGCTGACCAGACATTGGACAACATCAATCTGTAACCCTGATAGACTTTCTGGATCGATTATCTTCTGAGAAATTGCATTGAGGAATGCACATATATTTCCAATGGCCAGCCGAACATTTTCTGGTAGAATCTCTCTCAATGCAACCGAAAGCAATTGCGTCATAAGCACGTGGCAGTCATGGGAATTTAGGTTTTGGAATTTTTTCTCTTTCATATTTACTATTCCCTTTATGTTAGATGATAAGCTAGACGGGACCTTGATACTGAAAAGGACTTCAAAAAAGATTTCCTTCTCTTCCTTGGTAAGAGCGTAGCTGGCAGGCCCTTGAAACTGCCCTGGATGCTTGCCGTCTCATCCTTTATGACATTGCTGGTCCTCCCATGCTTCCGGTGTATATTTTGACTTCCCATACAAGACCAAGAAGCCTAGAATATTCACGCAAAGATTCTTCGTCAGGTGCATCACGTCGATGGCAGAGCGGACCTCATGGATTTCCCAATAGGGTAGCTCCCAAAATATAGATTTCTTCTTCCACATGGGTGCGCGTCCGTCGGCGTCTTTCGGAACATGTTGTCCTCCGGGACCCTTTCCAAATATTACATTTAAATCCTTGACCATACCAAATACATCATCACCAGTACGGGGGGTAGGCTTATTCCGGTGATCTGCCTCGCCATCGAAATGCTTGCCTTTTTTCCTTGAGGGGTGTCTGGGCAGAAGAAAACGACGATTGTACGGGTACACATTCTTCCTAGATTTATCTAGATATATACTTTCAGTCTCATATAAACAGTGTGTGCATGCATTATATCCCTTGTTCGTCTGTCCTGAGATGTTACTAAGAGCAGGCCAATCATTGATGGTTACGAGCAGCAACGCTCGTAGGTCGAATGGCTCCTGTTTGTGCTCATCCCACACACGTAAACCTGGTTCGGCCCACAACTATAAAAGTTCATCAAATAATGGCCTTAGGTACACATCAATGTCGTTGCCGGGTTGCTTCAGGCCTTGGATGAGCACTAGCATCATAATGAACTTCCGCTTCATGCACAACCAAGGAGGAAGGTTGTAGATACATAGAGTGACGGGACAAGTGCTGTGACTGCAGCTCTGCTCCCCAAAAGGATTCACGCCATCTGTTCTTAGACCAAACCATAAGTTTCTTGCTTCACCAGCAAAGTTTGGGAAGTCTCTCTCGATTTTTCTCCACTGTCGACCGTCAGTGGGGTGCCTCAACATCTCGTCTTTCTTACGTTCTTCCATGTGCCATCGCAACAACTTGGCATGCTCTTTGTTTCTAAACAAACGTTTCAATCATGGTATTATAGGAGCATACCACATCACCTTGGCAGGAACCCTCTTCCTGGGTGGCTCGCCATCAACATCACCAGGGTCATCTTTTCTGATCTTATACCGCAATGCAGTGCATACCGGGCATTTATCCAAATTCTCGTACTTCTCACCGCGGTATTGGATGCATTCATTAGGGCACGCATGTATCTTCTGCACATCTAATCCTAGAGGGCAGACGAGCTTCTTTGCTTTGTATGTACTGGCGGGCAATTCGTTATTTCTTGGAAGAAACCTCTTCATGAGTACCAACAACTTCTCAAATCCCGAGAAAGTCACACCGGTCTCTGCCTTCCACTTCAGCAATTCCAGTGTGCTACCCAGCTTCTGCTGGCCATCTTCACAAGTTGGGTACAATAGTTTGTTGAGGTCCTGTAACATCTGCTCAAACTGCAGCCTCTCCTTTTCTGTGTCGCAGTCTCGGTATGCATCAGAAATTACCCGACCAAGATCATCAGTGGGCTGGTCTGGTTCCCGTTCTTCACCTCATTCTTCTTCATTGTCTTCCATTGAGGTATCAGCGTATTCAGGGAACATAGATCGGTAGTTGTCATCATCGTTCTCTTCTTCATCGTCGTCTTCCATCAGAAACCCTCTTTCTCCGTGTTTGGTCCAAACATTATAGCCGGACATAAAACCAGACCGAAGCAAGTGGCTCTGAATGACTCTTGCGAAAGTGTGAGCCTTCTCATTCCGACAGTCAACACATGGACAACACATAAAACCATCCCGTCGCTTGTTCTCCTCGGCCACAACTCGAAAAGAATGCACGCCTTCTCTGAAAGCGGCAGAGCGTCGGTCACAGTACATCCATGGATGGCTCATTTGTATCATACAAATATATGTCAAACGCAATCACTATGCTAAAATTAGTAACACACGACGGTCTTAACGAGAAAATAGTTGTTAACCTTTTATTACAGTTGGAAACAAAGATGAGAAAACTTAAAGGTGGCTCGGGCACCTCATATCATGTCTGTCTTGTGTGACCTAAACTTGCATCGCTCTAATGGACATTTCACCGAACACCTCTAGTGCATATGTATGAACAAGAAAAAATAGCACAACAACACTCTCCCCCACCAGGAAAAAAAACAGTTGAGAGTGGGAGGGGGCTGTGCGTATATATAGGGCCAGACCACTAGTCCCGGTAGGAGATACAAACCCGAACTAAAGGGGTGCCCCCAGCGAGTGGCAGGGCCAGGGCCCTTTAATCCCGGTTTGAGTCTCAGACCGGGACTAATAGGGTCTAACGGGCCAGGACATATGGTTCTGGGTCGCTCGGGCCTTTCGGCCAGGGCCATTAGTCCTGGCCCCAGCCACAGCCGGGACTAATGGCCTGGACGAAAGGCATGTTTTCTACTAGTGATGTGCTTGTTCTTCTGGTGTTGTCTAGGTTCCTCGGCTTGTGCAATAACACCATTATTGTCACAATACACGTCTAATGGATTGGACGAGCCCTGAACCACACCAAGATCCATGAGGAAATTCCTCATCCAAACATCTTCCTTTGCTTCCTCCGAGGTGGCAATATACTTAGCCTCTGTTGTATATGCAGCAGACACAGTCTCTTGCTTGGAAGTCTTCCAGCTCACATCCCCTCCGTTTATCACAAACACATACCTGGATTGCGAATGAGAATCATCAGAGTCGGTAAGATAACTCGCATCCGTGTAGCCCTTTACACTGAGTTCATCTTCACCTCCAAAAACCAAAAACATATCCAATGGATTTCTCCAGGATCATCCTGGTATCTTCTCACAACACTTAGAGCATAGGAAACATCTGGCCTAAAACAAATCATGTCATACATGATGGATCCAGCTGAAGAAGCATACGGAATCGCACTCATCCGACCTGGCTCATCAGTCGTCGAAGGACACTGAGTCTTGCTAAGTTTTACACCATGGGACATCACTAAGAACCTCTTCTTAGATGATTCCATGTTGAACTCCTTCAACACTTTGTCCAAATATGTACTCTGACTCAATCCAATGAGCCTTCTTGATCTATCTCTATAGATCCAGATTCCGAGAATATATGTTGCCTCACCCAAGTCTTTCATTGAGAAACTCCTTTCCAATGATTCCTTGGTTTCTTGCAACATCTGGACATCATTTCTAATCAGTAATATGTCATCCACATATAAGATTAGAAAGTTTAATTTTCTCCCACTAAACTTCTTGTATAAACAAGAATCATGAACACTCTTGATGAAGCCAAACGATTCGACAACCTCATCAAAGCGAACATTCCAACTCTGAGATGCTTGCTTCAACCCATAAATGGATTTCTAAAGTTTGCAAACCTTGTCAGCGTTAGAAAGATCGACAAAACCCTCGGTATGTATCATATACACGTCCTCGGTTAAATTTCCATTAAGGAAAGCTGTTTTGACATCCATTTGCAATATCTCATAGTCGAAATAGGACGCTATAGATAACATGATCCGAACTGATTTAAGCATTTCTACGGGCGAGAAAGTCTCATCGTAATCAACTCCTTGAACTTGTCGGAACCCCTTCGTGACAAGACCTGATTTATAGATGGAAACATTTCCATCCATATAAATTTTCTTCTTAAAGACCCATTTGCACTCGACGGGTCTTTCACCGTTTGGTAGATCAACCAAGTTCCAAACTTGATTTTAATCCATGGATTTTAACTCGGATCTCATGGATCCAAGCCATGACTTGGAATCAGATCCCACCATCGCTTCTGAATAATGTGTCCGCTCATCACTGTCTAATAGTAATACATCATGAACACTTCGTAATCTTGCCGATCTTCATAGTACAGTTGCTTCTCCATCTCAGCTACCACGACCGGCTCAACCTCCAAGGTTTTTGCCGACTTGCTACTAGCCGGTTCCTCTCGAATTTCTTCGAGCTGCACTGTGCTCCCACTGACTCCCCGACTAAGAAACTCTTTCTCAAGGAAGACACCATTTCGAGTGATAAATACTTTCCCCTCTTCTCGGTTGTAGAAGTAGTAACCCAAGGTTTCCCTCAGATAACCCACAAAAATACACTTATCCGACTTGGCCGTAAGCTTGTCCGACTGAAGTCGCTTGACAAATGCTTCACAACCCCAAATCTTAAGAAAATACAAACTCAGCTTTTTGCCTATCCACATCTCATGCGGTATCTTCTCTACCGACTTTGATGGTACTCTGTTTAGTGTGAACGCCTCTGTTTCTACAAAATAACCCCAAAATGATAAAGGCAGATCTGTCCGACTCATCATTGATCGTACCATGTCCAACAAGGTCTGATTCCTCATTTCCAACACACCGTTCCTCTGCGGCGTTACCGGAGGAGTAAGTTGTGGAATTATTTTGCAACCTTTTAGATGGTCATCAAACTCATGGCTCATGTACTCGCCTCCTCGGTCCAATCGAAGAAACTTTATTTTCTTGCAGAGTTGATTATGTAGTTCATTCTGGAATTCTATGAACTTTTCAAAGGCTTTAGACATATGTTTCATCAAGTAGATATATCCATACCGACTCAAATCATCGGTGAATGTAATGAAGTACTCATAACCACCCCAGGCTATCGTGCTTATTGGTCCACATACATCACTATGTACCAGTCCCAACAAGTCGGACGCCCTTTCACAACTCTTTGCACAAGGTGTCTTGGTCATTTTGTCGAGTAGGCAAGATTAAAACATGTCTCGAATGACTCCAAGCCGAACGAAGTTAGGAGTCCATCATCATGGAGCTTCTTCATGAGTTTACAACTTATATGACCAAGCCGACAGTGCCAAAAGTAAGTCATGTTCAGATCATTTGGTTTCATCCTTTTAACATTTATGTTATAAACTGACTCACTGTTAATATTAAAAATAAATAACCCGTCCTGGACGGGTGCAAAGCCGTGAAACATATCATTCAAATATAAAGAACAACCATTATTCTTAATATTTGACTCATAGCCTCGCCTCATAAAAAGTGAAGCAGCAATAATGTTTCGACTGAGCACTGGAACATAATAACAATTATTCAGTTCAATAATGAATCCGGAAGGTAAATGAAGTTGCATCGTGCCGACTTCCAACGCAGCGACTCTCGCTTTGTTGCCGACTCGAATATCAACCTTGCCTCTTGCTATGCTCCTAGTTCTTACCAGTCCCTGCAATGAGTTGTAGATGTGAATAACTGATCCGGTATCATATATCCAATAACTATTAGGTGCATCTGCAAGATAAATGTCTATAACATTGCAAAAAAGTGTACCTGAGTTGGAAGTCATACCTCCACTCTTGGCTTTATCATCCAAATACTTTCTACAGTTCCTCTTCCAGTGGCCATCCGCCTTGCAGTAGAAGAAAGTGGATCTGTCTGAAGGAGATGGCTTAGTCCCTAAGGAAGCGCTTGGGACCGGGTCCTGAGCCTGCTTTCCTCGCGACTTAGCCTTATTCTTAGTCCAAGAACTTTTCTTGAACTTAGCCTTATTCTGCACCATCAACACTTGACTGACGCCCTTCCTGAGATTCGCATCTGTCTGCTTGAGCATCCCATGCAATTCAGTGAGCTTCTTATCCATACAATGCATGTGGTAGTTAGATATGAACTGACCATACACACTAGGAAGAGAGTTTAGAATTATGTTCGTAGCAAAATCTTTGTTAATGGGGTAGCCAAGCCTTTCTAGAGACTTCACGTATCACATGCGGACTCAGTGGATCACCATCCTTAAGCTTGCAACTCAGCAAAGCCTGAGAGACTTGATAACTCTCAGTCTTAGCTTGAGCCTAGAACATACTTTTGAGGCTTTAGATCATATCATAGGCATCAACATTCTTGAACTGCTTCTGCAAGTCCGGTTCAATTTGAGCAAGCATAAGACAACTGATATCCGTGGACTCATCCTTAGTTCGATGGTAGGCATTGGTGGCAGCAACAGTCGCATTCTCATCCGGCTCATCTGGAAGTGGGTTGTCTAGGACATGGTCCTTCTTTTCTTATTTGAGAACAATTCTCAGATTTCGATACCAGTTGGTAAAATTAGTATCATTTAGTTTATCTTTCTCAAGAATGGTTCTAAAATCAAAACTTGATATCTGAGGGTGAATGTTACTTGGTGCCATGATCTACAACAGAAAATATGCAAAACACTTAAGACATGTATTCATAAAAGCGCAAGCATATTAAAAACTTTAATATTTATGCTCCCACTAGAACCAACACCCCTCCGATGGTTGCTTAGTGATTCAGGATCCTAAATAAGCAAGTCGGCTAGTGAGCTTTAGAATCACCGCTAGCCGCCAAGTGATCTTGGTAGAAAACTCCTTGTCAATCGTATCTCATACGACTCCTATTGGTCGGGTGGCATCTCATGCACTGGCTCCCGTCCGACTTTTCCCCGAGTCCCACAACCATTGTAATAGACCCGTCTAGCTTACCGAGTGTTGCCGCTGTAACAGTCCGACTCGAACCCACCTAGTCAGAAAGAATTGGCAGTAACTCAATTTTATGAGCCCACTACCAAAAATGTCCGACATGTGATGGTGAAACACTGGCGGGAAAATTGACTAGACCTTCTTTGAGGGATTATATTTTACCGACTATATATAGAGGTAAAACAGAGACATAACAATAACACAAATAAAGTAATTATATTCTTAAATGGTATGTCTATCTTCATGGCGATCTCCATCACCACAAAGCCTGTAATCCAACTCGTGCCAACTCTTGTCACTTGCTGTCTTACTCCATGTCGCTGACATGTACATCGACTTGCATGCCATTCGTGTTCTCCAAACAGCTACACTAGCTTAGTAAAGTAAATTACATAGAGAATCAGACACACATGTCGTTGTACAATAAAATGACTGCACCTAGGCTACAGTCAGCTGACAAAACCATAATTCGCGGATAACATATGGATTACACACATAAGACATACCATTCACAACTTCCTGCAAAAACAAGTTATGCATAGATAAACTATCTACCGGTGTTGTGAAACTCGCAACGACATCTAAGGCTCTATGACAGGGCGAAGCCGGCGGTCCCAAAAACGTAGATCTCATCTACATTCTGAACATTGATTCCAACCATTGTTCTGACTCGATCAAACTCTTTTGATCTTCGATCACCGCTTTTGGATTTACGTATCACAGTCTACCTAGATGGTGGAAACCGACCGGTAGGGGTATGTCGTTCCACGACCTCAGTAGTATGATTACAAAAATCAGATCTACCATTCCTCAAGTACAGTTGATCCAATCAACATCGTAAAAAACCAATCTTTCTCAAAGATCGACCACCGAAACATCACATAGATCCAATCTATAGCCAACTGCATATCACATATGCGAGATCTTGAGCCTAAAACCAGAATCTATCTCTCTGATACCACTGTTGGGACACGTAGAGATAAAACAAATTTTTTTCCTCTAACATGGTGATCCCAAGATCCAGCTGAGGTAGAAGGCCACGAGGATTACCACTAGACGCACGGTTGTAGATTACTGATGAAGCATGTCAGTTGATGCATTATAGTCCTCATGATCTAATCCTATCCCGATCATCATGGTGTTAATCGTACAACACCACTGCTGGTATCCACACGTACAAGGAGGAGCGTCGATGGTGAACTTCTAGATTCATTACTGCGGCAGGACTATTGTTGATCTAGGGTTTCCAATGCATGGAATGACCTAACCGTTTAACTATCATGGGTCTCTATGCCCCACTATATATAGAGACAGTGAAAGTGGGCTTCACTCACTCGTGGCCCATTCACTAAAGCCCATATAATATTAGTCACTATGATTCCGACTCACTGACTCAGTCCAAAACCGGCTCGGGTCCAACCCAACCAGATTTCCGGTTTAGATCCAATCCGAACTTGCTCCCGCTCTTAAGTGTGCGACCCTGCAGGCTCATGGTAACTTGGACAGTAATAGAGTCCGACTCTCAATTGATCAGTCGGTAGCAGCTCCTAGTAGAACGTGCCGACTCCCCAAGTACCAAAGAGTCATGATGACTTTCCTTACCAATGCGACTTGCGTCCGAGTCCCTTTTGCCTCACGATATACCTTGTCAGACTATAGGCAAATATTTGTCATCCCTTAAATAGTCCGACTCTCTGCTCTATCCGAGATAAGTGATTCATCCGACTAACTCTTAGGCGATCGCCTCGGTTAATGTCACAACCCGGGATCAGGGCTGGACAAATACCAGATCCTCATCTGATACAAGCCTAACCTAAATTCCGACATGCGCAGGGGAATATCGGTAACATTACAGAACATACAAACCATACATTAAACAACGGAAACAAACAAGTTGTTCTAAACAACAAACTTAGCAAAGGGCCTAAGAGGCCATAAAAAAAGTAGCGACCCTTCCATAGATCCTAGGCTGCTGCCCGGGAACCCCGACTACTCATCGACTTCGACATAGAAACCACCTTCAGTTGGAGTAGCATCATCTGTAGAAAACATCAACGAAGCAACGCTAAGTACAGGGTGTACTCCGCAAGATTTATGTCTAGTGGAGTTGTTTTGCATAAAGACATCTTTTGTTTTCAAAAC
Source organism: Avena sativa (assembly GCA_916181665.1). Lineage (NCBI taxonomy): Eukaryota > Viridiplantae > Streptophyta > Magnoliopsida > Poales > Poaceae > Avena > Avena sativa. The sequence goes on along the minus strand of OV702285.1, from coordinate 408,836,139 downwards.
AAGAGGGAGAAGAAACTCGTCTAGTCAGATCATTTTCAAAAGGGGATAAGAAGACTTTAACTCTAGCTCTTGAATTCATCTTTGATATCCACCAAGCATCATCATCAACTGAACCACTCTTCCCGGACTACCCCCTCAACAACCCCGAGGAAGTATTCCGGATCTCACTTTAGTTGACAAGTTTTAACATTCGGTTATAGTTCTCTATGATCTCCATGTCCGTTCCCAAGTAGTCCATAACCATGGACACGACTTTTCGAAAAGATTAATAACCCTGCAGGGGTGCACAACTTTACCCACACGTACCAACCGATTCTTAATGCCAAATTATTAGCCCTCTTCCTTGGAAGGCCGGCAGAGAGTGGTTGACCACGACCTTTACCTTGCTTTCGCCGAGACCATGAGTCACGCACTAAGGAGATGCCGCCATAACGGGTCAAGTCCCGAAGTCGGTCCCTAGCGATGTGAACAGGGTTTGAGATTACGGATGCCGGGCATCTCCCATTACCTGCCACGCTTACCTACCTGTGTCTTGGTTCAAGAGGCAAGAACATCGGGTCCTAGGGTTGGCAAGTATGGGACTGCAAAAACCACAACCCACGTGGCCTCCCATACAAACCTTAGCATGTTTATCATCCACCTGTTGATAACATCACCACATCCTACCATACTAGATTCATTCGCATCTCCGGTGCATCACATGAGTAATTAGCATCAGACCACTAAGCTTGACTGAACTGTTGCACTAGCGACGCTCGTAAGCCTAACCCTAGTTATGCTAGGAGCGGTGAATCAGGTAATATGGTTCACAAAGGATAACATGCATCAGATAGGATTACTCTGTCTACTGATAAAAGACTATTTGAACCGAATGCATATGATGAGAATAAAATACTTTGTAAGCATAGGGTTCATATGTATGAGTGGGGCTTCGCTTGCCTTGTCCTTAGTTGGACTCATACTGCTCTTCGGTGGCGTTGACTTCAGCTTCGGGTTCGGTTCCTATTCACGAGAACCAATCACCGGAAAAGAGAAAGCAACACTCAACACATGTCATATGCAATGCGCATACAATATGGATGATATGAAAAGTTAAACGGTGTTGAATTGAACCCTAAAACATCCTTGATCACTTTAGAGGGGGTTCTGAGGGTCCAAACCCTAAAACAGGGGAATCATCAGAATCACCTGTGGGGTTCAATTGGTTCTTCTAATTAAACTTGATGTCAAAGTTCATTAACAATGTATGATTATAACTTAGTTGGATAGGTTTCATTTTTCTGAACATTTTGGTATATTATTTGTATTTTTCTGATTTAAAATGAATTAGTTATGAATTTCCCAAATTTTAATTCATTTTAAACATTTTGATATATTTAAATTAATTTCCAAACTTGGGCCCACATGTCAGACTTTTATTAATTTCAGAAAATATTTATGGAAACGATTAAAATCCTGATAGGAAGGGCCCACCTGTCATACATTTTCATTTAAATAAAACAATTACAAAAAATAAAAAGGAGAAATGACATCAGCATGACATCATGCTGATGTCATCTGGTGCTTGATCCTCAGATCAATGCTCGATCTGTCGATCGAGCGCGCGCGGATGCAAGGCTGTGTGCACTGGACTCAGCGCATCGCGCTAAGCTAGAAACTGGCGGCGCGGCGTGCAGGGGGTTGCCGGAGATGGCGGCGCAACAACGAACAGCGGCGGCGGCGGCGGGCTCTCACGGGGGTGACAGTGCAGAGGGGGAGGGAGACAGCGGAGGGGTACTTGAGCACCACAAGCTCACCCTGAGCACGATGGTGGAGACGGCGAGGTGAGGCGAGCACGGGGGACGCCGGGATTGAAGAAAAACGCGGTGGCCGGAGCTCGGAGAGATGAGGTCGAGGGCGAAGATTCCGAGCGCCCGCGTCCGATTCCTTCGAAGATAAGCACCAGGGCGACGAGGCGGAGCTCAAGGCGGGTTCAATGGGGCACAAGGAGGCTTCAAGTGGCGGCGGCGTGAAGCTCTGGCCGTGCTAGGGTTCGGCCATGGAGCAGGAGAGATAGGAAGAGGAAGAAGTGGCGTTTTAGGGTTCGTAGACGACGGCCAGGGCTACTTGTAGACGCTCGGGGGCGGCGGCACGCATCACGGCGCTGGCGGGCATCGCGGCGACGGCGAGCGGCGGAGCGGCCAACACGGAGCTGCTTCTGTCGTGAGGAAGGCGACAGGCGAAGGGGTACGGGCCTGGCTGGGCTACTCTTGGGCCCAGGGTGGGCTTCCTGCTGGTGCCAGGGAGAGAGAAGGGGAGGTGGGCTCGGCCCACAGAGGTTTAGGACTAGATTTTTGCTAGAAAAACCTTTTCTAATTCTGTTTTCTATTTCCTATTTGTATTTTGAATTCAAATCTGTTTTGAATGATTTCAATTTTACAGAAACTTTTGCATAACATATGGAAACAATAAGGAGCACTTGTAACTGTTTGAGCTCCATGCATTTGAGAATTTTCAAAATATGGGAACCATTTGAATTGATTCAAAGAGAGAGGAAAAACTATTAGGGTTTTGTTGTTTGTTCTTCTTTGGTTAAATCTAAGTGCAAGTTTAATGCATGCATGAAATGCTCAAACACATCTTATTTATATCACACAGAAGGGTGGTATGTTACAGCTCTACCCCATTTACAAGAATCTCGACCCGAGATTCCTAGGTTTTAGAAAAGAAGGCAGGGTACTCAGATCGAAGACGATCTTCGTGTTCCCAGGTTGCTTCTGACTCAGAGTGATGAGACCATTGAACTTTCAGAAACTTGATGGTTTGACGACGAGTCTTACGCTCAGTTTCATCAAGAATACGAACAAGGTATTCTCGGTAGGTTAGATCATCTTGGAGATCCAAAGTTTCATGGTCCACACCCCGAATGCGATCTTTGAAGCAACACTTGAGTTGAGATACATGAAAAACATCATGAACCTCTAGAAAAGTTGAAGGTAGATCCAATTGGTAGGCAAGCTCACCCCGCTTGGAGAGAATGCGAAAGGGTCCAACGTAGCGAGGTGCCAATTTGCCTTTGATACCGAATCGATGGACACCCTCCAGAGGAGTGACCCGGAGGTAAACTTGATCACCAACTTCATAATGAACATCAAGATGATGACGATCATAGTTAGTCTTCTAACGACATTGAGCAGCCTTCAGACGCTCTCGAATTATGCGAACTTGATCTTCTGCTTCTTGGATCATGTCCAGACCAAAGAATTGTCTTTCGCTGGTTTCTGTCCAGTTCAGCGGTGTTCGACATGTTCTTCCATACAGGAATTGGAAAGGTGCCATACCAAACTGGATTGAAAACTGTTGTTATAGGAGAACTCCGCAAAAGGAAGACATTTCTCCTAGTTCTTTCCAAAGTATATGACACATGCTCTAAGCATGTCTTCAAGAATTTGATTCACTCTTTCAGTTTGACCACCGGTTTAGGACGATAGGTTGTGCTGAAGGAGACATGAGTTCCCATTGCTTCTTGCAAACTTTGCCAGAATTTGGAGGTAAACAAACTTCCACGATCAGAGATGATATTCTTGGGAACACCATGAAGAACGACGATCCGAGAGATGTATAGATCAGCCATTTGACTAGCATGGATAGTTTCTCGAACCGGAAGGAAATGAGCAACTTTAGATAACCGATCAACTATTACCCATATGGCATCATTTCCTTCTTTTGTCCTTGGGAGTCCAGTGATAAAATCCATACCAATTTCATCCCATTTCCACTCAGGAATTTTCAAAGGTTGCAGTAGTCCAGCAGGCCTTCGATGTTCAGCCTTTACACGACGGCAAACGTCGCACTCTGCAACAAAGCGAGCGATTTCTGGTTTCATTCCACTCCACTAGAATCTTTGACGGAGATCTCGATACATCTTGGTACCACCAGGACGGATAGACAGAGGGCATTCGTGAGCTTCCAGAAGAATTAGATCTTTGATTTTCTGACTGTTTGGAACCACTAGCCGGTTACTGAAGTATAGAATACCTTGATCATTGACGGAGAAACATTTAGCTTCACCGCTTGCAACATGTTCTTTGATCTTGGTAACTTCATCATCTTGCTTTTGAGCTTCCTTGATTTGATCCTCTAGAGAATATTTTATTTCAAGGTTAGCAAGGAATCCACAAGGAACTACTTCAAGATTAAGACGCTTGATTTCCTCGTCGAGAACAGGTTGGGCTTGTGAAATCATCAGATTGTTGCAATAAGACTTCCGACTTAGCGCATCAGCAACGACGTTGGCTTTGCCGGGTTGATAGTTGAGACCCAAATCATAATATTTGATGAGTTCCAACCATCGTATTTGACTGAGATTCAGATCTGGCTGGGTAAAGAGATACTTGATGATCCGAGTAAAGTTCACAATGGTTACCAATGAGGTAATGTCGCCATTGCTTAAGAGCATGAACGACAGCAGCGAGCTCGAGATCATGGGTTGGATAATTGTTCTCGCGTGGCTTCAACTGCCGAGAAGCATAGTCCACTAAATGACCATCTTGTATCAACACATAGCCTAGCCCTTGAAGAGAAGCATCACAATAGATGACGAAGTCCTTGCTTGTATCCGAGAGAACAAGCACAGGAGCGGTGGTTAGATTGGTTTTCAAAGCTTGGAGACTTTCTTCTGCCTTTTCTGACCATTCAAACTTCTTATCTTTCTTAAGAAGGTCTGTCATAGGCTTGGCTATCTTGGAGAAGTTCTCGATGAATCAGCGGTAATATCCAGCCATTCCGAGAAAACTTCGGACTTCCTTGACTGAAGTAGGTGACTTCCATTCCAGAATGGTCTGAACCTTATCTGGTATGACAGCAACACCACTTGCAGACACAACATGACCAAGGAAGACGAGCTCTTGTAACCAGAACTCACATTTGGAAAACTTGGCGTAGAGACGATGTTCACGAAGTTTAGTCAATACCAAACGTAGATGTTCGGCATGCTCTTCTTCAGTCTTGGAGTAGATTAGAATGTCATCAATGTATACCACGACGAACTTGTCGAGATACTCCATGAATACGGAGTTCATGAGCCTCATAAATGTGGCGGGGGCATTGGTTAACCGGAAGGACATCACTGTATACTCGTAAAGACCATAACGAGTTGTGAATGTTGTCTTTGGGATATCTTCCTTTCTGATCTTGATTTGATGATACCCTGATGTTAAGTCCATTTTGGAGAAGACAGTGGCACCACTTAATTGATCAAAGAGGTCATTTATCCGGGGAAGTGGGTACTTATTCTTGATTGTCACCGCATTGAGTGGACGGTAATCAACCACCAACCTTGGAATATTTGTATCCCGCTTCTTGACAAAGATGGTAGGATAACCCCAAGAGAATGTACTAGGTTGGATGTATCCTAGACCCTTTAACTCTTCAAGTTGCTTCTTCAACTCAACCAACTCATGAGGAGGCATGCGATAAGGTCTTTTGGAGATAGGAGCAGTTCCAGGAACTAGCTCAATGACAAACTCCACACTTCGATCAGATGGCATGCCAGGCAACTCTTTAGGAAAGACATCCGGGAAATCACAGACTACATGGACATCTTGGACCTCGAGAGCAGGTAGGACATCCATGGCATACAATTTCGAGAAAGGTTTAAGAACTGCTGACAGAGACTTTGAACCATCAGGCCAATACTTGACAGTTATGCCAGCAGGAGAGGTTACAGAAACTGTTCTGAGTGCACAGTCAATGACGGCTTGATACTTGGTTAACCAGTCCATGCTCAGAATGACATCAATGTCACATGACTTGAGTGCAACGAAAGAAGTGGGGAACTTCTGGTAGGCTATGTCAATCTCATTCCCATGACTAACCATAGTGGTGAACCAGCTAGAACCCGGGGAATGGATGGTCAAAGGGGTGGACAAGGGTTCAAAATTTATCCCATGCTCTTGAGCGAACAAATTTGACATGAATGTATGCGATGCTCCAGAATCAAACAAGACTGTTGCGAGAATTGAATTGACACGAAGCATACCCAGAATGACGCGTGGATCTTCCTGAGCTTCCTCAACAGTGACATGGGTCATACGACCACGTCCAGCACCTTGAGCCTTATCATTCTTCTTTGCCTGCTGATAATTGCGTACGGTAGCCCTTTGGGAACACTCCCTTGAGTAGTGACCAGGCTGACCACAAGAGTAACAGGTAACCCCAGTGTGAGAACCAGCAGGAGGATCATAGTTTCATCCACCAGTATTTGACTGTGGATGACAAGAATTATTGCCAGAAGACTTGGGTGCATAAGGAGCTCGAGGCATAGCACTGTATGGAACAAAGACACGACGCTTCTTGTTACTAGAGGAAGAACCACGAGAATTTCCTTCTTCACGTTTCTGGGAGACTTCCATATCCTTCCTTCCATGCTCTAGAGTAAGAGCCTGATTGTGCAGGTCCTGGAAAGACTGGAACTTGAAGGGCAGCAACTCGTAGAGGAGTGCAAGGTTAAGTCCCTTACGGAATAGCTCTTGCTTATCTTCATCATTGGTCACATCCCTAGTTGCATAACGAGCCAGGCGAGTGAACTCACGCCCATAGGCTTCAATATCCTTACGCCCCTGAGTCAGATCCAGAAACTCCCTCCTTTTGAGATCCATGACGGGCTTAGGGATATATGAGGCACGAAATGCTGCAACGAACTCCTCCCAGGTAACGACATGTCCCTGAGCTTGCAGATTCTGAAAACCTTCCCACCAAACACCAGCCTCACCTTCTAGTTGATAGGTTGCAAAGTTGACACGGTCAGCGGGACGGACACGAAGATCACTGAACTTGCGTTCTATGGTGCGGAGCCAATCATCAGCGTCAAGGGGATCCTTGGAGTGAGTGAAGATTGGAGGAAAAGAACGGATGAAATCTCCAAGTGTGACACAGTCGTTAGGACGACGTTCAGTATTCTGCGCCACACGCTCCAGAAGGCGTTCGCTCCACAGACAGTTGGTCTCAATGTTGTTGAGAACCTCGGCCATTGTGGGGGGTGGCGGAAGTTCCTGATCAGCATCGTTGTTTCCTCGACGGCCAACAGAACCACGAGTACCAGCCGACATCCTGAGGAGAAAACAGAAAACATGAGAATGGATTCACCAAAAAGGGTACAACAAAGTATGGCAAAACCATATCAAAAGATCGTGGTAGAGGTGATCATGTGGAAGAAAACTATATCAATGCATTAAGTATGGCAGTAGAACAAGCATACGAAACGTATACACTACCAACTTAGATACAAACCATAACAATGGAATGCAAGCATGATATGATACCAACAAGTCACAAAAGAGTTAAGAGCAGAACTGAAGGCATCCTTAGCAAAGTTGAAAAACAATGCTTCGGTTGCACGGATATATCTTGGAAACTCTGAGCCTTGCAACCAAGTACGGAGTACTAGGGAAAACAACCCAAACCCGCATATCCTAAGAGTTTGAAATGATAGACGAGAAGTGAAAACCTTGCAAAGCAAACGAGGTAAGATAACTCAGCAATAGAACAACCTTGGATAAGAAGTAAAAGAGTCCTATTCAGAGTTTTGCAAATAGTTTTTAGATTTCAAATAGTTTTCTCAAACTCTAGACTCAACATAGACCAGCTAGAATGGTTTCCTACAGGCAGTCCTGCTCTAATACCAAAATCTGTCACGACCCGGGATCAGGGCTGGACAAATACCAGATCCTCATCTAATATAAGCCTAACCTAAATTCTGAAACGCGCAGGGGAATATCGGTAACATTACAGAACATACAAACCATACATTAATAAGGTAAACTCTTAAGAGAGTTACAAACCAGTCATACAAGCCAGGGGTCATAGACCCATCATTACATCAAACAATGGAAGCAAACAAGTTATTCTAAACAACAAACTTAGCAAAGGGCCTGAGAGTCCAGAACAAAAGTAGTGACCCTTCCATAGATCCTAGGCTATTGCCCGGGAACCCCGACTACTCATCGACTTCGACATAGAAACCACCTTCAGTTGGAGTAACATCATCTGTAGAAAACATCAACGAAGCAAGGCTGAGTACAAGGTGTACTCCGCAAGACTTATGGCTAGTGGAGTTGTTTTGCATAAAGCCATCTTTTTTTTTCAAAACAAGAGGGAGAAGAAACTCGTCTAGTCAGATCATTTTCAAAAGGATATAAGAAGACTTTAACTCTAGCTCTTGAATTCATCTTTGATATCCACCAAGCATCATCATCAACTAAACCACTCTTCCCGGACTACCCCCTCAACAACCCCGAGGAACTATTCCGGATCTCACTTTAGTTGACAAGATTTAACATTCGGTTATAGTTCTCTATGATATTCACGTCTGTTCCCAAGTCGTCCATAACGGTGGACATGGCTTTTCAAAAAGATTAATAACCCTGCAGGGGTGCACAACTTTACCCACACGTACCAACCGATTCTTAATGCCAAATTATTAGCCCTCTTCCTTGGAAGGCCGGCAGAGAGTGGTTGACCACGACCTTTACCTTGCTTTCGCCGAGACCATGAGTCACGCACTAAGGACATGCCGCCATAACGGGTCAAGTCTCGAAGTCGGTCCCTAGCGATGTGAACAGGGTTTGACATTACGGATGCCGGGAATCTCCCATTCCCTGCCACGCTTACCTACCTGTATGAATGCACCTCCTTCACCTCCATTCAAGAACAACCAAGATATGTATGTCGAATGGAAAGCCCGAACTATGTGACTCATGGAATCTACTATGCAAGTTAGTTAGTCGAGGGGGTTTCCAGGACCCCGTGTGGTTGTACACTCGTCTTGGTTCAAGAGGCAAGAACATCGGGTCCTAGGGTTGGCAAGTATGGGACTGCAAAAACCACAACCCACGTGGCCTCCCATACAAACCTTAACATGTTTATCATCCACCTGTTGATAACATCACCACATCCTACCATACTAGATTCATTCGCATCTCCGGTGCATCACATGAGTAATCAACATCAGACCACTAAGCATGGCTATGCTTGACTGAGCTGTGGCACTAGCGACGCTCATAAGCCAAACCCTAGTTATGCTAGGAGCGGTGAGTCAGGTAATATGGTTCACAAAGGATAACATGCATCAGATAGGATTACTCTGTCTACTCATAAAAGACTGTTTGAACCGAATGCATATGACGAGAATAAAATACTTTGTAATCATAGGGTTCATATGTATGAGTGGGGCTTCGCTTGCCTTGTCCGTTGTTGGACTGATACTGCTCTTCGGTGGCGTTGACTTCAGCTTCGGGTTCGGTTCCTATTCGCGAGACCCAATCACCGGAAAAGAGAAAGCAACACTCAACACATGGCATATGCAATGCGCATACAATATGGATGATATGACAAGTTAAACGGTGTTGAATTGAACCCTAAAACATGCTTGATCACTTTAGAGGGGGTTCCGAGGATCCAAACCCTAAAACAGGGGAATCATCGGAATCAGTTGTGGGGTTCAATTGGTTCTTCTAATTAAACTTGATGTCAAAGTTGATTAACAATGTATGATTATAGCTTAGTTGGATAGGTTTCATTTTTCTAAACATTTTGGTATATTATTTGTATTTTTCTGATTTAAAATGAATTGCTTATGAATTTCCCAAATTTTAATTCATTTTAAACATTTTTGAAATATTTAAATTAATTTCCAAACTTGGGCCAACATGTTAGACTTTTATTAATTTCAGAAAATATTTATGGAAATGATTAAAATCCTGACAGGCAGGGCCCACCTGTCATACATTTTCATTTAAATAAAACAATTACAGAAAAGAAAAAGGAGAAATGACATCAGCATGACATCATGCTGATGTCATCTGGGGCTTGATCCTCAGATCGATGTTCGATCTGTCGATCGAGCGCGCACGCGGATGCAACGCTGTGTGCACTGGACTCAGCGCATCGCGCTGAGCCAGAAACTGGCGGCGCGGCGTGCAGGGGGTTGCCGGAGATGGCGGCGCGACAACGAACAACGGCGGTGGCGTCGGGCTCTTGCGGGGGTGACAGTACAGAGGGGTAGGGAGAGAGCGGAGGGGTGCTTGAGCACCACAATCTCACCCTAAGCGCGATGGTGGTGATGGCGAGGCGAGGCGAGCACGCGGGACGCCGGGATTGAAGAAAAAGGCGGCGGCCGAAGCTCAGAGAGATGAGGTCGAGGGCGATGATTCCGAGCGCCCGCGTCCGATTCCTTCGAGGATAAGCACCATCGCGACGAGGCGAAGCTCAAGGCGGGTTCAACGGGGCACGGGGAGGCTTCAAGTGGCGGCGGCGTGAAGCTCTGGCCATGCTAGAGTTCGTCCATTGAGCGGGACAGATAGGGAGAGGAAGAAGTGGCGTTTTAGGGTTCGTCGACAGCGGCCAGGGCTACTTGTAGATACTCGGGGGCGGCGGCGCGCATCGCGGCGCTGGCGGGCATCGCAGCAACGGCGAGCGGCGGAGCGGCCGACACGGAGCTGCTTCTGTCGCGAGGAAGGCGACAGGCGAAGGGGTACGGGCCTGGCTGGGCTAATCTTGGGCCCCGGGTGGGCTTCCTGCTGGTGCCTGGGAGAGAGAAGGGGAGGTGGGCTCGGCCCAGAGAGGTTTAGGACTAGATTTTTTTCCAGAAAAACCTTTTCTAATTCTGTTTTCTATTTCCTCTTTGTAATATGAATTCAAATCTGTTTTGAATGATTTCAATTTTACAGAAACTTTTGCATAACATATGGAAACAATAAGGAGCACCTTTAACTGTTTGAGCACCATGCATTTGAGAATTTTCAAAATATGGGAACCATTTGAATTGATTCAAAGAGAGAGGAAAAACTATTAGGGTTTTTAGGGTTTTGTTGTTTGTTCTTCTTTGGTTAAATCTAAGTGCAAGTGTAATGCATGCATGAAATGCTCAAACACATCTTATTTATATCACACAGAAGGGTGGTATGTTACAGTTAACTCTTAACCGAGTCGTGCATGGTCATGCTTTCCGAATCATATCATCCGAGAGGGCCTAGAGAATATCTCTCCAACTGGAGGGGCAAAATACCATCTTGGTTATTTATATCACGCATCTTCATTCTTAGTCGACTCGAACTCTTCCTTTATAACTACCTAGTTACGAATCAGCATTTGACAGAACCTAAGTCGGTGATCCTCAACTCGGACTGTGCAACAACCTCAGGTCTAATGATTACATTGATCACAAATTGTTCATTGTACCTCGATGTGGGTCAATCCGACTCTCTAAACTCTTTAGCCGAATCTGTGTAAGTCAGAATAGCATCACCATGCCTATGACAAGTGGAACCGAGTCATCAGCCGAGTTTCACATTGGTCTAAGTTGTGTGCCCAACACAACCTCAATGACCAAGGATATTTAGTACAAAGAACATGAATGTATAGTTCCTCAACTAAATCACATATTCAATGATACACATCAGATGTTTATACAAGGACAACTTAATATCTTTATTAATAATGCGAAATATCATCATACATGATTGTCTCTAGGGCATATTCCCAACACTTGAAGAGGGTCTCTCTAGGATGCTGGCGTACTTGGCGGAGGTTGTAGTAGGCGAGTGGGAACTCATAGGTTCTCTTAAAGTTGGCGATGAAGAGGGAACAGAGGGCCGCCCATGAGCTAATGGATTTCTCAGGAAGGTTCATCATCTAGGTACGAGTCATGTCCTTTAGGCACATGGGGAACTAATTTCCATGACATGGTCGTCACCACCCACAACCTCGATTCCTGTGCTGTAGAGCTACAGGAACTTGCACGGGTTGGCAGTTCCATCATAGCGCAATGGTATCTCCAGGAGGAACTTGTGCGAACACACCATGCGGCAGAGCTCCCTGGTGAAGGCGAGACTACCGTTGGCCTGCACTTTGTTGTTGGCGAGGGCCACACGGTTCTACTAACCCGCAGCGGCGATCTCCTCGATGAGGAGGTCGGTGACCATGGGGGTGAGACGATCTGATAGCTGTTGGCCAGTGGTGGAGTGACGTCACCCGGCTTGGGGGTTCCGTTGGGGCGTTAGGCCAGGTGCGAGGCCCGATCCCCTAGAGCCTTGTCCTCTGCCTGAGCCTCCTGCCCTACCGGGGAGAGGGTGGCAATGTCGAGGAGCTCGGCTAGGTGGTCCCACCACTTCCCCTGGCCGAACTCGGACGGCGAGTGGTCCAGTAGTTCGTGCACCATGCGCTTGGTATCCTCCGGCGTGAGGCGCTTGGTTTGGTGGCGCGAAGACGCGGTGCAAGAGAGCAACATGGCGTCACGCGAGGAGGATTGGGACTCCTGTGACTCGCGGAAGGAGGAGATCCCCTCGTCCTCCGTCCATGGGGTCTCCTTCGTGGTGGTGCGCTGTGGGACGGTGTTGGGGAATGACCCCAGGTAGGGTCAAACTAAGGTAAAATGGAAAACCCCACCGAGGTATTGATCAGGCCAAGGCATGATCCGGCCGAGGTATATGAGGACCGGCTGAATAAGGGCCGGATTACCCTAAGCTAATTAGCATTGGCTTGACTCAGCCGAAATATGAGGTATTTCGGCAAGATGTCTAGGTCCATTTATATTTGCAGGTACGTACTTGGCCGAGTCAGAATGGACGAGGCCGAGTTAGGCGATAGCTTGCTCGAGAAGGAGAGAGCGAGCCCCAAAGTCAACACTATCCTCCGTCTCTCATCTAGGAATCCAAGTTGAGACAAGAACTAAGGACAAAGACCAGAGGAACAGAGACAGAACAGTGGTCACAAGGTGACAGTCCACTATGCCCAACGGTCACATGTCATGGGCTCTGGGTCTTTCCCCTACAGAGAAGGGAGACAATGGAAAGGAGGCCTCCGCATTACAACTTTGGGAAGGGCATATGCTCGGAATATGCTATCCAGCTCAGCCCTAATTGTAACCTAGCCACCCCTTTATAAGGTGAGCCAGGGCCTCCTAGAGGGGGGGGGGGAGGTTGATTCATTCTGTAGAGGAGAAACCCTTGATCTAAGGGAGAGAAACTTAGTTCTTCTTCCTCCTTTCTCTCTGATACAGCTCAAGGAGCAAGTGTACTCCATTGTTGATCAAAGTAATAGATCTTGACAATATTCATCATGTGTAGATCCACTGCGCTATCCCTCCCTGGATCCCACTAGTACGCATTGGCCCCAACTTTAGCCTGCACATGGCATTTGTTGTGCCACCACCATGAAAGTTGGCGCCCACCATGGGGCCAGCAGTGGTGCTAGCCAGAGTCAAGGTCCGAACGGGAAACTTCATCACCACTGGAGAGCACATCGTCTCCGGGCTGGTCCAGTGATTCAAATCGCAGGACTACGTTACAGACAACATGCACAACTTAGGAAAGCGACCTCCTCCGTGAAATGGTGTCTTCATCAACTTCGGCATGCACAAGTTCTAGGTCGGCATCGACGTCTCCTGCGTCTACCTGCAGCGAGTCGTCGTGGTAGGAGAGCCACCCCTCAACGTCGCTCATGGATAACGTATCACTCGCCCTGCTGGCAGCATCGAGGTGATGATGACCATGCCAGCTGCATGTTATGGAGCCGGCACAATCAGAGACCCGGCGCTGGCAAACCCTACAGAAGCAAAAAAAAGTGACTCCCAAAGCACATCATTCAAGGTTCCCTCCACCGGAGATGCTAGAGAATATTTTGTAGGAAGCCATAGATAGCTTAACTACACATGTAGCTCCCATTATAGACCCGGCTCAAGCACATGACGAGCTAGAGGAAACCAGGAAGGAAGTGTTAGAGGGAGCTAAAAAAGTAGTAGCTGCTCAGCAGTCACTTAACATTACCCTGCATGAGTATGCTAGGGAAAATAATCTTAGCACTATCCCAACTCACATGGGTGGTGTAAGAATAAGAGGAAAAAATATCCTTAGTGATATAAACAAGGAACATGTGCCAAGGCCATGTGACTCGGTTGACCCAGGGTTGCCGAGGTATAGCACGCTAGAAAAGAACCTCAGGACAGCAGATGCGAGGCCCGACAAAGGAAGCAAGAGAGAGTCAATGAGCTAGCGTGCATAGCAAATTAGCAGAATGAGGAGCTTCTCAAGAATAACCCGGTAAGGCCGGGAGGTTCTCGTGTCGTTCATTCGGCTGGGGGTGCTCTAGCAAGATCAGATGACGTGGCCTCCTCACTAGGTGGAGGCCCGAGGAGAGAAGAAGTGGTGACCTCTAGGAGAAGGAACAAGGAAATGGCCCCTTATAATCCGGCGGTGCCCAAGAAAGCAAAAAAACTACAAGCTCATGATCAGGGAAGTGTTAGCTGATGCAATAGGAACCATGGTCAAGGTCATGGCAGCCAGCGTAACTTAGCTAGAGGAGGATAGCATCCACCACAGTAGCATCAGCCGAGGTGTATACCTCGGCAGGAGCGGAGTGCAGGACCAACACTGCGGAATCCGGAGAAAAATAGGTACAATGATGGTTACTCGGAAATGGAAAACGTCAGATTCCCCATGCCGGATTATCACATTATGGGGAAAGACTGGGAAACATGAATTTGTAGCCAGATGATGCAAGATTGAAACTGGACAGAATATATAGGTCTGATCTGTTGGAAGAACAAGGCTCGCCGGGTCCAGCATGTTTTAGACCGCAGATCATGAGGGAGTTACCTGTGCTGAACTTTCAATTGGCGAGAGGAACAAAAACATATGATGGTAGCACAAAGCCACAAGATTGGTTGATAGATTATGCCACTGCTGTGAACATCGCACGGGGCAATCTTAGATGGGAAGTGAGATATGTACCTCTGATGCTAGAAGGACCAACAAGGGTCTGGTTGAATAATTTGCTAGTAGGAAGTATCAACTGTTGGTTGGATTTTGAGGAAATGTTTGTAAGCAATTTCACGAGTACATACAAGAGGCCAAACATACCTCAGAAACTAGGAATGTGCAAGCAAAGGCCGAATGAAACCGACAGGGAGTTTCTGACTCGATGGTGTAACCTGAGAAAATCATGTGAAGGATTAATCGAGTCACAAGATATCACATGGTTTGCACAGGGGTGCAGATATGGAAGTGTGTTATAGCAAAGATTGCAGAGAGATATGGCAACTACCTTGGCCGATAAAATCAAGATTGCCGACTCATACGCTTTGGGTGACCCGACTCAGCCCGAACTTATGTCGGAAGAGCAAAATGAAGAGCATTACACCCGTGATGGAGTTGGGTTAGCTCGGAGAAGTGATTTCCGAGGTAAAAGAAGAGATGACAGGACAGAATATCAATATAACTCGAGCCATGTTGTTGCATTAACCCAAGATCAGCCTGAGCTTGGGGGTAATCAACGACAGAAAAATAGTGCATAGTAGTGGACACCAAAGAATGATGGGAAGAAGCAATGCAATGCATTGCAGAAAAAGCAGTGGCAGGAAAGGCCGAAGTATAGGTATGAGTCCATGTTGGATCAGCCCTACAAGTTCCACACACCTAATTCGGCTAAGTCAGCGAATCACACAACTCGGCAGTGTTCATTGATGAAGCATGCAATGGGTGGAGCAGGACCAACCCAGCCGAATCACCCACCACATCTCATAGAAGGAAATGCTCAGTAGTAGCTGGCTCTACCTCCACCACCATCGAGATACGAGAACCATGATAGAAGAGATGCAGTGCACCAAGTGGTGAATCAGAACCAAGAGAACTATGGAAACCCCGACAATGGTGGACAAAATGACTATAGGGAGAATCATCAGACATACTGTGTTTTCACCACAGAAGAAACAAACAGGCAAATTATGCTGAGGCGACATATGGAAGTCAATGCAGTTATGTCGTGCTGAAGTATATGCACTAGTCAGATCAAGAAATCACTTGGAGTATCAAGGATAATCCCAAGATCATGCTGAATCCTGGATCATATGCTTTGGTGCTTGATCCAACGTTCATTGGGCAAAATATCAACGTAAATTTCTCAAAGGTTCTCACTGATAATGGCAATAGTATAAATATATTGTACAAGGACACAATGCACAAGCTGGGTATCTCGGAAAACATGATGCAGTCGACTAAGACCACTTTTCATGGCATTGTGCTGGGTTTTGATTGCGAGCCAATTGGCAAAGTCCGATTAGATGTGTTATTCGGCACACGGGATACCTGCAGAACAAAGAATTTCGAGTTCAAGGTCATGGACTTGGAAAGTTGCTTCCATGCATTGTTGGGTAGGCCAGCTATATCCAAATTAATGTCTTGTACTCACATCAGTTACTTGAAGTTGAAGATGCCAGGACCCCTTGGGATTATCACCATTGATAGGGATTACAGGAAATCAATGGAGTGTGCCTCGATAGGATCAAACCTAGCCGAGTCATTGGTGATTGTGAGGTAAAAAGGAGAATACATGAGGTAGAAGCTTTGGTTCAGTCGTCTCAGTTTAATATGCCAGCACTCAGCAACCTAGATGGAAGTGTATCATTCCAACCGACAAGGACACCAAAAAGATCCAGATTGATGACGAGTTCCCACAGCGAACTGTCACTATTGGTGCGGGCCTGAATGAGAAATAGGAAAGAAAGATTGTTAGCTTCCTCTGAGAATGGGGACATTTTTGCTTAGTCTACTCAAGACCTGCAAGGTGTGTCGAGGGAGCTAGATGAGCAATCTTTGCATGTCAGGCCTGATGCAAGGCCGGTGATGCAACCTCTCTGCTGCTATGTTGAGGATAGGAGAAAAATCATTGGAGATGAGATAGCTCGGCTCCTCGCAGCTAGGTTTATCATGGAAGTGATTCATCCAGATTGGTTATCTAATCTGGTGTTGGTGGAAAATAAGAAAGATGACCTGAATGTGGCAGTAGTGTGGCGCATGTGCATTGACTACACGAACTTGAACAAAGCGTGTCCAAAGGATCCATTTCCTTTGCCTAGAATAGATCAAGTCATTGACTTGACAGGTGGTTGTGAACTATTATAATTTGTAGACGCGTACTCTGGTTTCCACCAGATACTGTTAAACCCGACTGATGAAATAAAAATTGCCTTTATTACCCCATACGGGGATTATTGCTATCGAACTAGGCCATTCGGATTACGTAATGCAGGTGCCACATATCAAAGGTGCATGCAAAAATGCTTCCATGATCAAATTGGAAAAAATTTCCAAGTGTATGTGGATGATGTGGTGATAAAAACCAAGGAGAGTCACACTCTCCTAGATGATATCCGACATACATTCGCGAATCTAAGGAGATTCTGAATGAATCTTAACCCAGAAAAGTGCACTTTTGGTGTCCCGGCCAGAAAACTACTCAGTTTCCTCGTATCGATCCGACGCATAAAAGAAAATCTGAATAAGATCCGAGCTGTTGAGCGCATGGAACTGCCGAAGTGTCTCAACGATGTCCAGAAGTTCACAGGTTGTCTAGCATCATTGTCGGCTCGGAGAAAAGGCGTTACCCTTATATCAATTAATGAAAAAGTTGGATAAATTCATCTGGACACCACAAGATAATAATGCTTTTCATGAATAAAAAAGAATGCTAGCCTCTGCCCTAGTATTAGCCTCACCACTACCCCAAGAGCAGATGTTGCTCTACATAGCAGCGAATAACCGAGTCGTAAGTGTCGTGGTAGTGGTGGAGCGTGATTCATGTTTTGGAAAGCATGGGGTAAGTCGGTGTAGAGGATAGTATATTATCTAAGCGAAGTACTTTCTGCTTCAAAGCACAATTATCCCCATTATCTGAAAATGGCATATGGTGTCTATATGTCGGCCAAGAAGCTAAAGCATTACTTTGAGGAACACCCCATAAAGGTAATATGTGAAGCACCAATAGCCAAGATAATGGGTAATAAGGATGCAAATGGCCGAATCGCCAAATGGTCAATTGAGCTAGCCCCTTATGCTCCATAGTTTGATAGACGAGATGCAATCAAATCTCAGGCACTAGTCGAATTTTTCATCGATTGGGCTGAAATGAAATATGAGCCGCCCTTGCTTGATTCGAACTACTGGAGAATGCATATTGATAGATCAAAGTTGAGAACCGGGTTAGGCGCCGGGATAGTTCTTAACTCGCCTAAGAAAGACCAGCTAAAATATGTGATGCAGATACATTTTGCTGCATAAAACAATGTAGCCGAGTATGAGGCACTTGTTCATGGTTTAAAAGTAGCAAATGATATTGGAATACGTCGGATCCAGTGCTTTGGTGATTCGGACCTTGTGGTGCAGCAAGTATCGGGTCATTGGAATGCCCTTTATGCAAATATGGCATTATATAGATTTCATGTGTAGAAGATTAGTGAGTACTTTGAGGGATGCAAATTCCATCATGTACCTCAGGCAGAAAATGATACAGCCGACACATTGTCCAAACTCGGCTCATCCAGACAATCTATCCCACCGGGCATAGCTCTTGAGCACCTCAGAAAACCATCAATTATCCATCACCAGAATCCGAGTCAATTCATATCATGGCCAACCCAGGGTCCGAGGTTATCCCAATGGACATCGATGGGAGGAATGATCCGAATAACCCGAGGACTGACTTGGCAAACCTGTGGACTACCTCACAAAACCTGGGGACTGGTCATCCTAATCCAACAGAGGTTATGTCGGCAGATGTAATGGAAATTGGTGATGTAGTTACCCCAGCACATGAGGTACCAGCATGGGCACAACCAATCTTTGACTTCTTGAAAAATTAAACTCTGCCAAGTGACAAGGTCCTTGCTAGACAAATCCAAAGAAGGGAAAAATCTTATACCATAATAAATAAAGAGCTATACAAAAGAAGTGTCACAAGCGTCCTACAAAGATGCGTTAACCTGGCAGAAGGACAAGAGATCCTCCAAGATATCCACCAAGGTGAATGTGGGCATCATGCTTCATCCAGAGCCTTAGTGGCCAAAGCTTTCCGGCATGGGTTCTACTGGCCTAGTGCTTTGCGAGATGCCGAGGGGCTTGTGAAAAAATGCAATGGGTGTTACAGGTATTCGAGTAAGATGCATATGCCATCCTCTGAACTCAAAACTATACCTATAACTTGGCTGTTTGATGTGTGGTTCTTATACATGGTTGGAGCATTTAAGCTGGCTCATGGCGGCATGACCCACATCTTGGTCATGGTTGATAAATTCACAAAATGGATTGAGGTTAAACCAATAAGAAAATGTGATGGGCGCACAGCTGTGACATTCCTTAAGGATATCATCCTAAGATATGGGTACCCACATAGTGTCATAACAGACAATTGCACAAATTTTGTCGAAGGATGTAGGGGTCCCCAACCTGATAAGTTAGGTTCCTCCTGTGTTTACAATGCTAGTCCCTGGATCAATAGCTAGCATCCACAGTTAAGATGTAATATCAAGAAACAAAGGTCATAATATAACTTTATAACCAGGAATAACATAATTTTATTACATCTTTCATAGCCCATATGGCTATTACATTACATTGCAGCGGAATAACTATAAGCATGGGGTCCTTCATCTTCAAGTGCCACAGGCAGATGTTGGTTGTAGACTTTGTAATCCTAAACAATCAATCTTCACTAAACAATCAAACCTGCAACATACAAGTTACAGCCACAAAGGGTCAATACATTTGAATTGTATTGGCAAGTGATACTATGGTATTATGGTGGAGTCTATCATCTATATGCATTTGGCGAAGTGGAGTTGAGGCTTGCATTGCTCAAAATAGATTTTTCCTTAACATTTGAAAATACTAGGTTTTTGCTTGACACAATCATTTTTCCTCAATCAAAGATTTCAAGATCCTTGTACCAAGCCATCTCTCCATCAATGATTGAAGAATTCAAACAATCCCTTGTTCAAACCACAAGATTTTAATTTAGAAATTGGAATGATGAGATTCTTGATTGTTTCCATGTCTTGATGCTCAAATTGTCCTTTACCAGGGACATGGCTAAGTACTTAGATTTTACACTCTGCAGAGGTGGTGCACTTTCCCCACAAGACTTGGTTTCCCAAGACAAGATCTTTCAGAAGCTTTCCCTTAGACCAATATGGACGCGTTCCATCCTATCAAACACTACCACCCACTGTCCATATGGCTAAGTTCTTGCAACCTATATGATCATGGCAGAGCCCATATTGCCAAGTGGTTGCACTTGAAGCTTCTCAACATTTGACATCTCAAATCCCTTTGTTTCCTGGGTGGCATACCACAAGTGAGATACACAATCCAAGCCTATGGCATTGTGAACCACTCAACCATTCTCCACCAAGCAAGCCCATTCCACCCAGGTGATTCATTAACTTAGTTGTTTTATTAGACAAAATCACAAGTCCTTAGACTTAGAATATTTTTCCATAGTGTGAATATATATATTCCACCCATGTTTTCTATTAGCTAGGATAAGCTTGGTAGTAGTAGGAATCTTAACTTAGGAAATCCTACTAAGGATTCATCTACTAGGTTTCCTATAGCAAGTTCTATACTTAGCAAAAATACATGCAAGTTTTACTTAGCAAAATCACTAATGCATAGAGAAAGTAATGGGACAAAAAGTATGAAGCATCACTTGCCTTTTTGGTAGAGTATAGGTTCACTTCTTGATCTTTGCAACAATCACACTCTTCAAGTCACTACAAATCAATCAAGCAAGGCACAAACTCAATCTACCAATCAAGCAAAACAACACACATAAATAACAAAGTCAAAGAAATGCATGCAAGCATGCCAAGCTTTGTTTTGTTTGAAAAAGTGGTTCCTAGTGGGTCATAGTCATTTGGGTACATCTAATGGTCATTTCCTAAAGTGGCCAAGTCATTTTCAAAAGGTTTCACTTTAAAACTATTTTCAAAACAAAGTGTTATTTTATGTGGTGTAGAAATATTTTTATTAAGGCATTAGCCTATAGGGTTCACCAAATGAATTGCTATTGCAAAGCTTGGTGTTTTTGGGTCAGTAGGTTTGGTTCAAACCATTTTCTCCAAAGTTTTTTACTCAAAATCATTTTCATAAACAAATCAATAGTTTTATTTAGCTAGAAATGGACTAAACCAACAAATCCATTCTAAACTTTTCCAAATCCATTTTGAAAATCATGGGTTGGTTCCTAGGGTCAGTAAGGTCACAACATACCAATTTGCAAAAGTTTTATCCTTAAATTCAATTTTAAACAATTTTTATACTCCAAACAAGTACACAAATGTTTCTGCAAATTCAAACAAGCTAACAGATACTATTTGTCAAACTAAGGGCATGGTTGGCTAGGGCTTGTTCTCCTGAATCCATTGATATAAAATTTGTCAAATTTGGACGTGTGGTTCAAAAGTTATAAGGTTTTCAAAATGGCATTTCAATCTGATTTTCAAATCTGTTTTTAACCAGAACCTGGCCACGTGGCTTGCTCTTATTCGCCAGTACCGGTTCGCACGGATCAGTCGCTGGGGAGCGTTGGATTAAGTCTAATCGTGCGGTACTGAGCGCATACCTCTTTGGCGTTTAAGTGACCTAATCCTGTTCGTCTGATCTAGATCTAACGAACCTAAACAGCTGGCCATTAACCGGCGGCGCTGCGTGGCTGTGCGCGGCGGCGACGGGCAGATGGCGGCGGTGCTAGCAAAGCAGGAGGCAAAGGAAGGTGGGGAAATGCTCACAGTGATCGTCGTGGCACGGGGATGCTCAACCTGCCACTGGTTGATGAAGGGGCGCACTATGCTGACTTGAATCTCTCGCCGGAGTTCGTGTCCGCGTCGGGCTTCTCTGTTCTTCGTCGGAGGCGACGACACAAGCCACGGAAAAGCAAGATAACCGTTGAGTTAGATGCGTACGGGGTCGGTGATCGTGTGTGCATCAACGAGACAGAAGGGGGTGGTCAGATATCACCTGGAGGACTCGCCGGAAAAGTAGCAGACGACGGCGGCGTATAAGTGGAGTTGTTGCCGACGTTTTGGAGCGCCCGCAGGTGAATGGTTGGTATGGACGGATGCGTCTGGACGCGTGGACTATGTGTGCTAGGTCGACGAGGCAAGGGGCGGCGTGTGGCAGCCGGAATCGGCCGGAGACGGTGGTCGGAGCCGAGGCAGTCGAGGAGAAATTGGGATGGACTGGAGGCGTGCTCGGGGAAGGAAACCGAGGGGAACGAGAGAGGAGTCACTGGCGTTTAAGCGTGTGTGGTCAGGGGGCGTTAATCGCACGGCATTGAAGCGAATTGACGAGGCAATCAATCGGCAGTAACAGCCAGGGCGACGAGGTCGTGTTGAAGACGATGAATAGGAGGGGGTGGGGTCGGCTTGTCAGCGTTTGAGTGAGGGGGAGAAGAGGGTCCACATGTCAGTTGCTTTGCGGGTTAGTGAGTTGGTTCGAATCGTTTTCTGCGGAGAGAACTGGGCTGGTCTGGGCTGCTGTTGGGCCACTTTGTTGGGCTGGTCTGTTTCCTCTATTTTTTCTGTCTATTTGTTTTATTCTTTTCTAATTCTTTTTCTGTTTTTGAAATTCAAACAACCAAACACATTCAAAATGATTCAAACAATCATCAAGATTTTCAAATATGAATTTGGTTCTGCTTAACATCATAAATCACATTCTAAAGTAAAATATTATTTTAAATCTTTTTAGGTTTCATTTATTAATTAAATAAATGGATCATTAGTTATTTAATAAAATAGGGTTTGTTTTATTTAATAAAATCTTCATTTAAAATCCAAAATGTTTTCAAAACCCAAACAGTAGGTTTTATTTGGAAATAAAGAATATTTGGAAAACTTGTTTAAAATAAAATAATCCTTTTACTTTAGGGTCCATTAATAATTAAATAAAATGGGCCAAGGTTTATTAATCAAATAGGGGTTGATTTTATTAATAAAACCTTTATTTGAAACCTAAATATTTTCAAAATAAAAATTGGTAAGTTTAATTTGAGAAGTACATAATATTTGGAAATTTGTTTTAAAACAAAATAACATTTTATTTTAGAGTCCATTATAATAGACCTTCATTATTAAATCAAATAGGATTTGTTTTATTTAGATATTCATTTTGAAACATAAAATAAAGTCAAAACACTTTAATACGTTTTATTTGTGAATATAAAATACTTAGAAACTTATTTAAAACAAAATGATAAGTTTGGTGTTTATTTAAAATGGGAAAAACCTTTACTTAAATAAAAATTGGATATTAAATCCTCATTATTTTATTTAAATAAACCTTTACTATTTTTATTCCATACAAAATGTTTTAATTCCAAAGTTTGGTCAAGGTTTAATTTGGCTTTATAAAATAATCCTTATTTATGAATCCACCTTTTCTTTTGAAAACCAAATCTTTTTATTCAAAGATTCTAAATAATAATTTTAAAACATTTTAATTTTCTTTAATAAATGTTTATCTTTATAAATCCCTTTAGGATTTTTATTTGTTTCAAATTGGTTTGAGGTTCCATTTGAATTCAAAAAGTTTCTTCTGGCCCTGAAAATCAAACAAAGTTTTATTTTATTCATTTATTTTCACATTACAAGTTTTGGAAAATCTGGGGATGTGACAGGCTACCACCCTTAAAATAAATCTCGTCCCGAGATTTGGGGAGATTAGGGTTACAAGCAAGTTCAAAACAACTAGGGTACTACCACCCTTAAAAATTTTCAAACAAAAATTACATATTGTCCTTCTTGAAAACTTCTCTAAGCAAACTTTGCATGTGTCCTTGGTTTCTTTACTTGACTCATGGGCCAAGGTTGAGTTTCTCCATAGGCTTGTTTAACTTGTTCTCCATCTTTTCTGGACAATTGTTTGCATAGTGGCCTAGTTCCTTGCATTTGAAACATATCACTTGGCTGATATCTTTCTTTTTCTTTGGTATTACTGTCTCTTGTTTGTTTCCTTGGTTCTTCTTCTTTTCTGGGCACTCATTGGCATAGTGTCCCTTCTCTTTGCAATTGTAACATTGCAACTGGCTTATGTCTTTCTTCTTCTTTTTGGGTCTCTCAAAAGCTAAGAGTTCTTCTAGTTCATGTTCTTCATAGGTGGGAGATCTTTCTCTCTTCTTGGGGCATTGATCTTCATGTTCCTTGGATGCATGATCTTTGTCTCTAAAACTATGGTTGGCTTGGGTTCCTTCTAAAATAGCATCATTGTCATCCTTGTTGTCATTAGTTCCTTGGGAAAGGTTTTCTCTCATGTTGATCATTTGAGTAACTAATCCTTGCAACAATTGGGATTGAAGTTTCAAAATCCTTTGTATGGCTGGGTCCAGTCCATTGTTGTTGGCTAAAAGCTGAGTTGTCTCTTGGCTCAACTGGTTTTGGGTTGCTATAAGTTCTCTCATGTTGTCCTCTCGGTTGGTGTTGGTGTCTCTTGGAGTAGTCATCTGTTTGGGTTGATTTGGGATTAGAATAGGCAAAATATTTCTAAGGAGTCAATCCTAATCACACACATCACAATTCACACAAACAATGTGCATGCAATCACAAACCAAACAATTCACTCAAACAACAAGGTTCAAGCACATACTTTGGCAACAAAATATTTTTGTTACACCACATAAGTTGGTGGTTTTGACTTAACTAAAATATGGTGGTCCATCTATATGGTTCACTTGTGATCTTTCCATCCTTCATGATTCTTCTTGCATGAGATCATGGTTTCCTTGGAAAAACTTTTAGTCACAGTACTTCAAATGATGTAGGCTTCTTCTAACTTTTGCATTCCCTCAGTCTCTAAATCTTGAGTAGGATTTTCCTTGTTTCACTTGTAGTCCTTAGTAGTTTCCAAGTTGGATGTCCTTGGGGAATATGCTGAAGATGTTGAAGTCATTAGAGTTGAAGATGTTGAAGTAGTCCTTTGCACATGGTGTAGTCTTTGGCCATGGGTAGGTTTTTCCATCAAGTTGAAAATAGAAGAGATGTAGACTTGAAACCAAAATGGTTGAGGAAAGAGTTTACAAGTGTTTTTGTAAATAAGTTTTGGAACAAAATACAACTCCTATTTTTTTCTAAGGGTTTTTGTCCAATCCTAGGTTTACAAATCCTACAGGCAACACAATGCTCTGATACCATCTGTAGGGGTCCCCAACCTGATAAGTTAGGTTCCTCCTGTGTTTACAATGCTAGTCCCTGGATCAATAGCTAGCATCCACAGTTAAGATGTAATATCAAGAAACAAAGGTCATAATATAACTTTATAACCAGGAATAACATAATTTTATTACATCTTTCATAGCCCATATGGCTATTACATTACATTGCAGCGGAATAACTATAAGCATGGGGTCCTTCATCTTCAAGTGCCACAGGCAGATGTTGGTTGTAGACTTTGTAATCCTAAACAATCAATCTTCACTAAACAATCAAACCTGCAACATACAAGTTACAGCCACAAAGGGTCAATACATTTGAATTGTATTGTCAAGTGATACTATGGTATTATGGTGGAGTCTATCATCTATATGCATTTGGCTAAGTGGAGTTGAGGCTTGCATTGCTCAAAATAGATTTTTCCTTAACATTTGAAAATACTAGGTTTTTGCTTGACACAATCATTTTTCCTCAATCAAAGATTTCAAGATCCTTGTACCAAGCCATCTCTCCATCAATGATTGAAGAATTCAAACAATCCCTTGTTCAAACCACAAGATTTTAATTTATAAATTGGAATTATGAGATTCTTGATTGTTTCCATGTCTTGATGCTCAAATTGTCCTTTACCAGGGACATGGCTAAGTACTTAGATTTTACACTCTGCAGAGGTGGTGCACTTTCCCCACAAGACTTGGTTTCCCAAGACAAGATCTTTCAGAAGCTTTCCCTTAGACCAATATGGACGCGTTCCATCCTATCAAACACTACCACCCACTGTCCATATGGCTAAGTTCTTGCAACCTATATGATCATGGCAGAGCCCATATTGCCAAGTGGTTGCACTTGAAGCTTCTCAACATTTGACATCTCAAATCCCTTTGTTTCCTGGGTGGCATACCACAAGTGAGATACACAATCCAAGCCTATGGCATTGTGAACCACTCAACCATTCTCCACCAAGCAAGCCCATTCCACCCAGGTGATTCATTAACTTAGTTGTTTTATTAGACAAAATCACAAGTCCTTAGACTTAGAATATTTTTCCATAGTGTGAATATATATATTCCACCCATGTTTTCTATTAGCTAGGCTAAGCTTGGTAGTAGTAGGAATCTTAACTTAGGAAATCCTACTAAGGATTCATCTACTAGGTTTCCTATAGCAAGTTCTATACTTAGCAAAAATACATGCAAGTTTTACTTAGCAAAATCACTAATGCATAGAGAAAGTAATGGGACAAAAAGTATGAAGCATCACTTTCCTTTTTGGTAGAGTATAGGTTCACTTCTTGATCTTTGCAACAATCACACTCTTCAAGTCACTACAAATCAATCAAGCAAGGCACAAACTCAATCTACCAATCAAGCAAAACAACACACATAAATAACAAAGTCAAAGAAATGCATGCAAGCATGCCAAGCTTTGTTTTGTTTGAAAAAGTGGTTCCTAGTGGGTCATAGTCATTTGGGTACATCTAATGGTCATTTCCTAAAGTGTCCAAGTCATTTGCAAAAGGTTTCACTTTAAAACTATTTTCAAAACAAAGTGTTATTTTATGTGGTGTAGAAATATTTTTATTAAGGCATTAGCCTATAGTGTTCACCAAATGAATTGCTATTGCAAAGCTTGGTGTTTTTGGGTCAGTAGGTTTGGTTCAAACCATTTTCTCCAAAGTTTTTTACTCAAAATCATTTTCATAAACAAATCAATAGTTTTATTTAGCTAGAAATGGACTAAACCAACAAATCCATTCTAAACTTTTCCAAATCCATTTTGAAAATCATGGGTTGGTTCCTAGGGTCAGTAAGGTCACAACATACCAATTTGCAAAAGTTTTATCCTTAAATTCAATTTTAAACAATTTTTATACTCCAAACAAGTACACAAATGTTTCTGCAAATTCAAACAAGCTAACAGATACTATTTGTCAAACTAAGGGCATGGTTGGCTAGGGCTTGTTCTCCTGAATCCATTGATATAAAATTTGTCAAATTTGGACGTGTGGTTCAAAAGTTATAAGGTTTTCAAAATGGCATTTCAATCTGATTTTCAAATCTGTTTTTAACCAGAACCTGGCCACGTGGCTTGCTCTTATTCGCCAGTACCGGTTCGCACGGATCAGTCGCTGGGGAGCGTTGGATTAAGTCTAATCGTGCGGTACTGAGCGCATACCTCTTCGACGTTTAAGTGACCTAATCCTGTTCGTCTGATCTAGATCTAACGAACCTAAACAGCTGGCCATTAACCGGCGGCGCTGCGTGGCTGTGCGCGGCGGCGACGGGCAGATGGCGGCGGTGCTAGCGAAGCAGGAGGCAAAGGAAGGTGGGGAAATGCTCACAGTGATCGTCGTGGCACGGGGATGCTCAACCTGCCACTGGTTGATGAAGGGGCGCACTATGCTGACTTGAATCTCTCGCCGGAGTTCGTGTCCGCGTCGGGCTTCTCTGTTCTTCGTCGGAGGCGACGACACAAGCCACGGAAAAGCAAGATAACCGTTGAGTTAGATGCGTACGGGGTCGGTGATCGTGTGTGCATCAACGAGACAGAAGGGGGTGGTCAGATATCACCTGGAGGACTCGCCGGAAAAGTAGCAGACGACGGCGGCGTATAAGTGGAGTTGTTGCCGACGTTTTGGAGCGCCCGCAGGTGAATGGTTGGTATGGACGGATGCGTCTGGACGCGTGGACTATGTGTGCTAGGTCGACGAGGCAAGGGGCGGCGTGTGGCAGCCGGAATCGGCCGGAGACGGTGGTCGGAGCCGAGGCAGTCGAGGAGAAATTGGGATGGACTGGAGGCGTGCTCGGGGAAGGAAACCGAGGGGAACGAGAGAGGAGTCACTGGCGTTTAAGCGTGTGTGGTCAGGGGGCGTTAATCGCACGGCATTGAAGCGAATTGACGAGGCAATCAATCGGCAGTAACAGCCAGGGCGACGAGGTCGTGTTGAAGACGATGAATAGGAGGGGGTGGGGTCGGCTTGTCAGCGTTTGAGTGAGGGGGAGAAGAGGGTCCACATGTCAGTTGCTTTGCGGGTTAGTGAGTTGGTTCGAATCGTTTTCTGCGGATAGAACTGGGCTGGTCTGGGCTGCTGTTGGGCCACTTTGTTGGGCTGGTCTGTTTCCTCTATTTTTTCTGTCTATTTGTTTTATTCTTTTCTAATTCTTTTTCTGTTTTTGAAATTCAAACAACCAAACACATTCAAAATGATTCAAACAATCATCAAGCTTTTCAAATATGAATTTGGTTCTGCTTAACATCATAAATCACATTCTAAAGTAAAATATTATTTTAAATCTTTTTAGGTTTCATTTATTAATTAAATAAATGGATCATTAGTTATTTAATAAAATAGGGTTTGTTTTATTTAATAAAATCTTCATTTAATATCCAAAATGTTTTCAAAACCCAAACAGTAGGTTTTATTTGGAAATAAAGAATATTTGGAAAACTTGTTTAAAATAAAATAATCCTTTTACTTTAGGGTCCATTAATAATTAAATAAAATGGGCCAAGGTTTATTAATCAAATAGGGGTTGATTTTATTAATAAAACCTTTATTTGAAACCTAAATATTTTCAAAATAAAAATTGGTAAGTTTAATTTGAGAAGTACATAATATTTGGAAATTTGTTTTAAAACAAAATAACATTTTATTTTAGAGTCCATTATAATAGACCTTCATTATTAAATCAAATAGGATTTGTTTTATTTAGATATTCATTTTGAAACCTAAAATAAAGTCAAAACACTTTAATAGGTTTTATTTGTGAATATAAAATACTTAGAAACTTATTTAAAACAAAATGATAAGTTTGGTGTTTATTTAAAATGGGAAAAACCTTTACTTAAATAAAAATTGGATATTAAATCCTCATTATTTTATTTAAATAAACCTTTACTATTTTTATTCCATACAAAATGTTTTAATTCCAAAGTTTGGTCAAGGTTTAATTTGGCTTTATAAAATAATCCTTATTTATGAATCCACCTTTTCTTTTGAAAACCAAATCTTTTTATTCAAAGATTCTAAATAATAATTTTAAAACATTTTAATTTTCTTTAATAAATGTTTATCTTTATAAATCCCTTTAGGATTTTTATTTGTTTCAAATTGGTTTGAGGTTCCATTTGAATTCAAAAAGTTTCTTCTGGCCCTGAAAATCAAACAAAGTTTTATTTTATTCATTTATTTTCACATTACAAGTTTTGGAAAATCTGGGGATGTGACAAAGGAGCATTTGCTCGATTCTGCCGAGATAAAGATATAATACTAGATGTTGCATCAGTCGCACATCCTGCATCGAACGGTCAAGTGGAGAGATCCAACGGACTAGTATTGTTTGGGATAAAACCCTGGATCATTGAGCCACTACAAAGATCAGCGGGTTGTTAGATCGAGGAGCTCCTGGACGTATTATGGAGCCTAAGGACAACTGTGAATCGATCAACAAGATATACGCCATTTTTCTCGTATATGGGGCAGAAGTTGTATTACCAGCTGGCATAGTGCATGATTCGCCTAGAGTCACGCAATACATAGAAGCCGAAGTGAAAGAAGACCGGCAAAATGATGTTGATCTGCTAGAAGAGGCAAGATAATTAGCATTGTCTAGATCCGCCATATATCAGCAGAATCTCAAACACTATCATAGCAAAAAGGTAAACCCTTGAGTTTTACGGGAAGGAGATCTGGTGCTTTGGCTCGTGCAACACACATCCATCATGCATAAACTATCACCTCCATGGGAGGGGCCATTTATTGTGAACAAAGCACACAATGATGCATATTATCTTATTAATGCTCAAGCACATGAGAAGAATAAGGTGGACAGGTTAGGAGGAATAAAATAGGCCGTGGAATGTAGCTCTACTTTGTCCATTTTACACTTAGCTGAAGTGTATGTATCTCGAACTCTCATTTGTCTAATTGTATGTCGACAGTGATATAATGAATGAAACCTCGACACCTCGAGCTAAAACTCGGGGACTGCCTAAATAAATTGTATTTTATGTGTTTAATTTTTATATGTCGGTTGGCTTAAATTTCTTAACACTTAGGCTGGATTAGTAATGTGTCGGCAACAAATTCCAACTCTTCGACTTGCTGTTGTCCAAAAAATTGGCTTCATGGCAAGCAAGAGAAAAGCCAGCAAATACTAAACACATGAAAAACGAGTAAGGGCAGAAAATTATGCGAGCCGACTCATGTTGTGGATAACCCCTATATTTACTTTCTTTATTTATCATATTGAGTCACTTTGAGCTTATTATCCAAATTTATAAGCATTGTTAATTCGATTTGTTGATTTCGGACTCATAAGTCGAGCGCTGGAAAATGGTAGACATGAGCCGAGTCACAAAATGGAGAAAACAAGAAAATGAAACTCGGGGACTCCGCCCAAAAGTATCCAATATATACAACCATATCAGTAGCAAAATAACATGAACTGTATATTACATCTTGCTCCCAGCATACCAGGATTTAATAAATTTGAAGTGTTTTGCCCCAAAGGAGCAGCAGAGGCTGAATCATCGACAGTAGTGGCAGTTCCCTTTGCTGCAGTAGGAGCCTCAGCTTCAGCGGAAGGAAGCTTGTCCTTCAGCAGTGGGAACCTCTTCCTCAGAAATGGGAGCTTTGTCTCTAGTGGTAGGAGCCTCGGTTCCCACTTCATCGTCCGAGTTTGCCTCAGCTTCGTCCGGGTTTTCTTATTCGGCCTCCTCTTCGCCCTCCTCTTCGTCATTGGCATCAGCTTCGTCCTCAAGGAAGCTCGGCCCTTCATTCCAAGCATGTGTCTTGGCATATTGGATAAGTTGGTAGGCCCGAGCTTGCCGTTGTTTAATGTACTCTGGATCAGAGAGCCACGGTGAGTTAGTGCGTAATTTCTAAAATGTATCTAGGAAGATACCTTCATACCAAGAGAGCATGAAGTTCAAAGTTGTGTTGGCACCCGCTTGCGCGGTATATTCCCTCCACTGGTTGAGTTGTGTCTCATAGTCCATTAATCTCTCGACAAGTGCTATGACATGCTTAGGACTAGCCTATGTCGGCCAAGGATATTGAAGACCCAGATTGCAGCATCCATGAGGTCCACACCTAAGGTCTTCATTGGCTTCATGCTGGCCGCCAGGCTGACGAGATAATCCTCGATGTTGTAAGGAACGGATGGATCAGTGGATTCACCATGATTCTGTCGAGCCTTTAGCACAGCTTTGGCACTTCGGACCTCGGATTCTGGGAAATTATCTGAATATGAGCAAAAGGACAAGTCAGTAAAGAAGGTCAGGCAATGTTGGCTGAGAACAGGGGAACGGAAGAAAACTTATGGTGCATGGCACTAGTAATCTAGCCAAGGTTGGACAACCAGGTAGCTTGTTTCTTGTTCATCTTTTCGAGCTCAAGGTTGGCCGAATGAGTTGTGGCCTCGGCCGTTTGGATGAGTTCTTTGTCCTTCTCCAGTTGGATGTTGAGTCGGCTCTTATCCTCGAAGAACTCTTGGTCAAGTTTTGAGAGCTCGGCCCGCTGAAATTTTTCAGATTTTCATTCTCAGCGCAAATCCGAGCTATCTCATCATCCTTCTCCTTTAGCTGGGCTGCATGTTCTCCTGCCTGTTTGAGAAAATGGGTCATCAAGCCAGGCATAGAAACGCAGTCTTGATGAGATTCTACAAAGTCTTTTAATTCGGCTAAGCCAGGGTAAAAATCATGAGGCAACCCATACAAGAGCAAGAATGAAAAATATAAAGGTCCGAGATAAAATGCCGAGGTACCTTCTAGCTTGGCGACCTTATCCTTCAGCTCCTTGTTCTGAGTGTCAATCCTGTCTGGCAAAAGATGAGTCAAGTGTTAGTTTGGATGAGCAAGAACAAAAAGATACCAGAAGCAATGAAGCAGAATATTCACCTATCTTGTTCACGATAGATAATAGCTTTTTGTACTTGGTACATACAGAGGCTACTATGAGAGAAGAGCAGCCTCTGAAACTCGGCAGTGCGCCTGTTATGAGAAATATAAAAAAGCACAAGTGTTAGTCACTGAGAAAAATGGATATTCAAAGTATTACTCAAGATACGAGTCAAGTAAAACTTAACCCAGATCTAGGCGGCTGGATATTCAAAGTATTACTCAAGATCCAAATCAAGTAAACCTTAACCCGGATCTAGGTGGCTGGATATTCGAAGTACTACTCAAGATCTGAATTAGGTAAAACTTTACCCAGATCTAGGTGGCTGGATATTCAAAATTCTACTTAAGATCTGAATCAAGTAAAACTTAACCCGGATCTAGGTGGCTGGATATTCAAAGTATTACTCAAGATCTGAATCAGGTAAGTCTTGACCCGGATCTAGGTGGCTAGATATTCAAAGTGCTACTCAAGATTCGAGCCGAGTAAACTCGATCCGAATCTGGGTGGCAGGGTATTCGACTCTAAGGTAGATTATGGCTAAGTTACAATAACTCGGTTTTAAAACCCCAGCTACACTATATGCGAACCCAAGGGAGCATTCGGCCGAGTAATATATTACTCCCCTAGAGGCTCGGGAACAATGGTTATATGCTACATATTGTAAGAGAAAAATTGTAGGATGATGTTTTTACCTCCATCATCTGGCTGGCCTCAGCTATATATTGGCTCGCAGTAAACATCCTCGAGCCGATCTCTGTTGGGCCGAAATTCTTTGGGATAGGATTCCCAGAGCTATCCTTCTCAAAGTCGGCATTGTTCCAGTTATCCGCATATTCTGCTAGGGAGCCGAGGCTTTCCCCACTCAATGTCCGAGTCAGGACTAGGCCTTTGCTAGCCAAAGTTTTCTGGGCAGCCACAGCAGCTGTCTGAGTCTTGTGCAGCACCATTTGCTATCTAGTGGCCGAGGCAGATCCAGAGGCAGAGGCACTCTTCTTCAGCATCATGGAGACTAAGGGTTGAGAAGTTGGCTCCCTAGTTTTCTTCTAGGCCACTTTGGTTGAAGATCCCCCTTCTTATGCTTAGCAGCTAGGTCGTCATGCGGCTGTGACTTGGTTGGCTGAGCTGTAGTTGGCGAGGTTGGTCCGGGCTGCAGCGGCGAGCTCGGCTAAGTCTTAGAGCACGGGCTCTACCGAGGCTACTCTTGGTGCTGAGTCTTGGAAGACTCGGATGATGTTGGTGCGGGCTACTATTGCTGACTCAGAGTTGGAGGAGGTGTTGTCTAAGGTGCTGTTTGAGGATGAGCTCGAGGTTTAAGAGGGGCCGAGATAACTGGTACCTCAGCAGAAGATGGTTCAGCGCAGGAGCTGCTAGTGCCACGGTCTTCAGTGATCTTTGTGGGGGTAGCCGAATCATCATGCTGATCAGGCATGGTTGTATCCCTCGAAACGCTACCGCCACCGACACCAACATTTTCTTCCTCCCGTGGAGGTGGACTATTAGGAGAAGAATCACCACGGGCAGGACTAGGAACCCGAGTACCCACATAAGTAGAAGGAGATGGCAGCCTAGGGATAGGAGAGTCCATGCTTGACCCACTCTGAGGAACATTTAGAGGGTCACTGCCGAGGTAAAACAACAAGAAGAAATGAATCAAACAAGATAGAGAGAAACAAGAAATACAAGGAAAGAGAAAAACAATAAATACAAGCATAACTCGTAAAAGGAAACTTATGAGGAGAGCGACGGCACCACCTTCGGCTTAGGAGCCCTCTTGGTGGACTTCTTCACTCTTTTCTTGTCCCTGGTAGTCTCGTCTGGGGGATCAGAGGTTGCGGCGCGCTTCCTCATAGGACCTTGACCTCTTACAGCGACGGGGGGCACGTCGTACACCTGCCCAGCCGGATTAGCTGGGGTAAAATCAGCCGGAAAGGCATATGAGAGAGGCGCCGGGTTAAGTACCTTAAGGATCTCATAGTCATCTGAATCACCATCATCGTCCGACCACTCCTTAATGACAGAGGTCTTACCAGAGGTTCAGCTGGAGCCCGAATCAGGGATCGGCATGAACTCCTCAGAGTCTGGTTCACCCTCATCCTAGGCATCACGGTCCTTGCCCCATGTAAGGGCCAAGTTCTTGCTATCCTCGTTGGACTACTGAAGAAAGTTCTAAGGAAAAGAATATAAAGTATCAAATGATCATTCGAGCCAACGTAACATTCAACCAGGAAAATATGATTCAGAAGAAAGTTACCTTGGGAGGAGAATTTTCTTGGTTGTAGGGCTTCATATCCCACGTCTAATCGTTGGCCAGTTCTGTCTTGAAAATGGACTTGATGTGCTTCCGGATCTGATCATTGTCTAACTCGACCGTCGAAAATTGGTTTAGGTCAAGTCTGCCTCTCATATAGCAGATTTTATGGCTACGCTTCTAAAGAGGGAAAACTCGGCTACTAATAAAAGTAGCCATGAGGTCGTTGCCACATAACCCGGCCTTCTCCAACTTGAGGATCCTCTACTCAAATAGATTAAAAACTAGGTTCTTCTTCGGATTAAAGTCCCAGTTCTTCTTGGAGGGGACGCTGAATGATAATGTCGGCAGCCGGATCATGTCAACCTCGGTCTTATTCTTCACGTAGAAGAACGTCTTGTGACACTTCTTTCATGACTCGAGGTTAGTGACCCTGGGAAAGATAGACCCTTCCAGAGGTGTGATTGAGTCAATGATTTCTTGGTCAGGCACAAACCCTTATTCAGCACGACGTTGGCCTGGAGCTAGAAGAACCTGACCCAGATTTCCACATTGGGCCAAAGGCGGAATTAACCTTCGAAGCCCGAGATAAAGGTGGAGAAAGATGCAATGGCGTTTGCCGCGAGACGATGAGGCTGGAGGCCGAATGAATCTAGGAACTCCTTGTCTAAATCGCTCACGGGAAGGCCGAATCCGCGGGGTGAGCTTGTCGTCGGGGAGTGTGGCGCCCCGCAAAACCACTACTAAAAAATCGTGTTGTTTTTGTGCATTGCATCATCATGACCGCATGCTCATGTCATCATGCCACTTTGCATTTGAGCATCGTCATCATCATGCATGGTTTTTGTCT
This sequence comes from Avena sativa, assembly GCA_916181665.1. Classification (NCBI taxonomy): domain Eukaryota; kingdom Viridiplantae; phylum Streptophyta; class Magnoliopsida; order Poales; family Poaceae; genus Avena; species Avena sativa. The sequence goes on along the minus strand of OV702285.1, from coordinate 408,801,125 downwards.
AATCTATTTTCGAAACGCCTAGTTTTGTTTTCTAAATACTCCCGTCTTTATTCAAATTAAAACCCGGGTCTCCGGAATATTTTGTTTCGTCTACCAACGGATTTCAAACGCCCCGTTTTAAACAAGTAAAATATTTAATTTATTTTTGGGAGGCAGCCAGCTAGGCCCGAGGGTCCGGCCGGCCACCTCCAAACCCTAGTCTAAAAATATCTAGTCCTAAACTTTTCCCACCTAGTCCTATTCTACCCACCCTTCAGCCACCTCACCCCCTCCAATCCCCTCCCTCCACCTCACCACTCCCTTCCCCCTATCCTATCCCAGCCCGCCACCTCAGCCTCCTGGTCCCACCTCTTCTCCACACCCTCAACCACCTGCCCCAAATCCCACCTGCCTCCACTCCCTCTCTCACCCCATCGGCGCAACACACACACAGCACGCAACGCACACACGCCTGCTGGCCCCACCCCGCCAGCCTCTCTCCCGTGGACACCTGCCACGCGCGGACCCCACCCCCTGGGATGGACAGGAGCGACCCGGCCCCTGCCTCTCTCCCTGGCCCACCCCGCGAGATCCCCGCTCTCTCCTTCCTCTCTCTCTCTTCCCCAACCCCGCTCCTCCCTGCAACCGCCGAGCACCTCCCTACCTCCTCTGGATCCTGTGCATCGCCGCCGTGCGGACCCCTCCGCCAGCGCGCCCTCCCCGTCGCCGCTCGCCGCGTCCCTAGGCCCCGCTCCCCGAGGTCGCCAAGCTCCGCCACCATCGGCCCCTTCGTCGGCCGCCTCCACCCCGTCCTCCGTCCTCGCCCCCGGTCCCCCTCGCCATGACACCCAGCAGCGCCGCCGTGCTACCCATCGCCCTCACCGCTCGGCGCCGCCCCGATCCCCTCTGCCCACGAGGCTTTCCATGTGGGTCGCCCTGGCCTCGCCTCTCCCCGGAGCCGGCCGCTGCCTGCGCCCGCTTCCCGGGCCCGAGCTTCCTCTCCTGCGAGCACCGCATGTCGCCCTGGACGCCATCACCCTCGTCCCCGACCCCGCCACCGGACCCGACCTCCGCCCCCTCCCCCGACGTCCTCTCCTCTCTCTGGCCTCCCCGGTGCCCTCCGTCGAGCCCTGCTGCCCGGCGTCTTCCGTGACCTGAGGCAGCCTCTGCCTCGCCGCCACCGTTCCGGCAGCGTGACGCCTCGCGCCGGCCGTCGCCCTTCCCCGACCACCTCCCTCCAGCCATCACCGTCTTGGCCTTCCTCTGCCTCGACCTGGGCCACGCGAGCTGCCCTCCTCTGGTGGCGCCTCCCTTCGCCCGTGGCGCCATTGCCCCGTCCTGCACCCGCCGTCGCCGCGGGACCCCATCGTCGGTTGCCTCGTCATCTTGGTGGCCGCCTCGTCCTGAAGCCAGCGTCGGCTTGCTGCTTGCAGCGATTTGTTTTGTGACCAAGGCACCTAGCCAAGTCTGTGCTCGTGTGCCCCCAAGCCCGGCTTTCTCCTGTGGCATCACAAGATCCTCCTCCTTCGTGTCTAAGCATTGCAAGATCTCCCGGACACCAACAAGTGATGATGTAACCCTAGACCACCGGTGTTGTACCCCAAGGTCGTCGACATGGAACTGACAAGGTCTACTACATGGATTCGAAGACCGAACCTGACACGCCAAGTTCTTCCTCCCGGATCCGAAGACGCCGAGACCCGGGACACCAAGATCTCCGCCGTGAAACGACAAGACCGACGACACGACCCAACGACCGCGGATGCGACAAGATCGGCACCGACCAGGGCGGATCCGATGTGCCCCCGACGCCAACCAAGTCCTTCTTCTCGGATGCGACAAGATCGACTTCCGTTTTCCGAGACCGATCTCGTCGAGCCATTCTCCCGTCGAACCCTGAGACCGATCCATCGAACCCCAAGCTCGCCGCACCCTAATGTGTGACCCTGATCCGAGCCCCTATTTTATAAATGCCATCTATATAAATTGTTGCATATTAAATTGTCATACTCGCATGCATATTGTCATGTGGTTTGGGGTCCTTATGCCGATTCACCTAAATTAAATATGGGATCCATATGCGGGCAATTCTAGTCGTATACTGGTCCCATTTAAATTGGTGTAGCAAACCGGTGCTATCTTTTGCCATGTTAAGACAACATTTAAATTGCAGGGTATCTAAAAAACTTGAACCACTTAAATATTTGCCGGGACCTCGGTTCCGCTTAATATGGCCTAATTGAATCGCATGCTTGCCATGTCATACATCATACATGCATCATGCCCGATCTTTTGCCGTAGTATTAAATAGTGCATCTGGTGTTTCTTCTAGTGCTTTGCTTCTTCACGGATTAGGCCGATGAGTTGATGCGAGTGTCGACCCGATCTTCGGATGAACCTTCGGCAATGCTTTTCAGGCGAGCACCTCCCCCCCTTCTAGCTATCTTACTTTTATAGTATTTATTCCCTCCTGTTGATCTATTGCTATCTGTGTTGCGATGCTATAGTTTTCGTACCCGTGATATCCCTTGCAGCCTTATATTGCCTTGGACACATCCTCTTACCTGTTGATTGGTAGATAGTTGGACTCGCGCGTCATAGTTGCTTGCTCAAGTGCTGTTGCATGTCGTCAAGTACCACAGTGTTGGAGTTTTGCCGCATGTTTAATGTTGGATATGATCATGGCTTTAATTATCGTTTAATAACTAAAATTGAAGTAGGTAATGCAGAGGCACAGGTGGGCAATAGATGTTATTTGGTTGTTAACCGTCCACTTGTGTCCCGTAGGACCCCGAGTTCTTGACACCTGTTCCGAGATCGAGCGCGCTAACCACATGTGGGATGTATGGGCACCCCATCGATTTAGTACCTGATTTCAAAGTACTGTACTGGGGGCCACAAGTAGTTTGGGGCTTTATTACTATTCTGTACTTATGCCATGCTTTACTTCTTAATTTAAATTGTGCGATGTACTGCACCTGTACTGTTTAAGATCGTGACCCGTTTTCGCTGTATCGACAAGCCCAGTCACACTTTCGGGTTCCCAGTCGTTTACAGCCGGCTCCACAAACCCTGAGTCCGTCTCGGAGATCGGCCGACTTCGTTGCGGGTAGACTTGGTGGGGTGGCCCCCATGTACTTACTTTGGGTCTGGGAAACGTCATGACTTAGGCCCCGCCGACATACCGATGGGTGTATGTTAATTGATCTGGCAAAAAGGGTCGAAGTGCGTGTGGATACTTTGGTGCACCCCTGCAGGGTTAAATCTTTTCGAAAAGCCGTGTCCACGGTTATGGACGACTTGGAGCACAGTTCTCGATCATAGACAACTATAACTAAAGTTTACTGTTATAATTTGACTTGTATCCGATATGACTAGTAATCAGCTTCACTACAACGGAATGGCTAAATAAAAGTACCAACAACTGCTGGGTTTTGGGATATCTCATGCTAATCGTATATTTGACTAGTAAGTGTTGCAACTACAACGAAATGGTTAACTAAAACTTCCCACTGCTTATTATATCAGGATGACTCATGCTATTTATATTTGACTAGTAATTGCCGCAACTATAACGGAATGAGTAAAACTGCCAACGGTGTGAGTTCCTCGGTTGACTTCCTCGTTTGGTCTCGAGGGGGAAACACCAGGATGGGTATGTCTGGTGGTAGTATCAGGTTGGTTCCGGATAGGTCTTTCTTACCCCTCTCTGATAGCCGACAGTTATATCGAGTCTCTATAGGTTGTTTAGTGCATGCTGCGCTGCCGCTTCAGTCCACCATACCTATGTAGGCGAGGACCGCCGAATTCTAGCCTCGCCGTGTACTGGCCTCAGTACTGACCGCTCTCTCTTTTTCCTTTGCCCTTCGTCGGCACCCCTTTTGTTTAAGCAGGTTTTGAGATCGATGTCGTTAGCAGGGTTACCCTTCTGGCTTGGCCTGGGCAGGGTTATGGACGCCATTGGTTATTCTTCAGGGCTCTTAGCCCCATTTGCATCTTGTCCGTAGCTGGACGCTCTATCGTTTTCAAGGTGATTTGGATCTTTGTTCTGTATATCTGTATTCTTGACTCATGGAGTCGTGTTGTATATATATCTGTTCTGTGGGTCCCATCGAGGACTGTTGTGTAATGTTATTACTTCGTTTTCCACCCGCACGCAAGTGCCTGGTGGGCACCTTTGAATCGTTTCTATGCGGGTTTGGCGGGAAGCGCTGAAACTTGCATAGGGCCGATTCTGAGGGTGTTACAGGGAGGCGGCAGGAAACCTCTGACAGGATCTGCCACGTCCACACAAGCTAGTCCAGCTCTGCTTGGGTGGCCTTGGACCCTTTCCAAGATCCCTGTTCAAAGACGACGACACCCTCTTCGTGCTCATCAACGGTGAATATCCCGTGCGATCTCTCTATTGATTCCTCCTCATAAGAGCTTCTAGCGGCAGTGGTGCAAGGCTTAGAATGACACGGAGCAAGTGTGCAGCTCGGTGGCGTGAGCAGAATAAGAGCACAACATGGTCACAAAAGCAGAGAACTGTGGTGGCGTGTCAACACCCGGATTTTTAATCCCAGATGCTTGTTATTCCATACATCGCAATCCCAGGATTACCATTTTTGCGAGACATAACAGATTGGTACCATAGTTCATCATCTATTACAAACCATAATAAAGGTCTTACAAATAAAGGATCTCATGATCTAGTCTTAATACAATCAACATAGTGGAATAATATAATAACGGTAGCATGGGCGAAGCTCCATCTTCATGATCACAGGTAATGCTGACAATGGGAGATGATCCTAGTTGTCGTAGACTTCCTGCGGTCCATCATCCTAATATTCCTCTTCATAGTCTGGCCACGGGAATAGCCAGGGACAAAGCCATGAGTACTCTTTAAGTACACGCAAACTAAGACTAACAAGTGAAGTGGTTTTGAGTAGGAATACTGAGCTCTAGGTTGTTTTGCAAAAATCCAGATTTACCTTAACTGAGTTCAGACGCAAAAAAAGCTAGTTTAATATTTTATAACACCTAAGTGGGAACTTAGTTTTCAGGTTCACAACCCTGTTATGGTCAAGTCAAAGTCAGGATTCATTTCACAAGTCATTTTGAAAACATTTGACGATAGAACAATATGGCCACTCCAAATGTCTATAACTGCGGACGCGGCTATTCGAATAGTTTAACACTCTAGAAATGTGGTACACTTTCACCACAATATTCGATACATCCGTCAGGAACAATCCTGAATTCAACATACTCAATATGCGGATAATCAATCCTAATCTTTCAATTACACGCCCTAGTATAGGCTCCTCTCCTATGAGTTTGGCCTCCCAACCATTACCATCTATCATCTTGGGAACTGCACAGGTGGATAATTTTCACGAGGTAGCCTCATCTCAAACCTCGGCCGCAAGGGAACCCATACTAAGGTATATAAACTTCTAGTCAAGCCCTACCCAATTCGGGTATTGTGGTTGTACGGTAAAATTGGAATGGTATCGCATCAAAACAACCATCAGTTTTATAAAAGGGCTAAGGCTCATGCCTCAACATTTTCATCATCAAAATCATCTGGTGTTCAAGAACACATATCAAAACATTTCATTAGAATGACTCATCATTATAAGGTTTTCATAATCATTTTCACCAAGTATTCCCACCTAAAGTGATCAAGTTTTATGCTTAGCACTAGCAACTACAAGTGGGGGTAAACACTAATGAGGGGTGGTAATCAAGTGTGAATTATCTAAGTTTAATCTCATGCCTTAGGATGACATCAAGATTTATCTAACTTAGGCCAAGTTTTATGCTCTTTATGCTACCTTTAAATCTTTCCCAAAACTTACAAATCACTAAGTTAAAGTAATAAAGAGCTTTGATAAAGAAATAAGATACTAAAGCTTGCAAGTAAAACTGGGATTTGGTATCATCAATTGGTATGACCAAGGCAATCCTAATGCATTGCATAGGTTATCTTGTAGGTTTAAGCTTGCAAGTATGACTTGCATGGTTTATATTAGCTTGCCTTGTGCAGTGCAGCGGTTGAAGTATACAATCACCAAATAATTCTTAACTACTTCTATTTAGCACACAAAGGTTCACACTAGGTGATCTAGCATCATCACTATCATCATGAATTAAGGCAACTATTCTATTTATTTTATTTTAGAAAAGTAATTTCTACTCATTGAAAAACTACTTAAGATTTAATATTCTCCAACTAAAATATGGGATCATGTTGACACATGTCATCACCACATATTTTAGTACTTGGGAATATGATTTAAAGTGGTGTCACAATTTAATAAGGTTTAACCTTTTTATTTTAATTAATTAAAGTGACTAGAAATGTCTATGGGGCATTTTTTATTACTTCTTCATTATTACTGCAAGTAAACCTAGATATTTTTATATATTCAGAAAGATATTATCAAATGTGATTTTTGAGAGTTGGATTCAACTCAAAAGGATTTATGGTTGAATTTTGAAAAATGTTTGAATGCAGAAAAGGCTCTGCCTTGTTATTTTTACTATAGGTGATCTAAAATTCCAAATGGTTTAAATCGAACAGGCTTGGATTAATAATTTCAATACCTTTCTAACAAAATTAGTTTCATGAAATTTGGTTCAGTGAATCTCTCTAAAATGATTTTTGAAACTACTGCGAGAACTAAGTTTGAAACTAAATTGATAAACCTAAATTCAAACTACTGGGTCGCGCGAGAGTGTTAACTGGGTCGGCTCACTATCCACAGCGCACGCGGGCGGGTTAAGTGGCTGTCCCCACTCGTCAGTGAGACAAAGAGTGGCGAAGGGGTATGGGGTGATTAGGCCGTAGGTTTAGATGTAAGATCTATAGCTGAGGGTCGTCGTCCACGTCTAAACAGAACGCGATGAGCACGAACCCTAGCGCAGCCAGCGGGGGTCAGTGGCGGCTCACCGGGGCTCCGGCGATGGTCGGCGATGGGGGAGAACGACGAAGTCGATGATGGCGGTTCTCCTGGTACTAGCGGATCCTCCTGGGGTGGCTCCAATCAGCGGCGCCCTTTTCCTCCAGCAGCGGCAAGCTCCGGCAAAATTCCGGACAGCTGGTGCTCGCCTTGCTCCGGGGAAGAAGTGGGGTGGTTCTAAGAGAGAGAGGAGTGGAATAGTGTGAAGAATTCGAACGGGGAAGGCCTCTATTTATAGTGCAACGAGGGAACCGAAGGGGCGAGTGGAGCTCATCGGGGTCGGCTTCACAATGAGCTAATGGCATGGCCAAAGGTAGGGGATGATACGCTGCCTCCTGACGAAGCTCAACAGCTTGATGGCGAGGCGTGGGGCGGTGCGGTTCGTTCGGAAAACGTCGACGCTCTGGGCTATGCGGTTCGGTCAGAACACGCCGATGCTCTGGGCAGCACCGACGGAAGTTTTAATGGCGCACATCGGCTACAGGTCGCGCGGTGGAGAAAGGGGATGTCTGGGAGGTTCCTGGGGCGGTGGTGATCACGTACACGAGCGGCGAGGGCGGGGCGCGGTCTGTGCGAGCGTGTCGAGTGCGGCGCTCTGGCGCGCTCTCGTCATGGTTATAGAGAAAATGGTCGCGAGCGTTCCTATGGTCCAGTGGCTAGTAGGGCTCGAGCGTTGGACAGGGGATGGCGATGGACGGTGGAGTGCTTGTTAGACAAGGTTGGCGAGGCTAGTTAGGCTTTTAGCATGCTGTCGACAGTGGGGGTGGCAAGTGTGCTTGGCCATGGTCACCATTGATGGCATGGTTGACTTCACAATGAGCTAGGGCTGCTTAAACGAGTTAGCTGATCTACTGAGAGTGTAGTGAGAGCTAGAGAGGGAACAAGTTTGGCACAAACACTACTCACTATTGTGTTTGTTGTTTATTTTGATTTGTGCTCAGAAGGTGTTTGATTAAATGGCCACAAGAGATTTAAATTTTAATTTTTGGATGAAACTTGGGGGGTGCAATAGTCACATACTAGGTTGTCTCTGGTTGCTTGGATTTGTTAAGGTGCACTAGTTTGGTTGGTGAAAGTACCGACTTGATACGACTAGAGGGGGTGAATAGGCGTTTACCCAATTTTAATTTGTTTCTCACTTTTAGGCATAACGAGAAAGAAAGTTATCTAGATGTGCAACTAGGTCAGCAACCTAAATGCAAGATAACTTCCAACAACCACAAGAACGGTAAAGAGCAAGAATTAAAGGAAGGGAACGAAGTAACCTGAGCGGGGACACGGAGATATAATTCCCGTAGTTCACTCCCAAGGAGCTACGTCTATGTTGGAGAGGTGTCGGGGCCACACAAGGTCACCCGAGCCCACAAAGGCCTCACCTTCTTCTCCGGTGAGCTCCCCCACAAAGGAGGCCTCACAATCCACTAACCGGTGACCTTGAAGGCGCCAACCGAAACCTTTACACCAAGGTTGAGGGGGAAGCTCCACAACTCAATTGGAGGCCCTCAACGAAACCTCGAAGCTTCACAACACAAGCCTTAGCTCCGAGGATGCCCTAGACCGTCTAGGGTTTCAAGAAACCCAAGAGCAACAAGATCCACAAAGGATGGGTGGGGGAAATCTAATCTTCTTTGGTGGAAGTGTTCACCTCCCTCACCTCTCAAAATATCAAGTCATTTGAGTGGCTAGAGAGAGAGATATCTAGTAAGGTGAAGCTCAAGCATTAATGGAGGAGAGAGAATATTTTTGAAGAAGGTGGGAGGAAGAAGAGGGGGGCCTTAAATAGGCCCCCTCCGCACTGAACCGTTACAGCCCACGCGACCTCACCGGAACTTCCGGTGAGAGGCCGGAAATTCCGCCCAGCACGGCTCCATTGGTCATCAGCCCGTTGACGCCCGCTCCAAAAGTTCGACCAGAAGTTCCGGTCATAACACATCAGAACTTCCGGCGAACTTCTGGCCCAAGTTCCGGCCCAAGTTCCGGCAAATAGAACACTTCAAACAGAAGGTTACTGACCCTTCAGCAGAACTTGGAGCGGAACTAAGGGCGGAACTTTTGGGTCGCGAACCAAGTCTGACCGGAACTTCCGGTGGCTGGGCGGAAGTTCCGCTCAGGAACTTTCTGCCAGGACAAGTTCCAACGCAACTTCTGGTGGAACTTCTGGCAAATAGAGCATACCAAAATAGAGAGTTCTGGGAGCTCACCGGAAGTTCCAATGGAACTATGGTCGGAACAAATCTCAGATCATCCCGCAGAAAAAGACCTGAGCGGAACTTCCGGGGCCAGGCCGGAAGTTCCGATCAGACAAAGATGGCTTTAACAGATCAGAAACACACTCTCTCACTGAATAGTAGGATGGTTGTGGCGGTGCATATGGGTTTGTGCAAGAACAAGTGATTTCCCACAGCCTTCCGAGATGGACCCCCACTTGATAGTACGGCGACCTAAAACAACAAAAGGAGAGAAACTAGGATAAAACTAAAGGCCCCCGTCTTCATGAGATCCCGAGAGAGAGCATCCACACAGATTTAAAGAAGCATTAACAGCATTTTCCTGAAACTCAAGCGCACAATTAGATCACAAATGGTATTGTCATTATCACCAAAAACAGCATGGAAAGATATAGTCCTTTCAGTTGGGTTTTGAGAAATGGTGATCTTCCCATATGATATAGATTCAATTTTCAAATGTCATTTGAATAGGGTTGCCAAATGTTTCTGTGGGTTTGCAAGGTTGTCTTGGGTTCACTTTCACTTCGTATAGCAATGGGTGAAAAGAAATGGATTTGTTTCTGTTTGAAATCTTGGACTAGAAACACTCAAAGTGGTCTAGTGAGCAAGATTGGCAAAAATGACCATATGCTTGTTTTGTTTGTTTTTGAATTTCTCTTGATTTGTTTCTACTTGGAATTGATTTAGATGATGTTGTTTTCATCTTTAAACGATTCCTTGCTATTCACAACAATCAAACAAGTCCATCCATGCATTCATAAATTGATCACATACACACATGCATTCATAAAGATTTTAATTAACAAAAGTTTTTGTTAACCCTAAATTTGGGTGATTGGAATTTGATAACCTTGATTAATATTTTTGGTATGTTACAAAACTTCCCTCCTTAAACAAAATCTCATCCCGAGATTTGAGAAAAAATAAAACTAGGATTTAAAGAGATCTGGAAACTCCGTCCTAATGTAGTCTTCTCGCTCCCAGGTAGCTTCTTCTTCCGTGTGGTTACTCCACTAGATCTTGAGAAAGTCGATGCTCTAGGTCCTGGTGGTTCTAAAAGCTTCCTCCAATATACAGATGGGTACTTCAGGATACGTCGGGTCATCGTTGATCTCTATGGTTTGGTGATCAATGTTCTTAAACACCTTGGTCTTCTCAGGGACTTCTAGGCATTTGCAAAGTAACGATATATGGAACACATTATGCACGGCTGACATATCCTCGGGCAGTTCCAGTTGATATGATACTTCTCCTCGATGATTCAAAATCTTGAAGGGTCCGATATATCTGGGGGCAAACTTTCCTTTGAGCTGGAAACATTGCATTCCTTTCAAAGGTGACACTTTGAGATACACAAAATCTCCGATATTGAAAGCTAGGTCTCGACGTCTCTTGTCGGCATAATTCTTCTGTCTGGATTGGGTGGTCTTGAGGTGCTGACGGATCGTGTTAACTTTCTCTTCTGCTTCTCGTAGGATGTCGGGTTCGAAAATCTGACTCTCTCCTACTTCCGACCAATTCAAAGGGGTACGACACTTCCTTCCATACATGAATTCAAATGGGGCCATTTGCAAAATGGCTTGATAACTATTGTTGTATGAAAATTCTGCGAAAGGCAGACAATCTTCCCATTTAGATCCATATTCTAGCACACAGGCTCTTAGCATATATTCGAGTATTTGATTCTAGCAGCTGTGCTGAAATCAAGTCTTGTTCCTAATCCTTCTTGGACTTTCTTCCAAAACCTCGAGGTAAACTGGGTTCCTCGATCCGACACGATGTTCTTGGGGACTACATGCAAACTGACGATTCTAGCAATGTACAACTCTGCTAGCTTCGAACTCTGATAGGTGGTCTTGACAGGTAAGAAATGGGCTACTTTGGACAGTCTGTCTACTATAACCCAAATATAGTCATTTCCTCTAATAGAAGTAGGCAAACTAGTGATCAAATCCATTCCGACTGAATCCCATATCCATTCTAGAATCTACAATGGTTGCAACAGTCCTGCGGGTCTCTGATGTCCCGCCTTGACTCTCTGACAAATATCACACTTGGCTATGTAGCTTCTGATTTCTCTCCTCATCTTATGCCACCAAAATTGCTCCTTCAAATCCTGATACATCTTCGTTCCTCCGGGGTTGATAGAATAAAGAGTATCATGGGCTTCTTTCAAAATAGCTTGCTTCAACTCTGAATATGCAGGCACACAGATACGTCCTTCGTACCACAAAACTCCTTCCTCATCTTCGGTAAATCAGGGTACTTTGCCTGTACCGATGCGACGTTTGATTCCGTCGATACTAGCATTTCCTTTATGCGCCTCCTTGATCTGACTGATCAAAGTGGGTTGAAGTTCTATGCTAGCCAAAAATCCTTCACTTACTATCTCCATTCTAAAACCTTCCAACTCTTTGTGCAAACTTGGTTGCTCCTTCAGAATCATGGAGTTCAAGCGACACGGCAATCTACTAAGAGCATCTGCTACCACATTGGCTCTACCGGGGTGATAGTGGATGTCCAGATCATAGTCCTTGATTAACTCGATCCATCTCCTTTGCCTCATATTCAGCTCCTTCTGAGTGAAAATATACTTCAGACTCTTGTGATCCGAATAAATTTCACAACGGTTTCAGATAAGGTAATGCCGCCATGTCTTCAAGGCTAGAACTACGGCTTCTAGTTCAAGGTCGTGGGTAGGATAATTCTGCTCATGCTGCTTCAGTTGTCGGGATAGATAAGATATAACCTTTCCTTCTTGCATAAGCACACATCCGAGACCGATCTTGGATGCGTCACAATATACATCAAAGGGCTTCGTGATATCCGGCATGATTAAGATTGGGGCTGAAATCAATCTCTTCTTAAGCTCTTGAAAACTTGCTTCACATTTTTTCGTCCATTTGAACTTCTTATCTTTCTTCAACAATTGGGTCATGGGTCTTGCGATGCTCGAGAATCCTTCTACGAACTTGCGGTAATATCCCGCTAATCCGAGAAATGCACGAACTTGAGTTTGAGTGGTTGGGGCTTGCCATTCTTCAACATCCTTAACCTTTGTAGGGTCAATGGAAATTCCTCCCGCTGATACAATATGTCCGAGGAATCCTACCTCCTGTAACCAGAATTCACATTTGCTAAACTTGGCATACAACTGATGCTCCCTAAGGGTTCCAAGGATGGTCCTCAGGTGTAGCTCATGTTCTTCTTCTGATTTGGAATAGATCAGAATGTCATAGATGAAAACAACGACAAACTTATCCAGGAAGTCCATAAAAATCTTATTCATGAGGTTCATGAAATAAGTGGGGGCATTGGTTAATCCAAAATACATGACAATGTACTCATACAGTCCATATCTAGTGGTAAAAGGCAATCTTGGGAATATCCTCTGCGCGAATCTGGAGTTGATGATAACCAGTTCTAAGATCAATCTTAGAAAACACTTTGGTACCAGTCAACTGGTCAAACATGTCTTCTATCTTCGGCAGTGGGTACTTGTTCTTGATGGTGACATCATTCAACTTCCGATAATCCATACACAAACAGTTACCTCCATCTTTCTTGTCCACAAATAGGACAGATGATCTCCATGGTGACGCACTAGGTTGAATCAGTCCTATCTCCAGCATAGCATCCAGTTGGTTCTTTAGCTCCACTAATTCTGACGGGTTCATACTATAAGGTCTCTAGGCTATGGGTCCGGTTCCAGGGATTAGTTTAATGATAAACTTGACATCCCGATCTAGGGGCATACCGAGCAAAACATCTGGAAATACATCGTGGTATTCACAGACTACTCTGACTTGGTCAATGATTGGTTGGGCTAGACTCTTGTTGCACTTGAATTGACGGGGCAAGGTTTTAGATACATGCTCTACTAATATTCCGGATGTACTGGTCATGGTTATGGCCTTCTTGGCACAGTCGATTAATCCTTTATGTTTCGACATCCAATCCATTCCTAGTACTACTTACAAACCTTTAGTTCCAAGTACTATTAGATTAGCATAAAAATCTATGCCATCAATTCGGATAGGTACTGCCTTGCAAATTTGTCTAGCTTTGGTTGTTGAACCAGGTATTTGAACTACATAACATGCTTCAATTTGGTTGGTTGAATCTTACTAGTGCATGCAAATTCTTCGGTAACAAACGAGTGCGATGCTCCAGAATCAAACACAGCACGACATCTGGTGCTTCTTGGGCTTCTCCAGCACTCATGAGAAACAAACGGCCGTTGCGGTTGAGCGAATTCCCTGGGACAAATCTTCTTCCAGGCTGAACACGATGCTGCTGCCGAGCTGGGGCATTCACATTGGGGGCTGTTGCAATCTTCTTGGGGAACTCATTGGAATAGTGACCCTTGGTTCCACATTCCTAACAAGTCACTTGAGACTTGTCCTTCCGTGCAACAGGCACATCATTGCTTCCAGTTCTCGGGGCAGTATTGGTGTTGGTGGCGACATTGTTGTTGTTGAACTTGGGCGGGGCACGATTGAAGTTGTTGGAGGTTCCTGGGTTGTTGTTGTGGTTCCCTCCGGGCCTTGGGTTTCCTCCTCCACGGTTGGGATAGGTTGGACGGTTCATCGGGGGTCTATTGTTTCTAGGGGCAAATCCTGTAGACGGGTTGGGGCGATACTTTGGGGTAAGGTGGGTTCCTGGTTGATGCATCATTCGACGCTTGTGGTTCTCATTGGCTTGGTTGATCTTGCCTTCCATTTGAATGGCGGAATCCACTAAGGCTTCAATGTCAGCAAATGGAATGTTGACTAACATTGTCTACATCTCATCATGCAGACCATTCAATAATCTCTCCTTATTCTTGGCTTTAGTGTCAATCTCATCTGGTGCATACCTAGCTAATGATAGAAATTTGTCACGGTACTCAACTACTGTCATCCTCCCTTGCTTAAATTCTCTGAATTCATCTCTCATCCTCTTGATCAAACCTAGTGGCACATGGGTTCTGCTAAACTTGAGTTTGAATTCATCCCATGTCATCATTCGTCCTTCAGTCATGGCTCGAACGCTATTCCACCAAGCTCTTGCATCTCCTGCCAGATAGTGGGCGGCAAACAGTACTTTCTCGTTGGCCTCCACTCCGGAGACTTCTAAGTTGTTCTCCATGGTTTACATCCAATAATCTTCATCTAGGGGCTCTTCCGACTTGGTAAATATGGGTGGATTGGTGTTCTGAAAGTTCTTGATCTTGGGTCCATGGTTGTCCTAGTTTCAATGGCCTTGATTGTTGTTGTCCATCTGAGCTATGTGTTGAAGGGTGTCTAAGTTGGCTTGACGTTCAGCTCTTTCAGCTTCGCGGTCAGAAACCAACATTTTCAAGATTTGCAGCATTGGGTCCGGGGATGAACTGCTTCCTCCAAGAGCCATCTGAGGATTGAGATAGATCATGAGACAAGAGGGAAATTCTAAGGTTCAGGGGTTTTGTTTTTGAAGTTTGACTCAGTTTTTCTAGCAACTTGCTTTTCATTCATTCATAGCACACAATACAAACACACACCACAACAAGGAAAACAGATGGTTTTAAGAACAATTTTGTGAAATTACGATATAGTGGGACCGGATACAACTCACTAACACTAGTGCTCAAGTGCTACTACTCCTCTGAATCGGTGGCTTCATCATCCTCATCATCATAAATGAAGGCGAAGTCATCCTCATTGGTGAAGAAGTCCATGGCTTGATCCTCCAAAAATTCATCATCATCACTGAGGTAAGAATAGGGGTCTCCACGGATATCCTCCCCTGCATTCTCCCTCTCCTCAAGCTGCATGTCCCTCTCGTCGATGGTCTCCTCCAGGTCTGTGATCCTGTGACAAAGGCGGGCAATTATGAACTCCTTCTTGTCAAGCTGACAGCGACGGGACTTGCGATCCTTCACTAGCATGGTTATGGTTTGGTCCTTCTTGACAGCGATGGCGTAGTTGTTGTTGGCATAGGAGCAGGCATTGTCTAACTCCTTCTGTCAGTCATACATCATGAAGCTGAGATGGTCCACTTGATGCTTCAGATTTGGGTGGCGTGGTACCTCCAGTGGCTGTCCCATAGCATCACACCTTGGATAGAACTCAAAGTGCGTGCCCTTGATCTGATTGATGCTTTTCCCACATAGACGGGCAAGAGCTTCCTGCATGGCCCTAACAACTCCATCCAGCCAGTTGTTCTCTCTTAAGGTGAACTAGACTCCCTCTGAAGTGGGGGCTTCAATATTTCCTCGGAGACTTGCAACAATCAGCCATTGCAATTCTCCTTCTTCCTGATCGTTGAGCTGGGATCCGAAGAACTCGGGGTGCGGGCGCTCCAGAAGTTCCGAGAGCTGGTCCAAGTCACGCTAAAAGATGAGATCCCCTCCATTTCCCAACTGATAGAACTTGATATAGTTCACGTCCATCTATAAGAATGTAGGATGAGTAAGTTAGTAGAGTGATCAAGTGTGTCAATTTTTATGTAAGTTTCCAAGAATTTTTGAGAAACATGAATTTTCACGAAAGGATCCAAGTGGTAAGAATGAGAATAAGTTTTCATAAATACTCACTTCCTTTGTTTTGAAACTAAATTTTTGATTCAAACATCCATTCTAAACTAGGGTCTCCTATGGTCAGGATGGCTGTGATACCAACTTGTCAAAACCAGGATTTTTAATCCTAGATGCCTGTTATGCCATACATCGCAATCCCAGGATTACCAATTTTACGAGACATAACATATTGGTACCATAGTTCATCATCCATTACAAACCATAATAAAGGTCTTACAAATAAAGGATCTCATGATCCAGTCTTAATACAATCAGCCCAGCAGAATAATATAATAACGGTAGCATGGGCGAAGCTCCATCTTCATGGTCACAGGCAATGCTGACGATGGGAGACGATCCTAGTTGTCGTAGACTTCCTGTGGTCCATCATCCTGATAGTCCTCTTCATAGTATGGCCACGAGAATAGCCACGGACAAAGCCATTAGTACTCTTTAAGTACTTGCAAACTAAGACTAACAAGTGAAGTGGGTTTTAGTAGGAATACTAAGCTCTAGGTTGTTTTGCAAAAATCCATATTTACCTTAACTAAGTTCAGAAGCAAATAAACCTAGTTTAATATTTTATAAAACCTAAGTGGGAACATAGTTTTCAGGTTCACAACCCTACTGTGGTCAAGTCAAAGTCATGATTCATTTCACAAGTTATTTTGAAAACATATGACGATAGAATAGTATGGCCACTCCAACTGTCCATAACCACGGACATGGCTATTCGAATAGTTTGACAGTCTGTAGAGGTGGTACACTTTCACCACAATATTCGATACATCCGTCAGGAACAATCCTGAATTCACCATACTTAGTATGTGGATAATCAATCCTAACCTTTCAATTAGACGCCCTAGTATAGGCACCTCTCCTATGAGTTTGGCCTCCCAACCATGACCATCTGTCATATTGGGAACTGCACAGGTGGTCAATCTTCACGAGGTAGCCTCAGCTCAAACCTCGTCCGCAAAGGAACCCATACTAAGGTATATAAACTTCCAGTCAAGCCTTACCCAATTCGGGTATTGTGGTTGTACGGTAAAATTGGAATGGTACCGCATCCAGACAACCATCAGTTTTATAAAAGGGCTAATGCCTCAGTATTTTCATCATCAAAATCATCTGGTGTTCAAGAACACATGTCAAAACATTTCATTAGAATGACTCATCATTCTAAGGTTTTCATAATCATTTTCACCAAGTATTCCCACCTAAAGTGATCAAGTTTTAAGCTTAGCACTAGCAACTACAAGTGGGGGTACACACTAATGAGGGGTGATAATCAAGTGTGAATTATCTAAGTTCAGTCTCATGCCTCAGGATGACATCAAGGTTTATCTAGCTTGGGTCAAGTTTTATGCTCTTTATGCTACCTTTAAATCTTTCCCAAAACTTACAAGTCACTAAGTAAAAGTAATAAAGAGCTTTGATAAAGAAATAAGATACTAAAGCTTGCAAGTAAAACTGGGATTTGGTATCATCAATTGGTATGACCAAGGCATGCCTAATGCATTCCATAGGTTATCTTGTAGGTTTAAGCTTGCAAGTATGACTTGCATGGTTTAGCTTCTTCCTCGTAGTAATCTCCTTCCTTGTGCAGTGCAGTGGTTTAAGTTATCATATGCTTCTTCCTCGTAGTAATCTCCTTCCTCTTCGTATCCTTGCTCAGTATTAGCGTATATAAATAAATATGAAGTACACAATCACCAAACAATTCTTAACTACTTCTATTTAGCACACAAAGGCTCACACTAGGTGATCTAGCATCATCACTATCATCACATGAATTAAGGCAACTATTCTATTTATTTTATTTTAGAAAAGTAATTTCTACTCATTGAGAAACTACTTAAGATTTAATATTCTCCAACTAAAATATGGGATCATGTTGACACATGTCATCACCACAGATTTTGTACTTGGGAATGCGATTTAAAGTGGTCTCGCAATTTAATAAGGTTTAACCTTTTATTTTAATTAATTAAAGTGACCAGAAATGCCTATGGGACATTCTTTTATTACTTGTACATTATTACTGCAAGTAAACCAAGATATTTTTATATATTCAGAAAGGTCTTATCAAATGTGATTTTTGAGAGTTGGATTCAACACAAAAGCATTTATGGTTGAATTTTGAAAAATGTTTGAATGCAGAAAAGCCACTGCCTTGTTATTTTTACTATAGGTGATCTAAAATTCCAAATGGTTTGGATCCAACTTGTTGGATTAAGAATTGCAATACCTTTATAACAAAATTAGTTTCATGCAATTTGGTTTAGTGAATCTCTCTGAAATGATTTTTGAAACTACTATCAGAACTAAGTTTGAAACTAAATTGATAAACCTAAATTCAAACTACTGGGTCGCGCGGGAGTGTTAAATGGGTCGGCCCACTGCGCACGGCGCGCGCGGGGGCGGGTTAAGTGGTTGTCCCCACTCGTCAGTGAGACAGAGAGTGGCGAAGGGTACCGGGTGATTAGGGCCGTACGATTAGATGTAAGATCTACGACTAAGGGTCGTCGTCCACGTCTGAACAGAACGCGGCGAGCATGAACCCTAGAATGGGCAGTGGGGGTCAGTGGAGGCTCACCGGGGCTCCGGCGATGGTCGGCGATGGGGGCGAACAATGAAGTCGACGACGGTGGTTATCCTGGTATTGGCGGCTCCTCCTGGGGTGGCTCCAATCAGCGGCGGCCTTCTCCTCCAGCATCGGCAAGCTCCGGCGAAATTCCAGCCACCTGTTGCTCGCCTTTCTCCGGGGAAGAAGTGGGTGGTTCTGAGAGAGAGGGGAGTGGAATGGTGTGAAGAATTCGAATGAAGACGACCTCTATTTATAGTGCGACGAGGGAACCGAAGGGGGGCGAGTGGATCTCGTCGAGGTCGGCTCCATAGTGATCTAATGGCATTGCCGAAGGTAGGGGCCGGTGTGCTGCCTCCTGGCGAAGCTCAATGGCTTGATGGCGAGGAGGGGGGCGGTGCGGTTCAGTCGGAACACGTCGACACTCTAGGTGGCACCGACAGAAGTTTTAATGGCGCACATCGGCTATAGGTCGCGCGACGGCGAACGGGGATGTCTGGGCGGTTCTAGGGGCGGTGGTGATCACGTACGCGAGCGGCGAAGGCGGGGCGCGGTCTGTGTGAGCGTGTCGAGCACGGCGCTCTGGCACGCTCTCGGCATGGTCACAGAGAAAATGGTCGCGAGCGTTCCGTGTGGTCCAGTGGCTAGCAGGGCTCGAGCGTTGGACAGGGGGTGGCGATGGACGGTGGAGTGCCTGCTAGACAAGGTTGGCGAGGCTAGTTAGGCTTGTAGCATGTTGTCTATAGTGGGGGTGGCAAGTGTGCTCGTCCATGGTCACCATTGATGGCATGGTCGAGTTCACAGTGAGCTAGGGATGCTTAAACAAGTTAGATGATCTACTGAGAGTGTAGTGAGCGCTACAGAGGGAACAAGTTTGGCACGAACACTACTCACTATAGTGTTTGTTGTTTAATTTGATTTGTGCTTAGAAGGTGTTTGATGAAATGGCCACAGGAGATTTAAATTTGAATTTTTGGATGAAACTTGGGGGGTGAAATAGTCATATACTACGTAGTCTCTAGTTTCTTGGATTTGTTAAGGTGCACTAGTTTGGTTGGGTTTTGAGAAATGGTGATCTTCCCATATGATATAGATTCAATTTTCAAATGCCATTTGAATAGGGTTGCCAAATGTTTCTGTGGGTTTGCAAGGTGGGCTTGGGTTCACTTTCACTTGGTATAGCAAGGGGTGAAAATAAATGGATTTGTTTCTGTTTGAAATCTTGAACTAGAAACACTCAAAGTGGTCTAGTGAGCAAGACTGGCAAAAATGACCATTTGCTTGTTTTGTTTGTTTTTGAATTTCCCTTGATTTATTCCTGATTGTAATTGATTTATATGATGTTGTTTTCATATTTAAACCATTCCTTGCTATTCACAACAATCAAAAAATTCCATCCATGCATTCATACATTCATCACATACACACATGCATTCATAAAGATTTTAATTAACAAAAGTTTTTGTTAACCCTAAATTTGGGTGATTGGAATTTGATAACCTTGGTTAATATTTTTGGGATGTTACATGGCGACACGAGGAAGATGAAGGAAAATGGGAGCGGGGGAAAGTGAATAAGGGTTTCCCCCGGATCCCCTATTTAACCATGTCTTGGCAAGCGGTAGTGGGATCATTTTGTGTGTAACCGCACCTCCATGTGGGCATGTATTCCGCAAGGAAGATCATGGCATCATGCAACACGCACGAATACACCACGCGATCCCACTATGGCGCGTGGTGGCCCTTGCGGTGAACGAGGAGGCACGACACGATTTGACCGGTCGCAGGAATAACTGACAACACGTGGCAAAAAATGATGTCATGGCCCTTAAAATGAGGCAATATCAAATCATTGTTGTCCACATAGGATGAGAGGAAGCTTATGAGAGAAGCTAAGGATTATAACCCGGATAAAAGAATATGACTCAGCGGACGAGGTATATCTTGTACATAGCCAAAAAGAGTCGGATCAAACATAAGATCATGAACAGAGCTGCCGATGCATAAATCAGAATTGGCCGACTAAAGTATATTTCGGAAAGATGGACAATGATCCGGATAAGGTGAACCTGCTGTTGCCTCGCCAGCTAAAGCTGCCAAGGCCGCACCAGCGTCGGGGACTAATGTTGGGGGGATGTCCCCAGCTAGGGTCAAGCTAAGGTAAAAGGGCAAAGCCCACAGAGGTATTGATCGGGCCAAGGCATGATCCGGCTGAGGTATATGAGGACTGGCTGAATATGGGCCGGATTACCCTAAGCTAAAAATCATTGTCTTGACTCAGCCGACATATAAGGTATTTTTGCATGATGTCTAGGTCACTTCGTATTTGTAGATACGCACTTGGCTGAGTCAGAATGGACGAGGCCGAGTCAAGAGATGGCTTGCTCGAGAAGGACAGAGCAAGCCCCAAGGTCAACACTATCCTCTGTCTCTCCTCAAGGAATCCAAGGAGAGACAAGTGCTAAGAATAAAGACCAGAGAGACATAGATAGAATAGAGGCCATGAGGTGATAGTCCACTATTCCCAATAGTCACATGTCGTGGGATCTAGGTATTTGTCGTGCAGAGAAGGGGGACATCGGAAAGGAGGCTGCCAAATTACCACTTTGGGAAGGGCATATGCTGGGAATATGCTGTCCAGCTCAGCCCTAATTGTAACCTGGCCACCCCTTTATAAGGTGAGCCAGGGCCTCCTAGAGGGGGGGTCGATTCATTCTGTAGAGGAGAAACCCTAGAGCTAAGGGAGAGCAACTTAGTTCTTCTTCCTCCTTTCTCTCTGATACAGCTCAAGGAGCAAGTGTAGTCCATTATTGATGAAAGTAATAGATCTTGACAATATCCATCATGTGTAGATCCACTACTCTCTCCCTGCCTAGATCCCACTAGTACATGTTGGCCCCAACTTTAGCCTACCCATGGCATCTGTCATGCCACCACCACGACAGACGGGCTCCGTCTGAGCCTTGCTCGCCACACAGCGAGGGAGCTCTTGGCCCGAGCCTTGTTGCAAGCCTACATGCCGAAAAGGTTTATGAATATCTTGAAACGCGCCTCAGCCCCCTACCTTTCACACCAAATGTCAGATAATGTGTCCCGCAAAGGAACAGGGGCTCCAACTAGCCCTGAGTATGTGAGGGGGTTGAAAACACACTCCAAGAAGTCTCGGCGATGGAGGAAGTGGCAGAGAAAGAGCATGACAGAGAGTGGACACGGGGTTTTTTACCTAGGTTCGGGACCCTCAGTCGGAGGTAAAGCCCCTACTCATGCTTTGTTGTATTGCTCATGTGCTTCATGAGGGTATAATGGTGGATGATTGTAGGGTTTCATATATCTAGGATTGACATGTTCTAAGTTAGGAGAAGGTCTCCTTGTATATAGGCACTCGCCAGTTCCCCCAATTCTTGGGCAAGAAGGGTCACCACACTGTCGCCCCTTGAGGTCCCAGTCTACAAGACTACTTTGCATGGACTAGGTCTTTCACGTTGGGGGCTTCTCCATCCTTCTGTAAAGCAGGCTTTCCTGGCGTCGCTTGTCTCTGTCCGGCACTACCGGCTCTCTTCCTTGCACCAAAATGGAAAAGGAGAGGACTTCCAATGTTGAGGTCTCCCATCCCACTTTAGCACCGAAGGGGCCAAACCAGACTTTTCTTTACCGAGACAGACTGGGGGTACACTGGATCGCAACACCCGTTGTTGGGATGTGTTGTCTCCACTGCCTCTGCGGTGAGAGTACTAATGTTCCCATGGATACGCTCCAAGGTATCCAAAGCCTCGTAGCGTGGTGAGGTGCCATGTGGGATCCCCTCTTCAAATGCTCCCTCTTGAGGTCACGCCCTCGTGGGGCCAGGCCTCGCGAGGGATCGACCCGTTGAGATACCTCTAGAGGCGTCGCAACCTCCCGAAGGTGCCTCCACTCGAATGATGGTCATGTTGATGATACGTCCAAAACGTATCTACTTTCCCGAACACTTATGCTATTGTTTATCCTCTAAACTTGTGTGATTTGGATACAACTAACAAGGACTGATATTGTTTTCAACAGAATTACCTTGGTGTCTTGTTTTTGTGCAGAAAATCAACTATCAGGAAAAATCCCAGAAAATATGCCAAAAATTATATTTCACCAGAAGACGAGACGAAGAAGGGGCCTGGGGGGCCACACCCCTGCCAGGCGCGGGCCCACCTCTGGCCGCGCCTAGGGGGATGCGGCCACCCCAGGCACCCCCTCGGCCTTCCTCTGCACCTATAAGTTGCCTCTCGACCTAAAATCAGAGGGGGGTTCGATAGTTTTCCAAAAAGAGTTCCGCTCCGCAGCGGCCACCAGAAACCAAGATTCGGATCCAGAAACTCCGTTCTGCCACCCTGCCGGGACGGGGAATTTGGAGAGAATCATCGCCATCGTCATCACCAACGCATCTCCCTCAACCATCGATGTTTCCCTCATCCATGAGTGAGTAATCCCCCGCTGTAGGCTTGGGGATGATAGGGATTGGATGAGTTCTATCATGTAATCGAATAAGATCTGTTAGGGCATAGTTCCTAGTATCTCTATTAGTGCTATTGGACATTGTTGCAACTTGTGCTTAATGCTTGTCACTAAGGCCCGAGTGCCATGATCTCAGATCTGAAATTATTATTGAATCATTATGATAGTATTGTTTGTGATCTTATCTGCAAGTTGTGTACTCATATCATTGTCCGGATCCAAAGGCCCCAAAGTCACAATAATTGGGACAACGGGAGGGGATGGCTGTGGTGTGAGGATCACATGTGTTCATGGACTGTTAATGCTTTGCTCCGGTGCTCTATTAAAAGGAGCACCTTAATTTCCAGTAGTTCCCTAGAGGCCCCGCTGCCACGGGCTGGCTGGACAGAAGATGTTGTGCAAGTTCTCATTACGAGCACATGTGACTATATATGGAGCACATGCCTAGGATTGTTTAGTACTTGGATGCTTGTTATTATTTATCTGCAATGCCCTAGATCTTGAATTTACATGTTTAGACTCGTCCATGCAACGCCCGTCCATCCATCCCTATGCCTACCGCAGTCGAATCCTACTATTACCGTTACTATTACTGTTGCTCCTATTTTGCTGTTACTGTTGCTTTGTTGTTGCTACTATCAAACTGTTGCTATTGATAAACTTCTGTGAGCAAGAACTATTTCCAGGTGCAGCTGAATTGACAACTCAGCTGTTAAGTCTTACAAGTATTTTTTGGCTCCCCTTGTGTCGAATCAATAAATTGGGTAATACTACCCGCAAAGACTGTTGTGATCCCCTATACTTGTGGGTCATCAAGACTATTTCCTAGCACCGTTGCTGGGGAGGATAGCTTTATTTTTCAGTTCACTTGGATCTATTATTGTTCACTGCTACTCCTTTCATCATGGGGAAGTCTCGTTATGGAAAGTTTCCTATTTTACCATCCACTACAAGAAGAGGTATAGTCCTAAACACCTTTGTTGCTCTTGATTCACCGTCTGTTATAAGTAAGCTTGTCACACCACCACCACATACTCATGCTACACACACTGCTACTACTGCTGAATCTGAGACTGCTTTTGATGCTCATGATGTTACTTCTACTGTGCTTGATGCGAGTGGTTCACTAGGTCCTTTTCTAGATGCTACTATGGCTAGTCTAGGAAATACCGAAACTCCTAGTGAAGACACTGTTACACCTGCTAGCTTACCTGAGTCTAGAGAGAGTTATGATATTAATGATGGCTACATTGAGTTCACTGATGAATTTTTTGAAGAGTGCCAGAACACACATGGTACTAGTGCTATTAAGAGTCTCCTTGCTAGATGTACTATTATGCCTAAACTGCCCTCTGATCCTAAGTTTACCACCTCTCCCATAGATATTAAAGATGAAGATTATGATTTCTCTCTTGATTTATCCTATTTGGACATTGTTGAGAAAGAAACTTTTTGTGGGACTGAAAATGAGAGTGCTATGGCTCATATGAATGAGCTTTCTACTATGAGTTCTTTGTTCTCTAATGATTTTAAAATGCGCAAGTACTTTGTTACTAAGATCGTCCCTTTTTCACTAAAAGGAGAAGCTAGGGCTTGGTTTAATAGATTACCTCCTGGTTCCATTGATAGCCCTGATTGCTTGATTGCTTCTTTCTTCGAAAAATATTTTCCTCCCAGTGCTAGACATGCTGCTTTGTGGAGACTTTTTGATTTTAAACAGGGAGAAGAAGAGAAATTCCCTGATTCATGGACAAGGTTTTGTGCCTTGATTCATGCACATCCTGGATGTCCATTACCTAAGAATGAGCTTCTTGATATTTATTATAATGGACTAACTGATCATTCTAGGACATACCTAGATAGCTTTGCTGATTGTGTTTTCAGGAAAAGAACTCCTGCAGATGTTGAAGAATTAATGGCTAAGATAAGCAAAAATTATGATGATTGTACTTCAACTGAGCTAAATACACTTGAGACTTTTTTTCCTGAACCAGTTACTCCTAAACCAGTTCCAACACCAACACCGAAGAAGATGGGGGTTATTGCATTAAATGATGAAGTGATGAAGGAAGCTAAGAAGTGTCTAAAGGAGAAAGGTATTAGAGCTGAAGATGTGAAGAATCTACCTCCTATAGTAGAATTATGTAAGCCAATTCCCCACTCATCTACTATTGAGGTACACTCTCTCCAACACTTTGATGAAGGTGATATTCCTTATGGTAAGCCTCTTGTTGAATGTTTAGAGGAACTTGAAATTTTTATTGTTAAACAAGGTAATTTTAATAAACAAGTTCAGAATGATTTATTGGAAAACTCTAGAGCTATTAAAGAGTTGAAAGATATTGTGGAAAGAACTTCTAATGATATTAAAATGCTTTGTAAACATTTTCAAATGGTTCAAACCCAACTTGATCAACTTGCTAAGGTACAAAAGGATATGCTAGTTAATGCCTTAGGAGATAAGCATGCTTATGGAATTAGAAATAGGAGTGGTATAGCCACTCAAGATCCTTTATATCCTGAAGGACACCCTAAAAGAATTGAGCGGGATGCTCAACAAGGTGAAAGTAGTGGTAGTCCTCATAACAGAAAGAAAAAGAAACATAAGATAGTCGAGGAAACCCTTAAACCTGTTGTAGATCCTAATAGTATATCTGTCTCTGATGCTGAAACTGAGAGTGGTAATGATAAAAATGATGCTCTTGATAAGGAGGAAGGTGAGGAAGAACCTGAGAAGCACACTAAGAACACTAGGTACACTAAGGAAGATTTATTGCTAATCAACATGGTAAAGAGAGAGAACCTTGGGTGCAGAAACCTATGCCATTTCTAGGTAAGAAACACAAGTCAAAGGAGGAAGAACACTACAACAAGTTTGGTGAGTGGATGAAACCTTTATTTTTGCAAATTCCTTTGAGTAATGCTATTAAATTGCCTCCTTATTCAAAGTATATGAAGGATATTGTCTCTAATAAAAGGAAGATTCCTAATTAGGAGATTTCTACTTTGCTTGCTAATTACTCCTTCAATGGCAAGGTTCCAAAGAAACTTGGTGATCCAGGTATACCAACTATTCCTTTCTCTATTAAAGTCAACTACTATTCTTGTTGGTATTTGTGAGGATGTTCCTGTTCAAGTGACTCATAATTGCTTGGTTTAACTGATTTTGTTGTGCTTGAAATTCCTGAAGATGATAATATGTCCTTTATTCTTGGGAGACCTTTTCCTAATACTGCAGGTGTTGTCATTAATTGCAATCGAGGGAAAGTAACATTCAATACTGATGACAAAGAGCATACTGTTTATTTCCCCAAGAAGGTTGCTAATATCTATTGCCTGAATTCCACTGAAAATATTGAGAGCATAAAGGTTGGAGAAATATATTGTCCCATTCCATAAGAGAATTTTGAAACTATTATGATTGGGACCATTGTTATCAAGTATGAGGTAACATAATCACCTTGTGGAATGCAAAGTTTTGTTTCATATAAGATTGTTTTGGTAACAAGACTTGATCAACCTTGTTAACAAAAGGATTTTAATGAACAAAATAATGTTTTCACTATGGTTATACTTGCTTTCTTTTATTTTTCTCCTTCCTATTCTTTGCCTTTCTTTTGATAGTTTTGGTTTTGTTAGTTGTTTGCTTGTTAGAGTGTCTTAGAAATTCTGTAGTTTGGCTTTTGGTTTACTTTTGCTTCTTCTGAAAAAACTGTTTCTGCGAGAAAATCAATTTTCATACCCTGAAAATTGACCAAAAATAAAGTTTCCCGAAAAATCCCAGAAAATTCAAAATATTTTTTTCCTCAAAAAAAGGGACAGAGGGGTACCTGGAATGACCCAGGGGGGCCACCCCAGGTGCGCACACCCCAGGTAGGCGCGGCCAGCCTATGGGTGGCGCTTAGGGGGGGTCTGCCCACCTGGGCCCTTCAAGGTGCCCCCTCACAGCCATCTTCTTTCTCTCTCCCGAAAAACACTGGAAAACTCGCTCAAGCTCGAGTTTTTGCTGTTCTTGCTCGCGATTTTCGATCTCCTTGCTCAGCCCATCTTTGCTGCTGATTTTTGGAGAGATTGCTCCTTGGTATGTGCCTCCTCCACTTGTCCAATTAGATTTGTGATTGGTAGATTGTATCTTGAGTATTTTTCTGCTATAGGTGTCAGGTTGTGTGATATTGCATTCTTGTTCTATGCTAATATATTTCATTTGGGTGCATGTGTAACCCTCTAGCAAGTTCCTATAGTAGTTGCTCATCATTTATCAACTTGGAAATCACTTGGTTTGATGTTTGTCTAAAAAATTTATAATAGAGTGGTCATGGACAACCACACATTTGGAGAGTTATTTGAGAGTGATGCACCTAGAAGGGCAAGGCCTTCAATATCATCCTCCTATGCTAGGCCCTCATACAATGAGGATCTCATCACTCCGCGATTCGGCGACGAGGGAGATGAGGGGGATGCGCACCCCTCCACTTTCCTTGCCAAACCTTCTTGCGGGCTGCTGGGATTCTTGATGATTTTATGACCTTGGTTCGGAGGGATGGACTAACAATCCTTATGCAGGATGAGAGCGTGCAATATGCTACACTCACTAAAACATTTGTGGAGGGATTCTCCTTTACTAAAAGCATGTTCAATCCAGATGTTTCTTTCAAAGTTTATGGCAGGTCTTACCATATGACATTGAAGAAATTTTGTGAGGCTCTCGGACTTGGTACAGCTGGGTCAGCAAAGAAGATTCCAGCTCAACCCGCTGATTTGTTGGAGCTTTACCACGGGATAACCAATGATTATAACCATATAGCTCAACAGGGAAAGATAAGAAACATTCAGCTTCCAGCCATCAGGTACTTCACTTACTATCTTGCCACTAGTGTTCTTGGTAGGTAGAACACTAGTAATATTTCCAGCTGTCATTTCGCTTTCTTTGCTACTGCGCTCAACAATGAAACTAAGTACAATCTTGGTTCTCTCATTGCTCGCCGCTTAACTTCTAAGGGACCCATTTATGGGGGAATTATTGCTACGCGTGTTGTTACTGCCTTGGACATTGCTGTTGATCCAAATGATACAGTTTTGGCTCCTCAGAGGCTTGATCTTGCTACCATGAAGGCGCACCAATTTGTCACTAATGGCTCTACCATTGAGAACTTGGTTTATAAGATGTTGTTTATTGATGGGTAAGAGAGAGATCCCTCTACCCCAAACCACTTTGTTCAGTATTTCTCAGGGACCTTTGTCACGCTCCAAGGAGGAGATGGATGACAAGATGCGCTCTCTTAGCTTCCATGGACACTATCAGGAGAAAGCACCCTCATATGAGACCACTGTACACTACACAGGGGAGTCCTCGAGCTCGTACCAGGACGAGGGTGCCTCGTCGTCATACTACGGAGGTGCACCTACTTGGGCACCATGGGCTTGATCCGCACTTAGGCCAAAATCCTAAGCTTGGGGGGAGGTATACCGACATCACACTCGTATATATCATGTTCGGTCGGTTCTTTGTATATCCATTGTTTCGCTTTCTTTTTGGTTTTTGTTTCTGTTTTCCTAAAACACAAAAATACCAAAAATATTTTCGTTGTTTCTCTTGGTTTGTTTCTTTGCTTTGGTTTGCCTTAAAAGAAAAAAATCCAAAAAGATTTTGCTTTGCTTGGTTTGTTTTTTCTTTGTTGGCTTGTTTGAAAAATCGAAAACACCAAAAATATTTGTTGGTCTTCTCTGGTTTTGTGAGTTCTTTGCAGGGTTCAGTCGTCCTTAGTGGATTTTGGTTTCATGTTATTATTCAAGTCACACAAGTGAAGGGAAATAATGAAGATTAAGACAACTTGAGGAGTGGTAAGAGGCTGGTAACAAACTCTATTTGTTTCATTTTTGTACATATACTCATCATTGTGAGCATGCTTAGCATGTTCCTGTAAGGTGTATGTTACTAATGGATGCTTAGTAGTTCTTGCTTGTCTATGATTAGCTCCATCTTGCTAATAGTTTGTATCATGTCATATGAATGTTTGCTTGCATTGTTTTATTCATATTTTGGTATGATATTGAGGTATCCTCCTTTGAAGTTTCATGTGAATCGACTTGGCACATGCTCACGCATGCATATGACTAATCAATAGTCAGTAAGCCTCGATGATTTATTTTGCCTCGGAGTTCTTGTATCACTTTCATGCCATAATTAGTCATGTTTTGTTGCAAGCATGATTATGACAATTATTGCTCTCTCGGTTGTCGCTCCCTCTCTATTGCTAGCCTTCACTTGCACTGAGTATGAGCTCTACCTGTGCTTCCAATTCCCCAAAACCAATATCGCCAATTGTGTCCACCATACCTACCTATTAGCATCGTTTGATATTTCAGTGCATACTTTATATGCCTTGTTTTCTTCCAAATAAAATGTTTGTTTGTTTTTAGAAAGTTAGTTAGTAAAGCTCTCATGAACTTGATGGCACACTTTATTCCTTTCACTTAATAATCCTGAACCATTGTGACTTGTCTATGAAAGTTATATGCTTGCAAATTATATGCTGGGAGTCAGCAGAACTGTGCTATCACGAGGAACGCTTTCAACACTTTTTGGATATCCTATCCAGTTGATACTTTGCTCTTTTGTTTACGGATGTCGACGATGTGAAATAAAAGGGGAGCTTGTGAGTTCATGGAGTCTATACATTGTATTAGAGAAACGCATGGGCCGCTAGCGTAAGCCATGCCTAATCATGGTGGAAACTTGTAGCATCACCATAATGAGCATTCTATGAAGAATCCTCAATAAAAAGCTATGCACATAGTAAACAAAAAGACAGCTGAGATGCCCATTGTCTGCTTGCCTTGTCATTTTGATCACGGGATAGCTCCTGTATAATGTGCAAGGGGTACCCCGTTGGCGGTTGTCTATGATATGCATGTATTTACAATGACAAGAACTTACATGTAACCAAAGTTGAGTAGCATGCGGAGCGGCCCTCGTACTCAAGGGACTTGGGATTTCCAGTTTATGGTCTATCAAGCATATAACTCGTACTGGACCTCACTTTCACCTTAACCACATAAAGATGCCTATGATAGGGGCAATGAGAGCTCAAAGCTAATGAGTACCTTCCTTTCAGCATTAGGAAGCCTTCCAAACTTTTCAAAACTTTTCACTCCCTTATTGAGTCACCACTTATTCTATGAGCACCTTCTTGAGAGCATATTTGTCATTCTTGTGTTTGCCCCAAAACTTGGTTAATTATGTCATGACTTTGATGCTTGTATCTCTGATATCTTTACTTCTAGTCTACACTTGAACTTCAGAGGTGCCTTGGCATTTATATTGTGCTCTACAAACAAAGGAAAGCGAGATACCACTCTATCATACCTTACTATGAGCATTGCAATGTTGCTTATATTTATGTTTCATGCTACTTATTATTATTTAGTTGGTTTCTCTTCATAGCTTGCAATTACTATTGAGTAGACATAGTTGCATGCTTCTTATTATGAATGGTTTAAGCATCTACTCCTGTGTTGAGAATATATACATCATATAAAGCAAATGTGTTTGTGAAAGTTCTTTTATCGCACTCTGTTTTCAACTGAATTACTTGAGGACAAGCAATAAGCTAAGCTTGGGGGGAGTTGATACGTCCAAAACGTATCTACTTTCCCGAACACTTTTGCTATTGTTTCTCCTCTAAACTTGTGTGATTTGGATACAACTAACACGGACTGACGCTGTTTTCAGCAGAATTACCTTGGTGTCTTGTTTTTGTGCAGAAAATCAACTATCAGGAAAAATATCGGGAAGTATGCCAAAAATTATATTTCACCTGAAGACCCAAGGAGCCAGAAGATGAGACGGAGAAGGGGGCCTGGGGGGCCCACACCCCTGCCAGGCGCGGTCCCACCTCTGGCCGCGCCTAGGGGTGTGACCATCCCAGGCACCCCCTCGGCCTCCCTGTGCGCCTATAAGTTTCCTCTCGACCTAAAAACAGAGAGGGTTCGATAGTTTTCCAAAAATAGTTCTGCTCCTCCGCCGCCACCAGAAACCAAGATTCGGATCCAGAAACTCCATTCTGCCACCTTGCCGGGACGGGGAATTTAGAGAGGATCATCGCCATCATCATCATCAACGCATCTCCATCAACCATCGATGTTTCCCTCATCCATGAGTGAGTAATCCCCCGCTGTAGGCTTGGGGATGGTAGGGATTGGATGAGTTCTATCATGTAATCGAATAAGATCTATTAGGGCATAGTGCCTAGTATCTCTATTAGTGCTATTTGACTTTGTTGCAACTTGTTGTGCTTAATTCTTGTCACTAGGGCCCGAGTGCCATGATCTCAGATCTTAACTTATTATTGAATCATTATAATAGTACTGTTTGTGATATTATCTGGTGTACATATTTCATTTTCCGGATCCAAAGGCCCCAAACTAACAATAATTGGGACAACCAGATGGGATGGCTGTGGTGTGAGGATGACATGTGTTCACGGAGTGTAAATGCTTTGCTCCGGTGATCTATTAAAAGGAGCACCTTAATTTCCAGTAGTTCCCTAGAGGCCCCGCTGCCACGGGTTGGCTGGACAGAAGATGTTGTGCAAGTTCTCATTGCGAGCACGTATGACTATATATGGACCACATGCCTAGGATTGTTTAGTACTTGGATGCTTGTTATTATTTATCTGCAACGCCCTAGATCTTGAAGTTACATGTTTAGACTCGTCCATGCAACGCCCGTCCATCCATCCTATGCCTACCACACTCGAATCCTACGTTTACCATTACTGTTACTATTGCTCATGTTTTGATGTTACTGTTGCTTTGCTGTTGCTACTATCAAACTATTGCTACTGATAAACTTCTGTGAGCAAGAACTTGTAACATTCCAAAAATCATGTTTTCAAAGTTTGCCTATCATCCATGCATTCATAATCATTTAGGGATCATTTTCAAAGTCATTACAAAAACAGAAGCATTTGAATGCTTATTATTTTATGTAAACAAAGCATTGGCCCAATGCTACTCTTTAATGTAAGATTGATTGTTCTAAAACCAAATATATTTGATACTATGGTTGAATGTTGTATTCCAAAGCTTGGATAAAAATTTCAAAAACAAAATATGATTTTAAAACCATTTTTAGATCTTTATTAAAACATATGTAAAGGCACTGTTTTCTTTGAAAACTCCAAAGGACCAAGCAGGTTGATGAAACAACATGCTTTTATACTTAAATATGTGCAGGTTTCACTTTATAAAAATTCAGAAAGAATTTGAAATCAAACACATTTGAATTCATATGAAAATGTTTCCTGAAAATCGAAATGGAAAAAGAAAAAGAATAAGGAAAGCAGAAAAGGCCGGCGCTGCAAATTGGCCCAGCAACGAACCCAGCCCACTAAGCCCACCCGGGGCCATTTCCCTCTGCCCTTTTCTCACCCGCACCGAACCAACCTAACCCGTCGCTGACTAGTGGCCCCATCGCCACGTCGTCATCGTCCTCCCTAGAAACCGCGCGATGAACACGTCGTCGCCGCTGTTACCTCGCGCAATCAAGACGAATCAATTCCTTTGATTTCGCCAGTAATTCGCCCAGCCTTCACCTGCTACTTAATCCCCTCCCCACCACGGTCATTTCCCCTCACACCACTCGCTCGCTCCGCCACCAGGCTGCCTCTATTTCGCGTTGCATCGCCGCATACAGAACCAGCTCCGGCGACTGATTCCGGTAAGTTCCGAGCGCCCCTCGCCTTCAGCTTGACCCTTGTCGAGTTCTCCATGTCTCTGTGCTTCTCCTGATGCCTTTGGTTTGGCCATGCATGACCCATGTCGCCGTCCCCGACCACGTCAGCAAACGACAGAACCGCCGCCTAACTCCGATGAACGATTTAGGTAATACCAGACTGCCCCTTGCCTTCTCTCTGACCCTATCTTGATCGCCAGATTGTTGTGCACACCCTGGCACCTTAGGTTTTTGTCAGGGCGGTCCACATTGTCGGTAATGTCGTCGTCTACAGGAACCCGACATCGCCCGCAACTCCGACGAGCCCCAGTGACCTCCATAGCACGCCCCCGCCCGCGCCAGCAAGTAGTTGAGCATCAGTGCGACCTTGCGAGTCCGGTAAGCACCTCTGCCGAACCCAGCCCCCTCCGTAGCCGCCGGAACACCACTGACAGAGCGTCGCCGCCACGCCGCCGTCACTGGCGCCGCCCATCCATGGTCTCTTGCTTGGCAACCGTCGGATCTAGATCCAGCGCATAGGAATAGATCACTTATCGAAGGGGTACGTTTTAGATCTGGCTGTGCGTTTTTATTTAGATCCTGCGGCTCTCGTTGATCGATCCGGCCGAAATGGTATCAGCCAATCAGGAGCTGCCGCGTGGCCTGTTCTTCGTTTTAAAAATCTGAATTAGATCTATTAAGGATTCAAACTTGCAAAATTCATAACTTTTGATCCACACGTTCAAATTTTGCAAATTTTATATCATTGGAATGAGGAGAAAGAATTCTATCCATTTATGCAATGTGTTTAATGTTTTGCTTCTGTAAAATTGATTATTTTTACAGAGACATTTGTAGGCTTATTTTGAGTATAGAAATTATTTGAAAAATGATTTAAAGATCAAATAAAGTTTATTTAGTGTGTCTTGCTCTTGTTTATGATTCAGTACTGTATACTTGTCTTTTTGGGTGTAGAAAATCATCACATAAGCATATGCATGCATTCATATATTTTTGATTGTATATTTTTGATATGTGATTTTGGTGCCAATATTTTATGTGTAGATTTTGGTGCTAATAGTGATTGTGGTTGTGAAGATTGTTGCTACTCCCCAAAATACCAAGGCAAGTGGTGCTTCATGTTTTAATCCCAATATTTTACCTATGCATTAGAAATATTTTGTATAGGACCTGCATGATTATTTTGCTAAGTATCTATATGCTATGCTTGGGAAATCCTAGTAGTTGTAGAATTGTTAGAATTTCTTCTAAGTTAAGATTCTTACTATTGCCATGCTTAGCCTAGATAGTAGCAACCAAGGGTGGATTATATATTCATCCTATGAGAAATATTTCTAAGTCTTGACTTGTGTTTTGCTTAATAAAACAACTAAGTGAATGAAACACCTGGGTGGAATGGAAAGAATGGTTTGTGTTGAGTGGTTACACAAGGCCCATTCCTATGGTTTACCTTGTGTATCTCACTTGTGGATTGCCACCCAGGAACAAAGGGATTTAAGATGCCAAATGTTAAGAAGCTTCTAGTGCAGCCACATGGCATTATGGACTCTGCCTGGACCATATAGGTTGCAATAACTTAGCCAAATGGACAGTTGGTGGTAGGGGAATGATAGGTTTGGAGCGCGTCCATTTTGGTCTAAGGGAAGGCTTCTGAAAGGTCCTGTCTTGGTGAAAATCAAGTCTTGTGTGGAAAGTGCACAACCACTGCAGATGGAAGAATCTAAGTACTTAGCCATGTCCCTGGTATTGGAAAATTTGAGCATCAAGACATGGAAGCTATCAAGAATCTCCTCATCCCAATTTTCTAAGTTAAAACTTGTGGTTGAACAAGGGTGGAGGTTCACCAATTTCTATTGGTGGTTCCTTGGGAAAGTTTTGTCAAAGAAAAACTTAGTGTTTTCAACTAATAGGTAAAACCTATTTTGAGTAAAGCAAGCCTAAGCTACACTTGCCAATACTAGATGTTAATGTTTAACTAAGGTATCACTTGC
The DNA here is from genome assembly GCA_916181665.1 of Avena sativa. Lineage (NCBI taxonomy): Eukaryota > Viridiplantae > Streptophyta > Magnoliopsida > Poales > Poaceae > Avena > Avena sativa. Next base: position 408,766,632 of record OV702285.1, on the reverse strand, counting down.
CAATACTATTCCAATGTATTGACCCACTATGGCTGTAACTTGTGATGTTGCAGGTTACTCTGATGATGATTAGGGGTTATGAGTCTACACTCAACATGATTGCCTGTGGCACATGAAGATGAAGACTTTACTTATATTGTTATGTTAAACTCTTGTATTAGGCCTGTGGCACATGAAGATGAAGACTATGTTATCTCTGGAATGACGATGTAATAATGACCTTTGTTTCTGTGTACTTCATCTTAAACTGTGGATGCTAGCAATTGATCCAGGGACTAGCATTGCAATCACAGGGATCCTTACCTTTAAAAGGGAGGGATCTTATAGAACTATTTCCAGGTGCAGCTGAATTGACAACTCAGTTGTTAAGGCTTGCAAGTATTCTTTGGATCCCCTTGTGTCGAATCAATAAATTGGATAATACTACCCGCGAAGACTGTTGCGATCCCCTATACTTGTGGGTCATTAGTTGACCGTGGGGATGTGGCACCCCGATGCCAGAACCCCAACAATGACCATTGTGTCTTCAAACTTTGCTTGGATTGGCTCCAAACTTAGTGAGCTTGTTTCTTATTTTTAGTACTTTGATATGATTAGTTGGTTTGGGTTTTGGATCAATGGAGAATTAGATTTGAGAGTGATTTAGTCAGTTCAGACTGCTGCGATTTCAGTACAAAATAGTTTTCATAAGCGAAACGTTTAGGCAGGCAGACAATACCTGACTAAGCTAAAATTCAGTGAATATGTTAGGAACACATATGTCTGCCTGTCTACCTAGTTTGCTGATTTTTGTACATATGTTTTAAGATAAGTTTGTTGATTAAGTATGGGGTAGAAACTGTGATATATATGCTTTGTTTTAATCTTCATACTTGTGGTTGTTGTTGTTTCCTGTTGGCAATGTGACATGTGTTGTACATCTCTACATGTTCAACAAAAGGCTATATACCTAGCTTACTTATAGTGGAACTTGCATGCACCAGTTGATTCATAACCATGGGTTTTCCTCCTTAAGTTGAGGAGATTTGCCATGTAAATCATTGTCTCAATTGTCCATGTGATAGTTCTTTTATTTCCACTGCAATATATGTTGGTTCAACCTATTCTTGAAGTTCATCATAGGCCGGTGGCGTTGTGTACTTAAGTGGGATCAGAGGTGAGATCTCATTTGTAATTAAGTTTCAGAGCAAGGTTTCTTTGGACTGAGTGCATTTTATTGTAATAAAGGATGGAAGTGAATACCAACAAAATGATTTTTTTGAACAGTACAAATTAATAATCTTGGAAGCGCAAGATTAAATACTTGTTGTATGTGAAGTATTACTGGAACTCCGTGTTCTCCAATGTGATTCCTCAATACTTGAATGATGATCACAAGGAGGTACTTCATCTCCAATCTCGTGGGTTCATCCAGCAATGGGTTGATGGAAATGTTTTGAATCATATCATTCATGAGACACATGCACACAGCTTACAACATAAACTGGAGGACTCGTATGCCCACAAACAAGGTCCCAATAAGATGCTACTAATAAGAAAATGGTGTGTTTGAGGTACAAGGTGGAGCTCTAATTGCATATGTGGATAAATTTGAGGGCATTAAAATCAACTATCTTTAATGTGAATCACATTTGAAGATGAATTGAGAGCCTTTCTGCTACTTGGAACATTAATATACACTTGGAAGACCTTCAAGATCACAATATGCAACTCAGCATCTAATGGAGTTCTAACTTAGAACCTTGTGAAAACCAAGATACTAAATGTATAGTCCATCAAATTTGTCGATAAGGATGGTTCTTCCTCACGTTCTAAAGTGTTGGGTGATCAATTCAAATGGAAGAAGAAAGAGTAGAGGTCCGAGTAAGTGAGGAGAAACAAGTATAAGTAAATAAAAATGCAAAGACAAGTATGCTAATTTGTATGTCATCACTGCCATTATAAATGCCACATCAAGTGCCATTGTAAACAACAAAAGAAAGTCAAAAATAAAAATAAGAAGAAAGTTCAAAAATTAAAATGATAGTGACATTTGTAGGGGTTCGTAGCATGGAAAACAAAAAAATGTACCGCATGAACACACACAAGCGAATATCTAATCTACTAGATCGGTGCAACGAGATGATAGAGTACTAACCCTCAAAGATTCCAAAGTGGTTAACGATATCGTATTCTCATGGTTGATGTAGTCGTTCACTTGCCGATCTCAAGGTCGCGAAGAAGATCCTTCCGACGGATCGTTCCGGCAATGCTCCCTTATTCCAGCAATCGATCACACGTCCGGTACTCGATGAAGATATTCATGTCCCTTGTTCCAGCAGGCAGCGAAGGTCGTACATCTCTCCTCGTGATTCCAGCAGCTCGACGGCGTGGTGGTGTATGTAGAGAGAAAATACTGTCGGGCTTCCCCTAAGCCGGGGCGTGTATGGTGGAGTATAAGAGGGTCTCGGCGATCTAGGGTTTAGAGGACCGAGGGGTGGTAGTGGCCGGCGGCTAGAGAGGGCCTAGACGGCGGCGACTTGGGGTGGTGGCGCGGCCAAGCTAGGGTTTGCGGTGAGGGGTAAGGGGCGCCCTACCCCTCCTTATATAGCTAGGAGAGGCGGTTAGGGGGAGGGGAGTCCTCCCCTAACTCCTCCTTGTGGCTGGCGGCAAGGGGAGGAAGGGAATCCTTCCCTAAGTGGGATTCCTTTCCTCCCTCCACTAGGCAACCATGTTGGGATTTGACTTTTCAAATTGACGTTTGACTTACAAACTAGAGTTTGATTTCTATCTTCCCATTGCCCAGCCAAGTGACCTAGTACATGATGCAATCATTCCACTTTGGTATGACACATACATGTACCCTTCCAACTCCGGATCGGTGGACCTTCGAGACCCTTCTAGAACATTCTGGTGAAAACACCGAAACCATTCCCGAACTCTAGAATTGGACTTTCCTTATATGAATCTTATTCTATGGACCATTCCGGATCTCCTCGTGATGTCATGGATCCAATCTGAGACTCCGAACAACAATCGGTCTCTTACTCACATTCCATATATACTAAACAACTATCGAAACATTAAGTGTGTCTCCCCACGGTTCATGAATATGAAGACATGATCGAGAATCTTCTCCGATCAATAACCAATAGAGGAATCTTGAAATTCATATGGCTCCCACAAATTTCTACGATTACTTCGTGATCGAATTAACCATTTACATACGATAAAAATTTCGCTTTGTCTCATGATACTTTACTTATCCGTGGGTTTGATCGTCGGTATCTCTGCATACCTAGTTTAACCTCGCTACCGATAAGTAATATTTACTCGTTCCTGTGATATGTGATCCCTTGTGATCCAGTCACGTGCTTGCAAGCTAATTGGATGAAATTCCACCAAGAGGGCCCAAATTATATCTATCCGTCATATGGATGGACAAATCCCACTCTTGATCCATGTGCCTCAACACATACCTTCCTAACACTCAATGTCACCTTTATAACCACCCAGTTATGAAGTGGTATTTGATGTCATCAAAGCATCCGTCCGGTGATGGTGATTAACATGATCTCGTGGTCGAAGGATTTAGGCTACTATGTATCTGAAAGCTTATAGAAAACGAATTATTGAAATGACTTGATCTTATGCTACGCTTAACTATAGGAGTATTTCCATCACATCATTCTCCTAATGATATGATCTTGTTATTAATAACATCCAATGTTCATGATTAGGAAACCATAATCATCTATTAATCAAGAAGCTAGTATTACAAAGAGGCTTTACTAGGGACTCTTACATGTTTACAAATCACACAAGTACTAATGTTTCTAGTTAATAAAATTATAGCATGGATGTAAACATTTATCATAAACACAAAAATATAATAATAACTAATTTATTATTGCCTCTTGGCCATATCTCCAACAGTCTCCCACTTGCACTAGAGTCAATAATCTAGATTACATGGTAATATACCTAACACCTATGGTGGTTTGGTGTTGGTCATGTTTTGCCCTCGGGAGAGGTTTAGTCAACGGTTCCGCCACATTCAGATCTATGTGTACTTTGCAAATATTTATGTCACCATCTTGGACATGCTCTCGAATAGCGTGAAAATGCAGCTTGATATGCTTCAGCTTCTTGTGTGACCTTGGCTCCTGCGCATTGGCTATGTCACCCATGTTATCACAGTAGATAGCCATTGGGTCCAGCGCACTAGGAACCACACCAAGCTCCATAATGAACTCCTTCATCCATATCGCCTCGTGTGAAGCCTCCGAAGAAGCTATATATTCCGATTTAGTTGAAGATCTCATCACAACGCTTTGCTTTGCACTCCTCCAGCTCACTGCTGCACCATTCAAAGTAAATACGTATCCAGATTATGATTTAGAATCATTCGGATCGGTGTTCCAACTAGCATCGGTGTAACCATTAACAACGAGTTTTTCATCACCTCCATAAGAAAGAACCATATCCTTAGTCCTTCTCAAGTACTTAAGGATGTTTTTGACCGCTATCTAGTGATCTACCCCTAGATCACTTTGATATCTGCTAGTCAAACTAACAGCATAGGCAATATCTGCTAGTCAAACTAACATCATATGCCAAACTAACTTAGCATGGCATACATGGTAGATCCTATGGCCGAGGCATAAGAAGTCTTACTCATCCTCTCTCTATCTTCTGCCGTAGCGGGACTTTGAGTTTTACTCAATGTCATAGTGGGAAACATGGGCAAGAACCCTTTCTTGCTATCTTCCATTCCAAACCTCTTTAGAACCTTTTCCAAATATGTACTTTGTGAAAGAGCGATTAAGCGTCTCGATATATCTCTATAAATCATTATGCCTAATATATAAGCAGTTTCGCCAAGATCCTTCATTGAAAAACTATTATTCAAATAATCTTTGACAGTTTTAAGAAGTTCTATATCATTCCCAATCAACAATATGTCATCCACATATAGCACTAAGAATGCTACAGAGCTCCCACTCACTTTGTAGTAAATACAAGCTTCTCCATAAGTTTGTATAAAACCAAAACTTTTGATCACCTTATCAAAATGTTGATTCCAACTTTGGGATGCTTGCTTCAATCCATAAATGGATCGTTGAAGTTTGCATACCTTGTTAGCATCTTTAGGATCGACAAAATCTTTGGGTTGTACCATATACAACTCTTCATCAATGTCTCCATTGAGGAACACCATTTTGACATCCATCTGCCATATCTCATAATCGTAATATGCAGCGATTGCTAACAAAATCCTCATAGACTTTAGCTTCGCTACCGGTGAGAAAGTCTCATCGTAGGCAACTCCTTGAGTTTGTCGGAACCCTTTCGTGACAAGTCGAGCTTTATAGACGACTACAATTCCATCAGCATCTGTTTTCTTCTTGAAAATCCATTTGTTCTCGATAGCCTTGCGGCCATCCGGTATGTCCACCAATGTCCATACTTGGTTTTTGTACATGGATACAATCTCCGATTTCATGGCTTCTCGCCATTTATTGGAATCTAGGCTCATCATCGCTTGTCGCAGGGTTGTCGGTGTCATCCACCAACATGACACTCATAACGGGATCATACCAACCAGGAGTGGTACGAGTCCTCGTTGACCTGCGAGGTTTCGTAGTAACTTTGTTCGAAGTTTCATGATCTTTATCATTAGCTTCCTCTCCTATTGGTGTAGGCGCCATAGGAAATTCTTTCGGTGTTGCGCTACTCTCAAATACTAGAGAAGGTTCAACAACCTCGTCGAGTTCTACTTTCCTTCCAGTCACTTCTTTCGAGAAAACTCCTTCTCTAGAAAGGATCCATTGTTTTTAGTGAAGATTTTTCCTTCGGGTCTATGATAGAAGGTATACCCAATAGTTTCCTTCGGGTATCCTATGAAGACGCATTTTTCTGCTTTGGGTTCAAGCTTGTCGGGATGTAACTTCTTTACATAAGCTTCTCAACCCCAAACTTTAAGGAACGACAATTTAGGTTTCTTCCCAAACCACAATTCATACGGTACGGCGTCGTTTCAACGGATTTAGATGGTGCTCTATTTAAAGAGAATGCGGTTATTTCTAATGCATAACCCCAAAAAGATAATAATAAATCTGTAAGTGACATCATAGAATGAACCATATCTAAGAGAGTTCGATTACAACGTTTGGACATACCATTACGTTGTGGTGTTCCCGGCGGTGTCAATTGTGAAAGTATTCCGCATTTATTCAAATGCTCGCCAAACTCGTAACTTAGATATTCACCTCTATAATCAAATCGTAGAAATTTAATCTTCTTGTTATGTTGATTCTCTACTTCACTTTGAAATTCCTTAAACTTCTCGAAAGTTTCAGACTTATGTTTCATGAAATAGATATACCCATATCTACTCAAGTCATCCGTGAAAGTAAGAACATAATGATAACCACTGCGTGATGCCACACTCATCGGGCCACACACATCCGTATGTATGATTTCCAATAAGTCCGTAGCACGCTCCATCATACCATAAAATGGAGTCTTAGTCATTTTTCCCATCAGACATGCCTCGCATATTTCAAGTGATTCAAAATCAAGTGATTCAAGAAGTCCATCGGAATGGAGTTTCTTCATATGCTTCACTCCAATGGGACCAAGACGACAGTGCCACATGTATGTAGAATTGTCATTCAATTTCAAACGTTTAGCATCTATATTATGAACATGTGTATCACTACTATCGAGATTCAATAAGAATAGACCATATATCAACAGTGTATGACCATAAAAGATATTACTCATATAAATCGAACCGCCATTATTCTCGGACTTAAACAAGCAACCGTCTCGCAATAAACAAGATCTTGATATAATGTTCATGCTCAACGCAGGCACCAAATAACAATTATTTAAGAATAAAACTAATCCCGGTGGTAGATGAACAGGGAGCGTGCCGACCGCGATCACGTCAACCTTTGGTCCATTTCCTACGCGCATCGTCACCTCCTCTTTTTCTAGTCTTCGTTTATTCTGTAGCACATGTTGTGAGTTACAAATATGAGAAACCGAACCAGTATCAAATACCCAGGCACTACTATGAGTACTAGTAAGATACACATCAATAACATGTATATCGGATATATTTTTCTTCTTGATGTTGTCGTTCTTCAGATCTGCCAGGTACTTGGGGAAATTCCGCTTCCAGTGACCTTCTCCCTTGCATTAAAAGCACTCAGTGTCAGGTTTAGGCCCAGCCTTGGTCTTCTGTGTAGGCACGACAACTTTCTTCCCGCCCTTCTTGAAGTTACCCTTTTTCTTAGGATTGCCTTGCTTCTTGAAATTGGTGGTCTTATTGACCATCAACACTTGGTGATCTTTCTTGATATCCACTTCCGCAGACTTCATAATAGGGAAGAGTTCTAGTTACGACTTATCCATGTGTTGCATGTTGTAGTTCATCACAAAGTTCGTGTAACTAGGCGGTAGTGATTGGAGGAGACGGTGAAACCCCAAAGCATTAGGAATCACTATACCCAAGCTTTGGCGCTTATTGGCATGCCTAGAAATCTTAAGCACGTGTTCACTAACGGAGTTGCGCTCTTCCATCTTGAAGTTAAAGAACTTTTTAGAAGCCTCATAACTCTCAACTGTCGCGTGAGCATGTGGGTCAAAGTTCTCAAACCTTTTCTGAAGCTCCGATTCCAAACCATACAAGATAGCACACTGAACTGTGGAGTACTGATTTGTCCTAGCAAGGAAAACATTCTTCACCTCATCGGTAGCTGATGACGCCCGGCACTATCGTGGGACGCTTCGTTGGAAACCCCAAGAGCAAGGTGTGATGAGTACAACAACAAGTTTTCCCTCAGTAAGAAACTGAGGTTATCGAACCAGTAGGAGGAAGGAAACATCTCAAAGGTGATGCAAGAAACGTGGAAACCTATACAACACAAACTCAAGACTTTGCCCCAACGAATTAGTGATGTTGTCAAGCTCACCGGTTTGTTGTAACAAAGGATTAAACGTATGGTGTGGAAGATGATGGTTTGCAGCAAGTAAACATGTAATAGTGGAAGATGAATCAATGGTAAGGATTGTACCGGGGTCCATAGTTCACTAGAGGTGCTCTAATTAGATAAACAACATGGCATGAAGGGTAAACAAATTACAGCAGGGCAATTGACAGGAATTGAGCATGGCATAACAATTCAATACTAGAGAAAAAGATCCTATGAGATTCGATTGGGCAATACAACAATATACATAAACCACCATCCAACTACATCTATGACTAGAAGTCCACCTTCAGATTATCATCCGAACCTACCCCCCCCCCCCCAGTATTAAGTTGCAAGCAACAAACAACTGCTTTAAGCAAAGTGTATAAGGTAAACAATCTACTTGTTTCATGAACAAGAGACCGTTGTTTTCTCCCTAGTGGCAACAGCACATCTACAACCGAATAGATTTATGTCACTTCCCTTGGAAACTAGAGGCATAAACCCACTATCGAGCATAAATACCCCCTCTTGGAGTCACTAGCAACTACTTGGCCAAGATAGCTACTAACAACGGAGAGCATGCAAGATCACAAACAACACAGATATGATAGAATCAAATAGACAAAACCATTAATCAATCTGACATAGTAATATCAATATCCATCGGATCCCCGCAAACACAACATGCATGACTAAAAATAGATTAGATCTTGATCATGAATGGAGATCACAAGATCTATATATGAAAGCACAAGGAGGAGATACAACCATCTAGCTACTACATGGACCCGTAGTCCAAGATGGAACTACTCACGCTTCATACCGGAGGCTAGCATGATGAAGAAGAAGGCCTCCGGGATGATCTCCCCTCCGGCAGGGTGCCGGGAAGAACTTCAGATCCCCCGATCTAGAAACGATGTTGGCGACGGCTACAGAAGGTTTCGTGGAGTTTTGATCGGGTGCCTAGGGTTTTTGCATCGGGGGATTCTTATAGGCGACGGGGCGAGCCAGGGGAGCCACACCCTACCCAGGCGTGGGGTGGGCCCACCCGCGCCTAGGGGGGTTGGCCGCCCTATGGAGCCCCTCCGTCTTGTCTTCTAGATTCGTGTCGCCCACGGTAAAATATTGACTTTGGCTTTTGTCCCATCCAATTCCGATAATATTGACTTTCTTCCTTTCTGGAACCAAAAACAGAAGAAAACAGGCAACTGGCACTGTGGCAACTTGTTAATAGGTTAGTTCCAGAAAATATATAAAAACACCTCAAAGTGTAGACAAAGCAAAGCAAAGAAAAGTAGATACTAAACAAGCATGGAGCATCAAAAGTTATAGATATGTTTCCAATGTACTAGTAGCATCAGCTGCAGATGGGTCACCCAGCGGTGCATCCAGCACATAGGTCAACTGACCAGCATTAAGGACAATACTCAAATTGCGGAACCAGTCTGCGAAGTTGCTTCCATTGTTTTTCAATTTTCTTTCTCTAAGAAAGCACTAAAATTGATGGTAGGGGCTGCCATGATCTACAACATATTTGCAATAGTTTAGAATAAGTTTATGACAAATTTGAGTTTAACTAATACTTAAATTAATCTAGGTGAACTCCCACTCAAAACAATATCCCTCACATTTTTTTAGTGATCACATGAACCAAGTCCACTACATCAAGTCCGATCATCACGAGAGATGATGTAGTTTCAATGGCGAACAATCAACATGTTCATCACATCTACTATATGACTCATGCTTTACCTTTCAGTATTCCATGTTCCGAGACCATCTCGGTACATGCTAGGCTCAACAAGATTAACCTTAGTATCCGCATGAGCAAATCTGGCTTGCTCCCATTGTATGCACACGTAGAATCTATCACACCCGAACATCACGTGGTGCTTTGAAACAATGAGTCTTAGCAATGGTGCCTACCAAGGACGAACACTTTATTACTTCATATTTTGTGAGAGTGATAATCCTATAATGCTACCATCACGATCTAAGCAATACAAGATGCATAAAAGAATTAACATCACATGCAATTCATAATATGTGATATGATATGGCCTTTCTTCTTATGCCTTAAGCACGAACATGATCTCCATCATCACCGGCGTGGCTTCAAGGTCAATGGCATCGCTCGATGGTTGTCGTCCACCAGCATCAACTATTATAACTAATTTTGATAATAGACACGCAGGTCTTAACGAGATTAAAAGACAACCATAAGGCTCCTTCCGGTTGCCAACTTACAATAAGGATCATTCTATACATCATATATAATCACAATCATGGCCATATCACATCACCGCACACCCCTACAAAACAAAGTTAAACGCCTCTAATTTTCATTGCATGTTTTACGTGGTTGGGGCTTTCGAATAAAAACCATTCTAACTTACGAACAAGAACCACAACATTGATACAAGTATTGTCAAGTGCCCATTGTAAATTGAATCTTCACTACGCTGGGAGAGACAGACACCCGCAAAGCCACTTATGCAATACAAGTTGCATGTCGAGCGTGGAGCAAGTCTCATGAATGATGTCATGTAAGGTTAGCCCGAGCTGCTTCATCCTACCATCCCGCAAGATGCAAAGTACACAAAAAGCAATCAACAAACAAAAAAATAAACGCCCACAATAAACATTGTGTTCTACTCGTGCAACAGATCTACGCATTGACACGGCTCTAATACCACTGTAGGGGTTCGTAGCATGGAAAACAAAAAATTTCTACCGCATGAACACACACAAGCCAATATCTAATCTACTAGATCGGTGCAATGATTTGATAGAGTACTAACCCTCAAAGATTCCAAAGCGGTTAACGAGATCGGATTCTCGTGGTTGATGTAGTCGTTTACTTGTCGATCCAGCAGTGCTTCCGCAGTCAGTCACACGTTTGGTACTCGATGAAGACCTTCCTCTCCCTTGTCCCAGCAGGCAGCGGAGGTTATAGATCTCTACTCGCGATTCTAGCAACATGATGGCATGGTGGTGTGTAACATCCCAAAAATACTAAACTTGAATCATCAAACTCTAATCATCAAATTTAGGATTAACAAAAACTTTTCTAAATAAAAATATAAAAGCATGCATGTGTGTATGCATTTCATTTGGAATTCTTTTGAACCGCCTTGTTTGTGTGTTTCTTTTCTTGTAAATGGATTCTTAGGTGAAATAAACATCATCTAAACATTTCCCAAACTTTTTCAACAGACAAATAAATCAAAACAAATAAAATAAGGGAATGGTCATTTTGACCAATTTAACTCCCATGCCTACTTTGGTTGTCCCAAACTTTCAGAACTTAACAGAAACTTGTTTGGATCTTTGCACCCCTTGATTGTACTCATAACAAAGTATCAAGGCCCACTTTGTGATCATCCAGAAACTTTCAAATGCATAGTTTAAATGACAGTTCAAAATTGAATCTTTATCATATGAGAAGATCCCACTTTTTCAAAAACCACTCAAACAAGCTCAACTTTAAAAACCAAAGCATCTGCAGACTCACCAGCACCAACCTAGCACACACACCAAAAATCTTCTCAAAATTCAAATCTTGAATTCTTGCGGCCATTTCATCAAACACTTTGCAGACACAAATCATCAAAATCTTAAACACTATTGTGAGCAGTGATTGAAGCCTAACTTGTCCCCTATCTAGCTCACAAACATCTCAGTAGATCATCTAGCAAGTTAAACCAAGCACTAGCCTCACTGTAAGCTGGGCAATGACATTAATGGTGAACAGCCGAAGCTCACCATGCCACCCCAGTGGAGACTGCAAGATAGAAGGAGATTTAGCCATGCCAACCTTGTCTGGGAGGCAGCCCACCGTCCATCGCCACTCCCTGTCCCAGCCGCGAGCGTTGCCAAACCCTGGACCACACGCATGGGCCGCGCCCAGCACGCCAGCAACCATGCCGAGCATGCGCCAGAGCTCCATGCTCGACCGACGCCCATAGACCGCGCACCGCCCTCGCCGCGTGCATACATGATCGCCACCAACCCAAGAGACCGACAGACATCCCCGTTCGCTGCCCCATGCCACACAGCCACCGCTCGCCGTCAAAGACGCCGCCTGTGCCGCGCAGAGCATCGCGCGTTCCAGACCAAACCGCACCGCCCCTACGCGCGCATTAAAGCCGTCGCGACTATAAATAGAGGCCACCCCAGCCGAATTGAGCACACCATCTCACTCCCCTCTCCTCACTGATCGTGCCACCCCGCTCCCGAATCAAAGCGAGCAGCACTTTGCCAGAATTTCGCTGGAGCCTGCCGCCTCTGGAGAAGAAGGGAGCCAGCGATTGGAGCCGCCCCAGGAGAAGCTGCCGGTACCAGGAGGTTCGCCGTCGTCGACTTCGTCGTTCGCCCGCCTCGCCGACCCTCGCCTGAGCCCCGGTGAGCCCCCAACGACCCCCACCTGCCGCGCTAGGTTTCTGTCTCGCCGGCGTTGCCCAATGTCGACGATGACCCTCAGCCGTTGGATTAGAACCAGATCGAACGCACCACATCGCCCCATACCGCTTCGCACCCCCCTGTCTCACTGACACGTGGGGACAGCGACTTAACCAGCCTGCGTAAGTGCTGTGCTTAGCAGGCCGGCCCAGTATCGCTTCCCGCGCAGCCCAGTTATTTGAATTTAACCTTTTTCATTTTATTTCAAACACACTTCTGTACCCAGTTTCAAAAATCAACCCCAGTCGATTCAGTGAACCAAATTTAATGAAACCAATTTTGTTAGAAAGGTCTGGGAATGCTGAATCGAAGCCCGTTGGATTCAAGTCATTTGGATCGTAGATCATCCATGGTAAAAATAACAAGGCAGAATATTAAACCATTTTTCTGCATTAAATTTGGTAAAAATAAATCTTTTCTGCATTCAAATATTTTTCAAATTTAAACCATAATAGCTTTTGAGTTGATTCCAACTCTCAAAAATCACATTTAACCATACATTTCAGAATATATAAAAATATATAGGTTTACTTACAGGAATAATGACCAAGTAATAAAAGAATGCCACATAAGGCATTTCTAGCCAATTTAATTAATTAAAATAAAAGAGAAAAACCTTATTAAATTGTGACACCACTTTAAATCACATTCCCATGGAATAAAATATGTGGTGATGACATGTGTCAACATGATCCCATGTTCGGTTTGCAGAATATTAAATCTTAAGTAGTTTTCCAATGAGTAGAAATTACTTTTCTAAAAATAAAAGGAATTAAACCAAGCTTTAATTTTGTAATGTTAGTGATGATGCTAGATCATCTATAGGACCCTTGTGTGTGATGAATGCAAGTAGTTAAGTATTGTTTGGTGATTGTGTACCTCGTATTTATTCATAGACGCTAGTACCGACCAAGGATACGAGGAGGAAGGAGGATACTATGAAGAAGAAGCCAAGGAGAACTTCAACCACTGCTCTGCACAAGGCAAGCTAACACTTGCAAGATACTCTATTTTAGCAAGCCTTACTAATCAAGTTGACCCATGCAAGCTTATACTTGCAATTGGGCAAGCTAATACTTACTTGCTACTATGTCAACTATATGCCTTAAGCATATGTGATCATATCCACTTGATAAACCAATCCTAGTTTTATTTGCAAGCCCTCTACTTTATTTCTTTATCAAAGCTTTAACTTAAAGTTGACTTAAGTGACTTGTACATTCTAGAAAGATATATTGAAGGTTGCATAAAGAGCATAAAATTTGGCGCAAGCTAGAAAATCTTGATGTCATCCTAAGGCATAAGATTGAACTTAGTGGAAACTCCACTAGTTTACTATCCCTCATTAGTGCTTACCCCCACTTGTAGATGCTAGTGCTAAGCATAAAACTTGATCAACATTAGATGGGAATACTTGGTGAAAATGGTTATGAAAACCTTAGAATGATGGATCATTCTACTGAGATGTTTTGACATCTGTTTCCGAACACCAGGTGATTTTGGTGATAGAAATGTTGAGGCATGAGCCTTAGCCCTTTATAAAACTGATGGTTGTCTGGATGCGATACCATTCCAATTTTATTGTACAACCACAATACCCGAAGATTGGGTAGGGCTTGACTGGAAACTTATATACCTTAGTATTAGTTCCCTCATGGCCAAGGTCTGAGCTGAGGCTACCTTGTGAAGATTGTCCACCTGTGCAGTACCCAAGATGACTGTTGGTCATGGTTGGGAGGCCAAACTCACAGGAGAGGTGCTTATACTAGGGCATGAAATTGAAAGGTTAGGATTGATTATCCGCATACTGAGTATGGTGAATTCAGGATTTGTTCCTGACGGATGTATCGAATGCTGTGGTGAAAGTGTACAATCTCTGCAGAGTGTCAAACTATTCAAATAGCCGCGTCCGAGGTTATGGACAGTTGGAGTGGCCATACTGTTCCCCCGTCAGATGTTTTCAAAAGACTTGTGAAATGAATGGAGACTTTGACTTGACCACAACAGGGTTGTGATATGAAATACAAGTTCCTACTTAGGAGTTATAAAATTGTGACTAGCTTATCTTGCTTCTCAGCTTAGTAGAGATAAATCTGGCTTTTGCAAAACAACCCTAGAGCCTAGTGTCCTATTATCAAAAACCCCTTTCACTTGTTAGTATTAGTTTGCGAGTACGTAAAGAGTACTCATTGCTTTGTCCCTGGCTATTCTCATGGCCAGACTATGAAGAGGAGTACCTCGAGGATGGACCTCAGGAAGGTTACGACAACTAGGATCATCTCCCATCGTCAGCATTGCCTGTGACCCCGAAGATGGAGCTTCGCCTACGCTACCGTTATTATTACGTATTCCGCTGCTTGAAGTTGTATTAAGAACTGGATCATGAGATCCCTATTTGTGTAAGACCTTATGTATGGTTTGTAATGGATGATGTACTGTGGTATCCAATTCTATTATGTCTCGAAAAAATGTTAATCCTGGGATTGCGATGTATGACATAACAGGCATCTGGGATTAAAAATCCGGGTGTTGACATGGCGGAAGTAGAGGGGAAATCCCGCAGGGTTTCGCCTAAGCCAGAGCGGGTATGGTGGAGTAGAAGAGAACCTCAACGATCTAGGGTTTAGAGGGACGAGGGGTGGTAGTGGCCGCCGGCTAGTGAGGGCCTAGGCAGCGGCGACTTGGGAGATCCCTAGGGCGGCGGTGACTTGGTGTGGTGGCGCCGCCAAGCTAGGGTTTATGGTGAGCGATAAGGGGGGCGCCCTACCCCTCCTTATATAGGTGGGAGAGGCGGTTGGGGGGAGGGGAGTCCTCCCCCAACTCTTCCTTGTGGCCGGCGGCAAGGGGAGTGTAACATCCCAAGTTTGTGATATATGTAAATAGTACTTAAGCATTTCATGCATCTGTTTAAATCAATAAAATATATGCATGTGACCAAGTGTGTGAACCAAATATAAGAACAAAATCCTAAAATATGTGCAAATGGTTTAAAATATGCACCAAATTCAAGTTTGGTAATATTCTGGTATTTACCAAAGTGCCCTTGCCTTTTCCCTATTTAAAATGGCTTAAAATAAATTAAAAGGAGCTAATTATAATAAAAACAGATGTTTTAAAAAAACACAGGGGTTTCCCTGCAAGTTCCAGCCCCTAGATCGCTGATCTGTACTACGGGTTGATCTTCAGTTTTGCCAGGGGGTGTTTCGCAAAACTTTCATCGTTTTCTCAAGCTGGAAGCTGCTCCGTGTCTTGCGCGCCACCGTCGATCCGCGCCGCTCGGCCGCCGCCATCCATCGTGCTCCCGGGCGAGGATAAGATCAAGAGGCGTCATGTCCTTCTTCCCCTCTCTCTCTCTCTCCCTCTCGCAGTTCCTCTCTCTCTCTCTCTCTCTCTCTCTCTCTCTCGCTGCAACCCGAAACCCTAGCCACCATGGCCGCCGGCAAGCCATCATTGCTGCCCTCCCCGATCCTAGTTGACCATGCCACGAGCTCCGCCTGGACGCGAGCTTCCTCCTCCCCGAAGGAATCGGGCTGGGATGCCCTCAATTGGCCGCCTCGACCCCTTCTTCCTCGACATCGACGAGATCTGCCGAGCACCTCGTCATCGCTCCAAGCTTTGCCTCGCCTTGCCATCATCCCCAAACGTTTCAGGGTGAGCCCCTAGTGCTTATGCACCCTCTCGCATCGTCATTTGCCCCGCGTATCCGTACCCCGTCGTGCACCCGAGAGCACCGCCGTCATCCCTCGCTGTAGCCGCTGCTCCAGCAACCAATAACTAGCGGATCTAGGTTCTTTAGGCTCCTCTCCCTCGCGCGGTTCAAACGCGCCCTTCCGCGTGTGCTGGGGTGGCCCGAGTCGTTGGCGGTGACTACCGTCTGCCGCTCCCCTCCGACGCGTCTAACATGCCTCCTGCGTGGCCACAAGGTGGACCCAGCTTAGCCTGGGCCCCCTTGTCAGTGACCGTGGCTAGATCTCCATGCGGTGTAGAAAGATTAGGGTTAGGGTATGATGACGCAAGCATGATGTCATAAATCTTTTAATCGTTTCTAGAAATGGCAGAAATTGATATAAATTTGTAAAATTCATAAATAATTCATATTTAATCAGAAAAATATTTATAATATATCAAAATATTCATAAAATTAAGATCTATATGTCTAAGCAATCATCATACATTTTCAAGAAACTTTAAAACCTAGTTTAGTTGGAAGAAAATCGACACCCCTCACATACATGGGGTTCGACGATGCACCTTCGCCAGGGCATTCTGAACCCTCTTAAATCGATGTTGCACTTAGGGTTACTACATAGTCTCTAATCTGACATGTCATACATATTGTTTGCGCATTGCACTATACCATGTCTTGATTGTAGCCTTTCTTTCTGGTATTGGTTCTTCGCGATAGGATCCGAGCCCGAGGTTGAAGTAAACGACACCAAAGACCCATATCTGTCTACTGACGGACAAGGAAAGTGTAGCCTCTCATTCTGAACCTACTTTTACAAAGTATATTACTTTCTCGCTATGATGCACATGATTCCAATGTGGTCTTTTGTCAGTAGCTAGTGTTACCTATCTGTTGCACAGTTTCCCTTTTGTAGCCTTATACTCCTACCTCACTGTTCCTAGCATACCTTGGTCTGGCATTTGAGCGTTGCTAGAGCTTTTGTGACCGACAGCTTAGCCATGCATAGTAACAACGTCTGATCTGTCTGAATGATATATCAGAGATGCCAAGGAAGGTAATAAGGTAGGATATGGTCACATTGCCGAAGGAGATAACTAAATATGCTAAGGCTTGTATGGGAGGCCATGTTGGGTGTGGTTTTTGTAGGCCCATGCTCGCCACCACTAGGAACTGAGTTCATGCCTTTGGAACTGAGACGAGCGTACAACCACACGGGCCTTGGGAACCCCTCGACTGACTAACTTGCCAAGTAGATTCCATGAGTCACATAGTTCGGGATTTCCATTTGCCATACGCATTGAAAACATTTTCGAAAGAGGTGGTAAAGGAGGTGCATCATAATAGGTAGGGAAGCGTGGACCGGGTTGCTTGGGGACAATGGTGCCCCTTGTGAACCAACCTCTCCCCACATCTTTAGGGACCGGCTTCGGGACTTGACCCATTACGGCGGAACCATCCCTAGGGCGTGACTCATGGTCTCAGAGAAAGCAAGGTAAAGGTCGTGGTCAATCACCCTCTGTCGGCCTTCCAAGGAAGGGGCTAATAATATTTGGCATTAAGAATCGTTTGGTACGTGTGGGTAAAGTTCTACACCCATGTAGGGTATTAATCTTTTCGAAAAGCCGTGTTCACAGTTATGAACGCTTGGTAACCAGATTCTAAGATCATAGATAACATTAACCATTATAAAACTTGTTGATCCATGTGTGCTTAAGGATGCTTCCTCCGGGTCTAGGGGGTGATCCTAGATAGGAGGTTCTGATGAAGCTGGTGGTTATCAAGATATGATGAACAAGATGAATAAGTCGTTATCTTATCCCTTTTAAAATATTCTGAGTAGACAAGCCTCTTCTCTCTCTTGTTTAAAAATAAAGATATCTTTACGCAAAAGTAAATCCAGAGAAAGCCTTTCTAGCCAGATCATGTAGACACTAGGTTATCTAAGTCTTGCGGAGTACATTCTCGTACTTAGCCTTGCGCCATTGTTGTTTTTCTACAGATGATCTAGTTGCGACCGAAGGTGGGTTGTATGTTGAAATCAACGAGTAGTTGGGGGTCCCAGGTAGCATCCTGAGGACTATGGGATGGACGTCACTTCTTTTTATGGCCTCTTAGGCCCTTTGCTAAGTTGTTGTGTAGAACAACATAATTTGCTTTCGCTGTGTGATGTAATGTTGGGTCTATGACCTCTGGTTTGTAATAACTCTAATATCATACTCTGCTAAGAGTTTAAACTTATGATGTTGAATCCCTGAGTTCTGTAATGTTACCGAATCTTACTGTGATCTCCCATGCTTGGAGTTGAGATCATCTTAGATGATGATCTGAGGTTAGTTTAACCCTAATCCCGGGGGTGTTACAGGTTTTGTATCAGAGCAGGACTGCCTGTAGGAAACCCTTTTATTGGTCGATGTTGAGTCTAGAAGTTGACAAAACTATTTGGAAGTTAAAAATTATTTGCAGAAACTCTGACTAGGATTCTTTTTACTCCTTCTCTGGTTTGTTTCTAATGCTGGAGTTTTCTTACCCTATTTGGTTTGAAAAGGTTTTCATTTCTTACCTCTTATCTCAAACTTTTAGGATCATGGTTTCAGGGTTGTTAACTTTGTACTTGGTTGCTATTCTCAGAGTTCCAAGATATCTCAGTTTTGCTTGGTGTGTAACATCTTAGCATTCCATTGTCATGGTTTGTAAGTCAGCTAGTTAGTGTATATATTATTATGCTTTGGTACTACCATTCTTGATATGATGATACGATTATATCAAGTACTCTTTGTTCACCTTTCCGTCTTGTTCCTTTGAATCCATTGTCTAACTCCTTTTCCTCTTCTAGGATGTGTGATACCTCTCGTGCCCGTACTCGTGCTCATGCCCCTGGTGCTGCAAATGAGGGTGAATCTTCCAACCTTCCTCCACCACCGTCCATGGTCCAACTCATGGCCATGTATGAAACCAACCGTGCTAATAACATGAGGCTCGTTGAAAGGATTGAGTGCAACATTGCTCAACGCCAGAACAATCAAGTTGGTATGAAGGACTTCACACTTCTCACTCCGCCAGTTTTCAGCAGTTCCACTGAGCCACTTGATGTGGACTACTGGCTTCTCACTATGGAGCGCAAACTTCAGGTTGGTCATGTTGCTCAAGCTGATTGGGTGACTTTTGCTGCCTATCATCTGGAGGGAGAAGATGGCTCCTCGTGGGAAAATTTCTTGGCAATGCAAGAAGCTCAACATGTTGTTACATGGCAAGAGTTCACTGAAGCTTTTCGAGCTTACCATATTCCAGAGGGTCTGATGGATCAGAAGAGGGAGGAGTTCCTCAAGCTGAAGTAGGGCACTGGTTCTGTGTGTGATTACCAGCGCAACTTTAATTGTATTGCCGGCTATGCTACTAAAGAGGTCTCCACTGATGCTAAGAAGCAAGCTTTGTTCCGCAAGGGACTGGATCCTGAGGTTCGTCGTGATATCCACCTCATGGACTTTGGTAACTTCCAAGGTCTTGTCAACAAGGCTATGAAGGCCGAGAGTGGAAAGGTGGAGTATGAAGAAACCCGTAAGCGTCCTCAGGAGGGGTGCAACAAGGCTGGTTCTAGCAATAAGAAGCGTCGTGTCTTTGTGCCTTATAGTGTTGTGCCACGTGCTCCTTACAACCCAAGGTCTTTTGGGTATGCTCCTCGTCTGAATGCTACTCCAAAAAATGCTGGTGGATCAAACTACCCTTCTACTGGCAATGCATTAGGTTTTATATGTTTTAACTGTCGCCGGCCTGGCCACTATGCAAAGGAATGTCCTCAAAAGAGTGTCGCTGAGAAGGCACCACCACCAAAGAAGAATGACAAGTATCAAGGTGCTGGAAGAGGTCGCTTGAACCATATCTCTGCTAAGGAGGCTCAGGAAGATCCAAGTGTCATCATGGGTACGCTTTGTATCAATCAAATTCCAGCTAAAGTTTTGTTTGATTTTGGAGAATCGCATTCATTCTTGTCACAAGATTTTGCTCAAATGCATGGGATAAGTTTTGAGGGGTTATCCGTTCCTCTGCTAGTTCAGTCTCCTGGTTCTAGGTGGTGTTCCACCATGGTTAGTGATGGGAATCTAATTGAAGTTGCATTTCAACTTTTCCCCACTTCTTTGATTTCCCTCAAGTCAACTGACATTGACATCATTCTGGGCATGGATTGGTTGACCCACTATCAAGATATCCTTGACTGTACAACCAAGTCTTTGACTCTTACTAGTCCTGCTCGCATAACATTCAAATATTAGACCATAGGGTCACTATCTCCTTCAGCTGTTTTTATCCCTAAGGCAGAGTTGTATGCTCTTGAAGTTCTACCTCTATTAGATATTCAAGATGTTTCCGTGGTATGTGAGTTCCCGGATGTCTTTCCTGAGGAGTTGCCTAGCATGCCACCTGATCGAAGTGTGGAGTTTGTCATAGAGTTAGCTCCTAGAACTGCTCCTGTTTATAAAAGACCTTACCGTATGCCTCCTCATGAGCTTGTGGAGTTGAAGAAGCAATTAGAGGAGTTAGAAGGAAAAGGATACATTCAACCCAACACATCTTCTTGGAGAAGTCCTACCATCTTTGTTAAGAAGCGGGATACCAATATACTGCGTCTTGTTGTGGACTATCGCCCACTTAATGTTGTGACTATCAAGAATAAGTATCCTCTCCCTAGGATCAACGATCTCTTCTATCAGTTAAGTGGTGCCACTGTCTTTTCCAAAATGGATTTGAGGTCAGGGTATCACCAGATAAAGATTTGTAAGGAAGATATTCCAAAGACTGCTTTCACCACTCGTTATGGTCTTTACGAGTATACAGTCATGTCCTTTGCTCTTACCAATGCTCCAGCCACTTTCATGCGGCCTATGAACTCTGTTTTCATGGAGTATCTTGACAAGTTCATCGTGGTCTACATCAACGATATTCTGGTCTATTCCAAGACTGAAGAGGAGCATGCTGAACATCTTCGTTTGGTGCTAACAAAACTTCAAGAACATCGTCTCTATGCCAAGTTTTCCAAATGTGAGTTTTGGTTACAAGAGCTCATATTCCTTGGTCATGTTTTTTCCGCCAAGGGGTTTGTTGTTATCCCAGATAAGGTCCAAACTATCCTCGACTAGGAGTCTCCCAAATCCGTTAAGGATGTCCGAAGTTTTCTCGGGATGGCTGGTTATTACCGTCGATTCATCGAGAACTTCTCCAGGATTGCAAAGCTGATGACTGATCTTCTTAAGAAAGATAAGAAGTTTGAATGGTCTAATAAGGCTGAAGAAAGCTTCCAGATGTTGAAAACCAAGTTAACAACTGCTCTTGTTGGGGATACGCTATATGGGTATCCTCATAGCATGTCACTTATCCGGATAACCCGGGTGGCCCATAGTCGGTAGCATGGCCTATGGCCTGCTGGGCGGACCAGTTAGATGGATCCATAAGGGAGGACCATGCCGGATAAAGGAAGGTTGCGGTGGAGTCACCAGCGTACCCGGAGCCTTGGAGTGCAAGATACACAAGACTAGTAATATACAATGTAGGACTCTATAACCTGTCCGGCTAGGACTTTTCCCTGTAACCCGAGGACCTGGCGACTATATAAGTCGGGCCTATGGGAGCCTTTAGGGCACGATAACTTAGACTCTCTAGTCACCTTGCACAGCGAACCAATCCCTGTAACTCGGTGTATTGCCCTTATAGTGATTTATAGCAGGAGTATGATTCCGCCACCGTTGTGGGATCTGAACCTGGGTAAGCTGTGTTACCTCGTACCCGTCAACCGTCCGCCTTACCCCATGTCTCTAAACACGCACTATGAGGACCCCTCCATGGCGTACTCGTCGGCAATACCACGACAGTTGGCGCCCACCATGGGTCAAGAGGCGCTTCAGGATCTTCAGCGGGCGAGGACCAAGATCTTCGCGGGAATCGGCGAAACCATAGCCATCGGTCGCGTTCTCTTCTCCGGCAACATTCCGATCGTCCCTCCTGACGAGTTCTGGATCCTGGCGAAAACGAACCCTACGCGGTGTCCGATTATTCCTATCGGAGACATCCACCTCTTCATCGGCAAAACCGACTCGGGCACTAGTTCCCTTGGAGTCAGAGGAGCATCATGACCCGCACGGACCGCCTACGGGCTGGATACGTTCTCAGAAGGATCAATGTCGGATCTCTCTTTGGAGTTTGCCAGCAAAGATCGGAAAGCATCAAGACCCGCACAGACCGCTTACGGGCCGGATACGTTCGCGGAAGGATCGATGTCGGATCTCTCTTTGGAGTTTGCCGGCAAAGATCGGAAAAATTCAAGGCCCACCCAAACCGCCCCTGTGCAAGATATAAAGGTGGAAGATCACTACAAATCCGCCGGCTTCATCTGTGCGTCTGGACAGCAGAGATCCAAGTTCGTCGGCGTGGTTACCATATTCGATCTGGCATGCTACGTCCAAAGAGAGGGAGAAAACCCCGCGATTACCTGGACAGGTGGCTCCGTATACGAGCCGATCTGGCCCACTACCCTGATGATAACGCTTTGTATCACTTCGTGGAAGGACTGGACCGTGGCACGCTTCTCCGACATTCTCTAAGACGGCAGCAGGCAACAGGACGCCTTACCCTGGAAGAGATGGTGAGCACCGTCAACAGCTACGCGGAAGCTGACGCAGCAGCCCAGATGGAGCTTGCGCTCAGAGACGGAGAACCTCCGATTTAGCAGCCGCCGCCGCCACCTCCCGCCGCCATCGTCGCAGCAGCACCTCCACCTCCAGTCATCGTCGAGGCCGTTGCACCTCCACCGCCTGTCATCGAGGAAGTCCTGGCACCCTCCGACTCTGTCATTGACACGCTTTATGCTGATTTCAGTGCAGATTCAGAGGAGATAGACTTCAGTCCAGAAGAGCTAGACTCCGCTATGCAGGAGATGGAGGAGGAGTACTCGCGCGACGAGCAAGCCAACAACGCCGTCACGTCCCGAGGGGTGTTCGTCACCATTGGGACGGCGATGGATGAAGATCAACCCGGACGAGCTCCGCCTACAGCGCTGGAAAAGGGGAAGGGGCCACTTATTGCTGCTGACGATGATCACGCAAAAGTCATGCCTCCTCCGCCTAACCCAGTGCATCAGCCGCTGGAACTCGGCACCGGCCCGAGCAACAACAACACCGCAAACTTGCCGCCTCCAGCATCTACGTCTGCAGCAGCCCAAGTTACTCCAGCTGATAGAGTGATGTACGGCAATCTCCTCGTCAAGCCACTAACCGTTGCTCATATCCGGAACGTGACCCAGCTTGACGAGAAGCGCCAGCAGCTGCTGGAGGAAGCGTAGGCCATCGCGGAGCAAGGCGCTAAGCTAGATCGATATCTGGTCAACGCGCAGAAGTCCATAGAGAAAGCTAGAGCAAGGGAGGCCGAGTACAAGACTTTACTGCAGCAGCAGAAGGCTAAGAAAGCTCCGGCTCGCGTCATCAACGACCCTGGTGTACGGCGCAACCTAGGATGGGCTCCCTCGAAGCCGGCACAGGCCAAGCCATACATTGACAGTGAAGGCAAGCAGGTGATGCCCATCCCACTCCTTAACCTCGCCGTCGCCAAGACCCTTCTGGAGCAGGATAGGTCGCCTGAGGCAGTGGAACAGGTCTATGACTTAGTGGCCAAGGCGGTGAAGCAGCAGGAAAAGGCCACCTCTCAGAGGCTTGAGTCTGACCCAGCGCTCTGCCAATCTAGCTAGTACAAGCCGCCAAGGGACAGATCTCCTCTTGATGTCGGGTCCCAGACGGGTTCATCAGAACGAAGACGGAGGGATGCGCGCAACAGGATGCCATCCCCATATCCTCCGACCACGGAGAAAAGGCCCGACCTCGTCGCCCATCGCCACCGCCCCGATCTCCCCGACATCGCGAAGATTACAAGGCTCACCATCGTATAGATATGCACCCACCAAAGCAATGCGACATCATCATCCGTGACAACACGGAGCAGACCCGTCATGACGGAGAGCGCAACCAAGGACACAAGAACAAGTGACGCCATGACCCTCCACGTCCGACAAGCAACCATGATAGGCGTGAGGCGTCGCAGGAGGGTAACAGCAAGAAGGCTAACCCACCGCCACCTCCGCCTCCATCACCACCAAGCAGTCACCATGATGGAGGGGGCCCGCGTCGTTCACGCAACCCGTCCCCTGTTGACAAGAAGAAGAAGAACCCGGAGCCATACGATGCACGTTCGCGGATCGATAAGATCCACGAGGCCCGGGAAGGACCATACCTGGGACCACGTTGCTTCGGACCCGCAATACGGTCAGCAACTTACCCCAAAGGTTTCCGCATTGACAAGACCATCAAGCCCTATGACGGCACCGCCAAGCCAGCCACATGGTTGCAGGACTACGGCAACGCGGTGGAGATTTCCGGAGGCAACCCCAACGTCGCCGTCAAGTACCTCCCATTAATGTTGGCGGATATGGCTCGTCAATAGATTGACGACTTGCCGGAGAAATCTATCTACAACTGGTTGGACATGCAAGAAGCGTTCACCAAGAACTTTGAGGGTACATACAAGCGTCCCTTCACTGTGGGCGATCTACAACGGTGCGTGCAAGAGAAAGACGAGACATCTCTCTCCTACCTCTCCCGCTGGCTGGATATGAAAAATTCCTTCATAGGAGTACACGCTCAGACCGCCATGGCCACCTTCATCGATGGGTTGGAAAGGGGCATGCTGCTCCGTCATAAGCTGAAGCGCTTGTAGGACAATCACCAGTTTGACTTGAACCAGATGATTCAGTTGGCTAGTGAGTTCACAGCTGCCGACGACGATGCTCGTGGCTCCTTGCCGGCAACGGCCGTTCCAACTCAAGCTCGGAGGAACAGCAGTACAAAGCGGAAAACCGCTCTAGAAGAAAAGCAATCTACCGACATGGTCTTTATGACTTTTGCAGGACAAGGAGAAGGCGGACAACATGGACGAGGAAGGGGAGCTGGTCGTGGGCAGCAACGAGGAAGTGAAACCACCTCGTCGCCGCTCCGCGTTCCCCAAACCTACGAGGAGTACCACGAGATGCCGTTCCTCGTACACCTCGACGCCAACGGCAAGGCCACCCATACCAATCGACACTGCAAGTTCGTCAACGACCTCAAGGAAGACCAGGAGTCCGACTACAAGCAAAGTCGGAAGAACAGACTGCGAGGCAAGGGCAAGGGGAAGAAGAAGGAGGAGGAGTCCAAGGATTCAAGTGACATGGACGAGGACGTTGACCCCAAGCATGCCGCCAAGAGCGACGACAAGGGCAATAACCCTTTCGCAAAGAAGGCCCCATTCTACCACACTTTCCTTGGCACCCCCACCGTCCGACATCGGAAGACCTCTTTGAGGATCCTGATGGCCACTGTCCCCCTAGTTCCCCAGTACCTGCGTTGGTTGGAGGTTCCAATAACTTGGGACAGGACGGATCACCCAGACCTTGTGCCCACGGAGAACTAGTATGCCATGGTCATCAACCCCTTGATTGACGGCGTGGAGTTCACCAAGTGTATGGTGGATAGTGGAAGCAACATCAACATCATGTACCTGGATACAGTGTAGAAGATGAACTTGACGGAGGCAAACCTAAGGCGGACCAACACCATCTTCCACGGCGTAGTTCCTGGTCGGGAGGCTCGGTCCCTTGGATGCATTACACTTCAGGTTGCCTTTGGCAATGTTAATAACTACCGCCAAGAGCGCATGACCTTCGAGGTGGTCCCCTTCAAGAGCGTGTACCACGTCATATTCGGCCGCGACATATTCCACACGTTCATGGCCAAGCCATGCTTCGTCTACAACAAACTCAAGATACCCGGACCAAACAGCATCATCACCGTATCCGAAAGCTTTACCAAGGCAAGGGACTGTGAGATCAATGAAGAAGCTGTTGCAGAAGTTGACCTCTACAGCGAAGAATTCAAAGAGATCCAGAGCAAGGTCGATGACTCAGAGATGCCCGCGTCGAAGAAGCAGATCTCCGACTCCGCTCCTGCGTTCAAGGCCGCCATCGAGACCAAGCCGGTGGAACTTGTGGTAGGCGATGCCTCCAAGGTCACCTCCATTGGGACAAACCTGGATCCCAAATAGGAAAGCGCGCTTGTCGAGTTCCTCCGTGAGAATAGGGACATCTTTGCCTGGCAACCTGTCGACATGAAAGGTGTACCTAGGGAACTTGCCGAGCACATCTTAAACATTGATCCCAAATGTAAACCAGTGAAACAACCTCTACGACGCTTTGGAGATGAGAAGAGACGCGCCATTGGCAAAGAGATAGCTAGGTTACTTAAGGCTAGGTTTATCCGAGAAGTCCTTCACACCCAATGGGTGGCCAATCCTGTACTTGTCCCCGAAAAGGGAACCAATGAATTAATAATGTGTGTTGATTACACCAGCTTGAACAAAGCATGTCCCAAAGATCCGTTTGCTTTGCCTCGCATTGACCAAGTCATTGGCTCGACGGCTGGCTCGGAACTTTTTTGTTTTCTCGATGCATACTCAGGATACCACCAGATCAAGATGAGTAAGTCGGACCAATTGGCCACTTCGTTCACTACCCCATACGGCATGTTTTCTATGTCACGATGCCCTTTGGGCTGAAAAACGCAGGTGCTACCTACCAGCGGACAATGCAACGTTGCCTTCATGACCAAATTGGTAGGAATGTTCATGCCTATGTGGACGATATCGCGGTGATGTCTAAAAAGTCAAACGACTTAATCTCCGACTTCAAAGAAACCTTTGATAATCTCTGGAAATATAACATGATGCTCAACCCTAAGAAGTGTGTCTTCGGGGTTCCAGCCAGCAAATTGTTGGGCTTCATCATTTTCCAACGCGAAATCGAGGTCAACCCAAGGCCATCTTAAACATAAACCATCTGACATGCCTAAAGGACATTCAACGACTAACAGGTTGTGTTGCAGCAGTTAGTCGGTTCATCAGCCGACTTGGAGAGAAGGCTCTGCCGATGTACAAGTTCCTGAAGAAGACGGACGAAGCAGATGCAGCATTGAAGCAGCTCAAGGAGATTCTTTCATCAGCACCCATCCTTGCAGCACCCGAGCCTGGAGAGCCCCTGTTAATTTACATGGCGGCAACCAACCGGGTTATCAGCATCGTCGTCGTGGTAGAGCGGAAGGAACCAGGCTATGAGCACGGAGTTCAATGACCAGTTTACTATGTGAGCGAGGTCTTGACGGAATCCAAGAAGCGTTACCCGCACTACCAAAACATAGCTTATGGAGTATTCCTTGCTTCTCGGAAGCTGAGGCATTACTTTCAGGAGCACCCAATCACAGTGGTGAGCAAGACTCCACTGTCCGACATTATCAATAACAGCGACACTACATGAAGGGTCGCGAAGTGGGGAATTGAACTTGCCGCCTTTGAGATGACCTACAAGAGACGCGACGCTATCAAGTCACAAGCCTTGGCAGATTTTGTTGCAGATTGGACGGAGATGCCAGACGCTACTCCGTTGC
Organism: Avena sativa; assembly: GCA_916181665.1. Lineage (NCBI taxonomy): Eukaryota > Viridiplantae > Streptophyta > Magnoliopsida > Poales > Poaceae > Avena > Avena sativa. The sequence goes on along the minus strand of OV702285.1, from coordinate 408,739,009 downwards.
CAGAACAAGAGTACTGGGTGATGCACTTTGACGGATCAAAGCTGCTCAACGGCTCAGGGGCAGGTGTATTGCTACAGACACCAATAGGAGACAAGCTAACTACGTTCTACAGATCCACTTCGAGGCTACAAACAACATGGCGGAGTATGAAGCACTCATTCACGGACTACGTGTAGCCAAGGATATTGGCATCAAGCGCATAGTTTGTTGTGGAGATTCCGACTTGGTTGCCCAGTAGGTGGCTGGCACCTGGAATGCGCAGAACCCTATGATGGCGGCATATCGAGACAAAGTGGACGAGATAACCAAGATCTTCTTTGGGCTACGAAGTCAAGTATGTGCCTAGGGAGCAAAACGACGCTGTTGATCTGTTATCTAAGCTTGGATCAGGGTGCAAGAGAATTCCACCAGGAGTTTTCCTAGAGCACCTGCGCACACCATCCGTGAAGGGGGCTGACATCGACAACCCGGATAGAGTTGACTCTTTCGTCAACATGGTGACTAAGATCCCACCGGCTTGGACAAAACCGTTCATGGAATACCTCGAACATGGAACTTTGCCCGACGACAAAGTCGAAAGACGGCAAATAGTACGACGAGCGAAGGGTTATACCATAATTAATGGGAAACTCTACAAAAGGAGCACTACTGGTGTATACCTAAAGTGTGTTTCCTAGCTAGAAGGTATGGAAATCCTGCGCGAAATCCATCTCGAAGATTGCGGGCATCACACCGCTCCTCGATCGTTGGTCGTGAAAGCCTTCCGGCAAGGATTCTACTGGCTGACCGCGAAGGCGGACGCTGATAAGCTGGTTGAGACATGCATGGGATGCAAGTATTATGCCCGATAACCACATGTTCCTGCTGAAGAACTGCGAACAATACCAATAACTTGGACGTTTTCAGTCTGGGGGCTGGACATGGTGGGACCGTTATAGACGGTACCTTGTGGGTTTACGCATCTGCTTGTAGCAGTTGACAAATTCACTAAATGGATAGAAGCTAAACCCATTAGAAAGCTTGATGGGGCAACTGCCCTTAGGTTCGTCCAAGATCTAGTGGTGAGATTTGGTCTCCCACACAGCATTATCACCAACAACGGCAGCAATTTATCACTCAGAGAAGTGGAGGCTTATTGCTGGGATAAAGGCATCAGACTTGACCTTGCATCTGTGGCACACCCACAATCCAATGGTCAGGTTGAGTGAGCCAATGGATTAATTCTGCAGGGAATCAAGCCACGTCTTGAGGCACAGCTACATAGAGCAGCTGGAGCCTGGGCGGAAGAATTGCCATCTGTGCTGTGGAGTTTGCGAACTACACCCAACAGATCCACCGGCTACACCCCTTACTTCATGGTATATGGAGCAGAAGCAATCTTGCCTTCCGACATACTCCATGATGCACCAAGAGTAGCCGTCTACAACGAAGATGACGCTGAAGAATCCAGACGCCTAGATGTGGACCTTCTCGAGGAGGAGCGCGTTTTGGCATGCCAAAGATCCGCCATCTACCAGCAGAAGCTACGCAGCTACCATAGTCGCCGTGTTCGACATCTCTCATTTAAAAGGGGATTTGGTGCTCCGACTTAAGCAGAAGAAGTCACACAAATTATCCCCGCCATGGGAAGGACCGTTCATCATAAGCAAGGCGCTTCTCAATGGGTCTTACTACCTTGTTGACAATCGTGAACTAAAGTATAGACCCAACGAGGATCATAAGCGTAAGCGACGTGACCCGGATGATGACTACCCGGAGCTTGATCGGCCATGGAACATAGCACAACTACGTCCTTTTTACACTTAGCATTTTTTGTCTAATTGTGTATCTCTTATATGATCAATGAAATAAAGCTCTCTGGTTCACTCATATTTCTGAGTCTTTTACCTCCTTTAGTGTTCATTTTTGGATCATGTAAAACCTTTATGCACAAGTATTGCGTTTGCACTTGTGAAAATTCCTCCTACGGGCGCTAGCTTAAGTTTTCTGGTCTACACGTTCTTTGTCGTTTTTATGTGGTTCCTGGAGTAGTGACATTCGGCACTTATTGTCGGCGATTTTGTTCTTAGGTTATTGACGGTGCCATTGGGCATCATCACCTGAGCGCATGGTTCCGACAACGAGTCTTCCGACTCACGAAAAGTCAAGCATAAGAACCAAAGTAATGGATAAGCCAGCACTTGCTTAAAAAATATATACATGCTGGAAACTAGTTCTTAAGTAGCAGGAAATAACAAGCATTGTTTTCCTCCTTAAGTCACATCAACAAGTTTTTTCCGCGCATACACCAAAGGTGAAACAAATATTACAAAGTTGTTCTTCATTCCTTTTGCGCAGGAGACTTGGAAGCAGCATCGTCACCAGCCGGAGAATCACCCTCAGCGTCGGCACTGTGGTGGGACTCGGAGGAATCTTGGTTGACGCTGTCGATGGTGTTCATAGCCACGAAGACGTCGATGTCCACCAACTCGGCAACTCTGGTGTCATAACCCGCGAGTGACAAAAGGATGGCTTCATGATCAATCTCTTTGCCGTCATCGTCGACGTCGGGGATACCAGAGGTCACCGTGTCGATGTCGGCACCTTCATAGTGTGCTTTCACCATTGACAGTGCCATCCTTGCGCCAGCCCATGCAGAAGCTTTCCAGCTTGTGATACGCTCGGGGGCTCGGCGCAGAATCTTCGAGTACTTCACCACGGAGTCCGATGCCTTGATGTTTATCTGGAGGGGCTTGGCAATCTCTTTGGCTTGGGTGATGGCGGTGTTGATAAAGTTGTCGGCAAGAACCATGCATTCCTTGGATGGAGGAGGCAATCTGGTTAAACCCATAGGAGCTGCAAATTCCGTCAAGGAGCGCATGAGTTCAACAATTCAAAATATCCAGACTACAAAAATACAAGGCGGAGAAAATTTACTGAAGATGCTGGCCTCAGCTTGCCAGAGGGTGTCTGCCAAGGATTGTTTCTCTTGTTGGAGGACCTTGTACACCTCGCCATGGCGGTGATTCTGCTCATCGGCAGCTCGCTTTCGATCTTTCAAGATCGCGATCTCCTCCTTCAAGTGATTGATTTCCTCGGTGGCGGAGTCCTGCAAGGCCTTCATTGATTCTTCATACATTTTCAGCATGTCTTCTCTCTCCTTTTTAAGGATCTTGTTCTCGCTATCCAGCTGCTGAATGTGCTTGGATTGCTCGACAATGTCCTTAGCCTTGGCAACATGTTCTGCAAGTCGGAGAAAGCATAGTACACAGTAAGTACTCGGAGAATATAGGCACAAAACCAAGATGGAATGCGCAAAAAGAAAACAAACTCTTGTTTTTGATGATATGTTCCTTTAAGATGGTAGTTTTACCCTTTTCCGCTTCAAGATCTGCGCGCATCTTCTGGTACTTGTCATTGGCCATGCCCCTCCGAGCATTCTCATTCTGTGGAAAAAATAAAAAAGTTAAACCGTTGTTTAGTCTATTTGGAGCATCTAGTCGGAAATTTTCCACCTAGACGCTCGGGGGCTACAGCGAGAGTTTTTAACTTAGCAATATGCTTAGCTTTTCTTTAAGCATCTAGTCGGAACTAATTCAGTTCTCGATTCGAAGCTTGGGGGCTACAGTATAAAAAAATTTAACTCGAATATCTACTTAGCTTTTCTTTAAGCATCTAGTCGGAACTAATTCAGTTACAACTAGAGGCTTGGGGGCTACAGTATTGAAACTTATAAACACTGTGTATGCTACTCTTAAAGCATCTAGTCGGAATAGTTCATTCCATCTAAATGCTTGGGGGCTACAGTGAGAGTTTTCTAGCTTAGTCACTTTAGAGAATATAGATGCAAAACCTATGGTTTTCTGTCTACATCCTCGGGGGCTACAGTGGGATACTCATATGAAATGTAAAAGGCAAAGTAAACTTACAAGTGCGATGATCTTGAGGTTTGTAGCGCTCTCGGCTAGCAGCTTGCCAAAGGAAATGCTATTTCCTTGCAATATTTCTGCTTGTCAGAGGAGCTCCTCAAGACCGCATGTCGGAGATGTCGGTGCTGCTCTAGGAACCACAGATGTGCTACTCGGCGTAAGCGCGGGGTAGACTATCTTCGGGAAGTCAAAGGGTTTCTAGGGAGCAAGGGTGCCGCCTTCGGAAGAAGTACCAGCTTCCACCACCGCCTTGCCGCCACCGATGGCATCCTTAGCCGGAGCTTCAACCATTTGTTGAGCGGCGCTCTCCTGTGTTGCCTGCTCGCCGACAACTGCGAGTTCGGTAGAGGCGCCAGAGTCCACTTCCATGGCGGAAGGGCCTGATGCCTCCTTATCTTGTGAGCTTGTCGGGGCAGACGAGGGCTTGATGCCAGGAGTAGCAGGGGCGATGGCGAGGGAGGCATCGCGATGCAGCATGTCTTTGATATTTCGAGAAGCCCCCGATGTTTTGGAGGTCTTCTTGAGGCTGGTCGTGGCTTTCTTCCTGAAACGTGCAAAATGCATAAGTACAGGAACAAGACAGATAAATAGACAATGTCGGAGAATGAGAAGCTTACACTAATGGGGGTGCTTTGGCAAAAATCCCGGTGGTTCTTCTCTTTTCCGCCTCCAGGGCGGCGGTAGTCTTTTTGGAGGCTGCACCCTCCGTCTTCTTCTTATTGCCTCCGTCGGCAGCGTCAGAGGTGGAGCTCTTCCGCTTTCGCACCAACGGGACTTCGTCGTCGGACACGACCGTGACTTCCTTCATCTTTGGATCATAGATTTGGGCAGCCAGGTTACCCTCCTCTAGATCGCCAAGCTGTTAAGTAAGAAATCACCGTGTTAGATAAAAAAGACATTTGCAAGACGGAAGAACTGGAGTATATGTCATGCATGGAAAATAAAAACCTACCTTTGGGCACTTGCCGTCTACGAACATGTTGTAGGTGATGGTGAAGCCACGCTTCTTATCCTTCACCTTGACGATGTCCTTAAGGAGGAGCTTGACGGAGTCGCTCGAGAAGTTGTCCACGGAGATGCAGAGACTATCCCTTCTATCGCTGGTATACTCATGCATGTACTTCACGCGGTGTTGCAGAGGTTGGATTCGCCTGATGAACCAGCACATGGCTTGTTCCAAGCCGGTCAAACTCGTCTCTACAAACCATTCGATCTGCCTTATAGCGCGAGAAGCGTCGAGGTCGGAGGGAAGGGAGGCTTGGGATCTCCATGTGGAAACTTCAGCGGCGGCTCCGTCCACGAAGTCCGGGTACGTTACTTCTCGGCCCGCCAGAGGAATGTCGGGACCGTAAAAGTATGCCTGCTGCCAATTCTTGCAAGACTCATGGCCGACGATGTCGGGGAACCGCCGGCCAGGTCGAATCTTGAAGCTTATGGTGCCGCAGTTCCTAAGCTCCTCCTTACTATGTCCGGCTTCACGTTTGACGGTGAAGAAGTACACAAAAAGGTCTAACCTAGGCCTTATCCCTAGATATCCCTCGAAAAGTGCCGCAAAGTTGCTAAGCACTAAGATACTATTGGGGGAGAGGTTATGGGGCTGGACCCTATAGTGGTTTAAGACGGAGAGGAAGAAGTGGGAGATAGGCAGGGAAACGCCGCGTACCAGCTGAGCTTTTAGGTACACCTTTTCTCCGGCTTGTGGAGAAGGTGTCACCTTGCCGGCCGGCGCCGCCCTCCAGGCAAGCCCCTCCGTCGCGGGGAGGTAGCCTTCGGCGACCATCTCTTGGATATCGCGTTCGGTGATGTCTGAGCCGCGCTAGTCGCCCTTGTGCGAATCTGGCTCCTCCTCCAGTGGCTCTAGCACCGCCAAATTTTGGTCGCCGCCGGTGGACTCGATCACCGCCGATGCGTGGATGACCAAGCCCTCTGGGGGCACGACGATGGAGCCTGCCGGCTTCGCCACGGCTTCGCTCGACGCCGCCATTGCTGGAGAATTGCTGCTGCTATCCATGGGGTGAAGATTGGGTGCGAGTGGTGCAGATGGGAGCTAGGGTTTTTTCGAGGTTTCTCGCGGAGAGCTCGATGAGACGCGCGGCTGGAGGAAGAAGATGATGCGAGAAGAATGAGGTAAAAAAGTGTAAATTTCCCCACGGTTACTATTTATCATCCTCGGCGTCAAGATTCGTGCAGATTGATCGGACGGTTGCCGCGTAGACGACGTGTTTGCGAACGTGCGCGGAAATTTCGCCACGTCTCCAACCGTCGCCGCCAACGGTTCGTATCCCCCGCACGGGAAAATCGGATATGATTGTGTTATCTGCATGTGTGAGTTACGAGGCGTTGCTGACCTAAGCCTACGTCGCCCTAGATGATATGGGTAGATGAGCCGTCACATCGAAGATTCCGACATAGACAGATTCAATCCGACTATGGAAGAGTACAATGGAAGACTCAACATTTTTCTGTCTTACAAGTTAAAGATGGAGAAAGTTTTGCAGAGTTCTTTGGGAGGACTACAAGATATTGCTTGACGATTTGCCGACATCCAACTAGACGGAGCATTCATCTGAAGAGGCAAGACGGCGCAAGATCTTGGAGTTCTCCGGGGGCTACTGTTGGGGATATGCTATATGGGTATCCTCATAGCATGTCACTTATCCGGATAACCCGGGTGGCCCATAGTCGGTAGCATATCCTATGGCCTGCTGGGCAGCCCAGTTAGATGGATCCAGAAGGGAGGACCATGCCGGATAAAGGAAGGCTACGGTGGAGTCACCAGCGTACCCGGAGCCTTGGAGTGCAAGATACACAAGACTAGTAATAGACAGTGTAGGACTCTGTAACCTGTCCGGCTAGGACTTTTCCCTGTAACCCTAGGACCTGGCGACTATATAAGTCAGGCCTATGGGAGCCTTTAGGGCACGATAACTTAGACTCTCTAGTCACCTCGCACAGCGAACCAATCCCTGTAACTCGGCATATTGCCCTTATAGTGATTTATAGAAGGAGTAGGATTCCGCCACCGTTGTGGGATCTGAACCTGGGTAAGCTGTGTTACCTCGTACCCGTCAACCGTCCTCCTTACCCCACGTCTCTAAACATGCACTGTGAGGACCCCTCCATGGCGTACTCGTCGGCAATACCACGATAGCTCTGGTGTTGGTTCTCCCAGACACTAGCAAAGACTTTGTCGTCTTCTGCGATGCTTCTCACCAAAGTCTTGGATGTGTGTTAATACAATATGGGCATGTGGTTTCTTATGCGATGCTTCTCACCACATGAGAACAACTACCCAACTCATGATCTTGAGCTTGCAGCTGTTGTTCATGCTCTTAAGCAATGGAGACCTTACCTTCTCGGTAGTCGTTGTGAGTTATACTCGGATCATCAGAGTCTGAAGTATCTTTTCACACAAACTGATCTAAATATCAGGCAAAAAAGATGGTTGGAACTCATCAAGGACTATGATTTGAGTCTCAACTATCAACCTGGCAAAGCCAATGTCATTGCTAATGCGCTAAGCCGTAAGTATTATTGCAACAACCTGATTATCAAACAATCTCAACCTTCTCTTCATGAGGAATTTGCTCGATTTAATCTTGAAGTAGTTCCTCATGGATTCTTTTCTACTCTTGAAGTGAAGTATTCTCTAGAGGATCTGATCAAAGCTGCTCAAAGGCAAGATCCTGAGATTGACACGATTAAAGAGAACATTGCTAGCGGAGTTGCTAAATGTTTCTCTGTTAACGAGGAAGGTGTTCTATATTTCTTTACACGTTTGGTAGTACCAAATGGAAAGGACTTGAAGAAGATAATTCTTACCGAATCTCATGAAACACCCCTTTCTATCCACCCTGGAGGTACCAAGATGTATCGGGATCTTCGTCAAAGATTCTGGTGGTATGGTATGAAGAAGGATATCACTCGTTTTGTTGTTGAATGTGACGTTTGCCGTCGTGTAAAGGCTGAGCACCAAAGACCCGCTGGTCTCCTGCAACCACATCGAATCCCTGAATGGAAATGGGATGAATTTGGTATGGATTTCATTACTGGTCTTACTAAGACTTGGACAGGAAATGATGCCATCTGGGTAATCGTTGACTATCTGTCCAAGGTTGCTCACTTCCTACATGTTCGCGAGAGCATTAATGCCAATAAATTCGCTGATCTATATATCTCTCGAATAGTTGTCCTTCATGGGATACCGAAGAAAATCGTCTCTGACCGAGGGAGTTTGTTCACCTCAAGGTTCTGGACAAGTTTCCAACAAGCTATGGGAACCCGTCTGTCTTTCAGTACAGCTTACCATCCTAGTATCGGTGGCCAGACCGAAAGAGTTAATTAAATCCTTGAAGACATGCTAAGAGCGTGTGTCATATCTTTTGGCAAGGACTAGGAGAAATGCCTTCCTTTTGCCGAATTCTCCTACAACAACAGTTATCAGTCTAGTATAGAAATGGCACCTTTCCAGTTCTTATATGGAAGAACCTGTCGTACTCCTTTGAACTGGTTAGAAGCCGGCGAAAGAAAGTTCTTTGGACCGGATATGATCCAGGAAGGAGAAGATCAAGTTCGTATCATTCGAGATCGTTTGAAAACTGCTCAATCTCGCCAGAAAAGCTATCATGATCGTCACCATCAACATGTTGAATACGAAGTGGGTCACCAAGATTATCTTCGGGTCAATCCTTTAAAGGGTGTCCATCGTTTTCGTATCAAAGGAAAACTGGCTCCTCGCTATGTTGGTCCTTTTCATGTTCTTTACAGGCAAGGTAAACTTGCATATCAATTGGAGTTGCCTGCAAACTTCCCTGAGGTGCATGACGTCTTTCATGTGTCTCAACTCAAGTGTTGCTTCAAAGACCCTGTCTGTGGTGTTGATCACCAAACTCTTGATCTCTAGAAGTATCTGACTTATCGTGAGTATCCTGTTCGTATCCTTGATGAAACCGAGCGCAAGACTCGTCGTCAAAACATCAAGTTCCTGAAAGTTCAGTGGTCTCATCACTCTGAGGATGAAGCAACCTGGGAACGAGAAGATCGTCTTTGATCTAAGTACCATGCCTTCTTTCTAAAATTTAGGAATCTCTGAACGAGATTCTTGTAAGGGGGTAGAGATGTAACAGTCCAAGTTTGTGATATATGTAAATAGTACTTAAGCATTGCATGCATCTGTTTGAATCAATAAAATATATGCATGTGACCAAGTGTGTGAACCAAATATAAGAACAAAACCCTAAAATGTGTGCAAATGGTTTCAAATATGCACCAAATTCAAGTTTGGTAATATTCTGGTATTTACCAAAGTGCCCTTGCCTTTTCCCTATTTAAAATGGCTTAAAAATCAATTAAAAGGATCTAATTATAATAAAAATAGAGCTTTTAATAAAACCCAGGGGTCTCCCTGCAAGTTTTAGCCCCTGGATAGCTGAGCCGGACTGCGGGTTGATCTTCAGTTTTGCTAGGGAGGTTTTCGTAAAACTTCCATCATCTTTTCCAGCTGGAAGCTGCTCCGTGTCCTGCGCGCCGTCGTCGATCTGCGCCGGATAAGATCAAGAGGCACCGTGTCCTTCTTCCCCTGTCTCTCTCTCCCTCTCGCAGTCGTGATCGCTCGTTCTCTCTCTCTCCCGCTGCAACCCGAAACTCTAGCCACCATGGTCGCTGGCTAGCCGTCGTTGATGCCCTCCCCGAGCCTCGCTAACCCTGCCACGAGCTCCGCCTGGACGCGAGCTTCCTCCTCCCCGAAGGAATCGGGCCGGGACACCCTCAATCGGTCGCCTTGACCCCTTCTTCCTCGACACCAACAAGATCCGCCGAGCACCTCGTCGTCGCTCCAAGCTTCGCCTCGCCTCGCCGTAGTCCCCAGACGCTTCAGGCTGAGCCCCTGGTGCTTATGCACCCTCTCGCGTCGTCGTTTGCCCCGCGTAGCCGTACCCCGCCGTGTACCCGAGAGCACCGCCGCCGCTCGTCGTAGCCGCTGCTCCGGCGACCAATAACTAGCGGCGGTAGGATCTTTAGGCTCCTCTCACTTGCGTGGTTCGAACGCGCCCTTCCGCGTGTGCTGGGATGGCCCGATTCGCCGGCGGCGACCACCGTCTGCCGCTCCCCACCGCCGCGTCTGACGTGGCGCCTGCGTGGCCACAGGGTGGACCTAGCTTGGCCTGGGCCCCCTCGCCAGTGACCATGGCTAGATCTCCCTGTGGTGCAGAAATATTAGGGTTAGGGTATGCTGATGCAAGCATGATGTCATCAATCTTTTAATCATTTCCAGAAATGGAGAAATTGATATAAATTTGTAAAATTCATAACTAATTCATATTTAAATAGAAAAATATGTATAATATATCAAAATGTTAGAAAATTAAGAGCTATCTGTATAAGCAATCATCATACATTGTCAAGAAACTTTAAACCCTAGTTTAGTTGGAAGAACATTGACACCCCTCACACACGACGATGCACCTTCGCCAGGGCATTCTGAACCCTCTTAAATCGATGTTCCACATAGGGTTACTGTGTAGTCTCTAATCTGACATGCCATACATATTGTTTGCGCATTGCATTATGGCATGTCTTGACTGTTGCCTTTCTTTCCGGTATTGGTTCTTCGCGATAGGATCCGAGCTTGAGGCTGAAGTCAACGACACTGAAGACCCATATCTGTCTACTGACGGACAAGGCAAGCGTAGCCTCTCATTCTAAACCTACTTTTACAAAGTATATTACTTTTTCACTATGGTGCACACGATTCCAATGTGGTCTTTTGTCAGTAGCTAGTGTTACCTATCTGCTGCACAGTTTCCCTTTTGTAGCCTTATACTCTTGACTCACTGCTCCTAGCATACCTAGGTCCGGCATTTGAGCGTTGCTAGAGCTTTTGTGACCGACAGCTTAGCCATGCATAGTAACAACGTCTGATCTGTCCGAATGATAAATCAGAGATGCCAAGGAAGGTAATAAGGTAGGAGATGGTGACATCACCGAAGGATATAACTAAATATGCTAAGGCCTATATGGGAGGCCATGTTGGGTGTGGTTTATGTAGTCCCATCCTCGCCACCACTAGGAAATGAGTTCTTGCCTTTGGAGCCGAGATGAACGTACAACCACACGGGACTTGGGAACCCCTCTACTGACTAACCTGCCTAGTAGATTCCATGAGTCACATAGTTTGGGCTTCCCATTTGGCATACGCATTGAAAATGTTTTCTAAAGAGGGCGTGAAGAAGGTGCATCATAACAGGTTGGGAAGCGTGGACCGGGTTGCTTGGGGTCGATGGAGCTCCTGGTGAACCAACCTCACCTCACATCTTTAGGGACCGGCTTCAGGACTTCACCCGTTACGGCGGAACCATCCCTAGGGCGTGACTCATGGTCTCGGCGCAAGCAAGGTAAAGGTCATGGTCAACCACCCTCTATTGGCCTTCCAAGGAAGAGGGCTAATAATATTTGGCATTAAGAGTCGGTTGGTACGTGTGGGTAAATTTTTACACCCCTACAGGGTATTAATCTTTTCGAAAAGCCGTGTTCACGGTTATGAACGCTTGGTGACCAGATTCTAAGATCATAGATAACATTAACCATTATAAAACTTGTTGATCCCCGTGTGCTTAAGGATGCTTCCTCCGGGTCAAGGGGTGATCCTAGATAGGAGGTTCTGATGAAGCTTGTGGTTATCAAGATATGATGAACACGATGAAGAAGTCGTTATCTTATCCCTTTTAAAAGATTCTGAGTAGATGAGCATCTTCTGTCTCTTGTTTACAAATAAATATTGCTTTACGCAAAAGTAAATCCAGAGAAAGCCTTTCTAGAGAGAGCATGTAGACACTAGGTTATGTAAGTCTTGCGGAGTGCACTCTCGTACTCAGCCTTGCGCCATTGTTTTTTTTCTACAGATGATCTAGTTGCGACGGAAGGTGGCTTCTACGTTGAAATCGACGAGTAGTTGGGGGTCCTAGGTAGCTCTAGTTTGTATGACCTCTGGTTTGTAATGTTGGGTCGACGTTGAAATTGACCGAAGGTGGCTTCTACGTTAAAGATTTGCTTTCGCTGTGTGATGTAATGTTGGGTCTATGACCTCTGGTTTGTAATAACTCTAATATCGTACTCTGCTAAGAGTTTAAACTTATGATGTTGAATCCCTGAGTTTTGTAATGTTACCGAATCTTACTATGATCTCCCATGCTTGGAGTTGAGCTCATCTTAGATGATGATCTGAGGTTAGTTTAACCCTAATCCCGGGGGTGTTATAGGGAGGAAGGGAATCATTCCCTAAGTGGGATTCCTTTCCTCCCTCCACTAGGCAACCATGTTGGGATTTGACTTTTCAAATTGGCATTTCACGTTCAAGCTAGATTTTGATTTATCTCTTCACATTGCCCATCCAAGTGACCTAGTACATGATTCAATCATTACAATTTTGTATGACACATCCATGTACCCTTTCCACTCCAGATCGGTGGACCTTATAGACCCTTCTAGAACATTCTAGTGAAAACACCAAAACCATTCCCGAACTCCGGAATCAGACTTTCCTTATATGAATCTTATTCTCCGGACCATTACGGATCTCCTCGTGATGTCCCGAATCGAATCTGAGACTCCAAACAACATCCGGTCTCTTACTCACATTCCATATCAACTAAACAACATTGAATCCTTAAGTGTGTCTCCCTACGGTTCGTAAATTATGCAGACATGATCGAGACTCTTCTCTGATCAATAACCAATAGAGGAATATGGAAATTCATATAGGTCCCACATATTTATATGATTACTTAGTGATCAAATGAACCATTGACATACGATACCAATTTCCCTTGTCTCATGATAATTTACTTATTCGAGGTTTGATCATCGGTATCTCTGCATACCTACTTCAACCTCGTTACCGATAAGCACTCTTTACTCGTTCCTATGATATGTGATCCCTTGTGAGCTAGTAACATGCTTGCAAGATAATTGGATGACATTCCACCGAGAGGGACCAGAGTATATCTATCCATCATATGGATGGACAAATCCCACTCTTGATCCATGTGCCTCAACACATACCTTCCAAACACTCAATGCCACCTTTATAACCACCTAGTTATGAAGTGGTGTTTGATGTCATCAAAGCATCCATCCGGTGATGGTGATTAAAATGATCTCATGGTCGAAGGATTTATGCTACTATGTATCTGGAAGCTTATAACAAACGAACTATTGAAATGACTTGATCTTATGCTACGCTTAACTATAAGAGTATGTCCATCACATCATTCTCCTAATGATATGATCTTGTTATTAATAACATCCAATGTTCATGATTAGGAAACCATAATCATCTATTAATTAATAAGCTAGTATTACAAATAGCTTTACTAGGGACTCTTACATGTTTAAAACTACACAAGTATTAATGTTTCTGGTTAATACAATTATAGCACGGATGTAAATATTTATCATAAACACAAAGATATAATAATAACTACTTTTATTATTGCCTCGTGGGCATATCTCCAACAACATTGAGGGAAGACAGATTACAGCTGGTTGGGAGATCATGTTTCGCATGCATAAAGAACATGATGGGAAATGGTGGTTCCACTACTAAGGAGAGGATCATCATAGTTTTTTATGCTATAATTAGCCTTGCTGATGGTGATGAGATGACTTGGATTCTATACAGTGGTGCTACCATAAATGCTAAATCTCCTAGAGATCTCTTCACCAACTACACAATAGTTGATTTTGGTATTTTGAAGATGGGAAACAATAATAGAGAACAAATCATTAGAATAGGACATGTGCACTTGGAGACTAAAAATGGTATGCCAATGTTCATCAAGTCGGTGAGGCATATTGGGGAAATTCAACTCAACATAGTCTTTGTTGGACTACTTGATGGACATGGGTACTTGAGTTGATTTGGAAATGCACAGTACATGCTCACCAAAGGAAATATGATTATCACAAAAAGGTAATACATTTTCATTTTTGATTATGTTTGTGCTATGATTTTTGCTTCTTGCATTAATGAAATGCTGAAAGAGGGTGCTTATTTTCTATGGCGCAAGAGACTTGAGACATGAGTGAGAAGGGATGATGGTTGTAGTGAAGAAATAATCTTGAAAGTCGTTCATATCAAGATTTTTTCAGATGGTCTATAGTAGAAGTAGTGATGGGATTGGCGGCATAGAAAAAAATTATATGAGCACGAATAAAAGACAAGATCTAATCTACAAAGATGCAAGTAACTAGAAGATTATGTCAGCACATCCTTGAACAAAATAAGAGGGAAACGTTCAATAACATTGGTTGATGTAAATCTCCTTGCGATCTGATCTAATCTAGCACCACAATGAGAGGCACCTCTAAGATTTGCACACGCAGAGCTCGGTGATGTATCCTTCTCCCTTATCCAACAGTCCCAGGACTCGGCCAGTACCATGGCTCATACTCTACCGCCTCACCTTCCTTGACCTCCAAACTCGAAAGTACTGGCTACCATCTCTGGGTTAAATCTTTCTTCGGGAAGATTTTTACACTTCTGCGTGTTGTGTTATTTTTTTGGCTATCATGTCCTGGTTATTTGAAGCGCCTGATGGCAATAACTCCATGTGTACCAACTCGTTGAAACTCCAAGTGCAGAGTGTTGTAGCAAGTGTATTATCCCCACAAGGGTGACTCGAGGGTTTATATCAAACTCTCAGGAAATTGGCTAGAGACCTCTCCTCTTTTCTTCTTCAAGCAACCTACAACACAAACTATTTTCCTTATGTCCCCAACTCCACCGTGTGGTTGTTAAGAACAAAGTTTCGTATTAGTAAAACTGAAACAAAACTATAAATAAATAAAAGTAAAAAATAATCTAAAACTAAACAAAAAAGTAGAAACAATAAGGTAAACGTGTTTTGGGGATTTTGTTTGTGTTTGCTGATAGTAAAATTATTTTTCTATTTTAGGATTTAATTAATGCAAAAATATATAAAATACTAGAAAAGTAATGAAAAGTTGTTTCTTATAATAAAAAGTTGGACCAGGGTTCATGGGTTCACTTGTTTATTATCTCATAAGGTGTAATGGAGATAAAACAATTCATAAGCAATACAATATTGATGAAACTTCATTATGTGTATGATAAGGATGCATATGGACATCACGTCCTATTTTAAAGATGATGAAACACATCTCACTTATAGTCCTCTAGAAAGGGAAAACTCCATGCAATCTAGAATTAAGAATAAATGGAGTATACCCTTTAGTACTTTGATATGATGTTTGAATAATCAAATGTGCTAGCTTGAACAAACAAGATGATCTTAGCTATCACTAGATGATATTATAACACATGCATTCACTTAATACCTAGTGAGGTAAAAAATAAAGTTAAAAACCATAATGGATCTCGAATTTTGTTGTCACTATCCAATCACCACCACCATTTTAATCCAACTAATAAACACGCCCGCACACGCCCTCTCATACATGTTGGATCAAAACAAGTAATAAAGAATAGGGTACATAATATGCATCTACCAATACATCTCACACATAATAAAGTTCTAATATCAAATATCAACTCATAGAATAAAGATCCATCACATAGGAAATAGATGAACATAATCATGCTGGGAAAGATCATATTGTACTAGAACAATGATAGATCAAGAGAGAAATAGATCAATCTACTGCCACAAACTCATAGTGCAAAGGTGGACTACTCCCTCTTCATCATGGTGGTGATTCTAGAGATGTTGGAGAAGGTAGAGATCCCACTGGCGGTGGCTGTAGCAGCATTTTCCCCTCCAATCTTCGTCGGTTTTGACTCTGTTTTGGTGTTTCTGTGTTTCTGCGCCACCTCTCCCCGATATCTCCCTAGGGTCTCTTTTTATAGGTGTTTTTAGGTAAAGACTTCGAGTCTGAGATGAAGATGGACGGTTGTGGCGGTTCGAGGAGGGAAATAGCTAGGGTGGCATGGCCTAGAGTGGAGGCCATGCCACCTATGCTCTTTTGGGCCTCTGGGCTCCCCTCTCAAGGTTCTAGTGCTCCAGGTTATTATCGTCGCATAAAAATAGTCCCTAAAAATCCCTAGGTCCATTTGACTTTGTTTATGTCTCTAGAAGATAAAAGTACACAAAACAGGGTTTTTCTATCCTATAGAGTTATAACCAAAATAAAAGGGATCATTGGTAAATCCCCATAAATCAATTTAAAACATGAATATAACATTATATAAGTTGCAAATATGTGGGAATATGTATCAATAAACTTAAACATTCATGTATGCATTTTACATGCATCAACATCCCCAAGCTTAACATATGCCCGTCCTCGAGCATGAGGGTGATAAAACTAAAACATGGGTGGATTTTGTTTCTATATTGGATAGCATAAGTCATGATCAGTTCTACACAAGATTAAATGGTTCATTCTTTAAAGAACATCAACAAGCAAATGAGCAATGAAGTGACATCTCTTATGTACTTACATCTATGCTTAACAATATGTTAACTTGCATAATAACAAATGAAAGTACTATGGACCATTAAGCATGTAAAGTGCAAAATTAAAGTAAACATCCTATTTGATCTTTTAGGCACATTTTTTCACTTTATTCTTTATTCATTCCTAGAAACTTGAGTAACATATAGGAAGCAGGGAATACATGTGCTAGATCTTTGATAAAGTAAAAGGCATAAATATATAACAAAGTAAAGTTTTTGGATATGTAGCTTATGTCAACAATAATCATAAGAGTGGGGTTCCATGCATCTTTAATGGTTATGGTTAAAGTGAAAATATTTATGATATACATGCTTGACCCATTAAAAGTTGAATGTCTCATGCCCATCGACCACCGGCACCAAGTCCACATGTTTACTCAACTTGGGCCCAAGGAATTTTGACATTGTAAGCATACAATTCCAAATAAGGGTGGAAACCGAGGTACCTCTTGCCCCTTGTACAAGGAGTCCATTTGTGAGGATCTACCCATACTCAGATGACAAGACCAAAATACAAATGAACCCCCTCAGCATTTATTTTTATTTACTATTTTCATAGCTTTTTATTTAAAACTATTCACTCAATGTCCATATTGTAAGTTTCCACCATGATGCATAGCATGGATTAGGTTGGCGGCTCTGACACATATGCAAACTCCAGAAATCTGTGCAAACTCCAGAAATCTGTAGGTTGGTTCCCGCTTATTTTGCATTGGAGGCAACCACAGCCAAAAGAATACATGATATCAACATATAGTGCAATGATGAAATCGTACCCCATGTTAGCATGGTTTTGCTAACACTCAACTCATAAGTTATCAAACACATAACTGACATACTTGTAGTCACAAATAGGTCAAGTTTAATCATTATTTTGCTTTATTTTAAGTAGTTGTGAACTAGTCGTTTCACCCCACATCTTACTTTCCCATAAATGTCAACAACTCCGTGTGCACCAACTCGTTGGGACTCCAAGTGCAGAGTGTTATAGCAAGTATATTTCCCCACAAGGGTGACTCGAGGATTTATATCAAACTCTCGGTGAATTGGCTTAGAGACTCTCTTGTTTTCTTCTTCAAGCAACCTACAAAACAAAGTATTTGCCTTGTGTTCCCAACTCCACCATGTGGTTTTCAAGGACAAGGTTTCATATTATTAGAACTAAAATAAACTATAAATAAATAAAATTAAAAGCAATTTATAACTAGGCAACAAAGTAAAAAAACATAAGGTAAAGGTCATTTGGGGTTTTTTATTTGTGCTTGCTAATAGTAAAAGTGTTTTTTTGTTGTTTTTGGATTTAATTTATGCAGCAAGTAAACAAGAAATGAAAGTAATAAAGGTTGTGTTTCTTATAATAAAAGATGGACCGGGGTTTCATGGTTTCACGTGTCTACTCTCTCATAAAGAGTGGTCGCATAGAACAAATAAATAAGCAATAATATATTGATAAAGAAACTTCATTATGTGTATGATAAGCATTCATATTGGCATCACGTCCTATTTTAAAGATGATGAAACACATCTCACTTATACTCCTCTAGAAAGGGAAAGCTTCATGCAATCTAGAATTAAGTATATCATTTGGCACTTTGACATGACGTGTGAATAATCAAATGTGCTACCTTGAACAAACAAGATTACCTGAGCTATCTCTAGATGATATTATAACACATGCATTCATTTTATCCCTAGTGAGGTAACAAAAATAAAGATAAAACCCATAGTGGATCATGAATTTTGCTATCACTATCCAATCATCACTGCCATATAATTCCAACTAATACACATGTTCCCTCACACATGCCCTCTCATACATGTTGGACCATGTAAGATCCCTCCTTTGTAAAGGAAAAGGATCCCTGTGATTGCAATGCTAGTCCCTGGATCATTGCTAGCATCCAAAGTTTAAGATGAAGTACACAGATACAAATGTCATTTATTACATTCATTCCAGAGATAAAACATAGTCTTTTACAACTCAGGGCCATAGGCCTAATACAAGAGTTCTTGGAATAAGTAATTAGACACAAGTCTTTATCTTCATGTGCCACAGGCAAGCATGTTGAGTGTAGACTCATGACTCCTAATCATCGTCGGAGTAACCTGCAACATTACAAGTTACAGCCACAGAGGGTCAATACTTTGGAATAGTATTGGCAAGTGATACCCTAGTAAATTTTAAGTGGACTATGTTACTATATGCATTTTGGCTAAGTGTAGATTGGCTTGCTTTGCTCAAAATAGGTTTTTCCTATTAGTTGAAAACTCTAAGTTTTTCTTTGTCAAAAACTTCCCAAGAAACCACCAATAGGCATTGGGGTCCTTCACCCTTGTTCACCCACAAGTTTTACTTAGAAGTTGGAGTGATGAGATTCTTGTAGCTTCCATGTCTTGATGCTCAAGTTGTCCATTGCCATGGACTTGGCTAAGTACTTAGATTTTTCCATCTGCAGAGGTTGTGCACTTTCCCCACCAGACTTGGTTTCCCAAGACAGGACCTTTCAGAAGCCTTTCCTTAGTCAAATGGATGCGCTCCAACCTATCATTCCCACTACCACAAACTGTCCAAGTGACTAAGTTCTAGCAACCTATATGATCAAGGCAGAGCCCATATTGCCAAGTGGTTGCACTGTAAGCTTTCTCAACACTTGGCCTCCAAATCCCTTTGTGCCTGGGTGGCATACCACAAGTGAGATACACAAGCTAAATCCATGGCCTTGTGTAACCACTCAACCAAAATCCACCATTCAAGTCCCATTCCACCCAGGAGGTTCATTGACTTAGTTGTTTTATTAAGAAAAGCATGAGTCCAAAAGGACTTAGAATTATTTCACCATAGCATGTACATACTTTACCAACCCTTGTTTTCTACTAGCTAGGCTAAGCATGGCATAGTAACTTAACTTAGGAAAATTTCCTAGTAATTTTACAATTCTACACTACATAGGATTTTCCAACATAGCATTTGGCAAAAGTAGCATGCAAGACTTAACAAAAATAATTCTAATGCTTATTCAAAATAAAGGGTGGAAATATCATGAAGTATCACTTGCCTTGGTATTGGGGAGAGTAGCACTCTTCACAATCACAGTCCCAATTTATATACAATCAAAGATATGAATGCATGCATGCAAGAAATTACTAAGTGATGATTTTGAAAACTCTATCAAGCAAGTGCATGATACAGAAACATAACAAGTCCCAAAGTTTGCTAACTAAACTTATTTAGCCCTAAAACCATTTGCTAAACAAAAACTATACTCAAAATGGACCTAAACATGTTTCTGCTTACAAAGTCATTTTAACAGATACTATTTGTTAAACACATTACAGATTCAGAAAGGGCTTGACTCACTGATTCCAACGGTATAAAATTTGCAAAAATCTAACGTGGGAATCAAAAGTTATAGCCTTTTGAAAATTAGATCTAAATCTGGTTTGAAATATGTTTTTGAACTGAACTGGTGACACGCGTCGTGTTTTGGTTGGTCGGTACCGATTCGTTCGGATCGACAAACGCGGACCGTAGGATCTAAGTGAGATCTGGCGGCTCAGATGCGCGCTTACCTCTTCGCCCACGTTCTAATCTACGCCGTAGGATCTGCATCTGACGCTCCAAATCGACCTGACCATACACGGGCGGCGCTAGCGGCGTTGACTAGCGGCGGCGCGTCTGACTGCGGCGGTGCCGGCGCTCTAGGTCGCCTGGGAAGGAAGGGAGGCGCTTACCGGATCCGCAGTGGCGTGATGATGCTCGACGTGGTGTTGGTTTGCGAAGGGGCGCGCTGGCACGGTCTCAGGAACTCGTCGGAGTAACGGGCGGCGTCGGTAGCTTGCAGTCGTGGTCCTTGCCGAGGTTTGGCGTCGCCCTAGCACGAACCAGTGGCATCAGGATTTGCGCAAGACATAGGCGAACAAGCTCGCGTGAAGGAGGGGGCAAGGGGCGCTCGGGTTTTACCTTAATTGGTCGCCGGAGTTTATCGGCGGCGCAGGTGGTTTCGGTAGCGAACGGAGACGACGACCTGGGTCACGAGCAGGCAAAAGGAAGGTATCAGTGTAAGCGCGAGATCATTCCGAACATCCTCGTTTGAACCAGAGAGGAAAGGGTGGTCGAGGCTCACCGTAATTGGCCGTCGGAGTTGTCGGTACTGCGGAGTTTCGGGGGCAATTGCGCGCAGCCTGGTGGCGGAGTGAGCGAGGAGAGGGGGGGAAATGCTTGCGGGGCAGAGGGGTTTAAGTAAGCCCAGGTGCGACAGGAAACGCTTGCGAAATAATGGGCAATTACACCGCGCCATTACCGGCCTTGACAGCAGCAGCGACGTGGTCGCGAGCGTGGTTTGAGGAAGACGAGGGTGACGTGGACGGGGCCCGCTGGTCAGCGAAATAAACAGATGGGGCGTGGGGTCTGGCTGTCAGTGGCTGAATGGGTGTGCTCGCGCGTGAGAGAAGAAAAGAGATGCCCCGGGTGGGCTTACTGGGCCTGCTCCGTTGCTGGGCTAAACTGGCAGCGCTTGGCCTTTTTTATTCGTTTGCTTCTTTTCTTTTTCTGAAACGATTTTCTGATTTGATTTTGATATGAATTTAAACTCTTTTTGAATTCAAACATTTCCTGGGATCTTTGCAGTGATCAGTAGTCTCAAATATAGGCATAAGATCATGTAGTTGCTTTGCAAAGGTTTGGTCAAGCTTGGGGATCAAAATATCAGAGACTTGGTACATGGTTTGCAAAATTTGAAAAATAGTTTTTGAACCTATTTCCCAATTTGAAAACTTGGTTCAAATTCTACACTTAAACCTATCTTCATAGAAGGCAACATACTTGGTTTATAAATAATCAAACTTTCAAATGGGAATACCCATTTGATTGAAATCTGTTCACATAAAGTCATAGCACCAAGTGCTTCTGTTTTTCTGAAATGAGTTTGAAATTTGATCTCAAATCTATATGCATGCATGAATGATATGCAACTTTGAAATTATGATTTTAGGGATGTTACAGACCAAAACAACTACATAAGAATGGGGTACATAATATGCATCTACCAATACGTCTCACACATAATAGAATTCCATTCTCAAATATCAACTCCAAGAATAAAGATCCACCACATAGGAATTACATAGATGACCATAATTATGTTGGATAGCTCATATGGTACTAGAACAATGATAGATCAAGAGGGAAATATATCAAGCCACTGCCATAACCCCATATTCTAGAGGTGGACTACTCCCTCTTCATCATGGTGATGATGTTAGAGATGTTGGAGAAGGTAGAGATCCCACAGGAAATGGCTCCGATGGTGTTTATCCCTCCAATCATTGCTGCTTCTATCTCTGTTTCGGTGTTTCTGTGCCACCTCTTCCAGAGATTACCCCAGGGGGTGGTTAGGAATTTTTACGTCAAGACTTTGAGTCTCAGTTTAAGATGGATGGATGCGGAGTTTCAAGGAGGGAAAGAGCTAGGGTGGCATGCCCTAGGGTGGGGCCCATGCCACCTGGGATCTTTTGGGCCTTCGGGATCCCCTTTCGAGGTTCTAGTGCTCCAAGTTATTGTTCTCGCATAAAAATAATCCTCGAAAAATTCCAGGTCCCTCTAACTTTTTTTAGGTCCTTGAAATATAAAAATACACAAAACAAGGTTTTCCTATCCTCCACAGTTATGACCAAAATAAAAGGGATCATTGGTAAATCCCCATAAATCAATGTTAAACATGAATATAATATTATATAAGTTGGAAATATGTGGAAACATGTATCAATAAACTATAAAATTTATGTATGCATTTTACATGCATCAGTGACTCAAGCATTGCCATCCATGTCAGCGTATTTGCTTGCTATGGCAACCATTTTTTAGAGTTACGTGCATCTCTTCTGCTTCAAAGTATTACAGAGCAATGAGTATTGTTCGAGTTCCGCGATAAAAGCCTCGATTGTTGTTTGGTCAACAACCCCTTTCCACATGCATTTTTGGTGTCGGTCCAACGTTCGAGATAGTTATAGGAAGTTTCATCCGAATTCTAGATTCAATGATGCATGTTACCTACTATATATGTGGGACCTCTTGTAAGTGCCTTCGGAGTTCTTCAAGAACATAGTCTGCATATTATACTTGTTGTGTATGGTGCTTTCTAGTCGCTCGTTGATTTAAGGTCTAGATTTTTTCTTCCACATTTTTTTAGAAAAGTGTATATATTAATATCACAGGGATATCAATTACACCTAGTCTGTGCAACAACGCATGCCCTAGCGGCCCTACGGATGCACACAGCTCAGAAAAAAAGAAATACAAAAAAGAAAAGTCCGGCTACAGAGAACTAATCCTCAAAGCAACAACACTGACACCATCAGAACAACACGAGTAGTCCTCCACTCCAATAACAACGCCTTTAAGAAAGAAACAGGGCCCAAGCGCCGTCGTTATCCGATTAAAGATTATAGGTTTTCATCCTAAAAAAAGTTTTTGCTCACAAAACAATTCCTTCAACAAGGTCATTGCCAGGCACAACCATTTAAGGCCAGACCTTGGATTTTCATCCTGGAAAATAAACTGGGAACTCCTCCTGTGTTGTTTTCCCGCAACAACAGTCGCTGCAACGAGTCCCAAATCACGCAGTCATTTCTCCGTCGCCACAAGAACAAAAATTACCATCGCTACCCTCATATTTCTGCTTTCCTGACATTCTCCGCATCTGACTTCACCATGGCTCTAAAAATGGCACTTGGTGGGAACAAACAACAAAGCTTCGCAAAGCTCCCGCTAAAACCAAACGGCCAGAAAAATAAGGTGCACACGACCAAATACCTTCTGATCCAGCAATCTCCAGGCATGATACGCCCATGGGAGTTTGTCGGCGGAGCCTTCCGGAACCCGTCTCTCCAGACCAGATCAACAAGGGCAGACATCAAGCAGACCTTCATCTTCGTGAGAAACAAACCAAAGGACCACCTCCATTATTAGATCCGACACAGCGATTCCCACACCGCCGGCCCATTTTTGGAGAACGGATCGAGCAGGCAATTAGGGATAGAGAGCCGATCTAGGTCTTCCAACGAAATCCCATCGACGGCACCTCCTCCACCAGATCGCCACCCGCCCCACTCCGGTAGAGGTCGCCGCCTCCAGATCCAAGCTCCCACGAAGCCACCGCCGGCTGGAGCCACGGAGACGTCTATGTCGAGGGGGGCGTCCAGCACCGGCGATCTCCTCCGTACCGCCGCGCTGGGGCCGGGAGGCCAGATCCCTGCCGCCCCCATCACCGGCGCCGCGTTAGGGCGGCTGCCCTCCAAGGACAACGAGGAGGGAGAGGGATGGAGGGGGAGGAGGTGGCGGCGGGGTAGGGTTTGGCCCCCTCGGTCCTTTTTCTTCCACATGAGAGGTAGATAGCGGACCACCGTGAGGCTATTGCCTCCCGTAATTCGTGCATCATTGTAGTAGTAACGCAGCCAGATTTTCGTCTTTGAAACTCCATGATATGTCAGAATATGGTTCGATATTGCAAAGCCGCGTGGGAAAGGGGTGGCCCGGATTCGTGACACAAAACATTTTGTGCTGGCCTAATAGTCGTCTTTCTTAAAACACCTTGCCTCCACAATGGTATCGAATCACGAGCATGCATCATGAGGTTGAGTCGGTGCTTTGCCTGCGTGATGAAAAAGGCTCTACTTCTTTGTCTTAGCATGTTGGCGGAGGAGGATGTCATCTAGCCCTGTTGTTTTACTACCTCTATTGCTCCCTTCTCTTCTATGGGTGTGATGGTTACTTGGCAGGGATGGTGGCCATGGAAGAGGTTGGGAGCGACGACATCCCTATGGTTCATCGTTTTGACGCTCCTTGCTACGATGTTCTCCACCTTGATTTCCATCTTGACATTCACCACTTTGTGCGTTGATGGTTGATTCTCACCATCTCAACGATTTTCAACTGAGCAACTTGGGTGTCGAGGCGGTGGCATATTCGGGAGATGTGAATTGTGTCGGTGTGGTGCTGGGTTAGGCTGGTGCTTGTCATGGCTAGGTGGAGCTTCGGCCTCATTCTGTCTATTAGCACGAGGAGTAGGTGGATGAGGGATTTTGCCTCGATCATCTTGCTTGCCATCATGCTGCGAGGATATTAGAATTACATTGCTCCAAATTTGCACATACCTGCATCGTTACTCCGTTGAGTCGGTAACTAAGTGGTCGTCCCGAAGTTGTCCGTCTCTTCGATTATCATGAGGAGAGGATTATCTTTACCGCAGTTTTCTGCTTAATGTAGGACGAGCATCCAACTTTGTCACCTCAGTGCGGCAAAGGTCGGATTTCAATTTGAGTCTTCCACTGAAGGACATGGTAATCGCCTCCTTCTACAAAGCTTTTGCATAGAGAACGAATGGCTGATGAATTTCCGCATGCTCCCATCTGCTTTCCAGGATTTGCTTGGTCATAGTGATGTTTTCAACTAGTGCACCAAACACCCGATTTCCTTGAGCGTCAGTCCGTAACACCAACATTCCGTCCTTCCTTTGAGGTCGAGGCAAACCGAGATTTTTACATATAGTCGACTCCCGTGCAACGCAATGAGTGGTTGGTGCCTCTCTGATCATCCACTTGTACTCAGAATCGAACTTATGGGTTCTTTGTATATGTATTTCCAATGTATGGCTAAGCACGCTTATACGAGTCACCTGCTCAAGGAGTTGTATGTGCTTGGCGTCGAGCTATTCGGCTGTTTGAGCGTTAATCGTGTCGATTGGAGTTGTAATCGTGTCACTGAGGAATGCTTTCACTAGTAAAAAACGGACCTTTGGTCCAGAGCATTAGTCTCGGTTCTGGTCCCAACGGCTAGAAACGGCCGCAAGGATCAGAAGACATTAGCCCCGGTTCGTATGTAAACTTTAGCCCCGGTTCGTTTAACAAACCGGAGCTGAAGGGTCTGGCACTGGAAAAGAGTAGATGCGTGGACCTTTAGCCCCGGTTTGTTTCTCAAACCGGGACTAAAGTCTCTGACTATATCTTCTTCACCTTCCCAGCCCGAGCCATTTCAAGCTCACACAATCATCCCTCTCAAATTTCTCCCCTCAATCTCGAGTACTTCCTCATTTTTCTCAAGATTTGTGAAGATTTTTTGGCTCCACATCTATCAAGGGTCCTAAGAGGTTAGCAACTTCATCATTTCATCTCTCATTGCTTGTTTTAGCTCATTTCATGCTCTAGAAATGGATAGATTTTGTGTGGGTTCTATCTCTGTATATCTGGTTAATTTGGCACATATAGTTCTCGAAATTCATTTGATTCATCGAAGCACATAGATACATGAGTTCATCCTATATACATATCTTGGTTTGACACGTTGTCTTGAAATCCGGTCGGTTCATAGTGCATCATGTCACCATCGAGCAACAAAATATTCTTCTTTCTTCTATCTGTCGTCACAAAATCCATTGAAACAAAAATAAGTACCAAAACTATGAAGACACACATATATATAGTGGCGCCCTAGCATTTTAGTTAATCATCGGCCAGTTAAGCAAGAAATTAAGAACAAAAACATGAATAGGCCAAGGAGCTACCAAATTAAATTAGGGAGTGCCTCTCTGGCGAGCTCCTCGAAGATGTCTGAGGACGAGGCATCCTAAGACATCTTCGAGAAGCTCTGCCATAGTGGTGTCCCTGCTCTCGCACACCATCTTTTAGTTCATATCTTTTCTAGCTAAATTAGTATGCTGGTGGAGCTAACTAATTTTACATATTAGGGAGTGCCTCTACGGCGAGCTCTAAGACATCTTCGAGAAGCTCCGCCGTAGTGGTGTCCCTGGTCTCGCACACGATCTTCCTTGCAGTTGATAGTTCACAAGGAAGCCTATTTATAGATTAAGCAGCACAACATAGTGTCGACACTCATGACATAATGTCGACATTCACCCCTGTCATATTGTCGCCACCCACTGAAACAGTGTCGCCACTCACTGGCATAGTGTCCACTCACGACATATAGTGTCGTCACCCACTTTTAGTCCCGATTGGAGACACCATTTGGGACTAAACGGGCTCATGTCGGCCCCAGCCTGCCGCAACCCCTTTAGTCCCGGTTGGTGTGTCCAACCGGGACTAAAGATATAGTAGAAAGTTTTTTAAATCAGTGCTTGTTTGATGTATACGATGTGTTCTTTTATTTTTAGACTAGTACTAATCTTAGCATCGTGGTTTTGTTTGATGAACTTATAAAATGCAGATGAGACGACAATGGATATACGCTGACCGAATCTCTGATGAGTTCATTAAAGGCGTGCGTTCTTTTCTCATTGTGGCAGAGGCAAACAAGCGGAATGGTTTTATCTGTTGTCCCTGTGGTGAGTGTCGGAATTAGAAGGAATACTCTTCCTCAAGAGTCCTTCATGGCCACTTGTTTCGGTTCGGTTTCATGTCTGGCTATAATTGTTGGACCAAGCACGGAGAAAGAGGGGTTATGATGGAAGACAACAAAGATGAAGAGAATGATGACAGCTATCCTTTGTCCCCTGAATACGGTGGTACTACAATGGAAGACAATGATGAAGAAGAAGAAGAAGAACATGCATCATATGAGCCAGATGATGATCTTGGTCGGGCCATTGCTGATGCAAAGGGAGAATGTGATAGCGAAAGGGAGAGGTTGAAATTTGAGCAGATGTTAGATGATCACAACAAATTGTTGTACCCCAATTGCGAAGATGGCCACAAAAAGCTAGGCAGCACACTGGAATTGCTGAAATGGAAGGCAGAGGTCGGTGTGCCTGACAAGGGATTTGAAAAGTTGTTGAAGATAATGAAGAAGCTGCTTCCAAAGGATAACAAACTGCCCGCCAGTACTTACGAAGCAAAGAAGGTTGTCTGCCCTCTAGGATTAGAGGTACAGAAGATACATGCATACATTAATGACTGCATCCTCTATCGCGGTGAGCAGTACGAGAATTTGGATGCATGCCTGGTATGCACTGCATTGCGGTATAAGATCCGACAGATGACCCTTGTGATGTTGAGGGGGAGCGCACGAGGAAGAGGGTTCCCGCCAAGGTGATGTGGTATGCTCCTATAATACCACGGCTGAAACGTTTGTTCAGAAACGAAGAGCATGCCAAATTGTTGCAATGGCACAAAGAAGACCGTAAGAAGGACGAGATGTTGAGACACCCCGCTGATGGGTCGCAGTGGAGAAAAATTGAGAGAAAGTACCCGGACTTTGCAGGTGACGCGAGAAACTTATGGTTTGGTCTAAGTACGGATGGCATGAATCCCTTTGGGGAGCAGAGCTGCAGTCATAGCACATGGCCTGTGACTTTGTGTATGTATAACCTTCCTCCTTGGTTGTGCATGAAGCGGAAGTTCATTATGATGCCAGTGCTCATCCAAGGCCCGAAGCAACCCGGCAACGACATTGATGTATACCTAAGGCCATTAGTTGAAGAACTTTTACAGCTATGGCACGGACAAGGTGTACGTGTGTGGGATGAGCACAAACATGAGGAATTTAACCTACGGGCATTGTTGTTTGTAACCATCAATGATGGGCCTGCTCTTAGTAACATTTCAGGACAGACAAACAAGGGATACAATGCATGCACAAACTGTTTAGATGACACTGAAAGTATTTATTTGGATAAGTGCAAGAAGAATGTGTACCTAGGGAATCGTCGTTTTCTTCCGCCCACGCATTCCCTAAGAAGGAAAGGCAAGCATTTCAATGGTGAAGCAGATCACCGGAGTAAGCCTGTCCGTCGTACTGGTGATGATGTATTTGATATAGTGAAGGATTTAAAAGTAATCTTTGGAAAGGGTCCTGGCGGACAGTCCGTTCCGAACAAAGTCGGCGGACACGCACCCATGTGGAAGAAGAAATCTATATTTTGGGAGCTACCCTATTGGAAAGTCTTAGAGGTCCGCTCTGCAATCGACGTGATGCACCTGACAAAGAATGTTTGCGTGATACTTCTAGGCTTCTTGGGCGTGTATGGAAAGAATAAAGATACACCAGAAGCATGACAGGACCAACAACGTATGAAAGACCGAGAAGGCAGGCATCCAGAGTTGTTTCAAGGTACTGCCAGCTACGCTCTTACCAAGGAAGAGAAGGAAATATTTTTTGAATGCCTGAGTAGTATCAAGGTTCCTTCTGGCTTCTCGTCCAATATAAAGGGAATAATAAATATGGCAGAGAAAAAATTCCAGAACCTGAAGTCTCATGACTGCCACGTGCTTATGACGTAGTTGCTTCCGGTTGCTTTGAGGGGGCTTCTGCCGGAAAATGTTAGAGTACCCATTGTGAAGCTATGTTCGTTCCTCAATGCAATTTCTTAGAAGGTAATCGATCCAGAAAGTCTACCAGGGTTACAGAAAGATGTGGTCCAGTGTCTTGTCAGTTTTGAGTTGGTCTTCCCACCATCTTTCTTCAACATAATGACGCACCTTCTAGTTCACCTAGTCGAAGAGATTACCATTCTCGGTCCTGTATTTCTACACAATATGTTCCCCTTTGAGAGATTCATGGGAGTCTTAAAGAAATATGTCCATAACCGTGCGAGGCCAGAAGGAAGCATCTCCAAGGGATATGGAACAGAGGAGGTCATTGAGTTTTGTGTTGACTTTATTCCTGACCTTAAGCCGATCGGTGTACCTGAATCACGGCATGAAGGGAGACTTAGTGGAAAAGGCACGCTAGGAAAGAAAGCAAAGATATGTATGGATGGACATTCTTTCACTAAAGCACACTATACAATTCTGCAAAGTTCCATCTTGGTGGCTCCATATATCGAGGTACACAAGAATATTGTACGCTCGAACTACCCGGGGAAGTCTGACAGGTTGATTAGAGATGAACACGTGAAGACTTTTGGCGGTTGGTTGCAGACACATCTCATGAATGACACCACTGTTGGATATCAGTTGTACTTGTTGGCCAGGTCTCCATCTTTAACTATATTGACTTTCCAAGGTTCCGAGATCAATGGGAATATATTTTACACGCACTCCCAAGATAAAAAGAGCACCAACTAAAACAGTGGTGTCCGATTTGATGCAACGGACGAGAATGGGAAAAAGGACACATATTATGGTTACATAGAGGACATATGGGAACTTGACTATGGTCCTAATTTCAAGATCCCATTGTTTCGATACAAATGGGTCAAGATGATAGGAGGTGGGGTAACGGTAGACCAGCTGTACGGAATGACAACAGTGGATCTCAATAATCTTGCGTACGGAGACGAACCATTCATCCTTGCCAATGATGTGGCTCAAGTTTTCTATGTGAAGGACATGTCTACTAGACCGAGAAAAAGGAAAGATAAGCAAAAGAATATAATATCATACGATGAGCCAAAGCGCCACATAGTTCTTTCAGGAAAAAGAAACATGGTGGGAGTTGAGGTCAGGACAGACATGTCAGAAGATTATGACAAATTTCATGAAATTCCGCCATTCAAAGTGAAAACTGACCCAAGCATATCGCTAAATAAGGAAGATGCTCCATGTTTACAGACAAGAAGAGAACCAAAACACTAGATGTGGATGTTGGTGATGTAATGTATTAAATCTTTTGTGAATTAATCCTATTTTTCATTTATTAAAGGAAGATGCTCCATGGTTAATAAAGGAATTTCTGAGATTGATGTAGGCAGGTACCAGAACTGTTGACTAGGTAACACTTAGACATTTATTAATATTAAAAACCGGGACAAACCGGGACTAGCTAACACTGAGGACTAAAGCCACCCCCTTTAGTCATAATCATGCCTAGTCCTATAGTACACAGCTTTAGGGTCTTCTTCGTCATCATCATCGTCATCATCATCGTCATCGTCACCTGCCACTCCAGAGATCCTCAGCCCAGCCATGGCATATACCGGGGGCACTTGCCACTCTAGCCTTGGATTCACGGCGGGCTGGGGAGGAGTCTCCTGGAAGATGATGCCGCTACCGCCGGGCGGGGGAGGGGCCTTCTTGTTGCTCTGTGGCAGGTAGACTTGTGGGCACCGCAGGCGAGGATGGTCTCCCCCGGCAATGTAGCGCATCACGCCGATGATAGTACGGTTCGCCCACCACAGACGCCGACCGGCTTCATTGTGGTTCATCGGGGGCGGGCCATCACCCTCGTACCTGGCGAGCTCCCTTTCCCGTCGGTTAGCAAAGAAGGCATTCCAGGAGTGATAGTTGTCGGGATCCCACTGGGGATCCATCCGCTGCTCCGGCGTGAGCTCGTGGTAGAAGTGGTTCGTGATGGCCGCCTGTCTGGCGGAGCCTTGAGGCACAGGAGGGACAGGAACCCCTCCAGCGCTCAGCATCCAGCCGGCGGCCGGCTGGTAGACCGGCGGGCAAGGGTAGTTGGAGGCCCACAACGCCTGGGTCTCCTCGAGGGTCAGAATGGCCCAGTAGGCACTGTCCATAGTTGTGAGAGAGGAAGGTGCGGATGTATGGATAGCCATGGCGTGGTCGACCTATATATAGATGGAAAGTGCTGGAAAACATGGCGGGAAACGGTGGGATATGGCGGGAAATATCTTTAGTCCCGGTTAGTGGCTACAACCGGGACTAAAAGCACCGTTCAGAGGGAAAGGGCGGGAAAACATGGCGGGAAGCGGTGGGATATGGCGGTAAATATATTTTGTCCCGGTTAGTGGCTACAACCGGGACTAAAAGCACCGTCCAGAGGGAAAAGGCGGGAAAACATGGCGGGAAGCAGTGGGATATGGCGGGAAATATCTTTAGTCCCAGTTTCATGGCTTTTGGTCCAAGAGACGGATGTTATGTGTTGAATCGCGGCATAGTTTGTGATACGGTGCCCATATTTTGCATGCATGTGTATATTGGGATGTAGAACAATGTTGCAGGAGGAAGTTTTCCTTTTAGTCGCTCGGAAAAGCCATTTTCCATTTTCCGAGCGCAAAAAGACGGGTCGTTTTGTGAAGCAGCCACCAAAATGCAGTTACAGAATGCTACCATCTCATTTTTCTAAAATAGTAGACCACGTTACGTGAACTATATCCCAACCGGGGGATCTCAAACCTTTCTGTCCTTCCCTGGTGAAAAATACAAATGTCTGCCGAATCGGTAGGAAGTGGGTCTGGTTTGAACTACAGGTACATGATCTAACGTTCGTGATTTTTTGAAAAAATCATTTTTAGTCTCACAATATGTCGTTTTTTCAGAGATCCAATGCAAGTTCTAACATTCTCATCCCCTATCTTCACGCATGTCGTTTTGACCTAAGTTCGAAACTACAAAAAATTCAAAACAGGCATAAAAATTCAAAAAAGGTCCGAACAATGTAAATCCTTCGCGTGGTGTGATATTATATGACATAGTTGCAAGGAAAAATATCAAACTTGGTATACTGATTATGTCTCCAAAAAACCTTCACAAAATGATCTATCATGTTCGAGGTTTCTTGGCTTTCGGTCCAAGAGACTGATGTTATGTGTTGAATCGCGGCATAGTTTGTGATACGGTGCCCATATTGTGCATGCATGTGTATATTGGGATGTAGAACAATGTTGGAGGAGGAAGTTTTCCTTTTCGTCGCTCGGAAAAGCCATTTTCCATTTTCCGAGCGCAAAAAGACGGGTCGTTTTGTGAAGCAGCCACCAAAATGCAGTTACAGAATGCTACCATCCTATTTTTCTAAAATAGTAGACCATGTTACGTGAACTATATCCCAACCGGGGGATCTCAAACCTTTCTGTCCTTCCCGAGTGAAAAAGACAAATGTCTGCCGAATCGGCAGGAAGTGGGTCCGGTTTGAACTACAGGTACATGATCGAACGTCCGTGATTTTTTTAAAAAATCATTTTTAGACTCAAAATATGTCGTTTTTTCAGAGATCCAATGCAAGTTCTAACATTCTCATCCCCTATCTTCACGCACGCCGTTTTGACCTAAGTTCGAAACGGCAAAAAATTCAAAACGGGCATAAAAAATTCAAAAAGGTTTTGAAAAAGGTTTAGAAAAAGGTTTTAAAAAAGGTTTTTAAAAAAGGTTTTGAAAAAGGTTTTAAAAAAGTTTTTTAAAAAAGTTTTATAAAAGATTTTTAAAGAAGGTTTTTAAAAAAGGTTTTTAAAAAGGTTTTTAAAAAGGTTTTTAAAAAGGTTTTGAAAAAGGGTTTTTGTTTCTAAAAAGGTTTTAAACATGCATATAATAATTAATTTTAAAAAAGGTATTTAAAAAGGTTTTGAAAAAGCTTTTAAAAAAGGACCTTTAGCCCCGGTTTGAACTACAAACCGGGGCTAAAGGGGTGCGGGGCTGCGCGCGAAACGCGGGGCGCCGAAAACCCTTTAGCCCCGGGTGGGTATAAATACCCACCCCGTGCGCCCGGTTCGGTGCACGAACCGGAGCACACAGACCGCCGCGCCGCTGTCTTCCTCCTCGTGTGCAGAGCCACCGTTCCGCCGCGCCGTCAACCACATTGCCGCCCGCGCCCGTGCCTTCCCCGCGCCGCCCGTGTCGCCCGCGCCCGGCCCGTGCCGTCCCGCTCTGGCGCCGCCCCTTCTTCCCCGGCACGCGCCCACCCGCGGCACGCCGCCGACCGGAGCCCAATGCGCCGCCCGCACCGTCAACCACCTCCGGAGCCGCCCCTTCCCAAGGTAATTAAGCTCTAGTTAATTAGTAGTGTTAATTTTGTTAATTAGTGTTAATTTTGTTAGTTATTTTGTTAGTTTTAATTATTTAGTGTATATAATTTTGTTAGTGTATTTTAGGGTTAATTAGTTAGGGTTATTTTAGGGTTAATTAGTTAGTAAGTTTAGTGTAATTGTTTCTTAGATATTTTAGTTAGTGTTTAATATATTTTGTTTTGTTAGTGTAATTTAGTTAGTGAATTTATTTAGTAACTTTAGTGTAATTGTTTTGTTAGATATTTTAGTTAGTGAATTTTTCCTAGTTAGTGAATTTTAGGATTTTAGTTAGTGTTTAATATAGTTTATTTTAGTTAGTGAATTTAGTTAGTGTTTAATATAGTTTATTTTTAGTTGATACTATTTATTTTCATCATGTTTAAAGTATATAGGTTTAATTTAGTGTTTAGGAATATGCCGATTCCTCATCCTCGTTCACTCGGCGTGACCCCCGGAGCGCTACTAGACAGTGTCACCAGGCATCCACGGGGCTGGGCTCCGCCGGGCTGGCACTGGGAGGTGCTACCAGCCGGGGGCGTCGTCTCGTGAGGAATCTGGGTGTCGTCGTCTACCCGGATCTTCTATGGTGGCGGTCGAGTGGTCCAGGTGCGATGCAGAGGGAGCCGGCCCCCGACGAGGTGGTACAGCGTCGTGTCAGGGAGGAGGACGAGCACGTCCGGCGCTACATGCACATTTTAGGAGTCCGGGACGCCAATACCTGGCAGCTTCTTCAGGCACCTTACCCGAGATATTCTCCGGTGATGGTTCCTACACTTTGGGTGCACACCTCCCGCGGCTCAGTAGCCGGGGCTCGACGTCTTCACTAAGCTAGCTAGATGTGTAATAGGGTTGTATTGTTGTTTAATTGGTACTTTATTGTTGTACTAGCTGGATTATTCGAGATGTATTGTTGTTTAACTGGTACTTTATCTTTCTCTATCGCATTGTTTAAGCTGGATTACTTTATCTTCCTTTATTTTATCGCATTAAGCAAAATGGTTTTATCTTTCTTCTGTATTAGTTAAGTTATGGACGGTAGAGACAACGAAGAGCACATCATGTACAACATGATAGATGAGGGTACAGGAGGTTACAATTATGATGGAGCAGACGATGATGGAGATGATGATGGCTCCCAATACCTCAACCTGGATGAAGCCGACAGAAGAGACGACTATGACGAATTCTTTGGTGGAGACGATGGTGGAACTGACGGTGGAGACACCACCATAGCAAAGACCGGCGAGGTATATAAAGCCTCTGCTGATCACGAGCTAGTAGATGCATTAGTTGATTCATATATATATATATATGTACTAACGACTGTTTCTTCTCTTAGACCTCCGCATCGGGCGAATCTTCTGCAAGGAAACGAGGCCCAACCAAAAAGTTGGCCGACGGTATGCGTTTCACCATTGATCTAGTGTCTGAGTTCGGCGAACCTTTGGAGCCGAAAGAGGCCGCAAGTGTATCTGTATACCAATGCAGAGCGATAGTCAGGGACGCCATACCGATCACTACTCAGAAGTGGAATAAGCCAAGAAAGAAAAGTGATCGAGTTGGAGAAACTTTTGTCGATGACAGAGCTAAAGACGGTCTTTGGAATTCACTCATGGCACAGTTCTCTATGCCTGAATTGGACACTCCTGAACTCACTGAGGCATTGAGGTTGCAAGTCAGAAAGTGGGCCCTTAAGAAGATGGGCGGACAGTTCAAGGACTGGAAGAAAAGATTGTACAACAACTTTGCCAAGAAGGGGCTGACTCCGCCATTCACTGGCCCGCTGGAGAAGCAGCGGGATAACTGGGCCCCATTTGTGACATATAAGGAATCAGAAGCAGCTATGGCCAAGTCGGAAAAGAATAAGTTAAATGCGGCCAAAAATAAATATCACCATACTATGGGGACAGGTGGCTACAAGACGGCCATGCCTAAGTGGACAAAAACCGAGAAAGAAATGCGTCTAAAAGGGGTCACGCCAGCTACACATCAGTGGCCCGTGAGGTCAAAAAATTGGCTCCTTGGGCATGGGGGGTCGTATGACACTGAAACCGGGGAGATTATTGTTACAAAGGAGGCCATTACTAAACCCAAAGATGAACTTGTTAAAGTGATACAACTGAGAAAAGATGGAAAGTTCATTCCCGACAGAGAGAACGATGAGCTGACATATGCCCTCGGGAATCCTGAAAAAGTCGGACGAACACGAAGCTTTGGCCCATCTATTCCATGGAAGACAGGGTTTCCCGCTGACATCGACACTTATAGAAGCCGATCCAGAAAAATGAACCGGCAGAAGGCGGAGGAGGCAGCGCGGTTGGAGGCGGTTGAAAAAAGGAACGAGGAATTTCATGCCATGTTCAAGCTGCAGCAGGAGCAGATTAATGAACTTAGAGTACTGGCCCGACAGCAAGATCCTGCGTTAGACAGTCCGGTGGGCCCATCTCAGCGGAGAAGCAGCGTGGCTTCCACGGAGGTACAAGCTAATAATCCAATGCTGATGGACAATAATGCAACGATGGTTCGCTACCCCGTGGATGAAGTCGAGGCAAGGACAACTTGTGAGCTACATGTCACAGTGAAGAACATTTCTATGAAGGTGGCGCTCGACTTTGCTTTACCTTGTCCACCGGAAGTGACCTACCATGGAAGTCAGATTTCAACTGGCTATGCTCATGTCGGTGTGGATGAAGTTGACCTGACATGTCGATCACTTGAGCTTGACATCCCTGCAGGCGAAGGGGAGAAAACACTTGGAGAAGTGGAGGGTGGGATCATTCTTTGGAAAAAACAACACATCGTGTTTCTAGGCTGGGCGCCAAGGAAATCTTCTCCTCCGAGAAGCAATCCATCACCTCCAAGGCCACCATCACCTCCGAGTCCACCGTCTCCACCAAGAAACAATAGTCCACCCCTTCCTGAGAGGGATCGCAGCGCGACTGCATCTCCATCTCCGGCGCCTCCGCCTCCGCCCTCTGAATCAAAGGGAAGAAAGCGGAAGAATAACACCGCTACGTCGAGGGAGACCCGACGCCGAAAACGACAAGATCCCCTACCAAGAGTATCGCCGTCTCCTCCCAAGTTAGCTTATCACCGCACTGATGAGGAAAGCGCGGTGATCTCCCGGGCCGAAGTGAAGGCCCATTTTGCACCAAAACAACCCGAGCCACAGGTGCTAGTTGATCCAAAAGTCAAGAAGCACTTCAAGGCATTCCTTGACCAACCACCCCAACATGTGTTAAATAGGAAAGATGACTATACACGCTGTCTTACGAAGACACTAAAAGAGAAGTCATCAAGCAGTACTGCAAGTGGGAGAAAATCAAAAGAAGTTGCCCAGCTCGGCAAACATGCAAAACAATCCATTGCCCCGCTCAAGGTGTTACCCCAGCCCACACAAGGTGGAATAGATATGAAAATATCGGTTAAATTAGCCAAGGAGTATAACGTGCCGGTCAAAGCACTTCTAGCCGGCGGAGATAATGTCGCCAAGGGACCAATAGCACGAAAATTTGTCTACGGGGAGCCTCTGGTCAGCGATGAGGTATTCGATGATCTGCCAACACATATGCGACTGTTGCATATCTGGTACTTGAAAGTCACAAAGGAAGGACGACAATTTCTCCTATGTAAAGTTGGAGAGGAGTACTTCCGTCCCGACTATATCTCCATTGAACTTTGTGAACTATTTCAGTTATTCAACCTAGACGCCCTCGACAAGTCCCTCCTCAGCATATATTGTCTGTAAGTAATTAAGTCACTAACTCAGCTCGTTCAATTCATTTCCCGTCGTTATCCTCACTATATCTCCTTCTGTATGCTATTATATATGCAGAATGAAGATTCAAGAATGTAGAAGAAAGTCAATCTACAACATTGGGTTCGTTGACCCAAACAGAGTAAATAGACATACGCTAATAAATAACCTCGAGGAAACAGAGGATAACTTGCTAATGTTTTTAATGGAGCAACATTACAAGACACAACTAATATTTCCTTACAACTATGGGTAAGAGTCTTACTGTCCTGTACACATTCAATTTTTGTTTACTCGATGTTAAGTGTATATAAACGATCGCAGCTTTCACCGGATTCTTCTAAACATTGACGTTGATCGTGCAAAAGTTGAAATCTCGGACTCGTTAAAAAAGCTGATGGAAGACTACCGCAGCATAATTGATTGCCTCCAAAAGTAATTTCAATCACTATATCTGTCTTTTTCATTCATTCTCTGAGATGTAAACTAATTAATAACTCATTCATTTCTTTTTTGCCGGACAGGGTTTGGAAATATTCACGAAGGAGGTTCAGGGTGAATGGCGTGAGGAGCTCACTTTTCGTATGGTCCCGGTAAGTAGTACGAGAGCTAGGGGACTAATTTATGTGGATATTACAATTATCATTCTTACAATTATCATGCTTGATTATTATCTGATTGAATTATATTCTTGATCGAAAAGTGTGCGACGCAGCCAAAGGGGACTAATTTATGTGGATATTACGTATGTGAGTTCATTCGTGGGTGTATGGAGCAGGGCACAGACTTTTTTCAAGTACGTGAACAATATATTCGCAATTTATTCTATACCATAGTTTTTGTTGAGTTCCATTCATAATGATCTACTTCTTTATATATAGTTGGATGCGATACGGGATAAGCTCCTACCACATGAACGCCTACTAGCAATTCAAGAGTTGTCGGGATTTTTGCTCAGGGACGTCATAAACTCAAAAGGAGAGTACAATGTTGATAGACCTTCGTGTAATCGTGGATAAACACAAAAGGACAGTATTTGTTATAATGATGATCTTGGTGTAAATCAATTAGACGAGCTCTAGTCTCGGTTGTGTATATATTTATATGTATTTATGTTATCGTGAGTGAAATTATATTATATATGCATCAATGTATACATCATGTAGTAGCGTAGAATAATATGTATATGAAAACACAAAATGAAAAATAATCAAACACAAAAAAAGAACACCCTAAAACCCCACCTCCTGCCGCGGCAGCAGTTTGGTGCAAAATGCTGCCGCGACAGAAGAACTTTAGTACCGGTTGTAACAGATCCGGAATTAAAGGCCTAACCTTTAGTCCCGATACGTTAATCCGGGACTAAAGCCTCTTACAAATCGGAACTAGTGTCCTGTTTTCTACTAGTGTTTAGCCACTGGCGTCACCACGAAATTTTCAATAGAGGGCGGGGATGTGATGATAGCATTGCCGACACAATTCTTAGGCGTCCTTGGGGGTGCAACAACTACTAAAGGTAGCATAGCTGCCGAGTCTCTAGTTGGTGCAACGTTTCTTGGTTCCCCTTCCTTGTTCGTCATGCTTTTTTTTCATCCACAACTTTTGTAGCTTCCGAGAGCTGGTTTGCTTCTATCAAATTATCCATAAAAACATTTTTGACTGTTAGGAATAATCACTTGTCGACGCCGGTACGGCGTCATGTGCCCGTAGTCCGTCCGTAGTCTAGTAGAATACATGTCATATGTCCGTGTAGGAGTAGGCAACGAGTTTAGGTTGACTCGGCACCTAAGTCTTGTACTATATATACATGTACCTCTAGCCCTGTAACACCACCGTGAGATCAATACAATCAAGAAGACACGAGCGATACACCCCTGTAGCAATCCTATTCAGCTTTTTCGCGTGCGTGCACTGCATGTTTGAGTTGAGCTGATAGTTTGTGCTAGCTAGCTTGCTACGTAACTAGTCTGCCTAGCTACTCGGGATTGTTTTGGTAATGCGTCATCTCGCCGGATCGTTGTCGTCGTCTACGCCGCTGGAAGTATTCGGCGCTTGGGGCTGGGCCAACAATTGGTATCAGAGCCTCGTGGAGGATCTCCTAGTAACGGGAGGTCATAGATGACGTCGACAACAAGAACGCGCTTGCTGCTATACAAGCTCGTGCACCGGTGACGGCACCGGCGCAATTCCCGCGCTTCGATCCAAAGAATTATGGAGTATGGGCGGCGATGATGCAGTGCGCCATGGAGTCACATGGTCTCTGGATCACCATCGACCCCGGCGGTGATGAGTTCAAGAAGGCTGGAGCAGAGCGCCAGCGTGATCGGCAGGCGGCCTCGGCCATCTATACGACTATGCCGGTGGAGATTATGCAGCATCTCATCTCGAAGGAAACTGCGAAGGATGTGTGGGAGACCATCAAGACGTTGCAGCTAGGGCACGACCGTGTGCGCGAAGCATCGCTGCAGACGATGTTGAAGACCTACAAGAATTTGCAGATGAGAGAAGATGAGTCTGTGGAGCAGCTCGCGACTAAGGTGGTGCCCTTGGTCAATGGAATTCGCGCGCTCGGCGAGAAGCTAGAAGAGATCTCAGTCGTGCGGCGTTTCCTCCGAGCAGCGACTGCACGGTACTTGCCAATAGTATCGGCGATAGAGCAGTGCGTCGATCTGAAAACGCTCACGATCGATGACTTGATCGGAAGGTACAAGGCTCATGATGAGAAGATGAAGATAACGACGAGCAACGGGAGGCAGGACGAGGTTCTCATGCTCACGCGCAACCAGCTAAAAGCAATGGTCGCGGCGGAGTACAAGATCCAAGGTGCATCCAGTAGTGGTGGCGGTGGTGGCAAGGCAAAATATCAAGGCCCGGCGGGTAACACGGGAGGCGGCAGAGATCAGAAAAAGAAAAAGAAGAAAAAGCAATTCGACAAGCGCTTGGTGCGCTGCCACAACTACAATTTGCTCGGGCACTTCAAATTTGAGTGTGAAAAACCTCGCAAGGAGACAGCAAAAGGAAGTGATAAAGGCGTGCATCTTCTTATGGTGGAGACGTGTGAGCTGATGGTGGAGAAGCCAGTAAATTCTCAAGTTGGGGCTGCGGAGATGGTGACGCTAGTCGAGGAGAAGGTGCTCCTCCATGACAAGTTACGACCGAAGACTGCAACCAACGTATGGTACCTTGATACGGGTGCTAGTATCACATGACCGGCGATGCGTCGCAGTTCTTCGAATTGAATTTCGCCGTGGGCGGAACGGTGCGATTTGGAGATGGTTCAACGGTCAGCATAGAAGGACGAGGCATTGTCCTGTTCGAGTTGAAGGACGGCGGTCATAAGATACTCACTGATGTGTACTATATTCCAAGGCTAAAAAGCAATATCATCAGCCTTAGTCAGCTCGCGGAGCGTGGTTGCAAGATCGTGCTCGAGGACAAGTTTCTATGGGAATATGACCGTCAAAGACAACTCATCATGAAGGTGGAGAGATCGAAAAATAGACTCTACATCCTCAACCTGGATCGAGCGGATCCGGTATGCTTGATGTCAAGCATGGAAGACTCGGCATGAAGGTGGCACGCACGCTACGGGCATCTTAATTTCCAAGCTCTACGACAACTTGGGCAAAAGGAGATGATACATGGCTTACCGTGCGTCGATCATGTTGAGAAATTATGCGACGGTTGTTTCGTTGGGAAACAAAGGCGCGCCCCGTTTTCGAGGGAGGGACAATATCGACCAAGCAAGGTTCTTGAG
The DNA here is from genome assembly GCA_916181665.1 of Avena sativa. Classification (NCBI taxonomy): domain Eukaryota; kingdom Viridiplantae; phylum Streptophyta; class Magnoliopsida; order Poales; family Poaceae; genus Avena; species Avena sativa. The sequence goes on along the minus strand of OV702285.1, from coordinate 408,698,462 downwards.
TTGGTCCATGGAGACTTGTGTGGACCGATCACGCCGGCGACCCCCGTTGGAAACAAGTATTTCTTGCTCATCGTCGATAACTTCAGTCGATACATGTGGATTGTGTTGCTGAAGACGAAGGATCAAGCTTTGCAAGCCTTCCGAATTGTGAAGATCGCAGCCGAAGTAGAGGCCGAGGCCAAGTTGAAGGCCCTCTGTACCGATCGGGGGGGGTGAGTTCACGTCCAATGAATTCAAGGCCTTTTGTGAAGCTCATGGGATCCAGCGGTATCTTACCGCACCATATTCACCGCAGCAAAACGGCGTTGTGGAGAGAAGGAACCAAACCGTGGTGGCCATGGTTCGAAGCATGATGAAAAGCAAAGCCATGCCATGCAGGTTTTGGGGAGAGGCGGTCACGAAGGCCGTCTATTTGTTACACAGGGCACCAACTAAGAGTGTAGTTGGGATGACTCCGTACGAAGCATGGTACGAACGCAAGCCCTCGGTTGGTCATCTTTGCACGTTTGGGTGTGTGGCACACGTCAAGACGGTGACCAGGCATACTAACAAGATGGCGGATCGAAGTACTCCAATGGTCATGATCGGCTATGAAGCCAGTACAAAGGCATATCGCGCGTACAATTCGATAAACAAAAAGTTAGCGGTGTCACGCGACGTTCTTTTCGAGGAAGAAAAATCATGGCAATGGGGATCCACGGAAGAAGTACATCCAATCTCAGATCAGATTTTTGATGTTACTTCCGCTAGCTAAGAGTATGCAGATGATCAGCCAGAAGGTGCAGCAGACACGGGAGCTGCAAATCCACGCGTGGAGGGCGACGCTACGAGCGCTCGGCCAGCCTCCCAGGAAGGCAGCAGCAGCCCAGCAAAGGGAGCTCGGGCTGGAGCCACGCCAAGCATGCCAGGTGGGCCAGATGCCTCACGTGAAGGTAGCTCAGGTGGAGCTGCACCACCGCATGGAGGCATGCAAGGAAGTCCAGCTGCTCCTGGCGCTGTGCAATCGCCAGGAAATAATGCGTCGCCCTCCGACTGTACAGGAAAGGACACACCCACCTACTCCGGAAAAAATACAGAAACGTACTGGAGTTATATTCACCGGAGGCTCTTCGCATCACTGGCGGACGCAGGGGCGGGCCGGCCGCGGCCCACCCAGAATTATGAGCGAAAAAAAATAACCCAAGGCGATTAGGCGAGCGTCGAGCGAGCTGAGCGAGCCTGTCTCCTCGAGTCCCGGCCGTCCTTTACTCCGGCGTGGCGTGCACCCTCCCGGTCCCCGACGTGGTGCTCCCTCCCCGACGCGCGAAGCCCCGACCAGCTAGCTGCCTGCCCCTCCGCGGCTCCGCCCCTCTGGCCACCGCTGCCACTGCTGCCCTCCGGCCTCCGCCGCACTCCCCTCCCACTGCTGGCCGTTGCCCGGCTGAATCTGGCCGCCCCTCCACAGGTCCACTCGAGGTATGAACTGCTGCTCCCTGCCTCCTTCCTCCCCTCATATTTTGACCATATCCCTACCCTAATTGTCAAATTCCCAATGGGGAATAATTTGTGTGATGAGTGATGCTCTAAATTTGTATGCTCTAATGTCTTAATTGTCTCCAAACTTATCCGATCTGATGCCTAAACCAAATTTGTGTTTATGCTTCTTTACCATGTTGTTTATATGTTTTATATGGTAATTGTTGGATTGAATATGAAGAGAAAAACCATATTGCAGCACTTTTTGAGAAACATGAAGCAAAGAAGGTTGCACCTTCTTCATCACGGTTGGTGGTAGATGATGAACAAGTCAAAGATGTTGGGCTTTGGTTGACATGTCTTGATTCCGATACCGAGATTGAGGAAGATGCAATATCACATCCACCATCACCCCAACAACCGTCTGCAAGGTCATATGATGCTCATTTCCTTCCATATGATCCAGGAGAAAGGATTCCTATTTCAAGATATAACGCTAATGATCAAGATGATGTTCGGAGAGGATATATCTTAAAAGGTGCATGCCAACCATATGAACATTCTTTCCCAACCAGAAAAATACAGGGTAAAAATCGACACTTCAACCTTGTTTGGTTTCTTAAATACAATTGGCTCGAATATAGTATTGGAAAGGATGCCGCATTTTGCTTTGTATGTTACTTGTTCAAAGCAAGATCCAATGGAGGGCTTAGGGGTGATTCCTTTGTTAGAGATGGTTTTAGAGATTGGAAAAGGCCTGAAGCATTTAGGAAACACGTGGGTGGTGTTGGTAGCATTCACAATGAAGCTTATGAGAAGTATAACTTGTTTGTTGCACCCAACACCAAAATTGATAATGTTATTGTGAGGGTGTCTAACAAGGATCTACTTCTTTACAAGACTAGGCTAACTCATTCTATTAGATGCTTGAGGTTTCTTTTGAATCAAGGATTGGCATTCCGTGGACATGAACCGGGGGAACTTTATTGAACTTCTCAAATGGCTTGCTAAAAGTAATGAAGAAGTTGATAAGGTTGTTTTGAAGAATGCTCCGGGAAATTGTATCTTGAATAGTCCTAGGATACAACATGACATTATTGAATGTTGTGCGGCGGAAACTACAAGACTAATTATTGAAGATCTTGATTGTGACCACTATGCAATTCTAGCCGATGAGTCTAGTGATGTGTCTCACAAGGAACAACTTGCTCTTTGCTTGCGTTATGTTGATAAATTGGGAAGAATATGTGAGAGGTTACTTGGAGTAGTTCATGTTTCCAATACTACTTCATTGTCACTTAAGCTTGCAATTTTATCATTACTAAAATATCATCATTTGAGTCCCACTCAAATTCGTGGACAAGGATATGATGGGGCTAGCAACATGAAGGGTGAGATTAAGGGGTTGAAAACTTTGATCATGAAAGAGTCACCATCTTCTTATTATATCCATTGCTTTGCACATCAACTCCAATTGGTTCTTATTGCGGTGGCAAAAGACAATGAAGCATGTGTGTGGTTTTTTTGCTCATGTTTCTTACTTGCTCAATATTATTGGAGTTTCTTGCAAGCGTCATGACATGCTTCGAGATTTTAGAGCTAAAAAAGTTTTGGAAGCACTTGAAATTGGTGAAATTGAAAGTGGAAGTGGATTAAATCAAGAAATGGGTTTGTCTAGACCCGGTGATACTCGGTGGGGTTCTCATTTTAAAACCATTCTACACATTGTTGACATGTATCCCACAATTCTTGAAGTGCTTGTAAGGATTGGGAAAGATCCTTCACAAAAGAGTGAGTGGACAAGAATACGTGGAGTTGCCGCGGCCTTTGAATCATTTGACTTTGTTTTCAATCTTCACTTGATGCTTGTTATTCTTGGCTATACAAATGACTTGTCTCAATCCTTGCAAAAGAGGGATCAAGATATTGTTAATGCAATGGCACTTGTTAGATTGGCAAAGGATCAAATGCAACGTATGAGGTCTCAAGGATGGGAGGGATTTCTTTCAAAGGTGACATTGTTTTGCAACAAACATGGCATTGAAATTCCTTTACCGGAAGATAATTATGTGGCTCATGGAAGATCACGTCGGTATTATGAAGTACAAACAAATGATGATCGTTATAGAAGAGAAGTGTATATTGGTGTTGTTGACCAAATTATTCAAGAGCTTGACAACCGGTTTGATGAGGTTAACATGGAGTTGCTTATTTGCATGTCGGCTTTGAATCCCGTGAATTCATTTGCTTCTTTTGATAAAGAAAAGGTAATGAAACTTGCCAAATTTAACCCCGATGACATAACAAGTGTCGATTTGATGAGGCTTGAATTTCAACTTGATACTTTTATCGAAGATATGAGAAGAGATGATAGGTTCAAATGTGTAAATCATCTTGGTGAGCTCTCTATTAAGCTTGTTGAAACAAAAAAGCATCTTGTTTATGATATAGTCTACTTGCTTCTCAAATTGATATTGATCTTACCCGTGGCGACCGCTAGTGTTGAAAGGGTATTTTCTGTAATGAGTCTTGTGAAGAACAAGTTAAGAAATAGCATGGGTGATGATCTTTTGAACCATTGCTTAGTGACATTTATTGAGCGAGATGTGTTCTTAAAGGTAAGTGAAGAAGACATAGTTGATACTTTCATGACAATGCGAGAACGTAGAGTTCCCAAATAGCTATCTTGATGTCATGTAAGGCTATTATGTTATATTTTGGCTTGTAAGACTCAGCTTGATATTTTGGACTATTTGTATTGAAATGATGAACATTTTGAACATTTGTATTGAATTAGAATGTTGTGAAACAATTATCTACTTATATTATCCGCTTGGTATTTTTTTATCACACAAATTCTAGTGTTGAAATTTTTTTTTGAAGCGTGCCCACCCTGGAATTCTTTGCTGCGTCCACCACTGCTTCGCATGATTAATCCAATTAGGACAAACCGTGGACGAGGACGGGGTTGGTGTTTACTCACCGAGGAACCGACGAAATTCGAGAATGCTAATACAGAGGAGTGTTGGCGTCGAGCTATGGATGATGAGATGGGATCGATCCTAGACAACAATACATGGGAACTTGTTGATCTACCCAATACTCATAAATCCATAGGTCTCAACTGGGTGTACAAGATCAAGAAATATGTCGAAGGAAAATTGGTGAAACACAAAGCGAGGCTAGTGGCCAAAGGATACGTGTAGGAGCAAGGTGTTGATTTCGAAGAAGTGTTTGCTCCCGTTGCAATGATGGAATCGGTGCAATTACTTATAGCTCTCGCGGCCCAAGAATCTTGGAAATTGCATCACATGGATGTGAAATCCGCGTTCTTGAACGGGGAGTTAGAAGAAGAGGTCTATGTGAAACAACCACCGGGTTACATCAAAGAGGGAGAAGAACACAAGGTATTGAAGCTACACAAGGCATTGTACGGGCTACGGCAAGCCCCTCGGGCGTGGAACATCAAGCTTGATCGTACTTTAATCTCTCTTGGATTCGAGAAGAGCCCACTAGAGTATGCGATGTATAAGCGAGGTGAAGGAAGGGATCATCTACTAGTTGGCATCTATGTTGATGATCTATTGATAACCGGAGCGGACGAGAAGGAGATTGCAAAATTCAAGCTACAAATGAAGGAGCTATTCAAGATGAGTGATCTAGACTTGTTGAGCTACTACCTTGGAATCGAGGTACATCAAAAGCCGGATGGAATCACGCTATGTCAGGAGGCATATGCAAAGAAGATACTCGCGAACTGTGGCATGGAAGATTGCAACCCAACTCATGTTTCAATGGAGCCTCGGCTTAAACTGAGAAAAAGGAGTGAAGCACCCGCGGTTGATGCAACGGAGTATAGGAGTGTAGTCGGAAGTTTGAGGTATCTCATTAACACAAGACCGGACTTGGCCTATTCCGTTGGGTACGTGAGTCGCTTCATGGAAGCACCCACTACGGAACATTGGGCAGCTGTGAAACATATACTCAGGTACGTCAAAGGGACAACGAACTTCGGTCTTGTCTATTTGAAGGAGAAGGAGGAGGTGAAGCTACTCGGCTATAGTGATAGCGACATGGCCGGAGATGTTGACGACCGTAAGAGTATCTCGGGCATGGCATATTTCTTTGGAAAGAGTATAGTAAGTTGGCTATCACAAAAGCAAAAAGTGATCGCACAGTCATCCTATGAAGCCGAGTATATTGCAGCTCCAACCGCGGCGTGTCAAGGTGTGTGGCTAGGGAGGCTACTTGGTGATCTCACCAATCGTGAGGCGGAATGGGTGGTGCTCAAGATTGACAACAAGTCTGCGATTTCTCTATGCAAGAACCCGGTGCACCATGACAGGAGCAAACACATTGATACGAGGTATCATTACATACGAGAATGCATTGAAGAAAGCAAGATTCAAGTCAACTACGTTTGCACCGATGATCAGCTTGCAGATATCCTAACTAAATCTTTAGGACGAGTGAAGTTCTTGAAGATGCGAGGAAGGATTGGCGTCCAAGCTGTGAAGACGAGCACATCGTGCTTAGGAGGGTGATTGTTAGGAATAATCACTTGTCGACGCCGATACGGCGTCGTGTGCCCGTAGTCCGTCCGTAGTCTAGTAGAATACATGTCATATGTCTGTGTAGGAGTAGGCAATGACTTGTAGTAGTTCGACTCGGCACCTAAGTCCTGTACTATATATACATGTACCTCTAGCCCTGTAACACCACCGTGAGATCAATACAATCAAGAAGACAGGAGCGATACGCCCCTTTAGCAATCCTATTCAGCTTTTTCGCGTGCGTGCACCACGTGTTTGAGTTGAGCTGGTCGTTTGTGCTAGCTAGCTTGCTACGTAACTAGTCTGCCTAGCTACTCGGGATTGTTTTGGTACTGCGTCGTCTCGCCGAATCATTGTCGTCGTCTACGCCGCCCGAAAGTACTCGGCACTTGGGGCCTAGGACAACATTGACATTATAGCCTGGAGAGATGCTTATCTATGCTTTCGGGTAAGATGGAACTAGATTCTTTCCCGTATATTCTTATTCATATGCACGCATCACTGGTTTCCTCATCGATCGTGTCTAGAACATATTCGTTTCCATCTCTAGCCTCCTTGGAGGTGGATCTAGATCCGACATTGCGAACAAAGTGACTTTAGCCTAAGCCTAGAAACTCAACTAGGAGGTCAGGCTTAGATCCGTCTTACACCACGATCTCTACCTAAGGGGCAGGTAGGTTAGGCCTTGAATTTTCCCATATCAGGAATTCTGCCACCTGCTCGGACAAAGTAGATCTAGATCCGGCTTCCAATATGGTCATTGCCATAGGGGTGGGTTTGGCGGGCCTTGTTGTAAATCCAACATCAGAATAACTTGCCCCCACATCGGCGTAGTCGATGAAGACATGGATGCCTCCAAACAACAAGTTCGTCACAAAGTTGTTAGTCGACACCCAAATCTCATTGTTGGGGATGATGGGGATGTTCTCAAGATACAGAACGCGTCTGATGGTGACATTGTTGCCGATTCCCGCAAAGGGGGATCACGTCTGTACCTATGCTCCAAGTGCCACTGACCTCACGATGGGCGGCAATTGTTGTCGGATGTTTGAGAAGTACTCCATGAGGGGTTCCTCTTGATGATGGTAAGGAGGCATAAGGCTGGTGGATGTCCACGAGTTACATAGGTTCAAATCTGACGATGGTGAAAATATCCTACTCCTGCTACAAATTAGTATAACAGTAACAGTTGCACATCTTACATAGATTGTGAATCGTTCCCTAAGGGCTCCCCTAAGCTGACTTATATAGATATTCGACCTAGGGTTTATAGCGATAATCCTGTACGGTTGATTTACAGAATTATAGACTAAGACGGCAACATGGAGTGTCTTGTACTTCAAGTCTTCCAATCATCTAGGCCAAAGGCATTAAATCTTTAGGCCTTCCGTAGCAAGATGGGACTCCGTTTTGTCTTAGAAACTAGGCCACCTGTTGAATATTCGGGTATCACAATCAGTGGGCCACCCTGACATGCTAGAATTAGTCCATGTCATGGGTATACCTGTATATCACCAATAGATTTGGCATGCTTTGTTTAGCATGACAGGATCTCATAATGGTATCAACATGTTGCAGCGCTCTATGGTGTTTGCAAAACCTATTAAAGTTCATCCTCGAGAGTGGTCATCCATATACCAAAGGGTACTACCTAGCCGATGGCATCTATCCAAAATGGTTTGTATTTTTGAAGACAATCTCTGACCCTCTAGGTCTAGAAAAGTTTCACTTTTCTTCGCACTAGGAGAGTTGTAGGAAAGATGTCGATCGAGCATTTGGTATGCTATAATCTCGATTTGTTATTGTTTGGTACCCTGCACTAACCTGGCTTCAAGATCAAATGTGGGAGGTAACGAACTCTTGTGTGGTCATGCATAATATAATCATCAGGTGTTCTAACATCTGGCAAATGATGACTGACAATATGACTGACACGGTCCTCTGGAACATGTTGATCATCAAGTGCTAGAAGATTGGGTTGACTAAGACGCCATGCATACTGAGATTTGTGATGAGATAGTTCATTATAAACTGAGAAATGATCCGATTGATTATTTGGGGAGGCTCAAAAGAGAGTGGCAACACCTTGGCAAGAGTGATTTTTATTTTATTAGATTATATGTATTATTGTAGAACTACTATTTTTATGTGTTTTCCACAACTATGGAGGCCGAATGTGAAGGTCCAAACAATCAGCGAGCGAACTCTATCTTAACCTAGAGAAGCGTGTAGGAGAAAGGTATCGATGATGAATTGCGTGTAATGACAACTATCTTCTCCTTCCTAGTATTCCTTCTTCCTCCCTTTCAAACTCTAGTCCTTGTATCTAGATAAGAATTGTAAGGAGAGTATACAGATATGCTGCTATCTGGTGTGTTGCCATTAGCTAGGATCCACGGGCGGAGCTATATGTTGAAGCCACGCCGCCGCCCAACCCAAAACAAAAAAAATCGTTACTATCTATTAGTTAGTTGTGATTAGATAAAATCAGAGCCCCCCTGCTGCTACATACGGCACATTACGAATGCTACAACCTCCTAGCAAAAAGAAAAAACAAGAATCCTCTCGCATAGCCGCAACAGCACGTACGTGAGCGGCAACCTGAGCCCTATCGCTGTCGTCTGGTCGGCGGTCGCCCCACCCCCTCCCCGGCACCCCAATTGTCATCGCCCCCACCCCTGCCTTCCTCCGGTGGTCCGGTGGTCCGGTTGTCCAGCCGTCCAGGCCTCCCCGACCTGGTCAGCGGCGAGCCGACCTAGACCTAACTTGCCCTTCGCCTGGGCCTGGCCCTGTCGCCCCCGACCTAGAGGCCAGCAACCAGTAGATGAGCAGCACCTACCCTCCTTGATTTTTTCCTGGTTTGACTCTTGGTAAGTGCATGTCTAGTGCTAATATAGTTAGAATTTTCTTTTCCTGTACGAGCACATCCTAAATTCCCAATTGGTGATCTTCGTTGTTGTTTGAACTGCAGATTTGTCCAATTATCTTGTAATCATTTTCAGTTTGATTGATTTGGGGAATTAGACTAAAAATGAGTAAAAAGGGCAAGGGCAACTGACATGCGTATGCCTTATGGGTGCCTGATGTTAGCCTACCCGGTACGGTCTAGCGGAAGCCCACGAGACGATGTACTTCTGGTGGCGAAGCCTAGGAGAATTTCGGGTGGCCCAAGACCAAGAAGAGGGCGATTCCTTGAAAGCTACAGCTCAAGTATAGATAGAAATTCAAAGGGAAAACCCATTGTAACCGATTCGGCCTATCCCCGATACCTGGTCTACCTATATAAAGGCCAGGATGGCGGGAGGGCACCTCATAACCTAGCATACACCTCGCCAGATCCAATATGTGCACCCATGTAACCTTCGGCTTTACCATTAATCAAGAGCAGACAAGCAGGAGTAGGATTTTCCCTCTGAGGTCCTGAACTTGGGTAAACACCGTGTCCCGCGTTACTTGTCTATTAGCCGTTCCATGATCTCCAACATCCCCTTCTTCTCTACAACCCAAGTCCATAACAATGGACATTGACGAGTCAAACCCTCGTCAATTGGCGCCATCTGTGGAAACTGGGGATGCTGATGTTGCGGTCGTGACGCCCCCATCCACCGCAATTTTCGACTCCTCTGCGATGGAGAACCACCTCTTTGGCGCCATCGACTTCACCGTCCAATCGCCGGCGACCCGCCAAAACTTTGATTATGTAGGAGACGAAGTCGACATGGTGCTTGGGACCTATGCTTTCAGGTGGACAAAGTTGGCACCCTTCAGCTCCCCGAACGGGTGGTGCCTCCAGCGATAGCACCTGCTTCGTGGGTGCCGCCAATCGGTGTCCTGGGCACACCCTCGTTGACGTGCGATTCAGATGACAACAACAGCTGCAACTCCGATCTATGCGACCCTCCTACGGAGGAAGGAACTTACGGTTCCGGGTCTGAGAGTTGTGGGAGCAATGATCTCCCCCACCGCTTCATGTCCGCGGTCATCGTCGATGCCCATGTCGATAACATAGCCAACCCGTAGGCTCCTAATGCTGCGAACGGAGGCCCTCCTCCTCTGAACGCCAACGGCAATTCTCACCTGAATCCCGACAGGACTGCCCCTCGTAACCCTAAATCCACCAATGGTGATGAAGCGAATCGGCAGGAGGTCCACCTCAATGAAGCCCAGTGGGAGAGGGTCCAAGATGTCGTGTGTGTCAACCCTCTACCGCTGGACACCTCACGCGACATGCTGCTGGGCTACCATTTGCTCCTCGTGAAGGGGCACAACTAATAGGTTGCGCAACACAAAGAGCTTGAACAACGTCGAAAGGCAACCGGCGAATCAAGCAGTCAACCAGCCGCGCTCTCCTCCATCGGCGGGTCCTCCTCAAAAGGCTAAGATGGCCACGCCACCTATAAGATCCACTCTCGACTGGAGCGTATGGACACCTAGGCACTCAACCTGTCCTTCATGTCTATGGACTTGCATGGCAACATGATGCCCAAAATACCGCAGGCCACGGTCATAGCAGCTACTACGTACCTGCTTGCCAATCAACCACCAGTCGGGGATCCATGATCCACCATTGATAATTCTGCAATCGTAGGTCGTGGGCTTGTCGGAGCCGCGCTAACCGGAGAAGAGCCTCTGGAGCCGAAGAAAAAGGCCGTGGAAACGTTCACAAAGAGTCGCACACCCTCATCCTATGAGGAAGACCACGACTTATTGCGGCGACACTGCAGCCCGTGGCGAAGGAGCCGCAACTATGACGCTCGTGATGAGCTCACACAGCGTAAGATCGACAAATCATGCGCCAAACAAGCGTGCTCTACGGTGTCAGAAGATGAAGATATGGAGCTCTACGGCACCAGATGCTTCAGTTGGGCCATACGGCAGACACGGATGCCTAAAGGCTTCAAGCTCCCGTCAGACAATCCAAAGTTCGACGGTCTGCAAGAGCCGAAGATCTAGCTGGACGACCACATCTCGTCGGTCAAACTGCATGGCGGGAGCAAGAATATAGCCATGCAATGCCTTCAGCTATAACAGAAGGGCGCGGCCAGAGCCTGGCTTAATAACCTTCCTTCTGGATCCATCCTCAGTTGGGAGGAGTTGGTCTACTGCTTCATCTGCAACTTCAAGGGCACCTGCAAGTGACCAGCCTCCATTGAAGAGCTACGTGCCCGCTGCCAGCAGTCCAACGAGTCGATTCACTCCTGCATCCAACATTGGTCCGTCATTAAGAACTTCGCCGAGGACATCTCGTAGGAAAGGGCAATCGACGCTTCTAATCGCGGCGTAAGGCGCCGTGAGCTTAGAGAAGAGATAGGCCGCGTTAATCCCAAAACCATCAATCACTTGATGGATATCGCCAATCGTTGTGCCGATGGCGAAGATTCCATCAACCGAACACGTTCAGATGACGAGGACAATCTCAGCCGCAGGCACGATTTACCGGGGAAAGAGAAGAGCGCGCGTCTATGACGATCGCGAGGAAATCGACATGGTCGTATCCGGCTACGCCGATCGCCGCAACGATGGGAACCACAACAGTGGCTAGCGCATCAGCAGCTACTGTGACAGCGGGAAAAACACCCAATCGTTGCAACGTCGTGCTCGTGATGACGATCCATCCATGTTCAATAAGCTGTCAGGTACCTGCACCATTCAGTTCTACATCGACAAACACGATGGCAAAAATAAATCTAGCCGCCTGCTCAAGGACTGCAGGGATTTCCAAAAGCTCCATGAGGGTTACGCCAAGTTATAGCGTAACGCAGTAAATTATGGGTTCGGCTCTGCCCCTGGGCCCATCACATATGGTGACCCACCACCACCACCCGGAGGACCTGCATAGCCTGTGGTTGTGTCGGCCCAGGACAACGGAGAAGAACAGTACCCACTACTGTTGGATTCCATGATGATATAAAAGGGGCGTCCATACAACGGGATCCAGAAGACGATCACGTGCCAGATAAATGTAACATCCCAAAAATACTAAACTTGGATCATCAAACTCTAATCTTCAAAATTAGGGTCAACAAAAACTTTTCTAAATAAAAATATGAAAGCATGCATGTGTGTATGCATTCCAATTTGGATTATTTTGAATTGCCTAGTTTATGTGTTTCTTTGCTTGTAAAAGGATTCTTAGGTGAAATAAACATCATCTAAACAATTCCCAAACTTTTCCCAAATATAAATAAATCAAAACCAATAAAATGAGTGAATGGTCATTTTGACCAATTTAACTCCCATGCCTACTTTGGCTGTCTTTAACTTTTAGAACTTAACAGAAACTTATTTGGATCTTTGCACCCCTTGATATTACTCATAACAAAGTATCAAGGCCCACTTTGTGATCATCCATAAACATTCAAATGCATAGTTTAAAGGACAGTTTAAAATTGAATCTATATCATATGGGAAGGTCCCACTTTTTCAAAAACCACTCAAACAAGCTCAACTTTCAAAACCCAAGCATCTACAGACTCACCAGCACCTACCTAGCACACCCACCAAAAATCTTTTCAAAATTCAAAACTTGAATTCATGCGGACATTTCATCAAACACCTTGTAGATGCAAATCAAATAAAACCCAAATACTATTTGGAGCAGTGATTTGAACCTAACTTGTTCCCTCTCTGGTTACACTAGCCTCAGTAGATCATCTAGCCAACTTAACTAAGCCCTAGCCTCACTGTAAGCTTGGCAATGTCTCAATGGTGAACAGCCAAAGCCACCCATGCCACCCCAGTGTGGACAGCAATCTAGGAGAAGCACCAAGCCTAGCCAACATGTCTGGGAGCAAGCCAGCACCCCACCGCCACTCCATGTCCCAGCCGCGAGCGATGCCATCCTCTGGACCACACGCATAGACCATGCCAAGCTCGCCAGCAATCATGCCGAGAGCGCGCCCCGTGCGCCACGCTCGACAGACGCCCACAGACCGCGCGCCACCCTCGCCGCGTGCATACATGATCACCACCGTCCCAGCAACCCCGCAGACACGCTCGTTCGCCGCCGCGCGGACCACGCGGGCTGTGCGCCATAAAAACTTCCGTCGGGCACGTGCAGAGCACCGCCGCGTTACGACCAATCCGCACCGCCCCACGCCTCGCCACCACGTCGTTGAGCTTTGCTAGGAAGCACAACACCGCCCCCTACCGTCGCCCACGCCGATATCCCTCTGTGCCGTCGACCACGACGATCTCACCTTGCGCCCATCAGTCCCCTCTCTCCACTATAAATAGAGGCCACCCCCAGCCGAATTGAGCACACCATCTCACTCCCCTATCACCCAGAACCACCCCGCCTCAGTCCCGAAGCCAGGCGAGCAGCGCATCGCCGAAATTTCACCGGAGCCCGCCGCTGCTAGAGAAGATGGGGGCCAGCGATTGGAGCCGCCCCAGGAGAAGCTGCCGGTACCAGGAGGTTCACCGTCGTCGACTTCGTCGTTCGCCCGCCTCGCCGACCCTCGCCTGAGCCCCGGTGAGCCCCCGATGACCCCCACCAGCCGCGTTAGGTTTCTGTCTCGCCGGCGCTGCCCGATGTGGACGATGAACCAGGGCCATTAGATTAGAACAAGATCCCACGGCTCAGATTGCCCCGTACCGCTTCGCACCCCACTGTCTCACTGACGCGTGGGGACAGCAACTTAACCAGCCTGCGTAAGCGCTGTGCTTAGCAGGCCGGCCCAGTATCGTTTCCCGCGCAGCCCAGTCATTTGAATGTAACTTTTTCCATTTAAGTTCAAACACACTTTTGCACCTAGTTTCAAAAATCAACCCAACTCGATTCAGTGCACCAAATTGAATGAAACAAATTTTGTTAGAAAGGTCTAGAAATGCTGAATCCGAGCCGTTGGATTCAAATCATTTGAATCTATAAATCAACCTTGGTAAAAATAACAAGGCAGAACCTTTTCTGCATTCAAACATTTTTCAAATTTAAACCATAATAGCTTTTGAGTTGATTCCAACTCTCAAAAATCACATTTGATCATACCTTTCAGAATATATAATAACATTTGGGTTTACTTACAGAAATAATGTTCAAGTAATAAAAGAATGCCACATAGGCATTACTAGTCACTTATTTTATTTAAAATAAAAAGGTTAAACCTTATTAAATTGTGACACCACTTTAAATCACATTCCCAAGGACTAAAATATGTGGTGATGACATGTGTCAACATGATCCCATATTTGGTTTGGAGAATATTAAATCTTAAGTAGTTTTTCAATGAGTAGAAATTACTTTTCTAAAAATAAAAGGAATTAAACCAAGCTTTAATCTTGTAATGTTAGTGATGATGCTAGATCATCTATAGGACCCTTTTGTGTGATGATTGAAATTAGTTAAGTATTGTTTGGTGATTGTGTACCTCGTATTTATTTATAGACGCTAGTACCGACCAAGGTTACGAGGAGGAAGGAGGATACTACGAAGAAGAAGCCGAGGAGAACTTCAACCACTGCTCTGCACAAGGCAAGCCTTACTAATCAAGTTAACCTATGCAAGCCAATAGTTGCAAGCTAACACTTGCAATTTAGCAAGCTTATCCTGATAATGATGCAAGCCTAATACCACTAGTTGAATGTGTAAGCAAATACTTGCTTGTTACCATGCCAACTATATGCCTTAAGCATATATGATCATAACCACTTGATAAACCAATCCTAGTTTTACTTACAAGCTTTATACTTTTTATTTATCAAAACTATTACTTAGAGCTTACTTAAGTGAATTGTAGATACTAGAAAGATAATTGAAGGTTGCATAAAGAGCATAAAATTTGGCCTAAGCTAGATAATCTTTATGTCATCCTAAGGCATGAGATTTAACTTAGTGAAACTCCACTAGTTACCACCCCTCATTAGTACCTACCCCCACTTGTAGATGCTAGTGCTAAGCATAAAACTTGATCAACTTATATGGGATTACTTGGTGGAAAAATGGTTATGAAAACCTTGGAATGATGGATCATTCTATTGAAATGTTTTGGACATGTGTTTCCAAACACCAGATGAATTATGGTGATGAAAATGTTGAGGCATGAGCCTTAGCCCTTTATAAAACTGATGGTTGTCTGGATGCGATACCATTCCAATTTTACCGTACAACCACAATACCCGAGAATTGGGTAGGGCTTGACTAGAAACTTATATACCTTAGTATTAGTTCCCTCACGGCCAAGGTCTGAGCTGAGGCTACCTTGTGAAGATTGTCCACATGTGTAGTACCCAAGATGACAGTTGGTCATGGTTGGGAGGCCAAACTCACAGGATAGGTGCTTATACTAGGGAGTGTAATTGAAAGGTTATGATTGATTATCTGCATACTGAGTATGGTGGATTAAGGATTTGTTCCTGACGGATGTATCGAATGTTGTGGTGAAAGTGTACAATCTCTGTAGATTGTCAAACTATTCGAATAGCCGCGTCTGCGGTTATGGACAGTTGGAGTGGCAATACTATTCCCCCGTCAGATGTTTTCAAAATGACTTGTGAAATGGATTGAGACTTTGACTTGACCACAACAGAGTTGTGATATGAGATACAAGTTCCCACTTAGGTGTTATAAAACTTCAACTAGCATTCTTTGCTTCTGAACTTAGTAGATGTAAATCTGGCTTCTTGCAAAACAACCCTAGAGCTTAGTGTCCTATTACAAAAAACCCCTTCACTTGTTAGTATTAGTTTGCGAGTACTTAAAGAGTACTCATGGCTTTGTCCCTGGCTATTCCCGTGGCCAGACTATGAAGAGGAGTACCTAGAGGATGGACCCCAGGAAGGTTACGACAACTAGGATCATCTCCCATCGTCAACATTGCATGTGACCCCGAAGATGGAGCTTCGCCTACGCTACATTTATTATTACGTATTCCGCTGCTTGAATTGTATTAAGAACTGGATCATGAGATCCTTATTTGTGTAAGACCTTATGTATGGTTTGTAATGGATGATGTACTGTGGTATCCAATTCTGTTACGTCTCGCAAAAATGGTAATCCTGGGATTGCGATGTATGGCATAATAGGCATCTGGGATTAAAAATCCGGGTGTTGACAATAAACCTAGCCGTCACCTCTCCACCCGCCATACCCGAGTACCTCAGCGGCTTAGAGTCCTGCATCAGCTTCGATCGATCCTACCATCCTCGTCAAATTCCTCACCCAGGCCACTCTTCCCTGGTGCTTGAGGCTCATATTGGCGGATTCGAGATGAGTCACGTGTTCATGGATGGTGGCAGCGACATCAACCTCACATTTTCTAGCACCCTCGAAGCCATGCGGATCCCGCTCTGCACCCTGGAGGCATCCGACACAACCTTCCATGGAATCATCCCAGGGAAAGGAGTGTACCCCCTGGGCAAAATATGGCTCGGGTACATCTTCGGAATCCCCAAGAACTTCAGGCGTGAGCGGCTCGAGTTCGAGGTGGTCGACTGGCCCTCGCAGTACCACTCGATCCTCAGTCGCGTGCATTCGCACGATTCCTGATAGTACTGCACTACGCATATCTCCTGCTGAAGATGCTAGGACGGTACCTAATGGCATTATCACCGTCCTGGGAAGCTTCACAAAATCTGATAGCTGTGATAGAGACTTTAACAGAATCTCCTAGCCCTTAGGCATCCAAGAGGAGCTCGCAAGGCTGAAGGAGTCAATAGACACCAGCCTGCCTCCCGTGACCAAGCAAAACACCCCTAACCTTCCTTAGACTCCACGGTCAACACCAAGGCAGTGCAGGTCCACCCGATGGAACCCACAAAAACGGCCCTCATCGCTAACAACATGAGTCCCGCATAGAAACATGTGCTCATCGAATTCCTCCGCGAGTGTTGGGAAATTTTTGCCTGGTGTCCTGCGTACATGCCAGGAGTTCCCAGGGAATTCGCCGAGCATGCACTCAATGTGTACCTACATGCGCAGCCAGTCAAGCAGTTGATGCGTCGACTGTCTGAAGGAAGAGGTGAAGCGATTGGCATCAAAGTCAACAGACTCCTCGATGCTGATTTCATAAGGGAGATCAAGGAGAGCACCCGGGTAGCTAACCCCGTGCTTTTTCCAAGGACATGGACATACTATGGATGTGCATGGACTTTACCGCCCTTAACAAGCACTACCCAAAGGACCACTTCCCTTTACCGCGGATCGACCAAAATCATCGACTCCACCGCGGGATGCGAAAGCCTATCATTCCTTGATTCCTACTCAGGCTACAATCAGATTCGCCTGAAGGTCGAGGACCAAGAAAATACGGTCTTCATTACACCGTTCGGGGTATTTTGCTACAATACAATGCCTTTCGGGTTCAAGAACGCGGGTGCAACTTATCAAAGGTGCATGCAGGCCTGCTTGAAGAATCAAATTGTCAAAACATCCAAGTCTATGTCAATGACATTGTGGTAAATACCAAGGAGAACCGAAAATTGATCGACGATCTTCGAGAGACATTCGACAACCTTGATCGATATAGGATCAAGCTGAACCCAGAAAAGTGTGCCTTAGGCGTCCCATCAGGGCAATTGCTCGGGTACTTCATATCCAAGAGAGGCATCTAGGCTAACTCGAAAAAAATCAAGGTTATACTAGCCATGGAGAAGCCAAAGAACGTCAAAGGAGTCCAGTAGCTAGTTGGGCGAATCGCAGCGCTCAGCAAGTTCATCAGCCGCATGGGCAAAAAGACTCTCCCCTTCTACTAGCTACTCCGCAAGTTGGACAAATTCGAGTGGACGGCCAAAGCCGATGAAGCATTTGAAGACCTCAAGCGTATTCTCTCCACATCTCTCGTCCTGGTGATGCCAACGAAGAGAGAGCCCATGTTGTTGTATATTGCTGCAACACACCAGGTGATCAGCACGACACTCGTGGTCGAACGACCCGATGAAGGCAAAACCCACGGGGTGCAGCACCCGATGTACTACCTAAGCAAGGTGTTGACACCAACGAAGAAGAGGTACCCTCACTATGAAAATCTAGCCTACAACATATTCATGACCATGCATCGACTGCGCCATTACTTCCAGGAGCACCAGATAATGGTCGTCAATGACGCACCGCTATCACACATCCTCAACAACCCCGAGGGACATCATCTACGAGTGCTACACCACCATCAAATCGCAGGTGCTCCCTGACTTCCTTGTCCACTGGATGGTGTTGTAGCTCCCGGATACCCCAGACATGTCCTAGCTTTAGACAATGCACTTCGACGGATCCAAACATGGGGAAGGAGCTGGAGCCAGAGTAATCTTGACATCCCCTCAAGGGGACAAGATGTGATATGTGATGCGGATGAGATTCTGCGCATCAAACAACGAGGCTTAGTACGAGGCATTTTTTTGCGGGTAAACAACGAGGCTTAGTACGAGGAGTTGATCCATGGCATGCGGATGGATACAGTCTGTGGCGCCACTCGACTAGTCATCTACGGTGACTCCAACCCCGTCGTCCAGCAGACGATGAACCAATGCGACGCCGTCAGCGAAAACATGATAGCCTACTGCGACCTCTACAATGCACTCGAAAGAGACTTTTACGGCTGCGAACTTTGGCACGTAGTCCGAGAAAGCAACGAGGAGACTGACAAGCTCACCAACATTGGCTCCACCTACGCTCTGGTACCACCAGGCGTGTTCCTCGAACAAATCTGCGAGCGCTCCATCAAGCACAAAATTTCCAAGGGCATAGCCAACACTGCAGAACACCCGAGGGCTATGCCACCTGAGAAAACAGAGGCACCCATAGAACTAGGGACTAATGTCGAACTGGTGAAACCTCATGCAAGTATTGGCAATCGAGCAAACATGGATACAACCATATGTCAAGTATCTATTGAGCAAGCAATTGCCGGATGACCCAACGGATACGCGGCACATCGCTCGCTGTTCCAAGGCCTTCACCATCATCAACGACGAGCTTTACAATCGAAGAATCACTGGCGTCCTCCAGCGATGCGTCACCAACAGTGACAGAAGAGACATACTCCTTGACATACATGAAGGCATCTGCGAGCACTATGCTGGCAGTCGCGCATTGGTCGCTAAAGCCTTACGAGCTGGTTTCTACTGGCCAACAATGATGCGTGACGCCAAGGACATAGTCGAAAAGTATAACACCTGCCAATGGTCCACGGATAAGCTGCAAGCACCAGGCATAGAAGTGCGACCAATACCGCTGGCATGGCCCTTCGCATAGTGGGGACTCGACAAGGTTGGAAAGCTGCAAACTCTTCGCCTGGAGGATACATCTATCTCTTGGTGGAAGTTGACAAGTTCACCAACTGGATCAAGGCTACGCCCATTACCAACAAAACCGGTGCCACCCCATCAAGTTTTTCCAATCCATTGTCTACATGTTTCGGGTGCTGAAGGGAATATGCCCGAGAGGCAATAATAAAGTGATTATTATCTTATGCCTTGTTTATGATAAATGTTTATTTTGCATGCTATAATTGGATTAATAAATAAATGTTAATACATGTGTGTTTAATAAACAAATAGAAGGTTCCTAGTTATGCCTCTCTTATAAACTAGTTCGTTGATTAACAAGATGATCAAAGGTTTCCTGATCATGGACATTGGATGTTGTTAATAACAAGGTCACACAATTGTTTGAATGATGTGATGAACATTCTCCGAAGTATAGCATTACGATCAAATTCATTGTGTTTATATTGCTATAACATCATACGAAGTAATACTAATCCTTAGACCATGAGATCATGCCAATCACTAACACTAGAAGAGTATCTTGATAACATCAAACATCACACCGTAACAGGGTGACTATAAAGATGGGTTTAGTGCTATGAAGGTGTTATGTTGAGGATCATGGATCAAGAGTGGAATTTGTCCATCCCGATGACAAAGAGATATACTCTGGGCCCTCTCGGTGATATCACATTAATTAGCTTGCAAGCAAGTGATTTCATCACTATAATGTTATATCACTGGAACGAGAAAAGAGTACATTTAGGTAACGAGATCAAACTAGGTATGGAGATACCGATGATCGAATCTTGGACACATAATATATCGCGATGATCAAATCTTGATCATAGAAGTCATTGTTGAATGTATGGGAGTCAGTACGGATCTCCAGGTCCCGCTGTTGATTATTGACCGGAGAGGGGTCTCGATCATGTCTGACACACTTAAGGGATAGCGACACCATTTCGAGCAAATAAGATGCCAGAGAAAGAATTACAAAGCGCAGGAATTATTTCACTAGACACCGGAATTGTTTTGGGTGAAATTGCTGAAACTGTTTCTGCATGTGAAATTGAATACTAGCAAGGGATTTTATGTGAATGTTTGTTAATTAATGTAATTAATAAAATTCTGAATAAATAAATAAAAGAAGTTTTATTTAAATAGATATTACATTAAATTTGGTTGAAATTTAATGGGAATACGAGTGGGATTTTGAGTGGAGAAAATGGAGGGTCATCTTTATGTGAGTGGAGCTCCCTCCACTTGAATGAGGAAGAGGTGGGGGCACCCTCCATGGTGTGCCGGCCATGGGGAGGGGCTGCCCCCCTCTCCTATAAAAGGCCCCCTCTCACTCCATCTCACTCACACCTCCTCACGAAGGATCTCTCTCCCCCCTTTAGAATTTCCCCATGGTCTCAGATCAGCGAGATACATGTTCCCAGTGGCTTTTTCTGGAAGGATTTGTTGCTTCTGCTGCTTCGCTGGAGCAAGGGTGCGGAGGTTGTCGGGATACTCGAATGTGTGTGCGATCATGGATGCACCACTTCTTTGCAGTGTTGGACTTGACGGTGCTGGACCCGCTGGACCGGATGAACTTCTTCTCGATCTTGAGAGCAGCAAGCGTTCGACTACATCATCCACAAGTACAACCTCGTTAAAGCTTTTCGTTCTTCAAAAAGTATGTATTCTATGGATGTATATCCACCCGTTGATCGTATCTAGTAGATAGATCTTGGTACTTAGTTGTTCCCATCGCAGGAAAAAATTTCTTTTCTAAGATACGAACCCTACAGTGGTATCAGAGCCGGATCTATGCGTAGATGCTTTGCACGGGTAGTACACATATGAGTATGTGGGCGATGATGATCATGTTATTGCTTCTTGTTTGTACTTTGGATATTGGTGGCATAGTGGGATGAAGCGGCCCGGACAAACTTTACATGTCCTCGCACATGAGACCTGTTCCACACTTGACATGCAACTAGTTTTGCATAAGTGGCTAGCGGGTGTCTGTCTCTCTTACTATAGTCAATATCTAATTTACAACGAGTTGTTAATAATTTGGTTATCCTTGTTGTGGTTCCATGTTCGTAGGTAAGAACGGTTCTATCTCTGAAAGCCCTCAGCCACGTAAAACATGCAGAAGATAAATTAGAGGCGTCTAGTTTTGGGTTTTGCGGGGCAAGTACTATGATATGGTAGTGTCATAATTTGTAGTATGGATTGATACTATTGAAAATTATAATATCACAAAGTGTAAGTTCCATAGACCTTGTCCTTACACATATAGGAATGATAAAGATCATTCCATGATGCACAAGATAGTGATCAAGTGCAAGAACCATATCATATCACGGTAGCATATGATGTTTGTTTGCATCTTATATTGCTTGTTTGGCGTTTTAGTAGCATTATAAGATGATCCCTCATGTAGCTATCAATATAAAAATGTGTTCTCCCTTAAGTATGCCCCAACCATGTTTTGCTGCTTTAAGACATCATGTGATAATTGGGTGTACTTGCATCCTCAATCATACATCGGGTGTAAGACAGTTTAACACACGCAAATACTAAGGTTCTTACTTTGATAGCCCAGCATGTACAGACATGGCCTCGGAACACGGACTGAAAGTTTAAGCATGAGTCATATGTTTGATATGATGCCCATATGATGCTTGCCTTTGAAGCTACACCGACTCATGTGATGATCGGACTTGGTGTAGTGAATTTGGTTCATGTAATCACCAAAAAGACACGAGGCATGTCGTTTTTGAGTGGGAGTTTATTTATAATTTGGATTAGTCGAACTCAATTTATCATAAATTAAATCAAAGTGAATTTGCATAATTTGTTGTAGTCGTTGGCATTCGTTCACCACCTTATGCTTAGTTTTAATTGAGATAATAGAACTATAGAATTATGGATATTTACTTTACAAACTGGTATCGTATTGTTTTGAGTGTCAATCTAAAGTTTAAATTCCTATTGCAAACTTTCACCAAACTCTGTTTACTCCGTGAAATTTAATAATTAGTATTAAATCAAGATTAACAATTCCAGTGTTAGTATCTAAAGTATCATGTTTGCCTCCATGATTCATGATATTAAAAAGTTGTTTTAAATATAGAGGTTATCTAGGAGCTAAGATATTACGG
This sequence comes from Avena sativa, assembly GCA_916181665.1. Taxonomy (NCBI): domain Eukaryota; kingdom Viridiplantae; phylum Streptophyta; class Magnoliopsida; order Poales; family Poaceae; genus Avena; species Avena sativa. The sequence continues at coordinate 408,676,096 of OV702285.1, read as the reverse complement.
TATCTGAAACAAATATTTTGGTTGCAATATGATAGAGTATAATATATGTTCTCATAATTGATGAGAATTTGCAAAGGATGGAGATGCTAGACATCCTAATCATCCAAAAGGGTTTTGGAAAGTAGAATTATACTCACGATTCTCCTTTGTAAGCTATATTATCTTGATCATGAAAGTTGTCATGATAAGGATGAATAGAACATGTAAGTAAAATGTTTACTTCACTGAAAGATTACTAAAGAAGGGATTTTGAAAGAACACCAAACATTTTGATGATGGTGATCAACTTCAAAGTGCAAGTTCAAAGGTCTTAGTATTAGACTATACACGCTTTGAATTATGTGTCATGTATATGGTGCCACTATTGATGTTGATAGATTCTTTTAAAAGGAAAAGGAAATGCTAAAAGAGAATCTATAAAATATTTGGCAGAGAAAAGAAAATACTGGAAATGTCTATCTAGGGTATATAGATGATATACATGTTATGGTTGTATTCTTTGCTTGTTAAACAATGTGGTTCTTGGGTATTGGATACCGAATTGGTTGGTATGAAATATCATGTAGAACGATGTAATTCATGAACTATAATGGCCTAAGTAACTAACAAGAGAATATGTGATGATGTCCATCGAAAACAAACAAACTCTTGTTTGTATTTCTTGTTGACATCAAAGCTTGCCTTCAAGATTTTTTTTAATAATTGTTATTTAAATCAGGTATTATAAGAACAAACATTGTTCAAATAATTACCGTATTCCATATAAGATGGATGATTTACAAATCTAGTTGGAGAAATCACGTCCATAAAACCTAATGCTAAAGTATCGCAAGACAAATGATTGAAAGATCACATTCAAAGTGACATCATTGTTTAAATTATATTGGAAAGAAAAGCATGAAGAAACTCCATGTTGATGGATTTTGCAGTCTTTGATTTTGATCAAATGACACTTTTAATACTTTCCTCAGGATAATTAAAACTTCGTTCAAAGGCCAAAGAAGAACGAACGACTAAATTATTGTAATTTATACATATAGATGTATGTAGTCCATTATGTGTAGTCGTAAGCGATGGATTTCAACTTCATATGCTTTATCCAGAAATTTGAGTGAAAATTCACTTAATGAGGAAGAAGTATGAAATATTTGAGAAAGTTCAAAGACTTTCAAGATGAAGTGGAAAATCATTGTAACTAGAAAATAAATAATTTATGATTTGATCTTAAAGGGATTTATTTGAGTTGGAAGTTTAGCAAAACACCTAGATTTGCATCTCCCGAAACACCATAGGAATATGGATATGTAATGAAACCTTGTTTGACATGGTAAAAATCAAAGGTGTCATTTATAAAACTATCATTATGTTTTAAAAGATTAAAGCTTTAGAGACTACCGCTTTTTCACTGAAAAGAGCTCCATCATGATCCATTGAAATGACACCATAAAGGTTATGGTTTGGAATAAAACCTGAGTTGTCTTTTCTTAAATTTTGGTATGCTAAGCATAAGTAAGATGTTTACAACCAAAGTCGGATGAGCATGTCTTTGTAGGTTATTTCGAATAATTTTTGGGTATTCCTCCATAACATCGACGACAAAAGAGTTTGTCTCTTTAAACGTGAAGTTTCTTAAGAAGGAATTTTTTGTAAAAGATAAGTGGGAGGACAATAGAACTTTGATAAGGTTAACGAACCTTAGCTATATGTGCTGAGTTGCGCAGCGCCGAAAAAGGTTCTGGAGGAAGCCATAATGCTCATGGCTCATGTGCCTCAAAGGTTATGGTCACAGAGGTCTAAGTTCCTATTAAACCGAGTAGGTCGGGTAATAAAATCAAATACTAAGATTTGAGAGTAAATCATTGTTGTTTAACAATGATGAACCGAATACATGCAAAGAAGCGATGCTGGGCCCTGACTCCGTCAAATGGCTTGAAGCCATAAAATCCGTGATAGTTCCATACACGAGAAATCAAGTTTTTGAAGTTGGAAGACCCTCCGGAAAGGTGTAAAACCTATCGGTCGTATTTGGATCTATAAAGAAACGGACATGGATGTTTCACATCTATGAAATAGTCGACATGTCGATAAATATTGTACGACAATGTTCAAGGATTTGACTATGATAAGATTTGATCTTTCATAGTGATATTTAGTCTGGACAGATTAATGTAGCAACCACTACATATAATTTGGTATATGGTAGTTGAACAAACAAAACAAAGTTCTTCTAATATAATGGTTACCTAGGACGTGTACATGACACGGTCCAAAGGGTTTTGTTAATTCAAAAGATGCTAAAAAGAGGCATGCAAACTTCAATGGTTGAAGTAACCATCGCGGAGTTGGAATCTTCACCGTGATGAAACTGTTAAAAGGAGTTTAATTTCATCAGGAGACGATGAAGATGCTTGAATTTTCAAGAAATTAAGTGGGAGCGCTGAGACACAGTTCTAATACATTATGCGGAGGACATATTAATGATTAGAAATGATGTATATTTTATTGACAAAGGTGAAGAATTTCATTTCGATGAAAGACTTAGGAAAAACCCGAATATTAGGCATGAATGTCTATATGGATAGATTATGACGCTAATATGGTTGTGCTAGAAATACATATATGAGATATTGAATGAGTTCAATATGGAAACAACGAGAAAAGGTTCTTGTCGCATAGAAAAGAATTAAATCAAGATTCAAGTGTATTGACACTTGCTAAGTGAAACAAGATTCAAGTGCTTTGACACTTGGTGAGTGAAACCACAAGAATATTTTGATCAATCATATTGTGATATGTATACATACAGATATGTCTTATGCTCTAAATGTTATGAACATATACCATAATGAATCATAAGATGATCATTGGATGATAGTAATGATATTCTTATGATCTTTTGGAATAACTAAGAATATATTTATGTAGAAGTGACAAACAATTACATATAGTTCATTGTAAAGTGTTACATTGATACTAGTTTTGTCAGAAGATACAAAATTAAGTTTATCTCAATTTAAAACTATGGATGGCACAATGTAATGGAAAGAAGATTCCATGATGGATTTGGATAAATTCAAAAGTTAAGACATTGTGACGAATACTACAATAAAAGGCTAAGTATATGAATGCTATAGTAGCAGCAAAGGAGGGCAGTTGTGTCAAGTAGTTTGATATCAAACTAAGGTGTGGTTCACAACGGGCTAACACTATAAAGATATATTGTACGACAATAGTATCGACATGATTTAACCCCAAGAAACTAAAAGTCTCACCAAAAAACCAAATTTATACAATGCCATCTCATTAGAAAATAAGTGATGCGTAAAGACGCAATGACATGCAAATACACACGGACCTGAAGTGTCAGATCCGGATATTATGTTAACCACTAACAATCGCATATATGCAACACCAGAAAGCCATAGGTGTTCAATACGCAAAGTTTTCAAACTAGATTATTGACTCTAGTGCAAGTGGGAGACTGAAGGGAATATGCCCCAGGGGCAATAATTAAGTGGTTATTATCTTATTCTTTGTTTATCATAAATTTTTATTTTGCATGCTATAATTGAATTAATACGGAAACATTAATACATGTGTGTTTAATAGAGAAATAGAAGGTTCCTAGTTATGCCTCTCTTATAAACTAGCTCGTTGATTAACAAGATGATCAAAGGTTTCCTGATCATGGACATTGTATGTTGTTAATAACGAGGTCACATCATTGTTGGAATGATGTGATGAACATTCATCCGAAGTATAGCATTATGATCAAAGTCATTGTGTTTATATTGCTATAACATCATACGAAGTAATCCTAATCCTTAGACCATGAGATCATGTCAATCACTAACACTAGAAGAGTATCTTGATAACATCAAACGTCACACCGTAACAGAGTGACTATAAAGATGGATTTAGTGCTACGAAGGTGTTATGTTAAGGCTCATGGATCAAGAGTGAAATTTTTCCATCCTGATGACGGAGAGATATACTTTGGGCCCTCTCAGTGATATCATATTAATTAGCTTGCAAGCAAGTGATTTGATCACTAGAATGTTATATCACGGGAACAAGAAAAGAGTACATGTCGGTAACAAGATCAAACTAGGTATGGAAATACCTATGATCAAATCTCGGACATGTAATATATCGTGAGACAAAGGGATTGGGTTACATGCGTATAAGGTTCACACGATCATAGAAGTCATCGTTGAATGTGTGGGTGTCAGTACGGATCTCTAGGTCTCGCTGCTGATTATTGATCGGAGAGGGGTCTCGATAATGTCTGCATTATTCGTGAACCATAGGGTGACACACTTAAGGGATACTGACACCATTTGGAGCAAATAAGATGCCAGGGAAAGAATTACAAAGCGCAGGAATTATTTCACTAGACACTTGAATCGTTTCGGGTGAAATTGCTGAAATTGTTTCTGCATGTGAAATTGAATACTAGCAAGGGTTTTATGTGAATGTTTGTTAAGAAATGTAATTAATAAATTCTGAATAAATAAATAAAAGAAGTTTTATTAAAGATAGATTACATTAAATTTGGTTAAAATTTAATTGGAATATGAGTGGGATTTTGAGTGGAGAAAATGGAAGGTCATCTTTATGTGAGTGGAGCTCCCTCCACTTGAATGAGGAAGAGGTGGGGCACCCTCCATAGTGCGCCGGTCATGGGGAGGGGCTGCCCCCCCTCTGCTATAAAAGGCTCCCCTCTCACTCCATCTCACTCACACCTCCTCGCGAAGGATCTCTCTCCCCCCTTTAGAATTTCTCCATGGTCTCGGATCAGCGAGATACATGTTCTTGGTGGCTTTTTCTAGAAGGATTTGTTTCTTCTGCTCCTTTGCTAGAGCGAGTTTGCGGAGGTTGTCGGGATACCCGAACGTGTGTGCGATCACAGATGCACCACTGCTTTGCGGTGCTGGACTTGATGGTGGTGGACCTGCTGGACCAGATGGACTTCTTCTCGATCTTGAGATCAGCAAGCGTTTGACTACATCATCCAGAGTACAACCTCGTTAAAGCTTTTTGGTCTTTGAGGGTATGTATTCTATGGATATATATCTACATGTTGCTTGTATCTAGTAGATAGATCTTGGTACTTAGTTGTTTCTATCGTAGGAAAATTTTGGTATTATATGCTACGAACCCTACAGGTGCCGCATAGAATCATCACCGACAATGAAACGAACTTCACCTTGAAGTAGTTCCAAGACTTCTATGAAGGCCTCGGTATCAACATCACATACGCCTCAGTTGCGCACCCGCAGACCAATGGCCAATTCGAAAAAGACAACGACCTCGTCTGCAACGGGATCAAGAAATGACTCTTGCGTCCTCTCGAATGAGCACCGGGATCTTGGGAAGACAAACTACCCTCCATCCTCTGGAGCCTGCGCACAATGCCAAACAGCACCACCCGCTATACACCCTTCTTCATGGTGCACGGAGCCAAAGCAATGCTACCTGCCGAGGTATGCTACAAGGCCCCATGGGTCATCGCTTATAGTGAGGACGAATCAACGGCCGCACTCGAAGACGCTGTCGACCTACTGGACAAGGCACGCGACATCGCCGCCACCCGTTCAATAGTGTACCAACAAAGCCTCCGCAACTACCACAGCCGACGGCTGCGCCCAAGGTCCTTCGTCGAAGGAGACCTCGTCCTGTGACTCAAGAAAAAGGGGCACCTGAAGCTCGAGTCACCCTGGGAAGGCCACTACATGGTCACCGAAGTAATCCCAGGTGGCGCCTACCGCCTCAAGGACGTTGAGTCCGGAGTAGCATACTCCAATCCTTGAAACATCACACAACTACGAAGCTTCTACCCTTAGCTGTTTTTACTTACAATAAGGCTTTTCAGCCAGGCTACTCAGCCAAACCTTATACTCTCTACTATGTGATGAATAAAAGCTAAGTTCCTTGGACAATATGTGTTTTCCTTATGCAAATTTAAATTCATACAACACATTCGGGGGGATGCGCCTCACCTGACGACTTTGTCGACTCCCACATTACCGCATTCACCCGAGTAGCTTACCATGTCATCGAACCCTTGAAAACTCCAACCCAGTTGCAGCCCAACTGACAGGTTGACAAGGAGCAGAGATCGACAATCGTGTCAGGCTAACGAAAAGGACATGCAAACTTAACAATAACAAGCATTATATGCAACACCGTTTTTACAAATTTTACAAAGGCAAAAACAACCCAACCAAAACTATATAAATTTTACATTGTACTATACAATACTCGCAGGAATGATGAACAATCACCCACTCTAAAGCAAAACATTTGTTCGCTCATCGAAGAGATGCACAATGTCTTCGGCATGATGGGCAACTGCCTCATTGTTTGAAGCAGTCAAAAAAGGTTGAACTCAAACCCACCGTTAGGTCAACTCTTCTTACCCCACCCTATCAGTATTCCCCGTATCCTTTGCGGTCGTGGACTGGTTTACCCCTGCGAGGACTAGATCTTCTTCTCTGCTCTACTCTTCTCCCCTATTATTCTCCTCTGCATTACCTTGCTTAGCTCCAACTACTGGTCTCTAGATCGGAGCTCGCCGTTGCTCTCCATGTGTCCCCGCCATGGCCGGTCAACCTCCGACGCCCTTAATCGAAGCTCGCCACCGTCGTCCTCGCCTCATTTTTCCTAGTCGTCGTGTCGGAGTTTCGCGTCCCTAGCCTAGCCTCTCACCGCTGCCTAGACCTTCTCGCACGGAGGAGTGTGTCCTGCCAGGAAATCCGGACCGGCGACCGGCCTCGGGCGGTTGTGTGCTGTCGCGCACCCTAGGCATGGTAGCACTGGCAAAGGAGTTTGACATTAACACTCTCATGGCCATCGTGCTAGGCACGCGTCCTGCCGTGTCGCCGGCAGACTTGCTGTCGACTCTCAGGTCTCGTTTTGGGATCAGATAAAAAGTGGTCAATTTTGAGGTATGCACGCCGCCATTCGATTTCTTTGTTCGGTTCGCCCACAGTTTAGACCTCGAGCGTGTTCTGCAATCTTCCCGTTGTTTCGAATGTTGTAGGGAGAAAATAAGCTTCATGTGTTGGCATCACGCCTGTGGGTGGGACGATCGCTTCGGGAAGCTTCGTTTCTTCTCTAAACTCGGCTTTGACGGCCTCCCTTTGGATGCTTGGGAACCGGAGGCCCTCAAGCAGGTCATCAGTAGCCTTGGCGGCGAGCTGGTGGAGACTGTGCCACTTAGAGATAGATGGATCATTGAGTTAAAGGTTGGCTAAAATATCTAGACACCGTTCCTAATATGTACGAGGTGGAGATTCCAATCAGGACAGGACGACAGCTTTGCTGGAAGCACCCGGTGATCATCCACCTGCAGGAGGTTCTGAAATCGGTACATGGCATTCAGGACCCCGACGAGGTGGCCAGAAAGCGTCCTCGTCGCCTGCAGTGTTTTCCTGGAAGGATCGATGGCACAGGATCACCACCATTCCACGATGGAGTGCACGGTTTCGGTTGGGGGACCGAGTGTGGACAAGTTGGTGGTTCTGATTTCCCTCGAGTGAAGATAGAGGTTTAGTGAATCTGAAAGATTGCTGACTTGAGAGTCGAGCATGTAGTACGCCTTATGTAATAGTTTGAATTGTTGTAGTATGTGTGGCTACTGAATTTGTAATGTGTGGCTAATGAATTCGTAGTATGTGTGGCTCATGATTTGTAGTTTGTGTGGCTAATAAATTTGTAGTATGTGTGGATAATGAATTTGTGTGAATAACCAAGGTTAGACTCCTGAAAAGAGGGTGGGCTAGCAATGATCAATGTCACATTTTCCAGGAAAATGTTGTTGGTGAGCGATCTAAAAGACAAGAAATGCTACTGGTCTGTATGCTTTGAACAATTTTTACCTAGATTTGTTCAAGCTGGTGCGTGATTCTGTATGGAACTTGCATGAATAAACCACCCAAGACCAGTTCATAAAATGTTGTCTAAATCTTGTCTGCCTCGGATAAGTATGATAGTAAAAACTGAATTCAACCACCGATAGTAATTCAATAAATAGATACATCTTGATAGTATTGGTTACTTCCGAACTAATTCCATAATATAGTATGGGATAGCTACACAAAAGGGGGCTATGTAGCATCCCAATTGTCTAATAATTGTAATGCTACTTGCCTAGTCTATATTGTGCTATCTCATGCATGTTATTCATTGCATCATCATTATATCATGCTCATGTCACCATGCCATCTTGCATTTGAGCATCATATAAAACCCCTCTTATTTGGTTCTTATCTCATATGCATTATATATATTGTATTACTTGTATTTGCCTCTTGATATATTGTAGTTCGTTCTTGATATATTGCTTCATGCCCAAGTTGAGTTGGGGGCATATCTTTTATTAACTCCACCACCTTTCTTGTCACCGCGTTATAATTCCACCATCCTAGCTATATATGAGAAATTGCATTTCTTTGGTTATTACCTCTAGATCATATGTGTTGGATGGATCCACTTCTAATTCTACATGCTCCACATATGATTCATGTTGTTTTCACAATACTGATATGTGGAGAGCCACATGGCCATCCTTTGCATGCTATGTGGGGGGTAATTCCTTCTCAAGCTTCCATAAGGAGTGAATTTGAATAAATAATCATGTTTTAATATATATATATATATATATATATATATATATATATATATATATATATATATATGAGGCTATATGAGCATCTAGTGGATCACACACACTAGCATGGTCTGTATCCATGCATGTTTATTTTTTCATATTTTTCGTATGAGTAGCAAGCTTTTTTCTTTTGTGGGTCCATAATTCAAACATTTAAAATGCATGTAAGGAATATATGACCATATGGACTTACGGTTGTTTTCACAATTATAATAGTGGCATTTAATGTACATGCATGGCCCAGGAAAAGCTCGACCATTCTCCCGTATTTGGATTTCTATTGAATCCTATGAGGAAAGTTTGTGTTTGAATTCAAACCATGGTGAACAATTCAAAACAAAGTCGAATGGATCATCTTCCTTCCTCTAACTTAGTTTACCATTGGTTTCCTTTTTGGGCTTGCTCTATTTTGAAACCTATCCTATGCTTTTGTTCATTTTCAAAAACTCTAAATCCGCTGATTTTACAAAATGTCCAAATTGGCACATACACCTAATATGTATGTGGGCATCCCCTCTATCTCATACTTTGATTCTTTCTAGTCTTTGTGTTTGCCAAAACCCTATAATCAAAATAATCCACAAAGCTTCAAAAGGGTTGTGAGTTAAACTCTTGGTTGAATTGGATTCAAGCAAACAAAATAAGAAAACAAAAACAGGAAACAATATTAGCATATATATATGTAGAGAGAGAGAGAGGGAGGAAAGCCAGCCCAGCTCAGCATTCAGCCCACCTTCAGCTCCCTTTCTCCCCTCTTGGGCCGGCCCAGTACTTCTCTCCAGCGCGATAACCCTTCGTCGACGTCATCTTGTTTCTCTTCTACCTAGCGACTCCCTCCTCTCTGCTTACATACGGCAGGGGCAGGTGACCGTCGCCGTTCCCGCTCCATCATCTGCGTCACCACCAGCCCCGCTCCTTATCTACTCGCAGAGCCTCAGCCACAAACCCTAACTCCGCTTCCTCCCCGCTCTCCCCGCCGAATCCCCTCTATTTCCATCTCTCTTACAGCGCCGCCTCTCTCCTCCTATTTCTTCTCTAAACCCAACCCTGAGAGAGAGGGAGAGATCAGTGCTCGCTCCGATGAGGGTAGAAGAAGTCGCCGCCACTAGTACAGGAATGGAGCCGCCGCCTCTCTCTCACCCGGTTTGCTGAAGAACGTCGAGCCACAGGCCCCTCTGTACACCGTGACCGTCGGGATCTTCTTCCCAGATGGACAGGAAACCGCATCAAGTTCGTCTGCCGCTCACCACGGTCGAGCGTGGCTCTATGTTAGTAGCCAAATGCACAATCCACTCAATCACACAAGAATATGAAATATTACAGATATTCAGTGGCCAATTTGATACATGAAGGACAACAGGAAGGGGAAAGAGGAAATAGAGCCGAGGTGGGAGGGAGGAGCCGCCGGTGCCTTTGCCTGATCCAACTTGGATGGATTGAGTGTTGTCTCCTCCCAGGTTTATGTAGCGTGCAGCTCTGGTCAGCGCCAGACCAAGCCCGTTGGCGGCCCAGGAGGCCAGCCCGGGTAGAGTCGAAATAGGTCTCTAACATTCCTCCCTCCTTGAAATTCAGCTTGTCCCCAAGCTGAAGCGTCGGATGATATTGAAGGACCGACTTGCCAGGAACCCATGGCGCTTGGTATTCCTTGGTCTTGCTGGAGTCGATGTGGGTGCCTTCGTGGTAGTAGATGATGTTGCTGCAGACTGTGTCGAAGTAGTAGTCGTTGCTGACGAGAATCTGGTTGACAAAGTCGAAGTAATACTCCTGGTTAATATGGACTTGGTTTGAGAAGCCAGCTCGGAGGACATTCCTCCCTCCTTGAAACGGAGGTTGTCCGCGACACATTGAGAACTCCAAATCATTCACAATCCATGCGAATAACCACATTGGAAATGCACGTGCGAGCTGAGGTGCTGACCGCTGGAATTGTTCATAACAATACGGAGGAGTAGTCCATCTTTCTCATAATTATGTTGTGCAAACGTGTAGTCTCCAGGATCCCATGACCACTGTGTATTTAACATGATGCCACACTGAGAGCAGAGCAAGAGAGAGCTTGTGGAAATTACTGCCTTGTTCACCGTCATTGAGTAATTTCATGAACTGACTTGACCGTATCAGTGTGATAGTTGTGCCAAATTGACTCCACGGTTCAAAACCAATCCCAACGCTGACCTCAAGGAATGCTAGAATTAGAGCTCTGGAAGATTTCATACTGTTGTTCTGCTTCGTGTCTTCCAGAAGAGGATATGACTCTGGTGGCCTGAATCTTTGCAGCAGCCATCTGTATACACTTGGCATAGAGTTAGGTTGAAACTTTCTGCCCTTGGTAAATACTTCAGTAATCTGAACCGTTAAGAAGTCTTGCAATGTTACCAGAACTCCAAGAATCACAAAATCTAGACCACTATGATAGTTTGTGGAAAGACCATGAGTGGCGTCCCGTGCATTGGCTTCAGACAAGATTTTGTTACAACTGGAGTATTGTTTCTCTTCATAGAAAGTTCCCAATTTCTCCAATAAACAGCAAACTCCAATATTTTGTCTGATTGCAGCCTCGGCTAGAAGTTCTATAGTTGAAACTTGTTTTCCTTTGGTACACTTCAACTGATTTGCACCCTTTGATAAATCTGCCACTCGAGAACAGTGTGGAGAACCACTCAAATACAAGGCCAGAGCTGAACCATTGACAAGTGCTGGCAGCATAATATTAGTGGTATGTCGTTCACTCCAGGAGAGAGCATTAGAAGGCACACGTGCATTCTGCACACAATGGATGGCTGACACCCATTCCTGAACTCTCAAGAGCAGATCACTGAAACTCCACCATGCACTAGCACTACACTGATATTTGGCCATAACGAAACTAACAGAGAATGAGATATTACCAAGAACTTGCTGCATTTGTGACTCTAAAACAGCAAGAATTGTTCCTCTAGGACCATTGGAGCTACAGTGTTGCAGACCAAAGCTAGCAGAATTACAAAAGTTTTCTTGTAGCTCACCAAGGAGTGATTTATCACAAAATACGGGAGGTGGTGGCCAGGGTTGCTGCTGGACTTCGTCCTTATGCAGTACCTCAGCAGACATCACATACGCGAGGACCTCCCCGGTGTCGTTGCCTAGCAAGGTTGCATTTATTGCTGACTGCATTGTGATGCTAGAGCTTGACCATGCACCTGGCAACAAACTTCGCGGATCCAGAGAACATGGAGGTACAGGCTCTAGCCATGGCCTCACCATGCTCGCCATCATTGGTGCCACTGTCGGCAGAGCGTCATGTTGGCCGTCGTTGTTGAGGGCGAGTTCGATGGAGATTACGTCATTCCTAGCAGACATGGCTGGTGAAGCATGTGACGATGACGACCCGAATGCCCACAACAGGGTTGCCGGCATGGGTGACGCCACGGTGACGACTTGGGTCGCACAATCTGCTGAACAGAACGCGTGCGCCACATCAGGAGTGGCCTTTGGTAACCTCTCATTGGTAAGGGTTAGAGTTGTGGATGCCGTGCCTATGCCAGGCTTGCCGTCAAGGACTCTGTCGTCTGCTGCAGCGGCAGCGAGCAATGGTATGACGTCAACCGTGGTCCAGGAAGAACTCGTCGCTGCTGCTGAGTTGAAAGCAGGAGTCGGCTCGATGGGGTCACGGTTTTGGCATTCAGTCGAACAACACACATGCACCGCCATACCGTTGTCACAAGGAACAGCTGGGGCGATCACTAGGGACTCTTTGACGATGGAAACTATAGCCGTGGGCTTGGCCAACCCTACAGACGCAGTGACGAGCTCAGTTATGGTGGAGCCTGCTGACACGGGCTTAATGATGCCGTCTGTGGTGATGGCGGGTGTGGAGTTGTTGTGGTCGGCAAGGCTGGGAAATGCACCCATGAGGGCCATCAGTTCGTCGAATTGACGCTCGCGTCTGGCAAACCACGCATCGAAATAATCCTTGAGCTCAGAATCCATAGTGAGATGTGAGGTGGAAAAAATTGAAGAATTTTTTTAGAAAAGGACGGCCTTTAGCTCTGATACCAGATGTTAGCAGCCAAATGCACAATCCACTCAATCACACAAGTGATAGAAGCTAGACTACTCTCGATAGAGATGCTATAGGGTTGGATCTAGAAGATCAGAGAGAGAGAAAGAGAGAAAACCACCTGCGCGTTGGCTTGACGTGCATGGGCCAGAGGGGATACCGGTGCTAGTGCCGGTGTCAGTAGCCATGGGAAAGGGGGCGACGCTAGTGTGCGGTGAGGGTGGCGGTGGTGGAGCTTCCCGTTGGTGCAGCGCTAGTCTAGATCGGATTGGCTTGTTGTAACATCCCAAAAATACTAAAATTGAAGCATCAAACTCTAATCATCAAATTTAGGGTTAACAAAAACTTTGCTAAATAAAAATATGAAAGCATGCATGTGAGTATGCATTTCATTTGGAATTCTTTTGAACCAACTTGTTTGTGTGTTCCTTTGCTTATAAATGGATGCTTAGATGAAATAAACATCATCTAAACAATTCCCAAACTTTTCTCAAAGACAAATAAATCAAAACAAAGATAAATGAGGGAATGGTCATTTTGACCAATTTAACTCCCATGCCTACTTTGGCTGTCTCAAACTTTTAGAACTTAACAAAAACTTTTCTGGATATTTGCATTCCTTGATTGTACTCATAACAAAGTATCAAGGCCCACTTTGTGATCATCCAGAAACATTCAAATGCATAGTTTAAAGGACAGTTCAAAATTGAATCTTTATCATATGAGAAGATCCCACTTTTTTAAAAACCACTCAAACAAGCTCAACTTTCAAAACCCAAGCATCTGCAGACTCACCAGCACCAATCTAGCACACCCACCAAAAATCTTTTCAAAATTCAAAACTTGAATTCTTGCGGCCATTTCATCAAACACATTGCAGACACAAATCATAAAAATCTTAAACACTATTGTGAGCAGTGATTGAAGCCTAACTTGTTCCCTCTCTAGCTCACAACCATCTCAGTAGATTATCTAGCAAGCTAAACCAAGCACTAGCCCCACTGTAAGCTTGACAATGCCATCAATGGTGAATAGCCGAAGCTCACCATGCCACCCCAGTGTAGACAGCAAGCTAGGAGAGAAACTAGCCGTGCCAACCTTGTCTGGAAGATCACCCATGCCTCACCGCCCCCTCTCGACCAGCCCTGCCTCGAAGATACCGACCAGAGCACCCAGGAACGCCGCGCCCGTGCCTTTGTCAACCATGCCGAGCATGCGCTAGAGCGCCACACTCGACCGACGCCCACAGACCGCGCGCCGCCCTCGCCGCGTGCATACATGGTCGCCACCGACCCAGGAGACCGCCAGACATCCCCGTTCGCCGCCCATGCCTCACAGCCACCGCTCGCCGTCGAAGACGCCGCCTTTGCCGCCTAGAGCATCGCGCGTTCCAGACCAAACCGCACCGCCCCTACGCGCGCATTAAAACCGTAGAGTATCGCCAGGAGACCACCAAGCGATCGCCACCGCCTGCCATGCCTCTAGCCGCCCGTAGCCATGTCGCCACCGTCGCCTGCCCATCCCGTTCAGTCTCGCCGCCGCGACTATAAATAGAGGCCACCCCCAGCCGAATTGAGCACACCATCTCACTCCCCTCTCCTCACTGATCGTGCCACCCCGTTCCCGGAGCAAGGCGAGCAGGACTTCGCCGGAATTTCACCGGAGCCTGCCGCTGCTGGAGAAGAAGGGGGCCAGCGATTAGAGCCGCCCCAGGAGAAGCTGCCGGTACCAGGAGGTTCGCCATCATCGACTTCGTCGTTCGCCCGCCTCGCCGACCCTCGCCTGAACCCCGGCGAGCCCCCAACGACCCCCACTGGCCGCTCTAGGTTTCTGTCTTGCCGGCGTTGCCCAACGTCAACGATGACCCTTAGCCGTTGGATTAGAACCAGATCGGACGCACCACACCGCCCCATACCGCTTCGCACCCCCTCGTCTCACTGACGCGTGGGGACAACCACTTAACCATCCCGCATAAGCGTTGTGCTTAGTAGGCCGGCCCAGTATCGCTTCCCGCGCAGCCCAGTCATTTGAAATTAACCTTTCCATTTTAGTTCAAACACACTTCTGCACTGAGATTCAATAATCAACCCAGATCGATTCAGCGAACCATATTGAATGAAACCAATTTTGTTAGAAAGGTCTGGGAATGCTGAATCCAAGCCCGTTGGATTCAAGTCATTTGGATCTGTAGATCATCCTTGGTAAAAATAACAAGGCAGAAGCTTTTCTGCATCCAAACATTTTTCAAATTAAAACCATAATAGCTTTTGAGTTGATTCCAACTCTCAAAAATCACATTTAACCATACCTTTCAGAATATAAAAAAACATATAGGTTTACTTGCAGAAATAATGTTCAAGTAATAAAAGAATGCTACATAGGCATTTCTAGCCACTTTAATTAATTAAAATAAAAGAGAAACACCTTATTAAATTGTGAAACCACTTTAAACCACATTCCCATGGACTAACATATGTGGTGATGACATGTGTCAACATGATCCCATGTTTGGTTTGGAGAATATTAAATCTTAAGTAGTTTTTCAATGAGTAGAAATTACTTTTCTAAAAACAAAAGGAATTAAACCAAGCTTTAATCTTGTAATGTTAGTGATGATGCTAGATCATCTATAGGACCCTTTTGTGTGATGATTGTAAGTAGTTAAGTATTGTTTGGTGATTGTGTACATCGTATTTATTTATAGACGCTAGTACCAACCAAGGATACGAGGAGGAAGGAGGATTCTACGAAGAAGAAGCCGAGGAGAACTTCAACCACTGCTCTACACAAGGAAAGCCTAATACTACTAGTTGAATGTGCAAGCCCATACTTGCAAGCTATTAACTTAGCAAGCTTATACTGAGACTGATGCAAGCAAATACTTGCTTGTTACCATGCCAACCATATGCCTTAAGCATATGTGGTTATACTCACTTGATAACCCAATCCTAGTTTTACTTGCAAGCTTATTACTTTATTTCTTTATCAAAGCTCTTACTTAGAGTTACTGGAATAAATGGTAGATACTAGAAGGATAATTGAAGGTTGCATAAAGAGCATAAAATTTGGCCTAAGCTAGATAATCTGTATGTCATCCTAAGGCATGAGATTAAACTTAGTTAAATCCACTAGGTTACCACCCCTCATTAGTGCTTACCCCCACTTGTAGATGCTAGTGCTAAGCATAAAACTTGATCAACATTAGGTGGGAATACTTGGTGAAAATGGTTATGAAAACCTTAGAATGATGGATCATTCTACTGAGATGTTTTGACATGTGTTTCCGAACACCTGATGATTTTGGTGATGAAAATGTTGAGGCATGAGCCTTAGCCCTTTATAAAACTGATGGTTGTCTGGATGCGATACCATTCCAATTTTATCGTACAACCACAATACCCGAAGATTGGGTAGGGCTTGACTAGAAACTTATATACCTTAGTATTAGTTCCCTCACGGCCAAGGCCTGAGCTGAGGCTACCTTGTGAAGATTGTCCACATGTGCAGTACCCAAGATGACAGTTGGTCATGGTTGGGAGGCCAAACTCACAGGATAGGTGCTTATACTAGGGCATGTAATTGAAAGGTTAGGATTGATTATACGCATACTGAGTATGGTGAATTCAGGATTTGTTCCTGACGGATGTATCGAATGTTGTGGTGAAAGTGTACAATCTCTGCAGAGTGTCAAACTATTCGAATAGCCGCGTCCGCGGTTATGGACAGTTGGAGTGACCATACTGTTCCCTCGTCAGACTTTTCAAAATGATTTGTGGAAGGAAGTGAGACTTTGACTTGACAACAACAGAGTTGTGATATGAAATACAAGTTCCTACTTAGGAGATATAAAATTCTGACTAGCTTCTCTTGCTTCTCAGCTTAGTAGAGATAAATCTGTCTTTTGCAAAATAACCCTAGAGCCTAGTGTCCTATTATCAAAAACCCCTTTCACTTGTTAGTATTAGTTTGCGAGTACTTAAAGAGTACTCATGGCTTTATCCCTGGCTATTCCCATGGCCAGGCTATGAAGAGGAGTACCTGGAGGATGGACCCCAGGAAGGTTACGACAACTAGGATCATCTCCCATCGTCAGCATTGCCTGTGACCCCGAAGATGGAGCTTCGCCTACGCTACCGTTATTATTACGTATTCCGCTGCTTGAAGTTGTATTAAGAACTGGATCAATGAGATCCCTATTTGTGTAAGACCTTATGTATGGTTTGTAATAGATGATGTACTGTGGTATCCAATTCTGTTATGTCTCGCAAAAATGGTAATCCTGGGATTGCGATGTATGGCATAACAGGCATCTGGGATTAAAATTCCGGGTGTTGACAAGTTGGTATCAGAGCCATCCTGACCATAGGAGACCCTAGTTAGACTAGACGTTTGAATCAAAAACTTGGTTTCAAAACCAAAGAAAACAAATATTTACAAAAACTTATTCTCATTCTTATCCCTTTGATTCTTTCATGAAAATTCATGTTCCTCAAAAACTCTTGCAAAAATACATAAAATTTTGACACACTTGATCACTCTACTAACTTACTCATCCTATATTCTTATAGATGGACGTGAAGTACAGCAATTTTATTAGTTGGGGAATGGAGGAGACCATATCTTTGAGAGGGATTTGGACCAGCTTTCAGAACTTCTGGAGCGTCCGCACCCTGAGTTCTTCGGAGCTCAGCTCAATGATCAAGGAGGATAAGATTTGCAGTGGCTAATTGTTGCAAGTCTCTGAGGAAAGATTGAACCTCCCACTGCTGAGGGAATTCAGTTTACCTTAAGAGAGAACAACTGGCTCGACGGACTTGCCAGGGCAATGCAGGAAGCTCTTCCCCGTCTCTGTGGGCAAAGCATCAATCAGATCAAGGGAACCCGCTTTGAGTTTTGTCCAAGGCGTGATGCAAATGGACAACCAATGGAAGCCCCATACCACCCTGAGCTGAAGACCCAAGTGGACCACCTTAGCTTCATGATGTACGATCGTCAGTAGGAGTTGGATAACTGCCGTGACTACTCCAACCACAAGTCTGCCATCATCAAGACGAAGGATCAAACCATCGCCATGCTAGCCAAGGATCGCAAGTCTCGCCGCCGTCAGCTCGACAAGAAGGAGCGCATTATTGCCCGTCTTCGCCATAGTATCTCATCTTTGGAGGAGACCATCCACGAGAGAGACATGCAGTTGGAAGAAAGGGAGAATGCCGGAGAGGATCTTCGTGGAGACCCCTACTCATATCTCAGCGATGACGATGATTTTCTAGAGGATCAGGCTATGGACTTATTCACCGATGAGGATGATTTCTCCTTCATCGATGACTATGAAGATGACGAAGCCACCGATTCCGAGGAGTAGTAGCACTTGAGCACTAGCGTAGTGAGTAGTATTTGGTCCCACTGTATCGTAGTTTCCAGAATGGTTCTTAAAACCATCTGTTTTTCTTTGTTGTGGTGTGTGTTGTATCATGTGCTATGAATGAATGAATGAAAAGCGAGTTGCTAGAAAAATATGAGTCAAACTTTAAAAACTTTTTAAAATTCCAGAACCTTAGAAATTTCCCTCTTTTCTCATGATCTATCTCAATCTCGCGGAGGAAGTGGTTCATCCCCGGACCCGATGTTGCAGATTCTGCAAATGTTGACTTCTGACCGCGAAGCTGAAAGAGCGGAACATCAAGCCAACCTATCCACCCTGCAACAGATAGCCCAGCTAGCCCACAACAACCAAGGCCACGGAAACCAGGACAACCATGGATCTAAGCTCAAGAATTTTCAGAACACCAACCCACCTGTTTTCACAAAGTCATAAGAGCCCCTAGATGCCAATGATTGGCTGCAGACCATGGAAAATAACCTAGAAGTCGCCAGAGTGGAAGCCAACGAGAAAGTTCTGTTCGCCACCCACTATCTAGCCGGAGATGCCAGGGCATAGTGGAACATTGTTCGCGCAATGACCGGAGGCCAGATGATGACCTAGGAGGAATTGAAGGTCAAGTTTAGCAGAACCCATGTGCCACCGGGTTTGATCAAGAGAATGAGAGACGAGTTCAGAGAACTGAAGCAAGGAAGGATGACCGTAGTGGAATGCCATGACAAATTCTTGTCATTAGCTAGGTATGCCCCGGATGAGATCGACACCGAAGCCAAGAAGAAAGAAAGATTCCTGAATGGTCTGCATGATGAGATGCAGACAGTGTTTGTCAATATCCCCTTTGCTGATATTGAAGCCCTTGTCGACTCTGCTATCCAGATGGAAAGAAAGATCAACCAAGCCTATGAGAACCGCAAGCGTCGCATGATGCATCAGCCAGGAACCCATCTGAAAGTACAAAGGAAGTCGCCTAGAGGGGGGTGAATAGGCTTTTAAAAATATTACGGTTTAGGCTCAAGTAAATGCGGAATAAAACTAACGTTTAATTTATTGAGCACAAAACCTAGCCACTAAGTTTACCTAAGTGCACCAACAACCTATGCTAAGCAATACAAGCAACAAGGTGATAGCAAGAAATAAATACTTCAAGCACGATGGCTATCACAATGTAAAGTGCATAAGTAAAGGGCTCGGCTGAGAGATAACCGATGGACGCGGAGACGAAGATTTGTTTCCGGAAGTTCACTTCCAAAGAAGCTACGTCTCCGTTGGAGAGGTGTGATGGCGCAATGCTCTCCGAACGCCACAAATGGCTCACCTCGAGGTGTGGTGGCTCGATGCTCACCCAACGCCACACAAGGCCTCACCCCGGATGCGGAAGCACGCAACTCACCGACGCCACAAAAGGCTCACCCTATTCTCCCAAGTGCGCACCACAAAAGGCGGGCACTTGCTCCACTATGGGACGCTTGAGGGCGGTCACCGAACCCGTACAAGATTGGGGCTAACTCCACAACTCAATTGGAGGCTCCCAACAACAAAGCCACAAAAGGCTACAATGCCACAAAAGGCCAACAAAGCCACAAGAGGCTACAAGACCACAAAAGGTCAATAACCCAACCACACAACCGTCTAGGGTTCCAAGAACCCAAGAGTAACAAGCCCACAAGCTTGTACTCGCCGAATCTCCGAGAACTCAAACCTATGCACCAAATGCAAGGGCAAGTCCTTCTCTCCCAAATTCCAACAAAGCTACAAAAGCTATTGGAGGAATAAGGGAGGAAGAACACAAGAGGAGAACTCAAACCTATGCACCAAATGCAAGGGCAAGTACTTCTCTCCCAAATTCCAACAAAGCTACAAAAGCTATTGGGGGAATAAGGGAGGAAGAACACAAGAGGAGAACACAAAACTCTCCAAGATCTAGATCCCAATGATTCCTTCACAAAGAAGGGATTTGACTTGGTGGGATTGTAGATCTAGATCTCCTCTCACTTTTCCCTCAAAAAGATGTAAGAATCATGGGAGGGAGAGGGAGTAAGAGAGCTCAAATAGGTCAACAATGGTGGGCAAAAACGAGCTCAAAAGATGGGGAACCATTGGGGAAGAAGCCCCCCTTAAATAGGACAAGGAAAAACTGACTGTTTGGGCCAGATTCGCGCCCCCACCGGAACTTACGGCCTCCCACCGGAACTTCTGGCAAATAGAAACACAAGTTACTGAACCTGACCGGAACTTGGGTCGGAACTTGGCCGGAACTTGGGTCGGAACTTGGCCGGAACTTCCGCTCAAGCAAAAACACCAGACAACATTGCACGAAAACTTCAATAACTTTTGATCCCGGACTCCATTTTTGATGATCTTGGGCTCGTTTTGAAGAGAACGAAAAGTTTTACAAGATTATGCAAAGAAACATAATAGTCCAGAATGGAAGTATAAAACCAAATTGAGAAAGATATGACCTCTCTAGAAGCGATGAACCGGTAAAACCTCCAAAACCCAAAACACAAGAAGTTGAGCTTGGAAACTCCGATTGGGATGAAACCAATTTTGTTGGAAAGGTAATGACGAATAGAATCCAACAAAAAGTCGAAATATTGGGTATCACCTTGGGAGAAAATACTACGAATATATATGTGAAGTATCCCCCAAGGTGTGGAGCCGGAAAACTCGCAAGATCAAAAACCGCAATAAGATATGCAAGTGAAATCCTTAGATGATGAACTAGAGATTGTTATGATGATGACCACAATCTCTAGATCCTCTCATGGACAAGGACCAAATAACAACCAAGAAAGATGATGCTATGAATGGAAAGGTTTGAGCTCTCTCCGAACAATGCAAACGAGACACCCGCTTGATAGCCCCTCTTGATAGAACGGCTATCTATCCTAAACCCGGTCTCCCAACTAACAATACGAGATCGGCAAAAGAGAAGCCCTATCAAGAACATACCTTTGCCTTGAGAATCCCACTTGAACTTGATGTAGACCGTCTTGTTCTTCTATAGTGGGAACACCTTTCTTGGATGCTCTTGCTTGATGAAGATGAAGACTTGCAAATTGCTCCCCCATACTCCATGGGGAAACCTCTTCTTTGAACTTGTCTTCATCATTCCATGAGCACGAGGATGGCAAGCTTCAAGCATGAGATCTTCTAGAGATGGCGCATCTTGAGCTCGCCCTTCTTCATCCCTACTTGAGGTTGATCCATCTTGATGCAACTCTTTGCACATGTCTTGATCAACCTTCAAGCTCCTTCTTTCTTCATGATTCCAATGGGCACAAAGCCCTTGGACATTTATTCATCTTCCAACCTTGAGACCAACACATGGCCCAAGTGATGCCAATGGACAAGCCTACAAGTGAAACTCAATTTACACATTAGTCCATAGAGATTGTCATTAATTACCAAAACCACACATGGGGGCATACATGCCCTTTCAATCTCCCCCATTTTGGTAATTGATGACAATCCCTTAGCGAGGGTTTAAATATGACAATTAACGACCAAAGCGGTTGCCCCAACATCAAATACTACACAAGTATGTGATGTTGGTACAACCACAATATATAGAGCAAACTCCCCCACAATCTATGCATGTGTGATGAACTTGAATTTCATTGCATAGATTGACAACCGTTACCGTTGGTTGAGTTTCCTCTATATATTCAACATGCAAAGCAAACACAAAGATGCAAGAGAATGAGAGGCAAATGCTTAAGAACACACTCAAAGCAAAGCCCAACTTCCCTTAAACCCTCCAAAACTTCTCCCCCATTGGCATCGATTGCCAAAATGGGTGAAAAGTTGTAGACGGTCAACATAGTGAGAATTCCTCCAAAGGTGTGCATATGCACAAGTCAAATGATGAGAACTAGGGAGGAAGTAAAAATATATTGAGGACCCAAAGAAAGCAAAAAGAAAAGAAAGAAAAGAAAAGAAAAGGGCTTCAACAAATGAAGCGAGCAATCAAAAGATCCAAAAGAAACAATTGAAACACCATCAAATGATGTCAAAAGGGAACAACAACCAAAAGAGTGTTTAAATAAAAATAGAGAAGCTCCCCAAACTTTGTGCAAAGATTAGAATACTTGTATTGAATACAATATGCACAAATATGGAATCCTAACTCCTCCAAAACCATTTATCAATGCACATAAAATACAATAATTTGGAAACCACCGAAGAATCAAAATGAAGTAAGAGATGATTTCCAAGAAAAGCAAAAACAACCAAATATTGATCTTCCCTTGTGTGTATAAATTTTTAGGTGGAAAATATCACAAAGACATATAACCACAAAGAAACATGCACACACAAGATAGATACTCAAGAAAGCACATGAAGACCCAAAAAAGTCATAGAATATACCAATAAGATGTTTTGCTTGAAAGCATGCCCAAGGGCTCAAATATATCTTATTGTACATCAATGAGCTTCAAACACCAACATACCCCATACAACACAACTATTCTCAAGGGAAGAAGAGGATAGAAGGAATATATGGAGAAAGGCAACAAGTATCACAAGATAGAAATCAACTTGGAAAAAATACTCACTATTGCACATGAGAGATACTGAGGAAACAATATGCAACAAAATTGCTAGATTGACATATTTGGGATTAGTGAATCATGAGCATGATTTAGTATAGTCCCCATTATATGCACTCATCTCAACAAACACACATTTGCAATAGAGAGAACTCTTCAAAGCCAAAGCAAGAAATCCTACATATGGAAGAACACAAATTCATGCCAACAAGCAACCTACACAAGGTTGGGAACAAGATATGTATGCATGAGAGAGAGATACTTGTTACCGAGATATAATTGGTAGGATGAAGAAGATATGAATTCGTTGATCATCCTAGCTTGCATCCAACTGACATGTAGACGCCACTTCTTCCTTGTTCAAGATACAAGCACCCAATATATATCTCCAATGTACCTAAAACACAATTAAGTACACTATGGTCCCCAAACACATTGGGTCCAAAGTAGTTAGTGAAACTACAATACATAGGAGAGCCCCCACACAAATATGTGCATATTGATATGAAATTGAATTTCATGCACATCTTAGCCTATTAGGATTTGGTGGAGTTTCCCCTATATATTGGATCAAAGAAAGCAAGCATGCCATAATATATACAAGAAGTAAATATGCATGCATAGGCTTCAAGAACCAAAAGGAGATACAATTTGAACAAAAACACCAAGTAAACCAATAAGACACACACAAAAGTGTGACTCGACAAAAGGTGTCCAAATTGTATCGAAGAGCCAAATCAACACATGAAAGAGCACAAGTTCAACAAATGAACTCGAAAGAGCCAAAGAAAAAGGATAAGAAAAATACCAAGGCTCAAGGATTTATCTCATCCTAAAAGAACAAATCAAGTGAAACGGAATGAGATAAAGCCAACTCCCAACGAGAGCAAGGAAATAATAACCAAAACAAACTCTTCACACTTTTCATGATGGCACACAAAGTACCAACACAAAAAGGATCGAGCTTCCAAGCAATAATGATCAAATCAAGAAGCATAAAACAATGTTCTAGATAATATAGGAGAGCTCCCCCATAAGTAGAGCATTATATATAATTTTGCCTTTGAATGCAAAATGCCCACAAATGAGATCATCACTACTACCTACACTAAATAAAACACAAGGGGAAATAAATAAAATAATAAGATCCACAAGAGGCAAGGAAAGCTTGGGAGCAAATAGAAAAACATTTTATTGGCCAAAGATAATATAAATAAGAAAAGGCCAAAACGAATATGATCAAAGAATCCTACCATATATTAAATACTAATTGTCCAAGGACAAAAAGTAATAGGGATAATTTTCCCGAGGTAGTTTGCAAGGATATCCAAGATCATATTCACACAAAGAAGCATATAACAAGATAGGAATTAAGCTTGATGCTTCGAAAGAGATTCTTGATTGCTTCAAATAGTCACACAATCACTAGTGATTGGATTAAATAGAAGCAAGTGGTTCCCATGAGGATATGTAGATCCAAATATGAGGAAACACATACCAAGAATCACTATCACGAACAAGATCCAAAAGATGAGCAATAAAAACATTTAAGCAAATTGGAACTTGTATGAGCAAATGTGCCACATAGGAACTAGATAATTCTCAATATAAAATCTAAGTGGCACTACCTCAAATGTCCACATTTTCTAGGTTTGTAATATGCACAAAGCATATGACTCCCCCATAATGTGATAAACCAAGAAATCTCAACAAGAGGCAAAAAGATCAAACTAGAGGTATTAATGGACATTATGGAAACTTGAGTTTCTCATGAGAGAGACAAACCACATAGAGACAACAAAATGACTACTAAGTGGTTTTTCTCATGTACACACATTTTAGGATTGTGGAATGCCCAAGCATGACACTCCCCCAAAACGGAATAGTCCATTAATCCCTCACAAGAGCCAAATAAGATACCTACTAGAAACAATAAAGGCTCAAAACCAAAAAACACAAATACATGGTGTGCCAACCAACATACACAAAGATAATTCATAGGTCAATATAAGTAAGTGGGAAGCACAACATGTACAAGCACATGCAAGGTACAAAACCAACACATGCACAAGGGAGCAAGTAACTATAAATGTAAAGGAGTCTAGCACAAGTTACCGGAAGGAGGAACATTGGATAAGGAATAGAAGCATGATAACCAATGACTTGACTTTGACAACAAGAATATAATGAAGATCTCTCAACTCTTCATAAGATAGCCAAGTCTCCAATGCCCTCCAAAAACACCTATTGATCAAGTTTTAGCTTGTTGGTCCCCAACCAAGTTGGGTCCTAAGAAGTTAGTCACAATCGGCTTGGCCACCCAAATGGTTCTTTTCTTGACACCACTTTGGGCACCAACAAATTTGGCAAACACATTGCCACCCTCATCCTTACGAAGTGAATAAGCATCATCAAACAAGATAGAATGGGATGAGGAGATACCCATGGTGCATGAGGAAGAAAGGTGCCCCTTCTCACGACATATGTAGCAAGTTCTTATCTTGCCGTCTTTCTTCTTGGGAGGAGCTGCAACATGAAGAAGAGCTTGAGGCTTCTTGGGAAGTGTCCCATCTTGAGCTTGTGGAGGAGCTTGAGGCCGCTTCCCCCGTTGCTTCTCACTAAGAGGCTTCTTCTTCAATGGGCAATCCCTCACATGATACCCTTCTTCCTTGCACTTGAAGCACACAATGTTGGCCGGATTCTTCACTTGTCCTTGGCCCTTCTTCTTGTTGCCCTTGTGCTTCAACGAGATAGTGGACTTGCTCTTGGTGTTGGAGTTGAATCCAAGCCCACTCTTGTCACTTGGGGGGCGTCGCACACTCAAAATATTCTTGAGCGTGGTCTTCCCTTCATGACACCTTTTCAAGTCATTCTTCAAAGAAGTGACTTGAGCCTTGAGCTCTTTGACTTCCTCTACGTGGTTAATATCAACAACAATACTAGAGGAAGTAGAAGCTTCATTGTTAGAGCAACAAGGAAAAGGATGCAATTCATCACAAGATTTAGCATGGTTTTGAGAGGATGAATTACAAGGACTAGCACATGGCAATATAACATTTGGAGTAGATATAGTGCTAATGTCCACATGAGGCCCACTAGATGTTACCTTTGACACAATGGCCTCATGAGCTAACTCTAGCCTACCATGGGAGAGTAGAAGATCCTCATGCGAGCTTGAGAGCTTGGCATGAATTTTTTCTAATCTCCCATAGTTGCTTGTTAGCAAAGCAAGTTGAGCCTTTAGCTCAACATTCTCCTTCAAGATAGATGCTTCACATGAAATAGAGTTAGTAGCATAAGCATCATTAATTAAAGCAAGAGGTGAGGGCAACTTGGAAAGCTCTTTAGAATATGAAGCTTTAAGTTGCTCATGTAACTCGGTGAGTTTGATGAGCTCACCCTTGATGACCCTAGAGCCATTGTTGAGGTGCTCAAAATCCTCAAGGAGTTTAGCATAGGCAACTTCGAGTTCATCATTTTTAATTTGAAGAGCACTTGCCACCTCAAACTCTCTATCATGAGATTTCCTTACTCTAGATAGCTATAGATCAAAGGCCTCCTCAAGAGATTCCTTAGTGGTTTGTTCCTCTTCGAGAGCTTCATTTAGGTTGGCAATTTCATTAGCATACTCACGCTCAAGACTACTTATTTTATCTATTTTGTCCTCATGCTCATATATTAGTTGCCTACTTTCAATAGCACAAGTCAAGATTTCAATGAAAGTAGAGCAAGCATTTTTATTAGGATGAAGAGCACGAAGGACTAGCCCCCCCTTCTCTTTTAGAGAAGCAACATCATTATCTACTGCTACATGATCAACATTCACATCATCATGAGATATATTGGAGTCCAAAGGAGAGGTTACCTTTGAACCCTTAGCCATGAGGCACAAGTGACCATTGGAAGAAGATGATGATGAGGGAACACATGAAGCTCTAATGACAACTTTGCCTTGGCCCACACATTCTTCACTTTCCTCTACATGGTTAGCAACACAAGAACTGGAGGAAATTGAAGCACATTTATCATGGCAACAAGGAAAAGCAAGCATATCATCATGAGATATATCCAATTCATTTCTATAAGATATGCAAGGGCAATCAACACTAGGATGTAAATCACATATGGTCCTACAAGTGTTCATGCCCAAAGATACAACATTGCAATGAGATAGAGACAAAGAATCATGAATGGAAATCTCACTATCTACATTGCAAGTTCTATCACCACTCACCATATCATTACCTTGTGACAACTCACATGTTGGTCTAGTGGAAGATGATGAGAACTCATCGCGGCCGGAGGTGGATGTAACACAATAATCCTCATTAAGCTTGGACACATCATATTTTGCTTGAAGCTTGGTCCATATATCATGAGCATTCCGGAAAGGCATGATTGAGGAAAGAACTACAAAGCTCACAACATTAACAAGCACATCAGATGCTTGAGCTTCGAGATAAGAGTTTGTCTTCTCCTCCAAAGATAGATTTTGGGGATCCTTAGGAGGAGACAAGCCCATATCTAGAATGCGCTCAATGTTTGGGTCAATGGCCCGGAAATGACTAAGCATGCGAGTACGCCAAACATCATAATGTGGGCCATCAAAAGTAAATGTGTGAGAGTGCACTAAACCCCTAGGAGACATATTTACTCTCGAGGCGGTGAAGCCTAAAAGCGAGAGACCTTGCTCTGATACCAATTGAAAGTACAAAGGAAGTCGCCTAGAGGGGGGGTGAATAGGCTTTTAAAAATATTACGGTTTAGGCTCAAGTAAATGCGGAATAAAACTAACGTTTAATTTATTGATCACAAAACCTAGCCACTAAGTTTACCTAAGTGCACCAACAACCTATGCTAAGCAATACAAGCAACAAGGTGATAGAAAGAAATAAATACTTCAAGCACGATGGCTATCACAATGTACAGTGCATAAGTAAAGGGCTCGGTTGAGAGATAACCGATGGACGCGGAGACGAAGATTTGTTTCCCGAAGTTCACTTCCAAAGAAGCTACGTCTCCGTTGGAGAGGTGTGATGGCGCAATGCTCTCCGAACGCCACAAATGGCTCACCTCGAGGTGTGGTGGCTCGATGCTCACCCAACGCCACACAAGGCCTCACCCCGGATGCGGAAGCACGCAACTCACCGACGCCACAAAAGGCTCGCCCTATTCTCCCAAGTGCGCACCACAAAAGGCGGGCACTTGCTCCACTATGGGACGCTTGAGGGCGGTCACCGAACCCGTACAAGATTGGGGCTAACTACACAACTCAATTGGAGGCTCCCAACAACAAAGCCACAAAAGGCTACCATGCCACAAAAGGCCAACAAAGCCACAAGAGGCTACAAGACCACAAAAGGTCAACAACCCAACCACACAACCGTCTAGGGTTCCAAGAACCCAAGAGTAACAAGCCCACAAGCTTGTACTCGCCGAATCTCCGAGGAGAACTCAAACCTATGCACCAAATGCAAGGGCAAGTCCTTCTCTCCCAAATTCCAACAAAGCTACAAAAGCTATTGGAGGAATAAGGGAGGAAGAACACAAGAGGAGAACTCAAACCTATGCACCAAATGCAAGGGCAAGTCCTTCTCTCCCAAATTCCAACAAAGCTACAAAATCTATTGGGGGAATAAGGGAGGAAGAACACAAGAGGAGAACACAAAACTCTCCAAGATCTAGATCCCAATGATTCCTTCACAAAGAAGGGATTTGACTTGGTGGGATTGTAGATCTATATCTCCTCTCACTTTTCCCTCAAAAAGATGTAAGAATCATGGGAGGGAGAGGGAGTAAGAGAGCTCAAATATGTCAACAATGGTGGGCAAAAACGAGCTCAAAAGATGGGGAACCATTGGGGAAGAAGCCCCCCTTAAATAGGACAAGGAAAAACTGACCGTTTGGGCCAGATTTGCGCCCCCACCGGAACTTCCGGCCTCCCACCGGAACTTCCGGCAAATAGAAACACAAGTTACTGAACCTGACAGGAACTTGGGTCGGAACTTGGCCGGAACTTGGGTCGGAACTTGGCCGGAACTTCCGCTCAAGCAAAAACACAGGACAACATTGCACGGAAACTTCAATAACTTTTGATCCCGGACTCCGTTTTTGATGATCTTGGGCTCGTTTTGAAGAGAACGAAAAGTTTTACAAGATTATGCAAAGAAACATAATAGTCCAGAATGGAAATATAAAACCAAATTGAGAAAGATATGACCTCTCTAGAAGCGATGAACCGGTAAAACCTCCAAAACCCAAAACACAAGAAGTTGAGCTTGGAAACTCCGATTGGGATGAAACCAATTTTGTTGGAAAGGTAATGGCGAATAGAATCCAACAAAAAGTTGAAATATTTGGTATCACCTTGGGAGAAAATACTATGAATATATATGTGAAGTATCCCCCAAGGTGTGGAGCCGGAAAACTCGCAAGATCAAAAACCGCAATAAGATATGCAAGTGAAATCTTTAGATGATGAACTAGAGCTTATTATGATGATGACCATAATCTCTAGATCCTCTCATGGACAAGAACCAAATAACAACCAAGAAAGATGATGCTATGAATGCAAAGGTTTAAGCTCTCTCCGAACAATGCAAACGAGACACCCGCTTGAGAGCCCCTCTTGATAGAACGGCTATCTATCCTAAACCCGGTGTCCCAACTAACAATACGAGATTGGCAAAAGAGAAGCCCTATCAAGAATATACCTTTGCTTTGAGAATCCCACTTGAACTTGATGTAGACCGCCTTGTTCTTCTATAGTGGGAACACCTTTCTTGGATGCTCTTGCTTGATGAAGATGAAGACTTGCAAATTGCTCCCCCATACTCCATGGGGAAACCTCTTCTTTGAACTTGTCTTCACCATTCCATGAGCACGAGGATGGCAAGCTTCAAGCATGAGATCTTCTAGAGATGGCGCATCTTGAGCTCGCCCTTCTTCATCCCTACTTGAGGTTGATCCATCTTGATGCAACTCTTTGCACATGTCTTGATCAACCTTCAAGCTCCTTCTTTATTCATGATTCCAATGGGCACAAAGCCCTTGGACATTTCTTCATCTTCCAACCTTGAGACCAACACATGGCCCAAGTGATGCCAATGGACAAGCCTACAAGTGAAACTCAATTTACACATTAGTCCATAGAGATTGTCATTAATTACCAAAACCACACATGGGGGCATACATGCCCTTTCACCATCAGACCCCAAAGTATCGCCCTAACCCATCTCTCGGATTTGCCCCGAGAACCAACAGAACCCCGATGAACCGTCCGACCTATCCCAACCGTGGAAACCCTAGGCCCGGAGGAAATCACAACAACCCCGGCAACTCTAGCAATTTCAACCGTGCCCCACCCAAGTTCAACACCAACAATGCTGCCACCAACAACAACACTTCCCCGAGGACTGGAAGCAATGCTGTGCCTGTTGCAGCAAAGGACAAGTCGCAAGTGACTTGTTATGACTGTGGAAATAAGGGTCACTACTCCAACGAGTGCCCCAACAAGAAGAATGTCCCAGCCCCCAATGCCAATGCCCCAGCTCAGCAGCAGCGTCGTGTTCAGCCCGGAAGAAGGTTTGCCCCAGGGAATTCGCTCAACCGCAATGGCCGTCTTTTTCTCATGCATGCTGAAGAAGCTCAGGAAGCGCCAGACGTCGTGCTGGGTATGTTTTTTGTTAATTCAGTACTTGCAAGAGTGTTGTTTGATTCTGGTGCATCGCATTCATTTGTCACCGAAGAATTTGCATGCACTAGTAAAATTCAACCAACCAAACTGAAGCATGTTATGATTGTTCAAATTCCCGGTTCAACCACCAAGGCTAGGCAAATTTGCAAAGCCGTCCCTATCCGAATCCATGGCATAGATTTTTATGCTAATCTGATAGTACTTGGAACTAAAGGTTTGGAAGTAGTACTAGGAATGGATTGGATGTCCAAACATAAAGGATTGATTGACTGTGCCAAGAAAGCCATAACCATGACCAGTACAGCCGGAATATTGGTCGAGCATATATCTGAAACCTTACCTCGTCAATTCAAGTGCAACAAGAGTATAGCCCAACCTACCATTGACAAAGTCCGTATAGTCTGTGAATACCCCGATGTATTTCCAGATGTTTTGCCCGGTATGCCCCCAGATCGGGATATCAAGTTTATCATTGAACTAATCCCCGGAACAGGACCCGTAGCCCAGAGACCCTATAGTATGAACCCGTCAGAACTGGCAGAACTAAAGAAGCAACTGGATTCCATGTTGGAAATTGGATTGATTCAACCAAGTGCGTCACCATGGAGGTCACATGTCTTGTTTGTGGAAAAGAAAGATGGAGGTAACCGTTTGTGTACGGATTATCGGAAGTTGAATGATGTCACTGTTGGGCCACGCAGAGATAAAACAAAACTTTTCCTCTAACGTGGTGATCCCAAGATCTAGCTTAGGTAGAAGGCCACGAGGTTTACCACTAGACGCGCAGTTGCGGATTACTGATGAAGTGCGTCAGTTGATGCAGTGCAGTCCTCACGATCCGATCGTTCTGGTGCTGATCGCACAGCACCTCTGCTGGTATCCACACGTACAAGGAGGAGCACCGGCGGCGAACTGCTAGGTTCGGAACGGCGGCAAGACTGCTGTGGAGCTAGGGTTTTCAACACATGGAATGACCTAATCGAACAACGATTAACCTTTCTGGGTTACGGTGCTCCACTATATATAGGGAGTGAACGTGGGCTCTGCTCGCGCGACCCATTCACTAAAGCCCATATAACACTAGTCACCGTGAGTCCAACTCACTAACTCAGTCCTAATCAGGTTTAGGTCCAACCCAACCAGATTATATGTTCAGATCCAATCCGAACTTTCTCCCGCTCTTAAGTGTGTGACCTCGCAGGCTCATGGCTACTTGGACACGATTGGAGTCCGACTCTCAATCGATCAGTCGGTAGCGGCTCCTAGCAGAACGTGCCGACTCCCAACTACCAAAGAGTCATGACGACTTGCCTTTCCAATGCTACTTACGTCCGAGTCCCTTTTGCCTCACGATATACCTTGTCAGACTATAGGCGAATAATTGTCATCCCTTAAATAGTCCGACTCTCTTCTCGATCCGAGATAAGTGATTCACCCGACTAACTCTTAGTCAATCGCCTCGGTTAACACTTAACCGAGTCGTGCATGTCCATGCTTTCCGAATCATATCTCACGAGAGGGACCAGAGAATATCTGTCCAAGTGGAGGGGCAAAATCCCATCTTGGTTATTCACATCACGCAGCTTGATTCTTAGTTGACCCGAACTCTGCCTTTATAACTACCCAGTTACGGATCAGCGTTTGACAGAACCTAAGTCTGTGATCCTCAACTCAGACTATGCAATAACCTCAGGTCTAAGGATTACATTGATTGAGATATACAAATGACAACTTGTTCGTTATACCTCAATATGGGTCAATCTGACTCGGTAAACTCTTTAGCCGAATCTGTGTAAGTTGGAACAACATCTCCATGCCCATGACAAGTGGAACCGAGTCATCAAGCCAACTTTCACATTGGTCTAAGTTGTGTGTCCAGCACAACCTCAATGACCAAGGATATTTAGTACAAACAACATGAATGCATAGTTCCTCAACCGAATCACATATTCAATGATACACATTAGATGTTTATACAAGGACTACTTAATATCTTTATGAATACAATGGGAAATCTCATCATACATGATTGCCTCTAGGGCATATTCCCAACAGTCACCATCAAGAACAAATACCCCTTGCCCAAGATAGAAGATTTGTTTGATCAGTTGACCGGTGCCAAAGTGTTTTCTAAGATTGATCTTAGAACTGGGTATCATCAACTCAAGATTCGTGCAGAGGATATTTCAAAGACTGCCTTCACCACCATATATGGATTGTACGAGTATACAGTCATGTCTTTTGGATTAACCAATGCCCTCGCTTATTTCATGAATCTCATGAATAAGATTTTTGTGGACTTCCTGGATAAGTTTGTCGTTGTTTTCATCGATGACATTCTGATTTATTCCAAATCAGAAGAAGAACATGAGCTACACCTAAGGACCGTTCTTGGAACCCTTAGAGAGCATCAGCTGTATGCAAAGTTTAGCAAATGTGAATTCTGGTTACAGGAGGTAGGATTCCCCGGTCACATTGTATCAGCCGGAGGAATTGCCGTTGACCCTGCCAAAGTGAAAGGTGTAGAGGATTGGCAAGCCCCAACCACTCAAACCCAAGTTCGTGCATTTCTTGGATTGGCGGGATATTACCGCAAATTCGTAAAAGGATTCTCGAGTATTGCCAGACCCATGACCCAATTGCTGAAGAAGGACAATAAGTTTGAATGGACCGACAAATGTGAAGCGAGTTTTCAAGAACTCAAGAGGAGATTGATTTCAGCCACAATCTTGATCATGCTGGATATCATGAAGACCTTCGACGTGTATTGTGATGCATCCAAGATCGGTCTCGGATGTGTGCTAATGCAAGAAGGCAAATTATATCTTATCTATCTCGACAACTGAAACAACACGAGAAAAATTACCCAACCCATGACCTCGAACTCGCAGCCGTAGTTCTAGCCCTGAAGACATGGAGGCACTACCTGATGGGAACCGTTGTGAGATTTATTCGGATCACAAGAATCTGAAGTATATATTCACTCAGAAGGAGCTGAATATGAGACAGAGAAGGTGGATTGAGATAATCAAGGATTATGACCTGGACATTCACTATCACCCTGGTAAAGCTAATGTGGTAGCCGATGCCCTTAGCAGATTGCCGTGCCGCTTGAACTCCATGATTTTAAAGGAGCAACCAACTTTGCACAAAGAGATGGAAGATTTTCGAATGGAATTAGTGAGTGAAGGATTTTTGGCTAGCATAGAACTTCAGCCCACTTTGATCAGCCAGATTATAGAGGCGCAGAAGGGAAATGCTAGTATCAACGGAATCAAGCGTCGTATTGGTACAGGCAAAGTACCCGGATTCACTGAATACGAAGAAGGAGTTCTGTGGTACAAAGGACGCCTTTGTGTACCATTAGATTCTGAGTTGAAAGAAGTTATTCTGAAGGAGGATCATGATACTCTTTATTCTATCCATCTCGGAGGAACTAAGATGTATCAATATTTAAAAGAGCAATTTTGGTGGCATAAGATGAAGAGAGAAATCGGAAGCTATGTGGCATCCCGCAAAACCACTACTAGAAAATCGCGTTGTTTTTGTGCATTGCATCATCATGGCCGCATGATCATGTCATCATGCCACATTGCATTTGAGCATCGTCATCATCATGCATATTATCTTGCCTAAAAACTATTTGCGAAAGTCTATGGATTTCTGAAACTAGTCCTCCTTCTATTTCAAATTAAACCCCGGACGCTTCCGGATATTTTTGTTTGTCTAAAATCTATTATACAAGCTTATTGCAAAAGTTAAATAAAAATTATATTATTTTAGTGGGGCAGTCGAACGTGCCGAATGACCCGAACGACCACCCCCAGAATTATAAACGGTCCACCTCTAAATCCTATTCCTACCCAACCTATTCTACCCACACCCCCTCCACCTCACCCCAGCCACTCGCGGCTCGCCACCTCACCTCTCCTCTCTCCCTCACCCAATCCCCACCTGCCACCTAATCCTGCCCTCTCTCTCCACTCCCCATCCCCAGCACACACCCTGGGCCACACACACAAGCACACACGCACACCACACCCGATCCCCACCAACCCCACCTGGCCCACACGACCGGCTCTCCCCCCCACGCGTCTCCCCTCTCTCTCTGTGCTTCTTCCTCCCTGGTGCCCCGCACACCCCGCCCCGTCCGCCGCGTAGCCGCTCGCCCCTCCGCGTCGCCGGCGGCCTCCACTCCGCCCGCGCCTCACGGCCCTCCTCCTTCCCGCCTGGAGCCCTCCGCTCCGTCGCCGCTGCGCGCCCGGCCGCCGGTTCCGCCCTTCTGCAGCCACGGGCGCACCTCCCTCCGCCCGCTCGCCGGCCGACCCCGCCCCAGCCGCGGCCGCGCCTTCCCCAGCCGCCCTGCTCCGGCCTCCGCCCGGGCCGCACCCTCTCCCCCGCCGCCCGCAACCGTCCTCCTCCTCCTCTGGCCGTCTCGCAGGCCACCCCTCTGCCCCGCCTCTCCAGCTCGTCCGCTCCGGCCAGCCGAGCGCCGCCGGCGCGCCTCCGCCCATCGCCGCCCCGCCTCGCTGCTCGCTCCCCCCCGCCGCGCGCAACCGCCCTCCCTCCTCTCCGGCAACCACCCCCGCGTCGCCCCTCCGCTCCGCCGGCCGCCCACGACCACCTCGCCGTTCCGCCGTCCGCCACGCCTCCCCGCGCGCCCCTCCGAGCTCGCCCGCCGGCCCGCACGAGCTCGCCGCCCACCGCTAGCCCCGGCTACGGCCGAGCACGCCCCCGCCTCGTCGGGCCACCGCCGTCCACCCCTCGCCGTCGTCCCTGCCCGGCCAGGCACCGCGCCACCGGCCGTGCCGACCCCACCTCCGGCCGGTCCCGGCCTGCGTCGGCCTCGCCTGCTTCCGGCAGCCGCCACCAAGCGCGTCGCGCGTGCCCAAGCTCGTATCCTGTTTTGTTTCCTTGGCATCCTGTTCGGCATCAATACCTGCAGTGCATTGATGCTTACCTGCCAGGCTGCTGTGCATGTTCTTCCTTCGGGGCGTTGATCCGTAAGGTGCCGCACGGTGGTTGACAAGATGGCGTGGTGTGATGATGTGATCTCGGCTAAAATCTCCCGGCGAGATGATTAAGACATGTGGGTGTACAAATCTACAAATCAGACAAGTAATTCACCGAAGATCTTCTGCACGGAAAAACCGAAGCCCGATGCCTCGATTTGAAGATCGATCCGATGCCGACCCAAGTTCTTCTCACGGACCCGTCAAGATCTCCGTCACCGAACCCTCGAGGCCTTCCACACGGAACACCGAGTTCTCCATCGAGGACACCAAGACCGTCGACATGAAACCACATGACGTCAAGCACTTCGCCGCGGACCGCCAAGTACTCCACCCCGAACACCGAGACCCCGACGCGACAAGTACTTCAGCCCGAACGCCAGGACCGTCGACATGACCCGAAGGCCACGGACGCGACAAGATCTACCCCAGTAGTCCGAGAACGCTTCCGCCGAGACCGACCCGTCGAACCCTGAACCCTGAGACCAACCCCGAACCCCGGAACCCCAAGATCTGCCGAACCCTAATGTGTGACCCCTTTTCTCGAGCCCTATTTTTATAAGTGAAAGATCAAATTGTTGCATATCAACTTGTCATACTTGCATGCATATTTGTGTGGTTTGGGGGCCTTATGCCGATTCACCTCATAATTAAATATGGGGCCCATATGCGGGCAAATCTATCCTTATATTGGCCTCATTTAAACTTGTGTAGCGAACCGGTATCTTATCTTGCCTTGTTATAACAACATTTAATTTGCGGGGTAAATAAATAACTTGAATCAATTAATTAATTGTCGGGACCCCGGTTCCGCTTAATATGACCTAATTGCATCGCATCTTTGCTATGCCATACATCATGCATGCATCATGCCGATCTTCTGCTGTAGTATTAAATAGTGCATCTGGTGTTTCTTCTAGTGTTTTGCTTCTTCGCGGATAAGGCCGTTGAGTTGATGCGAGTGTCGACCCGAACTTCGGGCAAAACCTTCGACGATGTTTTCAGGCGAGCATCTCCCCCTTTCTGCCTATCTTACTTTTATAGTATTTATTCCCTCCTGTTGATCTATTGCTATCTGTGTTGCGATGCTCTAGTTTTCGTACCCGTGATATCCCTTGCAGCCCTATATTGCCATGGCTACCTCCTATTACCTGTTGTTTGGTAGATAGTCGGACTTGCGCGTCGTAGTCGCTTGCTCAAGTGCTGTTGCGTGTCGCCATGTACCACAGTTGTTGGAGTATTGCCACAAGTCTGATGTTGGAGATGATCATGGTTTTACTTATCGCTCACTTTAATTCCTGTTTAACAACTAAAATTGAAGTAAGCAGAGGCATCGGTGGGTGATAGATAATTTTTGGTTTCCGAACGCCCACTTGTGTCCCGTAGGACCCCGAGTACTTGATACCTGTTCCTTGATTTATCGCGCTATCCACATCCGGGAGGTATATGGGACCCCCCCTGAGCCAGAGCTTGATTCAGTCTTATTTCTTGGGGCCACAAACTAGTTTGAGGTTTTATTTACTATCCTGTACTTATGCCATGCTTTACTGCTTTATTTACGATTGTGCGAGGAGCACACTGTACTGTTTAGGTAAGCGGAGTGTTTTCGCGGTATCGACAAGCCCAGTCACACTTTTGGGTTCCCAGTCGTTTACAGCCATTGTCGCAAACCTTGAGTCCGTCTCGGAGCTAGCTTACTTCGTTGCGGTTCTACTCAATGGGGTGGCCCCCTGAAATATTTCTGAATCTTGTGATTGCTTTGTCGTGAAGGCCTCGTTGGGTTTTGATTTGGTTTTTCCGAGGTTGATCGAGTGTGTGTTGCTATTGGTGCACCCCGGCCGGGTAAAACTTTCTGAAAGCCGTGTCCGCGGTTATGGACGACTTGGAGCACAGTATCTCGACCATAGACAAGCATAACTAAAGTTTATTGCTATAAATTTGACTTTATAATGACTAGTAATCAGCTTCACTATAATGGAATGGCTAATTAATACTGCCAACAATTTCTTGTTTGGAGTGTCGCTTGCGACCATTGTACCTGACTAGTAAGTATGACAACTACAACGGAATGGCTAAATAAAAGTGCCAACAACTGCTGGGTTTTGGGTTATCTCATGCTAAATGAATCTGACTAGTAAGTGTTGCCACTATCACGGAATGGTTAACTAAAAGTGCCCACTGCTTATTTTATCAGGATGATTATCTATACCTGACTAGTAATTGCTGCAACGATAACTGAATAAATAAAACTGCCAACTGTGTGAGTTCCTCGGTTGACTTCCTCGTTTGGTCTCGAGGGGGGAAATACTAGGATGGGTTTGTTTGGTGTTAGCTTCAGGTTGGATCCGGATAGGTCATTCTTATCCCTCTCTGATAACCGCCAGTTGCATCGAGTCTCTATAGGGTGTTTAGTGCATGCTGCCACTGCCGCTTCAGTCCACCATACCTATGTAGGCGAGGACCGCCGAATTCTAGTCTCGCCGTGTACTGGCCTCAGTACTGACGCTCCTCTTTTTCCTTTGCCCTTTGTCGGCACCCCTTTTGTTTAAGCAGGTTTTGAGATCGACGTCGTTAGCAGGGTTACCTTCCGGCTTGGCCTGGGCAGGGTTATGGACGCCATTGGTTATTCTTCAAGGCTCTTAGCCCCATTTGCATCTTGTCCGTAGCTGGACGCACTATCGTTTCCAAGGTGATTTGGACCTTTGTATATTGTATCTGTATTCTTGGCTCTTTGAGTCGCTGTTGTATATATCTGTTCTGTGGGTCCCATCGAGGACTGTTGTGTAATGTTATTACTTCGTTTTCCACCCGCACGAAAGTGCCTGGTGGGCACCTTTGAATCGTTTCTATGCGGGTTTGGCGGATTTCGCTAAAACTTGCATAGGGTCGATTCTGAGGGTGTTACAAAGTGGTATCAGAGCTCAGCAGTTGCGATACCCCACAAGTCCAGCCTGTAGGATAACCTAGCTAACGGCCGAAGTAGAGTGTCAAAAACTATTTTTGCAAAATCGGTTGGATAGTTCTGATTAGGTCTGATTTTACTCCTTACCCCTCTGCTGTTCTCCTCTTACCTCAACGTGTTTTGAATCCGCTCTCTTCTCTTTCTTCGAGTCCAGGAATTCTCGTGGTTGGGTTTCCGTCGTACCTTCAGGGTTTCGCTTCCACCTTTGATAACGGCGTTCTACCATCCGGTGTTCATGCTGCCTGAGGAATCCGTCTACTGTGGTACCATTCTTTGTTCCTTGTTTGTGCCTTCCGGTGGTTTCTGACGCGACGACATCCTCTACGCCAGATCCGATGCAGAGTCTGCATCACTCCTTTGTTTCCGAACCTCGCTTGACGAGATCTTCAGTCTAATTCCGAGAGTTGGTTGCATAATCCGCCTATTCGTGTGCAGAGTAATGGTTTGGGTGCGCGATGGACTGATCACCATCCGACTACTCTTATCATTCGCTCTTGTACATCGAATCAGTGGATCCAGCAGTTTTACTCCATCCATCGGAAGCTAGAGGTGGCTTTATTTGTTGATGCCTCTACCTTCGACCTTTTGTTTTCCGGAGTGTTCTCTCGGCGATCACGGACAACGACCTCTTGTTAGTGGTGTCGCGAGGATCTACACGAAGCGAGAAGATGCAGATCGCCGACCTTCCTTCCGGTACCATGAGGCGGATCTCGAGGGCGAGATCCATTGTTAGTGGTGTCGAATTGTGGCATCCCGCAAAACCACTACTAGAAAATCGCGTTGTTTTTGTGCATTGCATCATCATGGCCGCATGATCATGTCATCATGCCACATTGCATTTGAGCATCGTCATCATCATGCATATTATCTTGCCTAAAAACTATTTGTGAAAGTCTATGGATTTCTGAAACTAGTCCTCCTTCTATTTCAAATTAAACCCCGGACGCTTCCGGATATTTTTGTTTGTCTAAAATCTATTATACAAGCTTATTGCAAAAGTTAAATAAAAATTATATTATTTTAGTGGGGCAGTCGAACGGGCCGAATGACCCGAACGACCACCCCCAGAATTATAAACGGTCCACCTCTAAATCCTATTCCTACCCAACCTATTCTACCCACACCCCCTCCACCTCACCCCAGCCACTCGCGGCTCGCCACCTCACCTCTCCTCTCTCCCTCACCCAATCCCCACCTGCCACCTAATCCTGCCCTCT
The DNA here is from genome assembly GCA_916181665.1 of Avena sativa. Classification (NCBI taxonomy): domain Eukaryota; kingdom Viridiplantae; phylum Streptophyta; class Magnoliopsida; order Poales; family Poaceae; genus Avena; species Avena sativa. The sequence goes on along the minus strand of OV702285.1, from coordinate 408,636,563 downwards.
CTCTCCACTCCCCATCCCAGCACACACCCTGGGCCACACACACAAGCACACACGCACACCACACCCGATCCCCACCAACCCCACCTGGCCCACACGACCGGCTCTCCCCCCCACGCGTCTCCCCTCTCTCTCTCTCTGTGCTTCTTCCTCCCTGGCGCCCCGCACACCCCGCCCCGTCCGCCGCGTAGCCGCTCGCCCCTCCGCGTCGCCGGCGGCCTCCACTCCGCCCGCGCCTCACGGCCCTCCTCCTTCCCGCCTGGAGCCCTCCGCTCCGTCGCCGCTGCGCGCTCGGCCGCCGGTTCCGCCCTTCTGCAGCCACGGGCGCACCTCCCTCCGCCCGCTCGCCGGCCGACCCCGCCCCAGCCGCGGCCGCGCCTTCCCCAGCCGCCCTGCTCCGGCCTCCGCCCGGGCCGCACCCTCTCCCCCGCCGCCCGCAACCGTCCTCCTCCTCCTCTGGCCGTCTCGCAGGCCACCCCTCTGCCCCGCCTCTCCGGCCCGTCCGCTCCGGCCAGCCGAGCGCCGCCGGCGCGCCTCCGCCCATCGCCGCCCCGCCTCGCTGCTCGCTCCCCCCGCCGCGCGCAGCCGCCCTCCCTCCTCTCCGGCAACCACCCCCGCGTCGCCCCTCCGCTCCGCCGCCCGCCGACGACCACCTCGCCGTTCCGCCGTCCGCCACGCCTCCCCGCGCGCCCCTCCGAGCTCGCCCGCCGGCCCGCACGAGCTCGCCGCCCACCGCTAGCCCCGGCCGAGCACGCCCCCGCCTCGTCGATTCGCCGCCGTCCACCCCTCGTCCTCGTCCCTGCCCGGCCAGGCACCGCGCCACCGGCCGTGCCGACCCCACCTCCGGCCGGTCCCGGCCTGCGTCGGCCTCGCCTGCTTCCGGCAGCCGCCACCAAGCACGTCGCGCGTGCCCAAGCTCGTATCCTGTTTTGTTTCCTTGGCATCCTGTTCGGCATCAATACCTGCAGTGCATTGATGCTTACCTGCCAGGCTGCTGTGCATGTTCTTCCTTCGGGGCGTTGATCCGTAAGGTGCCGCACGGTGGTTGACAAGATGGCGTGGTGTGATGATGTGATCTCGGCTAAAATCTCCCGGCGAGATGATTAAGACATGTGGGTGTACAAATCTACAAATCAGACAAGTAATTCACCGAAGATCTTCTGCACGGAAAAACCGAAGCCCGATGCCTCGATTTGAAGATCGATCCGATGCCGACCCAAGTTCTTCTCACGGACCCGTCAAGATCTCCGTCACCGAACCCTCGAGGCCTTCCACACGGAACACCGAGTTCTCCATCGAGGACACCAAGACCGTCGACATGAAACCACATGACGTCAAGCACTTCGCCGCGGACCGCCAAGTACTCCACCCCGGACACCGAGACCCCGACGCGACAAGTACTTCAGCCCGAACGCCAGGACCGTCGACATGACCCGAAGGCCACGGACGCGACAAGATCTACCCCAGTAGTCCGAGAACGCTTCCGCCGAGACCGACCCGTCGAACCCTGAACCCTGAGACCAACCCCGAACCCCGGAACCCCAAGATCTGCCGAACCCTAATGTGTGACCCCTTTTCTCGAGCCCTATTTTTATAAGTGAAAGATCAAATTGTTGCATATCAACTTGTCATACTTGCATGCATATTTGTGTGGTTTGGGGGCCTTATGCCGATTCACCTCATAATTAAATATGGGGCCCATATGCGGGCAAATCTATCCTTATATTGGCCTCATTTAAACTTGTGTAGCGAACCGGTATCTTATCTTGCCTTGTTATAACAACATTTAATTTGCGGGGTAAATAAATAACTTGAATCAATTAATTAATTGTCGGGACCCCGGTTCCGCTTAATATGACCTAATTGCATCGCATCTTTGCTATGCCATACATCATGCATGCATCATGCCGATCTTCTGCTGTAGTATTAAATAGTGCATCCGGTGTTTCTTCTAGTGTTTTGCTTCTTCGCGGATAAGGCCGTTGAGTTGATGCGAGTGTCGACCCGAACTTCGGGGAAAACCTTCGACGATGTTTTCAGGCGAGCATCTCCCCCTTTCTGCCTATCTTACTTTTATAGTATTTATTCCCTCCTATTGATCTATTGCTATCTGTGTTGCGATGCTCTAGTTTTCGTACCCGTGATATCCCTTGCAGCCCTATATTGCCATGGCTACCTCCTATTACCTGTTGTTTGGTAGATAGTCGGACTTGCGCGTCGTAGTCGCTTGCTCAAGTGCTGTTGCATGTCGCCATGTACCACAGTTGTTGGAGTATTGCCACAAGTCTGATGTTGGAGATGATCATGGTTTTACTTATCGCTCACTTTAATTCCTGTTTAACAACTAAAATTGAAGTAAGCAGAGGCATCGGTGGGTGATAGATAATTTTTGGTTTCCGAACGCCCACTTGTGTCCCGTAGGACCCCGAGTACTTGATACCTGTTCCTTGATTTATCGCGCTATCCACATCCGGGAGGTATATGGGACCCCCCTGAGCCAGAGCTTGATTCAGTCTTATTTCTTGGGGCCACAAACTAGTTTGAGGTTTTATTTACTATCCTGTACTTATGCCATGCTTTACTGCTTTATTTACGATTGTGCGAGGAGCACACTGTACTGTTTAGGTAAGCGGAGTGTTTTCGCGGTATCGACAAGCCCAGTCACACTTTCGGGTTCCCAGTCGTTTACAGCCATTGTCGCAAACCTTGAGTCCGTCTCGGAGCTAGCTTACTTCGTTGCGGTTCTACTCAATGGGGTGGCCCCCTGAAATATTTCTGAATCTTGTGATTGCTTTGTCGTGAAGGCCTCGTTGGGTTTTGATTTGGTTTTTCCGAGGTTGATCGAGTGTGTGTTGCTATTGGTGCACCCCGGCCGGGTAAAACTTTCTGAAAGCCGTGTCCGCGGTTATGGACAACTTGGAGCACAGTATCTCGACCATAGACAAGCATAACTAAAGTTTATTGCTATAAATTTGACTTTATAATGACTAGTAATCAGCTTCACTATAATGGAATGGCTTATTAATACTGCCCACAATTGCTTGTTTGGAGTGTCGCTTGCGACCATTGTACCTGACTAGTAAGTATGACAACTACAACGGAATGGCTAAATAAAAGTGCCAACAACTGCTGGGTTTTGGGTTATCTCATGCTAAATGAATCTGACTAGTAAGTGTTGCCACTATCACGGAATGGTTAACTAAAAGTGCCCACTGCTTATTTTATCAGGATGATTATCTATACCTGACTAGTAATTGCTGCAACGATAACTGAATAAATAAAACTGCCAACTGTGTGAGTTCCTCGGTTGACTTCCTCGTTTGGTCTCGAGGGGGGAAATACCAGGATGGGTTTGTTTGGTGTTAGCTTCAGGTTGGATCCGGATAGGTCATTCTTATCCCTCTCTGATAACCGCCAGTTGCATCGAGTCTCTATAGGGTGTTTAGTGCATGCTGCCGCTGCCGCTTCAGTCCACCATACCTATGTAGGCGAGGACCGCCGAATTCTAGTCTTGCCGTGTACTGGCCTCAGTACTGACGCTCCTCTTTTTCCTTTGCCCTTTGTCGGCACCCCTTTTGTTTAAGCAGGTTTTGAGATCGACGTCGTTAGCAGGGTTACCTTCCGGCTTGGCCTGGGCAGGGTTATGGACGCCATTGGTTATTCTTCAGGGCTCTTAGCCCCATTTGCATCTTGTCCGTAGCTGGACGCACTATCGTTTCCAAGGTGATTTGGACCTTTGTATATTGTATCTGTATTCTTGGCTCTTTGAGTCGCTGTTGTATATATCTGTTCTGTGGGTCCCATCGAGGACTGTTGTGTAATGTTATTACTTCGTTTTCCACCCGCACGAAAGTGCCTGGTGGGCACCTTTGAATCGTTTCTATGCGGGTTTGGCGGATTTCGCTAAAACTTGCATAGGGTCGATTCTGAGGGTGTTACAAGCTATATCGCCAAGTGTGATATATGTCAACGAGTCAAGGCAGGACATCAAAGACCAGCTGGATTGTTGCAACCCTTGTAGATTCCGGAATGGAATTGGGATTCCGTTGGAATGGAATTTATCACTGGACTGCCTACTTCTAGTAGGGGAAACGACTCTATCTGGGTCATAGTGGACCGATTGTCCAAATTCGCCCATTTCTTGCCCGTCAAGACCACATATCAGAGTTCGAAGCTAGCGGAGTTGTACATCGCTAGAATAGTTAGTTTGCATGGAGTCCCCAAGAACATCGTATCGGATCGAGGAACTCAGTTTACCTCGAGATTCTGGAAGAAAGTCCAAGAAGGTTTAGGAACCCGCCTAGATTTCAGCACCGCGTATCACCCTCAGACCGATGGACAAACGGAGCGAGTAAATCAAATACTCGAAGATATGCAGAGAGCATGTGTGTTAGAATATGGATCCAAGTGGGAAGAATGTCTGCCGTTTGCAGAATTTTCATACAATAACAGTTATCAAGCTAGTTTGAAATGGCCCCATTTGAATTCATGTACGGAAGGAAGTGTCGCACCCCTTTGAACTGGTCGGAAGTAGGAGAGAGTCAGATTTTCGGACCCGACATCCTACGAGAAGCAGAAGAGAAGGTTCACAAGATTCGTGAGCACCTCAAGACTGCCTAGTCCAGACAGAAGAGTTACGCCGACAAGAGACGTAGAGACCTCGCCTTCAACATAGGAGATTTTGTATATCTGAAAGTGTCGCCATTGAAGGGAATGCAACGTTTCCAACTCAAGGGAAAGTTAGCCCCCAGATATATCGGACCCTTCAAGATTCTGAACCGTCGAGGAGAAGTGTCGTATCAATTGGAACTACCCGAAGAGATGTCATCTGTGCACAATGTGTTTCATATCTCATTACTTCGCAAGTGTCTTGAAGTCCCCGAGAAGACCGAAGTGTTCAAAAATATCGATCACTAGACCATAGAGATCAACAATGACCTGACCTATCCCGAAGTACCCATCCATATTTTGGAAGAAGCTTTCCGAACTACCCGAACCCGAAGCATCAAGTTTCTCAAGATTCAGTGGAGCAACCACACAGAAGAGGAAGCTACCTAGGAGCGCGAAGATCACAATAGGACAGAGTTTCCCGATCTCTTCAAATCCTAGGTAATCTTTTTCGTCCTTTTTCAAATCTCGGGACAAGATTTTGTTTAAGGGGGGAAGGTTTGTAACATCCCAAAAATACTAAACTTGGAGCATCAAACTCTAATCATCAAATTTAGGGTTATCAAAAACTTTGCTAAATAAAAATATGAAAGCATACATGTGAGTATGCATTTCATTTGGAATTCTTTTGAACCAACTTGTTTGTGTGTTCCTTTGCTTGTAAATGGATGCTTAGGTGAAATAAACATCATCTAAACAATTCCCAAACTTTTCTCAAAGACAAATAAATCAAAACAAAGATAAATAAGGGAATGGTCATTTTGACCAATTTAACTCCCATGCCTACTTTGGCTGTCTCAAACTTTCAGAACTTAACAGAAACTTTTCTGGATCTTTGCACCCCTTGATTGTACTCATAACAAAGTATCAAGTCCCACTTTGTGATCATCCAGAAACATTCAAATGCATAGTTTAAAGGACAGTTCAAAATGGAATCTTTATCATATGAGAAGATCCCACTTTTTCAAAAACCACTCAAACAAGCTCAACTTTCAAAACCCAAGCATCTGCAGACTCACCAGCACCAACCTAGCACACCCACCAAAAATCTTTTCAAAATTCAAAACTTGAATTCTTGCGGCCATTTCATCAAACACATTGCAGGCACAAATCATAAAAATCTTAAACACTATTGTGAGCAGTGATTGAAGCCTAACTTGTTCCCTCTCTAGCTCACAACCATCTCTGTAGATCATCTAGCAAGCTAAACCAAGCACTAGCCCCACTGTAAGCTTAGCAATGCCATCAATGGTGAGCAGCCGAAGCTCACCATGCCACCCTAGTGTAGACAGCAAGCTAGGAGAGAAACTAGCCGTGCCAACCTTGTCTGGAAGATCACCCATGCCTCACCGCCCCCTCTCGACCAGCCCTGCCTCGAAGACACCGACCAGAGCACCCAGGAATGCCGCGCCCGTGCCTCTGTCAACCATGCCGAGCATGCGCCAGAGCGCCACACTCGACCGATTCCCACAGACCGCGCGCCGCCCTCACCGCGTGCATACATGATCGCCACCGACCCACGAGACCGCCAGACATCCCCGTTCGCCGCCCTATGCCTCACAGCCACCGCTCGCCGTCGAAGACGCCGCCTCTGCCGCACAGAGCATCGCGTGTTCCAGACCAAACCGCACCGCCCCTACGCGTGCATTAAAACCGTAGAGCATCGCCAGGAGACCACCAAGCGATCGCCACCGCCGGCCATGCCTCTAGCCGTCTGTAGCCATGTCGCCACTGTCGCCTGCCCATCCCGTTCGGTCTCGCCGTCGCGACTATAAATAGAGGCTACCCCCAGCCGAATTGAGCACACCATCTCACTCCCCTCTCCTCACTGATTGTGCCACCCCGTTCCCGGAGCAAGGCGAGTAGCACTTCACCGGAATTTCACCGGAGCCTGCCGCTGGTGGAGAAGAAGGGGGGAAGCGATTGGAGCCGCCCGAGGAGAAGCAGTCGGTACCAGGAGGTTCGCCGTCGTCGACTTTGTCGTTCGCCCGCCTCGTCGACCCTCGCCTGAACCCCGGTGAGCCCCCAACGACCCCCACTGGCCGTGCTAGGTTTCTGTCTCGATGGCGTTGCCCAACGTCGACGATGACCCTCAGCCGTTGGATTAGAACCAGATCGAACGCACCACATCGCCCCATACCGCTTCGCACCCCCTCGTCTCACTAACGCGTGGGGACAACCACTTAACCAGCCCGCGTAAGCGCTGTGCTTAGCAGGCCGGCCCAGTATCGCTTCCCGCGCAGCCCAGTCATTTGAAATTAACCTTTTCCATTTTATTTCAAACTCACTTCTGCACCTAGATTCAAAAATCAACCTAGATCGATTCAGTGAACCAAATTGAATGAAACTAATTTTGTTAGAAAGGCCTGGGAATGCTGAATCCAAGCCCGTTGGATTCAAGTCATTTGGTTATGTAGATCATCCTTGGTAAAAATAACAAGATAGAAGCTTTTCTGCATTCAAACATTTTTCAATTAAAACCATAATAGCTTTTGAGTTGATTCCAACTCTCAAAAATCACATTTAACCATACCTTTCAGAATATATAAAAACATATAGGTTTACTTGCATAAATAATGTTCAAGTAATAAAAGAATGCTACATAGGCATTTCTAGCCACTTTAATTAATTAAAATAAAAGAGAAACACCTTATTAAATTGTGACACCACTTTAAACCACATTCCCATGGACTAACATATGTGGTGATGACATGTGTCAACATGATCCCATGTTTGGTTTGGAGAATATTAAATCTTAAGTAGTTTTTCAATGAGTAGAAATTACTTTTCTAAAAACAAAAGGAATTAAACCAAGCTTTAATCTTGTAATGTTAGTGATGATGCTAGATCATCTATAGGACCCTTTTGTGTGATGATTGAAAGTAGTTAAGTATTGTTTGGTGATTGTGTACATCGTATTTATTTATAGACGCTAGTACCGACCAAGGATACGAGGAGGAAGGAGGATTCTACGAAGAAGAAGCTGAGGAGAACTTCAACCACTGCTCTGCACAAGGCAAGCCTAATACTACTAGTTGAATGTGCAAGCCCATACTTGCAAGCTATTAACTTAGCAAGCTTATACTGAGACTAATGCAAGCAAATACTTGCTTGTTACCATGCCAACCATATGCCTTAAGCATATGTGGTTATACTCACTTGATAACCCAATCCTAGTTTTACTTGCAAGCTTATTACTTTATTTCTTTATCAAAGCTCTTACTTAGAGTTACTGGAATAAATGGTAGATACTAGAAGGATAATTGAAGGTTGCATAAAGAGCATAAAATTTGGCCTAAGCTAGATAATATGTATGTCATCCTAAGGCATGAGATTAAACTTAGTTAAACTTCACTAGGTTACCACCCCTCATTAGTGCTTACCCCCACTTGTAGATGCTAGTGCTAAGCATAAAACTTGATCAACATTAGGTGGGAATACTTGGTGAAAATGGTTATGAAAACCTTAGAATGATGGATCATTCTACTGAGATGTTTTGACATGTGTTTCCGAACACCTGATGATTTTGGTGATGAAAATGTTGAGGCATGAGCCTTAGCCCTTTATAAAACTGATGGTTGTCTGGATGCGATACCATTCCAATTTTATCGTACAACCACAATACCCGAAGATTGGGTAGGGCTTGACTGGAAACTTATATACCTTAGTATTAGTTCCCTCATGGCCAAGGTCTGAGCTGAGGCTACCTTGTGAAGATTGTCCACCTGTGCAGTACCCAAGATGACAGTAGGTCATGGTTGGGAGGCCAAACTCACAGGAGAGGTGCTTATACTAGGGCGTGTAATTGAAAGGTTAGGATTGATTATCCGCATACTGAGTATGGTGAATTCAGGATTTGTTCCTGACGGATGTATCAAATGTTGTGGTGAAAGTGTACAATCTCTGCAGAGTGTCAAACTATTCGAATAGCCACGTCCGCGGTTATGGACAGTTGGAGTGGCCATACTGTTCCCCCATCAGACTTTTCAAAATGATTTGTGGAAGGAAGTGAGACTTTGACTTGACAACAACAGAGTTGTGATATGAAATACAAGTTCCTACTTAGGAGATATAAAATTTTGACTGGCTTCTCTTGCTTCTCAGCTTAGTAGAGATAAATCTGTCTTCTGCAAAATAACCCTAGAGCTTAGTGTCCTATTATCAAAAACCCCTTTCACTTGTTAGTATTAGTTTGCGAGTACTTAAAGAGTACTCATGGCTTTGTCCCTGACTATTCCCATGGCCAGGCTATGAAGAGGAGTACCTGGAGGATGGACCCCAGGAAGGTTATGACAACTAGTATCATCTCCCATCGTCAGCATTGCCTGTGACCCCGAAGATGGAGCTTCGCCTATGCTACCGTTATTATTACGTATTCCGCTGCTTGAAGTTGTATTAAGAACTGGATCAATGAGATCCCTATTTGTGCAAGACCGTATGTATGGTTTGTAATGGATGATGTACTGTGGTATCCAATTCTGTTATGTCTCGCAAAAATGGTAATCCTGGGATTGCGATGTATGGCATAAGAGGCATCTGGGATTAAAATTCTGGGTGTTGACACTTGTAGGTGGGGCGGCTAGGGCATGGCTAACCTCGTGAGGCATGCTGCCGGCCTCACCTCCTTTATATAGCATTGGCGACAGGGGCCCACCAACCAGATGAGGTTGGGCGCCTCCGATCAGGGTGCGGATAGGGGCGTGGTAGGCTGTTGGGCTCTGTCAAGTTTAGAGATCAATCTAACATTCTCCCCCTTGACCTCGACTTTACTTTTAACTTTATAATTTCTACTTTACTCGTTTCATCACGGATCGGTACATAGAGCATGTTTCATTGTCTCAGCTCAATTGCCGATAGAATCATACAACCACTACATACTTTTCTATTTTCAAACAAATCATGTTACTTTTGGGCCTCTGTAGTCCAGGAATCATAGGCTTTCCATTAATCCCATACCCGCTATGTGTTCCTTGAACACATTGGGAGGTAAGCCTTTCGTTAGCGGATCCGCAAGCATATCCTTTGTCCTTATATGCTTGAGACTTATAGTTTGATCCTTGACTTTGTCCTTCACAACATAATACTTTTATATCTATTGACTTTGTAGCATTACTCGACTTGTTGTTGTGAGTATAGAATACCGCGGGCTCGTTGTCACAGTACATCTTTAGTGGCCTGCTAATGCAGTCTACCACTCTCAAGTCGGGTAGAAATTTCTTTAACCATAACGCTTGTCCTATGGCCTCATAACATGCTATAAATTCTGCATACATCGTAGATGATGCAACTATTGACTGTTTGGCACTTCTCCACGAAATAACACCTCCTGCAAGAGTAAAGACATATCCTGTCATGGACTTCCTGTCATCTTTATCTCCCGCAAAATCTGCATCTGAATACCCTCTTATTTCCAGGGAATCAGATCTTTTATATGTTAGCATGAGGCATCTTGTGCCTTGCACATAACACAAAGCTTTTTTACCATCTTCTAGTGCTCTATGCCTGGATTCTCTTGATATCTACCGAGTACCCCGGTGATAAAAGCTAAGTCAGCGCGAGTGAACACTTGTGCATACTGTAAGCTTTCAATGGCCAAAGCATATGGTACTGACTTCATTTGATCGATCTCATATTGGTTCTTTGGACATTGAAAATTTCCAAAACTATCACCCTTGACTATGGGAGCAGGTGTGGCATTACTCTCATGCATATTGTATTTCTTTAGAATATTTTCACAATATGCCTTCTGCGACAGTCCTAACACTCCATTCTTTCTATCTCGGTGAATTTCTATGCCCAAAACATAAGAAGCTTCACCAAGATCTTTCACATCAAAATTTGAGGACAAGAACTTCTTTGTTTCTAGTAGTAGAATGACATCGCTGCTAGCAAGAAAGATATCATCCACATACAGAATTAGGAAAATGTATTTCTCACTTTTAAACTTTGCATAAATGCAGTTGTCCTCAACATTCTCTTTAAATCCAAATCTTTTAATTGTATCATTGAACTTTAAATACCACTATCTAGAGGCTTTCTTTAACCCATAAATGGATTTCTTTAGGCGGCATCCCAGATGTCCCTTCCCCTCCATGAAAAAACCCTTGGGTTGTTTCATGTAAATATTTTCTTCTAAATATCCATTTAGAAATGCCGTCTTTACATTCATTTGACGCAACTCTAAATCAAAATGTGCAACTAGTGCCATTATGATTCTGAAGGAATCCTTATATGAGACCGGAGAAAAAGCCTCATTGTAATCTACTCCTTCTCTTTGCGTAAAGCCTTTTGCCACAAGTCTTGCTTTATACTTTTCTACATTCCCATTGGAGTCATACTTTGTTTTGTAGACCCATTTGCATCCGATTGTTCTGGATCCTTTAGGAATTTCCTCTAAGCCCCAAACATTGTTGGAACTCATCGAGTTCATTTCATCTTCCATTGCTGTAGGGGTTCATAGCATGGAAAACAAAAAAAATTCTACCGCATGCACACAAACAAGTCAAGATCTATCTACTAGATTGTAGCAACGAGTCGATTAGAGTACTCACCCTCGAAGATTCCAATGCGGTTAACGATAGTAGATTCTCGTGGGTGATGTAGTCGTACACTTGCCGATCTCAAGATCGCGTAGACGATCCTTCCGGCACTGCGTTCCGGCAGCGCTTCCGTAGTCGGTCACACGTTCGGTACTCGATGAAGACCTTCCTCTCCCTTGTTCCAGCAGGCAGCGGAGGTTGTAGTTCCCCCCTCGCAATTTCGGCAGCACGATGGCGTGGTGTCGAAAGTAGAGGGAAGATCCCGCAGGGCTTTGCCTAATCCGGTGCGAGTTATGGTGGATCTAGGGTTTCCCAGCGATCTAGGTTTAGAAGGCTGGGAGGAGGAGGAGGAGGTGTCGGCGGAGACTAGGGCGACGGCGACGAGGTGGCAGTGGCGCGAGGCGGCGGCAGTGGCGCACGAGGTGGGGAGGGATTTCTCTTGTGTTTTTGGGGGCAGCCCTCCCCCTCTATTTATGAGAGCGGGCAGCCTTGGGAGTGGAGAGTTTGAATCCAAACCCAAACCCAAGTTGGATTGAAGGAAGGACTCTTTCCTTCTTCCACTAGGAAACCATTGTTCCAGTTTGACTTTTTAAACCTCCCGTTTGACTTTCAATTTAGAGATTTAATTCTCTCTCGCAAATGCACAAACCAAGTGACCTAGGATATGATCCGATCATTCCACTTACCCATGACATATTCATGGACCATTCCCCTTCTGGTCCGGTGAACCTTCTAGAACCTCTCCGATGAAAACATCGGACTTTCCTTATATGAAGCTTATTCTTCGGACCACTCCAAATCCCCTCATGATATCCCGGATCCCATCTGAGACTCCAAACAACATTCATTATCCCTACTTAATTCCATATCTACTAAACAACATCGAATACTTAAGTGTGTCTCCCTATGGTTCGTGAATTATGCAGACATGACCGAGACACTTCTTCGATGAATAACCAATAGAGGAATCTAGAAATTCATATGGCTCCCACATATTTCAATGATTACTTTGCGATCGAATGAACCACTTACATACGATACCAATTTCCCTTTGTCTCGCGATAGTTTACTTATCCGAGGTTTGATCGTCGGTATCTCTGCATACCTAGTTCAACCTTGTTACGGATAAGTACTCTTTTCTCGTTCCCGTGATATGTGATCCCTTGTGAGCCAATCACATGCTTGCAAGCCAATTGGATGGCATTCCACCGATATGGCCCAGAGTATATATATCCGTCATATGGATGGACAAATCCCACTCTTAATCCATGTGCCTCAACACATACTTTCCGAACACTCAATGCCACCTTTATAGCCACCCAATTACGGTGTGGTGTTTGATGTCATCAAAGCATCCTTCCGGTGATGGTGATTAGCATGATCTCATGGTCGAATGAATTAGGTTACTATGTATCAGAAAGCTTATAGAAAATGAACTATTGAAATGACTTGAACTTAATGCTATGCTTATCTATAGGAGTATGTCCATCATACCATTCTCCTAATGATATGATCTTGTTGTTAACAACATCTCAATGTTCATGATCGGGAAACCACGATCATCTATTAACCAACAAGCTAGTATTACAAAGAGGCTTTACTAGGGACTCTAATTTAGTTTACAAATCACACAAGTATTAATATTTCCGGTTAATACTATTACAACATGAATGTAAACATTTATCATAAACACAAAGATATAATGATAACCACTTTTATTATTGCCTCTAGGGCATATCTCCAACAATTGCCTCCACCCATTTGGCTGAGTGAGGGCTTCTCATGGCTTCTTCATATGAGGTGGGATCACCCTCCATATGAACTATTTTTGTGTTGTAAACTTTTTAAATTTCTTTAGAAATGGCTGGTCATCTTTCTCTTTTAGACCTTATGAGTTCATCATACCCTTGCTCATTTCGTGCCTCAGGTTCTGGCATATTTGCTGTATGTGGCTATTCTGGCTCCCTTTCATGCTCAACAGTGGGTTTAGGCGGCTCCTGATGGACAGGTTCCGAATCTTCTCCCATTGCTATCACGTGTGGAGTCACAACAGCTGTCGGCACCACAACCTCAGGGGTTGTTGATGGTGGCACAATAGGTAGCGAGGAAAATGGCTCCTGAGTCATCGGATTAGGTGCATGCACCCTCTTATCCTCAAGATCAATTTTTCGAGCTATCGTGCTCCCCCTCATCAATTCGTCCTCCAAGAAGACTGCATGTCCCGTTTCTACAAACTTTGTGTATCTGTCAGGACAGTACAAACGATAAACTTTTGATCTATCTAGATAGACAATCAAGTGGCAACACACTGTTTTGGGGTCTAACTTTTCAATGTTTGGGTTGAAAACTTTTGCCTCAGCTGGGCTCCCCCAGATCCTCAAGTGGCGTAGAGAGGGGACTCTACCTGTCCACAAATCGTACGGTGTTTTGGGCACTGACTTACTTGGTACTCTGTTGAGAATGTGAATGGCGGTTTTAAGCGCCTCCATCCACAATTCCAATGGGAGGGTGGAATAGCTCATCATGTTGCGCACCATATCCATAAGGATACGGTTATGCCTTTCAGCTACTCCATTTTGCTGAGGTTCGTCCGACATAGAATACTGGGCGACTATTCCATTTTCCTGTAGGTACCTTGCAAAAGGTCTAGGTACTTGACCATATAGAGTGTGCCGACCGTAGTACCCCCCCCCCCCCCCCCCCCCGCCCACGGTCAGACCAGACTATTTTAATTATTTTATCATGTTGATTTTCAATTTCAACTTTGGAAATTTTAAAATTTATCCAATGCTACAGATCTTTCTTTAATTGGATAAATATAACCATATCGGGAGTAATCATCTTTGAATGTTATGAACGAATCATAACCATCCACACTTTTCATAGGAAATGGTCCACAAATATCAGTGTGGATGATTTCTAGTGTTGTTGTACTTCGGTTTGCATCCTTTTTGATTTGCTTTACATATTTTCCTTTTATGAAATATATGCATTGTTCGATATCTGAGAACTCTAACGGAGGAAGAATATCATTTTTAACGAGGATTTCTATTCTTCCCCTCGAAATATGGCCTAATCTACAGTGCCATAACTTCGATGAGTCATGAGTTCACTTTCTTTTCTTTTGTTCTTTGTTCGACAAGGAAACTTGCTCACTCACATTACACACAGAAAGCACTTTATCATGCAAGGATAATTAATAAAGCTTATCGTGAAGTAAAGAAATGCCCACACAAGCATCTTTAAACCAAATGGCACACTTGCCCTGTCCAAAATAACATTCATACATGTCTTTATCCAAGCATGACACACTTATTAAGTTTCTGTGGACGAAGGGAACATATAAAACATCTTTTAACAGAATAGTAAAACCATCATCTAGCTCCAAAGGAATGTCGCCAACAGCTTCAACTTCTGCTTGAACCCCATTCGCGACCTCAATGCATCTTTCGCTTCTTTGCAAAGTCCTTGTCGAATGGAATCCCTATAATGAATTGGCAACATGAATAGTTGCACCAGAGTCAATCCACCAAGTAGATTTAGAAAACTGTTCATACAAGGATTCATTTACAAAAGAAACTGTGTCTTTACCGTTCTTTGCCATTATGGACTTGAGCCATATTGGGCAATCTTTCTTGAAGTGACTAGTATTCTTGCAATGGTGACACTAGTCCTTGTCCCCAGGGAGACTCTGCTGATGCTGATACTGTTGGGGGCCTTTGCCATGTGGCTTGGAAAGGGAGCCACCATGGTTGCTGTTGTTGAAGGTTCTCTTCCTGTTGTCCTTCACGTAGTTCAGAGAACCACCGTGAATGTATTTGAGCCTTTCTTCCTCTTGAGAACACATCCCAATGGTCTTTTCAATGTCCCATTTTTTAGGGGACATGTTGTAGTTGATCACGAAGTTCTCGAATTATTGGGGAAGAGAATCCATGACAAGATGCACCAGTAGAGCAGGCTTGAGCTCGAGGTCAACATCCATGGGCTTTAACTTAGCAGCATGTTGTTCATCCTCAAGATGTGCTCCCTAATGCCATGTGGCCCTCTAGTATACTTTTCTGTGACCAGCTGTTTCAGCAGCTGGGTGGCATACATCTTTGAAGAGCCAGTAAACTGGCTCTTTATCTTTGCTAGATACTCCCCAACAGAGGCACACTCTTCGATTGAGCCCACAATTGCTTTCTCAATCGTATTCTTTACAAAGGCCAAGCACTTTTTGTTAGCATTAACCCACTTTTGATTATCTATAGAGTATGCCATCTCCACTGGAGCATGGTCCCTCTTCCTCTTTTTCCAAGCAACATTATCCTCGGCATCATCCCTTACTGGGTCTTTTGGCTTGACTGGTTGTTTGGTTTCAACAACCCAGTCAACCTCGGCACAGACAAAGGCCAGGTCTACTTTCTTCCTCCACTCAGTGTAGTTATCCCCCTGAGCATTGTAATGTCCTTGAGGCAACTCATGAGGTTGAGACCTCCTGAAAACCATAAGAGATGTGAGATAATAAAAAACAACTGTATGCATTAATCCAACGTTGGTATAAATTAAGCATGCAACTGTTTGTGCCATTAAAATTATATCACTGTTGGGAAAAAATAAAATAAATGCACCTTTGAGACATAATAAACGGATCATGATCATGCTATTAATAACGTTGGTCATTTAATAACAGGAGCATAATCAACTTTAAATCACTTTATCACATCTTTAAAACAATTTAATAAACATTTTATTGCATTCAAGCAATTTATATCAACTATTTGCAGTGAAAATAATATTACAATATTCATAAACTTTAAACTTTACAGAAAAAATCTATCACTTTTGTATTCTCTAATCAAAACTTTTCTTGGAATATTTGAATAGAGAAAACTATATAAAAATGCTCAAAAACTAAGCACAAAACATCAAAAACAGCTAAAAACTGCTTCTGTAAAATAAAACAAAAACTATGCTGGAAAAACAGGGCCCATGGCGCGCAGCGCCCCTGGCCCGCGGCGGCCTACTAGCGCGCAGCACCCGCGTGCTATGTGCCGCTCGCTGGACTGCAGCCCACGCAGCGGCCTAGCAGCACCCGCCCACAGCAACCTGTCTATCGCGCGCGCGCGTTGCACTGCCTGCGAGCCGCGGCCCATGGCCCAGCTTGGCCTCGCTCCACCAGCAGCCCGCAACAATCTAGCAACGCGGCCGCGCTCGCCCGCGCCACACGATCCACGCCGTTGGACTTAGGGTTTCGATGAGACGGCTGCGCGCGTGTTTAGCTAGAAAAAACTCCCCCCCTGTGGCCCCCCTGGCCCTAGGTTCATTTGCCCCCTTTTCATCCCGCGACGCCCCACCCCCCGCGCCACTCCTCTCTGGCGGCGCTCGCTGCGCGACTCGAGGTGAGGCGGCACCGCCCGGTACTGCCGGCGGCCCCCTCCATCTCTGAGGCCGCGAGACCCTCCCCCACCTTGCTTTCTCCTCTCCCCTGTCCACCTCCCGAACCCCGCGAGTAGCAGAGAGGATGGAACGGCGGCGTGCCTCCCCTTGACTCCTTGCCGACGCGCGTATCCACCCAAGGGTGGGTGCGCCGCCGTCAAGTGGCTGAGGTGGGGGCAGATCCTTTGCCGGTGATGGCCGGTTGCCCCTTTTGAATCTAGGGTTAGGGTTTGGGTTTTCTGTTTTGATTTGGTTTCAGATCTAGGGAAATTTCTCTGTTCGGGGTCTGGGGAAAACTAGGGATTTTTCTTTTGGGGATTGGCGTGGGATTTGGGGATTTTTCTATGCGATTTCCTTTGCCCCCGAAGGGGTTGTTCTTCTTCTAGATGTCTCCACTAGGGATGCCCATCTAGATCGAGAGGAACAGTGCGGCCGTAGGGCAGGTGCACTGTAGATCTAGGGATCTAGGGTTTCTTTGCTGTTCTGTGATTTCTTTCTACCGAAAAAGCTAGCATCTAAGATGCTCTGATACCATTGATAGAAGCTAGACTATTCTCGGTAGAGATGCTATAGGGTTGGATCTAGAAGATCAGAGAGAGAGAGAAAGAAAGAGAGAGAACCACCTACGCCTTGGCTCGACGTGCATGAGCCGTAGGGGATACCGGTGCTAGTGCTGGTGTCAGTAGCCATGGGAAAGGGGGGCGGCGCTAGTGTGCGGTGAGGGTGTCGGCGGTGGAGCTTCCCGTCGGCGCAGCGGTAGCCTAGATCGGATTGGCTTGTAGATAGGACGGCTAGGGCATGGCTAACCTCGTGAGACGTGCTGCTGGCCCCCACCTCCTTTATATAGCGCTAGCGACAGGGGCCCACCAACCAAATGAGGTTGGGCGCCCCCGATCAGGGCGCGGATAGGGACGTGGCAGGCCGTTGGGCTCTATCACGCTTAGAGGTCATTCTAACAATAAGAATACCAAATATTACAGAGATTTAGTGTCCAATTTGATACATGAAGGACAGCAGGAAGGGAAAAGAGGAAATAGAGCCGAGGTGGGAGGAAGAAGCCGCCGGTGCCTTTGCCTGATCCAACTTGGATGGATTGAGTGTTGTCTCCTCTCAGGTTTATGTAGCGTGTAGCTCTGGTCAGCGCCAGACCAAGCCCGTTGGCGGCTCAGGAGGCCAGCCCGGGTAGAGTAGAAATAGGTCCCTAACACTCTACCTCTGTTCCCCGTCATGGTTGGTCATCGCGAGGCCGCATCGCGTACCTCAGTTCTCCTGCTTGCCAAGAAGAGAGCCTGCAGCCTCCCGGAGCTTTGACATCAAGCTCTTACCGGCGCACCAGTCCGTGCGCCCCTCATCGCCTACTTCGTCTTTGTCGGTCTCGTCAGCTACCTCCCCTTCGTCGACGTTGCACATCTTCGCCGCCAACAGCTTGGTGAGCTTCTGCTCCAGCTCTCCCCGCCGAATCCCGACGTTCCCCTCCGCCATCGTCGCTCTCTGTATCTCACATACACATGCTGCACATGCCACGCCGCGCGCGCACACCACCTGCAAAACACCCCTGTCCCCAGCGTTTTCCCCGGCGCTCTAGCCCTCCTCTGGCATAATCCCCACCAAAGAAATTGTTCTTGGTACACCAGGCAACCTCTAGGAGAAAACCATGCTACTAACCGTTTCCTAGATCGCCTGCAATCGACTCGCGAAATCCTCAGAACATCCGTCTTTACCACTTGTCCAATATGCAGTTTTGAAACCGATAGATCCCCTCCTGTTCGTCGATGAATTCCGGGCACTACAGCCAACCTTTGAGGAAACATCCTGAACTAATCTTTTATACCTCACAACCTTCCCCAATTTTTCCTTTTGGGGCATAGAAAAATTCTCAAATCATCGCTCGCCATCGCCATTGGAAATCTGAACCAGCTAGCCATATTCGCGTGAATTTTTTAGATCCGTCAGAGTCCTCGCTGCAGATCTTGCAAATAGGCCCCTGGCAGAAGTCCCTCCTCAACCCACGGCCCCTGTTCACACACGGTGGCCCCTCCTCGCCTCTAGTCCACTCGTCATGGACTGTGGGTAGCTTACCTTCCGGTAACAAAAGTTTGTCACTGTTTTCTGAATTCCAAATAAACTATAATTTGATATATGTATAAAATAAGTAATAACTTTTCGTATGATCTGGAATTTGAGTAAATGTTATACTCCCTCCGGCCCGAATTAATTGACGCGTTGTCTATTTTGTAAAAAGATTCTAAAGCAATTTCCGACCGAACCGATGGTCCTTCTCCACTCTCGTCGTCTGCTTCCCCTATTTGAGCATTCCCGTCACCACCCTCTCGCTCGCCGCCTGCTCCGTCGCGCCCTCGCCGGCCACCACGTCCTCGCTCCCACAACTTGCTCTGCCGCTTCCTCTCCGGCCAATTCCCTTCGTCCTCGCCGACCAACCAGAACCCAAGGAGGAGGGAGATCAAGAGAAAAGGGTTCCCTTTTCCTACCAAGCGACCGACTTGGACGCTCCGCACGACAGAAGCTCCACTCCACTAACCCAAATCGCTCATATTTTTCAAGATCTACCAACCATGGAGCTCGTAGATGTTCGAATCAGTCCATCTGCAGTCAGCACCAACTCGGGAGCGCTGCCAATCTCGGGTGCTTTTGGACGCTGGCCTACTGGAAGAGCCGTCAGTACACGCTCTGAAGTTCTCGCAGTCCAAGATCGACTACCACGACAAGAAGATTGAGGATATGCCAACCCGACGGTCAGCGTGAAGGCCGACTTCGGTGCGGTCATGGACATGCTCAAGAAGAGTCTCAACGGTAAGCTGTGAGCCTTTCCTCATCCTCTCCAATTGGCTAATGGAATTCAATTGTGTTGTGTATTTGATTCAAATGCGATGAGTTTGCCATGGCGCAATGAAACCCCTTGATTGAAATATTTTAGGCGAAAGTGTTCTTCTAGGCAGACGTCTAATAAACGATTGTGTCTGTTTCTTCGTTCAATAAATCATTCAAGCATGTTTGCTTCATCATGCATCAGTTTGTCGTGACATTTTCACTATTTGATGAATTGTTTAGTACCATTCATGGAGTCTGCAATGACAGATAAGCTTATATTCTGAAGGTGTATTATGGTACACGTCTATCCTAGTCTTCCAATCGTTCAGTCTGTTCGAGTATTGGCTTGATGAAATTTCTTTGTATAAGGAATATGCAACGACTGATAAACCTGCCAAGCTTCCGGCGGATTCAGGTGGTATACGTAAATGCCAATTTTTAAAATTGTGAAACAGGCAAGAACCTCATAGTAACTTCACCCGCAAAGACAAACATGCAAGAACCTCATAGTACCTCTAAACTTTGCCCGCGGTGACGGTAGGCTGCAAGCGTCACCCTCACATTCTAGGTGCTCGACGCCGTCTGCCACAACACCATGCTAGAGGAGCTGCCCCAACACCTGTCCAGACACTCCGGTGTCACGGTGCACCCTTGAAATCATTCCAGGTGTACATCTAATGTATCAAACTATGTTGAAACTGCGTGTTTCTGCTAAATGTGATATTTACAAGCTGTGCAATTCTGAATTTAGTAGTGCATAAATTCAGACGTCCATTCAGTAGTGTACAAATTCAGTAGTGCATAAAATTAGAATATGCATGATTATCACTCAACATATATGACAAGCACATATTTGAACAAGATCATGCCAGCACAAATTCAGTAATTCTAGAGAGGTGGTGCTTTTGTTTGAATATTGTGTGTTAAATTTAAATAAAGAGCTATTCAGATGCTGTATACACTAGTTCATATTGTATTCTGATTTTAGGAATTATTCTTGCTGACCTTGTATTCTGATTTTAATTAAAGGTACCATATTAAATCATTCACAGCTGACCTTGTATGATTTAGCTTTAAGGAAAATATATTCCTGTTTTGGCCCCTATGTTCCAATTTAAAATGTAGCTTTGAGCATAATGGTTTATTTAAAATGTAAAAATATAGAAACATGAGACCTTCGCTTTGTTTTTTCAAGCTATAGCTCGACGGTGCTTAGAAGCTTTGGTGTATTTGCATAATTTAAATATACCGATGAAGAGAATATCCTTATGAAGAGCTACAACAAATGTGAAATCAAGGTTATTGATCTTGGAGAGTAAATTCACACCTCAAGTAGACACACATATGATAATACACAAGTAGACACACATATGATAGTATACACATGGATATATATTGTGTCAATTACAACACAAGTCGATACACATAGTACACAATGACAACATAAGTATACCCAACTACAAAACAATTGGCTTGAGCTTCTCCTTTAGTGACTAGCTGAGCTTCTCCTTTTGACTAGTTTGAGCTTCTTCTTTAGTGACCAACTGAGTTTCTCCTTTTGACTAGCTTTAGCTTTTTCTTTAGTGACCAACTGAGCTTCTCCATATGTGACTAGTTGAGCTTCTCCATCGGTGACCAGCTGAGCTTCTTCTTTAGTGACCAGCTTTAGATTAATTCGCCTATCTTGACATACACCGCCGACTCGGTGCTGTCTACGGACAAGGCTTGATGGGTCCTTCAACCATGTCAGATATATATTTTCTGGGATCATTATCTGATCATCCAAAATTACTTGGGGGCCCGTCATGCGTGCTTTTCGAGCTGTTGTTTGAGCTGGTGCTATGACCTTTTGCTCATAGTCAGCTATCAGCACCCGCGTTTTTCGGTACAGTTTGCCATCCACTTTTAGAGGGTCCAGTAGCATTCCCTGCCTTTGGAGTTTGTCCTTTCCCATGTGGGGTGTCTGGTTGTTGTTTCCTCCTTCCTTCATAACCTCCAGCAAAATAGACTGTAGAGTTATAAACACTTTTGCAAGCTTCTCCGTGTCATAGGATGTAACATCCCTAAAAATCATGTTTCAAAACTCATGCATATAATCCATGCATCCATGATCATTTAGGGTTCCTTTTCAAAACCAATTCAAAAACAGGAGCATCGGATGCTCATTATTTTATGTGAGCAACCATTAATCAAATACCATTCTCAATTGAGAGTATAAATGTTTTAAACCAAGCTTTGTTTGCTTCCTTGGTGTCTTGGTTGAATGATTAAGTTTGGACAAAAATTTACAAAAACAAATATGGTTTCAAAACCATCTTCAAAACATATTCATATCAAGTGCTTTGACACTGTTTATTTTGATTATTTCAAAGGGTCAAGCAAGTACAGAGAGAACCACTTGGTTTTATGCCCAAAAACATGAAGGATACATTTTACAAAAATCCAGAAGTGGTTTAAATTCAAACTCATTTGAATTTGGTTCCTGAAAATCCAAATAGAAATAGAAAAAGATTAAAGAAATGGAAATGGGCTGGCGCCAGCATTTCGGCCCAACAACAGAACCAGCCCATCCGGGCCAGTCCCCTCTCACTCTAATTCTCACCCGGGCGAGCACCCCCCCTCTCACTGACGCCCTGGACCCACCTGCCCCGTCATCGTCGTCCCCAAACCCCGCCCACGACCGAGCCCTCCGCCGTTTCCTCCCCGCGTCACTGCCGTTGATTGCACGAGTTATTGCCGTTGATTCGCCTAGTAACTCCTCGTCCAGCTCCGGCTACTTAAACCCCATAGTCCACCTAAGCCCGACGCTGTCCCCGACTCCGAGGAGCTCCCACGGCCACAGCAGCTTGCCCCTGTCCACGCCAACAACATCTGGAGCTTCCTCGCAACCTTGCGACGCCGGTAAGAATCACCACTGTCCCTAGCCCTCGCTAGAATCGCCGATCCATCGCCGGCAGAACCGTCGCCGCCACTGTGCCCATGAGCGCCGCCGGTTTAGAGTCAAGATGATTAGATCCACTGGATCTAGATCCAGTGGTCTAGATTAGACGCCAGCTCGAAAGGGTACGGGAAGATCTGAGCCGCTGGTTCTCATTTAGATCTGACGGTGCGCGTGTGTGATCCGCGCGAAGCGGTACCATCCAATCAGGAAGCGCCGCGTGGCCAGTTCTTAGATTTAAAATCAGATTTTATATCTATTAGATGTTTAAACTTGTTTAATTCATAATTTTTGATTCCCACGTCCAAATTTGACAAATTTTATATCATTGGAATCAGGAGAGAAAATCCTTTCGATTTATGCAATTTGTTTAATGTTTTGCCTCTATTAAAATGATTGTTTTCACAGAAAAATTTGTAGGCATAATTTGTGTATAATATTTATTTGAAAAATGTTTTGTTGTTCAAATAATGTTTAATGGGCAAGTTTTGAACTTGTTTAAGATTCAGTACTGTGCACTTGTCTTGTTTGGTGTAGAAAATCATCACATGGCATTTTGCATGCATTCATATATTTTTGCTTGTATATATTTTGTATGTGATTTTGGTGCTATTATTTTATGTGTAGATTTTGGTGCAAATAGTGATTGTGATTGTGAGGATTGTTGCTACTCTCCAAACTACCAAGGCAAGTGGTGCTTCATGATTTTATCCCTATGCTTTTCAACTATGCATTAGAAATATTTTGCTAAGTCTTGCATGAATATTTTGATCTATATATGCTATGCTTGGGAAATCCTAGTAGTAGTAGAATTGCTAGAAAATTTCTAAGTTAAGATTCTTATCAATGCCATGCTTAGCCTAGCTAGTAGCAACCAAGGTGGTTATATATTCATGCTATGAGAAAATATTTCTAAGTCTTTGGACTTGTGTTTTGTTTAATAAAACAACTAAGTGAATGAAACACCTGGGTGGAATGGAAAGAATGGTTTTTGTTGAGTGGTTACACAAGGCCCATTTCTAGGGTTTACCTTGTGTATCTCACTTGTGGAAAGTCACCCAGGAACAAAGGGATTTGAGATGCCATATGTTAAGAAGCTTCTAGTGCAGCCACATGGCATTATGGGCTCTGACTGGATCATATAGGTTGCAATAACTTAGCCATTTGGACAGTTGGTGGTAGTGGGATGATAGGTTGGAGCGCGTCCATTTGGTCTAAGGGAAGGCTTCTGAAAGGTCCTGTCATGATGAAAATCAAGTCTTGTGGGGAAAGTGCACAACCTCTGCAGATGGAAGAATCTAAGTACTTAGCCATGTCCCTGGTATTGGACAACTTGAGCATCAAGACATGGAAGCTATCAAGAATCTCCTCATCCCAATTTCTAAGTAAAAAGTTGTGGTTGAACAAGGGTGAAGGTTCCCTAATGTCTATTGGTGGTTCCTTGGGAAAGATTTCATCAAAGAAAAACTTAGTGTTTTTAACTAATAGGTAAAACCTATTTTGAGCAAAGCAAGCCTAAGCTACACTTAGCCAAAGTGCATATAGTATCTAGTCTACCAATATTCTACTAAGGTATCACTTGCCAATACTATTCCAATATATTGACCCACTGTGGCTGTAACTTGTGATGTTGCAGGTTATTCTGATGGTGATTAGGGGTTATGAGTCTACACTCAACATGCTTGCCTGTGGCACATGAAGATGAAGACTTATTTATCTTATTATATATTAGAACTCTTGTATTAGGCCTGTGGCCATGGAGTTTGTAAAAGACTATGTTTGTCTCTGGAATGATATGTAATAATGACCTTTGTTTCTGTGTACTTCATCTTAAACTATGGATGCTAGCTTTGATTCAGGGAATAGCATTGCAATCACAGGGATCTTTTCCTTTATAAAGGAGGGATCTTATAGATGGTATCAGAGCACTGTGTTTCTTGTAGGATTATGACCCTAGGATTGGAAACCACTAAGGAATTTTTTTAACAAACTTCCACACTTGTCTTTTCTTCTCGTAAACTTTTCTAATATTCTTTATCATCTCTATTTGTAGATGAACTCCATCAACGAAACCGTGAGGAAGGGACCACTCATGACTATGACTTTGGAATGTGAGACAAAATTCCCCAAGGCTCTCAAGGACCTCATGGTTGCCATGGGAATACATGGTGCAGCTGTGTACAAAGGATTTCCTGTGATGGATGAAGGAGTTGAGTACTGGTGGGTGTAACTTCACTTGTATAAAAACAAGGAAGACAACCACAAAGAATCAGGGTTCTGCATGGTCACCAACTCAGTGATGCACACTACATTCTTTGATTCAGGAAGGGATGCAGCTTGGAAGGCCATCAAAGAACTTGGTGATAGAATCAAGTGCAGAATGCTCAACACCCAGAATGACCTTAAGGAAGAAAAGAATCATACCCAAGAGTTAGAGGTTACCAACCAAAGTTTAAGGAAGGACATCATAGACTTAACAATGGAGTCATGTGATCTAGATAAACATATTGCCTCTAGGGATGCCCTGTTAGCCAACTTGGCAAGTGAGATGAGATTGTAACGTACTTAGTTAGTTGGACCACCACACTTATCATTTTATTTCTCAAATGTTGTTTAAAATAAGTTGAACCTGGGTTGTTTGTAATGGATCCGTGTATGCCATGATTTGTGTGTTTTGATTTCCAAAGATATGCATGTGATGCCTTGTCTTGTGATTTATCTTAAATTGTGTTGATTCTAACTTTTTCTATCTTATTAAATAGATGCCTAATGTTACTATCAGCACGGCTGAAGAGTTCAAGGGAACTCGTTTTGGCACTCGTATTATTGAGCTCACTAGTTTGCTCAATCTCCCACTTCCTACCATCATGATGCTTCCCCTCACCAAGTTTGAGAGGAAAGACCTTTGGGGCTTCAAGGTTAATCAGCCAGGACGCCAGACTGAGCCTACCACGGAGGCAATCATCTTCAAGCTCATGCATCATGACAAGGAGAGAGGCCTAGAGGTAGTCATGCAGAATTTGCTTGGATGTTTACTAGGGTGACACTCTCGAGAGATTAGAGGTACTCACTTCCACGTCTTCGGTAGACGTGATGAGGATGGTGAGGCCATTGACTTCCAGGATGCTTCGAGAGAGACGGCAGAGCCGATTCGTCTATACCTCCAGGACTTAGAGGTTCTTCTTAGGCACCTAGATACTGATAGGACCAACGTCATGCTTAGTAATGACGAACTCCAGGTGCAACTTCATGAGAAGGACAAGCTCTTCGCGGAGCAAGATGAGATAGTCAAAGAAATGGAGGCCAAGTTTGAGAGTCAGGATAGAAAGTTCAAGAGTCAAGAGAAGAGAGTCCAAGATAGGAACAAGAGGATTCGAGACATGACTACGGAACTAGTGGCCAAGGACTTCGAGCTCGAGCATCAACAAGGTGTGATAGAGAGGCTTCGTGCATAGAAGAGGGCTCTCAAAGCCAAAGTAGAGACCTTGACTACCAATGTCGAGGAATACAAGACCGCTATGGAAAATGCAGGTCTTACACTTGTTGATGAGGAAGTTGATGCAGAGGAGTAGTGATGACTACTCATTTACCATTTATTTACTATCTTTTGATTATTGAGTCGCAATGACCATCCAACATGTGGATGGCTTGCTATTGGTGTGTTTACTTTTCCAAAAACTTGTCTGTGTTGTTGAACTTTTACTACTATGATGCATGATTGTGGTTTGTTATGTGATGTATTGTGCATGTTAGCATCTATGGGTACCTCATTCTTATCCTTATTGAAAACCACAGATGCCTCCCCGACGTGCCAATCCCAACCCCAACAACAACAACATCACCCCTGAGATGCAGCAGATGATGACAGCTCAGACTCAGTTGATGCAAATGATGACCACGTTCATCCAGAATCAGAACAACAACAACAACAATAATAATAATAACAACAACAAAAATCAGAACAACCCACCGGGTTTTGACATGCTTACCAGGTTCTTAAGACTGAGGCCAGCAAAGTTCTCAGGAACTACTGATCCTATGGTGGCCAATGATTGGCTACGCTCTGTGAACAAGGACTTGGTAACCGTTGGCTGTACTGATGAAGAGAAGGTCAGATTTGCAGCACACTTGTTGGAAGGGCCAGCAGCCACTTGGTGGGATAACTTCCAGATCACCACTCCCATTGCGGATGTGACATGGGATATCTTCGAAGATGGTTTCCGTACTGCTCACATCTCATCCGGAGTGATGAGTTTGAAGAAGAAAGAGTTCCATAACTTGAAGTAGCGCCACCGCAGCATGGCTGAATATATTGAGGAGTTCAACAATCTGGCACGATATGCATCGGATGAAGTTGACACTGATGCTAAGAGGAAGGAGAAGTTCCTTGAAGGATTGAATGATGAATTGAACTTGCAGTTAGCTATGGCCTATGTTCCCATATACCAGTCTCTTTGTGACAAGGCTGCTATTTTGGAGAGCAAAATGAAACAAGTTGAAAGCAGGAAGAGGAAGCACTCTGACAAGCACAGCTCGGGATCATCTCACAAGCGTTCCCATTATGATGACAGTGGGAATTCTGGATCCCACAAGCATGGGAAGTACAACAAGCACCACAACCACAACCGTTATCATGACAACAAGCACCACCGTAGTCATGACAATGATAAGTACACGAATCACAAGAGTGGATATAAGATCCACCATAATGGAAGTGGAAGTGTTAGTGGAAGCCAGCCTGTCAAGAAGGATCTTAGTAAGGTTGAATGTTTCAAGTGCAAAAAGATGGGGCATTATGCAAATGAATGCCCAGAAAATAAAGTTGAAGGACCCAACAAGCCCAACCCTTTCCAAAAGGGACAAGTGAACCACATCAATGTGGAGGAAATCTATGAGGAACCTGATGCTGTGGGTGGTAAGTTCAAACTCAATTCTATTCCAGCACTTGTTCTTTTTGATACCGGTGCATCGCATTCATTCATATCAAAAGCATTTGTTGATAGAAATGGGTTTTCAACCAAAAACATTGGGTGTCCAATAAAAGTAAGTTCTCCAGGTGGAGATATGATGGTAAGTCTTGGATGCCGGGATCTAGTGATAGAGTTTGGAAAGCATAAGTTTCCAGTGAGTCTGATAATCTTAGATTCCCAAGGACTGGATGTAATTTTGGGAATGGATTGGATGACCAAGTATGAAGGAGTACTAGATTGTGCCAATCGTATAGTTGCACTCACAACCCCGGAGAAGAAACGGATTAGATTCAAGTCTAATTTTGAATCAAAAGGGAGTAAGCTAAATTCTCTTAAGGGGGTTAGCATAGACAGTGTGCCTATTGTGAGTGAATATCCTGATGTGTTTCCGGAAGAATTGCCGGGAATGCCACCAGATAGAGATGTTGAATTTCTTATTGATTTGCTACCAGGATCTGGACCAATAGCAAAGAGACCGTACAAGATGTCAGTTGATGAATTGAAAGAACTCAAGAAACAACTTGGAGAACAGTTACAGAAAGGATTTATTCAACCAAGTTCTTCATCTTGGGGAGCACCAGTGTTGTTCTTGGAAAAGAAAGATAGAAGTCAAAGGTTATGCATAGATTACCGTTCACTCAATGAGGTGACTATCAAGAACAAGTATCCTTTGCCAAGAATCAATGACTTGTTTGATCAGTTAGAAGGAGCTTGTGTGTTCTCAAAGATTGATCTCCGATCAGGTTATTTCCAGCTCAATATAAGGGAACAAGACATACCTAAGACAGCTTTCACCACAAGGTATGGATTGTATGAGTATACCGTGATGCCATTTGGTTTGACCAATGCACCAGCATACTTCATGAATATGATGAACAAAGTTTTCATGGAGTTCCTTGATAAGTTTGTTGTCGTTTTCATCAATCACATTTTGATCTACTCCAAGAGCAAAGAAGAGCATGAAGGACATTTGCATTTGATACTTGAGAAGCTTAGAGAGCATAAGCTATATGCCAAGTTCAGCAAGTGTGAGTTTTGGTTGAATGAAGTTGGATTTCTTGGACACATCGTGTTAGGAGATGGTGTAGCAGTTGATCCTGCTAAAGTTTCAGCTGTAACTGAATGGGAATCTCCTAAGTCAATGAAAGAGGTTTGTAGTTTCCTTGGCTTGGCAGGATACTACAGAAGGTTCATTGAGAACTTTTCGAACATAGCCAAGCCAATGACAGAATTGCTAAAGAAAGACAAGAAATTTGCTTGGACTGAAGGATGTGAACTCAGTTTCCAAGAGTTGAAGAAGAGACTAGCGACAGCACCAGTCTTATGTCTGCCAGATTTGGAGAAGGATTTCCAAGTGTATTGTGATGCATCTCATCATGGATTAGGTGCAGTACTTATGCAAGAAGGGAAAGTTGTGGCTTATGCCTCAAGACAACTCAAAACTCATGAGATAAATTACCCTACTCATGATTTAGAGTTAGCCTCTGTTGTCCATGCACTCAAAACATGGAGACACTATCTTTTGGGAAAGCGATGTGAAGTGTTCACAGATCACAAAAGTTTGAAGTATATCTTCACCCAGAAAGAAATTAACATGAGACAAAGAAGATGGCTAGAACTCATCAAAGACTATGACTTGAGTCTGCAATACCACCCCGGTAAAGCAAATGTTGTAGCGGATGCTCTAAGCCGTAAAGTTTTTGTGAATGGCCTTACTAAGGGAGAATTGCTAGATGATCTGTGTACCCAATTCAGAAATCTCAGATTGGAGATTGTGCCTGAGGGACATCTCATGTCTTTGGATGTTCAAACCACTTTGTTGGACAAGATCAAAGAAGCCCAAAAGATAGATAAAGAAATTGAAGAGATTAAGGAAAAGATTGGCAAGGGAAAAGCCAAAGGATTACATGAAGATGAACAGGGTACTTTATGGTATGGAAAACGTATCTGTGTTCCACAAGATCCGGAGCTTCGGAAACTGATTTTACAAGAATCCCACAACTCACCATATTCCATTCATCCGGGTAACACCAAAATGTACATGGATATGAAAGAAAGATTTTGGTGGAATAATCTCAAGAAGGACATTGCCGAACATATTGCTTTGTGTGATGTATGTAGTAGAGTGAAAGCGGAACATCAGAAACCAGCAGGATTGCTACAACCACTACATATTCCTGACTGGAAGTGGGACAAGATTGGCATGGATTTCATTACCGGATTACCAAGGACCCAGTCAGGATATGATTCTATTTGGGTAGTAGTGGATCTCTTGACTAAAGTGGCTCATTTCATACCCGTGAAGACAACTTATACAAGTGCTAAGTTAGCCAAAATTTATATGTGTAGAATTGTATGTCTACATGGATTACCCAAAAGTATTGTGTCTGATAGGGGAACTCAATTCACTTCTCATTTTTGGAGGCAACTACATGAGTCATTGGGAACGAGGTTGGAATTCAGCACTGCTTTTCACCCTCAAACTGATGGACAGACAGAAAGGACCAATCAGATTCTTGAAGATATGTTGAGAGCATGTGCTCTAGACTATGGAGCCAGTTGGGATGAAAGTCTGCCTTACGCAGAATTCTCTTACAATAACAACTATCAAGCCAGTATTGAGATGGCGCCATTTGAGTTTCTCTATGGGAGAAAGTGTACCACCCCATTGTTATGGAATGGTGTGGGAGAAAGAGGTTTGTTCGGACCAGAACTAATCAAGGAGGCTGAAGAGAAAGTCAAGCTAGTTAAGGACAAATTGAAGATAGCACAGTCCCGACAGAAGAGTTACGCAGATCCTAAGCGTAGAGAAGTCACCTATGAAGTAGGTGATAGAGCTTATCTTAGAGTGTCACCACTTCGTGGAGTGAAAAGGTTTGGTGTCAAAGGTAAATTGGCCCCAAGATAAGTTGGACCATTCAAGATTCTGAGTCGTAAAGGAGAAGTAGCTTACGAGATTGAATTGCCAGAATCAGTATCTGCTGTTCATAATGTGTTTCATGTGAGTCAGCTTAAGAAATGCCATCCAGAAATGGAAGAGACTTCTTTGAAGGATACCATACCTTTGGAGGAGGTTCAATTGGAAAGTGATATCACTTACAAGGAGAAACCTATCAAGATTCTTGAGACTGCAGAAAGAGTTACTCGGACTAAGACTATCAAATTCTGCAAAGTTCAATGGAACCATCATTCCGAAGAAGAAGCAACATGGGAAAGAGAAGATGATCTTCAGAAAGACCACCCTCACCTATTTGCTAGCCAACCCGAATCTCGAGGGCGAGATTCACCTTAAGGGGGTTATATTTGTAACATCCCTAACAATCATGTTTCAAAACTCATGCATATCATCCATGCATCCATGATCATTTAGGGTTCCTTTTCAAAACCAATTCAAAAACAGCAGCATATGATGCTCATTATTTTATGTGAGCAACCATTAATCAAATACCATTCTCAACTGAGAGTATAAATGTTTTAAACCAAGCTTTGTTTGTTTCCTTGGTGTCTTGGTTGAATGATTAAGTTTGGACAAAAATTTACAAAAAAATATGGTTTCAAAACCATCTTCAAAACATATTCATATCAAGTGCTTTGACACTGTTTATTTTGATTATTTCAAAGGGTCAAGCAAGTACAGAGAGAACCACTTGGTTTTATGCCCAAAAACATGAAGGATACATTTTACAAAAATCCAGAAGTGGTTTAAATTCAAACTCATTTGAATTTGGTTCCTGAAAATCCAAATAGAAATAGAAAAATATTAAAGAAATGGAAATGGGCTGGCGCCAGCATTTCGGCCCAACAATAGAACCAGCCCACCCAGGCCAGTCCCCTCTCACTCTGATTCTCACCCGCGCGAGCACCCCCCTCTCACTGATGCCCCGGACCCACCTGCCCCGTCATCGTCGTCCCCAAACCCCGCCCATGATCGAGCCCTCCGCCGTTTCCTCCCCCGCTCCACTTCCGTTGATTGCGCGAGTTATTGCCGTTGATTCGTCGAGTAACTCCTCGTCCAGCTCTGGCTACTTAAACCCCACAGTCCCCGCTCCATTTTCCCCCGCTCAATTTCCTCTGAACGCCGCCAGGCCGCTCGCTTTTCTCTCCACATCGCCGCTGTCCCGACGAACTCCGGCGAACGATTGTGGTAAGCCTCGTGCGCGCCTCGCTCTCTGTTTCATGCAAGCTTGTCCGCTATCACTTTGCGCATCTCCTGACGTTCGCCGTTTGCTTTATTTCGCACCAGAGCGTCGACTCTGTCGAGCACCACAAACTCCCGACGCCGTCTCCAACTCCGACAAGGAATTTCGGTGAGGTTTGACCGCCCCGTGCCTTTTCCTTGACCCTATCAAGTTTGTCTAAACGTTGTGCACACACTGATGCCTTCCGTTTGTGTTAGGGCGGATCAGAACGTCGTCAACGTCGCCGTCCACCTAAGCCCGACGCTGTCCCCGACTCCGACGTGCTCCCACGGCCACAGCAGCTTGCCCCTGTCCACGCCAACAACATCTGGAGCTTGGTCTGAAGGTTGTGAACTCAGCTTTCAGGAATTGAAGAAGAGACTTGTGACAGCACCAGTCTTGTGTTTGCGAGACTTGGAAAAATATTTCCAAGTATATTGTGATGCATCTCATCATGGTATCTTCCAATGAGAAGAATACTTGTTTTGATTCAGTAAAGTTTGTGTATTCAAACTTAGGCACCACCAAAAGTTTGAACAAGTTTCAAAACAAAATGAATAATAAAAACCAATATTATGCCTATTGAATATATATCACAAAGGCTTGGTTTTATTTTTATTTTCACTTGATCAAAGTGTTTGGATTGGACAGTAGTGTTTAAACACATATTGGAATGCAAGGTTTGCAGTATAAAAACCTAGAGAAGTTTTGAATTCAAACTCAATTGATTTGGATTTGAAAATCATTCCAGAAAATCAAAACAGAAAAAGAAAAGGAGAAAAGAAATAGAAAAAGGCCAGCGCCAGAAATTGAGCCCAACTACTAATCCAGCCCACTAAGCCCACCCGGGGTCCTCTCTCTCGCTCACCCACAGACACACCCCCAGAGTCACTGACCGCACGACCCCACCCCCTCGCCGTTTAAACCCGCTAACGAGTGGACCCTGCGACCACGTCGCCTCGTCGTCAATCACGCGCGCCAGCGCCGCTCGCTCCGCCGTTACCTCGCCGTTGTTACTGCGCGCTTAATTACCATTGATACGCCGCACGATCCTCGCCCCTGCTCCGCCTACTTAACCCCCACCTCTCTGCGACCATTTCCCCTCACTCAGCGCTTCCACATCGCCCCCAGGCTGCCCACAATCGCACTTGCGCCGCCGGAGACAGACGCGCTCCGGCGACGAATCCCGGTAAGCATAGACCGCCCCTTTGCCTCTCGTTCAAACCACTGCAACCAGAATGATCTTACGCATCTGCTAATGCCCTCCGTTTGCTTTCCCATGACCCAGAGCGACGTCCTCGTTCTCACCCGCAAGCACCTGCGCCGCCGCTCGACTCCGACGTGCGATTCAGGTAAAGCCAGTGCGCCCCTTGCCTTCCCTTTAGTACTGACTTGATCGCCAGATCCTTGCGCATCTCCTGAACCATCTGGTTTGTGTTGGGTTGACGCAGAGCCTCGGCAACGACCTCGACAGCAAGCAGCAGATGCCGCCCGCAACTCCGACGAGCTCCAGCGACTGCGTCAGTGCGCCCCTTGCCAAGCCGTCGCCAGGTTGAGCTTCAGCACGCCGTCACGTTTCTGGTAAGCCCCTCCGACGACCCTAGGACCACCTGTAGCGCCACGCCGCCGTAGGCAGAGCTCGCCGCCGCCAGTAGCCACCGCCAGCGCCGCCCAACTTTGGTTGTTTCATCCAGAGCCGTCAGATCTGGATCCAGCGTACAGGTTAGATTACTTAACGAATCGTTACGAGTAGATCTGAGCCGTGCAGTTTAAGTAGATCTAACGGCTCAGAAGCATGATCCTATGTGAAGCGGTACAGGCCAATTAGAACAAGACGCGTGGCAGCAGTTAGATTTAAAAGACAGAATTTGAATCTATTATATGTTTAAATTTGTTTTGGCTATAACTTTTGATCCCCACATTAGAATTTGACAAATTTTATACCGTTGGAATCAGGAGAGCAAGCTCTTTCTAAATATGCAACGTGTTTAATGTTTTGCTTATGTTAAAATGACTTTATTGGCAGAAACTTGTGTAGGGCTAATTTGAGTATATAAAATGTTTAGGAAATGATTTAGAGTTTAAATAAAAGTTGTTTGGCAAGTTTTTAACTTGTTAATGAACCAGTACTGTTTACTTGCTTGGTTGAGTTTTAAAAATCATCACATACCATTTTGCATGCATGCATATATTTTTGGTTGTATATGTTTTGTATGTGATTTGTTGCTATAATTCTTTGTGTAGATTTTGGTGCTAGTGATTGTGATTGTGAAGAGTGTAACTACTCTCCAAACTACCAAGGCAAGTGGTACTTCATGAATATTATTATTCCTATGTTTTTACTAAGCATTAGAAATATTTTGTAGACTTGCATGTTATATTTTGCTTATATGCCATGTTGGGAAATCCTAGTAGATGTAGAATTGCTAGAAAATTTCTAAGTTAAGATACTATCTATGCCATGCTTAGCCTAGCTAGTAGCAACCAAGGGTTGGTGAAATATATACATGCTATGATGAAAATATTTCTAAGTCTTTGGACTTGTGTTTTGCCTAATAAAACAACTAAGTAAATGAAACACCTGGGTGGAATGGAAGGAATGGTTTGTGTTGAGTGGTTACACAAGGCCAGGGGACTGGTGAACCTTGTGTATCTCACTTGTGAAAAGCCACCCAGGAACAAAGAGATTTTAGAGGCCAAGTGTTGAGAAGCTTCTAGTGCAGCCACTTGGCAATATGGGCTCTGCCTGGATCACATAGGTTGCTAGAACTTAGCCATTTGGACAGTTGGTGGTAGTGGGAATGATAGGTTGGAGCACGTCCATTTGGTCTAAGGGAAGGCTTCTGAAAGGTCCTGTCTTGGTGAAAATCAAGTCTGGTGGGGAAAGTGCACAACCTCTGCAGATGGAAAAATCTAAGTACTTAGCCATGTCCCTGGAAAAGGACAACTTGAGCATCAAGACATGGAAGCTATCAAGAATCTCCTCATCCCAACTTCTAAGTAAAACTTTTGGGTGAACAAGGGTGAAGGACCTCAATGTCTATTGGTGGCTCCTTGGGAAAAGTTTTGACAAAGAAAAACTTAGTGATTTCAACTAATAGGCAAAACCTATTTTGAGCAAAGCAAGCCAAGCTACACTTAGACAAATTGCATATAGTAATATAGTCCACCTAAATTATACTAAGGTATCACTTGCCAATACTATTCCAATGTATTGACCCACTGTGGCTGTAACTTGTGATGTTGCAGGTTACTCTGATGAGGATCAGGAGTCATGAGTCTACACTCAACATGTTTGCCTGTGGCACATGAAGATGAAGACTTTTTTATTTATTTACTTATTCAAACTCTTGTATTAGGCCTGTGGCCTTGGAGTTGTAAAGACTATGTTTGTCTCTAGAATGCCTGTAATAATGATCTTTGTATCTGTGTACTTCATCTTAAACTGTGGATGCTAGCAATGATCCAGGGACTAGCATTGCAATCAGAGGGATCCTTTTCCTTTATAAAGGAGGGATCTTACAGATGGTATCAGAGCACTGTGTTGCCTGTAGGATTATGACCCTAGGATTGGAAACCACTAAGGGAAAAAAATTCAACAACTTCTACACTTGTCTATTTTTCTCGTAAACTTTTCTAATCTTCTTTATCATCTCCAATTGTAGATGAACTCCATCAACGAAGCCATGAGTAAAGGACCACTCATGACAATGAACTTGGAGTGTGAGACAGAATTCCCCAAGGTCTCAAGGACCTCATGGTTGCATTAGAAATACAAGGTGCAGCTGTGTACAAAGGTTTTCCTGTGATGGATGAAGGAGTTGAATACTGGTGGGTGCAACTTCACTTGTATAAAAACAAGGAAGACAACCACCAGGAAAAAGGATTCTGCATGTTCACCAATTCAGTGGTGCACACTACATTCTTTGACTCAGCAAGGGATGTAGCTTGGAGGACCATCAAAGAACTTGGTGAAAGAGTCAAGTGCAGAATGTTCAACATCCAAAATAGCCTAGAAGAAGAGAAGAAACATACCGAAGAGATAGAAGCTACCAACCAAACTTTAAGAGGAGACATTATAGACTTAGTGATGGAGTCATGTGAACAAGATAGACTGCTTGCTTCTAGAAACATTATGTTAGCCAACAGATCCAGTGAGATAGGATTGTAAACGTACTTCGTTAGTTGGACCACCACTTATCACCTTATTTTTCAAAATGTTGCTTTAAAATAAGTTGAACCTTGGTTGTTGTAATGGATCTATGTATGCCATGACTTGTGTGTTTTGATTTCCAAGGACATGTATGTGATGTTTTATCTTTTGTTTATCTTGAATTGTGTTGTTCTAACTTTTCTATCTTATAAATAGATGCCTACTGTTACCATCAGCACTGTTGAGGAGTTCCAGGGAACTCGCTTTGGTCCTCGTATTGTTGAGCTTACTACTTTTCTCAATCTCCCTCTTCCTACCATCATGGTGCTTCCCCTCACCAAGTTTGAGAGGAAAGACCTCTGGGGTTTCAAGGTCAACCAGCCCGGACGCCAGACTGAGCCTACCACGGAGGCCATCATCTTCAAGCTCATGCATGATGACAAGGAGAGAGGCCTTGAGGTAGTCACGCAGGATCTGATAGGACGTTTGCTGGGGAGACACTCCCGACAGGTTAGAGGTACTCACTTCCACGTCTTCGGTAGACGTGATGAGGATGGAGAGTCCATCGACTTCGAGGACACTGCGAGGGATACCGCCGAGCCGATTCGTCTATACCTACAGGACTTAGAGGCTCTCATTAGGCACGTGGACTCCGATAGGACCAACGTCATGCTCAGTAATGACGAACTCCAGGTGCAGCTTCGCGAGAAGGACAAGCTCTTCGCGGAGCAAGACGAGATAGTCAAGGAGATGGAGGCGAAGTTCGAGAGCCAGGACAGAAAGTTCAAGAGTCAGGAGAAGCAAGTCCAGGATAGGAACAAGAAGATCCGGGACATGACTGAAGAAATGCAGGCCAAGGACTTCGAGCTCGAGCATCAGCAGACGGTGATTGAGAGGCTTCGTTCCCAGAAGAGGGCTCTCAAAGCCAAGGTAGAGACCTTGACCACTAGTGTCGAGGAATACAAGACCGCGATGGAGAACGCAGGTCTTACCTTTGTCGAGGAGGAGGTTGATGCCGAGGAGTAGATTTGACTACTCATTTATCATTTATTATCATACTTGTCGTTGAGAACTTGTTATTGACCATCCAACATGTGGATGGCTTGTTATTTGTGTGTGTGTTTTACTTTGCGAACTTGTTATCTTGTTGTTGAATCTTTATCATTATGTTGCATGCTTTGTGATTGTTTATGTGATGTACTGTGCATGAAAGCATCTATGGGTATCTCATTCTTATCTCTATTGAACAAACCACAGATGCCTCCCCGTCGTGCAAACCCCAACCCCAACAACAACAACATCACTCCAGAAATGAAACATATGATGACAGCACAGACTCAGCTGATGCAAGTGATGACGACGCTCATCCAGAACCAAAACAACAACAACAACAACAACAACCCACCAGGTTTTGACATGCTTACCAGGTTCTTGAGATTGAGGCCAGCAAAGTTCTCAGGAACGACTGATCCCATGGTGGCCAATGATTGGCTACGCTCTGTGAACAAAGACTTGGTAACTGTGGGCTGTACTGATGCAGAAAAAGTCAGATTTGGAGCACATTTGCTGGAAGGACTAGCCGCCACTTGGTGGGATAACTTCCAGATCACCACTCCCATAGAAGATGTGACATGGGCTATCTTTGAGGATGGCTTTCGCACTGCTCATATCTCATCTGGAGTAATGAGTCTGAAAAAGAAAGAGTTCCATAATCTGAAGCAGCGCCACCGCAGCGTGGCTGAATATATTGAGGAGTTCAACAATATGGCGCGTTATGCACCGGATGAAGTTGACACCGATGCTAAGACAAAGGAAAAATTTCTTGAAGGCTTGAATGATGAGCTGAACCTGCAGTTGGCTATGGCATATGTTCCCACATACCAGTCTCTTTGTGATAAGGCTGCTATTTTGGAGAACAAAATGAAGCAAGTTGAGAGCAGGAAGAGAAAGCACTCGGACAAGCACAGCTCGGGATCGTCTCACAAACGTTCCCATTATGATGACAGTGGAAGCTCAGGATCCCACAAGCATGGGAAAATTCAACAAGCACCACAACCACAACCGTCATGACAACAAGCATCACCGTAGTCATGACAATGACAAGTACAAGAACCACAAGGGTGGATATAAGAGCCACCACAGTGGAAATGGAAGTGGCAGTGGAAGCCAGCCTGTCAAGAAGGACATCAGTCAGGTTGAATGCTTCAAGTGCAAGAAGATGGGGCATTATGCAAATGAATGCCCAGAAAAGAAAGTTGAAGGACCCAACAAGCCCAACCCTTTTCAGAAGGGACAAGTGAACCACATCAATGTGGAGGAAATTTATGAGGAGCCTAATGCTGTTGCTGGTAAGTTCAGACTCAATTCTATTCCAGCATTTGTTCTTTTTGATACTGGAGCATTGCATTCATTCATATCAAAAGCATTTGTTGATAGAAATGGGTTTCCAACTGAAAACATTGGGTGTCCAATAAAGGTTAGTTCTCCAGGTGGAGATATGATAGTAAGTCTTGGATGCCAGGATCTAGTAATAGAGTTTGGAAAGCATAAGTTTCCAGTGAGTCTGATAATCCTTGATTTCCAAGGACTGGACGTAATATTGGGAATGGATTGGATGGCTAAGTATGAAGGAATACTAGATTGTGCTAATCGTACTGTCGCACTCACAACCCCGGAAAGAAAACAGATTAAATTCAAGTCTAACTTTGAATCAAAAGGGGGTAAGCTAAATTCTCTTAAGGGGGTTAGCATAGATAGTGTGCCAATTGTGAGTGAATATCCGGATGTGTTTCCGGAAAAATTGCCGGGAATGCCACCAGATAGAGATGTTGAGTTCTTTATTGATTTGCTACCAGGATCTGGACCAATAGCAAAGAGACCGTACAAGATGTCAGTTGATGAACTGAAAGAACTCAAGAAACAACTTGGAGAACAGTTGCAGAAAGGATTTATTCAACCAAGTTCTTCATCTTGGGGAGCCCCAGTTTTGTTCGTAGAGAAGAAAGATAGAAGTCAAAGGTTGTGCATAGATTACCGTTCACTGAATGAGGTGACTATCAAGAACAAAAACCCTTTGCCTAGAATCAATGACTTATTTGATCAGCTAGAAGGAGCTTGTGTGTTCTCAAAGATTGATCTCCGGTCAGGCTATTTTCAACTCAAGATAAGAGAACAAGACATACCTAAGACAGCTTTCACCACAAGGTATGGATTGTATGAGTATACCGTGATGCCGTTTGGGTTAACCAATGCTCCAGCATACCTATGAATATGATGAACAAGGTATTCATGGAATTTCTTGATAAATTTGTTGTCGTTTTCATCGATGACATTTTAATCTACTCCAAGAGCAAAGAAGAGCATGAAGGACATTTGCGCTTGATACTCGAGAAACTTAGAGAGCACAAACTGTATGCCAAATTCAACAAGTGCAAATTCTGGCTAAATGAAGTTGGATTTGTTGGTCATGTTATGACAAAAGATGGTGTAGCAGTTGATCCTGCTAAAGTTTCAGCTGTAACTGAATGGGAATCTCCCAAGTCAGTGAAAGAAGTTCGTAGTTTCCTTGGCTTAGCAGGTTACTACAGAAGGTTCATTGAGAATTTCTCCAAGGTAGCTAAGCCTATGACAGAATTGCTAAAGAAAGACAAGAAATTTGCTTGGTCTGAAGGTTGTGAACTCAGCTTTCAGGAATTGAAGAAGAGACTTGTGACAACACCAGTCTTGTGTTTGCCAGACTTGGAAAAAGATTTCCATGTATATTGTGATGCATCTCATCATGGTTTGGGAGCAGTACTTATGCAAGAAGGAAAAGTTGTGTCATATGCCTCGAGACAACTCAAAACTCATGAAGTGAACTATCCTACTCATGATTTGGAGTTAGCCTCTGTTGTCCATTCCCTCAAAACATGGAGACACTACCTTTTGGGAAAGCGTTGTGAAGTGTTCACAGATCACAAGAGTTTGAAGTATATCTTCACCCAGAAGGAAATTAATATGAGACAAAGAAGATGGCTAGAACTCATCAAGGACTATGACTTGAGTTTGCAATACCATCCCGGTAAAGCAAATGTTGTAGAGGATGCCTTAAGTCGTAAGGTTTTTGTGAATGGCCTTACAAAAGGAGAATTTCCAGATGATTTGTGTGCCCAATTTAGAGATCTCAGATTAGAGATTGTGCCCGAAGGACATCTCATGTCTTTGGATGTTCAACCCACTTTGTTGGACAAGATCAAAGAAGCCCAGAAGATTGATAAAGAAATCGAAGAGATTAAAGAAAAGATCGGCAAAGGAAAAGCCAAAGGGTTCCGTGAAGACGAACAGGGTACTTTATGGCATGTGAAACGTATCTGTGTTCCACAAGATCCGAAGCTTCGGAAACTGATTTTGCAAGAAGCACACAACTCACCGTATTCCATTCATCCGGGTAACACCAAAATGTACATGGACATGAAGGAAAGATTTTGGTGGAATAACCTCAAGAAGGACATCGCCGAACATATTGCTTTGTGTGATGTGTGTAGTAGAGTGAAAGCGGAACACCAGAAACCAGCAGGTTTGCTTCAACCACTACCTATTCCTGATTGGAAGTGGGACAAGATTGGCATGGACTTCATTACCGGATTACCAAGGACCAGATCAGGATATGATTCTATTTGGGTAGTAGTGGATCGCCTAACTAAAGTGGCTCATTTCATACTCGTGAAGACAACCTATACAAGTGCTAAGTTGGCTAAAATCTACATGAGTAGAATTGTATGTCTACATGGAGTGCCAAAGAGCATTGTGTCTGATAGGGGAACTCAATTCACATCCCATTTTTGGAGGAAACTACATGAGTCATTGGGAACGAGGTTGGAATTCAGCACTGCTTTTCATCCTCAAATTGATGGACAGACAGAAAGAACTAATCAGATTCTTGAAGACATGTTGAGGGCATGTGCCCTAGACTATGGAGCCAGTTGGGATGAAAGTCTGCCTTACGCAAAATTTTCTTATAACAACAGCTATCAAGCCAGCATTGAGATGGCACCATTTGAGTTTCTCTACGGGAGAAAGTGTACCACCCCATTGTTATGGAATGGTGTGGGATAAAGAAGTTTGTTCGGGCCAGAACTTATCAGAGAAGCCGAAGAGAAAGTCAAGTTGGTAAAGACAGATTGAAGATAGCACAGTCCCGACAGAAAAGCTACGCAGATCCTAAGTGTAGAGAAGTCACCTACGAAGTTGGTGATAGAGCTTATCTTAGAGTGTCACCACTTCGTGGAGTGAAGAGGTTCGGAGTCAAAGGAAAGTTGGCCCCAAGATATATTGGACCATTCAAGATTTTGAGTCGCAAAGGAGAAGTTTCTTATGAAATTGAATTGCCAGAGTCTTTGTCAGCTGTTCATAATGTATTTCATGTGAGTCAGCTTAAGAAATGTCATCCAGAAATGGAAGAAACTTCTTTGAAGGATACTATACCTTTGGAGGAGGTTCAATTAGAAAGTGACCTCACTTATGAGGAGAAGCCTATCAAGATTCTTGAGACTGCAGAAAGAGTCACAAGGACTAAGACTATCAAGTTTTGCAAGGTTCAGTGGAACCATCATTCCGAAGAGGAAGCCACTTGGGAAAGAGAAGATGATCTTCAGAAAGACCACCCTCACCTATTTGCTAGCCAATCCGAATCTCGAGGGCGAGATTCACCTTAAGGGGGTTAGATTTGTAACATCCTCAAAATCATGTTTCAAACTTATACATATCATCCATGCATCCATGAGCATATGAATTTCATTTCAAAACAAATCAATTCAAAATAGAAGAATTTGTGCTTATTATTTTATGTGAGCTTGCTCTAAGCCTCAGTGCTATCTTCCAATGAGAAGAATACTTGTTTTGATTCAGTAAATTTTGTGTATTCAAACTTAGGCACCACCAAAAGTTTGAACAAGTTTCAAAACAAAATGAATAATAAAAACCAATATTATGCTTATTGAATATATATCATAAAGGCTTGGTTTTATTTTTATTTTCACTTGATCAAAGTGTTTGGATTGGACAGTAGTGTTTAGACACATATTGGAATGCAAGGTTTGTAGTATAAAAACCTAGAGAAGTTTTGAATTCAAACTCAATTGATTTGGATTTGAAAATCATTCCAGAAAATCAAAATAGAAAAAGAAAAGGAGAAAAGAAATAGAAAAAGGCCAGCACCAGCAATTGAGCCCAACTACTAATCCAGCCCACTAAGCCCACCCGGGGTCCTTCTCTCTCTCGCTCACCCACAGACACACCCCCAGAGTCACTGACCGCACGACCCCACCCCCTCGCTGTTTAAACCCGCTGACAAGTGGACCCTGCGACCACGTCGCCTTCGTCGTCAATCACGCGCGCCAGCGCCACTCGCTCTGCCGTTACCTCGCCGCTGTTACTGCGCGCTTAATTACCATTGACACGCCGCGCGATCCTCGCCCCTGCTTTGCCTACTTAACCCCCACCTCTCTGCGACCATTTCCCCTCACTCAGCGCTTCCACATCGCCCCCAGGCTGCCCACAATCGCACTTGCGCCGCCGCAGACAGACGCGCTCCGGCGACGAATCCCGGTAAGCATAGACCGCCCCTTTGCCTCTCGTTCAAACCACTGCAACCAGAATGATCTTACGCATCTGCTAATGCCCTTCGTTTGCTTTCCCATGACCCAGAGCGACGTCCTTCGTTCTCACCCACAAGCACCTGCGCCGCCGCTCGACTCCGACGTACGATTCAGGTAAAGCCAGTGCGCCCCTTGCCTTCCCTTTAGTACTGACTTGATCGCCAAATCCTTGCGGATCTCCTGAACCATCTGGTTTGTGTTGGGTCGACGTAGAGCCTCGACAATGACCTCGACAGCAAGTAGCAGATGCCGCCCGCAACTCTGACGAGCTCCAGCAACTGCGTTAGTGCGCCCCTTGCCAAGCCGTCGCCAGGTTGAGCTTCAGCACGCCGTCACGTTTCTGGTAAGCCCCTCCGATGACCCTAGGACCACCTGTAGCGCCACGCCGCCGTAGGCAGAGCTCGCCGCTGCCAGTAGCCACCGCCATCGCCGCCCAACTTTGGTTGTTTGATCCAGAGCCGTCAGATCTGGATCCAGCGTACAGGATTAGATCACTTAACGAATCGTTACGAGTAGATCTGAGCTGTGCAGTTTAAGTAGATCTAACGACTCAAAAGCATGATCCTACGCGAAGCGGTACCGGCCAATTAGAACAAGACGCGTGGCAGCAGTTAGATTTAAAAGACAGAATTTGAATCTATTAGATGTTTAAATTTGTTTTGGCTATAACTTTTGATCCCCACGTTAGAATTTGACAAATTTTATACCGTTGGAATCAGGAGAGCAAGCTCTTTCTAAATATGCCATGTGTTTAATGTTTTGCTTCTGTTAAAATGACTTTATTGGCAGAAACTTGTGTAGGGCTAATTTGAGTATATAAAATGTTTAGGAAATGATTTAGAGTTTAAATAAAAGTTGTTTGGCAAGTTTTTAACTTGTTAATGAACCAGTACTGTTTACTTGCTTGGTTGAGTTTTAAAAATCATCACATACCATTTTGCATGCATGCATATATTTTTGGTTGTATATGTTTTGTATGTGATTTGTTGCTATAATTCTTTGTGTAGATTTTGGTGCTAGTGATTGTGATTGTGAAGAGTGTAACTACTCTCCAAACTACCAAGGCAAGTGGTACTTCATGAATATTATTATTCCTATGTTTTTACTAAGCATTAGAAATATTTTGTAGACTTGCATGTTATATTTTGCTTATATGCCATGTTGGGAAATCCTAGTAGATGTAGAATTGCTAGAAAATTTCTAAGTTAAGATACTATCTATGCCATGCTTAGCCTAGCTAGTAGCAACCAAGGGTTGGTGAAATATATACATGCTATGATGAAAATATTTCTAAGTCTTTGGACTTGTGTTTTGCCTAATAAAACAACTAAGTAAATGAAACACCTGGGTGGAATGGAAGGAATGGTTTGTGTTGAGTGGTTACACAAGGCCAGGGGACTGGTGAACCTTGTGTATCTCACTTGTGAAAAGCCACCCAGGAACAAAGAGATTTTAGAGGCCAAGTGTTGAGAAGCTTCTAGTGCAGCCACTTGGCAATATGGGCTCTGCCTGGATCACATAGGTTGCTAGAACTTAGCCATTTGGACAGTTGGTGGTAGTGGGAATGATAGGTTGGAGCACGTCCATTTGGTCTAAGGGAAGGCTTCTGAAAGGTCCTGTCTTGGTGAAAATCAAGTCTGGTGGGGAAAGTGCACAACCTTTGCAGATGGAAAAATCTAAGTACTTAGCCATGTCCCTGGAAAAGGACAACTTGAGCATCAAGACATGGAAGCTATCAAGAATCTCCTCATCCCAACTTCTAAGTAAAACTTTTGGGTGAACAAGGGTGAAGGACCTCAATGTCTATTGGTGGCTCCTTGGGAAAAGTTTTGACAAAGAAAAACTTAGTGATTTCAACTAATAGGCAAAACCTATTTTGAGCAAAGCAAGCCAAGCTACACTTAGCCAAATTGCATACATTAATATAGTCCACCTAAATTATACTAAGGTATCACTTGCCAATACTATTCCAATGTATTGACCCACTGTGGCTGTAACTTGTGATGTTGCAGGTTACTCTGATGAGGATTAGGAGTCATGAGTCTACACTCAACATGTTTGCCTGTGGCACATGAAGATGA
This sequence comes from Avena sativa, assembly GCA_916181665.1. Lineage (NCBI taxonomy): Eukaryota > Viridiplantae > Streptophyta > Magnoliopsida > Poales > Poaceae > Avena > Avena sativa. The sequence goes on along the minus strand of OV702285.1, from coordinate 408,592,157 downwards.
AGACTTTTTATTTATTTACTTATTCAAACTCTTGTATTAGGCCTGTGGCCTTGGAGTTGTAAAGACTATGTTTGTCTCTGGAATGCCTGTAATAATGACCCTTGTATCTGTGTACTTCATCTTAAACTGTGGATGCTAGGAATGATCCAGGGACTAGCATTGCAATCACAGGGATCCTTTTCCTTTATAAAGGAGGGATCTTACAACATGCTTGCCTGTGGCACATGAATATGAAGACTTATTTATCTTATTATATATTAGAACTCTTGTATTAGGCCTGTGGCCATGGAGTTTGTAAAAGACTATGTTTGTCTCTGGAATGATATGTAATAATGACCTTTGTTTCTGTGTACTTCATCTTAAACTGTGGATGCTAGCTTTGATCCAGGGACTAGCATTGCAATCACAAGGATCTTTTCCTTTATAAAGGAGGGATCTTACATAGGAATCGTAAGCTTGTTCAACAGATTATATCAGCTCTTTGAGTGTGTTAGGTGCACTCTCAAATGCTAGGGACTGGATTGCTCTAAAAAATAAAAGATCTAGGACATTCATATCAGGTGAATTTGGAGGTTGGTAAGTCAACCTGATATCCAGTCCCGGAGCTTGCACAACGGCTATAAAAGAGGGATCATCTGGGAGGACATGCATTCTTGCATTGTCCTGCTGGATGAAGATTGTTCCCTCATGGCCATCGTTAGGCCACACTTCTACTATTACTGGAATTACTGTTTCACATAGTTATTCTATCATGACGTCTCTAGTAACAATCATTATCTTTAGTTCCATAGTGCCTTTTGTCCTATTCTTGGAGTTATATTTAGCTGCACTATCCGTGACAAATGCCCATATTGCCTACCTTTCCATCAAAGGTCACATTCCTTTGCTCATCATGTCTGGGTTTCACAACCGCAGTTAAGAACATGACCTTGCCGATACTGTTCTTGTTGTGAAGAGTGCGCAAAGGATCTTCTTCCTCTGGAAGGAAGTAATATGTTCTGTTTCTCTTGGTCATATCAAACCATTTTTCATTAATGTGAATTATATTCTATTGACATTTGTATATATCCCATGTTGATGAAAAACAATTATTTCCTATAATATTCTTCACTTACATATAGTAATCTCAGAAGATCATGCACAAAACAAAACACATCTAGAATAATGCTGGATGTTTCCTACTGTACACATGATGTTCCTACTGTCACTACTGTCATTTTACAGTCAGTTAGCACTCACACATTACTATCATTTTACAATCAATCAGCACTCGCACATTACTATCATTTTACAATCAGTCAGCACTCGCACATTACTGTCATTTTACAACCAGCCATTTGATTCCGTTTATACAATCTGGCATTTGATTCTTTTTTTGACAGAGAACTGCTAAAGGTATATGATGAGAAAATGCTAAAGGTGAGCATGTGTGCAATCTGTAACGTCCATGTGTTTACCGATATATGTTCCATCATCAATGTTATCAATATTTGATGTTCCACTCTCACTTGCTTGCTCTGATCAAAGCAAGCAAGCAAGCAAGTGTATCTGTTACCCTAAATTTATGTGTGATCCCAGAATGTAAATTTATATTGGGAGCATTAATAGGTCAAGTTTACAATACCACTTGAAGTAAGAACTATTATTAACCATAAGTGTACCCTGATCCAGGACATGCATTTAAAGCCCATATATATGCTGAAATGTTCCAAGAGGATTTCTTCCCGCAACAGGAACCTTAGTTATATTTTCACTTTTCTGTCTCATGGTAGCATATATGCATGGTTGCAGTAACCATTACTGTAAGATTGTACAGTTGCAGTAACCATTACAACATGTTGTAAGTTTATAATCCTTCTCTGTCATTTTTACTCGCACATTCCTGTAAGATCATGCCCAAACTTTGATTTGTCACAAATTACTGTCATTTTTTACTCAAACATAATATAACCATTTGATTCCAATTTATCCTTTCAAGGCAGAAGTATCCAAATGTGGTAGACGGAGGTTAAGATCATGCTTACATTGTTTCACGACATTGATCAGCAAAATCTGAAACTGCTCTTTTCTGCTGATCTTGATGGGATGAACAGTAGACATAGAGGCTACTGTTATTCTCTACTACCGATCTTGATCTAGGAGGGAGATCTACTACTGCTGATCTTGATCTAGGGGGAGATCTACTGCTGCTGATCTTGATCCAGGGGAGATCTACTATTGTTGCCTGTAATTCTCCGTCCTTCTCCCTGTGCATCTTGGCAGCAACCGGCCAGGATCCAGCCGTCGGTGTCGGGGGCGACGAGGGAGGCGCCGCCAAGGGGCCGAGCTCGACGCGCGTCAGGCGACAGAGATCAACGACGAGGACGCGTACCGTGACGAGAGCGCGTCAGGCGCCGCCGATGCTTGTCCGCGGCGGCACAACACAGGTGGCGGCGGAGGCCCGGCATCGGCGCAGGTCGCCGGAGAACGGCCGCTTTGCCTGGGTATCGCGGCCCTGGGTTCTGCCCTCGCGGACCTGGCGCGGGAGGACGGAGGCACGGGATCCCAACAACGGCGACGATGGAGATACGGGAGCTCGACGATGGCGAACTGGCGCGGGAGCACGGACGCGTAGATGGCGACCTGGTGCGGGAGGACGGCCGTGGACGGAGACGAAGACAAGATCCGGTTTTGAATTTTCAAATTGAAGTCCTATTTTGAAAAGTTTTGAGTGTAATAGGGAGTTTTTGGCCAAATTCAAAATATACTGTGTCGCGTCAATTAATTCGGGCCGGAGGGAGTATATGAAATGTGGTTAGTTTTTAAATATGAATTCAATTGTAAACTCAAATCTTTTCAAACCTAATTCAAACTAGTCAATCCTTTGACTTTGACTCCATTTGACCAATTTTGACATTAATATAACTTTACATTTGATAAATCCAAATAATGTAAATAATATATGTTTTTCAATCATAAAAATGTGAGAAATATAAATATGCTATTTGTAACAACATTTGAGAAATTTAAATTTTTTGAATTAATAAATGTTAATAAATGCCCATTTCTTAATAATTATATAACTTTAAATTCGTAACTCTGAATTCAACATATGATATGTCTAAATCGATTAACTCGACGATCCTGTTTTAACTATGTATTCCATGATATGAATTGAAGCATGCATCATATAAATATTAAGTATACAAAAATGTTTATGGGAGCAAACTATGACTAAAAACCTAATCAAATGCTTTATTCTTGTACCCCACACCTCACACATGCGATGCTATGCTATGCCATATCAATTGTGCATCATTCCATCATGGCATACTTGTTTGCTTGTTTCATATGATTTATATGTTGTGCAATGTATTTATTTTGGCCCCTTGTGTGTTTGGTTTTTATCTGGATAGACGCCAGCAAGGAGAATATCAGGAGTCTCAGGAGTATTACCCGGATCCATCTTATTCTGCAACTGAACTGCCAGTCAAGCACTCCCCATGCTTGCACTACATATAGCACCTATTGCATCTATCTTATTCTGGCATCATATGTCGTGATCCGAATAAAATTGAATCCCAAGTATTGTATAGCCTTTACTTCTAAACCTCACCGAAGCTTTGTTCCCTCAATTCCACGAGCCATTACTATAGAAGTTGTTTGAGCCATGCGAGTCATAGAGTTGCATGTGTAGGGTTTGTGAGCGTATTTGAATAATGAGGTACCTAAAAAACTGAATTGAGTAGTAGTGGGATAACTAAAGAAAGAGGCACCTGTGGGAATTGTCTTCTACTTGGTTCTTTAAGCTCACTTGTGTCCCATAGGACCCCGAGTACTTGATTCTTGTTCATTGACTATAGCACTATCGCATATGGGACATGAATCCCCTTAGTCCTAGCTTGAATCATATTTAATTTCTTGGGGCCATAAACTAGTTTGGGGCGTTATTACTATCTTGTACTTATGCCATGCTACTGCTCATTTACTGTTGTTGCTCCAGGAGCATTTACTATTGTACTGTTTAGTAATTGTGATACGTTTATGTGGTATCGACAAGCCCAATCACACTTTTGGGTTCCTAGTCGTTTACAGCCGTTGATGCAAACCTCTAGGTCTGTCTCGGAGCCTCTCAACTTCGTCATGGGTTGCTTAGTGGGGTGGCCCCCTGAAATCAACTATGAATATTGTGAATGCTTTGTCGTGATGCCTCGTTGGGTTTTCATTTGGTTTTACCGAGGTTCACAGTGCGTGTGTTGCTATTTGTGCACCCCTACAGGGTAAATCTTTCTGAAAGCCGTGTCCGCGGTTATGGACAACTTAGATCATAGTTTCTCGATCATATACAAGCATAATTAAAGTACCACTTTTAATATGACTAAAACTTGACTAGTAATAGTGCAATATTCATGGAATGACTTATGAAATTGATGTGTGATGTATTAGGATGTAACCTAACCATTAGCTATCTAGTATTTTGGATCTTGTCGTATGGCGTTGAATATTTATATTTATTTTAGATGGATTGACTCTGATGTACTCTTGTATGTCGTTAGCTTACATAATCATTTGTGTATGCTTGACTCGCAGTCTAGCCGGCTACGTATCTCGCACTTGAAGCTATAACCACGAGAAGTGGGTAGGGTGGTTGGCTGGTACCGTGTCCTGCTTCTCTTAGACGGGCCTGCACGTGGGTCTCCTTTGGGCCTCCACGGTAGCACCACCTTATGCACTTTTGGGATATATCGGCTTGTGATTTAGAGTGTATGGTCCAAAGGATTACATCTGGTATCAGAACCATTCTGCGCTTCAGGGTTTTAGCCAAGATGATCGTTGTCAGTCTAGCAAATATTTTTGATAGTTATGTATATTAAGGAAAAACTAATCATGAGAGTAGGACTTCTTCCATTTTTCTTCTTACTCTCCCACCCACCCTTTTTAGTAAGAAAGTGTAACGTAACATTTATCAATCCTCTTCTAAAATTAAAACTAGGATTCACGTGTTTGGGGTTTCCGTAGTACCATAGGATGTTTTAATTCTTTGTCGATCCGTTGCGTTCAACTTTGCTTCGCAATCTGCATTTGGTTATCAACTGTTGTACATTCCATACCGATAGGCTTATTGTAAACCGACGCGATCTATCTGATTCTTTGTAAACCGGCGCAATCTTGTTGAGGGTGTTCGTCCTTCCTGCATGATTTCACAAAATGTGGAGTTGCTAATCCCTATCCATTAAGTTGTTTTTTCGCATCTATTGGTATTTTAATGCCGAACAATGCAGAACTTTTTCTTTATTACATCTGTGTTTCCACACTCCTTTTCAGTCGTGTGGGATACACTTTTCACCTTCTTTTTGTCGGCATGTCCACACTAACTTGATCTTTTGCTACCGTCTCTTCAATCTGGAGCGAATTCTTTTGGGCTAACTACATAATGTGTGTCGATTTGATGCTCATGATTGTAATTGGTTCTCAGTATAGCTATGCGACACTTATCAGGAGTGGAAGATGGTCAATGCTAGCAATCGTATCCTTAGGATGACCATGGTTATCTGTTGTGATTTTTAGTTATACCGTGGGCATATCTACTTCTAATTCAGGTATCTTTCGCAATACGGAGGTTCCTTAAAGCACCATGGTGGATTATCACCCGCTTAGCATGTTTCACATCTTTTTGTACTCCATATCTGCAAGGCTCTCTTCGCTATGGGAAAACCTCTTTCGTTCATCTATGATAGCTTTGCTTAAATGTATGAGTATCATTAACTCTTTATCCAAGTTCTCTTTACCTTTGCAACCGATGGTCTGATTAACTTTGTGAACAAGTTAGTATCTCTTTACGTATCCGAGTGGCCAGATAACCTAATCTTTCAAGGCATCTTTCTAAACACCAATCCTTGCTCTTGATGTTGATATTTTCGTGGTGGTATATCTTGACGATATTCTCGCATATTCTATATCAATGGAAGAACATGAAGAACATATTCTTTTCATCCTCTCAAGCTTCCAGAACACCGTATCTGTGCAAAGTTCTCAAAGTGTAAATCCTGAATTTTTAAAGTCACCTATCTCGACCACGTCCTTCTGATAAATACATTGCTACAATTCCGGAATCACAAATCATTTGTTAATCCTCACCCACCATAAGGTTCCAACCAACTATGGAGATTTTCCTTGTTTGGCAAGTTATCATCGTCGTTGAAAGGGCATGTATGCCCCATGTGTGGTTTTGGTAATTAATGACAATATCTATGGACTAATGTGTAAATTGAGTTTCACTTGTAGGTTTGTCCATTGGCATCGCTTGGGCCATGTGTTGGTCTCAAGGTTGAAAGATGAAGAAATGTCCAAGGGCTTTGTGCCATTGGAATCATGAAGAAAGAAGGAGCTTGAAGGTTGATCAAGACAAGTACAAAGATTTGCATCAAGATGGATCAACCTCAAGAAGGGATGAAGAAGTGCAAGCTCAAGATGCGCCATCTCTAGAAGATCTCATGCTTGAAGCTTGCCATCCTCATGATCATGGAGTGATGAATACAAGTTCAAAGAAGATGTTTCCCCATGGAGTATGGGGGAGCAATTTGCAAGTCTTCATCTTCATCAAGCAAGAGCAAACAAGAAAGGTGCTCCCACTATAGAAGAACAAGACGATCTACATCAAGTTCAAGTGGGTTGCTCAAGGCAAAGGTATGTTCTTGATAGGGTTTCTCTTTTGCCGGTCTCGTGTTGTTAGTTGGGAGACCAGGTTTAGGATACATAGCCGTACTATCAAGAGGGGATCTCAAGCGGGTGTCTCGTTTGCATCGTTCGGAGAGAGCTCAAACCTTTGCATACATAGCATAATCTTTCTTGGTTGTTATTTGGTTATTGTCCATGAGAGGATCTAGAGCTTGTGGTCATCATCATAACAAGCTCTAGTTCATCGTCTAAGGATTTCCCTTGCATATCTTATTGCGGTCTTTGATCTTGCGATATTTCTGGCTCCACACCTTGGGGGATACTTCACATATATATTCATGGTATTTTCTCCCTAGGTGATAAATATTCGTCGTTATCTTTACAACAAAATTGGTTTCATCTCGTTTGGAGTTCGGATGCAAAAGTTATTGCATTTCTGGTTTCTAGAATTTCTCTGACCGGGAGTTACGGCTTCCCATCGGAAGTTCCGCTAGGGCATTTTTGCCGCCGGAAGTTCCGGTGGAAGTTCCGGTTCTTCTTCCGCTCACGTACTGTATCCTCTCTATTTGGTTTGCTGTATTTGATGGAATTTGGGCTAGAAGTTACAGCGGTAATATCGCCCCCACCTGAAGTTCCGGCCAGGGACCGGAAGTTCCGCTCAGGCCTAGTTTCCGCCGAAAGTACCGATTGAAAATCCGGCTCTTGTTCCGCTCACGTTCAGTAACCTTCTGTTTTGTATGTGTCTATTTGACGAAACTTCAGTCGGAACTTCCACCGGAAGTTCCGGTGGACCGGCAGAAGTTCCGACCAGGACTCGCATTTTCTGTCTCTCGCATCGTAGTTTTTGACCGTTGGCTGTGTGCCACCGGAACTTCTGGCCTCCCACCGGAAGTTCCGGCCAGGGGCCGCGAATGCCCATAACGGACAGATCTGGGAGCCCTTTAAAAGGGTCTCCTCTTCCCCTTCATGGGTACCAGCTTTTCTTCTTGGTTATTGGCTTTCTCTCTCTCCTCCATTGTTGACCTTGAAGAAGCTTTCCCTCTCCCTTTCCCTTCCTATGATTCTTGCATCTTCTTGAGGGATTTGAGAGAGGAGATCTAGATCTGCAACCCCCCCAAGCTAAATCTCTTCTTTGTGAAGGAATCATTGGGATCTAGATCTTGGAGAGTTTTGTGTTCTCCTCTTGTATTCTTCCTCTCTTATTCCCCCAATAGCTTTTTTAGCTTTGTTGGAATTTGGGAGTGAAGGACTTGCCCTTGCATTTGTTGCATAGATTTGAGTTCTCCTCGGAGATTCAGCGAGTACAAGATTGTAGGCTTGTTACTCTTGGGTTCCTTGGAACCCTAGACGATTATGTGGTTGGATTGTTGACCTTTTGTGGTCTTGTAGCCTTTTGTGGCTTTGTTGGCCTTTTGTGGCATTGTAGCCTTTTGTGGCCTTGTTGTTGGGAGCCTCCAATTGTGTTGTGGAGTTAGCCCCAATCTTGTACGGGTTCGGTGACCGCCCTCAAGCGTCCCATAGTGGAGCGAGTGCCCGCCTTTTGTGGTGCTCATTCAGGAGAATAGGGTGAGCCTTTTGTGGCGTCGGTGAGTTGCGTGCTTCCGCATCCGGGGTGAGGCCTTGTGTGGCGTTGGGTGAGCATCAAGCCACCACACCTCTAGGTGAGCCATTTGTGGCTTTCAGAGAGCATTACGCCATCGCACCTCTCCAACAGAGACGTAGCTTCTTTGGAAGTGAACTTCGGGAAACAAATCTTCGTCTCCGTGTACATCGGTTATCTCTCAACCGAGCCCTTTACTTATGCACTTTACATTGTATAGCCATCGTGCTTGAAGTATTTATACCTTGTTGCTTGTATTGCTAATCATAGGTTGTTGGTGCACTTAGGTGAACTTAGTGGCTAGGTTTTGTGCTCAATAAATTAATCGTTAGTTTAATTCCGCATTTACTTGAGCCTAAACCGTAATATTTTTAAAATCCTATTCAACCCCCCTCTAGGCAACTTCCTTTGCACTTTCAGTCGTTCTGCTGAAGATTCCTCAAGAAGGCCAAATCTCGCACAAATCTCTCAGCACTTCTCAAGAAGAACAAGGAATCATTTTGGTCTTCCGCTCATCAAGAAACGATTTGAAACTCTCTCGCTTTATCATCTATCCTCAATCCATCGGATGTCATGAAGATTTTCTAGATCTTTTACATTATTCTATCCAAGTTTTGGGGGTTCTATCCTTAATCTATCTGGCAAACATGTTATCTATCTTCATGATCTTCATTCATATATTTTCCGATGGCATGGGACTTCCGGCATGATAACAACATCATCATCCTTATATGCTTGGTTCCGACGAATCGCTTGTATCAAATCTTTGTTTCTTATGGAGCTTCATGAGTTTTCTCCTTGTCAAGATCTTTAGTCTAAATTTTGAGAGTTGGATTGCATAGTTTTTGCTATTCATGTGCAGAGTAATGCTTTGGGTGCGGGATGGAGTAGCTACCATACCACTACTCTTACCATTCACTCTTGTAAACAGAATTGGTGGATTGATGCAATTTCACTCATTCCACGGAAGTCGGAAGTGGCCTTTATCCGTCTATACTTTTACTTCTGTGCTTGTTTTTTTTGGAGTGTTGTCTCAACTATGTAATCAATAATCTCTTGTTGGTGGTACCGTCTATCTCAAGATGGAGCAAAATCTTCAATGATCGAGTGGGATAAAGGAAAATCTTCTCCGTCTTCTTCATTCAACCGACGTTCTACATTATCATAAGAGATGGATGGAAGTTATATATAACTTATTTTCAGCAATTCTTTTCTTTTGGTAAAGCCAATTATGGTTGATGCCATCAATCGCAATCTATGGCAATAACCTCATGGTTAAGGAAAGTAATAATCATCTCTACAATAAACTCCATATTTCTATGATCCACTTCCTCCTCAGGATTCTACCATGAACTAGCATCACCTCCTTCTCTTGAAGATAAATCCGCGCATCTAAATTGTGCAATCCTTTGGTCCTTACCAGTGCAAGAGGAATCTGATCCGAGATTTCAGGAACCCAAATCTTTTCATTGATATCAGGGAAATCTATAGTTTGAAGGCGATAGTGTTCATAATCTAAGGGTGGAAATAATGCTATTTTCATAGTGCTTCATAACTTCTCGAAAGTCATTCTTCCTTCCGGAGAAAGAAAGAATCATCTTCACTTGCTTCTTTAAATCTTTAATTCGTACGATGTGTCTTTCCTTTATCGACTCATCGTCCTCTCAGATTCTTTGAAGAAATGGTTATATTCTTTATTGTGTTCCTCGAGAGCACCTGATCTATGTCCATCTTAACTTCCTTGTTTCGTGGGGGGGGGGGAGTTGTAGCATCCCAATTGTAATTCTACTTGCCTAGTCTCTATAGTGCTACACCATGCATGTCACTCATTGCATCATCATTATATCACGTTCATGTCACCATGCCGCCTTGCATTTGAGCATCATATAAAACCCCTATTATTTGGTTTTTATCCCATATGTATTATATATATTGTATTACTTGTATTTTCCTCTTGATATATTGTAGTTCGTTCTTCATATATTGCTTCATGCCTAAGTTGAGTTGGGGGCATATATTTTATTAACTCCACCACCTTTCTTGTCACCACCTTATAATTCCACCATCCAAGCTATATATGAGAAATTGCATTTCTTTGGTTATTACCTCTAGCTCATATGTGTTGGATGGATCCACTTCTAATTCTACATGCTCCTACATATGATTCATGTTGTTTTCACAATATTGATATGTGGAGAGCCACATGGCCATCCTTTGCATGCTATGTCAGGGTAATTCCTTCTCAAGCTTCCATAATGAGTGAATTTGAATAAATGATCGTGTTTTAATATATATAAGGCTATATGAGCATCTAGTGGAACACACACACTAGCATGGCCCATTTTTATCCATGCATGTTTATGTTTCATCTTTTTCATATGAGTAGCAAGCTTGTTTCTTTTGTGGGGCCATAATTCAAACAGTTAAAATGCATGTAAGGATTATATGACCATATGGACTTATAGTTGTTTTCAGAATTATAATAATGGCATTTAATGTACATGCATGGCCCATGCAAGCTTGACCATTCTCCCCTATTTGGATTTCTATTGAATCCTATGAGGAAAGCTTGTGTTTGAATTCAAACCATGGTGAACAATTCAAAACAAAGTCGAACGGATCATCTTCCTTCCTCTAACTTAGTTTACCATTGGTTTCCTTTTTGGGCTTGCTCTGTTTTGAAACATATCCTATGCTTTTGTTTGTTTTCAAAAACTCTAAAATCCGCTGATTTTGCAAAATGCCCAAATTGGCACATACACCTAATATGCATGTGGGCATCCCCTCTATCTCATACTATGATTCTTTCTGGTCTTTGTATTTGCCAAAACCCTCTGATCAAAATAATCCACAAAGCTTCAAAAGGGTTGTGAGTTAAACTCTTGGTTGAATTGGATTCAAGCAAACTAAATAAGAAAACAAAAACAGGAAAAAAATTAGAATAGAGAGAGAGAGAGAGGGAAGCCAGCCCAGCTCAGCATTCAACCCACCCGCAGCTCCCTTTCTCCCTTCTTGGGCTGGCCCAGTACCTCTCTCCAGCCCGATAACCCTTCGTCGACGTCGTCCTATTTCTCTTCTACCTAGCGACTCCCTCCTCTCTGCTTACAGACGGTAGGGGCAGGTGACCGTAGCCGTTCCCGCTCCATCATCTGCGTCACCACCAGCCCCCCTCCTTATCTACTCGCAGAGCCTCAGCCACAAACCTTAGCTCAGCTTCCTCCCCCTCTCCCTGCCAAATCCCCTCTATTTCCATCTCTCTTGCAGTGTCGCCTCTCTCCTCCCGTTTCTTCTCTAAACCCAACCCTGAGAGAGGGAGAGATGAGTGATCGCTCTGACGAGGGTAGAAGAAGTCGCCGCCACAAGTACAGGAATGAAACCGCCGCCTCTTCCTCACAAGGTTTGCTAAAGAACGTCGAGCCGCAGGCCCCTCTATACTTCGTGACCGTCAGGATCTTCTTCCCGGATGGACAGGAAACCGCATCAAGTTCATCTGCCGCTCACCACGGTCGAGCGTGCCTTTACCTCTGTTCCCGTCATGGTTGATCATCGCGAGGATGCATCGTGTACCCCAGTTCCCCTGCTCGCCAAGAAGAGAGCCTGCAACCTCCCGGAGCTTTGACATCAAGATCTTCCCAGCGCGCCCGTCCGTGCGCCCCTTATCGCCTACTTCGTCTTCGTCGGTCTCGTCAACTACCCCCCCTTCATAGACATTGCACATCTTCGCCGCCAACAGCTTGGTCAGCTTCTTCTCCAGCTCTCCCCACCGGATCCCGATGTTCCTCTCCGCCGTCGTCGCTCTGTATATCTCACTTACACATGCTGAACATGCCATGCCGCGTGCGCACACCACCTGCAAAACACCCCTGTCCCCAGCGTTTTCCCCGGTGCTCTAGCCCTGCTTTGGCAGAATCCCCAAAAAATAAATTGTTCTTGGTACACCAGGAAACCTCTAGGAGAAAACCATGCTACTAACCGTGTCCTAGATCGCTCGCAATCTACTCTAGAAATCCTCAGAAAATCCGTGTTTACTACTTCTCCAATCTGCAGTTTTGAAACCGATAGATCCCCTCCTGTTCGTCGATGAATTCTGGGAACTATAGCCATCTTTGAGGAAACATCCTGAACCAATCTTTTAGACCTCACAACCTTCTCCAATTTTTCCTGCGTCACCACCAGCCCCCCTCCTTATCTACTCGCAGAGCCTCAGCCACAAACCTTAGCTCCGCTTCCTCCCCCTCTCCCCGCCAAATCCCCTCTATTTCCATCTCTCTTGCAGTGTCGCCTCTCTCCTCCCGTTTCTTCTCTAAACCCAACCCTGAGAGAGGGAGAGATGAGTGCTCGCTCTGACGAGGGTAGAAGAAGTCGCCGCCACAAGTACAGGAATGAAACCGCCGCCTCTTCCTCACAAGGTTTGCTGAAGAACGTCGAGCCGCAGGCCCCTCTATACTTCGTGACCGTCAGGATCTTCTTCCCGGATGGACAGGAAACCGCATCAAGTTCTGAAGTTCGTCTGCCGCTCACCACGGTCGAGCGTGCCTTTACCTCTGTTCCCGTCATGGTTGATCATCGCGAGGATGCATCGTGTACCCCAGTTCCCCTGCTCGCCAAGAAGAGAGCCTGCAACCTCCCGGAGCTTTGACATCAAGATCTTCCCAGCGCGCCCGTCCGTGCGCCCCTTATCGCCTACTTCGTCTTCGTCGGTCTCGTCAACTACCCCCCCTTCATAGACATTGCACATCTTCGCCGCCAACAGCTTGGTGAGCTTCTTCTCCAGCTCTCCCCACCGGATCCCGATGTTCCTCTCCGCCGTCGTCGCTCTGTATATCTCACTTACACATGCTGAACATCACATGCCGCGTGCGCACACCACCTGCAAAACACCCCTGTCCCCAGCGTTTTCCCCGGTGCTCTAGCCCTCCTTTGGCAGAATCCCCAAAAAATAAATTGTTCTTGGTACACCAGGAAACCTCTAGGAGAAAACCATGCTACTAACCGTTTCCTAGATCGCTCGCAATCTACTCTAGAAATCCTATGAAAATCCGTGTTTACTGCTTCTCCAATCTGCAGTTTTGAAACCGATAGATCCCCTCCTGTTCGTCGATGAATTCTGGGAACTATAGCCATCTTTGAGGAAACATCCTGAACCAATCTTTTAGACCTCACAACCTTCTCCAATTTTTCTTTTTGCGGCATAGGAAAATTATCAAAGCATCGCTCGCCATCGTCATTCGAAATCTAAACCAGCTAGCCATATTTGCATGAATTTTTTAGATCCGTTAAGATTCCTCGCTACAGATCTTGCAAATACACTACAAGGAATGTGCTAACTGGTGACCCTAAAATATTGGTCATAGAAAGGTCATAATAATTTATCTATTACCTTTCTATGACAAAAATAGTAGGTTACATAGCGAGGGTCACTATAGACAACTAACAACCTTTTTTTTGAATTGATCATGGACGGTTATGACCAAAATAGATGGTCAGAGGATCTATGACTAAACAATCTGGTCATAAGATATCCGCCCAGTCCACGTCAGCCAATCCTACATGGTAGATTTCTGTGACCAAATCAATTGGTCATGGATCAGATTCATCCCGGTCCAATTTAACCTTCTAAATGGGTCGAGCCCAATAATTCAGCCTATGTAATTGTATTTTTTTAGGATGACTATTTTAATTCTCTAAGTTGTGGCCATTTTACTGTCCATTTTCTTTTGGGCCGCAGCCTTTCTACATTGTGAATCTTTTTGGGCCTTGGCCATTTTACAGCCTAATGGTTTTTATCCAATTGATTGATAATTTTTGAATTTATATGGATTGTTTTTTTAATATACGTCCATTATTTCTTGGGCCATGGCCTTTTCACAGCCCACTTATTTGTCAAGTATTTGGTCCAAGTATGTAAATTTAAACAATGATTTTTCTTTACATATCAACAATAATAATAAAAGCATATATTATTTCAGTAGATAATATTTCAGCACAGTATATATCTTTTCATCATAGTACATATCTTTTCAGCATATTAATTAGCACATATCTTTTCAGCACGTATCACTTGATTAACAATTTAGCCAAAATGGCATAGACACACATGGGATCCAAAATGACAGCCAAAAGATGTGAAAACAGTGCCAAAACAGCTGGCTGGCGTCCAATCCAGCCAACACAGTTAGCTCGCAGAACACATGGCGTCTAAGCAAAAACAGTGCAAAACTCGCTCCTAGTTAGGTCGCTCCGAGAATAGAGTGCAAAACAAGTGCAAAAACAGTGCATAGCTAGCTCCTAGTAGCCTTAGCTCCAAGTAGTGCCATTAAGTGGGCGAACTTATCATCCTGTTTTTGATGCTTTTTCAGAAGTAGTTCATACTTCTTGTCTCGAGCATCTTGTGCGGCCACTTCTTTGGACTTCTTCCTCAATGCAACAACTTCTTCTCGCATAGCTTCACCTTGCAGTTCGGACCTTGACAAATGCTCCTTGAGGTCATGAACATGGGAAGCTATAGCGGCATACTTGGTGCCAGAAGACCTTGACTGCAGCCCAGCATTTATCAAGAATGTGCTTGACGGGCATTCCTCTCTTAGCACTCAACAACAACTTGGACACGAGACATTGGTTCTTGACCATCAGGTATTGGGCATCCATCCTCCTCTCCATCCAAGCCTGCCATGAATAGATAGAAGATGAAAATAAGATGAATAAAATAGGAAATGTATTCTATTAGAAGAGAACACAATAGTTCGAATGACTTACAATAGCGATCTTAGCTGAATATGAAAATCCGCTCTTTGTGTTGTTGTGTGTGGCCTTGAATAAGTCAACCGCGTTCAGTTCCTCACCATTGTGATCCTACTTCTGAAATATTATTCAATCGAGAATCAAACTATAAGCTTTCAAGACAGAAGTTATTTGGGCCTAATAAAGAGAAAACATGCTTTGTTCTTAGAGTGGCATAGATGTGTGCTGCATAGGACCTCGAACCGGTCTTCTTCTGAAACTTCTCCATCATTCTATTCTCCTTGTTTGATTCACATGTTTTCTACAAAAAACATAGATTGCTATCATGGGCTAACACTACCAATATAGACCACTAACTACAAGTTAAAAACATACCACACATACACATCAATGATGAAAAGATGATCACATACATGTGAACAAAAACTGAGAGCATGTATATACAAACAACAGTAGATACATCAAAGCCGGTACATGTAATGAGACCAAAATAAAATTTAGATGTATACCTTGTGTCATCCTTTGGACCACATCTTCACCAGCGCTTGCCATTCATCATCTAACATGCTTTCACGGGAGACTTGATGCTTTATATTGTCAAAGAAAAGCTTCTTGATCTGGTGCCAACTATTCTTTGTCATTCTCTGCATTTTAATAGTGCATGCTTCTTGAATGGTCTGCGATTTGGTGTCCATATCAAAAGTTGACTACAAATACAGCAAACAAGGAAAAGTACATGATTAGCATATGAAAGTTGTAACGAAAATAAATAAAGAAAATTGAACAAACAAGAAAGTAACTTACAACAACTTTGCCGATGTAGTCCTTAATCAGCTTGGTGTATTTTTTGTATTCTTTGAAGTGGGTAAGAACTGGTGCATGGGTTCTTGCAGTGAATCTACATTCTGAAGCAAACTTTACAGCCATCAAAGGCTTCTCAGTAGCCTTCATCCCTTCAGCAATTTCGATTGTCACCTAGGTACCCAGCGACATAGTCATTCTTTCCAGCCCTACGCGTTTTCTTGTACGATTGACACCCAAAATTGCATCGCCTCAATAGGACACAGACTTTGATTAGGACCAAACATTTCACATTCTTTATCAAACAATACAATATTATGTAAATATTCAAAATAAATGCAAGTCATTTAGAGAAGAAATTGTACTGCATATTGCATCCAACCACATTAGCTGCTGCAGATATACTAAGAATAATAGCCGACTGGTAATTTAATTGCATTGCATTTTGAAGATGTTTACATATATAGGAACAAAGATGTTGATATATCAGCAAAAACCACTACTGTGGCATTTAATCCAATAGAAGCAAATGCAAGAGTAAGAAAAACAGTAAAAGACAAACTTTCCTTCATCACATGTAGCTTGCTTGGTCTCTTGCTCAGTTTCTTTAGGGATTTTGTCCACCAAAGGTGCACCATGGACAAGGTCCATGTGGACGGGGCTAAGGTCCATGCAGACACGGTTGATGTCCATGCGGACAGTGCTGTTAGTGCTTTCTTCATCAAGGAACACAGACCCATCATCATCCCTGTGTAGTGAGATTTGTTGATCGTTGTGAAGCGGGTTGTCTTCATGGTTGGCTAGAGAAACCGCCTCCGCTTTCTGCCTAGTGACTCTAACATGAACATCATCAAGTTCTAGCAATCTCTTTGATGCTTCTGGAGGTACCGCCATCACCCTTCCTGGATCCATTTGCACAGATGTTTCTGGACTAATCCATTTCCTGCTATTCTTCTTAACATCGGACTTCTTTCTCCTCCTAGAAAACTTTAGGTGCTCATAAAAAAAGCAAGGGAAATGGCATTAGATCAGAAGAAAACTGTGTAAGAACATAAAGGAAAAAAAAAGAAAAAACAGCAAACAAGATTGTTAAAAGCATGCACCTTAACAGTCTTCTCCACTACTACATTGTCATCAACTTCTTCTTCATCTCTAGGAATGTAGTCCGAGCTATCCCCTTGTGTTATGCCAGATGCAGAGGGGGATTCAACGGTAATTGCACTACATTCTTTACTAGCACTTTATTTCCTAATCATCGACACTATTGCGGAAATGCCAAGGGACTGGAACACGCGGTTGTTCCTCATCATTGTCCTAGCCCTATTCTTCTCGATTTCAGTGAGGGGCGCTTCATTACATGAATAAAAAAGACAACCATTAGATGAATGGTTGAAATGCATGGGGGAGCAAGACAACTCAAACAGCTAAGGTTTGCTATCAGGTTGTACTTCATTTAATGCAAGTAGATTAACTTGAAGGATAAGCATGAGCTAGGCAGATTACACACGAGGAGCAAGGCAGATTATACAGTTCAATACTAAGCACATACACAGAAAATAGTAGATTAACTAGCAACATAAGCATGAGCTAGGCACAGTTTAATAAGCATATTACAAGCATAAGCTAGGCATAGCTCTATACTAAGCACATACACACAAAACATAACAAGCAAGATACGCATGAGAAGCAATTTACATACCAGCCGGCTGCATCTTTCCTGTCATTGCTAATCTCGAGGTGGTGGAACTAGTGTTGCTGGGTAGTTGATGTCCATTTGACCTATGTGCTTGCAAAAAGAATAAAGATTAATTAGCTAAAACATGGATAAAGTAGAATGTGCTTGCAAAACAGAATGAAGAAGTTATGTTGATCAAGCATCCATGCCATTGGTTGTTTATGTATGAGCAATAAAAATGCAGTGATACACTAAGCACACACAAATAGTCAATGATGCATGCACATAGTGGTGATGCATGGGAACAAACTTGCCAGGACACAAGTAAGTAGGAATGACTAGTCCATTATAAACCATGCATGTACTTAGATATAAATACACTAGTAAACATGAAAGTCTAACTAGTAAAAGGTAGTAATGAGCAAGCATGCCTTGATATCTTCACTAGACTAATCAGAAGGTAGTAATAAACAAGAAGGAATATGCCTAGTGTAATGAACATAAAGCATGTGGTAGGAACAAATACACACATTAGAGGCAGTAATGAACAAGCAAGCATCACTTAATATCTGCCTTGATGAACAACATGAAATCCATACATTAGAGGCGGTAGAAAACTGCCTATCTTCACTACAACAACCTAACTTTTTATATCACAGCTTTCCCTTGGTTGCTGAACTTCGTTTCGCTCAGTCTAACTTGAAAAATCCCTTGCCACTTTACTATGATGAATTTGTGGTTATATAGCAGTACCAAATACACACAGAACTGGAGCATCTATATGATTAGATAGCAGTACCATCTTATAACTAAATAAATAAATTAGCATATATATAATTTACCACTACTTATCCATCATGCATATTAAAAAAATCAAGATCGAAGCTCAGGGTTCAACCATACTAGTACTACTACGAGGATGGATACCTAGCTGAACCATATCCAGTAACTGTAATAAAACGCACAAGATAATACTTTAGTGTTCTTGCAAAGGATTAGTAATTGATGCTTCTAGTTCACACTTAATAAAAAATTCACCAAAAATATTCATACTGAATAGAGAAGGCAAGTCCCACTCCACACTGAATAATCCATTATACAATTGACAACTCAATTTTATGTTGTCATAGATCACACAACATCTCCACCTAAATTCACTAAAATATTTGATGAAGGTGCATGTTTGGATATCATGAACAACATCAGTGCATCACATCTAAGCAGTCCTAACATGGGAACATGAATATCATACAAAGCATATCAGCCATGCATATATCAACAAGTATATATCATATAAAGCATATCAGCAAAGAATATATCATTCCTAACAGCAGGTGTTCCTAGATAATCTAACCGAATCACATCCAACCCTAGCTACTCTAACCGAATCCCATCTAATCTGAACATGATGACCAAAAATAACCCTAGCTAATCTAACTGAATCAACCTGCGGGAGGACAAGCTATAACACAAACCCTAACCCTAGCTTGGCGCACAAGCCCTAACCCTGGCCATGGCGTGCGAGCTAGCAGGACCATCATGAAGAACTGGAGAGGAGGGGAAGAACCAAACAAACTTTCTTGAGACGTTCTGAGAGGAGGACCGTCGTGCATCATCGTGAAGGTGCGGCTGTCGTTTCCGAGTGTCTCCTTCCTTCTGCGTGCATGTCTTCGTAGAGTGTCTCGTCCCTACCACGTGCCAGTGTTTGCCGAGTGTCTCCTTCCTCCCGGCGTGGCCATCATCCCTGAGAGCCTCCTCCCTCCCACGTGGCCGTCGGCGAGGTTTGGGTCGGTGGCGTGGTTTGTGAAGGGAATATGCCTGAGAGGCAATAATAAAGTTGTTATTATCGTATTCCAAGTATATGATAGATGTTTATTTTACATGCTATAATTGTATTAAAAGGAAACATTAATACATGTGTGTTTAATAAACAAATAAAGTGTTCCTAGTTATGCCTCATATAAACTAGCTGGTTGATTAACACGATGATTAAGGTTTCCTGATCATGGACATTGGATGTTGTTAATAACGAGGTCACATCATATGTGGAATGATGTGATGAACATTCATCCGAAGTATAGTAATACGATCAAATTCATTATGTTTAAATTTCTATAACATCATTACAAGTAACTTTAGTCCTTAGACCTTGAGATCATGTCAATCACTAACATATGAAGAGCAGCTTGATAACATCAAACGTCACACCGTAACAGGGTGACTATAAAGGTGGGTTAAGATACTCCGATAATGTTATGTAGAGGCTCATAGATCAAAAGTGGGATTTGTTCATCCAAATGGCGGAGAGATATACTCTGGGCCCTCTTGGTGATATCACATTGATATAGCTTGCAAGCAAGTGATGGGGATCACTAGAATGTTATATCACGGGAACGAGAAAAGAGTACATGTCGGTAACGAGATAAAACTAGGTATGGGGATACCAATGATTGAATCTAGGACCTATAAAATATCACGAGACAAAAGGATTTAGTTGCAATGTTAAGGTTCTGACGGTCACAAGAAGTCATCGCTGAATGTGTAGGAGTCAGTACGGTACTCCAGGTCCCACTACTGATTATTGATCGGAGAGGGGTCTCAATCATGTCTGCATTATTCACGAACTATAGGGTGACACACTTAAGGGATATTGACACCATTTGGAGCAAATGAGATGCCAGGAAAAGAATATCAAAGCACTAGAATTATTTCAATGGACACCATCATTGTTTTGGGTGAAATTGGTTCTGCATGTGAAATTGAAATGAAGTAAGGGGTTTTATGTGAATGTTTGTTAATTAATGTAATTGACAAAATTCTGAATAAATAAATAAAAGAGTTTTATATAATGAAAGATTACATTAAATTGTGTGGAAATTTAATGGATTTTGAGTCGAATTTTGAGTGGAGGAAATGGCGAGCCATAGGTGTGAGTGGGAGCTCCACTCACATGAATAAGGAAGAGGTAGGGGCACCCATATTGGCCGCTGGCCAAGGCATGGGGGATTCCCCCTCTCCTATAAAAGGCCCCCCTCCCCCTCCTCACTCACACCTCCTCGTGAAGGATCTCTCTCCCCCTCTAGTTGTTGGAGATATGCTATATGGGTATCCTCATAGCATGTCTCCTATCCGGATAACCCAGGTGGCCAACAGTTGGTAGCATGGCCCATGGCCTGCTGGGTGGACCAGTTAGATGGATCCAGAAGGGAGGCCCATGCTGGATAAAGGAAGGCTACGGAGGAGTCACCGACGTACCCAGAGCCTTGGAGTGCAAGACACGCTAGACTAGATATGAGCAGTGTAGGACTCTGTAACCTATCCGGCTAAGGACTTTTCCCTGTAACCCTTGGACCTGGCGACTATATAAGTCGGGCCTATGGGAGCCTTTAGGGCAACAATAACTTAGACTTTCTAGTCACCTCGCACAGCAAACCAATCCCTATAACTCGTCGTATTGCCCTTTTAGTGGTTTATAGCAGGAGTAGGATTCCGCCACCGTTGTGGGATCTGAACCTGGGTAAGCTGTGTAACCTCGTACCCGTCAACCGTCCGCCTTCCCCCACGTATCTAAACACGCACTATGAGGACCCCTCCATGGCTTACTCGTCGGCAATACCACGATAGTTTGCGCCCACCGTGGGGCAAGAGGCGCTTCAGGCTCTTCAGCGGGCGAGGACCAAGATCTTCGCGGGAATCGGTGAGACCGTAGCCATTGGTCGCATTCTCTTCTCCGGCAACGTTCCGATCGTCCCTCCCGATGAGTTCTGGATCCCGGCATAGACGAACCCTACACGATGCTCGATGGTCCCCATCGGAGATATGCACCTCTTCATCGGCGAAACCGACTCGGGCACTAGTTCCCTAGGAGTCGGAGGAGCATCAAGACCCGCACGGACTTCCTACAGGCAGTATACGTTCGCAGAAGGATTGAGGTTGGATCTCTCCTTGGAGTTTGCCGGCAAAGATCGGAAAAATTTAAGGCCCACCCAAACCGCCCCTGTGCTGGATATAACGGTGGAAGATCACTGCAAATCCGCCGGCTTCGCCCGTGCGTCTAGACAGCAGAGATCAAGGTTCGTCGGTGTGGTTACCATCTTTGATCTAGCGCGCTGCATTCAGAGAGAGGGCAAAACCCCCCGCGATTACCTCTCTAGGTGGCTCTGTATACGGGCCGACCTGGCTCATTACCCCAATGATGATGCTATGTATCACTTTGCGGAAGGACTGGACCAAGGTATGCTTCTCCGGCATACTCTAAGGCGGCAGCAGGCTTCAAGACGCCTCACCTTTGAAAGCATGGTGAATACCATCAACAGCTATGCGGAGGCTAAGGAGGAAGCTCAGATAGAAATCACGCTCGTTGGCGGAGCCCCTCCGCCTCAGCCACCACAACCACTGCCTCCGGTCGTCATCGCCGTAGCTGCGCCACCACCTCCAGTCATCGTCGCTGCTGTTGCACCTCCACATCCCATCATCGAGGAAGCCAAGGCACCCTCCGACTCCGTGCTTGACGCGCTCTACGCCGACATCAGCGCAGATTCGGAGGAGATAGACTTCAGCTCGCAGGAGCTAGACTCCGCCATGCAAGAGATGGAGGAGGATTACAAGCGCGACGAGCAGGCCAACAACGCCATCACGTCCCGAGAGGTGTTTGTAGCCATTGGGACGGTGATGGATGAAGATCAGCCCAAACGAGCTCCGCCTACAGCACTGGACAAAGGGAAGGGACCACCTGTTGCTGTCGACAATGATCGCGCAAAGGTCATGCCCCCTCCACCTAACCCAGTGCAGCAGCCGCAGGAACTCGGAACCGGTCCGAGCAACAACAACACCACAAACCCGCCGCCTCCGGCATCTATGTCTGCTGCGGCCCAAGTCACTCTAGCTGATAGAGTGATGTACGGCAATCTTCTCATCGAGCCTATGACTGTGGCTCATATTCGCAACGTCGTCCAGCTTGACGAGAAGCGCCAGCATAAGTCACCAGGGGACAGATCTCCTCTTGATGTCGGGTCCCAGACGGGTTCGTCAAAACAAAGACGGAGGGATGCGCGCAACAGGAAAGATGCTATCCATATCCTCCGACCATGGAGGCAAGGCTCAACCTCGTCGCCCATCTCCACCGCCCTGCTCTCCCCGACATCGCGAAGACACCAAGGCTCACTATCGTACGGACATTCCTCCACCTAAGAAACGCGGCATCGTCATCCGCAACAACGTGGAGTAGGCCCATCATGATGGGTAGCGCAACCAAGGACACAAGAGCAGGTCACGCCATGACCCTCCGCGTCCGACAAACAACCGTGACAAGCGTGAGGCGTCGCAGGAGGGTAACAGCAAGAAGGCTAATCCACCGCCACCTCCGCCTCCGCCACCACCTAGCAGCCACCATGGCGGAGGAGGCCCGCGCCGTTCACGCAGCCCATCCCCTGATGGCAACAAGAGGAAAAGAATCCTAGAGACATATGACGCATGATCACGTCTAAACAAGATCCACGAGGCTCAGGATGGAGCATACCTGGGACCACGCTGCTTTGGACCTGTAATACGGGCCGCATCTTACCCCAAGGGTTTCCGGAATGACAAGACCATCAAGACCTATGACAGCACTACGAAGCGAGCAACATGGTTGCATGATTACGGCAACACGGTGGAGATCACCGGGGAAACCCCAATGTTGCCGTCAAATACCTCCCATTGATGCTGGCGGGAACGGCCCATCAATGGATTGACGATTTGCTGGAGAAATCTATCTGCAACTGGCTGGACATGCAAGAAGCGTTCACCAAGAACTTCGAGGGTACGTAGAAACGTCCCTGTACTGTTGGCGACCTACAGCGGTGCGTGCAGGAGAAAGACGAATCATCTCGCGCCTACCTCTCCCGCTGGCTGGATATGAAGAATTCCTGCGCAGGAGTGCACTCACATACCGCCATGTCTGCCTTCATCGATGGGTTGGAAAGGGGTACGTTGCTCCGACATACGTTGAAGCGCTTGCAGGACAACCACCAGCTGGATCTCAACCAGATGATCCAGCTGGCTAGTGAGTTCATGGGTGCCGACGATGATGCTCACGGCTCCCTGCCGGCAATGGCTGTTCCAACTCAAGTTCGGAGGAGCAGCAGCACCAAGCGGAAGAGCCCGCCAGAATAAAAACAAACCTCCGACATGGTCGCCATGACTTTTGCAGGACGAGGTGATAGTGGTCAGCATGGCCGAGGACGGGGGGCTGGCCGTGGGCAGCAGCGAGGTAGTGAGACAACCTCGGCAGCGCTCCGCGTCCCCCAAACCTACGAGGAGTACCGTGATATGCCCTGCCTCGTACACCTAGATGCCAACGGCAAGGCCACACACACCAATCCCCATTGCAAGTTCGTCAACGACCTTAAGGAGGACCCAGAGTCCGGCTACAAGCAAAGTCGGAAGAACAGACCGCGAGGCAAGGGCAAGGGGAAGAAGAAGGAGGAGGAATCCAAGGATTCAAGTGACATGGACGAGGACGTTGACCCCAAGCACGCCGATAAGAGCTACGTCAAGGGAAAAAAACCCCTTCGAGAAGAAGGCGTCAGTTTTCCACACTTTCCTTGGCACGCCCACCATACGAAACAAAAGACCTCTATGAGGATAAGGATGGCCACTCTACCCCCAGTTCCTCAATACCTGCGCTGGTCGGACATTCCAATTACTTGGGACAGGAAGGATCACCCAGACCTCATCCCTACGGAGAACCAATACGCCATGATCATCAACCCCCTGATTGACGACAATGAGTTCACCAAATGTATGGTGGATAGTGGAAGCAACATCAACATCATGTACCTGGATACACTGCACAAGATGAACTTGGCGGAGGCAAACCTAAGGCGGACCAGCACCATCTTCCATGGCGTAGTTCCTGATCGGGAGGCTCGGTCCCTTGGGTGTATCACACTTCAGGTTGCTTTTGGCGATGTCAATAATTACCGCCAAGAACGCATGACCTTTGAGGTGGTCCCCTTCAAAAGCGTGTACCACGTCATATTTGGCTGCGACATATTCCACACCTTCATGGCCAAGCCATGCTTCGTCTACAACAAGCTCAAGATACCCGGACTAAATGGTGTCAGCACCGTATCCGGAAGCTTTACCAAGGCAAGGGACTGCGAGATTGGAGAAGCAGCCTTTGCAGAAGCTGTCCTCTACAACAAAGAATTCAAGGAGATCGAGAGCAAGGTCGATGCCTCGGAGATGCCCGCATCTAAGAAACAGATTTCAAGGCCGCCATCAAGACCAAGCCGGTGGAACTTGTGGTAGGCGATGCCTCCAAGACCACCTCCATTGGGACGAACCTGGACCTTAAATAGGAAAGCGTGCTCGTCGAGTTCCTCCGTGAGAATAGGGACATCTTTGCCTGACAACCTACTGACATGAAAGGTGTACCTAGGGAACTTGCCGAGCACATCTTGAATATTGATCCAAAATGTAAAGCAGTGAAATAACCTGTACGACTCTTCGGAGACGAGAAGAGACGCGCCATAGGCAAAGAGATAGCTAGGTTACTTAAGGCTAGTTTTATCCGAGAAGTCCTTAACACCCGATGGGTGGCCAATCCTGTACTTGTCACGAAAAAGGGAACCAAAGAATTAAGAATGTGTGTTGATTACACCAGCTTGAACAAAGCATGTCCCAAAGATTCGTTTGCTTTGCTTCGCATTGACCAAGTCATTGACTCGATGGCTGGCTTGGAGCTTTTGTGTTTTAACGATGCATACTCAGGATACCACCAGATCAAGATGAGGAAGTCAGACCAATTGGCCACTTCGTTCACTACACCCTACGGCATGTTCTGCTATGTCATGATGCCCTTTGGGCTGAAAACGCAGGTGCTACGTACCAGCGGACAATGCAACATTGCCTACACGATCGAATTGGTCGAAACGTTCACGCTTATGTGGACGATATAGCGGTGATGTCTAAAAAGTCAAACGACTTAATCTCGAACTTAAAATAAACCTTTGATAATCTCCAAAAATACAACATGATGCTTAACCCTAAGAAGTGCGTCTTCGGGGTTCCAGCCGGCAAATTGTTGGGCTTTATCGTTTCCCAGCATGGAACCAAGGTCAACCCGGAGAAAATCAAGGCCATCTTAAACATAAATCGGCCGACATGCCTAAAGGACATACAACGGCTAACAGGTTACGTTTCAGCGGTTAGTCGGTTCATCAGCCAACTTGGAGAGAAGGCTCTGCCGCTGTACAAGTTGCTGAAGAAGGCATGCAAATTCACATGGAAGGACGAGGCAGATGCAGCATTGAAGCATATCAAGGAGATACTTTCCTCAATACCTATCCTTGCAGCACCCGAGCCTGGGGAGCCCATGTTAATCTACATGGCGGCCACCAACCGAGTAATCAGCATCGTCGTCGTGGTAGAGCGGAAAGAGCCAGGCTATGAGTATGGAGTTCAACAACCAGTTTACTATGTAAGCGAGGTCTTGATAGAGTCCAAGTAGCGTTACCCGCACTACCAAAAGATAGCTTATGGAGTGTTCCTTGCTTCTCAGAAGCTAAGGCACTACTTCCAGGAGCACCCTATCAAAGTGGTGAGCAAGAATCCACTGTCCGACATCATCAACAACAGCGATGCTACAGGAAGGGTCGCGAAGTGGGGCATTGAACTTGCCGCCTTCGAGATCACCTACAAAAGACGCGACGCTATCAAATCACAAGCCTTGGCGGATTTCATCGTAGATTGGACGGAGATGCCAGATGCTACCCCAATGCCGGAGCCAAAATATTGAGTGATGCACTTTGACGGATCAAAGCTACTCAACGGCTCGGGGGCTGGGGTACCGCTACAGTCACCAACCGGGGACAAGCTACACTACATTCTGCAGATCCACTTTTAGGCTACTAACAACATGGAGGAATATGAAGCACTCATTCACGGACTACGCGTAGCCAAGGATATTGGCATCAAGCGCATAGTTTGCTGTAGAGATTCCGACTTGGTTGCCTAGCAGGTGGCTGGCACCTGGAACGCGTGGAACCCTATGATCGCGGCATATCGCGACGAAGTGGACGAGATAGCCAAAATCTTCTTGGGCTACGAGGTCAAGTATGTACCTAGGGAGCAAAACAAGGCGGCTGATCAGCTGTCTAAGCTTGGATGAGGACGCAAACGAATTCCGCCTGGCATTTTCTTGGAGCATCTACGGACACCATTCGTGAAGGGAGCTGATGTGGACAACCCAGATAGAGTTGACTCTTTCGCTCACATGGTGACAAAGGTCCCTCCGGCTTGGTCAAAACCGTTCATGGAATATCTCGAACACGTAACTTTGCCCGATGACAAAGTCGAAAGACGATAAATAGTATGTCGAGCAAAGGGCTATACCATAATCAATGGACAGCTGTAAAAAATAAGAACCACTGGTGTATACCTTAAGTGTGTTTCCCAGCAAGAAGGTATTGAAATCCTCCGCGAAATTCACCTTGGAGATTGCGGGCATCACGCCGCTCCCCGATCGTTGGTCGCTAAAGCTTTCCGGCAAGGATTCTACTGGCTGATCGCAAAGGCGGACGCCGACAAGTGGTTGAGAACATGCATGGGATGCCAGTATTATGCCCGACAACAACATGTTCTAGCTGAAGAATTGCGAACAATTCCAATAACTTGGCCATTTGAAGTCTGGGGTTGGACATGGTTGGTCCGTTGCAAACGACACCATGTGGGTTTACGCATCTTCTAGTAGCAGTTGATAAATTCACCAAATGGATAGAAGCTAAACCCATTAGAAAGCTTGATGGGGCAACTGCCCTTAGGTTTGTCCGGGATCTAGTGGTGAGATTTGGTCTCCCACATAGCATTATCACCGACAATGGCAACAACTTGTCACTCGGAGAAGTGGAAGCTTATTGTTGGGAGAAGGGCATCCGACTTGACCTTGCATCTGTGGCACATCCACAATCCAAAGGTCAGGTTGAGCGAGCCAATGGATTAATTCTGCAGGGAATCAAGCCACGTCTGGAAGCACCATTGCATAGAGCAGCTGGAGCCTGGGCGGAGGAATTACCATTTGTGTTGTGGAGTTTACGAACTACACCCAATATATCTATTGGCTACTCCCCTTATTTCATGGCATATGGAGCAGAAGCCATCCTGCCTTCTGACATCCTTCACAATTCACCAAGAGTTGCCACCTACGATGAAGATGACGCTGAAGAATCCAGACGCCTAGATGTGGACCTTCTCGAGGAAGAGCGCGTATTGGCATGCCAAATATCCGCCATCTACCAGCAGAAGCTACGCAGCTACCATAGTCGCCGTGTCCGAAATCGCTCGTTTAAAGAGGGGTCCTGGTGGTCCGACTTAAGCAGAAGAAGTCACACAAATTATCCCCGCCATGGGAAGGACCGTTCATCATAAGAAAGGCGCTACTCAATGGGTCTTACTACCTCGTCGACAATCATGAGCTGAAGGATAGACCCAACGAGGATCATAAGTGTAAGCGACGTGACCCGGATGATGACTACCCGGAGCTTGATCGGCCATGGAACATAGCACAGCTACGTCCTTTCTACACTTAGCATTTTTATCTATTGTGTACCTCTTATATGATCACTGAAATAAATCTCTCTGGTTCACTCATATTTCTGAGTCTTTTACCTCCTTTAGTGTTGATTTTTGGATCATATAAAACCTTTATGCACAAGCTTTGCGATTGCACTTGTGAAAATTCTGCCTACGGGTGTTAGCTTAAGTTTTCTGGTCTACACGTTCTTTGTCGTTTTTATGTGGATTCTGGAGTAGTGACTTTTGGAACTTATTGTCGGCGATTTTGTGCTTAGGTTATTGACGGTGCCATTGGGCATCATAGCCTAAGCGCATAGTTCCGACAACGAGTCTTCTGACTCACGAAAAGTCAAGCATAAAAATTAGAGAAATGGATAAGCCAGCACTTGCTTAAAAATATATACATGCTGGAACCAGTTCTTGAGTAGCAGGAAATAAAAACCATTGTTTTTCCGCCTTAAGTTAACAAGTAGTTTTTTCCGCATACAAATTCCAGAGGAAACAAAATTACATATTGTTTTTTCATTCCTCTAGCGCAGGCGACTTGGAAGCAGCATCATCAGCAGCAGGAGAGCCATCCTCCTCGAAGTCGGCGGTGTTGAGGCACTCAGAGGAGCTTTAATTGTCGCTGTCAATAGTCTCCCTAGGAACGAAGACGTTAGGGTTGACCAACTCGGAGACTCTGGTATCAAAACCCGCGAGCGACGCCAAGATAGCTTTGTGATCTATTTTATGGCCATCGTCGTCCACATCGGGGATACCGGAGGTTACTGTGTCATTGTTGGCGTTTTCATAGTGCGCCTTGACCATTGACAGCGCCATCCTCGCGCTAGCCCGTGTACATGAAGCCTTCCAGCTTACAATACTCTCGGGGGCTTGGCGCAAGATCTCTGAGAACTTCATCAAGGAATACACCGCTTTGATGTTGATCTGAAGGGGCTTGGCTATATCCTTGGCCTGCTTGATGGCGGTGTTGATAAAGTTACCGACAAGGATCATGCATTCTTTTGGCGGAGGAGGCGACTTGGTCAAGCCAATAGGAGCTGCAAAATTCCGACAAGGGAATGCATGAGTTCAATAACACAAAAAGTTCAGAGTATCTAGCTTACAGAAGTACAAGGCGGAGAATCACTTACTGAAGATGCTAATCTCAGCCTACCGGAGGGTATCCACCATGGAGTCCCGTTCTTGTCGGAGGGTCCTATATGCTTCAAGATGGCGCCGATTTTGCTCATCGGCAGCTTTCTTCTGCTCTTTTAGCATCTCGATCTCCTCTTTCAAACGGTTCATCTCCGTGTTAGAGGACTCCTGCAAGACTTTCATGGAGTCCTCATGCATCATCAGCATATCCTTCCTCTCCTGCTTAAGGATCTTGTTTTCACTATCCAGCAACTCAATGTGCTTGGATTGCTCAACAATATCCTCGTCCTTGGCAATGGTCTCTGCAAGTCAGAGAAAGAAAAGTACATAGTGAGTACTCAGAGAATATTGGCACAAGACCAAGTCGGAATACGAAAAATAAAGGAAAAACATACGCTTGCTCTTGATGATTTGTTCCTTCAAGAAGGCAGTTTTACCCTTTTCAGCTTCCAAATCCGCACGCATCTTTTGGAACTTCTCATTGGCCACGCCTCTCCGAGCATTCTCATTCTATGGAAATAAATTTAAAGTTGTTTAGTCTACTTGGAGCATCTAGCTGGATAACTATCCACCTAGAAGCTTGGGGGCTACAGTGAGAGTTTTTTTAACTTGGCAATATGCTTAGTCTTTCTTTAAGCATCTTGTCGGAACTGATTCAGTTTTCAACTAGAATCTTGGGGGCTACAGTATAAAGTTTTTTAACTCAGTCATATGCTTAGTCTTTCTTTAAGTATCTAGTCGGAACTAATTCAGTTACAGCTAGAGACTTGCGGGCTACATTATCAAAATTTACAAACACTGCGTATGCTACTCTGAAAGTATCTAGTCAGAATAATTCATTCAAACTAAATACTTGGGGGCTACAGTGAGAAGTTTTCTAGCTTAGTCACTCTTAGAGAATTTAGATGCAAAGGCCTATGGTTTTCCATCTAAATCCTCGGGGGCTACAGTGGGATACTCATATGAAATGCAAAAGGCAAATAAAACTTACAAGTGCGATGATCTTGAGGTTGGTAGCACTCTTAGCAAGCAACTTGCCAAAGGAAAGGCTATTTCCTCGCAAGATGTCTACTTGTCGAAGAAGCTCCTCAAGACCGCAGGTTGGAGATGTCGGCAATGCACCAGGAACCAAAGAGGAGCTACCCGGTGTGAGTTCCGGGAAGACTATCTTCGGAAATTCTGTGGTTGTCTTGGGTGCGGAGGCGCCGCCTTCAGAAGACGTTCCACCCACCACCATCGCCTTACCGCTACCGATGGCATCCTTAGCCGGAGCTTCAGCCATTCGAGTTGCAGTACTTTCTTGCATTGCCTGTTCGCCGAGAACGACGAGCTCTGCGGAGGCACCTGAGTCCACTTCCATGGCGGAAGGGCCAGATGCATCTTTGGATTGTGAGCTTGTCGGGGCGGATGTAGGATGGATGCTAGGAGTGACAGGGGCGATGGCGGGAGATGCGTGGTGAGGCACGTCAAGGTGCACCATATCTTTAATATTTCTAGAAGCCCCCAAAGTTTTGGAGGTCTTCTTCAAACTAGTAGTGGCCTTTTTCCTGAAACGTGCAAAAAGTATAAGTACAGGAAGAAGACTAGCAATAGATAAATGTCGGAGAGAAAGAGGCTTACACAACAGGGGGTCCTTTGGCAAAAGGGATCTTGGTAACCTTTATTTTCTCCGCCTCCAGGGCGGTAGTGGACTTCTTGGAGACTCCACTCTCCGTCTTCTTCTTGCCTCCGCCGGCAGCGTCAGAGGTGGAGCTCTTCCGCTTTCGCACCAGCGGGACATCGTCGTCGGAGACGACGGTGACTTCCATCATCTTTGGGTCATAGATTTGGATAGCCATGCTATCCTCATCTAAACCGCTGAGCTGTTAAGTGAAATCCCAATGTGTTAGACGAGATGATAATGGCTAGACGGAAGAACTGGAGTAAATATCATACACGGAAAATAAACAGGTACCTCTGGGCACGTTCCCTCCTCGAACATGTCGTAGGTGATGGCGAAGCCATGCTTCCTTTCCTTCACCTTGACGATGTACTTAAGGCGGAGCTTGACGGAGTCACTCGAGAAGTTGTCCTCGGAGATGCGGAGGCTATCCTTCCTCTCCTTAGAGTACTCGTGCATCATCTTGGAGCAATGCTGCAGAGGCTGGATCCGCCTGACGAACCAGCACATGGCTAGGTCCAACCCGGTCAGACCCGTGTCTACGAACCACTCTATCTGCCTAATGGCGCGGGACGCTTCGTTGTCGGAGGGAAGGGTGGCTTGGGACCTCCATGTCAGGGCTTCGGCAGTGGCTCCGTCGACAAAGTCCGGATACATTTCTTCTCGGCCAGCCAGAGGGATATCTGGGGCGTAGAAGTATGTCCGTTGCCAGTTCTTGCAATATTCATGGCCGACAATGTCGGGGAACCGCCGGCTAGGCCGGATCTTAAAACTAATTATTCCACAGTTCCTGAGCTCGTCCTTGCCGGCTCCATCTTCCCTCTTGACAGTGAAGAAATAAATAAAGAGATCTAGCCTAGGCGTAATCCCTAAGTAACCCTCACAGAGCGTCGTGTAATTGCTAAGCACGAGGATGCTATTGGGGGAGATGTTCTGAGGCTGTACTTGGTAATGGCTAAGGACAGCTAGGAAGAAATAGGAGATGGGCAAGGAAATGCCGCGTACCAATTGGGCTTTGAGGTACACCTTCTCTCCGGCTTGGGGAGAAGGGGTGACCTCGCCGGCCGGCGCCGCCCGCCAGACGATCCCCTCCGTCGTAGGAAGGTAGCCCTCGACGAGCAGTTCCTTGATGTCGCGGTCCGTGATGTCTGAGCCACGCCAGTACCCTTTGTGGGAATCTGTTTCCTCTTCCAGCAGCTCCAGCACCGCTGGATTATGGTCGCCGCTGGTGGATTCGACCACCGCAGACTTGGGGATCACCAGGCCCTCTGGGGGCACATGAACGGTTCTCACCGGCTTCGCTGCGGCATTGCTTGGCGCCGCCATGGAGGGAGCAGAGCTGCTGCTTGCCATTGGAAGGGGAGAGGTGGTGACTGGAAGGATTGAAGGGCTAGGTTGCAAAACACGTGGAGAGCTCGAGGAGGAGTTCGTAGGAGGAAGAAGACGACGCAATAGGAGAATGAGGTGAAAAGTAAAATCCACCATAGTTACAATTTATAACCTCTTGCGTCAAGATTCATGCAAGACGATCGAATAATCGGTGCATGGACGACGCGTGTGAGCGCGTGCGCGGAAATTTCGCCACGTTCCCAACCGTCGCTGCCAACGGTTCGTATCGCTTGCGCGGGAGAAATAGACATGATTGTGTTATCTACATGTGTGAGTTACGAGGCGCCGTTGACCTATGCCTACGTCGTCCTAGCTGTCACTAGTAGGTGAACCATAACATCGGAATATTCCGGCATGGACGGATTCAGTCCGGCTACGGAAGAGTACGATAGAAGATTCAGCAATTCTCCGACATACATGTTGAAGACGGAGAAAACTTTGCAGGGTTCTTGGGAGGACTATAAGATGTTGCTTGACGATTTACCGACATCCATCTAGACGGAGCATTCAACTTGAAGAGGCAAGACGGTGCAATATCTCGGAGTTCTCCGAGGGCTACTGTTGGGATATGCTATATGGGTATCCTCATAGCATGTCTCCTATCCGGATAACCCGGGTGGCCCACAGTTGGTAGCATGACCCATGGCCTGCTGGGCGGCCTAGTTAGATGGATCCAGAAGGGAGGCCCATGCCGGATAAAGGAAGGCTACGGAGGAGTCACCGATGTACCCGGAGCCTTGGAGTGCAAGAAACGCTATACTAGATACGAGCAGTGTAGGACTCTGTAACCTATCCGGCTAAGGACTTTTCCCTGTAACCCTAGGGCCCGGCGACTATATAAGTCGGGCCTATGGGAGCCTTTAGGGCAATGATAATGTATAATTTCTAGTCACCTCACACAACAAACCAATCCCTGTAACTCGGCGTATTTTCCTTATAGTGATTTATAGCAGGAGTAGGATTCCGCCACCGTTGTGGGATCTGAACCTGGGTAAGCTGTGTAACCTCGTACCCGTCAACCGTACGCTTTCCCCCACGTCTCTAAACACGCACTATGAGGACCCCTCCATGGCGTACTCGTTGGCAATACCACGACACTAGTACTACTCCCCCACAGTCTCGACTTAGCGAGATACATGTTCCGGTGGCATTTTCTGGAGCGACGATTTGCTGCTTCCGCTGCACTACTAGAGCAAGGCCGCGGAGGTTGTCGGGGTCCTGGACGTGTGTGCGATCACGGATTCTCCGCTAAATTGTGGTGCTGCCAGACTTCCACACGATCTTGAGATCGGCAAGAGATCGACTACATCACCAACGAGTCCATACTCGTAAAGCTTTGTCGGTGTTCAATGGTATGTATTCTATAGATTTATATCCACCCATTGATTGTATCAAGATAAATGGATCGTGGCGTATACAGTTCCCATCATAGGAATTTTTTTGTTTTCTATGTTGTGAACCCAATGGTGGTATCAGAGCCGGATATATGCATATATACTCTGCACGGGTAGTACACATATTGTTATGCGGGTGCTGATGGTCACGTTATTGCTTTTTTTGTGTATTTTGGATATTGGCGGCATAGTGGGATGAAGCGGCCCGGACAAACTTTACATGTCCTCGCACATGAGACCTGCTCCATGCTTGACATGCAACTAGTTTTGCATAAGTGGCTTGCGGGTGTCTGTCTCTCCTACTATAGTCAATATCTGATTTACATCAAGTTGCCAATAATTTGATTATCATTGTTGTGGTTCCATGTTTGTAGGTATGAACGGTTCTATCTTCGAAAGCCCTCAGCCACGTAAAACATGCAAAAGATAAATTAGAGGCGTCTAGTTTTATGGTTTTGCCGGGCAAGTACAGTTACAAGTGCGACAAGAAGATAACGACGAACGAAAACGAAAACATAGCAATGGGACATAGATTTAACGTGGAAAAACCTCTCCAACAAAGAGAGGAAAAAACCACGGGCGCCAGCCAGCAAAACTTCACTATATCGGGGAGTGTTTACAAACGCTGGGGATTTCACAGATGCAACTCATCCCAACCGGTGGCTTACAAGGGGTTTATATATCAGTGGAAACCTAGGTCTTCATACGATCTATACCGTATCGCAGGGGCCTGTTGCCCCCCCCGCACCCGCCACATGCGTCCCTATTGGGCACGGAGTGGTCCAACTTCAGACTCGTTACACTCGGCCGAAGCCTTCGGCGACGGTCCTTGCTCCACTCATCATAAGTTGGCCTATACTTTATAGAATTTGGATCAACATATAACAAACTCCACCTTGAGACAAATTCCTCCTTGTAGCATCAATAGAAACCATCTCCCTGAATAAACAAAGCAAATACTTTCGACTCGAATACCCACTTGGGATAATCAGTTAAACCAACTAAGTTCGAGCAAAGAAATAGGAACAGGTTTAGTCATCATATCAGCAGGATTATTATGAGTGCTGATCTTGCATACCTTTAATTTACCTTGAGCAATAATGTCTCTAACAAGATGGTACTTGACATCAATGTGCTTAGTTCTCTCATGGAACATCTAATCTTTTGTAAGGTATATGGCACTTTGGCTGTCACAAAACAAAGTAATGCAAGAATCATCTCCACAAAGATTAGCAAACAAACCTTTCAACCAAACAGATTCTTTGCAAGCTTCAGCAATAGCCATGTATTCAGCTTCAGTAGTAGATTGTGCAACAACTACCTGCAACGTAGCCTTCCATCTAACATCACAACCACCAACATTAAACACATAACCTATGAGGGATATTCTCTTATCCAAATCGATAGCAAAATCTGAATCCACATAGCCAACGAGTCCCTCACCGGTCCTGCAAAACTTCAAACAAGCATTGGAAGTGCCAAGAAGGTACTTGAAAACCCACTGAACAGCCTTCCAATGTTCTTTACCAGGATTAGCCATGTATCTACTTATCAAACTCATAGCATATGATAAATCAGGACGAGAACAAACCATGGCATACATCAAAGAACCAACATCACTAGAATATGGCACCTTTTACATGTACTCAAACTCTTCATAAGTAGTAGGACATTGAGAAACTGACAGTTTAAAATGAGGAGCAATAGGAGTACTAACTTACTTGGCACCATCCATATTAAAACGATGAAGAACTTTCTTAATGTAACTTTGCTGACTAAGAAATAACAAACCAGATTTTCTATCTCAGGTAATCTCCATACCTAAGATCTTCTTAGCAGCACCAAGATCCTTCATCTCAAACTCACTACTTAGGTGTGCCTTCAAAGTAGTGATTTCTTTCATGCCCTTGGCAGCAATTAACATATCATCAACATATAGCAGCAAGTATATAGGTGACCCATCAACAAACTTGATATAAACACAACTATCATATTTAGACCTCTCAAAATTGTGAGATCATAAATGAATCAAACCTTTTATACCACTGTCTTGGAGATTGCTTTAAGCCATAAAGAGACTTCTTTAATTTGCACACAAAATCCTCTTTACCAGGCACTATGAACCCTTCTGGTTGGTCCATGTATATTTCCTCATCAAGCTCTCCATGCAGAAAAGCAGTCTTGACATCTAACTGCTCAAGCTCAAGATCACGCATAGCCACAATACTAAATAAAGTGCGAATGGAACTATGCTTTACAACTGGGGAGAACACATCATTGTAATCAATACCTGGAATCTGGCTGAACCCTTTTGCTACTAACCTTTCCTTGTACCTTGAAGGCTCTTTAGGAGACAAACTTTCCTTTTTCTTGAAGATCCACTTGCAGCGGACCGTCTTATTTTGTTTGGGCAAGGGCTCAACATCCCATGTGCCATTTTTGTCAAGCGACTGAATCTCTTCTTGCATAGCAGAAATCCACTTCTCGTGGTCAACGGATGCAATGGCTTCATTGTATGTAGAAGGTTTAGAATAGTTCTACACCTAATCAGCACAACTCAAAGCATAATGAACAAGATTACACTCTTCGATTAAATGAGGACGAGGACCACAATTACGCCTCAGTCTATCAGCAGCAATGGACTCATGTGGTTGCTGCAAAATAGTAGGTGAGTGCTGAACAGCAATATCATCAATGTTTTCCTCATGTGTATCTTCAACGATAGCATCATTATCAGCAATTTTCTGTAGGTTCTCCACCTGCACACTAACTCCCTCCTATCCAACAGCAACAGGAGAGGTATCTGATGGAAAGCTATCATGATACATAATGGACTCATTGAAAAGAACATTTCTACTTAGCAAAATCTTTTTAGTTTCAGGGTTCCATAGTTTATATGCCTTAACTCCTAAACCATAACCAAGGAATATGCACTTAACAGCCCTAGGCTCTAACTTTCCATTATCAACGTGAGCATATGCAGTGCAACCAAAAACTCTCAGCTGTGAATAATCAGCAGGTGAACCTGACCATACCTCAATGGGAGTTTCTTCTCAAGTGGAATAGAAGGTGACCTGTTGATGAGGTAACATGCTGTGTTGGCTGCTTCAGCCCAGAAACGCCTATGCATACCTTCATTAGACAACATACAGCGAGCCCTCGAGATGATGGTCCTGTTCATGTGCTCAGCCATTCCATTCTGCTGAGGAGTGTATGGGATGGTGTGATGCCTGATCATGCCATCGTTACTGCAAAACTCCTCAAACTCATTAGAATAGAATTCCATACCATTGTCAGTACGTAGTACCTTTACCTTCTTCTCAATTTGCTTTTTCAACCATAACTTTCCACTTCGTAAAAAAAATCAGATTTATGCTTCACAAAATAAGGCCACACTTTTCTTGAGTAGTCATCAATAATAGTAAGCATGTAATTAGCACCACCAATAGAAGTCTTACGGGATGGACCCCATACATCAGCATGCACATAATCTAATATGCCTTTGGTGGTCTGAATGGAAGCATTGAATTTAATTTTTTTATGCTTACCAAAAATGCAGTGCTCACAGAACTCAAACTTACTCAAGTTGCAACCATTAATCAGCTCTCTCTTGACCAACTCTGCCATGCCTTGTTCTCTCATATGCACAAGACGCATATGCCACATATGTGTTTTACCACAATCATCATAATCATTAGAAGTAACAGCAGCAGCAATACCAGGAAAAGTGCAACCTCTAAGAACATATAATTTAGCAGAATTCATATCACCTATCATGTGAATAAGAGAACGTTTTGATACCTTCAGAACTCTATGCCCATTGGTATACTTGTATCCATCAACATCCATGGTACTCAGGAAGATCAAATTTTTGGCCATGCTTGGTATGTGCTTCAACTCAGTCAACATGCTTGTCACGCCATCATGTGTCCTGATCTTAACAGATCGAACACCAACAATATGGCATGGGTTGTCATTCCCCACAAGCACAAAGTCTCTAGTCTACACAGACTCATATGAATTGAACCAATCTTT
The DNA here is from genome assembly GCA_916181665.1 of Avena sativa. Classification (NCBI taxonomy): domain Eukaryota; kingdom Viridiplantae; phylum Streptophyta; class Magnoliopsida; order Poales; family Poaceae; genus Avena; species Avena sativa. Next base: position 408,554,508 of record OV702285.1, on the reverse strand, counting down.
GTTAGAGAAAATATGAAATGAACATGCAGTATCAAGTATCCATTCATCATCACAAGAAGCACAAAGAGCAAAAACAGCTAAGCATTCACCATCAAAACTATCAGAAACAACAACAGCCTTACCAGTACCTTCAGACCTATCTTTTGGTTGGTAAGTTCCATTTATTTTCTCCTTATTCTGCAACTTCCAACAATCATCAATAACGTGATTAGATTTATTACAATACCTGCAGAATTATCCTTTCCCTTGGACTTTGAACGACCTCTGCCGTCCTTGCTCTTATCTCTATTGCCATAGTTGTTGTTCCTCTGCTCGGTCCTGCCACGAACCTATAGAGCCTCGGCCTTGGATGACATCCCATCTGACCCTACCATAGTTTTCATATTTTCCCTCTGTTTGACAAGGGTTAGTTCATCACGGCTCAATAATATTGTATCACGAAAATGTGTATAGGAACTAGGCAACGAGCATACGAGTAGAAGAGCTAAATCCTCATCGTCATATTTTACCTCCATAGACTGCAAGTCTGAAACAATCTCTTTAAAAATAGATACGTGATTCATTACCGATCCACCTTCTTGCAGCCTATGCGAGAACAAATTCATCTTCATGTTCATCTTACTGGTTAGATCCTTTGACACACATATCGTTTCCAGTTTTTCCCACAGGGCAGCAGCAGATTTCATCTCCAGTACTTCCTGCAAAATATTATTGGACAGATGAAGTTGAATCAAAGACAAAGCCTTACGGTCCTTCCGCTTCTCTTTGGCGGACCAGGTCTTAGCATCCTTTTCGCCAAATCCATCCAGCGCTTCATCCAGAGCAGAAGTTTGGGCGAGAATCAAACACATCTTCACCTGCCACAAGGAGAATCTTGTGGTGTAGTCCAGCTGTGGTAGATCGAACTTCAATGATGACATGTCGCAAACCCTATATTAGAACCTAGGGCTCTGATACCACTTGTTACAAGTTCGACAAGAAGATAACGAAGAACAAAAACAAAAACACAGCAAGGGGACACATATTTAATGAGGAAAAACCTCTCCAACAAAGAGAGGAAAAAACCACGGGCGCCATCCAACGAAACTTCACTATATTGGGGAGTGTTTACAAACTCTGGGGATTTCATAGATGCAACTCATCCCAATCGGCGGCTTACAAGGGGATTATATATTGGTGGAAACCTAGGTCTTCACACGATCCGTACCGTACCGTAGGGGCCTGTTGCCCCCCGACGATGGGCCTTTCTCCACTCGTCAGAAGTTGGCCTATACTTTCTAGAATTTGGATCAACATATAACAAGTACTATGATATGGTAGTATTATAATTTGTAGTATGGATTGAGACTATTTGAAATTATAATATGCCAAAGTGTAAGTTCCATAGAGCTTGGCCTTACACATATAGGAATGATAGATCATACCACGATGCACAAGATAATGATCAAGTGCAAGAACCATATCATATCACTTTTAGCATATGATGTTTGTATGCATATTATATTGCTTTTTTGGCGTTTTAGTAGAATTATAAGATGATCCCTCATTTAAATATCAAGATAAAAATGTGTTCTTCCTTTAGTATGCACCATTGAAAAGTTTGTCGTTTTGAGACACCACGTGATGATCGGGTGTGATAGACTCAACGTTCACATACAACAGGTATAAGACAGTATTACACAGGAGAATACTAAGGTTCTTACTTGGCGAGCCTAGCATGTGTATACATGGTCTCGGAACATGAACAGAAGGTAAAGCATGAGTCATATGGTTGATATGATGATCATCTTGATGATCGCCTTTGAAATTACAACAACTGACGTGATGATCGGTCTTGTTTTAGCGGACTTGGTTCATGTAATCACCAAAAAGACACGAAGAATGTTGTTTTTGAGTGGGATTTCTTTTGTAGTTTTGATTAGTTGAACTCAAATCTATCATAAACTTAGTCTAAAATAAACTTTGCAAATTTTGTTGTAGATGGCACCACATGCTTTTAATTTCAATGTGTTCATGGAGAAAAAGAAACTTGCAACAAATGGTACTCCCTCCAATCCATATTAATTGTCATTGGATTGGATGTATCTAGCTCTAAAACATGTCTAGATACATACATTTCTCGGACAAGTAATATGGATCGGAGGGAGTAGCAACTTTACCAACTGGTTTATGAATTTGAGGTTTTCCTCACTGCTGCACAAAATCAATATGTGCTGGATGGTTCGATAGGTGACACTCCTACAAATACTTCATCTCGGGTATGAGCGCAATGTGTATGACACACAAAATGATGACTACACTCTTGTGAAGTGTGTGATCCTTCTGTCAATGGAACCTGAACTCCAAAAAGCTTTGAACTTAGCATCGCTATGGTGAAGGAACTCAAAACCATGTTTGAGAGCCAGATCTGCGCTGAGAGATATATGATCTCTAGTGAGTTCTTTAGTATAAAGATGAAGGAACACAACTCTGTGAACGATCATGTCATGATGATGGGATATGTTCAACATATTAAGGCACTAGGATGTGAAATCCCAGTTTATCTTACGACAAATAGAGTTCTACAGTCGCTCCTACCCAGGTACAAAGAGTTTGTGCTAAATTGCAAGATGAGTGGTGCGACTGGATCACTCACTAAACTTGCTTCCATATTGGTGGCTATCGAAGTTGACATAAAGAAAAGGCACCAGGAGTTAATGGTTGATAAGATCGCCTCCTCTAAGGAAAAGGGCGAGCCCAAAGGAAACTTTGAGATGGATGGAAAATTTGTTGCCGCTCCAGAGAAAAAGATCAAGAGAGGCCATAAGCCTGATACTGAATGTTTTTAGTGCAAAGAGTCTGGTCACTGGAAATGCCCCAAGTATTTGGCTTTCAAGAAGGCCGGCAAGATGAACAATGGTATATATGATATACATGTCATTGATGTGTACTTAACTAGTGCTCGTAGTAGCACCTGTGTATTTGATAGTGGTTCGGTTACTAATATATGTAACTCGAAACAGGGGCTATAGAACAAGCGACTGCTAGCAAAGGGTGAGTTCTAGATGCGTGTCGGCAATGGATCAAAAGTTGATGTGATCGTCATCGGAATGATGATGTGTATGCACGCTTCTATTCTTGTAGACAGTGTTGGGCCTCCAAGTGTAGAGGTTTATTGAACAACAGCAAGTTTCCCTTAACTGGATCACCCAAGGTTTATCGAACTCAAGGAGGAAGAGGTCAAAGGTATCCCTCTCAAGCAACCCTGCAATTACGATACAAGAAGTCTCTTGTGTCCCCAACACACCCAATACACTTGTCAGGTGTATAGGTGCACTAGTTCGGCGAAGAGATAGTGAAATACAAGTAATATGGATGATTATAATTGGTAATTGCAATCTAAAATAAAAAGGGAAGCAAGCAAACATGTAACATGACTGATTGTAAATGGTGTTTCTGATGAGATTCGATCTCGTCAATGCACATTGTTATGGACTTTGGTTTTGGAGAAGATGGGGATGCTGGAAGTCGCGGAACGGTTAACAGACAAGCAACATTGGACACGAGATTTACCCAGGTTCAGGGCCCCGGAGGAAAAACCCTACTCCTACTTGTTTGCTCTTGATTACGGCGGAACCGAAAGTTATAGGGGTGCGCAGATGCAATCTAGCATGAGGTGCGTATGGGATGGTGGAAGAGGATCCTTCTCTCCGTACCCTCCTGGCCTTTATATATATATAGGCAGGTCCCAGGCTTAGGTCGAGTCGGTTACAAATTAGGGTTGGTACCCTTTGAAATTCTATCTAATCTAGACTTGTCCTCCAAGGAGTCGAAAACGTCATGGGCTTGGGCCACCCGAAGTCTTCATGGGCCGTGTGTCTTGACATGGGCCTTCCTTGGGCTGGACCAGGTATACCAATGCCATGTACCCATGGGGTATATCCATGTCAGTATCCCCCGAGTGTTCAGTCGAATCGTAGATTCGGCTAGAGACTCTTCAATCTTTCGGGTGCTATGTAGTTGAACTTGCTTTACAAGGATAATTGTTTAGTTCATAGGGATTGTTGATGCGTGTGCCTGGCTCACCCGACGGATCAAGGCCAGTTAACTGTCATAGGACAAAAAAACACGATCTTCATCAAACTCGAGTCCCTGGACTCGAATTCGGAACGATTGCTAGTGTGATTCGACTCAGGCTGTTGTGGACTTACAGGAGCTGAATCCTAGTGATTTTCATGTGATGTAGCCAACGCGTCTGTCAGGATTTTCATCATGCCTGTTGTCAGGTAAGTTTGCTGGCAGAGCGCAACCAAGTGCATTACCAGGCCATCAGATGATATCTGTAGGGCTTATCTTTGCGTCGTAGACACAACATCTGAAGTTTTGTCACTGCAGAGGTGTTTGGGTGGCCAAGGAGACTGCTTCTCACTTAGCGTTTGTTTGGGGAAAGTTGCCAAAAAGATTTTTTAGTTTTTGATCCGAAGGATCGCAGTCGAAGAGTTCATAGGATGCGTGAACAACGCTCCCTATGTGAGTAGCCCCCGAGTGTCTTTTCGAGTCGTAGACTCCTGCAGAGACTTTTGTTCAGTTGTTTGAAATATAGGTCCGGAGGACACAATTTTTTTTGGCTGCTCAACCGACGATCCCTATGGGAGTAGCCCCCCGAGTCCGTAGTGGAGTCGCAGACTCGACGTAGGACTCGAAGATAATTGCGAGGTATAGTTACCTTAGTGATTTCTCAGGTGCGTGGCCAGTGATCCTGATAGGAGTAGCCCCCGAGTCTGTAGTGGAGTCGCAGACTCGACGTAGGACTCGAAGATAATTGCGAGGTATAGTTACCTTAGTCATTTCTCAGGTGCGCGGCCAGCACTCCTGATAGGAGTATCCCCCGAGTAGTTTCTCGAATCGTAGATTCGAGTTAGTACTTGATTAATCATCCGAAAATTTTGAGCCGTTGCTTGGCCTTGCCTTGATGACGTCAGTGCTGGCAATTTGTTATCTCAACCGTCTGCCGAAGCAGAGATGATGCGACGAGACGATCGTGGGTCCGACCGCCTGACTTGAAGTTGACCAGTCACGCGTAGACATGGTGAAAATTACGGCGTCTCCTCGGTTTCCGTGCGTAGTGGATGGCGTGCTGGCGATGGTTCGGTGTTTGTCTGACACATGTAGGGTTAGATTTGAGGTGAGCGCTAGGGCTGCTGCATCAACAGCTCATGTGCGTCGTCTTCTTCCTTTTATATCGTAGGTAAATGTAACATCCCTAAAATCATGTTTCCAAAGCTTGCATATCATTCATGCATTCATAATCATTTTAGGATCTTTTGCAAAGTCATTACAAAAACAGAAGCATTTTGAATGCCTATTATTTTATGTAAGCAAGGCATTAATCCAATGCTACTCTCTTATGAGAGATTGTTTGTTTTAAACCAAAGATGTTTGTTCATGAGTTTTTTTGATAAATTCCAAAGCTTGGACAAAGATTTCAAAACAAAGAAACAAATTTAAACCATTTCTTTGTCTTTATTAAGCAATGGGTAAAAACATTGTTTATTTTAAAATTCCAAAGTGCCAAATTATTTTAAAGTATACAACATTGTTCTGCAACTAAATGTGTACAATTTTCACTTTACAAAAATTTAGAAGTGGTTTGAATTCAAACTTATTTGAAACTCATTTGAAAATGTTTCCTGAAAATCGAAATAGAAATAGAAAAGGATAAAAGAATTAGAACTGGGCCAGGCGCCACCCATTCGGCCCAGTAGCCAAAACATCCCACCCGGGGTCTCCCTTCTCCCTCTGTTTCTCACCACAGCAGCGCACACCCACCCGCTGACACCCTGGACCCACCTTGCCCCGTCATCGTCGTCCTCAATCACCGCGCGATGACTGCTCCGCCGTTACCACCGCGCCAGAGACGACGCGTATAAATTTGCGTTAAATTCCATTGATTCAGAGCATAACTCTCGCCCCGCTCCTAGCTACTTAATCCCCTCGCCACCATGGTTGTTTCCCCCCACACAGAACCCTCTCCTCGCCACGAGGCTGCCCATATTTCACCAAACTTTGCCGTGGTACCGACGAACTCCGGCAGTGAATTCCAGTGAGCTCTCTGCGCCCCTTGACTCCTAACTTCGCCAGTACAGTCACTGCAACTTTGCGCGTCTCCTGAAGCCATTGGTTTGTCTTCTGGTGATCCAGGTCGCCATCCCTGTCCACACTCGCAAGCGACAGAACCACCGCTCGACTCCGACGAGCAATCTAGGTAAAGCCCGACTGCCCCTTGCCTTCTCTTCGATGCTATCGTGTTCACCATGGCCTTGCGCATCTCCTGACCCATCTGATTCATGCTAGGGCGATCCAGAGTCTCAGCAATGTCTTTGTTGTTGGAATTATGCCCTAGAGGCAATAATAAAGATGTTATTATTATAATTCTTGTTCATGATAAAGTTTATATTCCATGCTAGAATTGTATTAAGCGGAAACTTTAATACTTGTGTGGTTTGTGAACAACACCGTGTCCCTAGTATGTCTCTATGGACTAGCTCATTGATTAATGATGGTTAAGGTTTCCTAACCATAGACATGAGTTGTCGATTAATAATGAGATCATATCATTGGGAGAATGATATGATGGACAGACCCAAACTAAGCAGAGCAATTAGATCGTGTCATTGTGTTCATGTTTGTGAAGCTTTTCTTATGTCAAATATTGTATTCCTTAGACCATGAGATAATAAAACTCCCTGGTGTCAGAAGAAAGCTTTGAGGTCATCAAACGTCATCCTATGAGAGGGTGATCATAAAGGGTGTCTCTCAGGTGATCGGAAAGTACCTGTTGGGTTGTATGTATCGAGATGGGATTTGTCCCTCCCAAGTCGGAGAGGTATACTTCGGGCCCACTCGGTAATCGATATCAACACCGCTTGCAAGCATGTGGTTAAGGAGTTAATAACAAAGTGATATCGGATTACGGAATGAGTAAAGTACTTGCTGTGAACGAGATTGAACTAGGTATGACGGTACCGACAATCAAATCTCGGGCAAGTAAAATATCGCGAGACGAAGGGAATATATATGGGATTGATTGAATCCTGGCATCGTGGTTCATCCGATATGATCATCGATGTATGTGTGGGAGTCAATATGGGTTTCCAGACCCCGATGTTGATTATTGATAGAAGATCATGTCTGCATATTCTCGAACCCGAAGGGTCACACACTTAACGTGTCTCGACGCTAGGATAGATTGGATAATTGGTTTATGAGTTTTTGTTCGGAGTCTCGGATGAGATCCAGGACGTCACAAGAGGTTCCAGAATGGTCCGGAGAATAAGATTCATATAAGGCAATGCAGTTTTTGGAGTTCGGAATTGTTTTGGGTTATTCGGTATTGTACCGGAAGCTTCTAGAACCTTCCGGAGTGGGACCAACGTGGCCCCACTTGTCTGGAGGGGGCATGGGCCTATGAGGGAGTGCCCTGGCTGCATTGGGCCAGGGGCACAAGGCCCCATAGGGCCCAGCCGGCCAAGCACCTAGGGAAACCCTAGGGGAGCTTCTAGAAGGGGGGGGGGAAACTTGCTCCCCACTCCTCCCTCCTTGGCCGCCGGCCTAGGGCTTGGGGGAGGGGCAAGGGCCAGCCGCCCACCCCTCTATATAAAAAGGGCTGGGGGCGCACCATCCCCACACCTCCTCCTCAACCCTAGCCGCCCTGCTGCCCCTCCTCTCTCTCTCTCCCTCCCGACTGCGCGTAGGCGAAGCCCTGCTCCAGAAACTCTCCACCACTTGCACTGCGCCGTCGCATTGTAGATCCAATCCATCTCTCCACCCCACTTGCTGGACCGAGGAAGGATGAGACGTCGAGGTGCCGCACGTGTGCATCTCCTAGAGGCCTCGCCACTTGCGGTGTTAGATCGGATCGGATCGCGAGGAGGAGAAGCGAGTACGACTACATCAACCATGTTCCGTCGAACGTTCCACTGTGCGAATCTTCAAGGGTATGAAGATCTCATCTATCCCCCCTCGTTGTTTGCATCTCCTAGATTAGATCTTGGCTTTCCCGTTCGCATCCGTAGAATTTTTTTGATTTACTATGCTGCGAAACCCTTCATTCGTCTGCAAGCACCCGACGCCTCCAGCAACTCCGACGAGGTCCTGTCGCTGTGTCCGTGCGCCCCTCGACAAGCTACTGCCACGTTGAGCTCTAGCACGTCTCTACGAGTCTGGTGAGCCTTCCCCTTCTCTTCCTCGCTTCCAATAGCCGCCGCAATTCCGTAGACCGAGCGCATCGCCGCTCACCGGCGCCGCGCGCCGCCAGTTGTTGGCCGCTTGATCAACGACCGTAGGATCTTGATCTAGTGGCTACGATAGAACATAACCCAAAGGGGTATCTTTTGATCTAATCCGTGCGATCCACTTTAGATCCAACGCACCGCATCAGCCGATCCGTGCGAAGCGGTTTGGACGAATCAGGACGTGACGCGTGGCCTGTTATTCGTTTTAAAAATCTGAATTAGATCTATTAGTGATTCAAACTTGCAAAATTCATAACTTTTGATCCACACGTTCAAAATTTGCAAATTATATATCATTGTAATCAGGAGAAAGAATTCTATCCATTTATGCAATGTGTTTAATGTTTTTCTTTTGTAAAATTGATTATTTTGAGTTATTTTGAGTATAGAAATTATTATAAAAATGATTTAGGGAATAAATAAAGTTTGTTTGGTGTGTATTTGTCTTGTTTATGATTCAGTACGGTTTCACTTGTCTTGTTTGATTTGGAAAATCATCACATAGCATTTGCATGCATTCATATATTTTTGCTTGTATATTTTGATATGTGATTATGGTGACAATATTTCATGTGTATATTTTGGTGCTAATAGTGATTGTGGTTGTGAAGATTGTTGCTACTCCCCAAACTACCAAGGAAAGTGGTGCTTCATGTTTTTATCCCAATATTTTTACCTATGCATTAGAAATATTTTGTATAGGACTTGCATGATTATTTTGCTAAGTATCTATATGCTATGCTTGGGTAATCCTAGTAGTTGTAGTAATGTTGGAATTTCCTCTAAGTTAAGATACTTGCTATTTCCATGCTTAGCCTAGCTAGTAGGAACCAAGGGTGGATTATATATTCATGCTATGGGACATATTTCTAAGTCTTTGACTTATGTTTTGCTTAATAAAACAACTAAGTGAATGAAACACCTGGGTGGAATGGAAAGAATGGTTTGTGTTGAGTGGTTACACAAGGCCCATTTCTATGGTTTACCTTGTGTATCTCACTTGTGGAAACCTGTAGCATCCCAGTTGTCTAACACCTGTAATGCTACTTGTTCTAGTAATAAAAGGGCCACTTCCAATATATAATTGTTGCATCATCATCATATCATGCTCATGTCATCATGCCACCTTGCATTTGAGCATCATATAAAACCCCTTCTTGTTTGGTTCTTATCTCATGTGCATTATTAATTGTAGTTGCCTCTTGATATTGTATTTGGTTCTTGATAAATTGTTAAATGCCCAAGTTGATTTGGGGGCATATCTCTTAATAACTCCACCACCTTTCTTTCACCACCTTATAATTCCACCATCCAATTAATATGAGCTTGGCATTTTATTTGAGTTTACCTCTAGCTCATGTTGGTTGGTTGGATTCCACCCATAATCTTTTGCTTGGTCTTTATTCCAATTTTGGAGATGCAAAATAATAATGCCATGAAATGACATTGTCTTCACAAGTATCAGCAGGGCATTAAATATTCTGCATGGGCCATGCAAGTACCATCTTGTGCTTGTCTTTGGTTTTATCTGGTTTTGGGATGGATCCTCTCTAGCCCTATCTTTTCTTTTGGTTTGGCCATGTTGATCATGCTTAAAACCCTAGCACCTCATCTCTCTCCCTCTCTTTTTCTTGTCTTGTTCTTGTTTGAGCTTGACTAGAGCAAGTTTGATCTTGACAAGTACCACTCCATCTATCCTACCCCTCTCTTAAATCTAAACCCTAAGCCACCCCATACCCTCTCTAACCTACACCCTACAACCCACCTAATCTAAAACCGAACCCTAAGTGTGTTTCTCTCTTTCTCTCCTCTCTAGCTAACCTAGCATGGCCACATGTTTGCCATGCCCTAGCTCACCACCCCTCTCTTACCCCCCTCTCTCTACCTTGCTGGACCCACCTAGCTACCCCCAACCCTAACCCTAGCCAAGCCATGCCCCCTCTTTCTCCTACCCTAGCTCCAACCCTACCCCAGCCCGAGCCTCCTCTCTCTCTGCATGGTGAGCCCCACCCGAACCTGGCTTGCCCTGCCCCACCTGCCAGCCTCACTCTCCCCTTCCCAGCCCTGCCGCGCCACCCCTGGCCCCATGCCATGCACGTGAGGAGAGAAAAGGTGGCACCGAGGCCACCTTCCCCTCCCCCACGCAAGCCCCACCTGCCCCGTTCTTATCTACACCCAGCACCCCTCTGATCCCCCAGATCTGCTCAGGGCTTCGCCCTTTTTCTTCCCTTCCTCTCCTCGCCATCTACCTCGCCTCGCCGTCCACCGCCAGTCTACCCCTGCCCCCCATCTACCTAGCCGGTGTCGTGGAAGCTGCGGGCGTCGAGGAAGCCACGGAGGCCCCCTGCATCGCCCTGGTTCTGTCGCCAAGGAGGAGGAGAGCAGGAGCCGCCGGAACCAGCGCCGCGCCGCCCGACAAACCCTAGCGCCAGCTCGTCTGCGTCCTCGTCGCTCCTCTGCGCCCCGACCCGATCCGAGCACGCCACCGAGCCCGCGGTGCGCCCCTAGCCTTCCCAGACATCCCCCCGTTCTTAGTCGCTTCCTGGTTGCGGCGATCATTTTGTCTAGCGGCCTCCGCGCGCCAGAGTTCGCGAGCGTCTGCCGCTAACACGCGCCACATAGCCCTATCTAGCACGCGCCCATCTCTCCGTCACCTAGCCCCAGCCACCGCAGTGGTAGCCGCGTCTGCGCGCGCGCCCCAGATCCCTGGATCGAACCCCCACCGCGCCGCGCGCGTCGCGCGAGCGCCTGTCGTGTGCTCTGTCAGGTTCAGAGGAAGAGAAACAGTGCGCCAGGGTCTCTTTGCAAACCCCCCCCTCTTTTGTTTTGTCAACCCGCGGTCCAGCCCAGGCCCACTGGCAGCGTCGGGGAGCTTTTTCTAAAAAGGCTCCCAGGTTTCCTGTGTTTCCACCCGCGGTCCTTCTCCCTCTCAGCCACTGGCGTGTGGGTCCAGGTGCGCCTGTCCCCACCTGTCCGTGACCAGGGTTGGATTAGCATGGGTGTTAAAACTTTTTGCAGAAACTGTTTAAATTCAAACCTATTTAAAATTGATTCAAATTCAAATTCAAATCAGTTTTAAAATAACTTTTCAAATATTAATCCAAATAATACAAACAATATATGTTTCTGAACCAGAAAAATGTAAGAAATTCAAATATGCCATTCAAATTTCCTTTTGCACATTTAAAATTCCAAGTTGAATTAAATTACCACAAATGCCACTGGAATTTAAATAATTAATAACTTTTGATTTATAACTCCGAATTTAACAAATGATATGTCTAAAATGATCAGCTCGACGAGACCTTTCTGTTTATGCTATCCATGACTTCAATTGCATCATGCATCATATAAATATAAAGTATACAGCAACTATTATGACAATAAAATGTGGCCAAACCTTAATAAAATGACTTATTCTTGTGCTCTACACCTCACCCATGCCATGCTACTTTATTGCCATGCAACTTGTGCATCATTCATCATGGCATGATTGTTTGCTTGACGCATCTTATTCATATGCTTGTGCTCTATATTCATGTTGGCCTTGTTTGTTTGGTTTTTCTCGGATAGACACTGAGCAGGGGATTTATCAAGAGAACCAGGAGCACTACCCAGATCCGTCTCTCGCTTCCACCGAGCTGCCAGGCAAGCACTACCACATGCTTGCATACATACAGTACCTGTCGCCTCTATCTTATTCTTGCATCATTGAGTCGCGATTGCATTAAACTGAATCCCAAGTATTGCATAGCCTTTACTTTTAAACCCCACCAAGCCTGTACCTCCATCCCATGAGCCATTACTACAGGAGTTGTTTGAGCCATGCGAGTCGTAGAACAGCATGTGTAGGGTTTGTGAGTGTCTGATGGATAACGAGGTACCTAAACAACTTAACCTGAGTAGTAATGGGACAACTAATGAAAGTGGCACCGGTGAGCAATATCTGCTATTTGGTTTTTCCTGCTCACTTGTGTCCCGTAAGACCCCGAGTACTTGATTCATGTTCCAAGATTTATCGCGCTATCCACATCCGGGAGGTATATGGGACCCCCCTGAGCCAGAGCTTGATTCCGTCTTATTTCTTGGGGCCACAAACTAGTTTGAGGTTTTATTTACGATCCTGTACTTATGCCATGCTTTACTGCTTTATTTACGATTGTGCGATGTATAGCACACTGTACTGTTTAGGATCGGGACACGTTTTCGCGGTGTCGACAAGCCCAGTTTTGGGTTCCTAGTCGCTCACAGCCGTCCACCCAAACCTTCAGTCCGTCTCGGAGCTAGCTTACTTTGTTGCGGGTCTACTTTAAGGGGTGGCCCCCTGAAATATTTCTGAATCCTGTGATTGCTTTGTCGTGAAAGCCTCGTTGGGTTTTGATTTGGTTTTTCCGAGGTTGATCGAGTGTGTGTTGCTATTGGTGCACCCCGGCCGGGTAAAACTTTCTGAAAGCCGTGTCCGCGGTTATGGACGACTTGGAGCACAGTTTCTCGACCATAGACAAGCATAACTAAAGTACCGCTTTTAACTTGACTAAGTAATTGACTAGTAAATAGTGCAACACTCATGGAATGGTTAATAAAATTGCCAACGGATGGGGGGGGGGTTGTTCGTCCGCTTCCTCGTCGGTAAGCGAGGAGGAGGATGGATCTGGTGATATTACTGTTATAACTGTTGTCTTCAATTCACGGACATCCGTCTATCTTTGGTTAGGCGAATGGTTAGCGTTTATCTATAGAACTGCTAGAGTTTATCTTTTGCTGCAATTGCGTCAACCCAGGTTGTGTCCCCTTTAGAGGCATAAAGACTCGCTGAGTACCCTTAGGGTCTGACACGATAAATTATTGGTTCAGATGAACAGGTACCCTCGCAGGACGGATACTGGGTTGAAGAGGCTGATGATGTGGGCAACGATCGTTCGGTGTAGAGATTCCGGGAACGGGGATCCGTGAGATCTGTGGGCGGGATGTGCTTATTTCCATGGCATCTTATGCCGATTTGCTTCTTATCCGTACTCGGACTTGTTTTGCCGCTTCCGCTTGATACTCTGATGTGTGTTGTATGAGGAGTTATCCTAAACTATAGATTTATTCAGGATATTTGAATCTTGCCGTATGGCGTTGCTATATTTCCTTTATTTCTAGATGGTATGGCTCTGATGTACTCTTGTATGGTGGCTTGCATACATACTCATTTGTGTATGTAGTTGATCCCTTCGCCTGCCGATTACGCCGCCCGTACAGGTCCCGTTGAGTTGGAAGTGGTTGGGACGGCCGAAAGGTCTACCCGTGAGTGGCTTTTGGGGCCCCACCGTACTATTTCAACCACTACCGCTCATCCAGGCTTGTATCTAGGAGCGTAATTCACCGAGGTAGTTACAATTGGTATCAGAGCCATCCCGACCTTCAGGGTTTCAGCCAAACGGTCGTTGTCAGTCTAGCAAATATTTTTGGTAGTTATGTATATTAGGGAAAAACAAAACGCGAGAGTAGGACTGCTTCCACTTTTCTTCTTACCCACCCACCCACCTTTTTTCTGGTAAGGAAGTGCAACATTTTCAATCCTCTTCTTAAAATTCAAACTAGGATTCACGTGTTCTGGGTTTCCGTAGTACCATAGGTTGTGTGAGTGTGTGAGTGTGTGTGTAATCCCTTGTCTATCTGTTGCATCCAAGTTGTTATCTAATCAGCCTTTTGGTTATCAACTGTTGGTACATTCCATACCGATAGGCTTTTGCAAACCGACACGATCTGTCTTAACCTTTGTTAACTGACGCTATCTGGTTTGGGGTGTTCGTTTTCGTAGTTACCAATCTGTAGGTTCAACGTGAGAAGAAGGGGTTAGGATATGTGTTCCACTTGTTCATGTGCGGAGTAATGATTTGAGTGTGGGATGGAGTCGCGACCATACCACTACTTTTATCATTCGCTTTTGTATATTGAATCGGTAGAGTCACTAATCTTGATTCGTTAAGTAATTTTGCGCATCTATTGGTATTTTAATGCCGAAATTTGTGGAAAATTTTTCTTTGATATATTTGTGTACCACACTCCTTTTCAGTCGTGTGCGATATGCTTAATATCTTTTAGGTGCTTTGAACTTTGTTGATATTTTAATATCATCTTAGTAAATTGTATCCTTTAATCTTGGTTAATTCCATTTTGGTACTATATTGGATTATTATTATTCTCCATTATAGTACTGGCTTGTGTTTTATATCAATCTCAGGATGGCTCCACCACGCCGTTCAGATGAGGACATACCACCAGAGCTTGGGGCCGCATTGTCAAACATAGCTAATGCCTTGGCAGCGATGCAGCAGAACCAGCAGCATTTGGAAGAGAGTGTCAGAAGAAATGAGTTTGCTCCACTCCCTCCACTCCCAAGCGGGGCGACATCAAGAGCTTCCTGAAATTCAACCCTCGCCAGTTTGATGTTTCAGATCGCCCACTGGATGCGGATGATTGGTTACGTGAGACGTCAAGGCTTCTTGAGACTGCTGATGTTCCTGAGCAGGAGTGGGTAAAGTGTGCTACTCACCTTCTGAAGGGGGATGCAGCTCTTTGGTGGGAGAATTACTTGAAGGCAAGCTGCACTGGTTTTCAGCCTACCTGGGGACAGTTCTCTGGAGCGTTCAAGGAGCAGTTTCTGTCAGAGATTGTGATGGAAAGGATGAAGGAGGCTTTTCTCAACCTGAAGCAAGGAAATGATAACGTCAACACCTACATCAGGAACTTCATGAATCTTTCTCGTTATGGTGGCGATGAGGTATCTGATGACAAGAAGAAGCAGAAGAGGTTCAGGCAAGGGCTCAATGCATCGATCAAGTATGCAATCACACATGCAAGGCCGGCATCTTTCCTGGAACTACAACACACAGCTTTGCAAGAGGAAGCAAGCAGGCAAGTGTTCGAGGAGTCCAAGAAACACAACAGGGATGCATCAAGCTCTTCGGTTATGGCAGCTCCTTCTAAGCAGCGTGTCTGGGTTCCTAACACCCCACCGTCGCTCCCGGCTTCACCAAGACCTTCAAGCTACACCTCGAGGCCACTAAACTCCATCACTGCTGCTCCCAGGGGCTACACCAACAACTACCCTGGAGCGCCTGGCGGAGTCCCTGGCTACGTTGCTCCACGTCCACCTGGTGCTTGTTACACGTGTGGAGATCCTGGACATCCCCACTGGAACTGTCCGTTGAAGAACAAAGCTCTCCCTCAACCCCCGCCAAGATCTGCAGCAAGCTCTCCTTCGGTTCGTGCACCACCACCTCGGGCTCTCAACATCAACACCAAGCCCGGGTCTGCGGTTGTTCGTGCCAATTGTGTCAACGCCGCTCAAGCTGAGCATGCACCTGGAGTGGTGATGGGTACGCTATCCGTTAACTCAGTCCCTGCACGAGTTTTGTTCGATTCTGGTGCATCGCATTCATTTGTTTCTCACAAGTTTGCAAATGAGAATGAGTTAGTTATGGTTCCTCTACTCAAGCGGTTGGTGGTACAATCTCCTGGTTCAAACATGAGGGCTGTTCATATCAGTCATGGCAATCAAATTGAGATTGGTGGCTCTTTGTTCTCGGCTTCCTTAATTGTTCTGGGCAATTCTGACATTGATGTCATCTTGGACATGGATTGGTTGACGGCAAATGCAGCTGTGATTGATTGTGCTGAACGCTCGGTTTCTTTGAAGATTCCTGAAGGCCATATAGTCTTTTCTCCAAGTCTGACGCCTGCTGTCCAGCTTTTCTCTCTGGCGGCTCTGAATGATGATGCTATGGAAGCTATTCAGAGAGTCCCAGTGGTCTGTGAGTTTCCGGATGTCTTTCCTGAAGAGTTGCCGGGTATGCCTCCGGATCGTGAGGTTGAGTTCGTAATTGAGCTTGAACCTGGAACGACTCCTATCTCCAAGCGGCCTTATAAAATGGGTCCTTCTGAGTTGGCTGAACTCAAACGATAGCTTGATGAACAAGAGAAGTTGGGTTTCATTCAACACAGTACTTCTTCTTGGGGTAGCCCAACAATCTTTGTGAAGAAGCGTGACAGGACTGATAGACTTTGTGTTGACTACCGGGCTCTCAATGCTAAAACCATCAAGAACAAATATCCCCTTCCGCGGATTAATGATCTCTTTGACCAGCTAGCTGGAGCTGTGGTATTCTCTAAGCTGGACTTGAGAAGTGGTTATCACCAAATCAAGATTCGCAAGGAAGATGTGCCTAAAACAGCTTTCACCACCCGCTATGGCCTGTATGAGTACACGGTGATGTCTTTCGGTCTCACCAACGCACCGGCTACCTTCTCGAGGCTTATGAACTCGGTCTTCATGGAGTACCTGGATAAGTTCGTTGTGGTCTATCTGGATGACATTCTGGTCTATTCCAAGTCGAAGGAAGAGCATGAAGAACACCTTCGTTGTGTCCTAAACAAGCTTCGCGAGAACCGCTTGTATGCAAAGTTCTCAAAGTGTGAGTTTTGGCTGCCTGAAGTAACTTATCTTGGCCATGTCATCTCTGCCAAGGGCATTGCAGTCAACCCAGAAACTGTGAAGACAATTGTTGAATGGCTTCCTCCTGTTAATGTCAAAGAAGTGCGGAGTTTCCTCGGTTTGGCTAGTTATTGCCGTCTCTTCGTTCAGAACTTCTCGAAGATAGCAAAGCCTCTTACCGATCTCCTCGAGAAAGGCAAGAAATACCTGTGGACTCCTGCATGTCAAGCAAGCTTTGAGACACTCAAAGAGAAGCTCACTTCCACGCCAGTCTTGGTTCCTCCGGATACATCTAAGCCTTTTCAGATATTCTGCGACGCCTCTTTGCAAGGATTGGGTGCGGTCCTTATGCAAGAAAAACAAGTTGTTGCTTATGCCTCTCGATAGTTGAAGACGCATGAGATCAACTATCCCACACATGACCTCGAGCTAGCAGCAGTTGTCTTTGCTTTGAAGCTATGGAGGCACTACTTGCTTGGCAACCGATGTGAGATCTTTTCTGACCACAAAAGTTTGAAGTATATCTTCACTCAGCCTGATCTCAACCTTCGGCAGAGGAGATGGATTGAAGCAATCAATGACTTTGATGTGACCATCAACTACACACCGGGCAAAGCTAATGTCATGGCAGATGCTCTCAGCCGTAAAGCTTATGTCAACAACCTCATGATGGAAGAACAACAACCTCTTTTGTGCAAGGAATTCCGTCAGCTCAACCTGGAAGTTGTGGAACAAGGGCATCTCTTGAACCTTCTGGCTACTCCTCTCTTGGAAGAAAAGATTCGCTCTCGTCAGCTGGGTGATCCGCACACAAGAAACATCATCTCTAAACTTGAGCTTCCGAAGTATGAGTCCTTCCACGTTGATGATCAAGGCACGCTTTTCTTCGACCACCGGATGTTTGTTCCAAACTACCCGGGTTTGAGAGACCAAGTTCTCAAGGAGGCGCATGATTCGGTTCTTTCTATCCATCCTGGCAGCACGAAGATGTACATGGACTTGAAAACACAGTATTGGTGGCCTGGTTTGAAACGATATTGTGCCAAGTAGCCAAGTATGTCTCGGAGTGTGATGTCTGCCGCAGAGTGAAAGCTGTCCATCAGAAACCTTTCGGTCTTCTACAGCCATTGAAACCTCCGGAATGGAAATGGGAGAAAGTAGAGATGGACATCATCATCGGTTTTCCAAGGTCGCAGAAGGGCAACAATGCAATCTTTGTTGTCATCGACAGGCTTTCTAAAGTGGCTCATTTCTTCCCCGTCAAGGAAACAATTTCTGGAATTCAGTTGGCTGAGCTCTATATCAACAGAATTGTCTCTCTGTATGGGGTTCCGCTTGAGATCAGTTCAGACCGTGGAAGCATCTTCACTTCCAAGTTCTGGGAAAGTTTCCAAAATGCTTTGGGAACAAAGTTGAACTTCAGCACTGCTTACCACCCTCAGTCGCAAGGACAAGTTGAAAGGATCAATCAGATTCTGGAGGATATGCTCCGGGCATGCGTCATCTCTTTTGGCATGAAGTGGGAGGAATGTCTGCCATATGCTGAATTCTCCTACAACAACAGCTTCCAGAAGAGTCCGAAGATGGCACCATTTGAGGCTCTCTATGGTCGCAAGTGCAGAACTCCGATTGGCTGGTCAGGTGCAGGGGAAAGAATCTGGTTTGGCCCTGACATTGTAACTCAAGCGGAGGAGAAGGTGCATATCATTCTTGAGAACCTGAAGATTGCTCAAAGTCGTCAGAAGAGCAACTATGACAGGAAGCACACGGACATGGTGTATGCCCCTGGTGATCTCGTGTACCTTCGTGTCACTCCCATGAAAGGCACACACCGCTTTCGTATCAAAGGAAAGCTGGCTCCTAGATACATCGGTCCATTCAAGATTCGTGGTAAAAGAGGAGAAGTTGCTTATGCCCTGGAGCTCCCGGAAAAACTCAAAGTCCATGATGTTTTCCACATCTCTCAGCTCAAGAAGTGCTTCAAAGATCCCGGCAGGACCGTGGATCATGAGCTAATCGATCTCCAAGAAGATCTGTCTTATCAAGAACACCCCACCAAAATCCTTGAGACCGCAGAAAGAAGGACTCGCAACAAGTCCATCAAGTTCTGCAAGGTGCAGTGGTCACACCATTCTGTTGATGAATCCACATGGGAGCGTGAAGATGAACTCCGTGCCAACCATCCTTCTCTCTTTGTGTCTTCTTCTTCTTCCTAGAATCTCGGGGCGAGATTCCTGTTTAGTGGGGGAGAGTTGTAGCATCCCAGTTGTCTAACACCTGTAATGCTACTTGTTCTAGTAATAAAAGGGCCACTTCCAATATATAATTGTTGCATCATCATCATATCATGCTCATGTCATCATGCCACCTTGCATTTGAGCATCATATAAAACCCCTTCTTGTTTGGTTCTTATCTCATGTGCATTATTAATTGTAGTTGCCTCTTGATATTGTATTTGGTTCTTGATAAATTGTTAAATGCCCAAGTTG
Organism: Avena sativa; assembly: GCA_916181665.1. Lineage (NCBI taxonomy): Eukaryota > Viridiplantae > Streptophyta > Magnoliopsida > Poales > Poaceae > Avena > Avena sativa. The sequence continues at coordinate 408,535,263 of OV702285.1, read as the reverse complement.
ATTTGGGGGCATATATCTTAATAACTCCACCACCTTTCTTTCACCACCTTATAATTCCACCATCCAATTAATATGAGCTTGGCATTTTATTTGAGTTTACCTCTAGCTCATGTTGGTTGGTTGGATTCCACCCATAATCTTTTGCTTGGTCTTTATTCCAATTTTGGAGATGCAAAATAATAATGCCATGAAATGACATTGTCTTCACAAGTATCAGCAGGGCATTAAATATTCTGCATGGGCCATGCAAGTACCATCTTGTGCTTGTCTTTGGTTTTATCTGGTTTTGGGATGGATCCTCTCTAGCCCTATCTTTTCTTTTGGTTTGGCCATGTTGATCATGCTTAAAACCCTAGCACCTCATCTCTCTCCCTCTCTTTTTCTTGTCTTGTTCTTGTTTGAGCTTGACTAGAGCAAGTTTGATCTTGACAAGTACCACTCCATCTATCCTACCCCTCTCTTAAATCTAAACCCTAAGCCACCCCATACCCTCTCTAACCTACACCCTACAACCCACCTAATCTAAAACCGAACCCTAAGTGTGTTTCTCTCTTTCTCTCCTCTCTAGCTAACCTAGCATGGCCACATGTTTGCCATGCCCTAGCTCACCACCCCTCTCTTACCCCCCCTCTCTCTACCTTGCTGGACCCACCTAGCTACCCCCAACCCTAACCCTAGCCGAGCCATGCCCCCTCTTTCTCCTACCCTAGCTCCAACCCTACCCCAGCCCGAGCCTCCTCTCTCTCTGCATGGTGAGCCCCACCCGAACCTGGCTTGCCCTGCCCCACCTGCCAGCCTCACTCTCCCCTTCCCAGCCCTGCCGCGCCACCCCTGGCCCCATGCCATGCACGTGAGGAGATAAAAGGTGGCACCGAGGCCACCTTCCCCTCCCCCACGCAAGCCCCACCTACCCCGTTCTTATCTACACCCAGCACCCCTCTGATCCCCCAGATCTGCTCAGGGCTTCGCCCTTTTTCTTCCCTTCCTCTCCTCGCCATCTACCTCGCCTCACCGTCCACCGCCAGTCTACCCCTGCCCCCCATCTACCTAGCCGGTGTCGTGGAAGCTGCGGGCGTCGAGGAAGCCACGGAGGCCCCCTGCATCGCCCTGGTTCCATCGCCAAGGAGGAGGAGAGCAGGAGCCGCCGGAACCAGCGCCGCGCCGCCCGACAAACCCTAGCGCCAGCTCGTCTGCGTCCTCGTCGCTCCTCTGCGCCCCGACCCGATCCGAGCACGCCACCGAGCCCGCGGTGAGCCCCTAGCCCTCCCAGACATCCCCCCGTTCTTAGTCGCTTCCTGGTTGCGGCGATCATTTTGTCGAGCGGCCTCCGCGCGCCAGAGTTCGCGAGCGTCTGCCGCTAACACGCGCCACATAGCCCTATCTAGCACGCGCCCATCTCTCCGTCACCTAGCCCCAGCCACCGCAGTGGTAGCCGCGTCTGCGCGCGCGCCCCAGATCCCTGGATCGAACCCCCACCGCGCCGCGCGCGTCGCGCGAGCGCCTGTCGTGTGCTCTGTCAGGTTCAGAGGAAGAGAAATAGTGCGCCAGGGTCTCTTTGCAAAACCCCCCCTCTTTTGTTTTGTCAACCCGCGGTCCAGCCCAGGCCCACTGGCAGCGTCGGGGAGCTTTTTCTAAAAAGGCTCCCAGGTTTCCTGTGTTTCCACCCGCGGTCCTTCTCCCTCTCAGCCACTGGCGTGTGGGTCCAGGTGCGCCTGTCCCCACCTGTCCGTGACCAGGGTTGGATTAGCCTGGGTGTTAAAACTTTTTGCAGAAACTGTTTAAATTCAAACCTATTTAAAATTGATTCAAATTCAAATTCAAATCAGTTTTAAAATAACTTTTCAAATATTAATCCAAATAATACAAACAATATATGTTTCTGAACCAGAAAAATGTAAGAAATTCAAATATGCCATTCAAATTGCCTTTTGCACATTTAAAATTCCAAGTTGAATTAAATTACCACAAATGCCACTGGAATTTAAATAATTAATAACTTTTGATTTATAACTCCGAATTTAACAAATGATATGTCTAAAATGATCAGCTCGACGAGACCTTTCTGTTTATGCTATCCATGACTTCAATTGCAGCATGCATCATATAAATATAAAGTATACAGCAACTATTATGACAATAAAATGTGGCCAAACCTTAATAAAATGACTTATTCTTGTGCTCTACACCTCACCCATGCCATGATACTTTATTGCCATGCAACTTGTGCATCATTCATCATGGCATGATTGTTTGCTTGACGCATCTTATTCATATGCTTGTGCTCTATATTCATGTTGGCCTTGTTTGTTTGGTTTTTCTCGGATAGACACTGAGCAGGGGATTTATCAAGAGAACCAGGAGCACTACCCAGATCCGTCTCTCGCTTCCACCGAGCTGCCAGGCAAGCACTACCACATGCTTGCATACATACAGTACCTGTCGCCTCTATCTTATTCTTGCATCATTTAGTCGCGATTGCATTAAACTGAATCCCAAGTATTGCATAGCCTTTACTTTTAAACCCCACCAAGCCTGTACCTCCATCCCATGAGCCATTACTACAGGAGTTGTTTGAGCCATGCGAGTCGTAGAACAGCATGTGTAGGGTTTGTGAGTGTCTGATGGATAACGAGGTACCTAAACAACTTAACCTGAGTAGTAATGGGACAACTAATGAAAGTGGCACCGGTGAGCAATATCTGCTATTTGGTTTTTCCTGCTCACTTGTGTCCCGTAAGACCCCGAGTACTTGATTCATGTTCCAAGATTTATCGTGCTATCCACATCCGGGAGGTATATGGGACCCCCCTGAGCCAGAGCTTGATTCCGTCTTATTTCTTGGGGCCACAAACTAGTTTGAGGTTTTATTTACGATCCTGTACTTATGCCATGCTTTACTGCTTTATTTACGATTGTGCGATGTATAGCACACTGTACTGTTTAGGATCGGGACACGTTTTCGCGGTGTCGACAAGCCCAGTTTTGGGTTCCCAGTCGCTCACAGCCATCCACCCAAACCTTGAGTCCGTCTCGGAGCTAGCTTACTTCGTTGCGGGTCTACTTTAAGGGGTGGCCCCCTAAAATATTTCTGAATCCTGTGATTGCTTTGTCGTGAAAGCCTCGTTGGGTTTTGATTTGGTTTTTCCGAGGTTGATCGAGTGTGTGTTGCTATTGGTGCACCCCGGCCGGGTAAAACTTTCTGAAAGCCGTGTCCGCGGTTATGGACGACTTGGAGCACAGTTTCTCGACCATAGACAAGCATAAATAAAGTACCGCTTTTAACTTGACTAAGTAATTGACTAGTAAATAGTGCAACACTCATGGAATGGTTAATAAAATTGCCAACGGATGGGGGGGGGGGTTGTTCGTCCGCTTCCTCGTCGGTAAGCGAGGAGGAGGATGGATCTGGTGATATTACTGTTATAACTGTTGTCTTCAATTCACGGACATCCTTCTATCTTTGGTTAGGCGGATGGTTAGCGTTTATCTATAGAACTGCTAGAGTTTATCTTTTGCTGCAATTGCGTCAACCCAGGTTGTGTCCCCTTTAGAGGCATAAAGACTCGCTGAGTACCCTTAGGGTCTCACACGATAAATTATTGGTTCAGATGAACAGGTACCCTCGCAGGACGGATACTGGGTTGAAGAGGCTGATGATGTGGGCAACGATCGTTCGGTGTAGAGATTCCGGGAACGGGGATCCGTGAGATCTGTGGGCGGGATGTGCTTATTTCCATGGCATATTATGCCGATTTGCTTCTTATCCGTACTCGGACTTGTTTTGCCGCTTCCGCTTGATACTCTGATGTGTGTTGTATGAGGAGTTATCCTAAACTATAGATTTATTCAGGATATTTGAATCTTGCCGTATGGCGTTGCTATATTTCCTTTATTTCTAGATGGTATGGCTCTGATGTACTCTTGTATGGTGGCTTGCATACATACTCATTTGTGTATGTAGTTGATCCCTTCGCCTGCCGATTACGCCGCCCGTACAGGTCCCGTTGAGTTGGAAGTGGTTGGGACGGCCGAAAGGTCTACCCGTGAGTGGCTTTTGGGGCCCCACCGTACTATTTCAACCACTACCGCTCATCCAGGCTTGTATCTAGGAGCGTAATTCACCGAGGTAGTTACAAAAGCCACCCAGGAACAAAGGGATTTGAGGTGCCAAATGTTAAGAAGCTTCTAGTGCAGCCACATGGCATTATGGGCTCTGCCTGGATCATATAGGTTTCAATAACTTAGCCATTTGGACAGTTGGTGGTAGTGGGATGATAGGTTGGAACGCGTCCATTAGGTCTAAGGGAAGGCTTCTGAAAGGTCCTGTCTTGGTGAAAATCAAGTCTTGTGGGGAAAGTGCACAACCTCTGCAGATGGAAGAATCTAAGTACTTAGCCATGTCCCTGGTATTGGACAATTTGAGCATCAAGACATGGAAGCTATCAAGAATCTCCTCATCCCAATTTTCTAAGTTAAAACTTGTGGTTGAACAAGGGTGAAGGTTCACCGATTTCTATTGGTGGTTCCTTGGGGAAGTTTTGTCAAAGAAAACTTAGTGATTTCAACTAATAGGTAAAACCTATTTTGAGCAAAGCAAACCTAAGCTACACTTAGGCAAATTCATGTAGTAACTAGATGCTAATATCTTACTAAGGTATCACTTGCCAATACTATTCCAATGTATTGACCCACTCTGGCTGTAACTTGTGATGTTGCAGGTTACTTTGGTGATGATTAGGGGTTATGAGTCTACACTCAACATGCTTGCCTGTGGCACATGAAGATGAAGACTTTATTTATATTGTTATGAATGAACTCTTGTATTAGGCCTATGGCCATGGAGTTGTAAAAGACTATGCTATCTCTGGAATGACGATGTAATAATGACCTTTGTTTCTGTGTACTTCATCTTAAACTGTGGATGCTAGCAATTGATCCAGGGACTAGCATTGCAATCACATGGATCCTTACCTGTAGGATTATGACCCTAGGATTGGATTAGAAACCACTAAGGAAAATTTTTTCAACAATTTCCACACTTGTCTTTTTCTTCTCGTAAAATTTTATAATCTTCCTTTTCATCTCTATTTGTAGATGAACTCCATCAACGAAGCTGTGAGGAAGGGACCACTCATGACTATGACCTTGGAGTGTGAGACAGAATTCCCCAAGGCTCTCAAGGACCTCATGGTTGCCGTCGGAATACATGGTGCAGCTGTGTACAAAGGTTTTCCCGTGATGGATGAAGGAGTGGAGTACTGGTGGGTGCAACTTCACTTGTACAAAAACAAGGAAGACAACCACAAGGAATCAGGATTCTGCATGGTCACCAACTCCGTGATGCACACCACATTCTTTGACTCTGCAAGAGATGCAGCTTGGAAGGCCATCAAGGAGCTTGGTGATAGACTCAAGTGCAGAATGCTTAATACCCAAAATGACATTGGGGAAGAAAAGAAGCATACCCAAGAGTTGGCAGCTACCAACCAACGTTTAAGAGAGGACATCATAGACTTAGAAATGGAGTCATGTGATCAGGATCGACAGATTGCCTCTAGGGATGCCCTGTTAGATAACTTGGCAAGTGAGATGGGATTGTAATGTACTTCGCTAGTTGGACCACCACACTTATCGTTTTTATTTCCAAAAAATTGTCTAAGATTAAGTTGAACCTTGGATGCTTGTAATGGATTTATGTATGCCATGATTTGTGTGTTTGCTATGAAAAATATGCTTGTGTTATTTGAATTGTGATTTTTTCTCTATTTGATGTTGATTCTAATTTTTCTATATCTTATAAAATAGATACCTAATGTTACTATCAGCACGGCTGAAGAGTTCAAGGGAACTCATTTTGGCACTCGTCTTATTGAGCTCACTAGTGTGATCAATCTTCCGCTCCCTAGCATCATGATGCTTCCCCTCACCAAGTTTGAGAGGAAGGACCTTTGAGGCTTCAAAGTTACTCAGCCAGGACGCCAGACTGAGCTAGCCACGGAGGTTATCACCTTCAAGCTTATGCATGACGATAGGGAGAGAGGCCTAGAGGTAGTCATGCAAGATTTACTTGGGCGTCTGTTAGGGAGGAACTCTCGGGAGCTTAGAGGTACTCACTTTCACGCTTTCGGAAGACGCGACGAGGATGGTGAGGCTATTGAGTTCGAGGATGCTGCTAGAGAGACAGCAGAGCCGCTTCGTCTGTACCTTCAGGACCTAGAGGTTCTACTTAGGCACCTAGATACTGATAGGACCAACGTCATGCTTAGCAATGAAGAGCTGCAGGTGCAGCTTCGTGAGAAGGACAAGCTCTTCACGGAGCAAGACGAGATAGTCAAGGAAATGGAGGCTAAGTTTGAGAGACAGGACAGGAAGTTCAAGAGCCAAGAGAAAAGAGTCCAAGATAGGAACAAGAGGATTCGAGAGATGAATGCAGAACTAGAGGCCAAGGACTTCGAGCTCGAGCATCAGCAGGGTGTGATTGAGAGACTTCGTTCGCAGAAGAGGGCTCTCAAAGCCAAGATAGATGCCTTGACTACCAATGTCGAGGAATACAAGACCGCTATGGAGAATGCAGGTCTTACACTTGTTGACGAGGAGGTTGATGAAGAGGAGTAGTGATGACTACTCATTTATCTTTCATTTACCATGCTTATGATTATTGTGTTTTCTTTTCAAACTTGTTGTTTATGTCGTTGAACTTTATGTTATTTTAATGCCTGTTTGGTGATTGTCTATGTGATGTATTATGCATGTTAAGCATCTATGGGTATCTCATTCTTATCATTATTGAAAACCACAGATGCCTCCTCGACGTGCCAACCCCAACCCAAACAACAACAATGTCACCCCTGAGATGCAGCAGCTGATGACAGCACAGGCACAGCTGATGCAGATGATGACCACTTTCATGCAGAATCAGAACAACAACAACAATAACAACAACAACAATCAGAACAATCCACCAGGATTTGACATGCTCACCAGATTCCTAAGACTGAGGCCTGCAAAGTTCTCAGGAATGACTGATTCCATGGTGGCCAATGATTGGCTACGTTCGGTGAACAAAGATTTGGTGACTGTCGGCTGTACCGATGAGGAGAAAGTCAGGTTTGCAGCACACCTGTTGGAAGAACCAGCAACTACTTGGTGGGATAACTTCTAGATCACCACTACCATTGAGGATGTGACATGGTGTAACATCCCAAAAATATTAAACTAGAATCATCAAACTCTAATCACCAAAATTAGGGTTAACAAAAACTTTTCCAATTAAAAATATGAAAGCATTCATATGTGTGTGTATTGAAATTTGGATTCTTTTGAATTGCCATGATTATGTGTTTATTTTCTTGTAAAATGATTCTTAGGTGAAATAAACATCATCTAAACAATCCCCACACTTTTCCCAAAGACAAATAAATCAAAACAAACAACTTAAGTGAATGGTCAGTTTTGCCAATTTAACTCCCATGCCTACTTTGGCTATCTCTAACTTTCAGAACTTAACAGAAACATGTATGGATCTTTGCACCCCTTGATAGTACTCATAACAAGGTATCAAGGCCCACTTTGTGATCATCCAAAAACATTTAAATGCATAGTTTAAATGATAGTTTAAAATTGAATCTATATCATACGGGAAGATCCCACTTTTTCAAAAACCACTCAAACAAGCTCAACTTTCAAAACCCAAGCATCTACAGACTCACTAGCACACCCACCAAAAATCTTTTCAAAATTCAAAACATGAATTCATGCGGCTATTTCATCAAACACCTTGCAGATACAAATCAAACAAAATCAAAACACTATAGTGTGCAGTGATTCTGGCCTAACTTGTTCTCTCTCTGGACACCACTAGCCTTAGTAGATCATCTAACAACCTTAACTAATCTCTAGCACCACTTTAAGCTAGCCATTGTCATCAATGGTGAACAACCCTAGTGCACCATTGCCACCCCATAATCGACAGCAAGCTACAAGTAGCACTAGCCTCGCCAACCTTGTCTGGGAGGAAGCTAGCACCCCACCGCCACTCCCTGTCCCAGCCGCGAGCGATGCCAGCCCCTGGACCACACGCACAGAGCATGCCAACCTTCTCTGCAACCAGATGAGAGCGCACCCCGTGCGCCACGCTCGACAGATGACACAGACTGCGCGCCGCCCTCGCTTCGTGCACGCATGATCACCACTGTCCTAGCAACCCCGCAGACACGCCCGTTCGCCGCCGCGCGAACCACGCGCGCTGTGCGCCATTAAAACTCCCGTCGGGCACGCTTAGAGCACCCAGCGTTCTGACCGATCAGCACCGCCCCACGCCTAGCCACCACCCCGTTGAGCTTCACCAGTGAGCACATCACCGCCCCCTACCGTCGCCCACGCCGATAGCCCTCTGTGCCGTCGACCACAACGAGCCCAGCTTGCGTCCGTCTGTCCCCTCTTGCCACTATAAATATAGGCATCCCCCGCTCGAATTCTTCACACCACCTCACTCTCCTCACCTCACTGATTGTTCCACGCCATTCCCGGAGCAAGGCGAGCAGCGCATCGCCGGAATTGCGCCGGAGCAGGACGCCTCTGGAGAAGAAGGGCGCCGTCAATTTCGTCCACCCAGGAGGAGCTGCCGGTACCAGGAGGTTCGCCGTCGTCGACTTCGTCGTTCGCCCGCATCGCCGACCTTCGCCTGAGCCTCGGTGAGCCATCCATGACCCCCACTGAGCCGCTAGGGTTCGAGCTCGCCGGCGACTAGTTCATCATCGACGATGACCCTCAGCCGTCGATCTTACTTCTAATCCAACGCCCCACATCGCCCCGTACCGCTTCGCATGTTAAGAGTCGCTGACCAGTAGACCCCCCCTGTCAGTTGCGCCCCGCGCCACGGAGTGACACTAGGCCGGCCCGTTAACCTTTCCCGCGCAGCCCACCTATTTGAATTTAGTTTTTTCTATTTAAGTTCAAACATAGTTCTGTACCTAGTTTCAAAAATCAACCCAGCTCGATTCAGTGAACCAAACTGAATGAACCAATTTTGTTAGAAATATTTTTAAATGCTTAATCCAAGCCCATTGGATTCAAATCATTTGGATCTATAGATCAACCTTGGTAAAAATAACAAGGCAGAAGCTTTTCTGCATTCAAATATTTTTCAAATTTAAACTATAATAGCTTTTGAGATGATTCCCACTCTCAAAAATCACATTTGATCATACCTTTAAGAATATATAAAAACATATGGGTTTACTTACAGAAATAATGTTCAAGTAATAAAAGAATGCCACATAGGCATTTCTAGTCACTTTATTAGTTGAAATAAAAGGTTAAATCTTATTAAATTGTGACACCACTTTAAATCACATTCCCATATACTGAAATATGTGGTGATGACATGTGTCAACATGATCCCTTGTTTGGTTTGGAGAATATTAAATCTTAAGTAGTTTTTCAATGAGTAGAAATTACTTTGCTAAAAATAAATAACTACGACAAATGCTTTTGTGCTATTAATAATGATGCTAGTTCATCTATAGAACCCTTGTGTGGGATGATTAAAAGTAGTTAAGTATTGTTTGGTGATTGTGTACCTCGTATTTATTCATAGACGCTAGTATCGACCAAGGATACGAGGAGGAAGGAGGATACTACGAAGAAGAAACCGAGGAGAACTTCAACCACTGCTCTGCACAAGGCAAGCCAATACTTGCAAGCTATTAACTTAGCAAGCTTATACTGATACTGATGCAAGCCTAATACTACTAGTTGATTGTGCAAGCTAACCCTTGCAAGATACTCTACTTATACAAGCTAATACTGCTTGTTACCATGCCAACTATATGCCTTAAGCATATGTGATCATACCCACCTGATAAACGAATCCTAGTTTTACTTGCAAGCTTCTACTTTATTTCTTTATCAAAGCTCTTACTTAGAGTTTACTTGAGTAAACTGTAGATACTAGAAAGATAATTGAAGGTTGCATAAAGAGCATAAAATTTGGCCTAAGCTCGATAATCTTGATGTCATCCCGAGGCATGAGATTGAAATTAGTTAAACCCCACTAGTTTACCACCCTTCATTAGTATTCACTCCCATTTGTAGATGCTTGTAGTGACCTTGGATCGATAAGGATCCTAAGTCCCTGTGATTTAACAAGCTAGTCCCTGGATCAATAGCTAGCACTCACAGTCGATGAAATATCATGTAAAACACAAAGTCTTTATTACACGGAGAATCCAGAGTATAAATTTATTACAAATTTGCTTAGCATAAGGCTAGCTCAAATAGTAGCGGAAACATAAAAGCAACTTGAATCCATCAACGCCCCAGGCTTGTCGAGTGTAGACTCGTGATCCCTACGCACCTTTCAATCTTCGGATTCTGCACATAAGACGTGCAGCCAACAAGTTGGGTCAATACTTTGAATGTATTGGCAAATTTACACCAAGGATAGAAAATACTATCTCTACATGCAAGGCTAATTAGGTTGTAGAGTTCTTTTGCTCAAAGCTAGTTTTATTAAGTAGAAAGAAGAAGAGAAGATTTTCCCTACTTTGTAAACATTTTCTTAGATAAAATAAGGTCGAATGGCACACGAGGATATTACTCACCAAGTGTCGAAACAACCAAACACTTGGATATTACGCACCAAGTGACACTTGGATATTACACACCAAGTTCCCAAAATTCCACCCATTGGCGATATTATGCACGCCATGGGTTTTCAAAACTTTGTTTTAGAAATGAGAGAGGAAGATCCTTTAGAGGCTCCATCATTCAGATGCTCAATGTTGTTCTGTTTCCGTGAACACGGCTGATCGATCAGATTGCAATACTCTCCAGAGTTTGTGCACTTTACCCACAATCCACGATCAAGTCCTTTTTACTGACAAGACCATGGCGAGGCTTTCCCTTAGTAGCCTATCTACCTTCCGGATCCAACCGTGCCAAGAACCTCCAAATGTTGGTACCTAGGTGAGGTTTCCCACTAAGTACTAGGCCAAGATAGAGCCCATAATGTATTGTGGTTGCACTAGAAGCTTCTGAATTCTGAAACATGACAGACTTGTTTGATTCCTGGGCCGCCGTCCTCCACCAAAATCTCACTCGTTGACCCAACAACCATTCCTCCCAGAAGAAAACTTAGTTTTATTTTGAAGTGGATTTGAGAAGAAAAGTTTGCTCTAGAGAGCCTTTATACTTAGAAAAATTCTTTGTCTTTTGAACCCCCCAACGGTACTTTGTATATATAGCATAGCAAGCAATACTTAGCAAAAACAGGGGTAACCTACTAGGAGGGAAAATCCTTAGTACAGAGCTACTCATGGCATACTACAAAATCATCGCACTTGCAAAATAATACTAAGGAAAAATTCTACTAGAACATCCTACACATGCATACTACAGAATTTTGAAGAGCACATGCATAGAATCAAAACTGGGACAAAATTATGAACAAGTGGTGTAACTTGCCTTGATCCGAGCAGCACTCTACACAATAGCACTCCTTAGCGCACTCCGAACAATCTAACGAATCACAAACATAGATCTGATCACAACTTGCTCAAAACATGTCACAGAGATAATCATGCATGCATGCAACATGGTATTTTATGCAAGATTGGTTTTCTAAATAGACCAAGGTAGCATAATTGGATTGCAATAGTGTCAAGGGTTTTACTAGGATTGATTTCCCATAGGTTTAAATCTATTTGGGTCACTAATATAATTCATAGGATTAATAGGAGATCCAACCATCTAATTAGCCCCAAATTAGATCTAATGATCTTAAGCAAAGTTTTATAATTTTGTCCAGTAGGTATTGCAGAAACAAAGTCAACGCAACAAGAATCAACTAAAACAGAGTTCTAATTATTTTTCTACGAATTAAATACTCCAATCTAATGATTAGACAACCCTACTGTAAACTTGGAATTTTATTGCAGATCTGGGTTCTACATAAAATTATGAATCCAACTGTATATTATAAGCTAAATTTGTCCAAATATTTAATTTGATATTATTTTCGCAATATTTAACTCAAATCTGCTAAATTGAACCGAACTAGTCTAACCCTAACTCGAAACGCGCCAAGTGGCAGCGCCTGATTGGCTCCAGCTAGACGATGCAGCGCTGAAGCGTGCGGCCACGTGGCATGCCGTGACTCGCCGATACCCCTTCGGTAAAACTTCTAATCTAACCCGTTCAATCTCGATCCGACGGACAGGAGAGGCGGCGGTGACTTACAGGGTGCGACGGCGGCGCTGGGCGGCGGTGGCGTCGGTGATGATGGTCGGCGACGCTCTGGTGGCTCCCCGAGGTGGCGGTGTGGTCGACGGGGCGCGTCTGGTCGTCGCGGTCACGACCACTCCCTCGAACGGTCTCCTCGCTTCCTCCTCCGACTGCAGTGCTCCGGCGTTCCTCCTCGTCCCTGGCGGCGCTCTAGCGAGCAATTGGCAGCGTCTCGGCGGGGTTTGTGCTAGGGTTTTTGAGGGCAACGATTGGCGAGGGGGGGGGTCGGCTTATATATCCCCAAGACTTGGGAGAGGGGGTGGCCGAATCTTGTTAGGATCGGGCTTATCCCGACGCGGCAGCGCCGTGTTCGTCGTGGTCTCTGGGAAGGAGGCGATGGGGACGGGTCCCACGTGTCGGTGGCGGAGGGGGGGGGGGGGTTGTGGGCCGGCGCTGCTAGCTGGGCCTCTGGCGACGCGGTGCGGCTGCTGTGGCTGGTGGCAGTAGATAGCTCACGGGCCGGCTTAACTGGCCCGTTTAGGCTAGTTAGGTTTTTTTTATACCTTGCTTTTATTAATTTCTGTTTTACTAAATCTTAAAATAACTTTTGCACATAAAGTCCAAAAATGATGAAACCAACTTCTAAATTTTTGTAAAAATAAGGTGGTCATCTTAGAACCATAGTTTAATGTTTTTACATAGTTTTTAGAAGGGTCAAGCTTGACTACAACAATAATGCTTACATATGGAAATCTTTATTAGGGTTTTGATAGGTTTAGGTGTTAGGATTTTGTTGTAAAATTTATTTGTAGGATGCAATGATGCAAGGATTATGCATGCTTCTAGTAATCATCTTAATATAAAATCTGGGATTTTACAATGCTAGTGCTAAGCATAAAAACATGATCAACTTTAGATGGGAATACTTGGTGAAAATGGTTATGAAAACCTTGGAATGATGGATCATTCTATTGAGATGTTTTGACATGTTTTTCCGAACACCAGATGATTTTGGTGATGAAAATGTTGAGGCATGAGCCTTAGCCCTTTATAAAACTGATGGTTGTCTGGATGCGATACCATTCCAATGTTACCGTACAACCACAATACCCGAGAAATGGGTAGGGCTTGACTGCAAACTTATATACCTTAGTATTGGTTCCCTCACGGCCAAGGTCTGAGATGAGGCTGCCTTGTGAAGATTGTCCACCTGTGCAGTACCCAAGATGTCAGTTGGTCATGGTTGGGAGGCCAAACTCACAGGAGAGGTGCTTATACTAGGGCGTGTAATTGAAAGGTTAGGATTGATTATCCGCATACTGAGTATGGTGAATTCACGATTTTTTCCTGACGGATGTATCGAATGTTGTGGTGAAAGTGTACAATCTCTTCGAATAGTCGTGTCCGCGGTTATGGATAGTTGGAGTGGCCATACTGTTCCCCCGTCAGATGTTTTCAAAATGACTTGTGAAATGAATTGAGATTTTGACTTGACCACAACAGAGTTGTGATATGAAATACAAGTTCCCACTTAGGTGTTATAAAACTTCAACTAGCATTCTTTGCTTCTGAACTTAGTAGAGGTAAATCTGGCTTTTTGCAAAACAACCCTAGAGCTTAGTGTCCTATTACAAAAACCCCTTTCACTAGTTAGTATTAGTTTGCGAGTACTTAAAGAGTACTCATGGCTTTGTCCCTGGCTATTCCCGTGGCCAGACTATGAAGAGGAGTACCAGGAGGATGGACCCTAGGAAGGTTACGACAACTAGGATCATATCCCATCGTCAGCATTGCCTGTGACCCCGAAGATGGAGCTTCGCCTACGCTACCGTTATTATTACGTTATTCCACTGCTTGAGTTGTATTAAGAACTGGATCATGAGATCCTTATTTGTGTAACACCTTATGTATGGTTTTTAATGGATGATGTACTGTGGTATCCAATTTTGTTATGTCACGAAAAATGGTAATCTTGGGATTGCGATGTATGGCATAACAGGCATCTAGGATTAAAAATCCGGGTGTTGACACATGGGCTATCTTTGAAGATGGTTTCCGTACTGCTCACATATCATCCGGAGTGATGAGTTTGAAGAAGAAGGAGTTTCATAACCTGAAGCAGCGCCACCGCAGTGTGGCTGAATATATTGAGGAGTTCAACAATCTGGCGCGTTATGCACCGGATAAAGTGGATACCGATGCCAAGAGGAAAGAGAAGTTCCTCGAAGGACTGAACGATGAACTGAATTTGCAGCTATCTGTTGCCTATGTCCCCACCTACCAGTCCCTTTGTGACAAGGCTACCATCTTGGAGAACAAGATGAAACAAGTTGAAAGCAGAAAGAGGAAGCACAACTCTAACAAGCATAACTCGGGATCGTCTCACAAGCGTTCCCATCATGATAATAGTGGGAGTTCTGGATCCCAAAAACATGGGAAATACAACAACCACCACAGACACAACCTCCATCATGATAACAAGAATCACCGTAGTCATGATAATGACAAGTACAAGAACCACAAAGGTGGACACAAGAGTCACCACAGTTGAAGTGGTAGTGGAAGCCAGCCTGTCAAGAAGGATCTCAGTCAGGTTGAATGCTTCAAGTGTACGAAGATGGGGCATTATGCAAATGAGTGCCCAGAAAAGAAAGTTGAAGGACCCAACAAGCCCAACCCTTTCCAGAAGGGACAGGTGAACCACATCAATGTGGAAGAGATCTATGAGGAACCTGGTGCTGTGGCTGGTAAGTTCAAACTCAATTCTGTTCCAGCACTTGTTCTTTTTGATACTGGTGCATCGCATTCATTCATATCAAGAGAATTTGTTGAAAGAAATGAACTTCCAGATGAAACTATTGGGTGTCCTATAAAAGTAAGTTCTCCTGGTGGAGAAATGATAGTGAACTCAGGATGTCATGACCTAGTCATAGAGTTTGGGAAGTATAAGTTTCCCGTTAATATGATAATCCTAAATTCCCAAGGATTGGATGTCATTTTGGGAATGGACTGGATGACTAAGCACAAGGGAGTGCTAGATTGTTCCAATCATACTGTCACACTCACAACCCCAGATAATAAATGGATTAGATTCAAGACTAACTCTGAATCAAAAGGGAGTAAGCTAAATTCTCTTATGGGGGTTAGCATAGATAGTGTGCCAATTGTGAGTGAATATCCGGATGTTTTTCCGGAAGAATTGCCGGGAATGCCACCAGATAGAGATGTGGAATTCCTGATTGATTTGCTGCTAGGATCAGGACCAATAGCAAAGAGAACTTACAAGATGTCAGTTGATGAGTTGAAAGAACTCAAGAAACAACTTGGAGAACAGTTGCAGAAAGGGTTTATTCAACCAAGTTCTTCATCTTGGGGAGCACCAGTCTTGTTTGTGGAAAAGAAGGATATAAGTCAAAGGTTATGAATAGATTATGGTTCACTCAATGAGGTGACTATTAAGAACAAATATCCTTTGCCCATATTTAATGACTTGTTTGATCAGCTAGAAGGAGCCTGTGTGTTCTCAAAGATTGATCTCCGGTCAGGTTATTTTCAGCTTAAGATAAGGGAACATGACATACCTAAGACAACTTTCATAACCTTACTTCATGAATATACACGGTGTTTGAGATTGTATGAGTATACAGTGATGCCATTTGGTTTGACCAATGCACCAGCTTACTTCATGAATATGATGAACACGGTGTTTATGGAGTTCCTTGACAAGTTTGTTGTCGTTTTCATTGATGACATTTTGATCTACTCCAAGAGCAAATAAGAGCATGAAGGACATTTGCGTTTGATACTTGAGAAGCTTACAGAGCATAAGCTGTATGCCAAATTCAGCAAATGTGAATTCTGGCTAAATGAAGTTGGATTTCTTGGACACGTTGTGTCAGGAGATGGTGTAGCAGTTGATCCCGCAAAAGTGTCAACTGTAACTAAATGGGAATCTCCTAAGTCAGTAAAGGAAGTTTGTAGTTTCCTTGGCTTGGAAGGATACTACAGAAGATTCATTGACAATTTCTCCAAGGTAGCTAAGCCAATGATGGAGCTACTAAAGAAAGACAAGAAGTTTGCTTGGTCTGAAGGATGTGAACTCAGTTTCCAAGAATTGAAAAAGAGACTAGTGACAGCACCAGTCCTATGTCTACCAGATTTGGAGAAAGATTTCCAAGTGTATTGTGATGCATGTCAGCATGGATTAGGTGCAGTTCTAATGCAGGAAGGAAAAGTTGTGGCCTATGCCTCGAGACAACTCAAAACTCATGAGGTAAATTACCCTACTCATGATTTGGAATTAGCCTCTGTTGTCCATGCACTCAAAACATGGAGACATTATCTTTTGGGAAAGCGATGTGAAGTGTTCACGGATCACAAAAGTTGGAAGTATATCTTCACTCAGAAAGAAATCAACATGAGACAAAGAAGATGGCTAGAACTCATCAAGGACTATGACTTGAGTTTGCCATACCAGCCCGGTAAAGCAAATGTTGTAGCAGATGCTCTAAGCCGTAAGGTATTTGTGAATGGCCTTACTAAGGTAGAGTTGCCAGATGATCTGTGTGCCCAATTTAGATACCTTAGATTGGAGATTGTGCCTGAGGGACATCTCATGTCATTGGATGTTCAACCCACATTGTTGAACAAGATCAAGGAAGCCCAAAAGACGGACAAGGAAATAGAAGAGATTAAGGAAAAGATTGGCAAGGGAAAAGCCAAAAGATTCCATGAAGACGAACATGGTACTTTATGGTATGGAAAACGTATCCGCGTTCCGCAAGATCCAGAACTTCGGAAACTAATTTTACAGGAAGCACACAACTCACCATATTCCATTCATCCGGGTAACACCAAAATGTACATGGATATGAAGGAAAGATTTTGGTGGAATAATCTCAAGAAGGACATCGCCGAACATATTGCTTTGTGTGATGTATGTAGTAGGGTGAAAGCGGAACATTAGAAACCAGCAGGATTGCTACAACCACTACCTATTCCTGATTGGAAGTGGGACAAGATTGGCATGGACTTCATCACCGGATTGCCAAGGACCAGGTCAGGATATGATTCTATTTGGGTAGTAGTGGATCGTCTAACTAAAGTGGCTCATTTCATACCCGTGAAGACAACCTACACAAGTGCTAAGTTGGCCAAGATCTATATGAATAGGATTGTATGTCTGCATGGAGTACCCAAGAGTATTGTGTCTGATAGGGGAACTCAGTTCACTTCTCATTTTTGGAGGCAATTACATGAATCATTGGGAACCAGATTGGAATTCAGCACTGCTTTTCATCCTCAGACTGATGGACAGACAGAAAGGACCAACCAGATTCTAGAAGATATGTTCAGCGCATGTGCCCTAGACTATGGAGCTAGTTGGGATGAAAGTCTACCTTATGCAGAATTCTCTTACAATAACAGCTATCAAGCCAGTATTGAGATGGCACCGTTTGAGTTTCTCTATGGGAGAAAGTGTACTACCCCATTGCTATGGAATGGTGTGGGAGAAAGGAACTTGTTTGGACCAGAACTAATCAAGGAGGCTGACGAGAAAGTCAAGCTAGGAAAGGACATATTGAAGATAGCACAGTCCCGACAAAAGAGCTACGCAGATCCTAAGTGTAGAGAAGTCACCTATGAAGTGGGTGATAGAGCTTATCTTAGAGTGTCACCACTTCGTGGAGTGAAGAGATTTGGAGTCAAAGGAAAATTGGCCACAAGATATGTTGGACCGTTCAAGATTCTGAGTCGTAAAGGAGAAGTAGCTTATGAGATTGAATTGCCAGAATCATTGTCTGCAGTTCACAATGTGTTTCATGCGAGTCAGCTAAAGAAATGCCATCCAGAGATGGAAGAGAGTTCTTTGAAGGATATTATACCTTTGGAGGAGGTCCAATTGGAAAGTGATCTCACTTATGAGGAAAAACCCATCAAGATTCTTGGGACTGCACAAAGAGTTACTGGGACTAAGACTATCAAATTCTGCAAAGTTCAATGGAACCATCATTCCGAAAAAGAAGCAACATGGGAAAGAGAAGATGATCTTCATAAAGACCACCCTCACCTATTTGCTAGCCAATCCGAATCTCGAGGGCGAGATTCACCTTAAGGGGGTTAGATTTGTAACATCCCTAAAATCCTGTTTCCAAAGCTTGCATATCATTCATGCATTCATAATCATTTTAGGATCTTTTGCAAAGTCATTACAAAAACAGAAGCATTTTGAATGCCTATTATTTTATGTAAGCAAGGCATTGATCCAATGCTACTCTCTTATGAGAGATTGTTTGTTTTAAACCAAAGATGTTTGTTCATGAGTTTTTTTGATAAATTCCAAAGCTTGGACAAAAATTTCAAAACAAAGAAACAAATTTAAACCATTTCTTTGTCTTTATTAAGCAATGGGTAAAAACATTGTTTATTTTAAAATTCCAAAGTGCCAAATTATTTTAAAGTATACAACATTGTTCTGCAACTAAATGTGTACAATTTTCACTTTACAAAAATCCAGAAGTGGTTTGAATTCAAACTTATTTGAAACTCATTTGAAAATGTTTCCTGAAAATCAAAATAGAAATATAAAAGGATAAAAGAATTAGAACTGGGCTAGGCGCCACCCTTTCGGCCCAATAGCCAAAACAGCCCACCCGGGGTCTCCCTTCTCCCTCTGTTTCTCACCGCAGTAGCGCACACCCACCCGCTGACACCCTGGACCCACCTTGCCCCGTCATCGTCATCCTCAATCACCGTGCGATGACTGCTCCGTCGTTACCAGCGCGCCAGAGACGCTGCGTTTAAATCCGCGTTAAATTCCATTCATTTAGAGCATAACTCTCGCCCCGCTCCTGGGTACTTAATCCCCTCGCCACCACGGTTGTTTCCCCCCACACATAACCCTCTCCTCGCCACCAGGCTGCCCATATTTCACCGAACTTTGCCGCCCCTTGACGAACTCCGGCAGTGAATTCCAGTGAGCTCTCTGCGCCCCTTGACTCCAAACTTCGCCAGTACAGTCACTGCAACTTTGCGCATCTCCTGAAACCATTGGTTTGTCTTCTGGTGATCCAGGTCGCCGCAAGCGATAGAACCACCGCTCGACTTCGACGAGGAATCTAGGTAAAGCCCGACCGCCCCTTGCCTTCTCTTCGATGCTATCGTGTTCACCATGGCCTTGTGCATCTCCTGGCCCATCTGATTCGTGCTAGGGCGATCCAGAGTCTCGGCAACGTCTTCGTCTGCAAGCACCCGACGCCTCCAGCAACTCCGACGAGGTCCTGTCGCTGTGTTCGTGCGCCCCTCGACAAGCTACTGCCACATTGAGTTCCAGCACATCTCTACGAGTCTGGTGAGCCTCCCCATTCTCTTCCTCGCTTCCAATAGCCTCCGCAACGCCATAGACCGAGCGCTCCGCCGCTCACTGTCGCCGCGCACCGCCAGTTGTTGGTCGCTTGATCAACGGCCGTAGGATCTTGATCCAGTGGCTACGATAGAACTTAACCCTAAGGGGTATCTTTTGATCTGATCCGTGTGATCCACTTTAGATCCAATGCACCCATCAGCCGATCTGTGCGAAGCGGTATGGACGAATCAGGACGTGAAGCGTGGCCTGTTATTCGTTTTAAAAATCTGAATTAGATCTATTAGTGATTCAAACTTGCAAAATTCATAACTTTTGATCCACACGTTCAAATTTTGCAAATTATATATCATTGGAATCAGGAGAAAGAATTCTATCCATTTATGCAATGTGTTTAATGTTTTTCTTCTGTAAAATTGAATATTTATGCAGAAACATTTATAGGCTTATTTTTAGTATAGAAATTTTTTGAAAAATGATTTAGGGAATAAATAAAGTTTGTTTGGTGTGTATTTGTCTTGTTTATGATTCAGTACTGTTTCACTTGTCTTGTTTGATTTGGAAAATCAACACATAGCATTTGCATGCATTCATATATTTTTGCTTGTATATTTTGATATGTGATTTTGGTGCCAATATTTTATGTGTAGATTTTGGTGCTAATAGTGATTGTGGTTTTGAAGATTGTTGCTACTCCCCAAACTACCAAGGCAAGTGGTGATTCATGTTTTTATCCCAATATTTTTACCTATGCATTAGAAATATTTTGTATAGGACTTGAATGATTATTTTGCTAAGTATCTATATGCTATGCTTGGGAAATCCTAGTAGTTGTAGTAATGTTGGAATTTCCTCTAAGTTAAGATACTTGCTATTGCCATGCTTAGCCTAGCTAGTAGCAACCAAGGGTGGATTATATATTCATGCTATGAGAAATATTTCTAAGTCTTTGACTTATGTTTTTCTTAATAAAACAACTAAGTGAACGAAACACCTGGGTGGAATGGAAAGAATGGTTTGTGTGGAATGGTTACCCAAGGCCCATTTCTATGGTTTACATTGTGTATCTCACTTGTGGAAAGCCACCCAGGAAAAAGCGATTTGAGATGCCAAATGTTAAGAAGCTTCTAGTGCATCCACATGGCATTATGGGCTCTTCCTGGATCATATAGGTTCCAATAACTTAGCCATTTGGAAAGTTGGTGGTAGTGGGATGATAGGTTGGAACGCGTCCATTTGGTCTAAGGGAAGGCTTCTGAAAGGTCCTGTCTTGGTGAAAATCAAGTCTTGTGGGGAAAGTGCACAACCTCTGCAGATGGAAGAATCTAAGTACTTAGCCATGTCCCTGGTATTGGACAATTTGAGCATCAAGACATGGAGGCTATCAAGAATCTACTCATCCCAAGTTTCTAAGTTAAAACTTGTGGTTGAACAAGGGTGAAGGTTCACCGATTTCTATTGGTGGTTCCTTGGGAAAGTTTTGTCAAAGAAAAACTTAGTGATTTCAACTAATAGGTAAAACCTATTTTGAGCAAAGCAGGCCTAAGCTACACTTAGGCAAATTCATGTAGTAACTAGATGCTAATATCTTACTAAGGTATCACTTGCCAATACTATTCCAATGTATTTACCCACTGTGGCTGTAACTTGTGATGTTGCAGGTTACTTTGATGATGATTAGGGGTTATGAGTCTACACTCAACATGCTTGCCTGTGGCACATGAAGATGAAGACTTTATTTATATTGTTATGAATGAACTCTTGTATTAGGCCTATGTCCATGGAGGTGTAAAAGACTATGTTATCTCTGGAATGACGATGTAATAATGATCTTTGTTTCTGTGTACTTCATCTTAAACTGTGGATGCTAGCAATTTATCCATGGACTAGCATTGCAATCATAGGGATCCTTACCTTTATAAGGGAGGGATCTTATAGTAAACAGTAGTTTTCTTTTACCCTTCGTCATTTGTCAATCTCCATTGCCTCCATTCTCATGAGCTTCGCTGCCCTTTGCTGCGCTCTGGACGTTCTTCACTCTTTCCCTTCCTCCTTCTTGTGCTCGCACCGCCACACTCGCCGCTGCAAGATGGGCAAGCCAAAGAAAACCGCTGCTGGAGCTGGTTCGAGCGTCCCTGCCGGTGGAAAGAAGGTCCCTGCCGGATTTGCATCATTTGTCTCCCAACTCTCTTCTCCATATCACCTGCTTCATCACTCTTTGCGAGTGGTGGCTCGGTATCGAGCCGTAGTTTGGCCTCTTCCGGAATCTCTATTCCATGAAGAGGCAGTCCGGCACCGGCGGAGTCTATTGGCTCGGTGGCTGCATCATCTCCATTTTATCTTCTATTCTTTTCTTCTCCTTTTCCATGTGCGAGTCCGTCCAGTATTGGTGGAATAAGTGGTTTTACATCCGTGACGCCAAGTTGGATGGACAAGAATATGGTCTTGCCCCGTTCGATTCCGCACAGAAAATCGTCCAAAAGAGGTCGTGGAAGAACCACATCTTGGAGGGTGAAATGGCGGAGGTGGAGGAGCTCTACCGTCGAGTGGAGGCATTCTAGATGGTGGTTGAGAAGGTGGTCAATGGTTTCGACATTATTCGCACCTTCCTCAAGCGTCGGGTGCAACCACTCCAAGCAAGGGCGCACCCGATGTTTCTTTATGCTGGCCGCAACGACCCGACGAGGGTCTCATCCAAGGAGCTGTCCAAAGGTGACCTTGATAGAGCCCTTCGGCCTCTATTGAAGTTCAAGGCTGATGAGGACCTCCCGGGGAAATCGTTGACCCCCCCTTCAGTGCCAAGAATGCCGTTCCGTAGGTGGAAACTTGCTGCTTGCGCGTTGCGCTTATTCGGGTACTTTGCTATTTGTTATTGCCACTAAACCTTGTTTTTGTTTACTTGCAGAATCTCAAGGTAGCTGGGATGATTCCCCCTCTGCCTGGGAAGTTTCTGTTTGCGCCAGATAACGAAGTTGTGGATTCTAAATCTGAGCTTTCTCTAGCGCAGTCTCCTACTGCGGATGCCCCCGAGGCGAGCGAAGGGCAGACCCGAAAGCGCACCCGGAGCCAGTCTTTGGATGTGTCAACCCCTCCAACTCCAAGGGGTCCGCCATCCCTCGAGCAGCACGGTGTGGAAGAAGGTGCATCGTCTATGCATTTCCCTGCCGTGCCCCTTCGGGCGGTGGCTCCGCAGCCGCCAGCCAATAAGAGGAAGGAGAAGGCAGCTCATGTCTTCAATTTATCGGACATCGAGTCGTAAGTCACTACGCTTGAGTTTTGTTTTCCTTTTCTTCTTTGCAAATTTAGCTTGTTGCTGATTTGATTGGTTGCTTGCAGCAATCCTTCAAAGGAGTCCCTTGACGGGGACACTCAAGAATTAATGGCGGAGTCAAATCCGACGGCTTCTGTCCCCTAGGTGGTGGCCGACTCTTAGGACGATGGCCCAAACACCTCCAGGAGAGAAGCTCGGGAAGTTGCAACTCAGAAGGCAGCATGCGGACCTTCACCTGAACACGTAAGTGCTGTCTTTACTTCATGGGGGAGCCCCCTGTGATAGTGCAAGATCGCGTGAACCAGGTTCTTTAGGTGCTGAGGCAAGCGAGGTCATCATTGGCGGCCATCTGGTCCATCATGTTCCCTTTGGACGTTGCGCCTTCTACCTTCCTGGGCATCAGCTGATTGCAGGGGTCAAGGATGCCTTGTCTCTTGTTCGGTTGCATCGCCGTGATGTCAATCTTGCGGAGGTGGCGACTAGGCCGCCCCTTCGACCGGATGGCAGCTTGTGGGACATGCGACCTCATTATGCGGCTGTGGCACAACATGCGGAGGAAATTGTGGATTTGTTCGAGCACCGGGTAAATATAATGCTCCAGAACAATTAGATCCTATAAAGAAAAACTGATGATGTAAAATTTGTATGTATTCGAGTGGGCTTAGTGGCGCCCTTTTTTATGTTTTTGGCACGTGGTGCTTTGTTATGTGCATGTCCTTTTCGTTAGCCTGACGTGGTAAGCTACTCAGGTTGTATGCATTGTTCTTAGTTGACGAAGTCGTGAGGTGAGGCGTAGCTCCCGAGCGTATTTAGCGAGAAATAATGTAAGGAGAAAAAGATACTTGGGCTAAGGAACTTAGCTTTTATTCATAGCGAAACGAGGAGGTACATTGTTCGGCTGTGTAGCCTTGGCTATAGCCTTATTGAAAGGAAAGGGTCACTAGGGGTAGAAGCGTCGTAGTTGTGCGTCGTTCCAGGGGTTGGAGTATTCGACTCCTGATGCGATGTCCATGAGGCGGTAGGCGCCACCTGGGATGAATTCGATGACGATGGAGGGTCCTTCCTAGGGTGACTCGAGCTTCTTGGGCCATTCTTTCTTGAGCTGCAGGATGAGTCCTTCGATGAAGGACCTTGGGCACAGTCGACGGTTGTCGTAGTTGCGTAGGCTCTGCTGGTAGACCGCTGAGTGATCCGCGGCGATGTCGCGTGCCTCGTCGAGTGTGTCGACGCATCTTCGAGTGCTGCCGATGATTCGGCTTCGCTATAGGGGAGGACCCGTGGGGCCTTGTGGCGCACCTCGGCAGGGAGCACGGCTTCGGCTCCATGCACCATGAAGAAGGGCGTGTAGCCGGTTGAGTTGTTTGGTGTTGTACACAGGCTCCAAAGAACAGAGGGTAGCTCATCTGCCAAGGATCCTGCAAGCCTTTCAAGTGGGCACAACAGGCGCTTCTTGATGCCATTGCCTATGAGGCCGTTGGCCTTTTCGACCTGTCCGTTGGGTCTGCGGGTGCGCCACAGAGGCGTAGGATATGTTGATGCCAAGGTTCCTGTAGAAGGCTCAAAATTCCTTCGAGATGAAGTTCGAGCCGTTGTCCGTTATGATGCTATGAGGCATAACAAACCTGTAGACAATGGACTCGAAAAACTTAACGGCGGTATTTCCGCTTTGGTTAGTGACAGGCATAGCCTCGATCCACTTGGTGAACTTTTTGACTACAACAAGGAGGAAGACGTGGCCTCCTGGCGAGCACTTTGGCAGTTTGTTGATCATGTCGAAACCCCATTGGGCAAAGGGCCAAGCCAGCGGTATGGGCCTCAGCTCGGATCCTGGTGCGTGTGGCTTGTCCATGTATCTCTAACAGGCGTTGCACCTCTGGACGATGTCCTTGGCATCGTTCATTGTAACATCCCAATTTCAGCAACCCTGATTAAATGTCCAAAAAGTCAAAAATTAGGGGGGACAAAAACTTTTTCTTGCAATGTGTGTTTACTTGTTTTCTTGTGCTCAAGCAACTGTTTGTGTATTAGTGGTGTACCCCTCATCTCAACACTAGTTTACAAAAACTATTTTACAAAAGAGATGTCTTGGCTCATCTTTCATATTCTCAAATGTTCTGGCATTTTAAAACTTGAGCCAGGATGCCTTTGACACAACCAAATACTTTACTAGTTTATTTTGACAAACTATGGAGACCTATATATTATCTCCTTATGTTTTCAAGACAGAACCTTCAACTAGTCTTATCCCTAGGTTTTCCAAAACCTTATTAAAACCCTTCTCATCTCAATCTTGGTAGAGATACCAAGATGGTACTTATCTTAATTCAAGCAAAAACCCCTTTCAACCTACCCATCCTTACCTCAAGCTAGGCTTGATGGTAACCCTATTACCATTTGGATAAGGTTAAGATGAATTGACTTGATCTGCTGGTTGATGAATTGCCTTGATCTGCTGTTTGATGAATTTCCTTGATCTGTTGTCTGATGAATTTCCTTGATCTGATGTCTGATGAATTGCCTTGATCTACTGAATGCCTTGTTTGCTTAGGAACTAGAGTGAGCTAATATATTATCTCATCCCTTAGGACCTAATCCTTTCTTTTAATTATCAAGCCCATATCAAGCATCCAAGTCTGGATCTACCCTAAGTCACTCAAGTGATCATCTCACCTCTTGCTTACCTCAGTCCAAGGAAAAACCTTCTAGATGGTTTCCAACTCGGTGAAGACCCCATCCAAGCAGGGATAATATATACTTATCCCTCACATCAACATACTCCATATGATCATGATTTTGGAACCTAGCATCCTCTCAAAATCATCTACACTTACACCCTAGTCTAAAACCCTAAATCTGCCAAAATGGCTGTCTGGATTTCTTACCCGGATACCATTTTTGGAGCTCTACCTTTTCCCACCTATGTGCATTCTGGAAAATGTACTTGAACCATATTGTAGTACATATTTAGTACTACCAAGGACCACTCTTGACCTTGTCTAAGCCATTCTAATTCCCACTCATCCATGATGGTTCTGTAGTCATGATAATAATCTTTTCTGCAAATCTTATCATCTTGCAATTTTGGCAGAAGCTCACATCTATATGCCACCTCCCCTTGACCAACTCTTTGCATGGTTAGGACCTACTAACCATGGAATATCAACTCCCACTTCACTTGTTCCCATTGGAGCTTTGTGCTTCTTAAACCCACATGGTTTAGGAGGCTAACTGATGCATTTGTTATGGCGGCCTTATTTTCAACAAAGTTAGCCATCTCCCCTAGACCACCTCAGATCCAACCAAGCCTAACCCTTGATTCCATGATCATCTACATAACTTGGTCTATCCATCCATATACCCCTTGTACCAAGGTGAGCTCTGATCTCCCTAGACCAACTCTGTTTAGAAGGCATTAGAATAACAAAACCCTAGATCCTCCCCGAATCTAGTTTCCATCCTTTTCACCATTTTTCTTCAAAACCAAGGTGAACCTTGATGCCTACATCAATTTTAAATTATCTACCATGTTTACACTCATCCCCAACTAATTTTACCAATTATTTGGATTATTAAACTATTTAATTTCCTTTATCTACCAATTTCTCAAAACCCTTGTCTATAAAGACAAGTTTGTTTTCCACCAATTCACCTTGCCAAGTCAAGGCACATTTGAGTCCTATCTATCATATCCCATCTTACCAACTAAAAAATAATTATTTTTGAGATTCCTTATTATTTCTTTTTTCCCTTTTTCTTAAATGCCAGAAAAAATAAATAATTCTCCAAAAATACTTTTCCACATCAATAAATCCCAATAAAATTCTCCAATATGTAATATGGTATATAGGATCATATCACAGCAAAAACTAAGCTTGGCCAATATAAAATTTTCATCTTTGCTTCCATAATCTACTTTAGCAATTTTTGAAGAAGTGCATTTAATTGGGATTTATTCATCAGAAAATTCCCATTTAAATCATGAAGTGATTATTTGACCCCATCTATCTACCAGTACCATTTCCACCCTTTGCCCAAAGCAACTTTTGCAACTTTCTTCACAACCCAAGTTTTGATCAAATTTGGAAAACTATTCAAATCTTGTTTCAAACCAAATCCAATCATCACCAAACCTTCTCAAACACTACACTCCAGCAACCCTCCCTCCTCCTGGTCACAACACTAAAGGTCTACATTCACCAAACACAAATCTTTGTCCTTTTGCTCTTGTTGAAAGGGAGGCAAAGACCCCTTGACTTGTCCCATCATTTCAAAAACCATAGCAGCTGCTCCCCCTCTCACCCCTGTCACTCAGCCCGACCAGAGGCTACCCCACACCTCCCCGCCGCCCTTATGGCCCCATTGGCTAAGCCTTTCCCTCCCTCCAAGCTTTCCATGGACCAAGTCCACCACACACCCTCCCCTCTCGGGTTTATAATGCCCAAGGCCACTCCACCCTCCCCTCTCTGCCTCATTTGCTCCCAACCACTCCCACACGCACCCCAGAGCCCCTCCTTCCCTCTTCTTTGGGTGCTATAGCAAGAAATGGCCATTTCGTCCATTCTTAGTTCAAGATCGAGGAGCTCTCTCCCCAGCTCCCAACCCTCTGCATGTAGCCTAACCATGACCCCCTCCCTCCAAGATACCACCCCAAGCTCCAGAGCCCTCCCCTTGGACTGTACCACTGCATGGAAAATGAAGAACGACTCTGGGGTGTTTGTGAAAGGTTGAACCCTACTCCTTCTATACTCCATCTTTTTCTCTCATTCTTTCTCTGAAGGGATCCCCTGCTGAAGCCACCTCTAACCCTCCCTGTTTCTGACCCTGCATGTGCCATGGGAGGATCTCCGACGAGCTCCCGCGAGCATGACCTCGATGCTCATGCGCATGCCATCCTCTCTCCCCAGAACCTCGCCTCCCGACCCTCGGCAGGAACCCTGAGCCCCGCCGTGTCATCCCCGTCGCCTCCCTATTGCCGGCACGCCTCTAGGGAGACTCCCCGCACGCTGTTGGCTGCGCTAGGGTTTCCCCGCCGCTGGCCATGTCGCGAGGAAGGCGACAGCTCGCGACCGTCGATCTGCTTTAGATCTGACGGCCGACGGCGTCCCGTACCCCTTCGGCAAGATGGGTCGTGACCAGCAGGACCACCCCCGCGGCCCCCAATCGCCCTCTCGCCCGCGTGGTGCAGTTTGTTTGGGCCGGCCTCGCTCTCTGCTGCCCGCTAAGGTTCAGATCCGGCCCAGCCTCCCCTTTCTGTTTTAAATATTTTACCCACAGATCTGAAATCTGGCCTTGAGGTTTAAATCCCAACAAAAATGATAAACACGAGTAAACGCCCAAATATAAAATTCTTGGGTTACACTAATGTCTTACCTAACATTCAGACTTGGTGCTGGACTAGATGGAGGATTAAAATAAATGTGATAAATCCTATACTAGAGTCTGTCCAGATCACAAATTGATTTCTCCAAAAAGTTTTACAACCGCAAATGGATTAAATACAATTGATAAATAAAGGTACTACCCATACCTTTCCATTCCCACAGGTCCCATAGTCACTTGCTTCATAGATTACCCCTAGCAAAAATAATAAAAACATATACTTTATGAATTTAGGATTTTCTCTAGGTCAAACCAAATGAGGTTTGAACATAATCCCATCTCTCAGCAGACCCACATAACTGTATCTTCCTAAATCCAGGAGCTCATATTTTTATGAGTCTCTGTGATTTTTAGTGAATTAAATCCTTCAGTGCATGGTTTATTCACTAACAAATTCACAATAGTTACTTTGTAACTCCAAATTGACTGATTCAAATTTCTTCAGAAAGGTATTTTCATCACCTAACCTGTGTCCTTGGAATAAACTAAAAAGCTTCTGTAAAATAAATCTGATGAAAAAGACAAATCCCAGCCCGCACTGCCTTTGAGAATTTCTCAAGGGCAATCTGTTAATTGTTTTCAGGAGATTTCAACTCATACTGATTCAATCCATCAAATACTACCTAATCACCCAAGTAAATAAGTTTTGGAACTCCAAAGAAGTTCTGGTGAATTATCTCCTAAAACTAGAACTTTAATCACTAGGAAATTAATTAAAAATCAAGGGAAAATGATAAAATAGTGAAACCACTTGTGTTGGTTCATTTTATCAATACCCATCTGATGGTATCATTATCATACAATGATATCATACTTATCAAGTCCTTGATCAAAAA
Source organism: Avena sativa (assembly GCA_916181665.1). Lineage (NCBI taxonomy): Eukaryota > Viridiplantae > Streptophyta > Magnoliopsida > Poales > Poaceae > Avena > Avena sativa. The sequence goes on along the minus strand of OV702285.1, from coordinate 408,506,189 downwards.
CCCCTCTATTAGGTAGTTCCAAAACTGGAAATCCAAATACTTCTTTTCCGTAATGCCTCCAAAGCTTCTCCAAATCCAATCACATCAAACCTCCAAAATCCTCCTGATGTTTATCATGTATTCATATTTAGCTTACTGTATGGTTTGATGTTTGTATGGTTGTATTGATTGGTGTATTGCTTGCTTGCATGTATGCTCGATAACGGCGATAGTTGCGATCGTGTGACGCCGAGAAGAAGGAAGGATCGGGATTATTCTTTTATTATTATTACTGGCTTTCGGGTTATCTAACGCCATCAAGGGACTTCTCGCTGGTCACTGGCAAGCCACCATTCCTGAACTCCTATATTGCCCTACTTCTATTTATCAACTGTTTTATATCTCGTTTATAAATTGCATGAGTTTAGACATGGTTTGTTTCAAATAAAAATACGTGAGTAACTTGGCTCCTCCAAGTTATGAATGACTGTCCATTGGACACCTACCCTATTTACACCTACTTTTACCCCTTAGAACGAGGCTAAGATGATTAGCATCTTCCCTTTTGGAAACCCATGGATTTTCAATGATAAAACTATTTTGTGTTTCTGCCCCACTACAAAGTTTTCAACTAAAACCCTTGGAAAGAGGCATCGTTTACGAGTGGAAGTTTTACCAAACAAAAGATGAGGTGAATGAACAGAGAGTCAAGCAAGATAAAGGAAGGGTTGTTCTAAGCCAATGTCCGAAACAATTATATCCGTGCAACCACATTACCCTAGTTGCTGGGGCTTAGCTCGTAGTTTGTGATCTTTAGCCGGGGATGCTCTTACTCGCTAAAGGGGAGAAATCCCCTAAAATCTGGGCTACCTGTAGGGTAATGCACTAGTGCAACAATTGGGTCTCTCGCGGACGGTATGCTTTTAGGTATTACAGATGGAAGATTGTCACTATTGCTATCTGCCAGACTTCGGTCTGGAGATAGGGGTCAGTACGGAAGGAAGGACCAGAGTCAAGGTACCCCATACTCGTACCGGAGAGATAAACCCAAACGGAAAAGCCACCGTTGCTAGGGATCAACAAATGAAAGGTTCAAGTTTGATTATCTGAACCCCTGTCTACAGTGTGTAGCAGGCCGTGGTTTTATCCCGGTGGATGTATTGATTCTTGTGGGTAAAGTGCACAACCTCTACAGAGTGTAAACTATTCGAATAGCTGTGTCCACGGACAAGGACGGTTGGAATGGCAAGAGCTAGGAGTACCCTTCGGATAATTTATGATAAGATAAAGGATGTGACTTGGTCACGATAAAATATAAGGAATAAGTTGGTTTTGACCAGAGATGATCGATAAAGTTTTAAAAAGGGTTTTTCAACAAAAACGTTTTCTAAATATTTTTAACCAGGACGTGGAAATGTCCGGATTTTCAAAAAGGAGTCATACTTTCCAAAACTGTTTTTCAACAAAGATATAGAGATGCCAATGTTAGGTCTTTCAAAAGCAACTGTAGTATAGAGCTATCTCGCCATTGCCCAATATGCATGTTTCCTCTTAACCCCGTCTCGCTGGTTTGTGAGTACATTCAAAGTACTCACCGGCTTTGTCCCTGGTCATTTACTTGACCAAATTGCAGATGATAAGAAGCAACGAAGGTGTTGACGTCTATGCGAGCTAGGCCGTCTTCTCAGTCAGTTGCCTGTAGGTTAAGGCACGAGCTCTGCGCTGAAGACTTCCGCTACTTGTATTGTAATCGCCATAATGGCCATCTTGTAAGTTTGTACTCGATATTGTATGGATGATGTAATGATACTAGTCAGTTATGCTCACGGCTCACTGATCATGGGAACGTGAATTGCATGCATAACGGGTATTCTCGGACCGTAAATCTGGGGTGCTACATTCATGGCGGTTGGCCAGTAGAATCCAGCTCGTAGAGCTTTGGCTACTAGGACGTGGCTGCCTACGTGATGGCCGCAAATACCCTCATGGATGTCTTGGAGGATTCTTTTGCCTCCGCCCATGGTGACACACCATTGGAGAACACCCGAAATGTTGTGCTTGTGGAGCTCGCCATTGATTATGGTGAAGGCTTTTGATCGGCGAGATATGCACCGGGCATCCGTCGGATCATTTGGTAGTTCATTGTTTATCAGGTACCGAAGGTACGGATGCATCCATGTCTCTTCAACCGCCATGACCTGCATTAAGCTGACTAGCTCGGCCTCGGTGTCGAGATTTTCGGGTCCTTCTTTTCCTTTGGGAAGCGCAGCCCCCGAGTGCTCTGCTTCTTCGGCTGAGCCTTTTGGGAATTTCCTCTTGATAGAGGGTACGCAGATTTGTTCGAGGAACACACCTGGTGGCACCCGTGTGATGGTGGACCCAATGTTGGCGAGCCTATCAGCTTCTTCATTGCTTTCCCTGCCGACGTGCCGAAGCTCGCAGCCATCAAAGTCACCTTCGAGTGAGTTGTAAAGTGTGTGGTACACGATCATGTTGGCGCTGTGAGCGTCGCACTCGTTCATCGTCTGCTGGACGACCAGGTTCAAGTCACTGTAGATGGCAAGGCATGTTGCACCATAGATCTTGGCCATCCTCATGTCGTGGATGAGGGCCTCGTATTCGGCCTCGTTGTTGGAGGCGCGAAATTTCATTCGAAGGACGTACTTCATCTTGTCCCCTTGATGGGACGTTAGTATGACGCCGGCCCGTGCTCCAGCCTCACGCTTGGAGCCGTCGAAGTGCATCGTCCAGTACTACGACATGTCCGGAGTATCCGGCAGCTAGAGTTCCATCCAGTGGACAAGGAAGTCAGGGAGGACATGAGATTTGATGGCGGTGCGCCGCTCGTAGATTATATCTAGAGGGGACAATTTGGTGCCCCATAATGCTACGCGCCCCGTGGCTTCGGGGTGGTTCAGGATGTTTGATAACGGGGCGTCGTTGAGACCATGATCTTATGCTCCTGGAATCAGTGGCTCAGCCGATGAGCCTTCATGAATACGCCATAGGCGAGCTTCTGGTAGTGAGGGTACCACTGCTTTGTCGGGGTCAGTACCTCGCTGAGGTAGTAGATTGGGCGTTGGACCCCGTGGGTCTTGCCATCTTTGGGTTGCTCGACCACGAGCACAGTGCTTACCACCTGATGTTTTGATGCGATGTATAGTAGCAGAGGCTCTCGTTCCTTTGGCATGACTAGGACATGCGAGGTGGAGAGTAGCCGCTTGAGGTCCTCGAATCCGTCGTCTACTTCAAGTGTCAACTCGAACTTGTCCTCCTTGCACAACAGGTGGTAAAAGGGTAGGGCCTTCTCGCCCATGCGGCTGATGAATCTGTTCAACACTGTGATCCGCCGAGCTAGCTGCTGGACACCTTTGAGGTCCTTCGGCATCTCCATGGCCAGTATGGCCCTGATTTTCTTCGGATTCACCTCAATCCCCTGTTGGGAGATGAAGTAGCCGAGTAACTGGCCATATGGGATGCCTAAGGCGCACTTTTCTGGGTTTAGCTTGATCTTGTAGTGATCAAGGTTATCAAACATCTCGCGGAGATCGTCGATCAGCGTCTTGGCTTCTCTAGTCTTGATTAATATGTTGTCGACATAGACTTGGATGCTACGACCGATCTGGCTTTTCAAGCACGCATGAATGCACCTCTGGTACGTGGCACCTGTGTTCTTCAGCCCGAAAGGCATGGTGTTGTAGCAGAACACTCCGAACGGCGTAATGAACGTCGTTTTCTCCTGATCTTCGACCTTCAGCCAAATTTGGAAATAGCCTGAGTAGGCGTCGAGGAAGGAGAGTTTCTCGCATCCTGTAGTTGAATCGATGATTTGATTGATCCGGGGTAGAGGGAAGTGGTGCGGTGACCCAGCATACCACTACATGATGTAGTACACTATAGTCGTTGACATAACACCAATGAAACACCATTCACTAGTATTACATCCCTTAGAGTGGTACAACAGAAACACAACAGGTCCAATACATGGCTAAAGGTTACAACTCACTCTATAAACAAGATCTAGAGAACACTCTAGGTTAAAGAGAGAGAAAGAAACTTCTTACAAGGAAGAATCAGAAATGAACAATTAAAAAACTATCATATTATTAAGACTAGTATCTTAACTATTGGTTTGGCATTGCTGCTATTGCAATACACTTTAGAAATAGGTTCTATGGCTAGAAATTATATTCCTATCTACTCAGTAACTTTGTCTGTACTTGAGTTTATGTATATATTGACTTTATTGATTTCATTGAAGAACTTTAGCATCTGGTGGTGATTCCTGGAGCATGACTTGATGTAGACATCGTCTTAATAGCTTCAGAATCTAGAAAGTGATAAGAAGATAAGTTGAGTACAAGCATACTCAGCAAATTCACTAGAAAAGGAGTGTTTGATGCACTATATCTACAGCCACAGACCGTAGGTCGTAGGCAATGCAATTTTTCATAAACATTTCTTCAAAGGTTGCTTTTATTCTGAAAAATTATGTCCGTCAGCCTTCACGGGTTTACCAGAACTTTCATGGAGTTCCTTTCCCGCCGCATTTGCAGCTCCTTCCTGGAACAGGAAGTAACAAGTTACAGTTCTTACACTCTGCAGAGGTGCGTTACTTTACCCATGAGAGATCAACTCTTTGTTGCACAACCGGGCAGCGTATTCCCATCCACAATTCTGTGACGTGGGTCCCAGAAGATGATCCAAGCCAATCACTGCCCCCTTCACGACCTCGTATGCCTCCTTGGTGTACACCATGCCCACCCATTGAATTACGGTAATGGTTTGTACAGATCGTTAGATGCTAGAACTATCATGGGACGATGAGGGTTCCTACCCATATGCTTCATATCCTCTATGTACTACCAATTAATATGAACGCTACGAGTGATAACAGCCACGACCTGCACATCCGGCTACATGCGAGAGGAAGAAGATACAACTGACTTCTCCATCCCATTCCAAATCTCATGGTTAACGCGTGATATACGGCGCTAGAATCACTGGCGCCATTGGTAGTTATGTCCTAGATAATATGTTCCTTTACCACCAAAACTTTTATAGTAGGTTATTACCTCATGGTAAATAACCTATTATCACATTATTATGAAATAGTGTTTTCTGACCCATTTCAAATGCAGCTAAGGACAAAACTGGATTTGTAAAATACTTTACAGAAAATAATCAAAGGACATGAGCAAGTGTGAACTTGCCTTTTGTGATTGCAAGATTATGCACTCAAGGTCTTCGAGACAATATAAGATCCAATATCTGAAATCAGCATCATTGGTCCGGTAAGGACTAATGTTTAAAGAAGCAAGATGCTCTTATGCATAACTAATGTAATGCAGTTTATAAACGTGAATCCCCAGAATAAGCATTGTTCTAGGGCTTGGATACTGGAAATGATGTCTTTGAAGTGTGTTGCACTTTTAGATAAGTTTCACACACATGCTTCTTGTTAAGGATTGTGAGTGTGTGCGAAACAACATGTATTTATAATAACATAAAATAATGAGAGACACACCAACGTAAAATATTCCTCAAGATTGCTTACATTATAATTGTTTAATCTTCAAATTTTATTTTACAAGTAATTGCATTAATAAGGAACTTAAGTGTTTACAATCCTAAGTATACAAGTAAGGTTTGAAATAATGTGATTGTGAGTAATTTTTATTTGTTAATTATGATGAGAGTCCTTGAATTTAATTTGTTAGGAGTTGGAAATATTATTATAAGGTTTGTTGATTAAAGTGGCAAAACGAATAACTTTTGAAGAGAAGATTCCTTTTCTAAGGTTTAAACAATCTTTGTGGTTAATCAAATGTGGTGTATGTTGTTTGTGTTTGCTTGAATAGTTTGGACTTGAGATGTTTTATGACTTAACTATAACACACCAAAGTTAACTATAAAACACATAACAAAGTCTTTATCCTTATATTTAAAGTCTTGTAGACTAAAGTTAACTTTAAAAAAAGAGATAGACTTAGGTGTATTACTTATGATACTTGTATCTTGTTTGATTTATTTTGTTTCATTAAAGTTATTTAAGAATGGCATTACTCTTATTTGAGTAGTGGTTCCATAACATTATAAATGTATAATAGGATTTATCTCCTTATAAGGGTATGGTTATGGCTTGTGAATAAGTAAACAATATTATTTACTACTTGTGAATTATCTCTGGAGTTAGTCCATTATAAAGTTGTGAGTGAAATAATGGTAAAAGATTTGATTTTGTTAAAATATCATTCTTGAAGATTTTATATTTGTTAAAGATCCTTTTTAGAAAATAAACTACACATATGGTTGAAGGATAATTCAATAAAATTGTATTTAAGATGTGTTGGACCAATTTTATTTTATATTATAAATATTTAAGACTAGTATTACTTATTAGACCTAAATTGGCAATTTTAGAAATATTAACAAATTTTATTTATCCTTATATGAATTAACAACTCAAGAAATAGGTTTAAATTCAAGTTATTAAAGTATTTAAACTTTTTTTTAACTCAAAAGTGGAATTTTATATTTTTAAGATGTAGATATTATTTTTGTGATCATTTTGGTATATTACATTTATTTTTGTGATTTAAAAATAATAATATAAAATTTTATAAGATTTATTACTTTATAAATACTTAATAAATAATAAATATTTAATTAAGTGAAGCAATAATGCATGATTATAGTTTTAAATTATAGTTTTTGTTTTTAACATTTTATTTATATTTTATTTATATTGTTTAACATTTATTGATATTAAGATATGAATTTTCCAAGTGTTATAACTTATAAAACCTTTATTAAATAATTATTATTTAAATTGTTGAAATAATAATGTTGGATAATAGTTTAATGTTATAGATTTTATTTTTCTAAAACATTTCATATATTAAACATATTTTTCTAATTCACAAAACAAAAGTTATTAAAATTTTAAGGTTTAATCACTTTCTAATTTAATTTCTAAATAAGGACTTAACCTTTTACACTCAGACTAGATCTACCCCAAGTCACAGACAGGTGGGGTCAGACCACGTTGGCATGCCACCTAGGCGCAGACCAGTCAATTGGGGTGGACTAGGTCAAGATGACGCAAGCACGACGTCATCATGACATCACACGAACTGCTACTCTCAGATCGAAGTTTCGATCGATCAATTGGGAGGATGCTTGCACATGGGAAGGGTTTCGTTGGACGCGGGCGAGCACGCTAAGCTTAATAGTGGCGGTGCCGCTCAGTTTTGGTCACCGTAGATACTCCGGCGACAACAACTATGGTGGCCGACAACGTTGTTTGATCAGATCCTATACTAGGAAGCAAACAAGAAAAAGGAAAGAACTATCATGCTCAGAGCATTACCAGGAAGCTCGTGGAGTAATTGGCGAAGCGGGAGGTGATCGGAATCAACGAGAACCACGGCGGCCGGACTTTGGGAAGATGACCTCGTGGCATCGATTCCCGCCGCCCACCACGATTCCTTTGACTAGGAAGCTCAGAAGGAGAAGGCGGGGAAGGTTGCTTGATCTACGGAGCACAGGAGAGATCATAATGTCGGCAATCGATTGCATCTTGGAGCTAGGGTTTCGGTTCAGAAGAAGAACACGAGAGAGAGAGAGTTTCAGAGGGGGAAATGGGCATGAGGACGAGCGGGAACATCGCGGTGGAAATCTTATCCCCACCCCAAGTGTCGGCGGCGAGCATCGCAGCGCACGACGGCGACGGACGGTGTCGGCCACTGCCACCGAGCAGCTTCCAGTAGACGAGGAAGACGACGAAGGTCGTTTTGCGGATAACCCCCTGCTATGTTTCAAGATTCCACCCGCAGTCCTCGACCTTGTCCCACCTGTTAGTCATAGAGCGAGATGAGCCGGGTTGGTTCTTGGGCCGAAGTGGTCAACGGTTGGGCTGCTCACGGGCGACGAATAAGAGAGAGAGAAGTTAGGCCGTGTGCTAGATCTGATCTCCTTCTGTTTTTTCCTAATTCTTTCCCTTTTCTATATTTTGTTTTGTTTTCAGATTTGAATTTGTATCTTTGATTTGAATTTTCTTTATAGGATTTATTTGCTAAATAATTGTAACAATATTAAAAGGTATTTACTAGCATTTTTGAGCTTTTATTAAATAATGTTATATTTCTTTATTTTCTGTCCAGAATAAACTATGGATTTACATTATGATATTTCTTTATTTAATGATAGAATTTGATTCTAGTTAACTTATAGTTTGGAGGGAAATTTTTATATAATGATCATATATCATTATTTGATGTAGGATACACAAAGGAATTAATATGGTTAGTATTACTCCCATAAATCTAGGAAATAAAAAAATATATATGTTTTATTATAACTAATATAGGAGTTAGGGTTTGAATTATAGATGCTTACCCTAGGGTTTAGGGTTCTTAATGTACCTATTTTCTTTTGTTGATGTGAGTAAAGGTTTATGGCTAAACATATTTTCTTCATGTTTGTAATCTTTAATGCTATCCCCCTTTAAGATAGAAAGTTATTATCTGGAATGTCTAATGGAAAATAATTGATAAAGATAACTCTTAAGCACATATGGTTATGATAATTGGAAGTGACAGAGATGTGCTTAAGTGATTTGCTATAGGAAATATTCCTATAAAGCATTGTGAAAATAAAATGATTTATCCAACAGATGAGATTGATGTTAAGCTTGATTATAGATTTTGGGTTTAGTGTTTACCAAGAATTCCTATCTTCCACAATTCAGATTTCTTGATTTCTACTTAAAGAATTCCTTTCCTAGATATACTACTCCTTCATATCCATCATCATGTGCTAACATGATGATCTTTGCTACACAATAATATTCTTATCCACCTTTAATTCTTCTAAATCCATTTATAAATCCAATATGCTTGACACTAAAAACCTTTCCTAATCCTCTCATATCTATACTTGGTTATATCAACTACTCTATTGTTGATAACCTCCAATCCAACAAGTATTTACTTCTAACTCCATTCATACCCTTCCTTAATCCTCCAACACCAACATTACTCTAATAGATTCATTTATAATTAGATATATATCAAATCCTACTTCACCTCAAGTGTTTACTATTTTCCAAGAGGAAAATACTAACTCTATAATTCAATGCTGCTCTAACATCATCCTAATCATACTATCTTATCTCTACTTAACTCCAATATCTTATACTAGAGTTCAACCATGTTTTACCCACCAATGTCACTTATATAGGATATAAGCATTCAATCTTGGTGACTAAAGCACGATCATTATAATCCTTTGATCCTTTATGGTTTAGGTTTCCAATTAGCTAATCAAGGCTTCATCAATACGACATTATAGTTGTATTGAAATTATCTTCTTAGTATCTCTATTGGATTAGGGGATGTTATTCATGGACTATACCTACTTAATCCCATAGGATTACTCTTTGGTCTCTATCTTCAATGTTCATCCTTATAATCCTATTTGTTACCATATAATTAGATCTTCCATATAACTCTTCTATCCATTCAGGAGTGAGCTAACTCCATCAATTACTATATTGATTTGATTCCCTTTAATCACTCCCATCCTATAGATGATATCAAAACTAGCATTACTACTTACCTCTTCTTACTTCTTTCTTTATAGGCCTTAAGTGAATTCTTTGATATGGACAAGAGTTGATAGATTAATAATTAATGGGTTAAGAATTGGTGAATCAATAGTTGATTACTCAACATTGATGAACAACAAATATGAGAATAGGGTTCAATATAGATGGTAAGGATTGATATGGAAAGAAAGATATGTGGTGAATGGTCTTGGCTTAGTTTCCTTCCTAACTAAATAGTTAGGGTCAAGTGTTACCATGTTTCTCAAGGTGGAAATAAATAAGGATTGAATAGGTCAATAGTTAGTTATTACATTCTTGTTACCTGGTATTCATGAGTTATTGTAATGAATACTAGGATGTGATCACCTAGGGATCTACTTACAATCATTAATCAATGTGTAATGGTTTAGTTTCATTGCATTTAATCTACCCTTAGATCAAATCATGTTTACCCAAAATGAGGTTTTAGCAAAGGTCATATTGAAACTTATCGCAATCAACTTGATGATCTGATTCAATTCCATCAAGTTGAGAGAAGCTTAAATTACTTTGACAAGTTTTGTTCAAAAGCGCAAAAATTATTTGGATTTTCTATGCATGAATGCAATGGACACATCTGGGTTCAACTTATTTCTAAGCTCTAATGCTGGGATGTTACAGACTCTCCCCCTTAAAATAAACTCCGTCCTCGAAGTTCACAAACTCTCACGTTTCGGAGTAAGGAATTGACTTGTAGTGGTTACTACATTTCTCCACTACATGGTAACCTCAAATGGTAATAATTGCAACATACCATATCCAGATAGTTTTCTTATTCCGATTAGATATCCTAATCCAACTCTTTAACTTAATCATTGAACTTTCTTACTATATTATATAAGGTCTAGGAGGTCTCACTAAAACAGGTTTTAAATTTCTATTTGCCAATATTTGTGGTCAAAAGACTATATTTTTGTTTTGTCATAGTATGGTTGATACTAGTATTCCTTTCAAAATTGGATTTGAACTCATTTAGTTCATACCCATTGTAATTTCTTGTTCCTCTACACCTGTTCAATTGGATGTGTTTTATTCTCTCTTATGAATCACTTTAGAGTTCTTTCCTTTAGAATTAGTCTATTAAGATTAACCTATTTTATCACCTTCAAGTTTTTACCTTATCAAGCTTTAGATAATATTTTATTATTACCTTAAGTACTTCTTCTCCAACCTTTACTTGGAAAATCAGAAAACAATACTTCCTCTTTTGTTTACTCTCCCCCTTAGGGTTTTCTAATGATCTCTAAACTTCCTATATAGTAATCATTGGCTTAATAACTAGAATGTAGGTCTTTGTCTAGCTTATTTTCTACCTAGTCAGGGTCTCATGAAAGATTGTACGGTGTATCCACACAATTGTGGATCTCCAAAGTGGATCTTTCATCATATTAGTCTTACTTACTATTTGTACATTTTCGCTTTAATAGACCTGACTTCGCGAAGCGTCTCGAAAGACGGTAACTTTAATGTTTCTACTTCTTTATGTCTTCCTTAACTTAGGCCAAGTTTTATGCTCTTGATGCAACTTTTAAGATGATCCAATTAACTAAATCAGCCAATTATTAGCTGCGGACAAATACCGGCTACGGACCATCCTAGGGTATATGAATTACCCTACGATTTCCGACATATTTCTGGCAGTCACTCTAACTTATTCGAATTTGGATACCAACCATTTTCTGGTGAACTTAATTTCACTACTTCTTCGTACTTATTCATGATACTTCCATGAACTTGGTACTACTACTCCATTACTTCTTAGAAATATTACCTATTCTCGGTGAAGTTAATTTCATCACTCCTTGTTGCTCCTTATATTTCCTACACTATGCTTCCTTCTTATTACTGGCTAGTAATGATCGGAGCTTGATCCATTCTTCAAATTGCGTTGATACTTCTTATACTTGCTTCATTCTTCGTGTAAATCCTCATCTTGATCTTTAGAACTTGTCACTCCCTTGCACGGATTCCCGTTCCTATCTATCTCTATAACATCAAGTAATAACTAGGTGTTACATCATGCATTTGCACACCAAGTCAAACTTCATGTACAGATCTAGTCAATCAAGAAGATTCAAGAAAACCCAAAAGTCGATAAACAACAAAACATATACCATGTATTATACATAGGTTTTAAATAATTTACAGACAAACTGACCGTTCCAACGGTTTGCCTCACATATACATCACAAAACTATCTTACGAGAACTTCTTGTTCTTGTGAGTATATCCTCACTTATTTCAGCAAACCCTTCAAACTACAATACGCATTACCCTCTATGTACATTATTCAAGCACTCATCACTTGGGATTTTGTTCCATTCTTACTTTCATCTTCCTCTAGTGCTTCCTGGAGTTCCGTCCATGATGACGTGAAGTCCTACGACTGCCTTCTGGATCGTAAGAGCATCCAGGAGGTGCATATTCTTGATTAGAAGTACCGAGACTGAGATTAGTCATTGAAAAATGACTAGAGTTGGCATAGTCTTCTACAGGATATACCTGCGTTGTCGGCAATGCTTCCTCAAAGTAAGAGGGTTCTTTCGCCTTTTCTTGGATCCATTTGTACATATTGGTATAGTAACTACCGGAATACTCTTCTAAGTCAATTGGGTTGGTATTACACCATATAGTCCATAAGGCTCTATATGGTTATAGTTAGTCTCTTCTCCGATACCTGTATCACAAGGTATAGGATTCCTATGGTTTCACCTTGAGATTCCACTTCCCATTCATACTGGTGTTGATCATGGCTACTTGGAATAGATCCCGCCCATTCCTTTTGTACAGAAATATACTTGGTCCATAGATCTTCAGATGGCTCGGGTTTATTTTGGTAGTAGGCATAGTTTTCTGAGTGTGGATCATCAAACTCGGTTTCCTCATACAATTATCCTAAAGATATGTATTTGGGATGCCTAGCTTCTTTATCTAACTTCTTCCTACGTGCCATTGCTTTATCAGGATCAGTAAAATCCTCAATGACCGTGTCCAGCTCCTGAACTAAGACTTGGTGAGTGTTATGGTAAGTGTTTAGCAAAGACCGATAATGATCCATATACTCTATGGCAAGAGTGGGTTCAATTTGGACTAGAGTAGAGTGATATAACTCATGATCCGGGTTCGAGGTTTCATGGGGTATAATAGTGTGGGTACTACCTTCTAGAGCTTGGGATTTCTGTTCTCGGATCATGGTTATGGCTGCTACTACAGCAATCTGATATGCAGATGCCATGCACCTTGCCTCTCCTGATGGCATTTCTCCCTTAAGTCCTAACTTCTTGGGCAACATGATCATGACATGGTATTTAGCTAATACCTGCCCATCATAGTAACTGTAAATCTTGACGAAAAGTCTTGATTCACAATCCAAAATCCATAGAAGTTGTCGGAGATTATCTGTCCAATCCCCTCCGTAGTCTTTTAACGTCCTGTTCATCACTTGATCATTCAGAGGTGGATATTGAGGTGCCATGTAGAACTGTAGATAAGAAATTATCAATAGTCACATAGAGTTAAAACTCTTGGGTAATGATCGGAATTGCAATCATACTAAAGAATTATCGCACTAGCAACATGACAGGTTTATTCTCAGTTGAATATCCATCATATCACTAGAGAACTCTTTATTATTGTAGATATGTGTCCTATAGGTTCTACCCATTTACTAGGTTTCTAACCTAAGGTCAAAGCATATGCTCTGATACCAACTGCGGTGACCCAGCATACCACTTCATGATGTAGTACACTATAGTCGTTGACATAACACCAATGAAACACCGTTCACTAGTATTACATCCCTCAGAGTGGTACAACAGAAACACAACAGGTCCAATACATGGCTAAAGGTTACAACTCACTCTATACACAAGATCCAGAGAACACTCTAGGTTAAAGAGAGAGAAAGAAACTTCTTACGAGGAAGAATCAGAAATGACCAATTCAAAAACTATCATATTATTAAGACTAGTATCTTAACTATTGGTTTGGCATTGCTGCTATTGCAATACACTTTAGAAATAGGTTCTATGGCTAGAAATTATATTCCTATCTACTCAGTAACTTTGTCTGTACTTGAGTTTATGTATATATTGACTTTATTGATTTCATTGAAGAACTTTAGCATCTGGTGGTGATTCCTGGAGCATGACTTGATGTAGACATCGTCTTAATAGCTTCAGAATCTAGCAAGTGTTAAGAAGATACGTTGATTACAAGCGTACTCAGCAAGTTCACTAGAAAAGGACTGTTTGATGCACTATATCTACAACCACAGACCATAGGTCATAGGCAATGCAAGTTTTTGTAAAAATTTCTTCAAAGGTTGCTTTTATTCTGAAAATCTATGTCCGTCAGCCTTCACGGGTTTACCAGAACTTTCATGGAGTTCCTTTCCCGCCGCGTTCGTAGCTCCTTCCCAGAACATGGAGTAACAAGTTACAGTTCTTACACTCTGCAGAGGTGCATTACTTTACCCATGAGAGATCAACTCTTTGTTGCACAACCGGGTAGCTTATTCCTGTCCACAATTCCGTGATGTGGGGCCTAGAAGATGATACAAGCCAATCACTGCTCCCTTCGCAACCTCGCATGCCTCCTTGGTGTACACCATGCTCGCCCATTGAATTGCGGAAATGGTTTGTACAGACCATTAGATGCCAGAACTATGGTGGGACGATGAGGGTTCCCACCCATATGCTGCATATCCTCTATGAATTACCAATTAATATGCACGCTACGAGTGATAAAAACCACGACCTGCACATCCGGCTACATGCGAGAGGAAGAAGATACAGCTGACTTCTCCGTCCCATTCCAAATCTCATGGTTAACGCGTGATATACGACGCTAGAATCAGTAGCGATATTGGTTGTTAAGTCCTAGATAATATGTTCCTTTACGAACGGAACTTTTATAGTAGGTTATTACCTCATGGTAAAAAACCTATTATCACATTATTATGAAAATAGTGTTTTCTGACCCTTTTCAAATACAGTTGAGGACAATACTAGATTTGTAAAATACTTTACAGAAAATAATCAAAGGACATGAGAAAGTGTGAACTTGCCTTTTGTGATTGCAAGATTATGCACTCATGGTCTTCGAGACAATATAAGATCCAATATCTGAAGTCAGCATCATTGGTTCGGTAAGGACTAATGTTTAAAGAAGCAAGATGCTCTTATGCATAAGTAATGTAATGCACTTTATAAATGCGAATCCCCAGAATAAGCATTGTTCTAGGGCTTGGATACTGGAAATGATGTCTTTGAAATGTGTTGCACTTTTAGTTAAGTTTCACACTCGTGCTTCTAGTTAAGGATTGTGAGTGTGTGCGAAACAACATGTATTTATAATAACATAAAATAATTAGATACACACCAACGTGAAATATTACTCAAGATTGCTTACATTATAATTTTTTAATCTTCAAATTTTATTTTACAAGTAATGGCATTAATAAGGATCTTAAGTGTTTACAATCCTAAGTATACAAGTAAGGTTTGAAATAATGTGATTGTGAGTAATTGTTATCTGTTAATTATGATGAGAGTCCTTGAATTTAATTTGTTAGGAGTTGGAAATATTATTATAAGGTTTGTTGATTAAAGTGGCAAAACGAATAACTTTTGAAGAGAAGATTCCTTTTCTAAGGTTTAAACAATCTTTGTGGTTAATCAAATGTGGTCGATGTTGTTTGTGTTTGCTTGAATAGTTTGGACTTGAGATGTTTTATGACTTAACTATAACAGACCAAAGTTAACTATAAAACACATAACAAAGTCTTTAGCCTTATATTTAATGTCTTGTAGACTAAAGTTAACTTTAAAAACAGAGATAGACTTAGGTGTATTACTTATGATACTTGTATCTTGTTTGATTTATTTTGTTTCATTAAAGTTATTTAAGAATGGCATTACTCTTATTTGAGTAGTGATTCCTTAACATTATAAATGTATAATAGGATTTATCTCCTTATAAGGGTATGGTTATGGCTTGTGAATAAGTAAACAATATTATTTACTACTTGTGAATTATCTCTGGAGTTAGTCCATTATAAATTTTTGAGTGAAACAATGGTAAAACATTTATTTGATTAAAATATCATTCTTGAAGATTTTGTATTTGTTAAAGATCCTTTTTAGAAAATAAAATACACATATGGTTGAAGGATAATTGAATAAAATTGTATTTAAGATGTGTTGGACCAATTTGATTTTATATTATAAATATTTAAGACTAGTATTACTTATTAGACCTAAATTGGCAATTTTAGAAATATTAACAAATTTTATTTACCCTTATATGAATTAACAACTCAGGAAATAAGTTTAAATTCAAGTTATTAAAGTATTTAATTTTTTATTTAACTCAAAAGTGGAATATTATATTTTTAACATATAGATATTATTTTTGTGATCATTTTGGTATATTACATTTATTTTTGTGATTTAAAAATAATAAGATAAAATTTTATAAGATTTATTACTTTATAAATACTTAATAAATAATAAATATTTAATTAAGTGAAGCAATAATGCATGATTATAGTTTTTGTTTTTAAAATTTTATTTATATTTTTTTAACATTTATTGATATTAAAATATGAATTTTCCAAGTGTTATAACTTATAAAACATTTATGAAATAATAATTATTTAAATTGTTAAAATAATAATGTTGGATAATACTTTATTGTTATAGCTTTTATTTTTCTATAAAAATTCATATATTAAATATATTTTTCTAATTTATAAAACAAAAGTTATTAAACTTTTAAGGTTTAATCATTTTCTAATTTAATTTCTAAATAAGGACTTAACTTTTACGCTCAGACTAGATCTACCCCAAGTCACAGAAAGGTGGGGTCAGATCACGTTGGCATGCTACCTAGGCGCGGACCAGTCAATCAGGGTGGACTAGGTCAAGATGACACAAGCACGACGTCATCATGATGTAACACGAACTACTACTATCAAATCGAAGTTTCGATCGATTGATTGGGAGGATGTTTGCACGCGGGAAGGGTTTCGTTGGACGCGGGCGAGCACGCTGAGCTTAATAGTGGCGGCGCCGCTCAGTTTTGATCACCGGAGCTACTCCGATGACGAACACATGTGGTGGCCGACGGCGGTGTTCGATCAGATCATATACTAGGAAGCAAATGAGAAAAAGGAAAGCACTATCATGCTCAGAGCATTACCAGGAAGCTCGTGGAGTAATTGGCGAGGCGGGAGGTGGTCGTAATCAACGAGAACCACGGTGGCCGAACTTCGGGAAGATGACCTCATGGCGTCGATTCCCGCCGCCCCACCACGATTCCTTTGACTAAGAGGCTCAGAAGGAGAAGGCGAGGATGGTTGCTTGATCAACGGAGCACAGGAGAGCTTAGAACAACAGCAATCGATCGCATCTTGGAGCTAGAGTTTCAGTTTATAAGAAGAACTCGAGAGAGAGAGAGAGAGAGAGAGAGAGAGAGAGAGAGAGAGAGAGAGAGAGAGTTTCAGAGGGGGAAATGGGGATGAGGACAAGCAGGGACGTCGCACTGGAAATCTTATCCCCACCCCGAGTGTCGACGGCAAGCATCGCAGCGCACGGCGGCGACGGACGGCATCGGCCACTGCCACCGAGCAGCTTCTAGTAGACGAGGAAGATGACGAATGTTATTTTGCGGATAAACCCCTGCTATGTTTCAATATTCCACCTGCAGTCCTCGGCCGTGTCCCACCTGTCAGTCACAGAGCGAGATGAGACATGTTGGTTCTTGGGACGAAGTGGGCTGCGGTTGGGCTGCTCACAGGTGACGAATAAGAGAGAGAGAAGCTGGGCCGTGGGCCAGATCTGTTCTCCTTCTGTTTTTTCCTGGTTCTTTCCCTTTTCTATATTCTGTTTTGTCTTTAGATTTGAATTTGCATCTTTGATTTGAATTTTCTTTAGAGGCTTTATTTTATATATAATTGTATCAATATTAAAAGGTATTTACTAGCATTTTGTGAGCTTTTATTAAATAATGTTATATTTCTTTATTTTCTGTCCAGAATAAACTATGGATTTATATTATGATATTTCTTTATTTATTGATAGAATTTGATTCTAGTTAACTTATAGTTTGGAGGGATATTTTTATATAATGATCATATATCATTATTTGATGTAGGATACACAAAGGAATTAATATGGTTAGTATTACTCCCATAAATCTAGGAAATAACAAAATATATACATTTTATTATAACTAATATAGGAGTTAGGGTTTGAATTGTAGATGCTTACCCTAGGGTTTAGGGTTCTTAATGTTCCTATTTTCTTTTGTTGATGTGAGTAAAGGTTTATGGCTAAACATATTGTCTTTATGTTTGTAATCTTTAATGTTATCCCCTTTAAGATAGAAAGTTATTATCTGGAATGTCTAATGGAAAAGAATTGATAAAGATAACTCTTAAGCACATATGGTTATGATAATTGGAAGTGACATAGATGTGCTTAAGTGATTTGCTATAGGAAATATTCCTATGAAGCATTGTGAAAAAAAAATGATTTATCCAACAGATGAGATGGATGTTAAGCTTGATTATAGATTTAGGGTTTAGTGTTTACCAAGAATTCCTATCGCCCATTCAGAATTCTTGACTTCTACTTAAAGAATTCCTATCCTAGATATACTACTCCTTCATATCCATCATCATGTGCTAACATGATGAGATTTTCTACACAATAATATTCTTATCCACCATTAATTATTCTAAATCCATTTATAAATCCAATAAGATTGACACTAAAAAACTTTCCTAATCCTCTCATATA
This sequence comes from Avena sativa, assembly GCA_916181665.1. Lineage (NCBI taxonomy): Eukaryota > Viridiplantae > Streptophyta > Magnoliopsida > Poales > Poaceae > Avena > Avena sativa. The sequence continues at coordinate 408,487,757 of OV702285.1, read as the reverse complement.
TATACTTGGTTATATCAACTACTTTATACTGCTAATAACCTCCGATCCAACAAGTATTTACTTCTAACTCCATTCATAACCTTCCTTAATCCTCCACCACCAACATTATTTTAATAGATTCATTTATAATTAGATATATATCAAATCCTACTTCACCACAAGTGTTTACTATTTTCCAAGAGGAAAATACTAACTCTATAATTCAATGCTTCTCTAACATCATCCTAATCATACTATCTTATCTCTACTTAACTCCAATATCTTATACTAGAGTTAACCATGTTTTACCCACCAATGTCACTTATAGAGGATATAAGCATTCAATCTTGGTGACTAAAGCATGATCATTATAATCCTTTGATCCTTTATGGTTTAGGTTTCCAATTATCTAATCAAGGCTTCATCAATACAACATTACAGTTGTATTGAAATTATCTTCTTAGTATCTCTATTGGATTAGGGGATGTTATTCATGGACTCTACCTACTTAATCCCATAGGATTACTCTTTGGTCTCTATCTTCAATGTTCATCCTTATAATCCTCTTTGTTACCATATAATTAGATCTTCCATATAACTCTTCTATCCATTCAGGAGTGAGCTAACTCCTTCAATTACTATATTGGTTTAATTCCCTTCAATCACTCCCATCCTATAAATGATATCAAAACTAGCATTACTACTTACCTCTTCTGACTTCTTTCTTTATAGGCCTTAAGTGAATTCTTTGATATGGACAAGATTTGATAGATTAATAATTAATGGGTTAAGAATTAGTGAATCAATAGTTGATTACTCAACATTGATGAACAACAAATATGAGAATAGGGTTCAATAGAGATGGTAAGAAATGATATGGAAAGAAAGATATGTGGTGAATGGTCCTGGCTTAATTTCCTTTCTAACTAAAGAGTTAGGTTGAAGTTTTACCATGTTTCTCATGGTAGAAATATATAAGGATTAAATAGGTCAATAGTTAGTTATTACCTTCTTGTTACTTGGTATTCATGAGTTATTGTAATGAATACTAGGATGTGATCACCTAGGGATCTAATTACAATCATTAATCAATGTGTAATGGTTTAGTTTCATTGCATTTGATCTACCCTTAGATCAAATCATGTTTACCCAAAATGAGGTTTTAACAAAGGTCATACTGAAACTTATCGCAATCAACTTGATGATTTTCTTCAATTCCATCAAGTTGAGAGAAGCTTCAATTACTTTGACAAGTTTTGTTCAAAAGCGCGAAAATTATTCGGATTTTCTATGCATGAATGCAATGCACACATCTAGGTTCAGCTTATTTCTAAGCTCTAATGCTGGGATGTTACAAGTGGTCCTTGGGACAGTACTTGTTGAGCGATGTGAAGTCCACACACATCCGCAGGATGTCCGTGTCCTTTTTGGGGACCAGCACGGTGTTGGCCAGCCACTCGCTCTCCTTGATTTCCCGGATGAAGTTGGCATTGAGTAGTCTGTTGACTTTGATTCCAACAGCTTCAGCTCTTGGTTCGGACAGTCGTTGGATCGACTAATTGACGGGCTTCGCATCTGGTAAATATATGATTATGGTTTGCTGATCATGAACATTTAGATGTTATTAACAACAGGGTCATATCATTAGGAGAATGATGTGATGGACATACTCCTATAGTTAAGCGTAGCATAAAGATGAAGTCATTTAATGTAGTTCACTTGCTATAAGATTTCTGATACATAGAAACCTAATTCCTTCGACCATGAGATCATGCCAATCACCATCACCGGAAGGATGCTTTGATGACATCAAACACCACTCCGTAACTGGGTGGCTATAAAGGTGGCATTGAGTGTTCGAAAAGTATGGGTTGAGGCACATGGATCAAGAGTGAGATTTGTCCATCCATATGACAAATAAATATACTCTGGGCTCTCTCGGTGGAATGTCATCCAACTAGCTAGCAAGCATGTAACTGGCTCACAAGAGATCACATATCACGGGAACGAGAAAATATTACTTATCGGTAACGAGGTTGAACTAGGTATGCAGAGATACCGACGATCAGACCTCGGTTAAGTAAAATATCAAGAGACAAAGGGAAAATGGTATCGTATGTAAGTGGTTCATTCGATCGCAAAGTAATCATAGAAATATGTGGGAGCCATATGAATTTCCAGATTCCTCTATTTCTTATTGATCGGAGAAGAGTCTCGTTCATGTCTGCATAATTCACGAACCATAGGGAGACACACTTAAGGATTCGATGTTGTTTTGTAGATATGGAATGTAAGTAGGGAGACCGAATGTTGTTTGGAGTCTCGGATGGGATCCAGGATATCACACGGAGATCCGGAATGGTCCGGAGAATAAGATTCATATAAGGAAAGTCCAATTCCGGAGTTTGGGAATGATTCCGATGATTTCATCGGAGAGGTTCTAGAAGAGTCTAGAAGATTCACCGGACCAGAATGGGAAGGGTACATGAATGTTTCATGGATAAGTGGAATGATTTAATCATGTCCTAAGTCACTTGGTTGGACATCTACAAGAAAGAAATTAAAGCTCCAAATTGAATGTCAAAAGGCAAATTTGAAAAGTCAAACTGGGACAATGGATCCTGGTGGAGGAAGGAAAGAATCCTTCTTTCCCTCCACCAGAAGCCAACAAGGAGAGGGAGTTGGGGAAGGATTCAAACTCCCCTCTCCCAAGCTGCCCTCCCTCTCATAAATAGAGGGGAGGGGGTTCCCAAAGAGACACACAACACCAGCCCCTCCCCTCCTGTCGCCGCCGCACCGCGCCGCCGCACTACCTCCGTCCGCCACCGCCGCGCCGCCACCATCGCACCACCGCCGTACGACGCCGCCATGCGCCTCGCCACCGGATCGCTGCCGCCGCCCTAGACTCTGCTGGCTCCACCTCCTCCTCTCCGGCCTCTAAACCCTAGATTGCCGGGGAACCCTATTTCTCCCCCATAACCTGCTCCGGCTTAGGCGAAGCCCTGCAGGATCTTCCCTCTACTTCCAACACCACGCCGTCGTGTTGCCGGAATTGCGAGGGGAGATCTACAACTTCTGCTGCCTGCTGGAACAAGGGATAGGAAGGTCTTCATCGAGTACTAAACGTGTGACCAACTACGGAAGCGCTGCCGGAACACAGCGCTGGAAGGATCGTCTACGCGATCTTGAGATCAGCAAGTGTACTACTACATGACCCACGAGAATCTTCTCTAGTTAACCGCTTTGAAATCTTCGAGGGTGAGTACTCTAATTGACTCGTTGCTACTGTATCCCAAGATTTTCCCAAATCTTGTAATGTGAAAAATAAATGAATAAAATAAAACTTTGTTGATTTTCAGGGTGAGAAGAAACTTTTGATTCCAATTGGAAACTTTCAAAACCTATTTGGATCAAATAAAATCCTAAAGGAATTAAAAAAAATAAAATAAACAATAAAGTTAAAAATATTTAAAATTACTATTTTTGAATCTTTTAATAAAAAGATTTAGTTTTCAAAAGAAAAGGTAGATTTATAAATAAGGATTATTTTATAGAGCCAAATTAAAACTTGTCCAAGCCTTTGAAATAAAATATTTCTATTTGATAAAAATAGTAAAGGTATATTTAAATAAAATAATAAAGATTTAATATCCAAGTTTATTAAAAATAAAAAGGTTTTACTATTTTAATTAAACATCAAAACTTATTATTTTATTTTAAACAAGTTTTCCAAGTATTTTATATTTTCAAATAAAACCTACTAATTTGGTTTTTGTACTATTTCAAATGGAGTTTTTAAATAAAACAAATCCTATTTGAATTATTAACTAAGGTCTATTTTAATTAATTATTAAATAGATCTTAAAATAAAATTATTATTTTGGGACTTTGGTTTGTGTTGTTAAACAGAACCAAACTCAAATGCAAAGTGTGGGGGAAGTGTGATTTGATTTGGTTGTTTGAATTGTTGTTTGAAATTCAAAACAGAAAATCAATTAGAAAAAGAAAAAGAATACTGAATAAAAAAAAGAGAGAAACAAGCCAGCCCAGCCGACCAGCCCAACAGCCTAGTCCAGCCCACCTATTCCCCTCGCCCCCGAAATGTTTTCCTTACCGCAAAAAGAACCCGCGCAGTGAATGACAACTGGAGCCCACCTGAAACATTCCTCTCTCGCTGACGCTAGGCCCCACCGCCAACTCCCCTTCGTTCTCACCCGCGCGCAAACCTCGCCGGCGGTTTGTGCCGATTAAAGCTCACGTCAATACTCGTTACTGCTGCGTTGATTCAGTCCTGCAACCAAGCCGTATTAAACGCCATGCTCCTCTCTCCATTTGCCCCAAACCAGAGCCACCAGAGAGCCACCAGGCTGCGGCAATTTTGCCTCGCACCGCCACTACTCCGACGAGCATCTCCAGTAATTTCCGACCGAACCTCGCCGCCCCTTGTCTTCCTAAGCACACCGCCGTGATCCCCAGCCTCTGGCGCACCTCCCTGTCCTTACCATTCATCCGCGCGAACACCATAACGTCGGCAACGACAACAATCGCCGTCGCCACCGTCTGGTTCTTCTCCGACGACCTCCCCCTGGTAAGCTAGACCACCCCGAGCCCTCGCAATCATGCTCGCGTGTACACCACACCCTCCCGCGTCTAACCATGTACTTATTTTTCTTCGGCACGAATCGCAGCCTCGCCCTCGACGACTTCCAGAGACACCCGCCGCCCACAGCAACTCCGGCGAGCAATCGTCAGCACATGCGAGCTCCCCTTCGTCTGCAACCAGCACGTCGAGCTTTCCCACGTCCTTGCGATCACGGTGAGCCTCTCCTCCTCTTCTCTCGCTTCCTAGAACGGCCGGACCACCTCGGACAGAGCGTGCGCCGCCAGTCGTCTCCGCTGGCGCCGCCAGCTGATGGTCAAACTCATCTAAGCCGTTAGATCGTGATCCAGTGGACGCGATAGATTGACTTAAACTGAAACGGTATGTGTGATCTGAGCCGTGCGACATGACTTAAATCCTATGGTCTGTGTTAGTCGATCCGCACGAACCGTTTTCGACGAATCAGAACAGCCCACGTGTCCACTGCTTTGCTTTAAAAACAGATTTGAATCTGTTAGATTTGTGATTTTGTAAAATCCATAACTTTAGTTCCACACGTCCAAATTTTGCAAACTTTATATCAATGGAATCAGTGGAGTAAGCCCTAGCCATCCATGCCATTTGTTTAGTAAAAAGTTTCTGTTTAATTGTTTGTTTTTGCAGAAACATTTGTGTGCTTGTTTAGATTATAAAAATTGTTCAAAAATGATTTTGGGGATAAAATCTTTGGCAAATGGTGTGATTTGAACCTACTGACCATAGGAAACACTTTGTGGTTTCAAAAATGTATTTGGTGAAACAAAATAATGATTCTTTGATTTAAAACCATTTCTAGTCAAATAAAAATATAGTTTATTTATTAAAAATGGTTTTGGAAGAAAACCTTTGGGAAATGTTTTGTTTTAAACTCTCTGACCCCAAAAACCAAGTTTTATGGTTTGAAAACATATTTGGTGAACCCTATAGATTATTGCCTTAGTAAAAACATTTTTACACCACATAAATTGATACCTTGTTTTGAAAATGGTTTAGGAAGTAAAATCTTTTGCAAATGACTTTGCCACTTTACAAAATGACCATTAGGTGTTTTCAAATGTTCATGACCCATTAGGAACCACTTTTTCAAATAAAACAAAGCTTGGCATGCTTGCATGCATTACTTTGACCTTGTTATTTTATGTGATGTTTTGCTTGATTGGTAGATTAAAATGTTGTTTTCTTGATTGAATTGTGGTGACTTGAAGATTGTGATTGTTGCAAAGATCAAGGAGTGAACCTATACTCTACCAAAAAGGCAAGTGATGCTTCATACTTTTGTCCCACTACTTTCACTATGCATTAGTGATTTCTCTAAGTAAAACTTGCATGGAATTCTGCTAAGTATAAACCTTGCTATGGGAAATCCTAGTAGATGAAACCTTAGTAAAATTTCCTAAGTTAAGACTCCTACTACTATCATGCTTAGCTTAGCTAGTAGAAAACAAGGGTGGAATATATATACACACTATGGAATATATATTTTGAGCAATGCAAGCCAAAGCTCCACTTAGCCAAATGCATATAGATGATAGACTCCACTATACTACCATAGTATCACTTGCCAATACAATTCAAATGTATTGACCCTTGTGGCTGTAACTTGTGATGTTGCAGGTTTGATTGATTTAGTGAAGTGTGTTGATTAGGATTACAAGTCTACAACCAACATGTTTGCCTGTGGCACTTTGAAGATGAAGGACCCCATGCTTATAGATATTCTGCTGCAATGTAATGTAATAGCCAAATGAGCTATGTAAGATGTAATAAAATTATGTTATTCCTGGTTATAAAGTTGTATTATGACCTTTGTTTCTTGATATTACATCTTAACTTTGGATGCTAGCTACTGATCCAGGGACTAGCATTGTAAACACAGGGGACTCTACCTTATTAAAGGTTGGGATCATAAAGGGAGATATTTGAGTTACAAGTTTAGCATAAGACCTAAGATTTGAGGAATTGTTCCATGAATTTGCATTTCCCAAAACACCATATGAGTTTGGTGTGTTTGAGATATGTAAATAAAACCTTGTTTGACATGGTAAGATCAAAGGTGTCATTTATAAAACTGACATTATATTTTAAAGATAAAAGCTTTAGAGACTACTGCTTTTACATTGAAAAGATATTTGTCATGATCCGTTGAAATGACACCATATAAAGTTATCGTTTGGGATAAAACCCAAGTTGTCATTTCTTAAACATTGGTATGCTATGCATAAGTGAGATGTTTACTACCAAAGTCGGATGAACATGTCTTTGTATGTTATTTCGAATAATCGTTGAGTATACCTCCATAACACCGAAGACAAAAATGTTTGTCTCTTAGTACGTCAAGTTTCTTTGAGAAGGAATTTTCCGTGAAAAGTTAAGTGGGAGGACAATAGAACTTTGATAAGGTTAAACGAACCATAGCTATATGTACAAAGTTGCGCAGCACCGAAAAGTGTTCCGGATTGCTCATGGCTCACGTGCCTCAAAGGTTGTGGTTACGAAGGTTTAAGTTCCTATTGAACCAAGTAGGTCGGATAAACAATCAAATACCAAGATTTGAGGGTTGAATCATTATTTGACAATAATGAACTGACTACATGCAAAGAAGCGACGATGGGCTCTAACTCTGTCAAATGGTTTGAAGCCATAAAATCCGTGATAGTTCCATACACGAGAGATAAGGCTTTGAACTTGAAAGACCCTCTGAAAAGGTGCAAGACCTTACAGTCATATTTGGATCTATAAAGAAATAGACATGGATGTTTCACATCTATGAAATTGCCGACATGTCGGGAAAGAGTTAACGACAATGTTCAAAGAGTTGACTATGAAAAGATCTGATCTTTCATTAAGCGATATTTAGTCTAGACGGATTAATGTAGTAACCACTACATATAATTTTGTTATGTGGTAGTTGAATAAACAAAACAAGTTCTTCTAATAGAATGGTTACCTAGGACGTGTGCATGACATGATCCAAAGGGTTTTGTTAATTCAAGAAATGCTAAAAGCGTATGCATATTTCAGTGGTTGAAGTAAGCATCGCGGAGTTGGCATCTTCACTATGATGAAACTGTTAAAAGAGTTTAATTTCATTGGAGATGATGAAGATGCTTGCATTTGCAAGAAATTAAGTGGGAGCGCTAAGACATATTTCTAATACATTATGTGGAAGACATATTGTTCATTGGAAATGATGTATCTTTTTATTGACACAGGTTAAGAATTTCATCTCGATGAAAGGCTTAGGCAGAACCCGAATATTAGGCATCAATGTCTATATGGATAAATTGAGACGCTAATATGGTTGTGCCAGAAGTACATAGATAAGATATTGAATGAGTTCAATATAGATACTACAAGAAAGGTTCTTGTTTTACATGAAGGATTGAATCAAGATTCAAATATTTTTGATACTTGATAGATAAAATCACAAAGAGTATTTTATCAATCATGCTGTGATGTGTACAAATCCAGATATGTCCTATGCTCTAAATGTTATGAGCGTATACCAGCATGATTCATAAGATGGTTATTGGACGATAGTAAAGATATTCTTATGATCTTTTAGAAGAACTAAGAATATATTATTTTGTAGAAGTGACAAATAGATGGTTAGTTCATTGTAAAAGTATTACATTGATACTACTTTTGTCACAAAATACAAATTAAGTTTATCTCAATATAAACTAAGGGTGACACAATATAATGGAAAGTAAGTTCCATAATGGATTTGGATGAGTTCCAAAGTTAAGACATTGTGATAGATACTACAACAAAAGGATAAGTATATGACTCCTATTATAGCAGTAAAAGAGGGCATTTGTGTCAAGTAGTTTGTTATCAAACTAGGTGTAGTTCACAGCGGGATAGTACCATGAAGATATATTGCACGACAATGATATCAACATGCTTTAACCCCAAGGAACTAAAGGTCTCACTAAAGGACCAAATTTATACAAAGAAATCTCATTAGAGAATGAGTGATGCATAGAGACGCAAAGACATGCAATTACACACAGACCTGAAAGTGTCAGATCCGGAGATCAGTTGACCACTAGCAATCGTGTAAATACAACACCGAAAAGCCATAGGTGTTGAATGCACAAAGGTTTGAAACTAGATTATTGTCTCTAGTGCAAGTGGGAGACTGTTGGAGATATGCCCAAGAGGCAATAATAAAGTGGTTTTTATCATATCTTCATACTTATTATAAATGTTTACATACCATGCTATAATTGTATTAACCGGAAACATTAATACTTGTGTGATTTGTAAACATAAAAGAGTCCCTAGTAAAGCCTCTTGTGAAACTAGCTTGTCGGTTAATATATGATTATGGTTTCCTGATCATGAACATTGAGATGTTATTAACAATAGGGTCATATCATTAGGAGAATGATGTGATGGACATACTCCTATAGTTAAGCATAGCATAAAGATCAAGTCATTTAATGTAGTTCACTTCTATAAGCTTTCTGATACATAGTAACCTAATTCCTTCGACCATGAGATCATGCTAATCACCATCACCGAAAGGATGCTTTGATGACATCAACCACCACTCTGTAACTGGGTGGCTATAAAGGTGGCATTGAGTGTTCGGAAAGTATGGGTTGAGGCACATGGATCAAGAGTGGGATTTGTCCATCCATATGATGAATAGATATACTCTAGGCCCTCTCGGTGGAATGTCATCCAATTATCTTGCAAGCATGTGACTGCCTCACAAGGGATCACATATCATGGGAATGAGAAAAGATTACTTATCGGTAACGAGGTTGAACTAGGTATGCAGAGATACCGACAATCAGACCTCAGATAAGTAAAATATCGCGAGACAAAGGGAAATTGGTATCGTATGTAAGTGGTTCATTCGATTTCAAGGTAATCATAGAAATATGTGGGAGCCATATGAATTTGCAGATTCCTCTATTGGTTATTGATCGGAGAAGAGTCTCGTTCATGTCTGCATAATTCACGAACCGTAGGGAGACACACTTAAGGATTCGATGTTGTTTAGTAGATATGGAATGTAAGTAGGGAGACCAAATGTTGTTCGGAGTCTCGGATGGGATCCGGGATATCACGAGGAGATCCGGAATGGTCCGGGGAATTAGATTCATATAAGGAAAGTCCAATTCCGGAGTTCGGGAATGATTCCGATGATTTCATCGGAGAGGTTCTAGAAGGGTCTAGAAGATTCACCGGACCGGAATGGGAAGGGTACGTGAATGTGTCATGGATAAGTGGAATTATTGAATCATGTCCTAGGTCACTTGGTTGGGAATTTACAAAAAAGAAATTAAGATCCAAATTGAAAGTCAAAAGGCAAGTTTGAAAAGTCAAAGTGGGACAATGTATCCTGGTGGAGGAAGGAAAGAATCCTTCTTTCCCTCCACCACAAGCTAACAAGGAGAGGGAGTTGGGGAAGGATTCAAACTCCCCTCTCCCAAGCTGCTCTCCCTCTCATAAATAGAGGGGAGGGGGTGCCCCAAGAGACACACAACACCAGCCCCTCCCCTCCTGCCACCGCCGCACTACCGCCGTCCGCCGCGCCACCGCCACCGCACCACCGCCGTGCACCTCGCCACCGGATCGTCACCGCCTCCCTAGCCGCCGCCGGCTCCACCTCCTCCTCTCCGGCCTCTAAACCCTAGATTGCCGGGGAACCCTATTTCTCCACCATAACCTGCTCCCGCTTAGGCGAAGCCCTGAAGGATCTTCCCTCTACTTCCGACACCACGCCGTCGTGCTGCCGGAATCGCGAGGGGAGAACTACAACCTCCGCTGCCTGCTGGAACAAGGGAGAGGAAGGTCTTCATCGAGTACCGAACATGTGACCGACTGCGTAAGCGCTACCGGAACGCAGCGCTCGAAGGATCGTCTACGCGATCTTGAGATCGGCAAGTGTACGACTACATCACCCACATGAATCTACTCTCTTTAACCTCTTTGAAATCTTCGAGGGTGAGTACTCTAATCGACTCGTTGCTACAATCTAGTAGATAGATCTTGGCTTGTTTGTGTGCATGTAGTAGAAAGTTTTTGTTTTCCATGCTACGAACCCCTACATGGGGGTGCCCCGTTGTTTGTCACCTCTCTGAGCCTCGTGACCTCCTCTTGCATGACAAACGACTGGGAGATTCTGTTGAAGTCTCTATCGAAGTGGTCGGATCGGGTGAAGATTCCCTGGATGGTTATGACGCCTCTAGATCCTCACATCTTCAGTAGCAGGTACACATAGTTTGGTACTGCCAAGAATCGTGCGAATGCCGCACGCCCGAGGATGGTGTGGTACTATGATGGCTAGTCCACCACTTCGAACTTTAGCCGCTCGCGCCTGAAGTTTTCGGGCTGGCCGAAGATGATGTCGAGCCATATCTTGCCCAGAGGGTATATGCCCTTCCCTGGGAATATATCGTGGAACATCGTGTCTAATTGCTCCAGGCTGCACAGAGGGATCCGCATCGCTGCGAGTGTGCTGGCGAACATCAGATTGATGCCGCTGCCGCCGTCCATGAAGACGCGGCTCATCTCGAACCCCCCGATCTGGACCTCGAGCACCAGGGCAGCATGACCTAGGCGAAGGATTTGGCGTGGGTGATCCGAACGATCGAACGTGATGCTGGACTCCGAGCCACTGAGGTACTCAGGAATGGCTGGTGGAGATTTCACAACCAGGCTGACTTGGCGGGTGATCTTCTTTTGCACTCCATTGGTTGGGCGCCCCTTCTGGATCATTAGGGACCCTTTTGGCAACGGGTACCCTCCTGCACCGTTATTTGGTGCTGGTGCGACCGTCGGCTGGGAAGGTCCGACGAGTGGTGGTGGAGGAGCTCCGTGGGCGATGTCACCTGGTACGGGTGCGGGCCCAAATCCAGGGTTCACGGTCTGGCGTCGCATTTGGGTGAAATTCTAGCTGAGCTTCTGGAACTCGCGGAAGTCCTTGAGCATGTGGCTGGTCTTCTTCTTGCTATCATGTTTGTCGATGTAGAAGTGGATGCTCCAGGGACCAGACAGTTTGTCATATGCACAAGGCTCCTCATCGCGGCTGCGGCATTGCCATGTTTACGTGAGTCGCCTGCTGTCGCGGCAGCTGCCTCCGCGGTATCCGCTATTGTGGTTGCCGTCATTGAGTCGATCCTCGTATCCAGCTGCGACCATGTAGACTCCGCCGCGGTCGTCGTGGACGCGCGATATTCTCTTGCTGTGGCGTTTATGCCTGCGGCTGTAGTCGTCTTCATCCTCCGAATGTGCTCGGGAGACGGAATCCTCACCATCTGCCCACCGATTGGCTATGTCCATGAGGTGATCGAGCATCTTGGGCTTGATGCGCCCAAATTCCTCCTTGAAATCTAGGTGCCTGGCACCATCCTTGAAGGCGTCGATTGCCCGTTGTTCAAAGATGTGCGCGGTGGAGTTCTTGATGTGGGACCAATAGAGTATGTACGAGCGGATGGACTCGTTGGACCTTTGGGTGCAGGCCCGAAGCTCTTCGATTGAGGCTTGCCTCTTGCTGGTGCCCTTGAAGTTGTGGATGAAGTTGTATGCCAGCTCTTCCCAGCTTCGGATGGATCTAGAGGATAAGCTGCTGAGCCAGACCCTGGTCGCTCCTATCACCTGCAGCTGAAGGCATTGTAAGGCAGTGTTCTTGTTTCCGCCATGGATCTTGACTGACGACAGGTGATCATCGAGCCAAGCCTTTGTCTCTTGCATGCCGTCGAACTTCGGGTTGTCCGAGGGGAGCCTGAAATTTTTCGGCATCCGCGTTCACCGAACGGATATGCTAAAGCATCTAGCGCCACATAGCTCTCTGTCGTCTTCCTTGTCAGACTCAGTTGAGCATGTGCATTTGGCACGTGCCTTGTCGATCTTGCGTTGGGTGAGCTTATTGCGAGCGTCGTAGTTTCTGCTGTGGCACCGTGGGCTCTTGCGGCATCGGGGTAGGTCGTGCTCATCCACTTTGGATGAGGGCGTAAGGCTACGGTTGAACTTGACCGCAGCTTTTTCCTTCGGCTCTATAGGAGCCTCATCGTGAGCGTGGCTCCGACGAGTCCGAGGCCAGCTAGCGCAGACTTGTGCATGGCGCTCTTCGGGTCGCCCACCGTAGGTGGATAAGACGCGAGATATGTAGTGGCCGCCATGATCACAGCCTGCGGTGTTTTCGGCATGACGTTGCCGTGTGAGTCCATCGTCACGAAGGACGTGTTGAGGGCCCGAGTGACCTCGCGTCGCGCGGCGGGGTCCGTCTTCTCCATGCGGGAGCGGTACTTGTTGGCGCTGTTACCATGCGAACTGGATCCACCAGCGGTGGAGAGCGTAGCTCGCAGGCGCTGGATTCTGCAGCTGCGTTCTTACGCTTGTCGAGCTCCTCCATCAGCTTCACTTGTCGGTTGTGCTTGTCGATGAGGAGGAGGTGGTAGGCCATCGGTAGATACCTAAAGCATTCACGGGTAGGATGATGTCGCCTTCCAAGGCTTTGCGTGCTTGGCGCCAGCCTTCCCCGTTGAGGTTGATCTAGTTGTAGGCGTGAGCGTCGCCTTCATTGGGCCTGTTAGGCGGATCTCCCCCATTTCCTCCGTTCTCAGCTTGCAGGTTGAGAGGGGGGTTGGGTGTTTGCTGTGCACTCGAACCTGGCGGTAGGTCCCTTACGTTGTTGATGACGACGGCGCATAGGTAACGCCCGCGGATTGGATCGCTGCTGCCACAGCTTTCGGATCTGGAACCATAGGTTCCTTCATCTGAGGGAGGGCCACACAGATCTGAGTTGCAACTGCTGCTGTCATCTGACTCGTCTGTTAGTGTTAACGCGTGTAACGTGCCGATAGATGGGACCCACGAAACGGGCCTGATGGATGGTGGTGTCACCCGCTCTGGGAGACAGAGGGTGCTAGTCTGTCCCAACTGGAAGCAGAAGCTCCTGAACAGCATCTCGATCCCATCGCCGACGAACTCGAAATCCCTCAGGGTGGCCGGCGAGTGGGCGGTGAAGTCAAAGGCGTCGAAAAGGAGGTGACTCTCTGTTGCCGATGAGTTGTAGATTGCTCCGGATGGAACCATCACGACCGCACGATCAGCATCCCCGCTTCCCACAGATGGCGCCAATTGACGAGGTTCGATCTTGTCAATGCCCATTGTTATGGACTTGGGTTTTGGAAAAGATGGGGATGCTGGAAGTCGCGGAACGGTTAACAGACAAGCAACACGGGACACGAGATTTACCTAGGTTCAGGCCCCCCAGAGGGAAAACCCTACTCCTGCTTGTCTGCTCTTGATTACAGCGGAACCGAAAGTTACAGGGGTGCGCAGATGCAATCTGGCGTGAGGTGCGTATGCGATGGTGGAAGAGGATCCTTCTCCCCGTATCCTCCTGGCCTTTATTTAGATAGGCAAGTCCCGGGCTTAGGTTGAGTCGATTACAAATTAGGATTGGTACCCTTTGAAAATTCAATCTAATCTAGAATTGTCCTCCAAGGAATCGAAAACATCATGGGCTTGGGCCACCCAAAGTCTTCATGGGCCGCGTGTCTTGACGTGGCCCTTCCTTGGGCTGGACCAGGTATACCAATGCCGTGTACCTGTGGGGTATATCCATGTCAGTTTCAATGCTTATAAACAAGTCCTAGGGATCAAACTTTCACTAGTGGACACTCTCAATAAACACATAATATCTTCTCTTCACTATGCTACCCTGAACTACTCTCCGGTTGGAAAACTAATTCATAGTGTAGGGCTACAAAAGCACTCCTTAAAGTCCGCATTCACCATCTAGGTAACCCCTCACTATCACCTTGAGCGCTAGATGGTTCCAACAAGCACCACAATTTCATAGGGACATCCAATTCAAATTATAACTCATGATAAGTATTTCTGTAACCTATAGCCTAAGTGCCACACACGGTGTGCACATTGTCAACTTCACACACGTGAGGATAAGAGGAGATTACATTAATTAAAGCACTTGAGTACAAGAGTAGCATCTACTTATTCAACTAGATTACAAAGCTCATGATCACAATAAGATCACGCATAGAGAGAGATGAACACATAGCTACCAGTAGAGCCCTTAGCCTCAAGGGAGAACTACTCCCTCCTCATCATGGGAGACAGCAACGGTGATGGAGATGGCGGTGGAGTCAATGGAGATGCCTCCTGGGGTAATTCCCCATCCCGGCAGGGTGCCGGGACAGAGACTTCTGTCCCCTGAATCTCGTCTTTGGTGGCGGCGGCTCTGCGGAACTTGTCGTAGATTTCTGATCTTGTCTCTAGGGTTTTCGTCCTAGGGGAATATATAGGCTAAGGGGCAAGGTCAGTGGACTCCCGAGGGCCCACACCATACAGTGGCGCGGCCAGGGGGCCCGCGCCACCAGGTGGTGTGGCCACCTCGATGCCCTCCTCCATCTCTACTTTGGACTCCGTCTTGTGTCGGGAATATATGAACTTTGGCTTTGGTTTCATCCAATTTGGAGAATATTTATTTTCTAACTTTTATGAAACCAAAAACAGTAGAAAACTGGCACTTTGGCGTCTTGTTAATAGGTTAGTTCTAGAAAATGTATAAAAATGACTCAATGTGTAGACAAAACATAAGATAGTTGGTACAAAACAAGCATGGAGCATCAAAAGTTATAGATACGTTTACGATATATCAAGCATCCCCAAGCTTAACTCCTGCTCGTCCTCGAGTAGGTAAGTGATAAAAATAATAATTTTTGAGGTGACATGCACCATCACAATCTTGATCAAGGTATTGTAAAGCATTGATAGCTGGAATCAAAGTACTCTAACATAAGCATGAAAGATATGTATCTAACAATAAGACATAGCAAGTATGTTGCAACATGAAACGCTACACAAACAAAGGATCATGAATAAGAATGCATTGAAAGACATTTTCTTTTTTCACATATAGAAAACATAGAAAGTGTGGTCTTCATCTTGTCCTTCATGGAATAGCAAAACATAAATGCATAAGATACCTTCAAAGTTCATAAGGGTGACTAGATACAAATAATTTAAGAACAAGCAATACCAAAATTATGAATCAATCAACAAGTTTTGGGACAATGCACATTGACCTAAGAATGACAACTATGCTCTCTTAATTGGTGCATAAAGATAGAAGACGGAGACTCAACAAAAAGTAAAAAGAAAGGCCCTTCAAAGAGGGAAGTAGGGATTAAATGGTTTTATAAAGCTTCCAAATCGTATGGTACTTATTAGCTTTGAGCTCTCATTTCCCCTATCATAAGCATCTTGAAGTGATTAAGGTTAAAGTGAGTGCAAATATGAGTATATGCTTGACAAATCACAATTGAAAATCTCATGCCCCTTGATTATGAGTACCGAGACCTCATGCTACTCAACTTTGGTCACATGCAAGTTCTTGTCATTGTAAGTATATGTGCATCATAGAGAACCGCCAACGGGGTACCCCTTGACCCATGACACTGGATCTATCACATATCAAAATGACAAGGCAATAGACATTGAGCATCTCAGCGATCTTTTTATTTGCTATTTGCATAGCTTTTTATTGAGGATGGTTCATAGAATGCCACTATGGTTTCGCTGCAAGTTTCCACCATGATTAGGCATGGCTTAGGATAGCCTCCCAGGAGTTTCTCTTATACATATACATACTCCATGGAATTACAAGTTACCATCTTATTTCACACCACCCGGGGTCCATAAACAAAAGAACATGATATCAACTAAATAGAATAAGTGCAATGTCGAAAGCGTTCCCCATGACAGCATGGTTCTGCTAATTCCCAACTTATAACTTGCAAGAATATAAGCATCATAAGATAGTCACAATGGTTCAAGTTTACTAAGAGCAAGAAATAAAATGTGCCTTCAAGTTTGTGAGAGCTTTAATCAGTAATTTTCACATAACAAAAATTTAATTTGGAAGATATATAAAAACATGAATATACTTGGAATGGTGTAACACAACATGCATAGGAGTTTATAGTGGACTCTTTTGGAATAACTTGGTTTCTTGGGAGTTGTATGCATGAGTAGAGCTCATACTCAGTACAGGTGGAGGCTAGCAAAAGACTGGGAGCGACCAACTAAGAGAGCAATAATCATGCAGAGCGACAAAACATTATTAATTAAATCATAAAGTGATATCACAAGTCAAAAACCAAATGATCATAGAGGCTAAGGTGACGGGTTCATAGTCATAACATGGTGTAAGCATGTGCCAAGTGAACCCAAATAAAGCATCAAATGAGAATACCACAATATTATGCTTTTGTATGCTAAAATAACGCATGATTCTTTCATGGCACATTAAGCAATCTCAATTGTTTGAAACAAGTAATGCTACAATAATAATTACTAAGAATATGGTCAAAGAAACAGCTAACATGACATGGTAAAGTCTAATTAACAGTCAAAACAAGCTCCTTTTTGTACCACCATTAGCATGAAACATCCTACTATTTTTCCAACACCAATCGACTTATTTGAAACAAATCACAAAGATAATAATCAAATAAGACCAGAGAGCATGTCTCACCTAACTACAATGAAGAACTAAAAGGTTCTAAGCAAAAAGAAGAAAACTAAAGCTAAACGCAGTGCTAGCAAAAGAAGAATACTCACAGAACATTAAGAGTGAAAACTAGAATGTTCTAAACAATGAAAACGGAGCGTGTCTCTATCCAAAAGAAGTGTGCTAGAATCCAACCAACTTATTGCAGCAAACAAATAAAAATAAAAATAAAGATAAAAACCAAGACGCTCCAAGAACAACACATAGTGCATGAAGCAAAAATTATAGTATCTTGAAAGAAAACCTGAGATTTTTGTTGATGAGGAAGGGGATGACTTGGGAATCCCCAAACTTTGACCCTTGTACCTGTTGAATAATTCTTGGGGTGACACGGGTGGCATCCCCAAGCTTGAGATTTTGTCCATACTTCATCTCGTCACATCATTATCTCCCTACACTTGAAAACTTCCTTCATACAAAACTTCACACAATCTTCATTAGCAACATTAGTGTATGTAAGATAATAAACCTTTGGGTTTAGTTTCAACTCAAGTAAATCATCCATTAAAACATAAGATACTATAGAAATTGCTTTTAAAAGCTCAAGTGATCAATAAGAACTCAAAACTAAATCGATTAAGAGGCAAATGCAAATAATGGCAGTAATCTATCAAAACAGACCTGCAGGTAAAGAATGATTTTTTCGAAAATATTTTGTTGCTCAAATCGAAAAGTGCAAAACTAACGAAAGTTAGATACCGGGGCATGTGCACAAAAACATTGCAGATCAATACAACGTTCTAGGATTTTTCACGATTTTTTACAGTGAAGCACAGAAATCTGTTTCGGGATAGCAACTTCCCCAAATCTTACTTCCCTCTCACTAGAGGCTATTCTTGGCACAAAAACCACACAAAAAGGATAGGTTATTAAAGAGGCAATAACTTCCAAGAATCAACAAAATAAAAACTTACTAAAATAAAAATTGGGTTATCTCCCAAGAGTTCTTTGTTTATAGCCATTAAGATAGGCATGATAATTTCGATGATGCTCACATAAGAAATATGAATTGAATTAGAAGAGAGCATCAAGAAGCAAATATAAAACAAATTTAAATCTAACCTAGTTTCTATGAAAAATTATCTTGTAAAGAAACAAGGCATGAAAGAACAAAGCAACAAGCATAGGAAAGCAAAACAAGTGCAACTTTAAAATTTTCAAAATAAATAGGGGAAACTTAATATTGATGGGATACATAAAACCATGTTTCCCTCTATCATAATAACTTTCAGTAGCATCATGAATAAAATTAACAATATAACTATTACATAAAACATTCTTATCATGAGCCACATGCATATAATAATTATTACTCTCCACATAAGCATAGTCATTCTTATTAATTGTAGTGGGAGCAAATTCAACAAAATAGCTATCATTATTATTCTCATCACCATAATCATCAAATATAGGAGGCATATTGTAATCATAATTAATTTCTCCTCAATAGTAGGTGGACTGAAAATATCATATTCATCATTGTAATCATCATATGTTGGAGGTATAGTATCATCATAAGCAATAGGATAGTTATCTTCCAAAGTGTGTTCATTTGTAAACGTATCATCATTTGAAGGGACATGGATAGTACTAATAGTACATCAATTATTTACATAACCATTTTTAGAATTGGTACCGAAGAGATTTTCAATATCAAAAGTAGTGTACTTTTCCCAACCATGATCGCTACTATAGGTAACATGCATAGGAACATCATCGAGTTTAGACTCATCCGCAAAAACTATAATAGGAGCAACATGCTTAGGCGAAAATACCATTTCCTCTCTCCTTTTACTCCTCCTCTTCTTCTTCCCCTCTTTAGGCGGGAGAGGCTTGAAAGGAAACTTCTCCATGTACCCTGGTTTATTGTTAGAGACAATAGGAGAAACTTTGGAGGATTCCTCCTTTTCATTAATAAGAACAAAACACATATTAATCTTGTCATATTTTGGTAAAATCTCATATTTTATAATATTTTGTATGCAAGTATTTGCATGGAAATTATCAACACAGTAAAGATGACAACCATGCAGGACGCTATTCATATCAAAAGCACTCATATCTACCAAAGAAGTTTTTCTTGATAACTCTTCACACCCCAAAAATAATGTAAGTTCATGATGCTGATTAAGAGTGATCATGTTATCACAATACAAACTTGTAGTACTCATTGGATTAGAAGGGCTATTATTATGGCCTGAGCATTGAAAATTGAAATGACCCACTTTATAGCAAAGTTCACAAATAAAAGGATGGAGGGCACAAATTTTTTTACCAAGATCATTTAGATCCCTATACCACATTCTACTTTTTTCATTCCTGTGGTGGATACAATATTATTCTTTGATTTGATTCTTTTCACAAGGTCTAAGTACTCCACAAAAATTAACATGCTTATAAGAAATAGTACTTTCAGAGGTTTGAGCATGTTTATTGCAATCATTAATAACAATTTCATTTTTCATGCAAGTTTCTTTAAAAGGATCATGATATATGTCCCATTTTTCTTTAGGAGCATTAATATGAGAAGCAAAGGCTCTACAACAATTAACAAGAATTTGAGGATGAAGACCATATTTAGCACTAAGCTCTTGAAAATCAGCAGTTTCAGCGAAAGACTTAATGCAATCATACTCATAGTATATACCTGGTTCTTTACCTTTGTCGTTATCCCAATCTTCGGTATTGCTTTGAATTGTTTCAAGAAGATACCACATAGATTTGACCTCCTTACTTGTGAAGGATCCCTCTAAACAGGTATCTAGATAGTCCTTGCAATGTCCTGAAAGCCTTCCATGAAAATTATCAATAACAATATTACTAGGAAGCTCATGAATGAGACATTTGAGCATTAGTGACTTCAATCTCCCCCATGCTTGGGCAATACTTTATCCATCATGAGGATGAAAATTGTAAATATAATTCCTATATTTATGAGGAGGATAAAATTTAGAGTAAAAGAGAGATTCAAGTTCTTTCAACTCCAAATGATGAGGATCATCAAGTAGCTCATACCACTCCCTTGCTTTGTCCTTAAGTGACAAAGAGAATAGCTTCCTCTTAACTTGGTCCATTGAAATACCTGCACACTTGAACAACTAGCATAATTCATGTATAAAGAATAAATGATCACGAGGATAGACAGTTCCATCTCCATAATATCAGTTGTTCATAACATGTTCAACAATTTCCATAGGTATTTTAAAAGGGACACTTTCAGTATGTGGATTTAAAATATCACAAGCATCATCAGAATTACCACATATAGGAGATAAAGTATAATCAGAGCAAATTTTCTCTTCTAAAGCAGGGGAACTAAGAAAATCATTTTCATTAATACTAGCTTCCCCAAGCTTAGACGTTTCCATAGCATTAGTACCAAAGGTGTTCAAAAAAATCATACTAATAACATTGCTATTAGCATGCAAAGAAAGTTCCATAGGTTTTTTAATTTTCTTTTCAAACCATTCATGTTCTAACTCAGGAAAAATACTAAAAAGATCTCTAATTTTTTTGTTGTTTTCAATTAAGCCTAACTAGTGAAAATAAAAACAAGAAACAAAAATATATTAATGCAGAATCTAAAGGAAATAACTTTGAGCAGTCACACACCAGCAATAGTACCAGAAGATAGCTTACTAGCCAGAGGATGTGAGTACATTTTACCTTACCTCCCCGGCAACGGTGCCACAAAAGAGCTTGATGTCTACACACGCTTCTATTATTGTAAACAGTGTTGGGCCTCCAAGTGCAGAGGTTTGTAGAACAGCAGCAAGTTTCCCTTAAAGGGATAACCCAAGGTTTATCGAACTTAGAGAGGAAGAGGTCAAAGGTATCACTCTCAAGCAACCCTACAATTATGATACAAGAAGTCTCTTCTATACCCAACACACCCAATACACTTGTCAGGTGTATAGGTGCACTAGTTTGGCGAAGAGATAGTGAAATACAAGTAATATGGATGATTGTAAGTGGTAATTGCAATCCAAAATAAAAAGGGCAGCAAGCAAACATGTAACAAGAATGATTGTAAATGGTGTTTAAATTCTTAGAAACAAGTCCTAGGGATCATACTTTCACTAGTGCACACTCTCAACAAACACCTAATATCTTCTCTTCACTATGCTACCCTAAACTACTCTCAAGTTGGAACACTAATTCACGGTGTAGGGCTACAAAAGCACACCTTAAAGTCGGCATTCCCCATCTAGGTAACCACTCACTGTCACCTTGAGAGTTAGATGGTTCCAACAAACACCACAATTTCATAGGGATATCCAACTCAAGTTATAACTCATGATAAGTATTTCTGTAACCTTTAGCCTAAGTGCCACACACAGTGTGCACACTGTCAACTTCACACACGTGGGGATAAGCAGAGGTTACATTAATTAAAGCACTTGAGTAGAAGAGTAGCATCTACTTATTCAACTAGATTACAAAGCTCATGATCACAATAAGATCACACATAGAGAGAGATGAACACATAGCTACCGGTAGAGCCCTTAGCATCTAGGGAGAACTACTTACTCCTCATCATGGGAGTTAGCAACGGCGATGGAGATGGCGGTGGAGTCGATGGAGATGGCTCTGAGGGCAATTCCCCATTCCGGTAGGGTGCCAGAACAGAGACTTCTGTCCCCCGAATTTCGTCTTCGGTGGCGGCGGCACTGCGGAACTTTTTGTGGATTTCTGATCTCGTCTCTAGGGTTTTTGTCCCGGGGAGAATATATAGGCGAAGGTGCAAGGTCGGTGGATGCTCGAGGGGCCCACACCATACAGTGGCACGACCAGGGGGCCCGTGCCACCAGGTGGTGTGGCCACCTCGGATACCTCCTCTGTCTCTGCTTTGGACTTCGTCTTGCGTCGGAAAAAATAGGAACTTTGGCTTTGGTTTCGTCCAATTATGAGAATATTTCTTTACTAACTTTTCTGAAACCAAAAACAACAGAAAACAGGGAACTGGCACTATGGCATCTTGTTAATAGGTTAGTTCCAGAAAATGTATAAAAATGCCTCAAAGTATAGACAAAACATAAGATAGTTGGTACAAAACAAGCATGGAGCATCAAAAATTATAGATATGTTTACGACGTATCAAACGCTACCTCTCCATCTATCGTCAGGATTAGTTTTAAACCTAAATAAATGTTATTTGGTGCTTGCGTTGAGCATGAACATTGTATCCGGATCGTTTTTATTGCAAGACGGTTATTCCTTTAAATCCAAGACAATGGTTGTTCGATTTATATGAATAATATATTTTATGGTAATGTGCTTGTGATGAATCATTTATTTCTTTTGAATCTCGATAATAGTGATACACATATACATAATGTAGATGCCAAAAGGATTATACTTGATGATGATATATCCGCATATATGTGGCACTGGGGTCTAGGTAATATTGGCGTAAAACACATGAAGAAACTCCATTCTGATGGAGTTTTGGAATCACTTGATTTTGAATCACTTGATACATGTGAGCCCTGCCTTAAAGGCAAGTGACTAGAACCCCGTATTCTGGTACAATGGAGCGAGCGACACATTTATTGGAAATCATACATACCAATGTATGTGGTCCGATGAGTGTGTCGGTGCGAGGTGGATATCATTATTTTGTTACTTTCACGGATGATTTGAGTAGATATGGGTATATCTATTTGATGAAACACTAGTCTGAAACCTTTGAAAAGTTCAAGGAATTTCAAAATGAAGTGGAAAATCATCATAATAGAAATATTAAATTTATGCGATCAGATGGCACACACATGAGAGAGTTGGAATAGTTTCACAACTCACGCCTACCGGAACACCATAGTGTAATGGTGTATCAGAGCGTCGTAATCATACCTTATTAGATATGGTCCGACCTATGATGTCTCTATCTGACTTGACACTTTCTTTTTGGGGTTATGCACT
Organism: Avena sativa; assembly: GCA_916181665.1. Classification (NCBI taxonomy): domain Eukaryota; kingdom Viridiplantae; phylum Streptophyta; class Magnoliopsida; order Poales; family Poaceae; genus Avena; species Avena sativa. The sequence goes on along the minus strand of OV702285.1, from coordinate 408,464,655 downwards.
AGAAACAATTGCATTCACTATAAATATGGAGCCATCTATGTAACATCCCAAAAATACTAAACTTAAATCATCAAACTCTAATCATCAAAATTTGGGTTCACAAAAACTTTTCTAAATAAAATTATGAAAGCATGCATATGAGTATGCATTGAATTTGAAATTCTTTTGAACCACCTTGTTTGTATGTTTCCTTGCTTGTATAATGTTTCTTAGGTGAAATAAACATCATCTAAAACATTTCCCACACTTTTCCTAAAGAAAAATAAATCAAAACAAAAAAAATAAAGGAATGGTCATTTTGACCAATTTAACTCCCATGCCTACTTTGGCTGTCTCAAACTTTCAGAACCTAACAGAAACTTTTCTGGATCTTTGCACCCCTTGATTGTACTCATAACAAAGTATCAAGGCCCACTTTGTGATCATCCAGAAACTTTCAAATGCATAGTTTAAATGACAATTCAAAATTAAATCTTTATCATATGGGAAGTTCCCACTTTTTCAAAAACCACTCAAACAAGCTCAACTTTCAAAACCCAAGCATCTGCAGACTCACCAGCACCAATCTAGCACACCCACAAAAATTCTTTTCAAAATTCAAAACTTGATTTCATGCGGCTATTTCATCAAACACATTGCAGACACAAATCAAACAAAATCAAAACACTATAGTGTGCAGTGTTTTGAGCCTAACTTGTTTCCTCTATGGGCACCACTAGCCTTAGTAGATCATCTAACAACCTTAACTGATCACTAGCACCACTGTAAGCTTGGCAATGCCATCAATGGTGAGCAGCCTAAGCCATCCTTGCCACCCCCATGTCGACAGCAAGCTAGGAGGAGAAACAAGCCTAGCCAGCATGTCTGGGAGGCAGCCCACCGTCCACCGCCACCCCTTGTCCAACGATCGAACCTTGCCAACCACTGGACCACACGCACGGACCGCGCCCAGACCGCCAGCAACCATGCCAAGCGTGCGGCAGAGCGCCACCCTCGACCGAAGCCCACAGACCGCGCGCCGCCCTCACCGCGTGCATTCACGATCACCACCGACCCAGGAGACCGCCAGACATCCTCGTTCGCCGCCTCGTGCCGCACAGCCACCGCTCGCCGTCGAAGACGCCGCCTCTGCCGCGCAGAGCGTCGCGTGTTCCAGACCAAACCGCACCGCCCCTACAAGCGCATTAAAGCCGTAGAGCATCGCCAGGAGACCACCAAGCGATCGCCACCACCGGCCATGCCTCTAGCAGCCCGTAGCCATGTCGCCACCGTCGCCTGCCCATGTCGTTCGGTCTCACCGTCGAGACTATAAATAGAGGACTCCCCCACTCGAATTCTTCATACCATTCCACTCCTCTCTCACCCAGAACCACCCCACCTCAGTCCCGGAGCAAGGCGAGCAGCGCATCGCCGGAATTTCACCGGAGCCCGCCGCCTCTGGAGAAGAAGGGCGCCATCGATTTCGTCCACCCCAGGAGCTGCCGCGACCACCCCTGAGTTCGCCGTCGTTGACTTCGTCATTCTCCCGCCTCGCCGACCCTCGCCAGCACCCTGGTGAGCCCCCAGCAACCCCCACTGGCCGCGCTAGGTTTCTTTCTCGCCGGCGTTGCCCAACGTTGATGATGACTCCCAGCCGTTGGATTAGAATCAGATCGAATGACCCACGTTGCCCCGTACCGCTTCGCACCCCCTGTCTCACTGACGAGTGGGGACACCCACTTAAATAGCCCGCGGAAGCGCTACGCTTAGCAGGCCGGCCCGTTAACTTTTCCCGCGCAGCCCAGTTAATTGAATAAAACCTTTTCCATTTTATTTCAAACACACTTTTGTACCCAGTTTCAAAAATCAATCCAGGTCGATTCAGTGCACCAAATTGAATGAAACCAATTTTGTTGGAAAGGTCTGGGAATGCTGAATCCAAGCCCATTGGATTCAAGTCATTTGGATCTATAGATCATCCATGGTAAAAATAACAAGGCAGAAGCTTTTCTGCATTCAAACATTTTTCAAATTTAAACCATAATAGCTTTTGAGTTGATATATAAAAATATATAGGTTTCAGAATATATAAAAATCACATTTAACCATACCTTTCAGAATATATAAAAATATATAGGTTTACTTGCATAAATAATGTTCAAGTAATAAAAGAATGCTACATAGGTATTTCTAGTCACTTTATTTAATTAAAATAAAAGGGTAAAACCTTATTAAATCATGACACCACTTTAAATCACATTCCCATGGACTAAAATATGTGGTGATGACATGTGTCAACATGATCCCATGTTTGGTTTGGAGAATATTAAATCTTAAGTAGTTTTTCAATGAGTAGAAATTACTTTTCTAAAAATAAAAGGAATTAAACCAAGCCTTAATCTTGTAATGTTAGTGATGATGTTAGATCATCTATAGGACCCTTGTGTGTGATGATTGCAAGTAGTTAAGTATTGTTTGGTGATTGTGTACATCGTATTTATTCATAGACGCTAGTACCGACCAAGGATACGAGGAGGAAGGAGGATTCTACGAAGAAGAAGCCGAGGAGAACTTCAACCACTGCTCTGCACAAGGCAAGCCTTACTAATCAAGTTGACCTATGCAAGCCAATAATTGCAAGCTTTATTAACTAAGTAGACCAATGCAAGCTAACCCTTGCAAGATACCCTACTGATGCCACAAACCACTACTTGTTACTCTGCCCACTATATGCCTTAAGCATATGTGATCATATCCACTTGATAAACCAATCCTAGGTTTTACAAGGTTTATACTGTATTTCTTTATCAAAGCTATTACTTAGAGTTTACTTAAGTGAATTATAGATACTAGAAACATATTTGAAGGTTGCATAAAGAGCATAAAATTTGGCCTAAGCTAGATAATCTTGATGTCATCTTAAGGCATGAGATTGAACTTAGTTAGAACTCCACTAGTTTACCACCCATCATTATTGCTTACCCCCACCTGTAGATGCTAGTGCTAAGCATAAAACTTGATCCACTTTAGATGGGAATACTTGGTGCAAAAATGGTTCTGAAAACCTTGGAATGATGGATCATTCTATTGAAATGTTTTGGACATGTGTTTTCGAACACCTGATGATTTGGTGATGAAAATGTTGAGGCATGATCCTTAGTCCTTTATAAAACTGATGGTTGTCTGGATGCGATACCATTCCAATTTTATCGTACAACCACAATACCCGAAGATTTGGTAGGGCTTGACTGGAAACTTATATACCTTAGTATTAGTTCCCTCACGGCCAAGGTCTGAGCTGAGGCTACCTTGTGAAGATTGTCCACCTGTGCAGTACCCAAGATGACAAATGGTCATGGTTGGGAGGCCAAACACACAGGAGAGGTGCTTATACTAGGGCATGTAATCGAAAGGTTAGGATTGATTATCCGCATACTGAGTATGGTGAATTCAGGATTTGTTCCTAATGGATGTATCGAATGTTGTGGTGAAAGTGTACAATCTCTGCAGAGTGTCAAACTATTCGAATAGCCGCATCCGCGGTTATGGACAGTTGGAGTGGCCATACTGTTCCCCCGTCAGACTTTTCAAAATGACTTGTGAAATGAATTGAGACTTTGACTTGACCACAACAGGGCTGTGACATGAGTACAAGATCCCACTTAGGAGTTATAAAATTGGGATTAGCTTTGGAACTTCGTAGAGATAAATCTGGCTTTTGCAAAACAACCCTAGAGCCTAGTGTCCTATTATCCAAAAACCCCTTTACCCCATTAGTATTAGTTTGCGAGTACTTAAAGAGTACTCATGGCTTTGTCCCTGGCTATTCCCATGGCCAGACTATGAAGAGGAGTACTTGGAGGATGGACCCCAGGAAGGTTACGACAACTAGGATCATCTCCCATCGTCAGCATTGCCTGTGACCCAGAAGATGGAGCTTCGCCCCCGCTACCGTTATTCTTACGTATTCCGCTGCTTGATGTTGTATTAAGAACTGGATCATGAGATCCCTATTTGTGTAAGAACTTATGTACGGTTTGTAATGGATGATGTACTATGGTATCCAATTCTGTTATATCTCGCAAAAATGGTAATCCTAGGATTGCGATGTATGGCATAACAGGCATCTGGGATTAAAAACCCGGGTGTTGATAAGTTGGTATCAGAGCCATCCTGACCATAGGAGACCCTAGTTATACTGGACGTTTGAATCAAAAACTTAGTTTCAAAACCAAAGAAAACACATATTTACAAAAACCTATTCTCATTCTTATCCCTTTGATTTTTTCCTAAAAATTCATGTTCCTCAAAAACTCTTGCCAACTACATAAAATTTTGACACACTTAATCACTCTACTAACTTACTCATCCTATATTCTTATAGATGGACGTGAAGTACAGCAAGTTTTACCAACTGGGGAATGGAGGAGACCTGATCTTTGAGAGGGATTTGGACCAGCTTTCGGAACTTCTGGAGCGTCCGCACCCCGAGTTCTTCGGAGCTCAGCTCAATGATCAAGGAGGAGAAGATCTGCAGTGGATAATTGTTGCAAGTCTCCGAGGAAAGATTGCACCTCCCACTACTGAGGGAATTCAGTTTACCTTGAGAGAAAACAACTGGCTCGATGGAATTGCCAGGGCCATGCAGGAAGCTCTTTCCCGTCTGTGTGGGCAGAGCATCAATCAGATCAAGGGTACTCGCTTTGAGTTTTGCCCAAGGCGTGATGCTAGTGGACAACCACTGGAAGCCCCATACCACCCCGAGCTGAAGACCCAATTGGACCACCTTAGCTTCATGATGTACGATCGTCAGCAGGAGTTAGACAACTGTCGTGACTACTGCAACCACAAGTCTGCCATCATCAATACGAAGGACCAAACCATCTCCATGCTAGCAAAGGATCGCAAGTCTCGCTGCCGTCAGCTCGACAAGAAGGAGCGCATCATTGCCCCTCTTCGCCACCATATCTCATCTCTGGAGGAGACCATCCACGAGAGAGACATGCAGTTGGAGGAAAGGGAGAATGCCGGAGAAGATCTTCGTGGAGACCCCTACTCCTATCTTAGCGATGACGATGATTTTCTGGAGGATCAGGCTATGGATTTCTTCACCGATGAGGATGATTTCGCCTTCATCGATGATGATGAGGATGATGAGGCCACAGATTCCGAGGAGTAGTAGCACTTGAGCACTAGTGTAGTGAGTAGTATTCGGTCCCAGTGTATCGTAGTTCTCAGAATGGTTCTTAAAACCATCTGCTTTCCTTGTTGTGGTGTGTGTTGTACTGTGTGCTATGAATGAATGAAAAAGCAAGTTAGTAGAAAATCTGAGTCAAACTTTAAAAAATTTCCAAAGACCCAAAACTTTAGAAATTTCCCTCTTTTCTCACGATCTATCTCAATCTTCAGATGCTACGTGGAGGAAGTGGTTCATCCCCGGACCCGATGTTGCAGATTCTGCAAATGTTGACTTCTGACTGCGAAGCTGAAAGAGCGGAACGTCAAGCCAACCTAGCCACACTGCAGCAGATAGCCCAACTGGCCCACAACAACCAAAGCCACGGAAATCAGGACAACCATGGATCTAAGCTCAAGCATTTCCAGAATACCAACCCACCTGTTTTCACTAAGTCAGAAGAACCCCTAGACGCCGATGATTGGCTGCAGACCATGGAAAATAACTTAGAAGTAGCTGGAGTGGAAGCCAACGAGAAAGTCCTGTTCGCCACCTACTATCTAGACGGAGATGCCAGGGCATGGTGGAACAGTGTTCGCGCAATGACCGGAGGCTAGATGATGACCTGGGAGGAATTCAAGGTCAAGTTTAGCATAACCCATGTGCCACCAGGTTTGATCAAGAGAATGAGAGACGAGTTCAGAGAGCTGAAGCAAGGAAGGATGACTGTAGTGGAATACCGTGACAAATTCTTGTCATTATCTAGGTATGCCCCGGATGATTTCGCCTTCATCGATGATGATGAGGATGATGAGGCCACGGATTCCGAGGAGTAGTAGCATTTGAGCACTAGTGTAGTGAGTAGTATTCGGTCCCACTGTATCGTAGTTCTCAGAATGGTTCTTAAAACCATCTGCTTTCCTTGTTGTGGTGTGTGTTGTACTGTGTGCTATGAATGAATGACAAAGCAAGTTAGTGGAAAATCTGAGTCAAACTTTAAAATTTTTCCAAAGACCCAAAACTTTAGAAATTTCCCTCTTTTCTCACAATCTATCTCCATCTTCAGATGCCACGTGGAGGAAGTGGTTCATCCCGGGACCCGATGTTGCAGATTTTGCAAATGTTCACTTCTGATCGCGAAGCTGAAAGAGAGGAACGTCAAGCCAACCTAGCCACACTGCAGCAGATAGCCCAACTGGCCCACAACAACCAAGGCCACGGAAATCAGGACAACCATGGATCTAAGCTCAAGAATTTCCACCAACCCACCCGTTTTCACTAAGTCAGAAGAACCCCTAGACGCCGATGATTGGCTGCAGACCATGGAAAATAACTTAGAAGTAGCTGGAGTGGAAGCCAACGAGAAAGTCCTGTTCGCCACCTACTATCTAGACGGAGATGCCAGGGCATGGTGGAACAGTGTTCGCGCAATGACCGGAGGCTAGATGATGACCTGGGAGGAATTCAAGGTCAAGTTTAGCATAACCCATGTGCCACCAGGTTTGATCAAGAGAATGAGAGACGAGTTCAGAGAGCTGAAGCAAGGAAGGATGACTGTAGTGGAATACCGTGACAAATTCTTGTCATTAGCTAGGTATGCCCCGGATGATTTCGCCTTCATCGATGATGATGAGGATGATGAGGCCACGGATTCCGAGGAGTAGTAGCATTTGAGCACTAGTGTAGTGAGTAGTATTCGGTCCCACTGTATCGTAGTTCTCAGAATGGTTCTTAAAACCATCTGCTTTCCTTGTTGTGGTGTGTGTTGTACTGTGTGCTATGAATGAATGACAAAGCAAGTTAGTGGAAAATCTGAGTCAAACTTTAAAATTTTTCCAAAGACCCAAAACTTTAGAAATTTCCCTCTTTTCTCACAATCTATCTCCATCTTCAGATGCCACGTGGAGGAAGTGGTTCATCCCGGGACCCGATGTTGCAGATTTTGCAAATGTTCACTTCTGATCGCGAAGCTGAAAGAGAGGAACGTCAAGCCAACCTAGCCACACTGCAGCAGATAGCCCAACTGGCCCACAACAACCAAGGCCACGGAAATCAGGACAACCATGGATCTAAGCTCAAGAATTTCCACCAACCCACCCGTTTTCACTAAGTCAGAAGAACCCCTAGACGCCGATGATTGGCTGCAGACCATGGAAGATAACTTAGAAGTAGCTGGAGTGGAAGCCAATGAGAAAGTCCTGTTCGACACCCACTATCTAGCCGGAGATGCCAGGGCATGGTGGAACAGTGTTCGCGCAATGACCGGACGCCAGATGATGACCTGGGAGGAATTCAAGGTCAAGTTTAGCAGAACCCATGTGCCACCAGGTTTGATCAAGAGAATGAGAGACGAGTTCAGAGAGCTGAAGCAAGAAAGGATGACTGTAGTGGAATACCGTGACAAATTCTTGTCATTAGCTAGGTATGCCCTGGATGAGATCGATACCGAAGCCAAGAAGAAAGAAAGGTTCCTGAATGGTCTGCATGACGAGATGCAGACGGTGTTAGTCAATATCCCCTTTGCGGATATTGAAGCCCTTGTCGAATCTGCTATCTAGATGGAAGGAAAGATCAACCAAGACAATGAGAACCGCAAGCGTCGCATGATGCATCAGCCAGGAACCCATCCGACCCCAGAGTATCGCCCCAACCCATCTCCAGGATTTGCCCCAAGAACCAACAGACCCCCGATGAACCGTCCGACCTATCCCAACCGTGGAAACCCTAGACCCGGAGGAAATCACAACAACCTCGGCAACGCTAGAAATTTCAATCGTGCCCCACCCAAGTTCAACAAAAACAATGCTACCGCCAACGCCAACACTGCCCCTAGGACTGGAAGCAATGCTGTGCCTGTCGCAGCCAAGGACAAGTCGCAAGTGACCTGTTATGACTGTGGTAATAAAGGCTACTATTCCAACGAGTGACCCAACAAGAAGAATGCTACAGCCCCCAATGCCAATGTCCCAGCTCAGCAGCAGCGTCGTGTTCAGCCAGGAAGAAGATTTTCCCTAGGGAATTCACTCAACCGCAACGGCCGTCTTTTTCTCATGCATGTTGAAGAAGCTCAGGAAGCGCCAGACGTCGTGCTGGGTATGTTTTCTGTTAATTCAGTACTTGCAAGAGTGTTGTTTGATTCTGGTGCATCGCATTCATTTGTCACCGAAGAATTTGCATGCACTAGTAAAATTCAACCAACCAAACTGAAGCATGTTATGATTGTTCAAATTCCCGGATCAACCACCAAGGCTAGGCAAATTTGCAAAGCCTTCCCTATCCGAATCCATGGCATAGATTTTTATGCTAATCTGATAGTACTCGAAACTAAAGGTTTGGAAGTAGTACTAGGAATGGATTGGATGTCCAAACATAAAGGATTGATTGACTGTGCCAAGAAAGCCATAACCATGACCAGTACTGCCGGAATATCAGTCGAGCATATATCTGAAACCCTACCTCGCCAATTCAAATGCAACAAGAGTATAGCCCAACCTACCATTGACCAAGTCCGGATAGTCTGTGAATACCCCGATGTATTTCCAGATGTTTTGCCCGGTATGCCCCCAGATCGGGATATCGAGTTCATCATCGAACTAATCCCAGGAACTGGACCCATAGCCCAGAGACCCTATAGTATGAACCCGTCAGAGCTCGCAGAACTGAAGAAGCAACTGGATTCCATGCTGGAAATTGGATTGATTCAACCCAGTGCGTCACCTTGGAGATCACCTGTCTTGTTTGTGGACAAGAAGGATGGAGGTAACCGTTTGTGTACAGATTATCGGAAATTGAATGATGTCACCATCAAGAACAAATACCCCTTGCCCAAGATAGAAGATTTGTTTGATCAGTTGACCGGTGCCAAAGTGTTTTCTAAGATTGATCTTAGGACTGGCTATCATCAACTCAAAATTCGTGCTGAGGATATTCCAAAGACTGCCTTTACCACCAGATATGGATTGTATGGGTATACAGTTATGTCTTTCGGACTAAACAATGCCCCCGCTTATTTCGTGAATCTCATGAATAAGATTTTTATGGACTTCCTGGATAAGTTTGTCGTTGTTTTCAATAATGACATTCTGATTTATTCCAAATCAGAAGAAGAACATGAGCTACACCTAAGGACCATTCTTCGAACCCTTAGAGAGCATCAGCTGTATGCAAAGTTTAGAAAATGTGAATTCTGGTTACAGGAGGTAGGATTCCTCGGTCACATTGTATCAGCCGGAGGAATTACTGTTGACCCTGCCAAAGTGAAAGATGTAGAAGATTGGCAAGCCCCAACCACTCAAACCCAAGTTCATGCATTTCTCGGATTGGCGGGATATTACCGCAAATTCGTAGAAGGATTCTCTAGTATCGCCCGACCCATGACCCGATTGCTGAAGAAGGACAAGAAGTTTGAATGAACCGACAAATGTGAAGCGAGTTTTCAAGAACTCAAGAGGAGATTGATTTTAGCCCCAATCTTGATCATGCCGGATATCACGAAGCCCTTCGATGTGTATTGTGACGCATCCAAGATTGGTCTCGGATGTGTGCTAATGCAAGAAGGAAAAGTTATATCTTATCTATCTCGACAACTGAAGAAACACGAGCAAAATTACCCAACCCATGACCTTGAACTCGCAGCCGTAGTTCTAGCCCTGAAAACATGGAGACATTACCTGATGGGAAACCGTTGTGAGATATATTCGGATCACAAGAGCCTAAAGTATATATTCACTCAGAAGGAGCTGAATATGAGGCAGAGAAGATGGATTGAACTAATCAAGTATTACGATCTGGACATTCACTATCACCCTGGTAAAGCCAACGTGGTAGCCGATGCCCTTAGCAGATTGCCATGCCGCTTGAACTCCATGATTTTGAAGGAGCAACCAAGTTTGCACAAAGAGATGGAAGGTTTTCGAATAGAATTAGTGAGTGAAGGATTTTTGGCTAGCATAGAACTCCAGCCCACTTTGATCAGTCAGATTAAAGAGGCGCAGAAGGGAAATGCTAGTATTGACGGAATTAAGCGTCGCATCGGTACAAGCAAAGTACCTGGATTCACCGAGGACGAAGAAGGAGTTTTGTGGTACAAAGGACGCCTTTGTGTACCATCAGATTCTGAGTTGAAATAAGTTATTCTCAAGGAGGCTCATGACACTCTTTATTCTATCCATCCCGGAGGAACTAAGTTGTATCAAGATTTAAAAGAGCAATTTTGGTGGCATAAGATGAAGAGAGAAATCGGAAGCTATATCGCCAAGTGTGATATTTGTCAGCGAGTCAAGGGAGGACATCAAAGACCCACTGGATTGTTGCAACCATTGAAGATTCCGGAATGGAAATGTGATTCTGTAGGAATGGACTTTATCACTGGACTGCCTACTTCTAGTAGGGGAAATGACTCTATCTGGGTCATAGTGGACAGATTGTCCAAAGTCGCCCATTTCTTGCCCGTCAAGACCACCTATCAGAGTTCGAAACTAGAGGAGTTATACATCTCTAGAATCGTTAGTTTGCATGGAGTCCCCAAGAACATCGTATCGGATGGAGGAACTCAGTTTACCTCGATATTCTGGAGGAAAGTCCAAGAAGGTTTAGGAACCCGTCTAGATTTCAGCACCGCGTATCACCCTCAGACCGATGGACAAACGGAGCGAGTAAATCAAATACTCGAAGATATGCTGAGAGCATGTGTGTTAGAATATGGATCCAAGTGGGAAGACTGTCTGCCGTTTGCAGAATTTTCATACAACAACAGTTATCAAGCCAGTTTGCAAATGGCCCCCTTTGAATTCATGTACGGAAGGAAGTGTCGCACCCCTTTGAACTGGTCGGAAGTAGGAGAGAGTCGGATTTTTGGACCCGACATCCTACGAGAAGCAGAAGAGAAGGTTCACAAGATTCGTGAGAACCTTAAGACCGTCCAGTCCAGACAGAAGAGTTACGCCGACAAGAGACGTAGAGACCTCGCCTTCAACGTAGGAGACTTTGTTTATCTGAAAGTGTCGCCATTGAAGGGAATGAAGCATTTCCAACTCAAAGGAAAGTTAGCCCCCAGATATATCGGACCTTTCAAGAATCTGAACCGTTGAGGAGAAGTATCATATCAATTGGAACTACCCGAAGAGATGTCAGCCGTGCACAATTTGTTCCATATCTCGTTACTTCGCAAGTGTCTCGAAGTCCCCGAGAAGACCGAAGTGTTCAAGAATATCGATCATCGGACCATAGAGATCAACGATGACCTGACCTATCCTGAAGTACCCATCCGTATTTTGGAAGAAGCTTTTCGAACTACCCGAACCTGGAGCATCAAGTTTCTCAATATTCAGTGGAGCAACCACACGGAAGAGGAAGCTACCTGGGAGCGTGAAGATCACATCAGGACGGAGTTTCCCGATCTCTTCAAATCCTAGGTAATCTATTCGTCCTTTTTCAAATCTCGGGACGAGATTTTGTTTAAGGGGGAAGGTTTGTAACATCCCAAAAATACTAATCTTAAATCATCAAACTCTAATCATCAAAATTAGGTTTAACAAAAACTTTTCTAAATAAAATTATGAAAGCATGCATATGAGTATGCATTGAATTTGAAATTCTTTTCAACCACCTTGTATGTATGTTTCCTTGCTTGTAAAATGTTTCTTAGGTGAAATAAACATCATCTAAAACATTTCCCACACTTTTCCTAAAGAAAAATAAATCAAAACAAATAAAATAAAGGAATGGTCATTTTGACCAATTTAACTCCCATGCGTACTTTGGCTGTCTCAAACTTTCAGAACCTAACAGAAACTTTTCTGGATCTTTGCACCCCTTGATTGTACTCATAAAAAAGTATCAAGGCCCACTTTGTGATCATCCAGAAACTTTCAAATGCATAGTTTAAATGACAATTCAAAATTGAATCTTTATCATATGGGAAGATCCCACTTTTTCAAAGACCACTCAAACAAGATCAACTTTCAAAACCCAAGCATCTGCAGACTCACCAGCACCAATCTAGCACACCCACCAAAAATCTTTTCAAAATTCAAAAATTGATTTCATGCGGCCATTTCATCAAACACATTGCAGACACAAATCAAACAAAATCAAAACACTATAGTGTGCAGTGTTTTGAGCCTAACTTGTGCCCTCTCTGGGCAGCACTAGCCTTAGTAGATCATCTAACAACCTTAATTGATCACTAGCACCACTGTAAGCTTGGCAATGCCATCAATGGTGAGCAGCCGAAGCCACCCTTGCCACCCCCATGTTGACAGCAAGCTATGAGGAGAAACAAGCCTAGCCAGCATGTCTGGGAGGCAGCCCACCGTCCACCGCCACTCCCTGTCCAACGCTCGAATCTTGCCAACCACTGGACCACACGCACGGACCACGCCCAGACCGCCAGCAACCATGCCGAGCGTGCGCCAGAGTGCCACCCTCGACCGAAGCCCACAGACCGCTGCCCTCACCGCGTGCATTCATGATCACCACCGACCCAGGAGACCGCCAGACATCCTCGTTCGCTGCCCCGTGCCACACAGCCACCGCTCGTCGTTGAAGACGCCGCCTCTGCTCCCATCTAAAGTTGATCAAGTTTTATGCTTAGCACTAGCATCTACAGGTGGGGGTATGCAATAATGAGGGGTGGTAAACTAGTGGAGTTCTAACTAAGTTCAATCTCATGCCTTAAGATGACATCAAGATTATCTAGCTTAGGCCAAATTTTATGCTCTTTATGCAACCTTCAAATATTTTTCTAGTATCTATAATTCACTTAAGTAAACTCTAAGTAATAGCTTTGATAAAGAAATAGAGTATAAATCTTGTAAAACCTAGGATTGGTTTATCAAGTGGATATAATCACATATGCTTAAGGCATATAGTGGGCAGAGTAACAAGTAGTGGTTTGTGGCATCAGTAGGGTATCTTGCAAGGGTTAGCTTGCATTGTTCCACTTAGTTAATAAAGCTTGCAAGTATTGGCTTGCATAGGTCAACTTGATTAGCAAGGCTTGCCTTGTGCAGAGCAGTGGTTGAAGTTCTCCTCGGCTTCTTCTTCCTAGAATCCTCCTTCCTCCTCGTATCCTTGGTCGGTACTAGCGTCTATGAATAAATACGAGGTACAAAATCACCAAACAATACTTAACTACTTGCAATCATCACACACAAGGGTCCTATAGATGATCTAACATCATCACTAACATTACAAGATTAAGGCTTGGTTTAATTCCTTTTATTTTTAGAAAAGTAATTTCTACTCATTGAAAAACTACTTAAGATTTAATATTCTCCAAACCAAACATGGGATCATGTTGACACATGTCATCACCACATATTTTAGTCCATGGGAATGTGATTTAAAGTGGTGTCACAATTTAATAAGGTTTTACCCTTTTATTTTAATTAAATAAAGTGACTAGAAATGCCTATGTAGCATTCTTTTATTACTTGAACATTATTTCTGCAAGTAAGCGTTAATATTTTTATATATTCTGAAAGGTATGGTTAAATGTGATTTTTGAGAGTTGGAATCAACTCAAAAGCTATTATGGTTTAAATTTGAAAAATGTTTGAATGCAGAAAAGCTTCTGCCTTGTTATTTTTACCATGGATGATCTATAGATCCAAACGACTTGAATCCAACGGGCTTGGATTCAGCATTCCCAGACCTTTCCAAAAAAATTGGTTTCATTCAATTCGGTGCAATGAATCGACCTGGGTTAATTTTTGAAACTGGGTACAGAAGTGTGTTTGAAATAAAATGGAAAAGGTTTTATTCAAATAACTAGGCTACGCGGGAAAAGTTAACGGGCCGGCCTGCTAAGCGTAGAGCTTCCGCGGGCTGTTTAAGTGGGTGTTCCCACTCGTCAGTGAGACATGGGGTGCGAAGCGGTATGGGGAAACATGGGTCGTTCGATCTGATTCTAATCCAACGGCTGGGAGTCATCGTCGACGTTGGGCAACGCCGGCGAGAAAGAAACCTAGCGCTAGTGGGGGTTGCTGGGGGCTCACCGGGGTGCTGGCGAGGGTCGGCGATGCGGGCGAACGACGAAGTCGACGGCGGCGAACTCAAGGGTGGTCGCGGCAGCTCCTGGGGTGGACGAAATCGATGGCGCCCGTCTTCTCCAGAGGCGGCGGGCTCCATTGAAATTTCGGCGATGCGCTGCTCGCCTTGCTCTGGGACTGAGGTGGGGTGGTTCTGGGTGAGAGAGGAGTGGAATGGTGTGAAGAATTCGAGCGGGAGAGTCCTCTATTTATAGTCTCGACGGTGAGACCGAACGGCATGGGCAGGCAACGGTGGCGACATGGCTACGGGCTGCTAGAGGCATGGTTGGCGGTGGCGATCGCTTGGTGGTCTCCTGGCGATGCTCTACGGCTTTAATGTGCTTGTAGGGGCGATGCGGTTTGGTCTGGAACACACGACGCTCTACACGGCAGAGGCGGCGTCTTCGACGACGAGCGGTGGCTGTGCGGCACGGGGCGGCGAACGAGGATGTCTGGCGGTCTCCTGGGTCGGTGGTGATCATGAATGCACGCGGTGAGGGCAGCGGTCTGTGGGCTTCGGTCGAGGGTGGCGCTCTGGCGCACGCTCGGCATGGTTGCTGGCGGTCTGGGCGTGGTCCGTGCATGTGGTCTAGTGGTTGGCAAGGTTCGAGCGTTGGACAGGGAGTGGCGGTGGACGGTGGGCTGCCTCCCAGACATGCTGGCTAGGCTTGTTTCTCCTCCTAGCTTGCTGTCGACATGGGGGTGGCAAGGGTGGCTTCGGCTGCTCATCATTGATGGCATTGCCAAGCTTACAGTAGTGCTAGTGATCAGTTAAGGTTGTTAGATGATCTACTAAGGCTAGTGGTGCCCAGAGAGGGAACAAGTTAGGCTCAAAACACTGCACACTATAGTGTTTTGATTTTGTTTGATTTGTGTCTGCAATGTGTTTAATGAAATGGCCACATGAAATCAAGTTTTGAATTTTGATAAGATTTTTGGTGGGTGTGATAGATTGGTGCTGGTGAGTCTGCAGATGCTTGGGTTTTGAAAGTTGAGCTTGTTTGAGTGGTTTTTGAAAAAGTGGGATCTTCCCATATGATAAAGATTCAATTTTGAATTGTCATTTAAACTATGCATTTGAAAGTTTCTGGATGATCACCAAGTGGGCCTTGATACTTTGTTATGAGTACAATCAAGGGGTGCAAAGATCCAGAAAAGTTTTTGTTAGGTTCTGAAAGTTTGAGACAACCAAAGTACGCATGGGAGTTAAATTGGTCAAAATGACCATTCCTTTATTTTATTTCTTTTGATTTATTTTTCTTTAGGAAAAGTGTGGGAAATGTTTTAGATGATGTTTATTTCACCTATGAAACATTTTACAAGCAAGGAAACATATAGACAAGGTGGTTCAAAAGAATTTCAAATTCAATGCATACTCATATGCATGCTTTCATAATTTTATTTAGAAAAGTTTTTGTTAACCCTAATTTTGATGATTAGAGTTTGATGTTTAAGTTTAGTATTTTTGGGATGTTAAAAACCTTCCCCCCTTAAAAAAAATCTCGTCCCGAGATTTGAAAAAGGATGAAAAGATTACCTAGGATTTGAAGAGATCGGGAAACTCCGTCCTGATGTGATCTTCGTGCTCCCAGGTAGCTTCCTCTTCCGTGTGGTTGCTCCACTGAATCTTGATAAACTTGATGCTTCGGGTTCGGGTAGTTCGAAAAGCTTCTTCCAAAATACGGATGGGTACTTCGGGATAGGTTAGGTCATTGTTGATCTCTATGGTCCGATGATCGATATTCTTGAACACTTCGGTCTTCTCGGGGACTTCGGGACACTTGCGAAGTAACGAGATATGGAACACATTGTGCATGGCTGACATCTCTTCGGGTAGTTCCAATTGATATGATACTTCTCCTCGACGGTTCAGAATCTTGAAAGGTCCGATATATCTGGGGGCTAACTTTCCTTTGAGTTTGAAACGCTGCATTCCCTTCAATGGCGACACTTTCAGATAAACAAAGTCTCCTACGTTGAAGGCGAGGTCTCTACGTCTCTTGTCTGCGTAACTCTTCTGTCTGGACTGGGCGGTCTTGAGGTGCTCACGAATCTTGTGAACCTTCTCTTCTGCTTCTCGTAGGATGTCGGGTCCAAAAATCTGACTCTCTCCTACTTCCGACTAGTTCAAAGGGGTGCGACACTTCCTTCCGTACATGAATACAAAGGGGGCCATTTGCAAAATGGCTTGATAACTGTTGTTGTATGAAAATTCTGCAAACGGCAGACATTCTTCCCACTTGGATCCATATTCTAGCACACATGCTCTCAGCATATCTTCGAGTATTTGATTTACTCGCTCCGTTTGTCCATCGGTCTGAGGGTGATATGCGGTGCTGAAATATAGACGGGTTCCTAAACCTTCTTGGACTTTCTTCCAGAATCTCAAGGTAAACTGAGTTCCTCGATCCGATACGATGTTCTTGGGGACTCCATGCAAACTAACGATTCTAGCGATGTATAACTCCGCTTGTTTCGAACTCTGATAGGTGGTCTTGACGGGCAAGAAATGGGCGACTTTGGACAATCTGTCCACTATGACCCAGATAGAGTCATTTCCCCTACTAGAAGTAGGCAGTCCAGTGATAAAGTCCATTCCTACAGAATCCCATTTCCATTCCGGAATCTGCAATGGTTGCAATAATCCAGCGGGTCTTTGATGTCCTGCCTTGATTCGCTGACAAATATCACACTTGGCGATATAGCTTCCGATTTCTCTCTTCATCTTATGCCACCAAAATTGCTCTTTTAAATCTTGATACATCTTAGTTCCTCCGGGATGGATAGAATAAAGAGTATCATGAGCCTCCTTGAGAATAACTTCTTTCAACTCTGAATCTGCTGTTACACAAAGGTGTCCTTTGTACCACAAAACTCCTTCTTCGTCCTCGGTGAATCCAGGTACTTTGCCTGTACCGATATGACGCTTGATTCCGTCAATACTAGCATTTCCCTTCTGCGCCTCTTTAATCTGACTGCTCAAAGTGAGCTGGAGTTCTATGCTAGCCAAAAATCCTTCACTCACTAATTCCATTCGAAAAGCTTCCATCTCTTTGTGCAAACTTGGTTGCTCCTTCAAAAACATGGAGTTCAAGCGGCACGGCAATCTGCTAAGGGCATCGGCTACCACGTTGGCTTTACCAGGGTGAGAGTGAATGTCCAGATTGTAATCGTTGATTAGTTCAATCCATCTTCTCTGCCTCATATTTAGCTCCTCCTGAGTGAATATATACTTTAGGCTCTTGTGATCCGAATAGATCTCACAACGGTTTCCCATCAGGTAATGTCTCCATGTTTTCATGGCTAGAACTACGACTGCGTGTTCGAGGTCATGGGTTGGGTAATTTTGCTCGTGTTGCTTCAGTTGTCGAGATAGATAAGATATAACTTTGCCTTCTTGCATTAGCACACATCCGAGACCAATCTTGGATGCGTCACAATACACATTGAAGGGCTTCGTGATATCTGTCATGATCAAGATTGGGGCTGAAATCAATCTCCTCTTGAGTTCTTGAAAACTCGCTTCACATTTGTCGGTCCATTCAAACTTCTTATCCTTCTTCAGCAATTGGGTCATGGGTCGGGCGATACTAGAGAATCCTTCTACGAATTTGCGGTAATATTCCGCCAATCCAAGAAATGCATGAACTTGGGTTTGAGTGGTTGGGGCTTGCCAATCTTCTACATCTTTCACTTTGGCAGGGTCAACAGCAATTCCTCCGGCTGATACAATGTGACCGAGGAATCCTACCTACTGTAACCAGAATTCACATTTGCTAAACTTTGCATACAGCTGGTGCTCTCTAAGGGTTCCAAGAATGGTCCTTAGGTGTAGCTCATGTTCTTCTTCTGATTTGGAATAAATCAGAATGTCATCGATAAAAACAACGACAAACTTATCCAGGAAGTCCATAAAAATCTTATTCATGAGATTCATGAAATAAGCGGGGGCATTGGTTAGTCCGAAAGACATAACTATATACTCATACAATCCATATCTGGTGGTAAAGGCAGTCTTTGGAATATCCTCAGCACGAATTTTGAGTTGATGATAGCCAGTCCTAAGATCAATCTTAGAAAACACTTTGGCACCGATCAACTGATCAAACAAATCTTCTATCTTGGGCAAGGGGTGTTTGTTCTTGATGGTGACATCATTCAATTTCCGATAATCCGTACAGAAATGGTTACCTCCATCCTTCTTGTCCAAAAACAAGACAGGTGATCTCCAAGGTGACGCACTGGGTTGAATCAATCCAATTTCCAGCATGGAATCCAGTTGCTTCTTCAGTTCTGCGAGCTCTGACGGGTTCATACTATAGGGTCTCTGTGCTATGGGTCCAGTTCCTGGGATTAGTTCAATGATGAACTCGATATCCCGATCTGGGGGCATACCGGGCAAAACATCTGGAAATACATCGGGGTATTCACAGACTATCCGGACTTGGTCAATTGTAGGTTGGGCTATACTCTTGTTGCATTTGAATTGACGAGGTAGGGTTTCAGATATATGCTCGACTGATATTCCGGCAGTACTGGTCATGGTTATGGCTTTCTTGGCACAGTCAATCAATCCTTTATGTTTGGACATCCAATCCATTCCTAGTACTACTTCCAAACCTTTAGTTCCAAGTACTATCAGATTAGCATAAAAATCTATGCCATGGATTCAGATAGGGACGGCTTTGCAAATTTTCCTAGCCTTGGTGGTTGATCCGGGAATTTGAACAATCATAACATGCTTCAGTTTGGTTGGTTGAATTTTACTAGTGCATGCAAATTCTTCGGTGACAAATGAATGCGATGCACCAGAATCAAACAACACTCTTGCAAGTACTGAATTAACAGAAAACATACCCAGCACGACGTCTGGCGCTTCCTGACCTTCTTCAGCATGCATGAGAAAAATATGGCCGTTGCGGTTGAGTGAATTCCCTGGGGAAAATCTTCTTCCTGGCTGCACACGACGCTGCTGCTGAGCTGGGACATTGGCATTGGGGGCTGTAGCATTCTTCTTGTTGGGGCACTCGTTGGAATAGTGGCCTTTATTACCACAGTCATAACAGGTCACTTGCGACTTGTCGTTGGCTGCGACAGGCACAGCATTGCTTCCAGTCCTAGGGGCAGTGTTGGCGTTGGCGGTAGCATTGTTGTTGTTGAACTTGGGTGGGGCACGATTGAAATTGCTAGCGTTGCGGGGGTTGTTGTGATTTCCTCCGGGTCTAGGGTTTCCACGGTTGGGATAGGTCGGACGGTTCATCGGGGGTCTGTTGGTTCTTGGGGCAAATCCTGGAGATGGGTTGGGGCGATACTTTGGGGTCGGATGGGTTCCTGGCTGATGCATCATGCGACGCTTGCGGTTCTCATTGGCTTGGTTGATCTTTCCTTCCATATAGATAGCAGAGTCGACAAGGGCTTCAATATCTGCAAAGGGGATATTGACTAACACCGTCTGCATCTCGTCATGCAGACCATTCAGGAACCTTTCTTTCTTCTTGGCTTCGGTATCGATCTCATCCGGGGCATACCTAGATAATGACAAGAATTTGTCACGGTATTCCACTACAGTCATCCTTCCTTGCTTCAGCTCTCTGAACTCGTCTCTCATTCTCTTGATCAAACCTGGTGGCACATGGGTTCTGCTAAACTTGACCTTGAATTCCTCCCAGGTCATCATCTGGCCTCCAGTCATTGCGCGAACACTGTTCCACCATGCCCTGGCATCTCCGGCTAGATAGTGGGTGGCGAACAGGACTTTCTCGTTGGCTTCCACTCCATCTACTTCTAAGTTATTTTCCATGGTCTGCAGCCAATCATCGGCGTCTAGGGGTTCTTCTGACTTAGTGAAAACAGGTGGGTTGGTGGAAATTCTTGAGCTTAGATCCATGGTTGTCCTGATTTCCGTGGCCTTGGTTGTTGTGGGCCAGTTGGGCTATCTGCTGCAGTGTGGCTAGGTTGGCTTGACGTTCTGCTCTTTCAGCTTCACGGTCAGAAGTGAAAATTTGCAGAATCTGCAACATCGGGTCCGGGGATGAACCACTTCCTCCACGTGGAATCTGAAGATGGAGATAGATCGTGAGAAAAGAGGGAAATTTCTAAAGTTTTGGGTCTTTGGAAAATTTTAAAATTTGACTCAGATTTTCTAGTAACTTGCTTTTTCATTCATTCATTCATAGCACACAGTACAACACACACCACAACAAGGAAAGCAGATGGTTTTAAGAACCATTCTGAGAACTATGATACAGTGGGACCGAATACTACTCACTACGCTAGTGCTCAAATGCTACTACTCCTCGGAATCCGTGGCCTCATCATCCTCATCATCAGTGATGAAGGCGAAATCATCCTCATCGGTGAAGAAATCCATAGCCTGATCCTCCAAAAAATCATCGTCATCGCTGAGATAGGAGTAGGGGTCTCCACGAAGATCTTCTCCGGCATTCTCCCTTTCCTCCAACTGCATGTCTCTCTCGTGGATGGTCTCCTCCAGAGATGAGATGCGGTGGCGAAGAGGGGCAATGATGCGCTCCTTCTTGTCGAGCTGACAGCGGCGAGACTTCCGATCCTTTGCTAGCATGGCGATGGTTTGGTCCTTCGTCTTGATGATGGGAGACTTGTGGTTGCAGTAGTCATGGCAGTTGTCTAACTCCTGCTAACGATCGTACATCATGAAGCTAAGGTGGTCCAATTGGGTCTTCAGCTCGGGGTGGTATGGGGCTTCCAGTGGTTGTCCACTAGCATCACGCCTTGGGCAAAACTCAAAGCGAGTACCCTTGATCTGATTGATGCTCTGCCCACACAGACAGGAAAGAGCTTCCTACATGGCCCTGGCAAGTCCATCGAGCCAGTTGTTTTCTCTAAAGGTAAACTGAATTCCCTCAGCAGTGGGAGGTTCAATATTTCCTCGGAGACTTGCAACAATTAGCCACTGCAGATCTTCTCCTCCTTGATCATTGAGCTGAGCTCCGAAGAACTCGGGGTGCGGACGCTCCAGAAGTTCTGAAAGCTGGTCCAAATCCCTCTCAAAGATCAGGTCTCCTCCATTCCCCAGTTGGTAAAACTTGATGTACTTCACGTCCATCTATAAGAATATAGGATGAGTAAGTTAGTAGAGTGATTAAGTGTGTCAAAATTTTATGTAGTTGGCAAGAGTTTTTGAGGAACATGAATTTTTAGGAAAGAATCAAAGGGATAAGAATGAGAATAGGTTCTTGTAAATATGTGTTTTCTTTGGTTTTGAAACTAAGTTTTTGATTCAAACGTCCAGTCTAACTAGGGTCTCCTATGGTCAGGATGGCTCTGATACCAATTTGTCAACACCCGGGTTTTTAATCCCAGATGTCTGTTATGCCATACATCGCAATCCCAGGATTACCATTTTTGCGAGACATAACAGAATTGAATACCATAGTACATCATCCATTACAAACCGTACATAAGTTCTTACACAAATAGGGATCTCATGATCCAGTTCTTAATACAACATCAAGCAGCGGAATACGTAATAATAACGTTAGCGGGGGAGAAGCTCCATCTTCTGGGTCACAGGCAATGCTGACGATGGGAGATGATCCTAGTTGTCGTAACCTTCCTGGGGTCCATCCTCCAGGTACTCCTCTTCATAGTATGGCCATGGGAATAGCCAGGGACAAAGCCATGAGTACTCTTTAAGTAATCGCAAACTAATCCTAACAGGTAAAGGGGTTTTTGGATAATAGGACACTAGGGTCTAGGGTTGTTTTGCAAAATCCAGATTTATCTCTACGAAGTTCCAAAGCTAATCACAATTTTATAAATCCTAAGTGGGATCTTGTACTCATGTCACAACCCTGTTGTGGTCAAGTCAAAGTCTCAATTCATTTCACAAGTCATTTTGAAAAGTCTGACGGGGGAACAGTATGGCCACTCCAATTGTCCATAACCGCGGACGCGGCTATTCGAATAGTTTGACACTCTGCAGAGATCGTACACTTTCACCAAAACATTCGATACATCCGTCAGGAACAAATCCTGAATTCACCATACTTAGTATGCGGATAATCAATCCTAACCTTTCGATTACACGCCCTAGTATAAGCACCTCTCCTGTGAGTTTGGCCTCCCAACCATGACCATCTGTCATCTTGGGTACTGCATAGGTGGACAATCTTCACAAGGTAGCCTCAGCTCAGACCTTGGCCGTGAGGGAACTAATACTAAGGTATACATGTTTTCAGTCAAGCCCTACCCAATCTTTGGGTATTGTGGTTGTACAATAAAATTGGAATGGTATCGCATCCAGACAACCATCTGTTTTATAAAGGGCTAAGGCTCATGCCTCAACATTTTCATCACCAAATCATCAGGTGTTCGGAAACACATGTCCAAAACATTTCAATAGAATGATCCATCATTCCAAGGTTTTCATAACCATTTTTCCACCAAGTATTCCCATCTAAAGTTGATCAAGTTTTATGCTTAGAACTAGCATCTACAGGTGGGGGTAAGCAATAATGAGGGGTGGTAAACTAGTGGAGTTCTAACTAAGTTCAATCTCATGCCTTAAGATGACATCAAGATTATCTAGCTTAGGCCAAATTTTATGCTCTTTATGCAACCTTCAAATATTTTTCTAGTATCTATAATTCACTTAAGTAAACTCTAAGTAATAGCTTTGATAAAGAAATAGAGTATAAATCTTGTAAAACCTAGGATTGGTTTATCAAGTGGATATAATCACATATGCTTAAGGCATATAGTGGGCAGAGTAACAAGTAGTGGTTTGTGGCATCAGTAGGGTATCTTGCAAGGGTTAGCTTGCATTGTTCCACTTAGTTAATAAAGCTTGCAAGTATTGGCTTGCATAGGTCAACTTGATTAGCAAGGCTTGCCTTGTGCAGAGCAGTGGTTGAAGTTCTCCTCGGCTTCTTCTTCCTAGAATCCTCCTTCCTCCTCGTATCCTTGGTCGGTACTAGCGTCTATGAATAAATACGAGGTACAAAATCACCAAACAATACTTAACTACTTGCAATCATCACACACAAGGGTCCTATAGATGATCTAACATCATCACTAACATTACAAGATTAAGGCTTGGTTTAATTCCTTTTATTTTTAGAAAAGTAATTTCTACTCATTGAAAAACTACTTAAGATTTAATATTCTCCAAACCAAACATGGGATCATGTTGACACATGTCATCACCACATATTTTAGTCCATGGGAATGTGATTTAAAGTGGTGTCACAATTTAATAAGGTTTTACCTTTTTATTTTAATTAAATAAAGTGACTAGAAATGCCTATGCAGCATTCTTTTATTACTTGAACATTATTTCTGCAAGTAAACCTATATATTTTTATATATTCTGAAAGGTATGGTTAAATGTGATTTTTGAGAGTTGGAATCAACTCAAAAGCTATTATGATTTAAATTTGAAAAATGTTTGAATGTAGAAGAACTTCTGCCTTGTTATTTTTACCATGGATGATCTATAGATCCAATGACTTGAATCCAACGGGCTTGGATTCAGCATTCCCAGACCTTTCCAACAAAATTGGTTTCATTCAATTTGGTGCAATGAATCGACCTGGGTTGATTTTTGAAACTGGGTACAGAAGTGTGTTTGAAATAAAATGGAAAAGGTTTTATTCAAATAACTGGGCTGCGCGGGAAAAGTTAACGGGACGGCCTGCTAATCGTTGCGCTTCCGCGGGCTGTTTAAGTGGGTGTCCCCACTCGTCAGTGAGACAGGGGGGTGCAAAGCGGTACGGGGAAACGTGGGTCGTTCGATCTGATTCTAATCCAACGACAGGGAGTCATCGTCGACGTTGGGCAACGCCGGCGAGAAAGAAACCTAGCGCGGCCAGTGGGGGTTGCTGGGGGCTCACCGGGGTGCTGGCGAGGGTTGGCGAGGCGGGCGAACGACGAAGTCGACGACGGCGAACTCAGGGGTGGTCGCGTCAGCTCCTGGGTGGACGAAATCGATGGCGCCCTTCTTTTCTAGAGGCGGCGGGCTCCGATGAAATTCCGGCGATGCGCTGCTCGCCTTGCTCCGGGACTGAGGTGGGGCGGTTCTGGGTGAGAGAGGAGTGGGATGGTGTGAAGAATTCGAGCGGGGGATTCCTCTATTTATAGTCTCGACGGTGAGACCGAACGGCATGGGCAGGCAACGGTGGCGACATGGCTACGGGCTGCTAGAGGCATGGCCGGCGGTGGCGATCGCTTGGTGGTCACCTGGCGATGCTCTACGGCTTTAATGCGCTTGTAGGGGCGGTGCGTTTTGGTCTGGAACACGCGACGCTCTGTGCGGCAGAGGCGGTGTCTTCGACGGCGAGCGGTGGCTGTGCGGCACGAGGCGGCGAACGAGGATGTCTGGCATTCTCCTAGGTCGGTGGTGATCGTGAATGCACACGGTGAGGGCGGCGCGCGGTCTGTGGGCTTCGGTCGAGGGTGGCGCTCTGGCGCACGCTCGGCATGGTTGCTGGCGGTCTGGGCGCGGTCCGTGCGTGTGGTCCAGTGGTTGGCAAGGTTCGAGCGTTGGACAGGGAGTGGCGGTGGATGGTGCGCTTCCTCCCAGACATGCTGGCTAGGCTTCGGTTGTTCACCATTGATGGCATTGCCAAGCTTATAGTGGTTCTAGTGATCAGTTAAGGTTGTTAGATGATCTACTAAGGCTAGTGGTGCCCAGAGAGGGAACAAGTTAGGCTCAAAACACTGCACACTATAGTGTTTTGATTTTGTTTGATTTGTGTCTCCAATGTGTTTGATGAAATGGCCGCATGAAATCAAGTTTTGAATTTTGAAAAGATTTTTGGTGGGTGTGCTAGATTGGTGCTGGTGAGTCTGTAGATGCTTGGGTTTTGAAAGTTGAGCTTGTTTGAGTGGTTTTTGAAAAAGTGGGATCTTCCCATATGATAAAGATTAAATTTTGAATTGTCATTTAAACTATGCATTTGAAAGTTTCTGGATGATCACCAAGTGGTCCTTGATACATTGTTATGAGTACAATCAAGGGGTGCAAAGATCCAGAAAAGTTTCTGTTAGGTTCTGAAAGTTTGAGACAGCCAAAGTAGGCATGGGAGTTAAATTGGTCAAAATGACCATTCCTTTATTTTATTTGTTTTGATTTATTTTTCTTTAGGAGAAGTGTGGGAAATGTTTTAGATGATGTTTATTTCACCTAAGAAACATTTTACAAGCAAGGAAACATACTGATGGGGGAATACCAATCGGGGTATACCCACAAAGCGGATTCGCCAGCTGGATCGAGCCGACTAAAGCCAAGCCCAGAGCGGGTCGACTCGCCCAATACGGCGAGTGGCGCGTGCTGGACCCAGACGACTAGCGCCGACTGGAGGCCCAAGATGGCGACTCCAATAGAAAGCCCACTAAAGCACTTGTAAACCCTAACTGGCTGCATATATAAAGCCACCAAGGGCACCCCCAAGGGGTACGTCATATTAGATCTAGTCTCTCCCTCCGCCTACGGCGGCTCCCATGTAAACCAATCTATGATCATATACTGGATTGATAGCAGGACGTAGCGATCCTCCATCGAGGGGACGTGAACCTGGGTACATCGTGTGCCAATCTCGCTCCCGGATTCTCCTACGTCGCCTTGCTCCCTCTACGTAAGCTACCCCCAGTAGCATCTGCCGTGTAATACCACGACAGTTGGCGCCCACCGTGGGGCAAGCGGCGCTTGGAGGGTGATAATCCGGGCGGGATCCCTTAGCATCAACAACGGCCAAATTAAGTCTGATTGATTCACTCGCGCGATTGGCAGAAGAATTCATCTCCGACGTGCACGCTAAGCCGCACGTGGCCATGGCGGTTCATGATTTTCCAATGCGACATCGTTCCCTCTCATGATTATTTTAATTAATTTATTTTACTTGATCTAACATCTTCTTTGCATGTTCCTATACGCATCGATGGGAGAACTAATCCATACCGCCAAAACCAGACTCAGAAGAGACACCGCAGACGCATGAGAAATCTCACGTGCAACAGTCAAGATCGAATCTTGCTATTGAGTCTTCTATGCACTTTCATCTCTATTTTTGATTCTTGTGCCAGCCAATTATTTATTTCAGATCTAATCTTACTTGCACATCATTTGGATTCGCTTGCGGCTGTTAATTCAGCAGCCATGCAATCTTGGCCTCGATAACAAAAAAATAAAAGGCCTCTATCGGAAAGATATACAGGCGTGATCCTGTCTAATCCGACTAGTAGATTATTTATTCAGTCTAATTTCTTGTATTGCAACAATTATATTAATATTACTATACTCTGATCGATCTAATACCTTATATATTTATTTTGGACTGCATGCACCGTGCAAAGATACATCAACGCCGGTGGTTTTTCCTCACGGCCTTGCAAGACGGTGGGTCAGCATCCTCCGCGGCCTTGGCGGCATGTGCATGCCGCTCGGCAGGCTGTATGCCTCGACTCTTCCGCAACTCCGTCTGACCTACGTTCCAACCGCACAAGCTGCCACAACTCCGTCTGAGTCGACGCTGCCGCGAAATCGTCATGATGGACTCGCCATGTTCAGCGACTCGTCCATCGCCGCAAAACGGTGTCTTTCTCGCCACTCGCCGGTCGCTCGACCTCGCCACTCGCCGCGCTCGGTCGCTCGGCGCTCGCCGGTCGCTCGGCCACGCCGCTCTCCGCGCTCGGGGACTCGGCGCTCGCCGGTCGCTCGACCTCGGCACTCACCGCGCTCGGGGACTCGGCTGCCGCGGGATCGCCATCCCGACCTTGCCCTCGCGGTCCTGTCATCGTCGACATCGCCATAACGCGACCTCCGTCCGCCACGTCGACCCCGTGTCCGCCGCGTCGACTTCGCCATAGCGCGACCTCCGTCCGCCGCGTCGACCCCGTGTCCGCCGCGTCGACATCGCCATAGCGTGACCTCCGTCCGCCGCGTCGACCCCGTGTCCGCCGCGTCGACATCGCCATAGCGCGACCTCCGTTCGCCGCGTCGACTCCGTGTCCGCCGCGTCAACTTCGCCATAGCGCGACCTCCGTCCGCCGCGTCGACCCCGTGTCCGCCTCGTCGACATCGCCATAGCGCGACCTCCGTCCGCCGCGTCGACTCCGTGTCCGCCGCGTCAACTTCGCCATAACGTGACCTCCGTCCGCCGCGTCGACTCCGTGTCCGCCGCGTCGACTTCGCCATAACGCGACCACCGTCCGTCGCGTTGACCCCGTGTCAGCCGCTCGACATCGCAACAGCGCGACCTCCGTCCGCCGCGTCGACCCCGTGTCCGCCGTGTCGACTTCACCAAAGCGCGACCCCCGTCCGCCGCGTCGACCCCGTGTCCGCCGCGTCGACTTCGCCATAGCGCGACCCCCGTCCGCCGCGTCGACCCCGTGTCCGCCGCGTCGACTCCTTCCGGCTACGTCGAATGCGTACGCCGCGCCTGCTAAGGGACCTTCATCGTCCGAGTCGCCAGAGAGGGTCGCATGCCACGCTGCATAGACTCACCACTGGGCGTCTCTTCCCCTCGGGAAAAATCAATTTGCCTTTGTCAACCTTTGAAAGAGCGACTCGCAATGGCCAAGTAGTGCGGACAAGGACTCGCAAACCGAGCCTCGGATCGTCCACGAAAAATGCTAACGGAGAGCCATCATTGGAGTCGCCTTGCTCGACTGGCCTCCCGGGCCAAGACAAATGGTAGTGCTACACAAACAGCACCATGTCCTCCTCAACCTTAGACAGTGTGACTCGCACGGCCAAGTACTGCGGACGAGGACTCGCAAACCGAGCCTCGGATCGTCCAGGAAGAACGCCAAGTCGAGAGCCATCTTTGGAGTCGCCATGCGACTGGCCCCCCGGGCCAAGACGAGAGACTCGCTAACAAAACAGCGCAATCAACATCATCGCGGACTCGCAATCATCGCGGACTCGCCGCACTCGGGGACTCTCCCCTCGCGGACTCGCAATCATCGCGGACTCGCCACACTCGGGGACTCTCCCCTCGCGGACTCGCAATCGTCGCGGATTCACCACACTCGGGGACTCTCCCCTCGCGGACTCGCAATCATCGCGGACTCGCCGCGCTCGGGGACTCTCCCCTCGCGGACTCGCAATCATCGCGGACTCCCCACACTCGGGGACTCTCCCCTCGCGGACTCGCAATCATCGCGGACTCGCCGCGCTCGGGGACTCTCCCCTCGCGGACTCGCAATCATCGCGGACTCACCACACTCGGGGACTCTCCCCTTGCGGACTCGCCGCGCTTGGGGACTCGGCGCCCGTCGGTCGATCGACCTCGCCGCTCGCCGCACTCGGGGACTCGCCGCGCTCGGGGACTCGGCGCCCGTCCGTCGATCGACCTCGCCGCTCTCCGTGCTCGAGGACTCGGCGCCCGTCGGTTGCTCGTCCTCGATGCTCGCCGGTCGCTCGGCCTCGACGCTCACCGGTCGCTCGATCTCGCCACTCGCCGCGCTCGGGGACTCAGCGCTCGCCGGTCGCTCGACCTCTCCACTCGCCACGCTCGGCATCAACCACTACTATTTTCAAAATATGAGCCTCGAGTCGCCTCTGCAAGCCAACTCGAGCCTCGAGGACTACTCCTAGGCATGATGCATGTACGCGTGGTTGCACGACCGCGGCTCTCCCTCTTCGATTCGTCACCACGGACTATCCCTCGCGTACTCAACACGCTCGGGGACTCGCCGCCGCGGACTCGCCCTCGCGTACTCGACGCGCTCGGGGATTCGGCGCGCTACAGACAGCGGCACTCTCCGGTCGTTCGACCTCGCCGCTCTCCGCGCTCGGGGACTCGGTGCCCGTCGGTCGATCGACCTCGCCGCTCGCCGTGCTCGGGGACTCGGCGCCCGTCGGTCGCTCGGCCTCGCTGCTCTCCGCGCTCGGAGACTCGTCGCCGAGGACTCGCCCTCGCGTACTCGACGCGCTCGGGGACTCGGCGCGCTACAGACAGCGGCACTCGCCGGTCGATCGACCTCGCCGCTCTCCGTGCTCGGGGACTCGGCGCCCGTCGGTTGCTCGTCCTCGATGCTCGCCGGTCGCTCGACCTAGTCGCTCTCCGTGCTCGGGGACTCGGCGCCCGCCGGTCGCTCGACCTCGCCGCTCGTCGCGCTTGGGAACTCGGCACTCTACGGTCACTCGACCTCGCCCCTCGCCGCGCTCGGGGACTCGGAATGCTCCATGAGCTCGTCGCCGATTCGCCACGACCCATCGTCAAGACTCTCCGCGCCCTGCCTCAAGCCCGCGTCGAATCGACAACGCGCTCGGGGACTACTGATGGGGGAATACCAATCGGGGTATACCCACAAAGCGGATTCGCCAGCTGGATCGAGCCGACTAAAGCCAAGCCCAGAGCGGGTCGACTCGCCCAATACGGCGAATGGCGCGTGCTGGACCCAGACGACTAGCGCCGACTGGAGGCCCAAGATGGCGACTCCAATAGAAAGCCCACTAAAGCACTTGTAAACCCTAACTGGCTGCATATATAAAGCCACCAAGGGCACCCCCAAGGGGTACGTCATATTAGATCTAGTCTCTCCCTCCGCCTACGGCGGCTCCCATGTAAACCAATCTATGATCATATACTGGATTGATAGCAGGACGTAGCGATCCTCCATCGAGGGGACGTGAACCTGGGTACATCGTGTGCCAATCTCGCTCCCGGATTCTCCTACGTCGCCTTGCTCCCTCTACGTAAGCTACCCCCAGTAGCATCTGCCGTGTAATACCACGACACATACAAACAAGGTGGTTCAAAAGAATTTCAAATTCAATGCATACTCATATGCATGCTTTCATAATTTTATTTAGAAAAGTTTTTGTTAACCCTAATTTTGATGATTAGAGTTTGATGATTTAAGTTTAGTATTTTTGGGATGTTACACACCACGAGATAGATACCCACCTACCGGGAATTACCATGCACCATGGTGTAGCATGCATGAAAATTTCCTCGGCCACCCAGGGCATGCCCTAATCTTGCACCTATTTTGGAAAAACACCAGTTTTTCGGGTTCAGAAAATGGAAAGCCAGGATTTCTCCAAATGAACATGAAATCTCTAGTTGGAGAAGTTGCTTGTGATGTCGAGAGGGAGATAGGTGCGGGGTTTGGGCTCAATACATGGAGTGGTTCTATGTTCTAGGTAGTGAAGGGGATCTAGGGTTGAAAGTCGTGTTAACTCACACTCGATAGACATCCCGGTGGTGCCTTGGGTGCCAAAGGACCTGGTATGCCTTCCTTATAATTGTATGATGGCAGTGCGTCACATGCAAGGGCTCCAAGAGCGGTTTTCATATTTGTATGGTTTTTTTAGATATTTTTTGGTGCTGTCCAGAAAAATGAAGAAACCCATCGGCGGCCGCGACAACGCAAGGGTCATTGCAATCTTGGACCCAGGCATGCATCCAGTCTAGGTACCCCATGCTGGGGCACCACAAACCATTTTTCCCTGAAAATTGAGAGTGTATTATAGGGTACCTATAGTTAGAAACCGCATTTACCAGGTCATAAGTAAAGAAAATACAGTTTATGCTTGCACCATGAAATAAATACCCACCTCCTAGGAATGACCATTCACCATGGTGCAGAATGCGTGAAAATTGCCGCGGGCCCCTGGGTGCACCCTAATCTTGCACCTCCTTTGGAAAAACACCGGTTTTTCGGCTTTCGGAAAATGGAAAGTCAGGATTTCTCCAAATAAACATGAAATCTCTAGTTGGAGAAATTGCTTGCGATGCCGAGAGGGAGCTAGGTGTCGGGTTTAGGCTCAATCCATGGAGTGGTTCTATAATCTGGGCCCCAATTTGCCACCCGGAAGCATCAATAGTTGGACCGAATTTCACGACGCGTTCGTGAGCAATTTCACGAGCACTTACAAGAGGCTGAATCGCCCACAACAACTAGCAATGTGCAAGCAAAGAATAAATGAGACAGACAGGGAATTCCTCACAAGGTGGTGCACGATGCGTAACTCTTGTGAAGGGGTAATCGAGTCACAAGCAATCGCATGGTTTGCACAAGGGTGTAGACATGGAAGTGTGCTGTGGCAAAGGTTACAAAGAGATATGTCGGTAAGCCTGGCAGAGACGATAAGAATCGCTGACTCGTATGCGTTCC
The DNA here is from genome assembly GCA_916181665.1 of Avena sativa. Classification (NCBI taxonomy): domain Eukaryota; kingdom Viridiplantae; phylum Streptophyta; class Magnoliopsida; order Poales; family Poaceae; genus Avena; species Avena sativa. The sequence continues at coordinate 408,433,362 of OV702285.1, read as the reverse complement.
GACTCAGCCGCTGCTCATGTCGGCAGACGGGATGACTGAGACTCAGATCTATGACGCTGCCGGGTCGCAAAGGCGCCAGGAAAGATCTGAATACAGAAGCAAGAGAAGAGACGAAAGACCAGATTACAGATACGGTTCGACTCAGGTTGCGGTTGTGAGTCAGGATCATCCAGATGCTAGAAGCAGTCATCATCAAAGGACAAATGGTCAACAACAATGGGTTCCAAAGAAGGACGGCAAAAGGCCATACGATCAGAGGAAGCAGTATCAGGACCGACAAAAATATACTTATGAGATGATGCTGGATCAGCCATGTAAGTTTCACACGCCTAGTCCAAGTAAGCCAGCCAATCACACGATGAGGCAATGTACTAGGTTTCAGAAAGGAGATAGAGTGGACTCGCCGAATAAGCAACTTCCACCACCTCCCCCTCCACCACTTACAGGAGGAAATGCTCAAGCAGTGGGAGAAGATAACAGATATGAAAACAGGCAGCCGAGATCAGAGTCAAGAAAGAAGAGAAGCTGTGCACCAGGTGCACAATCCAAGAGGTGACGACGCTCATGTCGGCCACGGAACCAGAAATGAGTACATAGAACATCACCAGAGCTATGTTGTCTTTGTCATAGAGCCAAATGACAAGAAGAGCCAGCAGCGACGAATGATGTAAGTGAATGCCACAATGCCGGCAATTCCAAAGTACATGCATTGGTCTGAGCAAGAGATAACTTGGAGTATAAAAGATCACCCCAAGATCATGCCAACCCCTGGAGGATACGCTCTGGTTTTGGATCCAACATTCATGGGCCCAGATATCAACGTGAAATTTTCAAAGGTATTGATCGATGATGGCAATAGCATCAACATCATGTACAAGGATACCATGCTCAAGTTAGGCATTACCATGAACATGCTGGAGCCGACTAAGACAACTTTCCACGGTATCGTGCCGGGACTATCCTGTGAGCCAATTGGCAAGATCTAGGTCGACGTCTTATTCGGCAACAGAGAGAATTGTCGCGCTGAAGCTATAGAGTTCGAGGTGGTAGATTTGGTCAGCTCATATCATGCCTTACTCGGCAGACCGGCTATGGCAAAGTTCATGGCTACTCCTCACATCTCTTACTTGAAGATGAAGCTGCCAGGCCCATGTGGGGTGATCATAGTTGAAGGAGATTACAAAAGATATATTGCTTGTGCCTCAGCCGGATCTTCACTGGCCGAGTCACTCGTCATAGCACAAGAGAAAAGTCAGATGTTGGAAGTGGCAACATTGGCCAAAGCAGCACAAATGTCCATGCCGACACTCACCAACCCGCATGGCAGTGTGTCATTTCAAGCTACCAAGGAAACCAAGAAGGTGCAGGTGGATGAAACTTTCCCAGAGCGCACAGTTACCATATGGGCTGGCCTTATAGACAAATAGGAAAGCGAGCTCACCAGCTTCCTCCGTGAGAATCGGGACATCTTTGCATGGTCCACTCAAGATCTGCAAGGGGTTACGAGGGAGCTGGCTGAGAACTCTCTTCATGTAAGGCCAGATGCAAATTCAGTGAAGAAACCCCTCCGCTTCGCCGAAGATAGGAGGAAAGTAAAAGCCATCGAGATTGCAAGACTTTTAGCTGCTGGATTCATCATGGAAGTACTGCACTCGGACTGGTTGTCAAATCCAGTCTTGGTCGAGAAGAAAAAAGACGACCCGGACGTGGCAGTGGTATGGCGCATGTGTATTGATTACACGGACCTCAATAAGGCGTGTCCAAAAGATCCATTTCCTCTGCCTCGGATCGATCAAGTCATAGATTCTACTGCTGGGTGTGAGTTGTTTTCATTTGTGGATGCGTATTCAGGATTCCATCAGATACCATTGAATCCAAGTGATCAAATAAAGAAAGCTTTTATCACCCCGTACGGGGCTTATTGCTATCGCACCATGCCATTCGGATTGAGAAATGTAGGCGCAACATATCAAAGATGCATGCAAAAATGCTTGCAAGATCAATTGGACAAAAATGTTCAAGTATACATCGATGAAGTGGTAATAAAAACCAAACAAAGTCATACTCTAATTGAGGACTTGCATCAAACATTCACAAACTTGAGAAGATTCCGGATCAAGATTAACCCGGAAAAATGTACATTTGGTGTCCCAGCTGGCAAATTACTTGGATTCCTTGTATCCAGCCGAGGAATCGAAGCTAACCCAACAAAGATCTGGGCCATCGAAAGAATGGAATTGCCAAAAACCCTCAATGATGTCCAGAAGTTTGCTGGATGTCTGGCTTTGTTGAGAAGGTTTGTTAGTCGGCTAGGCGAAAAAGTCCTATCACTTATATCAGCTGATGAAGAAATTAGACAAATTTACATGGACACAACAAGCTGATAGCGCTTTCCATGAATTAAAGAAAATGTCGTCAATGACACCAATCTTAGCGTCACCATGATCCAAGGAGCCAATGTTTCTCTATGTCACCGCAACCAACAGAGTTGTAAGTGCAGTAATAGTGGTTGAACGTGAAGAAGGGGAAAATCAGTCCAAAGACCGGTGTATTACTTGAGAAAAGTGCTCTTTGTCTCGAAACAGAATTACCCGCATTATCAGAAGATGACATATGGGGTATATATGGCAGCAAAGAAGCTGAAACATTATTTTCAAGAAGACCCAATCCGGGTAATATGCGAGGCACCTATCTCGGATATATTGGGCAGCAAAGATGCCAACGGCCGAGTCACCAAATGGGCCATCGAACTGGCACCATACACTCTACAATATGATAGGAGAGATGAAATAAAATCTCTAGCTGTTGCAGATTTATTTGTAGAATGGATGGAGGTGAAGTATGAACCACCACTGCCAGATCCGAATTACTGGAAAATGCATTTTGACGGGTCCAAGACGAAAATGGGTCTGGGCGCTGGGATAGTGCTCACATCTCCAAAGAGGGATCAACTGAGGTATGTGTTGCAGATTCGTTTTGCGGTTTCTAAAAACATTGCCGAGTATGAAGCACTTTTCCATGGCATTAAAGTAGCCAAGGAAATTGGTATCAAAAGGATCATGTGTTTTGGCGATTCGGATTTGGTGATTCAACAAGTGTATGGACATTGGGATGCGCTGGACGCAAACATGGCATTATATAGTTTCCACGTACAACAAATTTCGGGATATTTTGACGGTTGTGAATTTCATCACATTCCTAGAGCAGAAAATGAGGCAGTAGATGTACTATCCAAACTAGGATCATCTAGGCAAGCAATACCACCAGGGGTAGCGTTGGAGGATCTCAGGAAGCCATCGATCAAGCCATCACCGGAGTCCGAATCAATCAGGGTCATCCCTGCGAGTCAGGAATCAGAGGCAGTGCCAATGGATATCGACTCAGGGGTAGGTTCGAGTCACTCGGGGACTGATCCATTCAATTCAGGGGTCGCCGAATCACGCTCGAGGACTCCTCGGGTTATGTCGGCAGAACCAATGGACATTGATGTTGAAGCAGACCCGGAACAACTTATACCAACATGGGCACAACCAATATTCAGCTATTTGAAAGATGGAACATTGCCGAGTGATGAAACATTGGCAAGGCAAACAGCACGTAGGGCAAAAGCGTACACCATAATCAACAAGGAACTCTACAAGCGAAGTGTCACAAGTGTACTGCAGCATTGTATCAGCTCAGAGAAAGGTCAGGAGATCTTATTGGATATCCATCAAGGAGAGTGTGGGCACCATGCGTCATCAAGAGCATTGGTAGCCAAGGCATTCCGACATGGATTCTACTGGCCAAGCACATTGGCACAAGCACAATAGTTAGTCGGAAGATGCAGTGGTTGTCAACACTATTCGTCCAAGTCGCACTTTCCAGCGTCTGAATTGAAGACTATACCAATTACTTGGCCTTTTGCAGTATGGTGCCTAGATATGGTAGGACCATTCAAACTAGCAAGAGGAGGTATGAATCATATCTTGGTCATGATTGATAAGTTCACCAAGTGGATACAAGTGAAACCAATCAAGAAATTGGACGGTTAAACAGCCGTTACATTCTTAAGGGATATAATCCTCAGATACGATTACCCACACAGCATGATCATTGACAATGCCACGAACTTTGCCGAAGGAGCTTTTGATCGCTTCTGTGGGAAACACCGAATAAGACTCGATGTAGCATCAATCGCCCATCCAGAATCAAATGGACAAGTTGAATGGGCTAATGGCTTAGTTCTGTCCGGGATAAAATCCCGCTTAATGGAACCACTCCAGAGATCACCTCGTTGTTGGATAGAGGAACTACCCTCAGTACTGTGGAGCCTGAGAACAACTCTGAATTGGTCAACTGGTTATACGCCATTTTTCCTCGTATATGGGGCTGAAGCAGTTTTGCCTGCCGACATAGAATATGACTCGCCAAGGATAAGGCAATACTCGAAAGCCAAGGTAAAAGAGGCCCGAGAAGATGGAGTGGACTTACTCGAAGAAGCAAGGGAACTGGCATTCTCCAGATCCGCTATATATCAACAAAATCTCCGATGCTACCATAGCCGGAAGGTGCAACCTTGTGTTTTTCGAGAAGGAGGTATGGTGCTAAGGCTGGTGCAGCGCACAGCAGGAATGCATAAATTATCACCTCCATGGGAAGGTCCATTCATTGTAAGCAAAGCATTGCACAATGATTCATACTATCTCATAGACGCTCGTGAAGCGCAAAAGAACAAGGCGGACAGGTCAGGAGATGAAACCAAAAGGCCATGGAATGTGGCACTCCTTCGTCCCTTCTATACTTAGGAGAAGCAGTGCATGTATCACTCGAACTCTCATATGTCGGACATGTTTGCCGGCTATGTGCTAATAATAAAATGGTATGATTCGAAAAACTGACTCGGGGACTACCCCTTAAGTTTTCCATTTCAATTATTTTACATCGGCTGGCGTGATACCCGAAATTTATCTCGGAACAAGTAGTGTTTACTCGGAAGAAATCAACTCTTCGACTATGTTGTTGTCTGAAAACACGGCTTCATGGCAAGCAAAAGAAAAAGATGTAAGACGGGTAAACACGAACGCCGGATAAAGACAAAGGGGAAAGGCGAGTCGGCTTTAGTTTTTTGCCTAACTCTCTGCAGGTCGCGTTATACTACATGTTGAGTAATCTCGGCCAAGTGATCCAATTTTCATACCCGTTAACTATATCCTTAGTACTTTGAGACCCTAATGTCGAACACCGAAAAAGGTAGACAGGGGCCAAAGGCAAGGAAAGGTGACACGGCAAAATGAAACTTGGGGACTTGCCCTTGAATGATTCGCACTTAGAATATAAAGCAAACATATGAAGCTGATAAAAAAGCACATAGTCAAACTTAAAGTGCAATGTATGTTACATCTGTACCCGGCATACCGGGGATCTAATAAAGGTTCGAGTATTTGTTGGCCTAAGGAGCAGAAGAACTCGGAGGAGCACTCTCGGAGCCAGGAGTAGTGCTTGGAGCATCGGCCGGGTGAGGGGTATCTGTGGCAGGGTCATCCGGATCATCTGACTCGGTTGCTTCGCTGACGCCACCCTCTTCATCAGCAACTTCGACGAGTGGGTCGCCAAGGTCGAGGAAGCTGGGCCCTTCACACCAAGCGTGCACCATGGTGTAATCGATCATGGCATAAGCACGCTCCTGGCGCTTCTTGATCAGCTCCGGGTCATTCAACCATTTTCCATCCCCCCTTATGCGAGCAAGAACATCAAGATTGATGTCCTCGTACCATGAAAGCACGAAGGAGAGATCCATGTCCGATGCAGCTCGGCCGGTCGACTCACGCCATTGATCCAGCCGGTCTTCAGTAAGGAATAATCTGTCAGCGAGTGGCTCGATGAGTTCGGGTGGGTCTTCATCCAGCCAGAGCATGTGAAACGGATGGATACCCGACTTGAGCAAGTCCACACCGCAAGACCTGAGGGTCTTGACCCGTTTAGACACCGCTGCGAGGAGCTCCTCCATGGACACCTTGACGTCAGCAGGAGCACCAGCTTCGGCTCTCACTTTCTTCATGGATCGGATGGCAAACATGTTGGCCTCAGGAAAATTCTCTACAAGCAAAAAGAGGAAGTTAGCAAAATAACAAGAGAAGATGGCCGAAGTCCAGAATGACTTATACAGTGCAAAAAGAGTAAGGACTCACTACCGAGAAAGAAATTGATAGCGGCAAGCTTGCTGTGCCAAGTCTTGGTTTTTGTTTGGAGGGCGTCGAGGTTCAAATTTGCCGACTCAACCAATGACTCGGCCTCATCAAGCAGTTTCTTGGTCTTCTCGGCGCTGGCGGCCTGCTGCTCATTCTTCTCTGCAAGCTCTTCCTTCAGCCCTTTCACCTCGGCCAAGTGCTTCTGCTCCATCTCGGCCATCAGTTTCTTCAGCCGAGTCACCTCATCACGCTCCTTCTGGAGTTCGGCTTGGTGCTTCTCTGCTTATTTAGAAAAAATATTTTTCAGTACCAACAGAAAACTTTAAGCTATTGGCTTAGGGAGGCAAGAAATTTACTCTCAGCCTCGCTGATTTGCGAGTGAAGATCATTGATGGTAGACTGAGTAGTGGCTGTGGAACAAGAGCGAGAGAAAAAATGAGAAAATGAACCAATGAAAATTACACCGAATAGACAAAAAGGACGGATAAGGATATTACCTTGGCCGTGGGTGTTAGTATGTAGCTTCTCATACGCAAGTTCAAGCTTGCAATGCGCCAGGACGAGAGCTTGGTGCACTTTGGTGCGCTAATTATGCGTGAGCTAATCAAAGAAGATAGACAATAAGGAAGAGTCAAGTCAAGCAACCTGCCGAATAAAAAAGCTTAAGAGTTTACGGCCGAGTAAGTTCCTTACTCGACAGTAACCTCGAGGGCTACGGATTGAAGCTCTAACATGAGTTTGGCATAAAGAAATCAAAGAGCTTAAAAGCTTACAGCTGAGTAAGTTCCTTACTCGACAGTAACCTCGAGGACTAGGGATCGAATCTCTAACATGCAAGCTTGGGATTCAAAGATTAAAGTGATTGGTGAGAGCTTACGGCCGAGTAAGTGCCTTACTCAATCGTAACCTCGGGGACTAGGTGATATGTATAAAGGAAATACTCAACAGTACAAAAGAGTAAGAAGTTACTTTACCTCGTTTACTTCGTTGGCGCGGGCCATCAGAGCAATGGCCTGCTGGGTCATGTCGAAGACGGCCTTGGGGCCCAGCTTCAGCTTCTTGCTGGCATGAGTGCTGACCTCCTGCTCACCTGCTGCATTCCATGCCACGGCGTCAGGCTCAACCGAATCTAGGCTCTTTCCACTGAGCGTCCGAGTAAGAACTCGACCTGTTTTCAGGGCGGTTCCCACAGTGGCATGGGTCGCAGCAGCAGAAGTATGGAGGGTAACAACCCTGGTGTCATCACCTGACCCGGCAGCCGCAGATTCGACCCCTTACCCGTTGAAGCGATCATGGTCGCCGACGTTGGAGGCCGGATCTGAGGAGCAGAACCCGGAGCGCAGACTAGTGTACTTTGCTTGGAAGAGGTGGATTTTCCAGATGAGGGGCGAGTAGAACCAGAAGCCTTGGGCTGGGTCTGGCCCTTTGACAGAATTGGAGAGCGAGCAGAAGGATTTGGAGAAGAACGTGGAGCTGCCTGACTGGGCTCAGCAGTTTTGCTGGCTCCAAGATCAGGAAGTTGTTCATTCACATCAGCTTGAGGGCTGATGCTAGAGGAACTGGCAGCAGAAGGTTTCTCGGCGCCAGATTCACGGGCACCAAGATCAGGAAGTTTTTCCTGGCCAGCGCCAGGGGCGCTAGCCGAATGACCCACCGGGTCTGACTGACACTGAGAAGCGGGAGCCTCAACAGTGCGAGCCTCAACCTGGACGGGACCCGACACAGCCGAGTCAGCTGGAGGAGGTGTAGGCCTAAGTGACGAGGCAATGCTAGAAGCAGCCTGATTCGCCGTCAGTGGTGCGACACTGAAAACAACGAGACACATGTAAGAGAACATCAATGGTGAAAAAGAAAAGAACAGAGAAGGCAAAGTGCAAAAAGCTTACCCGGTGACAACCGGGTCATGGACGACTCGGCGTGTGACTCGGCGCCCAGCAGCTTGGCGAGTCTCACCCAGGCTGGCAGCAGCACGGGTAGCAGGAGCTGCCGGAGTGGGCTTGTTCTTCTTGGCCGGCTGAGTGCTGGAGGAGGCACCGCGTCGCTTCGGCTTGGCAACGGGGATCTTGCCGACTCCACCCACGGCGAGAGGAGGAATGTCATGTACCTGGCCAGCTGCATAAGTAAATAACGGGTTTACTCGGATAAGCAAGGAGATTAAGGTCACAAGGCATATACCTCCAAAAGCGTACAATCATCATCCTCATCATCGTCAGACCAATCTTCTAAGGGATTGCGAGATTGAATCTTACCCGAAGCTGAGGCAGAAGCAGTGTGCGGGATGGGCATGAAGCACTCCAGGTCATACTCGACCTCATCCGAGTCGGAGCGATCCCCGTGATAACCAGCAGGAGGGACAATACTATCATCAACCTGGTGAAGGAGATTCTGCGGAGGACAAACATGCACTACTAGGAAAATGGCTATAGGTAATCAGCACATCCGTGGTTCACATGGTTGAAGTGCCCCACGGCTAAAACAGGCGTGGCTCACCTATGGGCAGTGACCTACTAGTAACTAGAACAACCGTGGCGCACATGACCATAGTGTGCCACAGATATGTGTGGGCCAGGGCCCTGTCGACCGCACGCCAAACATCCGTAGCGCACATAGGGTAGGTGCGCTACGGTTGTTAGTGTCAACCGTGGCGCACATGGAGGGGGTGCCCTACGCCTAAGCGCATGCCCCTCTCTGCTATGAAACGGCCAAACACATCCGTGGCGCACTATGGCATGTGTGCCACGGATGTATAAACTTAGTAGTAGGGCACCTTGCCCTAGTGCCCCCTAACTATCCTGCACCAACTCCACCCCCCCCTCCGTGGATCGCCTTTTTAGGATTTGTAAAAAATAAAATAAAATGATAAACACTTCAAAAAATTAAATCCTTTCATATTTAGGTAGGTAATGTGGTATAGCTTCTATTAAAATTAACAAACATGAGTTTCGACTTTATTTGCAAAAAAAGTCATGCCACAGTAAAAAGGCCGTAACTTTTGCATACGATATCGAAAAAAGTCGTATAATATACCAAAATGACGAGAACGAGATTTCGCATCCGTTGAAGCGATCATGGTCGCCGACATCAGAGGCCAGATCTGAGGAGCAGAACCCGGAGCGCAGACTAGTGTAGTTTGCTTGGAAGAGGTGGATTTGCCAGATGAGGGGCGAGTAGAACCAGAAGCCTTGGGCTGGGTCTGGCCTTTTGACAGAATTGGAGAGCGAGCAGAAGGATTTGGAGAAGAACGCGGAGCCGCCTGACTAGGCTCAGCAGTTTTGCTGGCTCCAAGATCAGGAAGTTGTTCATTCACATCAGCTTGAGGGCTCATGCTAGAGGAACTGGCGGCAGAAGGTTTCTCAGCGCCATATTCACGGGCACCAAGATCAGGAAGTTTTTCCTGGCCAGCGCCAGGGGCTATAGCCGAATGACCCACCGGGTCTGACTGGCACTGAGAAGCGGGAGCCTCAACCCGGACGGGACTCGGCGCCGCCGAGTCAGCTGGAGGAGGTGTAGGCCTAAGTGACGAGGCAATGCTAGAAGCAGTCTGATTCGCCGTCAGAGGTGCGACACTAAAAACAACGAGACACATGTAAGAGAACATCAGTGGTGAAAAAGAAAATAGCAGAGAAGGCAAAGTGCAAAAAGCTTACCCGGTGACAACCGGGTCATGGACGACTCGGCGTGTGACTCGGCGCCCAGCAGCTTGGCGAGTCTCACCCAGGCTGGCAGAAGCACGGGTAGCAGGAGGTGCCGGAGTGGGCTTGTTCTTCTTGGCCGGCTGAGTGCTGGAGGAGGCACCGCGTCGTTTCGGCTTGGCAACGGAAATCTTGCCGACTCCACCCACGACGAGAGTAGGAATGTCATGTACCTGGCCAGCTGCATAAGTAAATAACGGGTTTACTCGGATAAGCAAGGAGATTAAGGTCACAAGGCATATACCTCCAAAAGCGTACAATCATCATCCTCATCATCGTCAGACCAATCTTGTAAGGGATTGCGAGATTGAATCTTACCCGAAGCTGAGGCAGAAGCAGTGTGCGGGATGGGCATGAAGCACTCCAGGTCATACTCGACCTCATCCGAGTCGGAGCGATCCCCGTGATAACCAGCAGGAGGGACAATACATCATCAACCTGGTGAAAGAGAATCTGCGGAGGACAAACATACACTACTAGCAAATGTCTATAGGTAATCATCACATCCGTGGCTCACATGGTTGAAGTGCCCCACGGCTAAAACAGGCGTGGCTCACCTATGGGTAGTGCCCTACTAGTAACTAGAACTACCGTGGCGCACATGACCATAGTGCGCCACAGATATGTGTGGGCCAGGGCCCTGTTGGCCGCACGCCAAACATCCGTAGCGCACATAGGGTAGGTGCGCTACGGTTGTTAGTGTCAACCATGGCGCATATGGAGGGGTGCGCTACGCCTAAGCACATGCCCCTCTCTGCTATGAAACGGCCAGACACATCCGTGGCGCACTTTGGCATGTGCACCACGGATGTATAAACTTAGTAGTAGGGCACCTTGCCCTAGTGCCCTACGCCTAACTATCCTGCACCAACTCCACCACCCCCCCCATGGATCGCCTTTTTAGGCTTTGGAAAAAATAAAAGAAAATGATAAACACTTCAAAAAATTAAATCCTTTCATATTGAGGTAGGTAATGTGGTATAGCTTCTAGTAAAATTAACAAACATGAGTTTCGAATTTATTTGCAATAAAAAGTCATGCCACGGTAAAAAGGCCGTAACTTTTGCATACGATATCGAAAAAAATCGTATAATATACCAAAATGGTGAGAACGAGATTTCGTATCCGTTGAAGTGATCATGGTCGCCGTCGTCGGAGGCCGGATCTGAGGAGCAGAACCCGGAGCGCAGACTAGTGTAGTTTGCTTGGAAGAGGTGGATTTGCCAGATGAGGGGCGAGTAGAACCAGAAGCCTTGGGCTGGTCTGGCCCTTTGACAGAATTGGAGAGCGAGCAGAAGGATTTGGAGAAGAACGTGGAGCCACCTGACTAGGCTCAGCAGTTTTGCTGGCTCCAAGATCAGGAAGTTGTTCATTCACATCAGCTTGAGGGCTCATGTTAGAGGAACTGGCGGCAGAAGGTTTCTCGGCGCCAGATTCACGGGCACCAAGATCAGGAATTTTTTCCTGGCGCTAGCCGAATGACCCACCGGGTCTGACTGACACTGAGAAGCTGGAGCCTCAACAGTGCGAGCCTCAACCCGGACGGGACTCGGCGCCGCCGAGTCAGCTGGATGAGGTGTAGGCCTAAGTGACGAGGCAATGCTAGAAGCAGCCTGATTCACCGTCAGAGGTGCCACACTGAAAACAACGAGACACATGTAAGAGAACATCAGTGGTGAAAAAGAAAAGAACAGAGAAGGCAAAGTGCAAAAAGCTTACCCGGTGACAACCGGGTCATGGACGACTCGGCGTGTGACTCGGCGCCCAACAGCTTGGCGAGTCTCACCCAGGCTGGCAGCAGAACGGGTAGCAGGAGCGGCCGGAGTGGGCTTGTTCTTCTTGGCCAGCTGAGTGCTAGAGGAGGCACCGCGTCGCTTCGGCTTGGCGACGGGGATCTTGCCGACTCCACCCACGGCGAGAGGAGGAATGTCATGTACCTGGCCAGCTGCATAGTAAATAACGGGTTTACTCGGATAAGCAAGGAGATTAAGGTCACAAGGCATATACCTCCAAAAGCGTACAATCATCATCCTCATCATCGTCAGACCAATCTTGTAAGGGATTGCGAGATTGAATCTTACCCGAAGCTGAGGCAGAAGCAGTGTGCGGGATGGGCATGAAGCACTCTAGGTCATACTCGACCTCATCCGAGTCGGAGCGATCCCCGTTATAACCAGCAGGAGGGACAATACTATCATCAACCTGCTGAAGGAGAATCTGCGGAAGACAAACATACACTACTAGGAAAATGGCTATAGGTAATCAGCACATCCGTGGCTCACATGGTTGAAGTGCCCCATGGCTAAAACAGGCGTGGCTCACCTATGGGTAGTGCCCTACTAGTAACTAGAACAACCGTGGCGCACACGACCATAGTGCGCCACAGATATGTGTGGGCCAGGGCCCTGTTTGGCCGCACGCCAAACATCCGTAGCGCACATAGGGTAGGTGCGCTACGGTTGTTAGTGTCAACCGTGGCGCACATGGAGGGGGTGCGCTACGCCTAAGCGCATGCCCCTCTCTGCTATGAAACGGCCAGACACATCCGTGGCGCACTATGGCATGTGCTCCACGGATGTATAAACTTAGTAGTAGGGCACCTTGCCCTAGTGCCCTACGCCTAACTATCCTGCACCAACTCCACCCCCCCTCCCCCCCCCCCCCCCCCGTGGATCGCCTTTTTAGGCTTTGCAAAAAATAAAAGAAAATGATAAACACTTCAAAAAATTAAATCCTTTCATATTTAGGTAGGTAATGTAGTATAGCTTCTAGTAGAATTAACAAACATGAGTTTCGACTTTATTTGCAAAAAAGTCATGCCACGGTAAAAAGGCCGTAACTTTTGCATACGATATCGAAAAAAGTCGTATAATATACCAAAATGACGAGAACGAGATTTCGCATCCGTTGAAGCGATCATGGTCGCCGACGTCTGAGGCCGGATCTGAGGAGCAGAACCCGGAGCGCAGACTAGTGTAGTTTGCTTGGAAGAGGTGGATTTGCCAGATGCTGGGCGAGTAGAACCAGAAGCCTTGGGCTGGGTCTGGCCCTTTGACAGAAATGGAGAGCGAGCAGAAGGATTTGGAGAAGAACGTGGAGCCACCTGACTGGGCTCAGCACTTTTGCTGGCTCCAAGATCAGGAAGTTGTTCATTCACATCAGCTTGAGGGCTGATGCTAGAGGAACTGGCGGCAGAAGGTTTCTCGGCGCCAGATTCACGGGCACCAAGATCAGGAAGTTTTTCCTGGCCAGCGCCAGGGGCGCTAGCCGAATGACCCACCGGGTCTGACTGACACTGAGAAGCGGGAGCCTCAACAGTGCGGGCCTCAACCTGGACGGGACTCGGCGCCGCCGAGTCGGCTGGAGGAGGTGTAGGCCTAAGTGACGAGGCAATGCTAGAAGCAGCCTGATTCGCCATCACAGGTGCGACACTTAAAACAACGAGACACATGTAAGAGAACATCAGTGGTGAAAAAGAAAAAATAGAGAAGGCAAAGTGCAAAAAGCTTACCCGGTGACAACCGGGTCATGGACGACTCGGCGTGTGACTCGGCGCCGAGCAGCTTGGCGAGTCTCACCCAGGCTGCAGCAGCACGGGTAGCAGGAGCTGCCGGAGTGGACTTGTTCTTCTTGGCCGGCTGAGTGCTGGAGGAGGCACCGTGTCGCTTCGGCTTGGCAACGGGGATCTTGCCGACTCCACCCACGGCGAGAGGAGGAATGTCATGTACCTGGCCAGCTGCATAAGTAAATAACGGGTTTACTCGGATAAGCAAGGAGATTAAGGTCACAAGGCATATTCCTCCAAAAGAGTACAATCATCATCCTCATCATCGCCAGACCAATCTTGTAAGGGATTGCGAGATTGAATCTTACCAGAAGCTGAGGCAGAAGCAGTGTGCGGGATGGGTATGAAGCACTCCAGGTCATACTCGACCTCATCCGAGTCGGAGCGATCCCCGTGATAACCAGCAAGAGGGACAATACTATCATCAACCTGGTGAGGGAGATTCTGCGGAGGACAAACATACACTACTAGGAAAATGGCTATAGGTAATCAGCACATCCGTGGCTCACATGGTTCAAGTGCCCCACGGCTAAAACAGGCGTGGCTCACCTATGGGGAGTGTCCAACTAGTAACTAGAACAACCGTGGCGCACATGACCATAGTGCGCCACAGATGTGTGTGGGCCAGGGCCCTGTTGGCCGCACGCCAAACATTCGTAGCGCACATATGGTATGTGCGCTACGGTTGTTAGTGTCAACCGTGGCGCACATGGAGGGGGTGCACTACGCCTAAGCGCATGCCCCTCTCTGCTATGAAACGGCCAGACACATCCGTGGCGCACTATGGCATGTGCGCCACGGATGTATAAACTTAGTAGTAGGGCACCTTGCCCTAGTGCCCTACGCCTAACTATCCTGCACTAACTCCACCCCCCACCCCCCCTGTGGATCGCCTTTTTAGGCTTTGCAAAAAATAAAAGAAAATGATAAACACTTCAAAAAATTAAATCCTTTCATATTTAGGTAGGTAATGTAGTATAGCTTCTAGTAAATTTAACAAACATGAGTTTCGACTTTATTTGCAAAAAAAAGTCATGCCACGGTAAAAAGGCCGTAACTTTTGCATACGATATCGAAAAAAATCGTATAATATACCAAAATGACGAGAACGAGATTTCGCATCCGCTCGCAACCACCTCTGGTCGTTTAGCGATTTTTTAAATTTTAAAAATTCGAAAAGAGTAAAAAGTTACGGTCAAAAGACCGTTTTTTCCTGCAGAAAAAAATAGAGGGCGACTTACCCGTAGCGCACCACCACCTAGTGCGCCACGGATAAGCTTGGGCAGGATTCAAATTTCGAATCCTCACCCCGCCCACCTACCCCTTTTCTTTTCCCTCCCCTTCTCTCATTTTCCTTTTCCTCCCTTCTCTCATTTTCCTTTTCCTCCCTTCTCATTTCCTTCTTCTTCTCCTCCTTCTCCTTCTCTTTTTCTTTTTCTTTCTCCTTCTCCTTCTCCTCCTCTTCCTCCTCCTTGCAGTGAAGATGGTGACGGCGGCCTCCTCCTTGCAGTTCCGACGACGAGACGGCGGGCTCCTTCTTCTCCTCCTCTTCCTCCTCCTCCTTGTAGTTCCAACGACGATGATGCCTCCTCTTCTTCTTCTCCTCCTCCTCTTATTCTCCTCCTCTTCCTCCTATTCTCCTCCTCCTTGCAGTTCCAACGATGACGACGAGGCGACGACGGCGACCTGCACCGACGCGCGACGGCACTGACGACGAGATCCAGATCTGCTGCTTTTTTTGAATTTTGAAATTTATATCCGTGGCGCACAGCACCTAGTGCGCCACGGTTATCGTTTCATACGCGTGGCGCACCTGGACTACTTTCCGTGGCGCACTGGCATGTGCGCCACGCCTATCTCGACACAATCGTGGCGCACCAGGTAGTGCGCCACGGCTAGGATATAGCCATAGCGCGAGGCCCGTGGTGCACTGCTAGTGCGCCACGGATGGCCTTATCAGGTGCGCCACGAACAGGCGTTTTCCTAGTAGTGATAATGAGAAACTAAGAACTAAACTAAGAGTGGCAAAAGAGCTAAAGCCTACTCGGCGAGAAAGTGATTCGGAAAACTTACCCAGGGGACAGGCCTGACCCGGCTAAATGGTGGGCAACTCCAAGCCCAATCATCCGCCAAGTTCAATTTAAAGACTGAGCTTACTCGGCGGGCAATGGAGTCCTGGGTGAGCTCCTTAGTGGAGTGCCGAGTGGGATCGTGAGAGCCACTCATGAAGCACATCTTGTGGCTCCTCGCTTGGATGAGGCTAACCCGGCGTGAGACGAAGGTGCACATGAGGTCAGAGTCGGAGAGATGAAAGTTTTCATCCGGCGACAGCGACCTTTCCAAGATTGCATTAGCCTCGTTTACCGCAGCGTCTTGGTCGTGCGGGTCAAGATGTCAGTTCTTCTTGTTGGGGACCTCATCCGAGAAAGGAGGAAGCCGGATGTTATCAGTGGACCCGCTGTTTTTGACATAGAAAAAGGTTCTATGCCACTTCTTGCAGGAGTCAATACCAGTAACCCGAGGAAAGATGGAATCTCTCCTGGGTGTGATGCTAGCAGCACCACACCGGGTCGGCCTCTTCTCGGATCGAGGAGCACCAGGCTGGGGAACAACCTGAACCTTAAAGCCAAAATATTTGGCCCATAAAGGAACTGTGGGCCAAATTCCAAGATAGGCCTCGCAAGCATAGATGAAACAAGAAAGAGAGCCAATCGCATTGGCACGAAGATGGTGGGTCTGCAGATGGAAGGTGGAAAGAAACGAGGAGAAGAAGGTGCTCACATGAAGAGCGAAACTGTGCTCAAAATGAGAAAGGATAACCACCCGCTCGCCAGCCTTATGTTTGGGAGAAATCTCACCGGAGGGGAGACGGCAATCCACTTGCGGTGGAATGCGTCTAGTGGAGCGGAGCCACTCCACGTCTTCGGCGGAGACCTCCGAGCCTTCCCAGCTGCCGCGCTCGCCGGCGGGAATCTCCTGCTCCTCAGCACCATCAGCGCCGTCACGAGCATCCATGAGATCAGCAGAGTCAGTCTCCTCCGCGATTGTAAGAGGCTTGGAACAGCGTGGACCCGTGCTGGAATGGAAAGAAGACAGGGGAATGCAAGAGCAGGAGGAAGAAGGAACCGCAAAGGGGGCAGTTCGATCTTGCGGGCGCGAGGAAGAAGAAATGCAAAGGGAAAACTGAACGGGCGTGGGGGAAGTGGAACCCCCGAACCCCTACTTAAGGGCAGTAAAAACCACGGTCGTGGGATCTATCTGTGCCGTGCGGCCAACGTGTGGCCGTGTACCAGGCCGGGAAAGCCAGTCAGCAAGCGCCACGTAGCCAAGGATACACGAAAAATACCGTGCCACGTCACGGCTAAAAGGACAAGAGGCGCAGGTCGATGGGACTGCCACAGTGACGGGGAATAACTGCGCAGCCGTCACTGTGCCGCCAGAGCTTGGAACAAAAATTGAGAAAAGTAATCATGATTACCAGCTGTCAGTGACTGAAGCGCGCCGAAAATTACTCGGAATTGGCCAACATAACTCGGCTCGAGGCAAGAATGAGCCAAGAAGTCAAAGAGTTGACCCGAAATTGTCAGACTAACCTGGAAAGGTGCAAAGTTGCGACAGATAAAGACAAAAACTAAGTTCCATTCACACAAAAGGAACCTGGAGATGCCTAACAGCTTGAACTGCTAGACCTCACCAGCTTCGGGGACTAATGTCGGGGGGATAACCCCCGGTAGGGTCATGATAGGGGAAACATAGCGCAACTGGGTTGGCTCCGAGTAAAGAAAGAACCATGCCGGGTAAGAACGGTCGGGTAAGATAAGCATGAAAGACGACATACAAACTATGTCGGCCCGCATAGGACAAAGTTGTAACCCTTGCAGGAACCAACGAGCTGAGTCAACCGAGGAAGGGCCGAGTCAAGAAGGACACGTGGCACCTTTCCGAGTAAGGTTCAGGAGGGACCATGGTAAAGCATGGTCAAAATAGAAGGGTGACACTGCGTGACACAAAAGGAGCCGGGTGACGCCCAAAGCATGCGCTGACGTACAAAGTAACAGCGTGACGCCAAAAAGAACAAGAAGCAGCGTACCAGAAGACCGTTAGCTGTCAAGCTTTATGGACCGGGCCTCTGGGCTTAGGGCAAGCCCATGACCCGGCCCACATTGTAGGTACCAAGATCCAAACAGTAAACCCTAGAACCCAAAGGGGTATTAGCTAGCTAGCACTGCCTATATAAGGGAGGGCATAGCAGTAGTAGAAGGAGGTTGGACCAAGTAGGGAACTAGTGCGGTGAACTCTAGCCTAAACAGCTCAAGGAGCACTTGTAATCTTTGGGGGAATCAATCGAATTGCCAATTCTAGACAGTTCTTCTTGTTCTTCGTGCATGGCTCGACCGTGCACTCCCTCCCCGGTGACCACAAGCACCCATTCGGACCCAACTTAAGCCTACCCATGGCACCTGCCGTGCCACCACCACGACACTGGGCAGCGAGGGGGGATCTAGGCTTGAAATCCATGCTAAATCACACTTCATAGACATCCTGCTGGTGCCTTGGGTTCAAAGGACCTGGTATGCTTTGCTTATGCTTTAATAATGGCAGTGGGTCACATGCAAGGACTCCAAGAGCTGATTTCACATTTTTATGATTTTTGTAGATTTTGTTTTGTGTTGTAAAAAAGGCGAAACCCAACGGCGGCCGTGGCAACGCAAGTCAGTGCAATATTGGACCCAGGCATGCATCCAGCCTAGGTACCCCATGGGGCACCCCAAACCATTTTTACCAGAAAATTGAGAGTGTCTTATAGGGTACCTACAGTTAGAAACCGAATTTAACGAGTCGCAACTCAAGAAAATATAGTATATGCGTGCACCATGAGATAAATACCCACCTCCCGGGAATGGCCATGCACCATGGTGTAGAATGCGTGAAAATTTCCTCGTGGCCCCAGGCGCGCCCTAATCTTGCACCTTCTTTGGAAAAACACCGGTTTTCGGGTTCAAAAAATGGAAAGTCGGGGTTTCTCCAAATGAACATGAAATGTGTAGTTGGAGAAGTCGCTTGTGATGTTTAAAGGGAGCTAGGTGCGGGGTTTGGGCTCAATACATGGAGTGGTTCCATGTTCTGGGAAGTGAAGGGGGTCTAGGTTGAAAGCCATGTTAACTCACAGTCGATAGACATCCTGGTGGTGCCTTGGGTGCCAAAGGACCTGGTATGCCTTGATTATGATTTTATGATGGTAGTGGGTCACATGCAAGGGCTCCAAGAGCTTTTTTCACATTTTTATGATTTTTTTAGATTTTCTTTGGTGCTATCCAAAAAAATGAAGAAACCCGCCGGGGGCCGCAGCACCGCACGGGTTGCTGCAATCTTGGACCCAGGCATGCATCCAGACTAGGTACCCCGTGCTTGGGCACCACAAACCATTTTCCCCTAAAAATCGAGAGTGTCTTATAGGGTACCTATAGTCTGAAACCGCATTTACCGGGCCATAACTCAAGAAAAATACACTATATGCTTGCACCACGAAATAAATACCCACCTCCCGGGAATGGCCATGCACCATGGTGCAGCATGAGTGAAAATTGTCGCGGCCCTCGGGTGCGCCCTAATCTTGCACCTCCTTTGGAAAAACACTAGTGTTTCAGGTTCAGAAAATGGAAAGTCAGGATTTCTCCAAATGACCATGAAATCTCTAGTTGGAGAAGTTGCTTGCGATGCTGAGAGGGAGCTAGGTGCCAGGTATAGGCTCAATCCATGGAGTGGTTCCAAGTTCTGGGCAGCGAGGGGGGGTGTAGGGTTGAAATCCATGTTAAATCACACTTGATAGATATCCTGGTGATGCCTTGGGTTGCAAAGTACCTGGTATGCCTTGCTTATGATTTTATGATGGTAGTAGGTCACATGCAAGGGCTCCAAGAGTTTTTCATATTTTTATGATTTTTTATATTTTGTTTGGTGCTGTAAAAAACGAAGAAACCCGCCAGCGGCCATGGCAACACAAGGGTCGGTGTAATCTTGGACCCAGGCATGCATCCAGCCTAGGTACCCCATGGGGCACCCCAAACCATTTTTACCTGAAAATTGAGAGTGTCTTATAGGGTACCTACAGTTAGAAACCGCATTTACCGGGTCGTAACTCAAGAAAAATACAGTATATGCTTGCAACATGAGATAAATACCCACCTCCCAGGAATGGCCATGCATCATGGTGTAGCATGCGTGAAAACTTCCTCGGCGCCTCGGGCATGCCCTAATCTTGCACCCCTTTGGAAAAACACCGAGTTTTGGGTTCATAAAAGGGAAAGTCGGGATTTCTCCAAATGACCACGAAATCTCTAGTTGGAGAAGTTGCTTGCGATGCTGAGAGGGAGCTAGGTGCCGGGTTTGGGCTCAATCCATGGAGTGGTTCTATGTTATGGGAAGCAAGGCGGGGATCTAGGGTTGAAATCCAGGTTAACTCACACTCGATAGACATCCTATTAGTGCCTTGGGTGCCAATGGACTTGGTATGCCTTACTTATGATTTTATGAGGGCAGTGGGTCACATGCAAGGGCTCCAAGAGCTGTTTTCAGATTTTTATTATTTTTTAGATTTTGTTTGGTGTTGTCCAAAAAACGGCGAAACCCGCCGGTGACCGCGGCAATGCAAGGGTCGGTACAATCTTGGACCCAGGCATGCATCCAGCCTAGGTACCCATGGGGCACCCCAAACAATTTTTCCCTAAAAATTGAGAGTGTATTATATGGTACCTATAGTTAGAAACCACATTTATTGGGCTGTAACTTAAGAAAATACAGTATATGCTAGAACCACGAAATAAATACCCACCTCCCGGGAATGGCCATGCACCATGGTGCACCATGCATGAAAATTGCCACGGGTCCCTGGGCACACCCTAATCTTGCACCTCCTTTGGAAAAACATCGGTTTTTCAGGTTTAGAAAATGGAAAGTTAGGATTTCTCCAAATGACCACAAAATCTCTAGTTGGAGAAGTTGCTTGCTATGCTGAGAGGGAGCTAGGTGCCGGTTTAACACTCAATCCATGGAGTGGTTCCATGTTCTGGGAAGCGAGGGGGATCTAGGGTCGAAATCCATGTTAAATCACACTTGATAGACATCCTGGTGATGCCTTGTTTGCCAGAGGACCTAGTATGCCTTGCTTATGATTTTATGACGGCAGTGGGTCACATGCAAGGGCTCCAAAAGCTGTTTTCACATTTTTATGATTTATTTAGATTTTGTTTGGTGCTATCAAAAAAACGGCGAAACCTTCCGCCAGCCGCGACAACGCAAGAGTCGGTGCAATCTTCGACCCGGGCATGTATCCAGCCTGGGTATCCCATGGGGCACCCCAAAAAAATTTTACCTGAAATCTAAGAGTGTCTTATAGGTTCCTATAGTTAGAAACCGCATTTACCGGGTCGTAGCTGAAGAAAAATATAGTCTATGCTTGCACCATGAGATAAATACCCACCTCCCAGGAATGGCCATCGACCATAGTGTATCATGCATGAAAATTTCCTTGGGCCCCTAGGCGCGCCCTAATCTTGTACCTCCTTTGGAAAAAACCGCTTTTTCGGGTTTACAAAACAGAAAGTCGGGATTTCTCCAAATGATCATGAAATTTTTAGTTAGAGAAGTTGCTTGCGATGCCGAGAGGGAGCTAGGTGTCGGGTTTAGGCTCAATCCATGGAGTGGTTCCATATTCTGGGCTGCGAGGGGGGATCTAGGGTTAAAATCCATGTTAACTCACACTCGATAGACATATTATTGGTGCCTTGGGTGTCAAAGGACCTGTTATGCCTTACTTATGATTTTATGAGGGCAGTGGGAACATGCAAGGGCTCCAAGAGCTGTTTTCACCACATTATTATTTTTAGATTTTGTTTGGTGTTGTCCAAAAAAGGCGAAACCCGCCGGCAGCCGTGGAAATGCGCGGATCAGTGCAATCTTGGACCCATGCATGCATCTAGCCTAGGTACCCCATGGGGCACCCCAAACCATTTTTCACTGAAAATTGAGAGTGTCTTATAGGGTACCTACAGTTAGAAACTACATTTACCGAGCTCTAACTCAAGAAAAATACAGTATATGCTTGCACCACGAGATAAATACCCACCTCCCGGGAATGGACAAGAACCATGGTGTAGCATGCATGAAAATTGCCTCGGGCCCCCAGGCGCGCCCTAATCTTGCTCCACCTTTGGAAAAACACCGGTTTTTCGAGTTCAAAAAATGGAAAATCAAGATTTCTCCAAATTACCATGAAATATCTACTTGGAGAAGTTGCTTGCGATGCCGAGAGGGAGCTAGGTGTCGGTTTAGGCTCAATCCATGGAGTGGTTCCATGTTTTGGGAAGCTCGGGGGATCTAGGGTTGATAGCCATGTTAACTCACACTCGATGGACATCCTGGTGGTGCCTTGGGTGCCAAAAAACCCGGTATGCCTTGCTTATGATTTTATGAGGGCAGTGGGTCACATGCAAGGGCTCCAAGAGCTGTTTTCACATTTTTATGATTTTGTTTAGATTTTGTTTGGTGTTGTCCAAAAAAACGACGAAACCCACCGGCGTCCGCGGCAACGTAAGGGTCGATGCAATCTTGGACCCAGGCATGCATCTACCCTAGGTACACCTTGGGGCACCCCAAACCATTTTACCTGAAATTGAGAGTGTTTTATAGGGTACCACGAGATAAATTCCCACCTTTCGGGAATGGCCATGCACCTTCGTCTAGCATGCGTGAAAATTTCCTCGGGCCCCTGGGCGCGCCCTAATCTTGCACCTCCTTTGGAAAAACACCAGGTTTTCGGGTTCAGAAAATGGAAAGTCAGGATTTCTCTGAATGACCACAAAATATTTAGTTGGATAAGTTGCTTGCAATGTCGAGAGGGAGCTAGGTGCCAAGTTCGGGCTCAATCCATGGAGTGGTTCCATGTTCTGGGTAATGAGGGGGGATCTTGTCATGGTATTGCCAACGAGTACGCCATGGAGGGGTCCTCATAGTGCGTGTTTAGAGACGTGGGGGAAGGCGGACGGTTGATGGGTACGAGGTTACACAGCTTACCCAGGTTCAGATCCCACAACGATGGTGGAATCCTACTCCTGCTATAAATAACTATAAGGGCAATACGCCGAGTTACAGGGATTGGTTAGCTGTGCGAGGTGACTAGAATGTCTAAATTATCGTGCCCTAAAGGCTCCCATAGGACCGACTTATATAGTCGCCAGGTCCTAGGGTTATAGGGAAAAGTCCTAGTTGGACAGGTTACAGAGTCCTACACCGCTTACATCTAGTCAAACGTGTCTTGCACTCCAAGGATCCGGGTACGTCGGTGACTCCTCCGTATCCTTCCTTTATCTTGCATGGGCCTCTATTCTAGATCCATCTAACTGGGCCACCCAACAGGCCATGGGCTATGCTACCAACTGTGGGCCACCCGGGTTATCCGGATAGGAGACATGCTATGAGGATACCCATATAGCATATCCCCAATAGTAGCCCCTAGAGAACTCCGAGATCTTGCGCCGTCTTGCCTCTTTAAGTTGAATGATCTGTCTAGATGGATGTCGGCAAATCATCAAGCAATAACTTGTAGTCCTCCCAAGAACCCTGCAAAGTTTTTCTCCATCTTCAACATGTATGTCGAAGAATTGTTGAATCTTCTATCGTACTCTTCCGTAGCCGAACTAGATCCGTCCATGCCGGAATATTATGATGTGATGGTTCACCTTCTAGCGACATCTAGGACGACGTAGACATAGTTCAGCGACGCCTCATAACTCACACATGTAGAGAACAAAATCATGTCCGTTTTTCCCGCGCGAGCGATATGAACCGTTGGCGGCGACGGTTGGGAACATGGTGAATTTTCCACGCACGCGCCCGCACACGTCGTCCACGCGCCGACCATTCGATAATCTTCCACTAATCTTGACGCCAGAGGTCATAAATTGTAACTGCGGTGGATTTTACTTTTCACCTCATTCTCCCTTGCGTCGTCTTCCTCCAGCGAACTCCTCCTCGAGCTCTCCGCGTGTTTCGCAAAACAACGTAGCCCTTCAATCCTTCCAGTCACCACCTCTCCCCTTCCAATGGCAAGCAGCAGCTCTGCTCCCTCCATGGCGGCGCCAAGCGATGCCGCGGCAAAGTCGGCGAGCACCGTTAATGTGCCCCCAGAGGGCCTGGTGATCCCCAAGTCCGCGGTGGTCGAATCTACCGGCGGCGACGACAATCCAGCGGCGCTGGATCTGCTGGAAGAGGAAATCAATTCCCACAAAGGGGACTGGCGTGGCTCGGACATCACGGACCGCGACATCAAGGAACTTCTCGTCGAGGGCTACCTTCATGCGACGGAGGGGCTCTTTTGGCGGGCGGCGCCGGCCGGCGAGGTCACACCTTCTCCCCAAGCCAGAGCAAAGGTGTACCTCAAAGCCCAATTGGTACGCGATGTTTCCTTGCCCATATCCAATTTCTTACTAGATGTCCTTAGCCATTACCAAGTACATCCTCAGAACCTCTCCCCCAATAGCATCATCGCGCTTAGCAATTACGTGGCGCTCTATGAGGGTTACTTAGGGATTAGGCCTAGGCTAGATCTCTTTATTTATTTCTTCAACATCAAGAGGGAAGCCGGAGCCGGTAAGGACGAGCTCAGGAACTGTGGAACAATTAGTTTTAAGATCCGGCCTGGCCAGCGGTTCCCCGACATTGTCGGCCATGAATCTTGCAAGAACTAGCAACAGACGTACTTCTACGTCCCAGATATCCCTCTAGCTGGCCGATAAGAAACTTATCTGGACTTTGTCGATGGAGCCACTGCCAAAGCCCCGACATGGAGGTCCCAAGCCACCCTTCCCTCCGACAACGAAGCCTCCCGCGCCATTTGGCAGATAGAGTGGTTCGTAGCACGGGTCTGACCGTGTTGGACCTAGCCATGTGATGGTTCGTTAGGCGGATCTAGCCTCTGCAGCATCGCTCCAAGCTGATGCACGAGTACTCTAAGGAGAGGAAGGATAGCCTCCGCATATTCGAGGACAACTTCTCGAGTGACTCCGTCAAGCTCCGCCTTAAGGACATCGTCAAGGTGAAGTACAGGAAGCGTGGCTTCGCCATCACCTACGACATGTTCGAGGAGAGCACGTTCCCAGAGGTACCTGTTTATTTTCCGTGTATGATATTTACTCAAGTTCTTCCATCTAGCCATTATCATCTCGTCTAAAACATTGGGATTTCACTTAACAGCTCAGCGGTTTAGATGAGGATAGCATGGTTGTCCAAATCTATGACCCAAAGATGAAGTAAGTCACCGTCGTGTCCGACAACGATGTCCCGTTGGCGCGAAAGCGGAAGAGCTACACCTCTGACGCTGCCGACGGAGGCAAGAAGAAGAAGACGGAGAGTGGAGAGTGGAGTCTCCAAGAAGTCCACTGCTGCCCTGGAGGCGGAGAAAAGAAAGGTTACCGGGATCCCTTTTGCCAACGCAGCCCCTGTTGTGTAAGCCTCTTTCTCTCCGACATTTATCTATTGCTAGTCTTCTTCCTGTGCTTATACTTTTTGCACGTTTCAGGAAAAAGGCCACTACTAGTTTGAAGAAGACCTCCAAAACTCTAGGGGCTTCTAGAAATATTAAAGATATGTTGCACCATGACGTGCCTCACCACACATCTCCCTCCATCGCCCCTATCATTCCCAGCATCCAGCCTACATCCGCCCCGACAAGCTCACAAGCCAAAGATGCATCCGGCCCTTCCGCCATGGAAGTGGACTCAGGTGCCTCTGTGGAGCTCGTCGTTGTCGGCGAACAGGCGACGGAAGAAAGTACCGCAACTCGAATGGCTGAAGCTCCGGCTAAGGATGCCATCGGTAGCGGTAAGGCGGTGGTGGTGGGTGGAACATCTTCTGAAGGCAGCGCCTCCGCACCCAAGACAACCACAAAATTTTCGAAGATAGTCTTCCCGGCGCTCACACCGGGTAGCTCCTCTTTGGTTCCTGGTGCAGTGCCGACTTCTCCATCCTGCAGTCTTGAGGAGCTTCTCTCACAAGCAGACATCTTACAAGGAAATAGAATTTCCTTTGGCAAGTTGCTTGCTGAGAGTGGTACCAACCTCAAGATCATCGCACTTGTAAGTTTTATTTGCCTTTTGCATTTCATATGAGTATCCCACTGTAGCCCCCAACGATTTAGATGGAAAACCATAGGACTTTGTGTCTAAATGCTATAAGAGTGACTAAGATATAAAACTTCTCACTGTAGCCCCCAAGTATTTAGTTTGAATGAATTATTCTGACTAGATACTTTCAGAGTAGCATATGCAGTGTTTGTAAATTTTGATACTGTAGCCCCCAAGTCTCTAGTTGTAACTGAATTAGTTCCGACTAGATACTTAAAGAAAGACTAAGCATATGACTGAGTTAAAAAAACTTTATACTGTAGCCCCCCAAGCTTCTAGCTAAACACTAAATCAGTTCCGACTAGATGCTTAAAGAAAGACTAAGCATATTGCCAAGTTAAAAAACTCTTACTGTAGCCCCCAAGCCTCTAGGTGGATAGTTATCCGGATAGATGCTCCAAGTAGACTAAACAGTTTTAAATTTCCTTTCCAAAGAATGAGAATGCTCGGAGAGGCCTAGCCAATGAGAAGTTCCAAAAGATGCGTGCAGATTTGGAAGCCGAAAAGGGTAAAACTGCCTTCTTGAAGGAACAAATCATCAACAGCAAGCGTCTGTTTTTCTTTCTTTTTCGTATTCCGACTTGGTCTTGTGCCAACATTCTCTTAGTACTCAGTGTGTACTGATCTTTCTCTGACTTGTATAAACCATTGCCAAGGCCAAGGATATTGTTGAGCAATTCAAGCACATTGAGTTTCTGGATAGCGAAAACAAGATCCTTAAGCAGGAGAGGAAGGATATGCTGAAGATGCACAAGGACTCCATGAAAGTCTTGCAGGAGTCCGCTAACACGGACATTAACCGTTTGCAAGAGGAGATCGCGATGCTGAAAGAGCAGAAAAAACTGCCGATGAGCAAAATCAGCGCCATCTTGAAGCATATAGGATCCTCCGACAAGAATGGGACTCTATAGCGGATACCCTCCGGCAAGCTAAGATTAGCATCTTTAGTAATTGATTCTCCGTCTTGTACTTCTCTAAGTTGGATACTCTAAACTTTCTGTGTTATTGAACTTATGCGTTCTCCTTGTCGGAATTTTGTAGCTCCTATTGGTTTGACCCAGTCGCCTCCTCCGCCAAAAGAATGCATGGTCTTTGCCAGCAACTTTATCAACACTGCCATTAAGCAGGCCAAGGAGATAGCCAAGCCCCTCCAAATCAACATCAAAGCGGTGGATTCCGTGATGAAGTTCTCGGAGATCTTGCGCCAAGCCCCCAAGCATATTGTAAGCTGGAAAGCTTCATGTACCCGGGCTGGTGTGAGGATGGCGCTGTCAATGGTCAAGGCGCACTACGAGAACACCGACATCGACACGGTGACCTCCGGTATCCCCGACGTGGATGATGCAGGCCAGAAAATAGATCACAAAGCTATCTTGGCGTCGCTCGCGGGTTTTGATACTAGAGTCTCTGAATTGGTTGACCATAACGTCTTCGTGCCTAGGGAGACTATTGATGGCGACAATCAAAGCTCCTTCGAGTCCCTCAACACCGCCGACTTCGAGGAGTATGTCTCTCCTGCTGCTGATGATGTTGCATCCAAGTCACTTGAGCCAGAGGAATGAAAAAATAATATGTAATATTTGTTTCCTCTGGAATTTGTATGTGAAAAAAACTACTTATTAACTTAAGGCAGAAAAACAATGGTTGTTATTTCCTGCTACTCAAGAACTTGTTCCAGCATGTATATGTTTTTAAGCAAGTGTTGGCTTATCCATTACTCTGGTTTTTTATGCTTGACTTTTCGTGAGTCGGAAGAATCGTTGTCGGAACTATGCGCTCAGGCGATGATGCCCAATGGCACCTTCAATAACCTAAGCACAAAATCGCTGACAATAAGTGCCGAAAGTCACTACTCCAAAATCCATATAACAACAACAAAGAACGTATAGTGCAGAAAACTTAAGATAACGCCCGTAGGCGGAATTTTCACAAGTGCAATTGCAAAGCTTGTGCATAAAGGTTTTATACGATCAAAAAATGAACACTAAAGAAGGTAAAAGACTCAGAAATATGAGTGAACCAGAGAGTTTTATTTCATTGATCATATAAGAGGTACACAATAGATAAAAAATGCTAAGTGTAGAAAGGACGTAGCTGTGCTATGATCCATGGCCGATCAAGCTCCGGGTAGTCATCATCCGGGTCACGTCTCTTACGCTTATGATCCTCGTTGGGTCTATCCTTCAACTCACGATTGTCAACGAGGTAGTAAGACCCATTGAGTAGCGCCTTGCTTATGATGAACGGTCCTTCCCATGGCGGGGATAATTTGTGTGACTTCTTCTGCTTAAGTCAGAGCACCAGGTCCCCCTCTTTAAACGAGCGATGCCGAGTGTGGCGGCTATGGTAGCTGCGTAGCTTCTGCTGGTAGATGGAGGGTCCTTGGCATGCCAATACGCGCTCTTACTCGAGAAGGTCCACATCTAGGCGTCTGGATTCTTCAGCGTCATCTTCGTCATAGGCGGCAACTCTTGGTGAATCGTGAAGGATGTCGGAAGGCAGGATGGCTTCTGCTCCATATACCATGAAATAAGGGGTGTAGCCGGTAGATCTATTGGGTGTAGTTCGTAAACTCCACAACACAGATGGTAATTCCTCCACCCAGGCTCCAGCTGATCTATGCAACGGTGCTTCCAGACGTGGCTTGATTCCCTGCAGAATTAATCCATTGGCTCGCTCAACATGACCTTTGGATTGTGGATGTGCCACAGATGCAAGGTCAAGTCGGATGCCCTTCTCCCAACAATAACCTTCCACTTCTCCGAGTGACAAGTTGCTGCCATTGTCGGTGATAATGCTATGAGGGAGACCAAATCTCACCACTAGAGCCCGGACAAACCTAAGGGCAGTTGCCCCATCGAGCTTTCTAATGGGTTTAGCTTCTATCCATTAGGTGAATTTATCAACTGCTACTAGAAGATGCGTAAACCCACATGGTGTCGTCTGTAATGGACCAGCCATGTCCAACCCCCAGACTGCAAACGGACAAGTTATTGGAATTGTTCGCAACACTTCAGCTGGAACATGTGGTTGTCGGGCATAATACTGGCATCCCATGCATGTGTCAACCAGCTTTTCGGTGTCCGCCTTCATGGCCAGCCAGTAGAATCCTTGCCGGAAAGCTTTAGCGACCAACGATCGGGGAGCGGCATGATGCCCGCAATCTCCGAGATGGATTTCGCGGAGGATTTCAATACCTTCTTGCTGGGAAACACACTTAAGGTATATACCACTGGTGCTTCTTTTGTAGCGCTATCCATTGATTATGTTATAGCTCTTTGCTCGACGTACTATTTGCCGTCTTTCGACTTTGTCGTTGGGCAGAGTTACGTGTTCGAGATATTCCATGAACGGTTTTGTCCAAGCCGGAGGGACCTTTGTCACCATGTGAACGAAAGAGTAAACTCTGTCCGGGTTGTCCACATCAGCTCCCTTCACGGATGGTGTCCGTAGATGCTCCAAGAAAACGCCAGGCGGAATTCGTTTGTGCCCTGATCCAAGCTTAGAGAGCAGATCGGCCGCCTCGTTTTGCTTCCTAGGTACATACTTGACCTCGTAGCCCAAGAAGCTCTTGGCTATCTCGTCCACTTAGTCGTGATATGCCGCCATCATAGGGTTCCGCGTGTTCCAGGTGCCAGCCACCTGCTGGGCAACCAAGTTGGAATCTCCATAGAAAACTATGTGTTCGATGCCAATATCCTTGGCTACACGTAGTCCGTGAATGAGTGTTTCGTACTCCGCCATGTTGTTCGTAGCCTCTAAGTGGATCTGCGGAATGTAGTGTAGCTTGTCTCCGGTTGGTGACTGTAGCAGTACACCAGCCCCCGAGCCGTTGAGTAGCTTTGATCCGTCAAAGTGCATCACCCAATATTCTGGCTCCGGCACTGGGGTAGCATCTGGCATCTCCATCCAATCTGCGATAAAATCCGCCAAGGCTTGTACCTTGATAGCATCGCGTCTTTTGTAGGTGATCTCGAAGGCGGCAAGTTCAATGCGCCACTTCGCGACCCTTCCTATAGCGTCGCTGTTGTTGATGATGTCTGACAGTGGAGTCTTGCTCAACACTGTGATAGGGTTCTCCTGGAAGTAGTGCCTCAGCTTCCGAGAAGCAAGGAACACTCCATAAGCTATCTTTTGGTAGTGCGGGTAACGCTGCTTGGACTCCGTCAAGACCTCGCTTACGTATTAAACTGGTCGTTGAACTCCGTATTCATAGCCTGGTTCTTTCCACTCTACGACGACGACGATGCTAATTACCTGGTTGGTCACCGCCATGTAGATTAACATGGGCTCCCCAGGCTCGGGTGCTGCAATGATAGGTGCTAAGGAAAGTATCTCCTTGAGCTGCTTCAATGCTGCATCTGCCTCGTCCGTCCACGTGAATTTTTCCGCCTTTTTCAGCAACTTGTACAGCAACAGAGCCTTCTCTCCAAGTCAGCCGACGAACCGAATAACTGCTGCAATGGAACCTGTTAGCCTTTGTATGTCCTTTAGGAATGTCGGACGGTTTATGTTTAAGATGGCCTTGATTTTCTCCGAGTTGACCTCGATTCCACGCTGGGAAACGATAAAGCCGAACAATTTTCCGGCTGGAACCCTGAAGACGCACTTCTTAGGGTTAAGCATCATGTTGTATTTCCGAATATTATCAAAGGTTTCTTTTAAGTCGGAGATTAAGTCATTTGACTTTTTAGACATCACCGCTATATCGTCCACATAGGCGTGAATGTTCCGACCAATTTGATCGTGTAGGCAACGCTGCATTCTCCGCTGGTATGTAACACCTGCGTTTTTCAGCCCAAAAGGCATCATGACATAGCAGAACGTGCCGTAGGGTGTAGTGAACGAAGTGGCCAATTGGTCTGACTTCCTCATCTTGATATGGTGGTATCCTGAGTATGCACCAAGAAAACACAAAAGCTCCAAGCCAGCCGTCGAGTCAATCACTTGGTCAATGCGAGGCAAAGAAAACGGATCTTTGGGACATGCATTGTTCAAGCCGGTGTAATCAACGCACATTCTTAATTCTTTGGTTCCCTTTTTGGGGACAAGTATAGGATTGGCCACCCATCGGGTGTGAAGGACTTCTCGGATAAAACTAGCCTTAACTAACCTAGCTATCTCTTTGCCTATGGCGCGTCTCTTCTCGTCTCTGAAGCGTCGTAGAGTTTGTTTCACTGGTATACATTTTGGATCAATATTCAAGCTGTGCTCGACAAGTTCCCTAGGTACACCTTTCATGTCGGCAAGTTGCCAGGCAAATATGTCCCTGTTCTCATGGAGGAACTTGACGAGCGCGCTTTCCTATTTAGGGTCCAGGTTCGTCCCAATGGCGGAGGTCTTGGAGGCATCGCCTACCACAAGTTCCACCGGTTTGGTCTCGATGGCGGCCTTGAATGCTGGGGCGAAGTGAGAAATATGTTTCTTCGACACGGGCATCTCCGAGGCATCGACCTTGCTCTAGATCTCCTTGGATTCTTTGCTGTAGAGGACAGCTTCTGCAAAGGCTGCTTCTCCAATCTCACAGTCCCTTGCCTTGGTAAAGCTTCCGGATACGGTGATGACACCGTTTGGTCCGGGTATCTTGAGCTTGTTGTAGACGACGCATCGCTTGGCCATGAAGGTGTGGAATATGTCGCGGCCGAATATGATATGGTACACGCTCTTGAAGGGGACCACCTCAAAGGTCATGCGTTCTTGGCGGTAATTATTGACATCACCAAAAGCCACATGAAGTGTGATACACCCAAGGGACCGAGCCTCCCGACCAGGAACTACGCCGTGGAAGATGGTGCTGGTCCGCCTTAGGTTTGCCTCCGTCAAGTTCATCTTGTGCAGTGTATCCAAGTACATGATGTTGATGCTGCTTCCACTATCCATCATACATTTGGTGAACTCATTGCCGTCAATCAGGGGGTTGATGACCATGGCGTATTGGTTCTCCGTAGGGATGAGGTCTGGGTGATCCTTCCTATCCCAAGTAATTGGAATCTCCAACCAGCACAGGTATTGAGGAACTGGGGGTAGAGTGTCCATAAATCCTCATGGAGGTCTTCTGTTGTCGGACGGTGGGGGTGCCAAGGAAAGTGTGGAAAACTGTCGCCTACTTCTCAAAGGGGTTCTTACCCTTGCCATCGCTCTTGGCGGCGTGCTTGGGGTCGACGTCCTCCTCCATGTCACTTGAATCCTTGGACTCCTCCTTCTTCTTCCCCTTGCCCTTGCCTCGCGGTCTGTTCTTCTGACTTTGCTTGTAGTCGGACTCCGGGTCCTCCTTGAGGTCGTTAACGAACTTGCAATGGCGATTGGTGTGTGTGGACTTGCCGTTGGCATCAAGGTGTAATAGGCACGGCATATCGTGGTACTCCTCGTAGGTCTGGGGAACGTGGAGCGTTGTCGAGGTTGTTTCACAACCTCGCTGCTGCCCACGACCAGCCCCCCCGTCCTCGGCCATGCTGTCCACTATCACCTCGTCCTGCAAAAGTCATGGCGACCATGTCAGAGGTTTGCTTTTCTTCTAGCGGGCTCTTCCGCTTGGTGTTGTTGTTCCTCCGAGCTTGAGTTGGAACGGCCGTTGTCGGCAGGGAGCCGCGAGCATCGTCGTTGGCAGCCACGAACTCACTAGCTAGCTGGATCATCTGGTTGAGATCCAGCTGGTGGTTGTCCTGCAAGCGCTTCAACGTATGTCGGAGCAACGTACCCCTTTCCAACCCATCGATGAAGGCGGACATGGCAGTCTATGAGTGCACTCCTGTGCAGGAATTTTTTATATCCAGCCAGCGGGAGAGGTAGGCGCGAGATGACTCGTCTTTCTCCTGCACGCACCGTTGTAGGTCGCCGACAGTACAGGGACGTTTGTACGTACCCTCGAAGTTCTTGGTGAACGCTTCTTGCATGTCCAGCCAGTTGCAGATAGATTTCTCCGGCAAGTCATCAATCCATTGTCGGGCCATGCCCGCCAGCATCAATGGGAGGTACTTGACGGCCATGTTGGGGTTTCCCCCGGCGATCTCCACCACGTTGCCATAATCCTGCAACCATGTTGCTGGCTTGGCAGTGCCATCATAGGGCTTGATGGTCTTGTCAATCCGGAAACCCTTGGGGTAAGCTGCGGTCCGTATTACAGGTCCAAAGCAGCGTGGTCCGAGGTATGCTCCATCTCGGGCCTCGTGGCTCTTGTCTAGACGTGATCGTGCATCATATGGCTCTGGGCTTCTTTTCTTCTTTTTGACATCAGGGGATGGGCTGTGTGAACGACGCGGGCCTCCTATGCCATGGTGTCTACTGGGTGGTGATGAGGCGGAGGTGGCGGTGGGTTAGCCTTCTTGTTGTTACCCTCCTGTGACGCCTCACGCTTGTCACGTTTATTTGTCGGACGCGGAGGGTCATGGCGTGACCTACTCTTGTGTCCTTGGTTGCGCTCCCCATCATGACGGGCATGCTCCGTGTTGTCGCGGATGACGATGCCGCGTTGATTGGGTGGGGGCATGTCCGTACGATGGCAAGCCTTGGAGTCTTCGCGATGTCGGGGAGAGCGGGGCGGTGGAGATGGGCGACGGGGTTGAGCCTTGCCTCCGTGGTCGGAGGATATGGGGATAGCATCTTTCCTGTTGTGCGCATCCCTCCATCTTCGTTCTGATGAACCCATCTAGGATCCGACATCAAGAGGAGATCTGCCCCTTTGTGGCTTATGTTGGCTAGACTGGCAAAACGCTGGGTCAGACTCAAGCCTCTAAGAGGTGGCCTTTTCCTGTTGTTTCACCACCTTGGCCACTAGGTCATAGACCTGGTTCACTGCTTCAGGTGATCTATCCTGCTCCAGAAGAGTCTTGGCGACGGCGAGGTTGAGAAGAGGAGTGGGCATCACCTGCCTGCCTTCACTGTCAATGTATGGCTTGGCCTATGCCAGCTTCGAGGGAGCCCATCCTAGGTTTCGCCATACACCAGGATCATTGATGACGCGAGACGGAGATTTCGTAGCCTTCTGATGTTGTAGCAGAGTCTTGTACTCGGCCTCCATTACTCTAGCTTTCTCTATTGACTTCTGCGCGTTGGCCAGATCTCGGTCTAGCTTTGCGCCTTGCTCCGTGATGGCCTGCACTTCCTTCAGCAGCTGCCGGCGCTTCTCGTCGAGCTGGATGATGTAGCGAATATGAGCCACGGTCATAGGCTCGATGACGAGATTGTCGTACATCACTCTATTCGCTGGAGTGACTTGGGCCACAGCAGACGTAGATGCCGGAGGCGGCAGGTTTGCAGTGTTGTTATTGCTCGGACCGGTGCCGAGTTCCTATGGATGCTGCACTGGGTTAGGCGGAGGGGGCATGACCTTTGCGCGATCATTGTCGGCATCAACAGGTGGTCCCTTCCCTTTGTCCAGTGTTGTAGGCGGAGCTCATCCGGGATGATCTTCATCCATCGCCGTCCCAATAGCGACAAACACCTCTCGGGAAGTGACGGTGTTGTTGGCCTGCTCGTCGCGCTTGTAATCCTCCTCCATCTCCTGCATGGTGGAGTCTAGCTCCTCAGGGCTGAAATCTATCTCCTCTGAATCTACGCTGATGTCGGTGTAGAGCGCGTCAAGCACGGAGTCGGAGGGTGTCGGGGCTTCCTCGATGACGGGAGGTGGAGGTGCAACAGCAGCGATGATGACTGGAAGTGGTGGCGCAGCTTCGGCGATGACGACCGGAGGCGGTGGTGGTGGTGGCTGAGGTGGAGGGGCTCAGCCAACGAGCGCGATTTCTATATGAGCTTCCTCCTCAGCCTCCGCATAGATGTTGACGGTGTTCACCATGCTTTCAAAGGTGAGGCGTCATGAAGCCTGTTCCCGCCCTCTCTCTGAACGCAGCGCGCCAGATCAAAGATGGTGACCACGCCGAGGAACTTGGATCTCTGCTGTCGAGACGCACGGGCGAAGCCGGCGGATTTGCAGCGATCTTCCACCGTTATATCCAACACATGGGCGGTTTGGGTGGGCCTTGAATATTTCCTATCTTTGCCGGCAAACTCCATGGAGAGATCCGACATCGATCCTTCCGCGAACGTATCCTCCACATAGGCGGTCCGTGCGGGTCTTGATGCTCCTCCGACTCCCAGGGAACTAGCGCCCGAGTCGGTTTTGCCGATGAAGACGTGGATATCTCTGATGGGGACGATCGAGCATCGCGTAGGGTTCGTCTTCGCCAGGATCCAGAACTCGTCAAGAGGGACGATCAGAACGTTTCCAGAGAAGAGAATGCGACCGATGGCTACGGTTTCGCCGACTCCCGTGAAGATCTTGCTCCTCTCTCGCTGAAGAGCCTAAAGCGCCTCTTGCCCCACGGTGGGCGCCAACTGTCGTGGTATTGCCGATGAGTACGCCATGGAGGGGTCCTTACAGTGAATGTTTAGAGACATGGGGGAAGGCAGACGGTTGAAGGGTACGAGGTTACACAGCTTACCCAGGTTCAGATCCCACAACGGTGACAGAATTCTACTCCTGCTATAAATCACTATAAGGGCAATACGCCAAGTTACAGGGATTGGTTCGCTGTGTGAGGTGACTAGAAAGTCTAAGTTATCGTGCTCTAAAGGCTCCCATAGGCCCGAATTATATAGTCATCAGGTCCTAGGGTTACAGGGAGAAGTCCTAGCCGGACAGGTTACAGAGTCCTACACCGCTTACATCTAGTCTAGCGTGTCTTGCACTCCAAGGCTCCGGGTACGTCGGTGACTCCCCCGTAGCCTTCCTTTATCCGGCATGGGCCTCCCTTCTGGATCCATCTAACTAGGCCGCCCAGCAGGACATTGGCTATGCTACCAACTGTGGGCCACCCGGGTTATCCGGATAGCAGACATGCTATGAGGATACCCATATAGCATATCCCCAACAGATCTAGGGTTGAAAGCCATGTTAACTCAGTTTTGCCCTCTATGCTAGTCACAAATAGTTAGAAAATCCCTTACTGTAGCTCACCCAGAAACCAACACGCCCTGATTGGTTTAGACAGTTGTCACGCAGATCGTGCCCGCCAACCGTTGATCCTCTTTTATCTAACGTCCACACGAAATACTTATAGTACCAATAACCCAATATTATAGCAAGATATGGTAGTTACAACAATCATAATGCAGGAAATGGCAATTATATATAAAAATACTAACAAAAGAACATTACTCGTCGTCGTTGTCCTTGCCATTGCAGCCGTCGGTGTCCTCCAATGACTCGTCGACAACTCCGTTCTCGTAGATACGCGCCCTATCCTCGTCGGAGTCCTCCTCCTCGTAGACCCACGGGTCGACGCCACTCTCATCCGCTTCTACCTCCAACTGATCCATGAACGCCTCCTCATTTCCCGAGTCGAAGTCGTCCTCATAGCTGGCTCCTCTATTCCTCCTGGCCTTCTTCATGGTGGTCTCGCAGGCCTTCCTCCGGCGCTCCTCCATCTTGGATGATGCTTGGCCCTCCTCCTTCTCTTACGGTGCACCGTGCTTCTTGGGCGTGGTGGGTATGACAAGCTTCGACGTCGGGGTGTCCTCGAGCGTCGAT
This sequence comes from Avena sativa, assembly GCA_916181665.1. Taxonomy (NCBI): domain Eukaryota; kingdom Viridiplantae; phylum Streptophyta; class Magnoliopsida; order Poales; family Poaceae; genus Avena; species Avena sativa. The sequence goes on along the minus strand of OV702285.1, from coordinate 408,397,231 downwards.
GTCGATCGATCTAGGTGCGGTTGGACACGTCGTGGTGCCTCAGATGGCTGCTGGCGGGCACGAATGATGTCGCGATGAGCAAGTGACGTAGGATGATCAATCACCGGCAAGGTTCTGCCACTTCCACTGCGCGGTTCCATCCTGCGCGAGGAAGTTGTTCGGAATGCGCGATGATGGGTACACAAAGTTGGGTGTCGATCCTATAAGGGGCACAAGGAGCATACTCGTAGTCTTTTTTTGTGAATTTGCACACTTATAGTCTAGTCATGTAAAAATTGTACTACATGACAAAATATCTATGTACTAGGAGTGTAGTCACGTAACAAATCACAAAATGCTCCCTCTGGCAGCATCGTGAAGTGTCCTGTGCGTGCCTGTCGACGTGGAGTTCAATGTATCAGCATCTTGTGTCTGTGTAGCAGTTGCGCGCGTGAGGCCAATGTAGCACCCCCGAGGTTAGGGTTAAACTAACCTCAGATCATCCATCTAAGATAAGTTCAACTCCCAAACACAGAAGATTACAGTATGATTCGGTAACATTACAGAACACAGGGATTCAATAGCATAAGTTTAAACCCTTAACAGAGTAATATTAGAGTCATTAAAAACCAGAGGTCATAGACCCAACATTACATCACACAGCGAAAGTAAACAATGTTGTTTATACACAACAACTTAGCAAAAGGCCTAAGAGGCCATAAACAAAAGCGACGTCCATCCCATAGTCCTCAGGCTGCTACCTGGGACCCCCAACTACTTGTCGATGTCAACGTAGAAGCCACCTTCAGTTGCAACCAGATCCTCTGTAGAAAAACAACAATGGCGCAAGTCTGAGTACTCCGCAAGACTTAGATAACCTAGTAGCTAAATGCTCTGGCTAGAAAGGCTTTCTCTGGATTTTCTTTTGCGGAAGGCAATCTTTATTTGTAAACAAGAGAGAGAAGAGGCTCGTCTACTCAGAATCTTTTAAAAGGGATAAGATAGCGACTTCTTCATCTTGTTCATCACATATCGATAACCACCAGCTTCATCAGATCCTCCTATCTAAGATCACCCCCTCGACCCGGAGGTAACATCCTTAAGCACACGTGGATCAACAAGTTTTATAGTGGTTAATGTTATCTATGATCTTAAGTCCGGTCGCCAAGTCGTTCATAACAGTGAACACGACTTTTCGAAAAGATTTAACCCTATAGGGGTGTACAACTTTACCCACATGTACCAACCAACTCTTACTGCCAAATTATTAGCCCTCTTCCTTGGAAGGCCGGTAGAGGGTGGTTGACCACGACCTTTACCTTGCTTTTGCCGAGACCATGAGTCACGCAATAAGTATGATTCCGCTGTAATGGGTCAAATCCCGAAGCCGGTACTTAAAGATGTGAGGCGAGGTTGGTTTACCAGGGGCGCTATCTACCCCAAGCAACCTCATCCATGCTTACCTACCTGTTATGAATGCACCAACTTCACCCGGCAAATATTTCAGAATATTTTCTATGCATAAGTTGAATGGAACGCCTGAACTATGTGACTCATGGAATCTACTTGGCAAGTTAGTCAGTCATGAGATTGTCCAGGCCCCGTCTGGTTGCAAGCTCGTCTTGGTTCCAAAGGTAAGAACTCAGTTCGTAGTGGTGGCGAGCATGGGACTAAAAAAGCCACACCCAACGTGGCCTCCGATACAAGCCTTAGCACATTTAGTTAACTCCTTCGAGAATGTCACCAACTCCTACCTTTCTAGATTCTCCGGCACCTCTGATTCATCGTTCGAATCGATTATACATTGATACTATGCATGGCTAAGCTGTCAATCTCAGAAGCTCTAGCAACGCTCAGATGCTAGACCTAGGTATGCTAGGAGAAGTGGATCGTGAGTAAAAGGCTACAACAGGGAAACTATGCAGCAGATAGGTAACCCTAACTACTGACAAAAGACCACATTGGAATCGTGTGCATCATAGCGAGAAAGTAATATACTTTGGAAAAGTAGGTTCAGAATGAGAGGCTACGCTTGCCTTGTCCGTCAATAGACAAGTATTGATCTTCAGTGTTGTTGACTTCAGCTTCGGGCTCGGACCCTATCGCGAAGAACCAACACCGGAAACAAAGGCAACAATCAAGACATGGCATTGATGCAATGCTCAAACAAGGATGATGATATGACAAGTTAAATTGCATTGAAATGAAACCCTAAGGCATGCTTGATAGCTTAAACGGGGTTCCGAGGGGTGAAAACCCTAACTCGGGGAAACTCCGGAATCACCTATGAGGGGTTACTATGTTCTTCTAATTAAACTTGTCATGTATGTTGCTTAACAATACATGATTATAGCTCTATTGGATAGCTCTCATTTTTCTGAACATTTTGATATATTATTTGTATTTTTCTGATTTAAAATGAATTGGTTATGAATTTCTCAACTTTTAATTCATTTTAAATTATTTTTGGAATATTTAAATTATTTTCTAACTTGGTCCCACATGTCAGACTTTTATTAATTTCAGAAATGATTTACAAAAATATTAAAACCCTGACAGACAGGGCCCACCTATCAGCATTTTATCTATTACAGAAAATAACAAAAACAAAATAAAAGAAATATGACGCCAACATGACGCTTGGCTGACATCATCAATGGGGAAGCCCCAGGTCGAGCACGGAACTCTCGATCCCGTGCGCGCCTGGATGCGTGCTTGGCGGTGTTCGAAAGAGGAGTCCGGGGCGGACGTTATAGTGGCGGCGCCATTTCGGTATGGTCAACGGAGCTACGCCGGCGACCAGAAACAACGGCGGCGGCGTCGGGTGCTCGTCGAGCCAGCGGCACAGCGCGAGAGGGGAGGAACGGATAGGTCCAGGAGGACCGTTGGCTCACCACGATCACATCGGTAAGGTCGTTGAAGAAAGGGGAGGCCGGAGGGGGAGGAATCGATGGATTGACTGCAGCGGCTGGCGTTGAGGTCGAGCTCGATTCTGGCCAGACGGCTTCCTTCCGGCTGGCGTGGCTTGGCGAATACGTCGATGGAGACGCTGCGCTTCTCCTAGGCCACTCCACGGTGCACAGGGCGGCCGGAGACGGCGGGACGCGGCGGAGCCCGAGAGCTAGGGTTTGGCCAGAGGAGAAAAAAGAAGCGCGCGAGGGGGAAAAGAGGGTTAGGGTTCTCCACAGTGGCAGGGGAGGGTTCTTGTAGGCCTCTAGGGCTGGCAGCGCACATCTTGGCGCTCGTCGGCGGTGGGCGAGCGGCCACTGAGCTGCTTCCGTCGATCCAGCGACGAAGACGATGATGAACATACAACAAAACGGTATCGGGCGAGCTGTGGGCTACAGTTGGGCCAGAGTGGGCCGCGGGGAGGGAGAGAGGGGAGAGAGTTGGCTGGGCTATGGCCTGGCTTGCTCTGGCTGTATTTTTTTGAACAAATCCTTTTCCTTTTCTGTTTTTATATTTCTGTGTGTAGTTTTCATTTCAAATCTGTTTTGAGTGATTTGAAAATACCAAAGGGGTTTTTGGCAAGCATTCAAAATACTATGGGGCCCTTTAGTCCAATTGGGCTCCAAACATTTTGTCGTTTTTTTCAAAATTCAAACTAGTTGAATGTGATTTCAAAGAGAGGGAAAGAAATTAGGGTTTGGAATTTGCATTCTTAAACCACACACTTGAACTTGTGCATACATTTTGTTGATTTAAACAGATGCATGCAATGCTTAAGTACTATTTATATATATTACGAACTTGGGCTATTACAGCTCTACCCCCCTTACAAGAATCTTGACCCGAGATTGCTAAGTTTTAGAAAAGAAGGCAGGGTACTCAGATCTAAGACGATCTTCTCGTTCCCAGGTTGCTTCATCTTCGGAGTGATGAGACCACTGAACTTTCAGGAACTTGATGTTTTGATGACGAGTTTTGCGCTTGGTTTCATCAAGGATACGAACAGGATACTCACGATAAGTCAGATCCTTTTGGAGATCAAGAGTTTGGTGATCAACACCACGGACAGGGTCTTTGAAGCAACGCTTGAGTTGAGACACATGAAAGATGTCATGCACCTCAGGAAAGTTTGTTGGCAACTCCAATTTGTATGCGAGGTTACCTTGCTTGGACAGAACGCGAAAAGGACCAACATAGAGAGGAGCTAGTTTGCCTATGATACCGAAACGATGGACACCCTTTAAAGGAGTGACCCGAAGATAAGCTTGATCACCAACTTCATATTCAACATGTTGATGGTGACGATCATGATAGCTTTTCTAGCGAGACTGATCAGTTTTCAAATGATCTCGAATGATACGAACTTGATCTTCTGCTTCCTGAATCATATCCGGACCAAAGAACTTTCTTTCTCCGGTTTCTGACCAGTTCAAAGGAGTACGACAGGTTCTTCCATACAGAAACTGGAATGGTGCCATACCAATACTAGACTGATAACTGTTGTTGTAGGAGAATTCAGCAAAAGGAAGGCATTTCTCCCAGTTCTTGCCAAAAGATATGACACACGCTCTTAGCATGTCTTCAAGAATTTGATTCACTCTTTCGGTTTGACCACCGGGGCTAGGATGATAGGCTGTGCTGAATGAGAGACGAGTTCCCATAGCAGCTTGGAAGGTTGTCCAGAACCTTGAGGTGAACAAACTCCCTCGGTCAGAGACGATTTTCTTTGGAATCCCATGAAGAACAACTATTCAAGAGATATATAGATCTGCTAGCTGACTAGCATTGATACTCTCGCGAACAGGTAGAAAGTGAGCAACTTTGGACAGATAGTCAACGATTACCCAAATGGCATCATTTCCTTTCTGAGTCTTAGGAAGACCAGTGATGAAATCCATACCAACTTGATCCCACTTCCACTCAGGTATCTTATGTGGTTGCAGGATACCAGCGGGTCTTTGGTGCTCAGCTTTGACGCGACGACAAACGTCACATTCAGTAACGAAACGAGCGATATCCTTCTTCATACCAGACCACCATAATCTTTGACGAAGATCCCGATACATCTTGGTACCTCCAGGGTGGATAGAAAGAGGTGATTCATGAGCCTCTTGGAGAATTAAATCCCTCATTTTTATTCTATTTGGCACTACCAGACGGTCACCAAAGTAAACAATACCTTGTTTATCAACAGAGAAACACTTAGCAACTCCGCTAGGAATGTTCCCTTTGATCTCAGCAATTTCAGAATCATGTTTCTGAGCAAGCTTGATGTCATCCTCTATAGAAGACGTCACTTCAAGAGTAGAAAGGAATCCACGAGGAACTACTTCAAGATTCAATCGAGCAAATTCCTCATGAAGAGAAGGTTGTGCTTGTTTGATTATCAGGGTGTTGCAATAAGATTTATGGCTCAGTGCATCAGCAACGACATTGGCTTTGCCAGGTTGATAGTTGAGACCCAAATCATAGTCCTTGATGAGTTCCAACCATCTTCTTTGCCTAAGATTCAAATCAGGTTGTGTGAAAAGATACTTCAGACTCTGATGATCCGAGTATAACTCACAACGACTACCAAGAAGGTAATGTCACCATTGCTTAAGATCATGAACAACAGCTGCAAGCTCAAGATCATGGGTTGGGTAGTTGTTCTCATGTGGTTTTAGCTGACGGGAGGCATAAGCCACCACATGCCCATCTTACATCAACACACATCCGAGACCTTGGTGCGAAGCATCGCAGAAGACAACAAAGTCTTTGCTAGTGTCTGGGAGAACTAACACCGGAGCAGTGGTTAACTTGGTTTTCAACATCTGGAAGCTTTCCCAGCCTTATCAGACCATTCAAACTTCTTATCCTTTTTAAGAATATTAGTCATTGGCTTTGCAATCCTGGAGAAGTTCTCAATGAATCGACGGTAATAACAAGCCATCCGGAGAAAGCTTCGAACATCCTTGACGGATTTAGGGGACTCCCAATCGAGGATAGTTTGGACCTTATCTGGGATAATAGCAACCCGTTTGGCGGAAACAACATGACCAAGGAATACGAGATCTTGTAACCAGAACTCGCATTTGGAAAACTTGGCATAGAGACAATGTTCTCGGAGTTTGTTAACACCAAACAAATATGTTCAGCGTGCTCTTCTTCAGTCTCGGAATAGACCAGAATATCATCGATGTAAACCACGACGAACTTGTCAAGATAATCCATGAAGATAGAGTTCATGAGCCGCATAAAAGTGGCTGGAGCATTGGTAAGACCAAAGGACATGACTGTGTACTCGTAAAGACCATAACGAGTGGTAAAATCAGTCTTTGGAATATCTTCCTTACGGATCTTTATCTGGTGATACCCTGACCTCAAATCCATTTTGGAAAAGACAGTGGCACCACTTAACTAATCAAATAGATCGTTGATCCTAGGGAGAGGGTACTTGTTCTTGATAGTCACAGCATTGAGTGGGCGATAATCCACAACCAGACGCGGTATATTGGTATCCCGCTTCTTGACAAAGATGGTAGGACATCCCCAAGAAGATGTGATGGGCTGAATGTATTCTTTTCCTTCTAACTCCTCTAATTGCTTCTTCAACTCCACAAGCTCACGAGGAGGCATACGATAGGGTCTTTTAGAAACAGGAGCAGTTCCAGGAACTAGCTCTATGACAAACTCCACACTTCGATCATGTGGCATGCTAGGCAACTCCTCAGGAAAGACATCCGGAAACTCACAGACCACGGAAACATCTTGGATCTCTAATGGAGGTAGAACTTCAAGAGCATACAACTCCGCTTCAGGAATAGAAACAGCTGAAGGAGATAGTGACACTACGGTCCAATACTTGACTGTTATGCCAGTAGGACTAGTCAGAGTCACAGACTTGGTTGTACAATCGAGAATGGCTTGATAACGGGTCAACCAGTCCATGCCCAAAATGATGTCAATATCAGTTGACTTGAGGGAGATCAAAGAAGTGGGGAAAAGTTGAAATGGAACTTCGATTAGATTCCCATGACTAACCATGGTGGAACTCCAACTGGAACCAGGAGACTGAACTAGCAGAGGAACAGATAACCCCTCAAAATTTATCCCATGCATTTGATCAAAAGCTTGTGACAGGAATGAATGCGATGCTCCAGAATCAAACAAAACTTTAGCTGGAATTTGATTGATACGAAGCGTACCCATGATGACGCTTGGGTCTTCCTGAGCCTCCTCAGCAGAGATGTGGTTCAGGCATCCTTTTCCAGCACCTGGATACTTATCATTCTTCTTTGGGGGTTGTGCCTTCTCAGCAACACTCTTTTGAGGACAATCTCTTGCATAGTGGCCAGGCTGGCGACAACTGAAACAGATAAGGCCTGATCCACTACCATTAGCAGGATAATTTGATGCACCAGCATTGTTTGGAGTATCATTCGGACGAGGTGCATATCCAGAAGTCCTTGGAGTATAAGGAGCACGTGGCACAACACTGTAAGGCACGAAGACACGACGCTTCTTATTGATAGAACCAGCCTTGTTGTACCCCTCCTGAGGACTCTTACGAGTTTCTTTGTACTCCACTTTTCCACTCTCGGCCTTCATAGCCTTGTTAACAAGACCTTGGAAGTTACCAAAGTCCATGAGGTGGATATCACGGCGAACCTCAGGATCAAGTCCCTTGCGGAACAGAGCTTGCTTCTTAGCATCAGTGGAGACCTCTTCAGTAGCATAGCAGGCAAGACGATTGAAGTTGCGCTAGTAATCACACACAGATCCAGTGCCCTGCTTAAGCTTGAGGAACTCCTCCCTCTTCTAATCCATCAAACCCTCTGTAATATGATAAGCTCAAAAGGCTTCAGTAAACTCTTGCCATGTAACAACATGTTTACCTTCTTTCATAGCCAAGAAATTTTCCCACCAAGAGTTGGCTGCTCCCTCCAAATGATAAGCAGCAAAAGTCACCCAATCATCTTGAGCAACATGACCAACCTGAAGTTTGCGCTCCATGGTGCAAAGCCAGTAGTCCGCATCAAGTGGCTCAGTGGAATACCTGAAAACTAGTGGAGTGAGACGTGTGAAGTTCTTAATACCAACTTGATTGTTCTGGCGTTGAGAAGTGTTGCGCTTAATCCTTTCAAGGAGCCTCATGTTGTCACCACGGTTGGTTTCGTACATGGCCATGAGTTGAACCATGGATGGTGGTGGAGGAAGGTTGGAAGATTCACCCTCATTTGTGGCACCACGTGCATGAGCAAGGGTACGGGCACGAGAGGTATCACCCATCCTGAAATGACAAGAAAAGGGTTAGACAAGGAATCAAAGGAACAAGACGGAAAGGTGAACAAGGAGTACTTGATATAAAGGTATCATCTTATCAAGCATGGTAGTACCAAAGCATACTAATGTATACACTAACCAGCTGACTTACAAACCATGACAATGGAATGCTAAGATGTTACAAACCAAGCAAAACTGAGATATCTTGGAACTCTGAGAATAGCAACCAAGTACGGAGTACTTTTAGAGAAACAACCCCAAAACCACGATCCTAAAAGTTTTGAGTTATAAGGTAAGGAATGAAAACCTTTTCAAACCAAATAAGGTAAGAGAAACTCCAGCATTAGAAACACACCAGAGAAGGAGTAAAACGAATCCCAGTCAGAGTTTCTGCAAAATAGTTTTAGCTTTCAAATATTTTTGTCAACTTCGAAACTCAACATCGAACGATAAAAGGGTTTCCTACAGGCAGTCCTGCTCTGATACCAAAACTTGTAGCACCCCCCGGCGTTAGGGTTAAACTAACCTCAGATCATCCATATATGATAAGTTTAACTCCCAAACACAGATGATTACAGTATGATTCGGTAACATTACAGAACACAGGGATTCAACGGCATAAGTTTAAACCCTTAATAGAGTAAGATATTAGAGTCATTACAAACTAGAGGTCATAGACCCAACATTACATCACACAGCGAAAGCAAACTATGTTGTTCTACACAACAACTTAGCAAAAGGCCTAAGAGGCCATAAATAAAAGCGACTTACATCCCATAGTCCTCAGGCTGCTACCTGGGACCCCCAACTACTCGTCTATGTCAACGTAGAAGCCACCTTCAGTTGCAACCAGATCCTCTATAGAAAAACAACAATGGCGCAAGGTTGAGTACGAGAATGTACTCCGCAAGACTTAGATAACCTAGTAGCTACATGCTCTGGCTAGAAAGGCTTTCTCTGGATTTTCTTTTGCGGAAAGCAATCTTTATTTGTAAACAAGAGAGAGAAGAGGCTCGTCTACTCAGAATCTTTTAAAAGGGATAAGATAGCGACTTCTTCATCTTGTTCATCACATATCGATAACCACCAGCTTCATCAGATCCTCCTATCTAAGATCACCCCCTCGACCCGGAGGTAACATCCTTAAGCACACGTGGATCAACAAGTTTTATAGTGGTTAATGTTATCTATGATCTTAAGTCCGGTCGCTAAGTCGTTCATAACCGTGAACACGGATTTTCGAAAAGATTTAACCCTGCAGGGGTGTACAACTTTACCCACACGTACCAACCGACTCTTAATGCCAAATTATTAGCCCTCTTCCTTGGAAGGCCGATAGAGGGTGGTTGACCACGACCTTTACCTTGCTTTCGCCGAGACCATGAGTCATGCAATAAGTATGATTCCGCCGTAACGGGTCAAATCCCGAAGTCGGTACTTAAAGATGTGAGGCAAGGTTGGCTTACCAGGGGCGCTATCTACCCCAGGAAACCTCGACCACGCTTACCTACCTGTTATGAATGCACCAACTTCACCCGGCAAATCTTTCAAAAGATTTTCTATGCATATGTCGAATGGAACGCCCGAACTATGTGACTCATGGAATCTACTAGGCAAGTTAGTCAGTCATGAGGCTGTCCAGGCCCCGTGTGGTTGCACGAACTCGGTTCCTAGTGGTGGCGAGCATGGGACTACAAAAACCACACCCAACGTAGCCTCCCATACAAGCCTTAGCACATTTAGTTAAATCGTTCGAGAATGTCACCAACTCCTACCTTTCTATATTCTCCGGCACCTCTGATTCATTGTTCGAATCGATCAGACATTGATACTATGCATGGCTAAGCTGTCGATCTCAGAAGCTCTAGCAACGCTCAGATGCCAGACCTAGGTATGCTAGGAGCAGTGGATCATGAGTAAAAGGCTCCAACAGGGAAACTATGTAGCAGATAGGTAACCCTAAGTACTGACAAAAGACGACATTGGAATCGTGTGCATCATAGCGAGAAAGTAATATACTTTGGAAAAGTAGGTTCCGAATGAGAGGCTACGCTTGCCTTGTCCGTCAGTAGACAAGTATTGATCTTCGGTGTTGTTGACTTCAGCTTCGGGCTCGGATCCTATCGCGAAGAACCAACACCGAAAAGAAAGGCAACAATAAAGACATGGCATCGATGCAATGCTTAAACAAGGATGATGATATGACAAGTTAAATTGCATTGAAATGAAACCCTAAGGCATGCTTGATAGCTTAAACGGGGTTCCGAGGGGTGAAAACCCTAACTCGGGGAAACTCCGGAATCACCTATGAGGGGTTACTATGTTCTTCTAATTAAACTTGTCATGTATGTTGCTTAACAATGCATGATTATAGCTCTATTGGATAGCTCTCATTTTTCTGAACATTTTGATATATTATTTGTATTTTCTGATTTAAAATGAATTGGTTATGAATTTCTCAACTTTTAATTCATTTTAAATTATTTTTGGAATATTTAAATTATTTTCTAACTTGGGCCCACATGTCAGACTTTTATTAATTTCAGAAATGATTTACAAAAATTTTAAAACCCTGACAGACAGGGCCCACCTATCATCATTTTATCTATTACAGAAAATAACAAAAACAAAATAAAAGAAATATGACGCCAGCATGACGCTTGGCTGACATCATCAATGGGGAAGCCCCAGGTCGAGCACGGAACTCTCGATCCCGTGCGCGCCTGGATGCGTGCTTGGCGGTGTTCGAAAGAGGAGGCCGGGGCGGACGTTATAGTGGCGGCGCCACTTCGGTATGGTCAACGGAGCTACGCCGGCGACCAGAAAAAACGGCGGCGGCGGCGGGTGCTCGTCGAGCCAGCGGCACAGCGCGAGAGGGGAGGAACGGATAGGTCCAGGAGGACCGTTGGCTCACCACGGTCACGTTGGTGAGGTCGTTGAAGAAAGGGGAGGCCGGAGGGGGAGGAATCGATGGATTAACTGCGGCGGCCGACATTGAGGTCAAGCTCGATTTCGGCCAGACGGCTTCCTTTCGGCTGGCGTGGCTTGGCAAAGATGGCGATGGCGACGCTGCGCTTCTCCTAGGCCACTCCACGGTGCACGGGGTGGCCGGAGACGGCGGGACGCGGCGGAGCCCGAGAGCTAGGGTTTGGCCGGAGGAGAAAGAAGAAGCATACGAGGGGGGAAAGAGGGTTAGGGTTCTCCACGGCGGCAGGGGAGGGTTCTTGTAGGCCTCCAGGGGCGGCGGCGCGCATCTTGGCGCTCGCCGGCGGCGGGCGAGCAGCCACCAAGCTGCTTCCGTCGATCCAGTGATGGAGACGATGATGAACATACGACGAAATGGTATCGGGCCGGCTGTGGGCTGCAGTTGGGCCAGAGTGGGCCACGGGGAGGGAGAGAGGGGAGAGAGTTGGCTAGTCTATGGCCTGGCTTGCTCTGGCTATATTTTTTTGAACAAATCCTTTTCCTTTTCTATTTTTCTATTTCTGTGTGTAATTTTCATTTCAAATCTGTTTTGAGTGATTTGAAAATACCAAAGGGGTTTTTGGCAAACATTCAAAATACTGTGGGGCCCTTTAGTCCAATTGGGCTCCAACCATTTATTCATTTTTTTCAAAATTCAAACTACTTGAATGTGATTTCAAAGAGAGGGAAAGAAATTAGGGTATTGAATTTGCATTCTTAAACCACACACTTGAACTTGTGCATACATTTTGTTGATTTAAACAGATGCATGCAATGCTTAAGTACTATTTATATATATTACAAACTTGGGCTATTACAGCCAACCCCTTGAACACGTGATGGACGCTCGTAAGCACGCACGCACGCTGGACGTGCATCTCTCAATTACTTCCTTGTAGTCCCAGCCCGGCCCTTTTATCCACGAGATTTTAGGTGGAACGCGCTGAAGCCCACTAAACCATCCATCTCATTAAAGCCAGTCCAATCGGGTCCCATCATGCAGACTATGGGGTTGTATTCCCTGGTTCTGCCAGTCTCCCTTCATTGAGAAGAAAGCAGCATAGGCCATTGACTAACAAACAAATGGTGGATGTAGGTTGAGATAGCACCGGAGTAAATGGTGGTCTTGTATAATACTATCTCCCGCACCCATCACTTTCTTCTTCCTCCTGCCCCCACCTACCTCCATTTGTGTTAGCCATGGCTCCCTGGAAGAGAGGCGGATCGATTGTGCGTGTGGAGAGAGAAGAGAGAGCTTGTCTCCAGAAACTTCTTGCTCAACTAGCTTCTCAATCCCCCCTCGCACAAAGGCCCAATCTCTCCTAGCAATGGCGTTGAATGTTCTAGCAGGAGAGGGTTCCTCCCGATATAGTCTTCTTCTTATTCTTCTCTGTTTTCTTCTTCTATGTCTACTTCTTATTCTTCTTCTTCTTATTCTGCTACATATTCCAGGGCGGTCGCAGACCCTAAAACTAGCATGATGGCGGCAGCATCGCAGGATCCGTTCGGCCCTGTTCCCTGGCTCAGCGAGGTAGGAAATCCCCACACTTTTTACCACTAATAATGCCGCTGACATGCATTTGGTTTTATTTTTGAGATTCTAAATGTGGAAATATTAGATCGTGTTTGCCCACAAGTAGCCTTAACTAGGGACCACGCTCAATCCTTTTATTCAATATTGTTCATCATAGACACATTGGGGTTTTTGTGATTTGAATATTGTCCTTCCCTAGAACCTGTAGTACAATTATAGAGTACCTATTTTAAATAACATGAATGATGCAGCAAGAGAAGGCCGATTGCCGTTACAAGGTGGCCGCGATCAATGCCAAGATTGACAACCAACTTCAGGGTGCATGCTCCCTAACCCAGGCTAATGAGTGCCTTCGAAGGCGTTTGTATCTGTAGAAGGAGATCATGCTTGATTTTTAACTTGACATCAAGAGGCTCGAAGCAGAGCGCGACGCGATGCAGAGGGTGATTGATGAATTGCAGAACTTGATCGCACACAGCTTGACCAAACAATACCTGGCCATCAGGTTAATTACGCATATCATGGATGACAAGAAAAATCTCTAGAATAGATACATCCTCTGGCAGGAGGAAGCTACCAAGGCACTCAAAGAATGCATCAATGAAGCGAAGGCTGCCATCGAAGCCTACAATGTCAGGAACCGTTGTATGGATGTAGTGAGATGGATGAAGCAGGACATGGTCTGAGGTATCACTGTGCTCGAGGGTCTAAAGAAGTAGAATGAGGAGCTAAGGGCCAATCTGGAGGCATATCGAGCAATGTCCAAGTCAGATTCCGAGTAGAGGGGCCAGGAATCTCAATACATGCTCCAATGCTTTTGTATATTATATATATCATGCAATTAAGGAATCTTGGAGCAACTCCTTATTTCTCTGTTTATCTTACTTGCATGTCAACTGAATTATGGGTTTGTGTTCTCATGAATGGACATCATCCTTTCTTCAATTATGTATCTGAGCTTGCTTTTATATTATGACTATGCCACTATTTGGTTACATTGGAAAAACCCACATCACAATTAATTGGAGATATTCCTAGTTTGCTTTGAAATTGAAATTAGAACTGTTCCACTAGTTTATCCCATTGAATTTTGAAAAATCCTATATTTCTCTGACATTGAAATTAGGACTTTGCCACTAGTTTATCCAGTTGAATTGGGAAAAAGCCTATATTTCTCTGACATTGGAATTAGAACTGTGCAACTAGTTGATTCTGTTAAATTTTGAACAATCATAGATTGCTATGTCTTTCAAATTATGACTTTGACACTAGTTAATTGTTTAAATTATGGAAACTAACCACATATATTTGTTGTAGTAAAGAGGTGAAAGCTCAACCCAGAACTGCCAACTTTGCTAAAGGACAAGATGGCCATCCAAATGGAGCAGCAGAATTTTCAGAAACGGTCCTATGACCGCCTCAGAGAACAAGTCGCGATCCTTTATGACAAGTGCCACAATCTAAAGGTGGACATCGCTGGCTAGAAGGAACTTCATAAGAAAGGTCTCGCCTTGGCACGTGTGAAGGAGGAGATCATCAAGTAGCTCATGGGGATGTTCTCATACGCAGGAATACCCCTGTTAATCTTAAGCTTACTGATAAGCTTGTCGCATCCCAGACGGAGCTCTTGAACCTGTAGGAGGTGCATGTCCATGTACTGACGGAGCAGGTAAAAACCAAAGCGGACCTAATCGAATGAACCCTCCAACTAGAGGATATCAGGAAGGAAAACGAGCATCTCTGTGCCAGGCTCAGTGCAAACTATAAGTTCTTCTAAAATTAGTTTGCAAACTATGTGTTCTGACGGACCAAATCGTGTTTTATCCATGTAGTAGTGATTTTGTAAACCTGGACCTAACTCTATGCAAAATATGCTTCCTTCTGAAAGGTTATTTTGCTCAAGGATTGAGTTTGGATTAGTTAAGATATCACAATTGCAAGTCTTACAGTTAACTAGTTTGAGATACTACCACGACATAAATTATTCATCTAAAATTTCCTTCATCCTTAGTAGCTTGTCCTTGTTCACCTTGCGCTCCTTCTTCATATGCTTCAACATATCCGCATTGCATTACTCTAGCTTATTCTTCTCTTCCATGAGTTGATCCCTCTCCTTTTCTGCCTCTTGAAGCTTCTGTGCAGTTCCCACTACCAAGCTCCCATTGATTCGTGTCGTTTAGTTCTGACTGCAAATTCTTGATTTCCTATTCCAGCTCCTTATTTCCTACCAAGAGCTTGTAATTTTTTTCAGCTGCATCACACGCATCTACAAATCTCCCCGACCTTTCGAGCTCATGTATATCCCACAACTGGGCCAAACATTTCTAAAGTGCGTCTGACCACTCAAGATCCACCCACTCTACTTCTTTACACACTGGGCCAACCTGAAAAAACACGCGACCTAATTATCAACATAACACTTCACAATTTTCTTCATGTCACCATTCTACATAACAAAAGCAAACCTAATTTGTACAACCCAAAAACCTTCTTCCAGTGTTACTACCTTCAAATGCAACATATTTCCTTAGTTTTAGCCCATGGTCACATGGTACTTCCAAATCGAGATCTAGACCCTACCAATCGGGGTCGTATATCGTGAGTGGTACCTATAAGGGAACGAAAATCTAGAAATAAGCACAATTGCATTCACATTTCAAGTCTCGGATCGAGGTAATTACCAATGCCTAATCATTGCCAAGAAAACAGAGGAACTCACATCGGGGAGGGAAGACTCGATGTCAGAGAGAAGGTTTTCACTGCTCGACTGGTCGTCCTCGTCATTCCGGGATGACATGGAGAATGCGGCCACAGCAACGCTTTGGCGATAGTGAAGAGAGAGAGGGGGCAGTGAGTGAAGACAGGAGGAGTAGGGAATGTGAAGTGCGTCAAAGTTGCAACATTGACTAAATTGGCATGGTACAATGGTTTAATTGATACAATGCCCCGTGGCTGCATTACTGTCTCATATCTAACTGTTTTTATCTTCCTTAATTTTAATTTGTAATATTAATCCTGTACTTCCTCCTTTCCAATTTGTTTTACTTATATCAACATACAAGATATTATCTACTGGACAATATAGGATTATGGTTTATGGTTTAGGGTAACTATTTATTGCACTAACCCCTTAACCCTTAATCCTAAATCCTAGACTTGTCCGCCCAATAGATCAGTGTCTCCTACTTAGTAAGTTTTTTCCTAAACCCTATGCTCGTTCATCCATGATAGTACTTCCTTCTAAGTAACAGGTAGTTATCCAGCGATTAGTCAAATTACTGATCTCACAGAGCATTATATTACATCATAATCATGTCAAATACAAGGTACTTATGTATCACCTTGTTCAGTGATGATTTCAATGAATTATATGTATGAAAATCCCAACAGCTCATAGTACATTATATTACAATCTCTCAACAATAATAATCTCAGAAACAAGTATAACACATCATCTCAGCAAACATAATCATGTCAACTACAATGTACTTCTATCTTATTACAACAACGATGGTTTCGTCGAGTGATATGTTCAAAAATATCAACAACTCACAGAACATCGGATTGCAATCTCTGAACAAACACGACCATAGCAACACAATTTCAAATCAACAACAATCTTTATTACAAATACAGGAAGGGGAACCCTGCGGTCTATATGACAAGCCCTGGGTAAAGCTCTCATTAGATCTAATCAACGTCTATCGCCTCATTCTGTTCAGCCACAACAGGGGCCTCTGATCCACTACAACCTGTCCAACAACATCAGGAATGGAAACTAGGAAGAACACCTTCCCGGTTTTCTTGTTTCGTCGCATAATCTGCATCAGATCATCGGTATCCAAAACCTCTATGAATTCATGCTTCTTATGATGCCACCACCGGAGTCGTGCCATCTGCCTAGGGCCAATAATGATTTCCTTACCAATCATCTCTCTCAGTTCAACAAGAGTTATGTTTTTGGAATCGACGGCTATCTCCACAGTACATGGCAAAACTGGATTATTAACTCCGCCATCAAGTTTTTCCGTGTATGAATCCACCTCTAGGTGTATTTTGAACTTAGCTTGATCAGCATCTGGTGGTTCGTAAAATTGAGCAGCAGAAGCTTTGGCAACAAGATCTCTAGTATATGCATACATATCATCAATCTTCGCTTCAAATTTCACCTTACGATCAGATGCACAACATTTTGAAAGCATCTGAATCTCATGGGACTGCTCAATTTGAATATAGGTATCACTCATGTTACGCCACACCAATTTTCCCTTTGTCTGGATCCCCAAGGAATCCTAGCATGAAGCATATCTATCAGCTGAGAAACAGACACAACCTCCTTGCCGTTGACAAGCAAACACACATCCTACCCGAACACAACCCTCTCGCAACCAAAATCTATTTTTGCAGTGTACTGGAGGACATGAACTGTGAACTCATATAGGTCCGCTGCATCAAAGTTTTTCCTAATTTGATTAAAAATGGGAACTTTCAGTTCATTCGACTCTACTTTGTAGTAACTAATCTACTTACAAGACAAGGCACAGAAAAGAAAAATTCACCTCTTGATCTTCTCTTGGGTGGTTTTCTTCGAGATCTGGGTTGCATGACCCCGCACTGTAGCCGAGCACTCCTCCGCCAGCCTAGCTTTGCTCTTCAACCTGCTGCTCGTAGGTACCCTTTTAGTAGACTTCTGGCTAACCTCCTCGCTAACCTGGGCTGCAGACCCCGCTGCTGTTTCGCTTGTCTGGAATTGTCTAACATCCCAGCATTTAGGAACCAACGAAGGGTAGATTTAGGAATTTGTGCATACGCATGCATTCATCTGTAAAATGCGGGTAAATTTTTTGCCAAATAAAAAACCTAAAGTGATCAGAGTTTCTTTCACTCTCTAGGTGTAGGAATAGATCTTGAGAGTGATTGTTATAAATTTTGATATAATCTTTATGAATTAGTGTGTTTTGGGGAAAAGAATTTGAATTCAAATTTGGAATTTGAACTTATATTTAAAAGTTAGGATTTGGTATTTTGGAATGAATTCCAAAATTATTTAGTAATATTATTTGTTTTAATAAAGAGATAACAGATAGTAATAATAATTGAATATAAAGAAATTCAAATGAGAAATGAATCTTTATTCCTTATCTTTTTCCATAAAACATTTTACAATAATGAATTCATTAAGTCAATAAAGGTTCATTACAGTAAAGAAATTACAAGAAGGGAAATTCAAATATGAATAAAATATTACAATATTCATACAAAAGAATAAAATAAAGATTACAAAAACAGTCTATCTATCAAGGTAATTCTATACTAAATCTTGAGTATCCAGATCTTGTACCTGCAAAATACAAAACAAACAAAATAAAAAAAATCTTAATTGTTAGATTTACTCTCAGTGGAGAGCAGTGAAGTGCATTGCTCAAGGTTACATCATTAAGTAATTATTAAAGGGGAAAGTTTCACCAATGTGAAAGTATCTATTCTTTCATATCAAATAAGCCACAAGTCCATATATCAACAACAAGTAAAGGGGCAGGTTTCACCAAGTGAGTGAAATGTAAAAGGTTAAAAGGTGAAACACATCATTGATCTGATCCACACAATGCACCAAACAGCCAGGCAGCACAGTCATCTAACTGCATGGTGTGTGTTGTCAACACTGCAGCAGCAGCCCACACAAGCAAAAGGAGAAGAGCTTAGCCATAGCTAAGCTTCCAGTAGCTTACTCTCCTTCTCAAACATCAAACCAAGAACACACCAAGCTTATCAAAGCCAAGCAAACCACTAGCCAAACCATACACCAGATCATCCAAGCATTCACCAGATGGTGATACAAGTAGGGGGTGGAGCAGGTGGATAGCAAGATCAAGGACAAGCTTACAAGAACCAGAAGTAGCAGGAGCAGCACCAGGAGGTGAAGGACAAGATCAGGCCAGCAATACAAGCAGCAAGATCAAGTCACCAGATCAACCAGCAACAACACCAATAACTCAACTGTTGTGGTGAGTAGTATAAAACCTTCACATGATCTGTCTATCTAATTTAGATAAGAATTCATGTATTGTCTTATATTAAATATCTCAAAAATCACCCAAGTGGGGTGAATCCATCATAGAGGATTTTTTAGTACTAAAGTCATAGTCATAAGAAAACCATACAAGTAAAACCAGGATCTTAGACCAACATCATTGATCCTGGATATTAAGGCCAAATCCTATATTCCAGTATGATCATAGCCAAGATTATGAATTCTGGGCACATCTCTTAAAAGAGTAGCACCCTAGAATCCATAAATCGTATGGATCCATACAAAACCATGAGCACACCAATCATTTTATCAAAGGGATTTCATAATAAGTAACTGGTATCACTACCAGAACATATCTATGAGGGACAACAAGATAGGAACCTAGTTCCTAAGCCTCAGACCAACATCATAAGCACTGATGTTTAAAAAAAGAAGCTTTCAACTTATCTTTGGCATTAATCCAATCTTAAGCACTAATAGAATCAAGCCCAGTAGTAGAACCTGGACTTGTGTGCCATTTTAAGATGGTGTCACAAGAACAATTTCTAAACCAAGCAGAGTAAGTACCTAGATTTCATAAATAAACTTACAAGCAACTAATCATCATTTTCCTAGAACCAATCACCAGGAATCATTTCCAAGTTTATGTATAGAGAGCATCACTGTAAGAAACTTATTAACCTCAATCTTCATATGAATACAAAAGCCAACATTATAGATGTAGTGAGTAATCACTGACAGAGCTACTGTTAGTACCAGTGTATTGATAGTAGATAAATTCACCAATCCTCAATAACACCAGATAGATTTCCCAGTAATACTATCATATTCATCAAGCTCGACTACCAACTGGAGGCAACACTATAGAACCACTGGCATCAGATAATCAAAACAAGACAGTAATGCACTGAAGTGCAATTGATCACAATCCTCACTATGCACCACTACCAGTCCAATTCATCATTTATAAATTAAACAGGGGGATGAACCCTAGAACCAGGGAGGAACCCTAGAATAGGTATGAAGCCTAATCAAAGATACATGGCAGAGTCACACAGCCTAGCTCAGGAGGGGCAGTGGACAAACAACCACAAGGGGGGAAACCAAATCAACTCACCGTAGGTCCTCGCTGTAGATTAGAAGAGGAAGCAGAGGGGCTGATGAGCACACGACGGCACGGGGAGCACCCAAGGGGCGCTGCAAACCGCACCAAGCCGAGGTGGCGGCCACAGCAACGTCTAAAGACGAGCAGCACCACCACCGCAACCACAACACTGCCATAGCACCAGTGGGGGCAGCGACGAAGGCGTCACCGACACCACCCCAAACCCTAGGGTTCGGGATGGTGCTAGCCTGGCCGCAGGAGGGCCGCAGGTCCAAATCGAATTGGACCAAATGATGGAGCGTGGTCAACATCTACCACGGCGGTAGCCAGGGCAGACCACGGCGGCGGGAATCGCACGGCGGCGGTGTCAGCAACCACAGGGTCGAGGAGAAAGGGGTGAGGTCGAGAGAAGGTGAGACAAAGGACTAGGCCGATAGGGCTAGTACCCCTTTGGGGAGACCCTTTGACCAGGCCAATTGGGCCAAAATAGGCCCAAAACCCTAAAAGGAACTTTAATAATTAAATAAAAGACCAAAAAACCCATAGAACTCAATAAATTCTAGAAAATAAAATATAAGTCTGAAAAATACAAATAATATACTTTTAGACTCATAATAAACCAACCTATATGATTAAATTAAGAAACCATTCTTAATAGATAAATTTTTGGTTAAGGATTTTATAATATATATATTCCTTATGGAATTTTATAAAATTCAAGAAAAAAAGGTAAAAATCAATAAAAATAACTTTTATTATATTTTGTTATTATAGTATTTTAGAAAAAATACTGAATAAATATTTAGAGTTACCAAAATAAATTCTCTTCTATTTAAATGTTAATTCTTAAAAAGAGTTATTAAATAAATAAATATAAGAGTTTATATTAAATAAAAATTAGCCTTCAACTCTATAAATAATATATTACATTATAAAATGTTAAAAATAATATTTATAAAATATTAAAATTGTTCCTTAAGAAGGAAATTCTTAAGTTCCTAAGAATATTTCAGAAAACTAAAATATTGGGTAAAACTCATAAAGAAAATAAATAACAAATAATGCATTACATTACTATGCATGTACATTTTTGCTTCTTTAAATATTGTCCTTACCGGGCAATAATGATGTTTTGTAAATATAGAAGCTCAAGGTCCAATGCAAGCATCCGACTTCACTACCTTGCAATCACAAAGAAAGTTCGTCACTTGCTCATGTCCTTTGAAGAGTCTTTACCAAAGTATTTATAAATTGTGTGTTATCATCTATGTTTCAAGGAAAGAAAATATTATTTTCTCAAATAAATAAATTGGTGGTATCATACTAAGTGATGATATAGTGGAGCAAAAGAACTTAGGTTTCTATTTGCAACAATGATAATCACCTAGGAATTTAACAACCCATGACATCAGTGATTCTCACGCTGTATATAACGCGTTAACCATGAGATTTGGAATGGGACGGAGAAGTCAGTTGTATCATCTTCCTTTCGTATGGAGGCAAGACGACCTTAACGTGACGTTGTGATTCCTTGTGCGGATCCAACATATGGGTGGGCACCCTTAGGCCCCACGTTTTTGGTGTCTAGATTATCTATGAGTGGTTGTCGGAGGTATAGCCGGACCTATATGGTACTTGCCAGGGGCATCACCAGCTCATAGAGTCTTCGGGAACTCATCAGGGTTGTAGCCTGTCCGAAAGGGGGCTTAACGGAGGTGAGCCAGCCCCAAAGGATTGTGCAGACATATGGGGTCGCGAAAAGGGCAGTGATTGGCTTGGATCACCTACTAGGCCCCACATCACGGAATTGTGGACGGGAAAGAACGTCTGGTTGTGCAACAAGGAGTTGATCTCTCATGGGTAAAGTAACGCACCTCTGCAGAGTGTAAGAATTGTAACTTGTTACTCCCTGTTTTGGGAAGGAGCTACGAACACGGTAGTAAAGGAACTCCATGAAAGTTCTGGTAAACCTGTGAAGACTGATAGGCATAGTTTTTAAACAATAAAATCAATCATTGAAGAAAGATTTACAAAAACTGCGTAGTGCCAAGGACTTATAGTCCGAGGTGGTAGATAGAGCATCAAACTTCCCACCTTGCATATAATGAGCTTGCTGGGTAACACTGTTACTCACCTTTTCCTTTGATCCCCTGCTTAGACTCTGAGGATCCAGAAGATACCCCAATGTATGTAGCTGAAAGCCAAGAGGAGGTCTTCTATGAAGAGCCCGATCTATACGGTGTTGTAGAAGGGGTGGAATATGACGTCGTCTATGGAGGAGAGCACCATGAGTCAGAATAATTACCTTAGTATAAGTAACCAATTGAGTCGAGCAACATGGACCTTATATAGGAATAAGTTGCTGAGCTCAATTTGGAGATGAAGTTGTACTTTAAAAATTCCGCTGAATTTATATTTGGTTTGTAAGTTGAATCTTTTGAAGTCTTGAACTTCTGGTATTGTAATTATAATAATGTATGTATGTTTGTAATATGGAACCGCAATGTTTCTGTTGTACCATTCTGAGGGATGTGATATTTACGGAACAGTGTTCTGTGAATGTCATATCAACGACTATAGTGTACCACACATGTAGTGGTATGTTGGGTCATCGCACATTGCACCCATATGCTGGCTTCGACGGAGCCGAATCAGCCATCGACGTAGCTACCACCTTGGCCTCTCTAGACATGCTGGGCGTGGATATGGCAGGACAAGGATAAAAGGGACCGCCGGATTCAATGTGTGTATTTGTGGGGAGTGCAGTGGGGGTGTGTGGGAGGGGGAGGGGAACGGAGAAAAGCAACAGTCGCCACTACCGAACCGGATTCAGTGTGGGGAGGGAGAAAAAGCACCGCCGCCTCCACCGCCCGATTCAGTTTCAGGGGTTAGAGAAGTACAAAAATGGATTTTCCCATGCGGCACGTGAAGGGTGACTTAGAAGGGGCACGACAGGGGCATGACAGGTACTAATGTAACGGAATATCCTAACATAATAGCTAAGATTTGAAAATATTTTGTTTGGCCACCATTCACTCGAAATACCCTTGTCGGTAATTACCCCCCAACTTTTCGAATCGCGGTGATTACACACAACTCGGACCCCACGATGCCTTCGCTTGCAAACTTTCGGGCCGCAAAGTAACAAGCCCGTCATCCGGAGGAACAAGCGGTCCTGCTGCTATCTCCGCCAGGTCAACATCCCGACGGTGCAGCCGAACAAGGGCCAGCGCCGCTTTAGCACCTACAACAAGTTGCTGCAGCACAAGGTCCTTCACGACATCCACGCTCCAAAATTTCTCCAGCAATCCCAGGAAACTGGAGGGGGCTACGTCCAAGGGAAACATGGAAGCCCAGATGGACACGGTCCTGCACAATTGCCACCACGACTGCTCAATCACGGTCCATCCAGAAAAACCCTTCGGCCTCCAACTCATGTTGGGTGAGGCAGTTGAGTCGAATAGCCATGCGCTCCTTCTCTTCCTATGGAAGAAGGTTGAAAACTGCAAAGAGAAGCAACTGAGATGCCAAAATAATAGACCATCTACAAAACCTAGCAAGGAACCCAATTGCCGCTTACACTGAAGTTGTTAGCCAACCTACTGAAACTCTTCAAGAACATACTTCTCCCTTGCGACAGCCTGCTCCATTTTAGATTTCCAAACATCACTGTGTCCATGGATGATGAGCACGTCTTTATCCAAACTTCGAGTGTGATCACGCAGCAAGGGAAACTATGATGCCTCGCCTGGCGTCGACTAGGCAATGGCCAAGGAAACTGGTGAATTCATCGGTGCAACATGTGAAGGGTCCTATGAGGAACACATAATAGGGTATAAGGACAAAGCAATTTTCAATAGCAATAGAACAAACCATGTATTCACATAAGGAACCACTACGTGGGAGCTTAGAAAGTTATCCAGTATAAAATATTACAAAGCCCTACGGCAAAATCATAACTGTTCTACGCGGGCAGATAAGCAGCAGAAGGGACCTTCAGATTCACCGCATCCGAAGCAGTTCCAAGCTCCATGGCTTACACTCGGCCACCCGTTGTTGCTCTATCGCATAATTGGCCAGTAGCTCAAGCAATCATGGACCATAGTGCTTGCAGCATGAAGCGAAGGGGGCGAAGGCTACCCCAGTGCCATCCGCTACCACTGGCATCTTGGAGGTAGCTTGACTCAGGTCCAGTTGTGCACCAGACACTAGTGCCATCGCCAAACCAAGGGTGGCACCTGCACATTTCTGTGTTTCCTTGTACTCCGCAGGTGCATGATGCAGCACTGAGTTGATGTAGGAGCGCTTCGTTGGGAACCCCAAGATCAAGGTGTGAAGCAGCACAACAGCAAGTTTTCCCTCAGTAAGAAACTGAGGTTATCGAACCAGTAGGAGGAAGGAAACGTCACACAGGTGTTGCACGCAACGCGGAGACCTGCACAACACAAACTCAAGACTTTGCCCCAACGAATCAGTCAGGTTGTCAAGCTCACCAGTTTGATGTACCAAAGGATTAAACGTATTGTGTGGAAGGTAATGGTTTGCACCAAGTAAACAAGTAACAGTGGAAGATGTATTAATGGTAAAGATTGGACTGGGGTCCATAGTTCACTAGAGGTGCTCTCCTTAGATAAACAAACATGGCATGAAGGGTAAACAAATTACAGTAGGACAACTGACAGGAACTAAGCAAGGCATAACAATGAAATTACTAGTCAGAAAGATCATATGAGATTCGATTGGGCAATACAACAAGATACATAGACCGCCATGCAACTGCATCTATGACTAGAAGTCCACCTTTAGGTTATTATCTGAACCCCCTCCAGTATTAAGTTGCAAGCAACAGACAGCTGCTTTAAGCAAAATGTGTAAGGTAAACAGTCCACATATTCCATGAACAAGAGACCGTTGTTTTCTCCCTAGTAGCAACAACACATCTACAACCGAAGAGATTTCTGTCACTTCCCTTGAAAACTAGAGGCATGAACCCACTATCGAGCATAAGTACCCACTCTTGGAGTCACTAGCAACTACTTGGCCAAGATAGCTACTAACAACGGAGAGCATGCAAGATCATAAACAACACAGACATGATATAATCATAAAGACAAAACCATTAATCAAACCAACATAATAATCTCAATATCCATCGGATCCCCGCAAATACAACATGCATGATTACAAATAGATTAGATATTGATCATGAACGGAGATCACAAGATCTATACATGAAAGCACAAGGAGGAGATACAACCATCTAGATACTACATGGACCCTTAGTCCAAGGTGGAACTACTCACTCATCATACCAGAGAGAAGGCCTCCGGGATGATCTCCCCTCTGGCAGGGTGCCGGGAAGAACTTCAGATCCCCCTGATCTAGGGACGACGGTGGCGATGGCTACAGAAGGTTTCGTGGAATATTGATCAGGGTACTTAGGTTTTCTGCATCGGGGGCTTCTTATAGGCGAAGGGGGAGGCCGAGGCGGTGGCCAGGGGCCCCACACCCTGCCTAGGCGCGGGGTAGGGCCCACACGCGCCTAGGGGTTGTGGTTGCCCTGGCACGCCTCTCCGGCTCCCCTCTAGACTTCTTGTTCCTCACGGAAGTTATTGACTTTGACGTTTGTCCCGTCCAATTCCGATAATATTTCCTTACTAGATTTTCTGGAACCAAAAACAGCAGAAAATAGGCAACTGGCACTATGGCAACTTGTTAATAGGTTAGTACCAGAAAACATGTAAAAATCACCTCAAAGTGTAGACAAAGCAAAGCAAAGTAGATACTAAATAAGCATGGAGCATCAAAAATTATAGATATGTTTCCGATGTATCAAGCATCCCCAAGCTTAACTCCTGCTCGTCCTCGAGTAGGTAAGTGATAAAAAGAATAATTTTTGAGGTGACATGCACCCTCATAATAAAGATCCAACCATTTGCAAGCATTATAAGCTGGGATCAAAGAAATCTAAACATGTGCATGAAAGATGGAGTTCTAAAAATAGGACATAGTAACTATGCATGCAACATGAAAGGCTACAAACAAAGATCATGAATAACATGCATTTAAAAACGTTTGTTTGTTTCACATACAGAAAACATAGCATAGTGGCATTCAGCTTGTCCCTCATTGAGTAGCAGATAGATGCATAGGACACCTTCAAAGTTCACAAGGGTGACTAGAAACAAATAGCACAAGAACAAGTAATATCACAATATGAATCAATCAATACGCTTTGGAACACTACACATAGAATGACAACTATGCTCTCTTAATGGTGCCTAAAGGTAGAAGGTGGAGACTCAATAGTGGTGGAAGAAAGGCCTTTTGTAAAGGAAGCAGGGATTTCAAGTTTCAAAAAGAGCTTCCAAAAATTATGGTACTTGTTAGCTTTCAGTCCTCATTGCCCCTATCATAAGCATCTTGAAGTGGTTAAGGTTGAAGTGAACAAATATGGAGTATATGCTTGACGAAGCATTGGCAATCTCAAGTCCCTTGAATACGAGGGCCACACCTCATGCTACTCAACTTCAGTCACCTGTAAGTTCTTGTCATTGTAAGTATTTGCATATCATTGAGAACCGCCAATAGGGTATCCCTTGCACATGGTACATGAGCTTTCCCATAACCAAAATGACAAGGCAAGCAAACAATGAGCATCTCAGCAATCTTTTTATTTACCATATGCATAGCTTTTTATTGAGTATGCTTCATAGATAGCTCACTATGGTGATGCTGCAAGTTTCCACCATGATTAGGCATGTCTTAGGCTAGCGGCCTAGGCGTTTCTCTAACACGGAATACAAAATCCATGGACTTACAAGTTCCCTTTTTATTTCACACAGGTGACATCCATAGAAAAAATAGCATGATATCAACTGAGTAGAAAGTACAAGTGCAATGTTGAAAACGTTCCCCGTGATAGCACGGTTCTGCTAATTCCAACGCATAAGTCCAAGCATATACAACATAGATGACACAATGGTTCAATTTTATAAGGGGAAAAGTTTATAAAATGTGCCATCAAGTTCGTGAGGGCTTTAATCACTAAGTTTTCACATAACAAAATAGTTTTTAATTGGAAGATAGCTGAAAACAAGAATATACATGGAATGGTGTAACACACCATGCATAGGAGTTTATAGTGGACACTTTTGAATAACTTGGTTTCTTGGGAGTTGGAAGCATGAGTAGATCTTACTCATACAAGTGGAAGCTAGCAAAAGACTGGGAGCAACCAACTAAGAGAGCAATAATGGCAATAATCATGCAGAGCAACAAAGCAATACTAATCAAAGCATAGAGTGGTACTACAAGTCAAGGACTAAATGATCATAGAGGCTATGGTGACTTGTTCATAGTCATAACATGGTGTGAGAATGTGCCAAGTCAACCCAAGCAAAGCATCAAAGGAGAATACCACAGTACTATGCTTTTGCATGCTAAAACAACGCATAATTTCTTCAAGGCACACTAAGCAATCCCAATTGTTTGGAACAAGACGTGCTACAGCAATAATTACTAAGCATAATGCCAAAACAACACCTAGCATGTCATGCTAAAGTATAAGTCACAGTCAATGCAAGCTCCTCTTGCACTTACAAGCAAGAACTTACTACTCCTTTCCAACACCAAGCAACTTATTTGAAAAACAACACAGCGAGAACAGGGGTCCAAACTACTCAAGCAAAATAAACAAACTAAGCAAAGCAAAAAAATAAGACGCTCCAAGAACAACACAACTTGGCATGAAATAATAAAAACGAAGTATATAGACAGACCTGAGCTTTTTATTGATGAAGAAGGGGATGCGTTGGGCATCCCCAAGCTTTGACTCTTGTACCTCTTGGATATTTGTTAGGGTGACACCATGGTGGCATCCCCAAGCTTGAGCTTTTGTCCATTCTTCATCTCATTGCAGCATTCTCTCTCTACACCTGAAATTCCTTCATACAAAACTTCACACAATCTTCATTAGCAACATTAGTTTATTCAAAAGATATTAGACCTCTGACAAAGCTTTGGAACAGCAAGGCTTTCCACTAAAAACACAAGCTACTATATTAACTCCTTCAAAAATCTCAATTCCCCAAAAGAGAACTCAAAAAGGAATCAATAAGATGCAAATGCAAATAATGGCAGAAATCTGTCAAAACAGACCAGCAGGCAGAAACCGATTTTTTTGAATATCTTATGTTACTCAAATCAAAAAGTGTTCAACTAACGAAAGTTATCTAACATACTGGGGATTTTATTCATAAATTTTGAGCTCAATACGAGTTACATAGACTCCTCACGAATTTTTATGGTGGAGGATAGAAATCTGTCTCGGGAGAGCAACTCCCCAAATCTTACTTACCTCTCATTAGAGGTCATTCTTGGCACAAAAAGCAAATAAAAAGGATAAGAAGAGGTAATTACTGAAGTAATAACTTCCAAGACTCAAGGAAACTCTTGGGTTATCTCCCAATAAGTACTTTTATTTAACGCCTTTAAGTTAGGCACAAGAAGCAAGAAGAATCAAGTATTTTCAAATGAAGAAGCATTCACATCAAACCTTGCTTTCAAAGGAGGAGAAAAAATCAACTTCTCTCTCCTAATAGGGAAGTGTTCAATACCTTTATTTAATGGAAAATGATATTTAATGGTGCCTTCTTTCATATCAATGATGGCACCAACTGTTCTAAGAAATGGTATTTCCAAAGTAATAGGACAAGAAGCATTGTATTCAACATGCAAAACATAGAAATCAACAGGGACATAAGAATTTTTAACCATAATGAGAACATCATTAATACTCCCCATGAGTTTCTTCTTAGCATTATCATTGAGTGGGACATCCAAATAACAATCTTCCAATGGTGGCAAATCAAGCATTTCATAAATCTTCCTAGGCATAATAGAGACACTAGAACCAAGATCACATAAAGTTTTGAGATCAAAGTCATTCACTTGTATATTAATAATGGGTTCCCAACTATCTTCTACTTTCCTAGGAATAGAAGCTTTGTGTTTTAGCTTCTCTTCCTTAATATTAACAAGAGCATCTTTAATGTGTTTGGTGAAAGCAACATGCATATCACTAGCATCAGGACTTCTAGCAAGCTTTTGTAGGAACATAATCACTTTAGAAATATTGCAACCATCTATATCAAAGTCAAACTTAGCATCACTAGTAGTAGGCTCAATAGGCTTAGGCATAGTAGGAGGAGGAATAGGGACTACTTGTGGTTTAGTGGTGATAGTGCACACACTATTGTTTCTATCAATTTCAGCTTCCCTTTCCCACCTAGCATGAAGTTGAGCTAACAGCCTAACATTTTCATCAATAGTAACTTGTATGGCATGAGTGGCAGAAAAGTTACTTTCCATAGTTTCAGGTTTAGCAGCCATTTTATTAATCAAGGAGGACTGAGCTTCAGACAGAGAGGATATATTTTTCTCAACATTTAAAAGTTTTTCCTCTATAGTCTTATTGAAAGTGGTTTGTTTACTAATAAAGTCTTTGAGCATGACTTCAAGTTCAGAGGGGGCACTTCTAGCATTATTGTAAGAGTTTCCATAGGAATTGCCATAATTAGGATGATAAGGCCTATAATTGTTACCACCAAAATTACTCCTATAAGCATTGTTGTTGAAATTGTTGTTTCTAATGAAGTACACATCAACTTGCTCTTCTTGATCAACCAAATAGGCTAAGGGAAAACTATTAGGATCTAAAGGAGCTTTCCCATTAACAAGCATAGCCATAATAACATCAATCTTATCACTCAAAGAGGAAGTTTCCTCAACAAAATTTACCTTCTTACCATGTGGAGCTCTCTCAACATGCCATTCAGAGTAGTTAATCATCATATTATCAAGGAGCCTTGTTGCATCACCGAAAGTGAGGCCCATGAAGGTACCTCTAGCAGCTGAATCCAACAGATTTCTTGAGGAGAAGTTCAAACCTGCATAAAAAGTCTGGATAATCATCCAAGCAGTGAGTCCATGAGTGGGGCAATTCTTAACCAAAGATTTCATTCTTTACCAAGATGGAGCAACATGTTCACAATCAAGTTGTTTAAATTTCATAATGTCACTTCTCATAGATATAAGCTTAGCAGGAGGATAGTATTTTCCAATAAAAGCATCTTTACACTTAGTCCAAGAATCAATACTATTTTTAGGCAAAGATAGCAACCATTATTTAGCTTTTCCTCTCAAGGAGAAAGGAAAAATCTTGATCTTAATAATATCTCCATCTACATCCTTATACTTTTGCATCTCACAAAGTTCAACAAAGCTATTGACATGGGTAGCAGGATCATCAGAACTAGCACCAGAAAATTGCTCTCTCATCACAAGATTCAACAAGGCAGGCTTAATTTCATAAAAGGTAGCATCAGGAGCAGGTAGAGCAATAGGTGTGCTAAGGAAATCATTATTGTTGGTGCTAGTGAAGTCACACAACTTCGTGTTCTCAGCAGACTTCATTTTGGCAAAGGTGGGCAAGCCAAAAATAGCAGCAACAGCTAGAGTAGGAACTAATTTTTTTGTGTTTTTTGAATAAAGCAAGCAAACCAAACTAGACTAAGTTTTGGGGTTTTTTTGAAAAGAGGCAAACAAAACCAAGCAAAATAAACAAAGCAAACTAAAAAAAAAGTAAAGAGAGAGGAAGTGGAGGACTCCCCTAGTGAAGACGTCCTTAGCCTCCCCTGCAATGGTGCCAGAAAAGCTTGATGCAGCGCTGAGTTGATGTAGGAGCGCTTCGTTGGGAACCCCAAGAGAAAGGTGTAAAGCAGCATAGAAGCAAGTTTTCCCTCAGTAAGAAACCGAGGTTATCGAACCAGTAGGAGGAAGGAAATGTCACACAGGTGTTGGAAGCAACGCGGAGACCTGCACAACACAAACTCAATACCTGGCCCCAACAAATGAGTGAGGTTGTCAAGCTCACCGGTTTGCTGTAACAAAGGATTAAACGTATTGTGTGGAAGGTAATGGTTTGCAGCAAGTAACAAGTAACAGTGGAATATGTATTAATGGTAAAGATTGGACCGGGGTCCATAGTTCACTAGAGCTGCTCTCCTTAGATAAACAAACATGGCATGAAGGGTAAACAAATTACAGCAGGGCAATTGATAGGAACTGAGCAAGGCATAACAATGCAATTACTAGTCAGAAAGATCCTATGAGATTCGATTGGGCAATACAACAAGATACATAGACCGCCATCCAACTGCATCTATGACTAGAAGTCCACATTCAGGTTATCATCCGAACCCCCTCCAGTATTAAGTTGCAAGCAACAGACAACTGCTTTAAGCAAAGTGTGTAAGGAAAACACTCCACATGTTCCATGAACAAGAGACCGTTGTTTTCTCCCTAGTAGCAACAACACATCTACAACCGAAGAGATTTCTGTCACTTCCCTTGGAAACTAGAGGCATGAACCCACTATCGAGCATAAGTATCCCCTCTTGGAGTCACTAGCAACTACTTGGCCAAGATAGCTACTAACAACGTAGAGCATGCAAGATCACAAAAAACACAGACATGATAGAATCATAAAGACAAAACCATTAATCAAACCAACATAATAATCTCAATATCCATCGGATCCCCGCAAACACAACATGCATGATTACAAATAGATTAGATCTTGATCATGAACGGAGGTCACAAGATCTATACATGAAAGCACAAGGAGGGGATACAACCATCTAGCTACTACATGGACCCGTATTCCAAGGTGGAACTACTCACACATCATACCGGAGAGAAGGCCTCCGGGGTGATCTCGCCTCTGGCAGGGTGCCGGGAAGAACTTAAGATCTCCCCAATCTAGGGACAACGGTGTCGGTGGCTACAGCAGTTTTCGTGGAATATTGATCAGGGTAATTAGGGTTTCTGCATCGGGGGCTTCCTATAGGCGAAGGGGGAGGCCGAGGCGGTGTCCAGGGGCCCCACACCCTGCCTAGGTGCGGGGCAGGGCCCTCCCGCGCCTAGGGGGTGTGGTTGCCCTGGAACGCCTCTCCGGCTCCCCTCTGGACTTCTTGTTCCCCACTATAACTACCT
Source organism: Avena sativa (assembly GCA_916181665.1). Classification (NCBI taxonomy): domain Eukaryota; kingdom Viridiplantae; phylum Streptophyta; class Magnoliopsida; order Poales; family Poaceae; genus Avena; species Avena sativa. The sequence goes on along the minus strand of OV702285.1, from coordinate 408,365,347 downwards.
CGGTGAATTACGCTCCTAGACACAAGCCTAGATGAGCGGTAGTGGTTGAAATAGTACGGTGGGGCCCCAAAAGCCACTCACGGGTAGACCTTTCGGCCGTCCCAACCACTTCCAACTCAACGGGACCTGTACGGGCGGCGTAATCGGCAGGCGAAGGGATCAACTACATACACAAATGAGTATGTATGCAAGCCACCATACAAGAGTACATCAGAGCCATACCATCTAGAAAGAAAGGAAATATAGCAACGCCATACGGCAAGATTCAAATATCCTGAATAAAACTATAGTTTAGGATAACTCCTCATACAACACACATCAGAGTATCAAGCGGAAGCGGCAAACAAAGTCCGAGTACGGATAAGAAGCAAATCGGCATAAGATGCCCTAGAAAGAAGCACATCCCGCCCACAGATCCCACGGATCCCCGTTCCCGGAATCTCTACACCGAACGATCGTTGCCAACATCATCAGCCTCTTCCACCCAGTATCCGTCCTGCGAGGGTACCTGTTCATCTGAACCAATAATTTATCGTGTGAGACCCTAAGGGTACTCAGCAAGTCTTAATGCCTCTAAAGGGGACACAACCTGGGGTGACGCAATTGCAGCGAAAGATAAACCCTAGTAGTTCTACAGATAGACGCTAACCATCCGCCTAACCAATGATAGACGGATGTCCGTGAAATAAGGACAACAGTTATAACAGTAATTTCATCCGATCCATCCTCCTCCTCGCTTACCAACGAGGAAGCGGACGAACAACCCCCCATCCGTTGGCAATTTTATTAACCATTCCATGAGTGTTGCACTATTTACTAGTCAAATTACTTAGTCAGATTAAAGCGGTACTTTAGTTATGCTTGTCTATGATCGAGAAACTGTGCTCCAAGTCGTCCATAACCGCAGACACGGCTTTCAGAAAGTTTTACCCTGCAGGGGTGCACAAATAGCAACACACACTCGATCAACCTCGGAAAAACCAAATCAAAACCCAACGAGGCCTTCACGACAAAGCAATCACAGGATTCAGAAGTATTTCAGGGGGCCACCCCATTGAGTAGACCCGCAACGAAGTAAGCTAGCTCCGAGACGGACTCAAGGTCTGCGTCAATGGCTGTAAACGACTGGGAACCCCAAACGGGGCTTGTCGATACCGCGAAAACATTCCGCTTACCTAAACAGTACAGTGTGCTATCCATCGCACAATCGTAAATAAAGCAGTAAAGCATGGCATAAGTACAGGATCGTAAATAAAACCTCAAACTAGTTTGTGGCCCCAAGAAATAAGAATGAATCAAGCTCTGGCTCAGGGGGTCCCATATACCTCCCGGATGTGGATAGCGCGATAAATCTTGGAACAGGAATCAAGTACTCGGGGTCTTACGGGACACAAGTGAGCAGGAAAAACCAAATAGCAGATATTGCTCACTGGTGCCACTTTCATTAGTTATCCCATTACTACTCAGGTTAAGTTGTTTAGGTACCTCGTTATCCATCAGACTCTCACATACCCTACACATGATGTTCTACGACTCGCATGGCTTAAACAACTCCTATAGTAATGGCTCATGGGATGGAGGAACAAGCTTGGTGGGGTTTAAAAATAAAGGCTATGCAATACTTGGGATTCAGTTTAATGCAATCGCGACTCCATGATGCAAGAATAAGATAGAGGCAATAGGTACTGTATGTATGCAAGCATGTGGTAGTGCTTGCCTGGCAACTCAGTTGAAGCGAGGGACGGATCTGGGTAGTGCTCCTGGTTCTCTTGATATAACCCCTGCTCAGTGTCTATCCGAGAAAAACCAAACAAACAAGGCCAACATGAATATAGAGCACAAGCATATGAATAAGATGCGTCAAGCAAACAATCATGCCATGATGAATGATGCACAATTAACATGGCAATAAGGTAGCATGGCATGGTGAGGTGTGGAAGACAAGTATTGACATTTTAATGGGGTTTTGGATCACGTTTTGTTGTCATAACAGTTGCTGTTTGCTATATATTCATATGATGCATGCTGCAATTGAAGTCATGGATAGCATAAACAGAAAGGTATCGTCGAGCTGAACATTTTAGACATATCATTTGTTAAATTTGGAATTATAAAATAAAAGTTATTAATTATTTAAGTTCTAGTGGCAATTGTGGTAATTTAATTCAACTTGGAATTTTAAAAGTGCAAAAGGCAAATTGAATGGCATATTTGAAATCCTCTCATTTTTCTGAACTCAGAACATATATCATTTGTATTGTTTGGATTAATATTGGAAAATTTATTTATGACTGAAATATATTGGGATTTGAAATAATTTAAACAAGATTTGAATTTTAAAACAGACTCTGGAAGCTTTTTATACCCAGCCTATTCTAGCCCTGGTCACAGACATGTGGGGCCAGGCGCTTACTGACCCACACGCCAGAGTCTGAGAAGGAGGGGGACCGCGGGTTGCTTCTCAGATAACCTGGGAGCCTTTTTGCAAAAGCGCCAAAGACACCGACAGTGGGCCAGGCTGGACCGCGGGTTGGCGCGACAAAAGGTGAGGGGTGTAGGTGCAAAACGACCACGCGCGTACTGTACTTCTTCCCCTGAACCTGACGGGGCACGCGACAGTCGCTCGCGCGACGCGCGCGGCGCGGTGGGGGATCGATCTCTCGATCGCTGGCTCGCGCAGAGGGCCTGAGCCACTGCGGTAGGTTTGGGGTAGGTGACGGTGAGGTGGGCGCATGCTAGACTGGGAGCGAGCAGAAACGAGCACGACGCCGGCGCACAGAGGCCGTTCGACGAATTGCCCGGCGAGCACCGGCGATGGCGGCGAAGCGGACCGTGTCAAGGGGGTACCGGGGCTCACCTAGAGGTTGATGGTGGAGTTGGATCGGGTCGGCGAGCAGCAGGTCGTCGGTGAAGCAGAGGCCCAGCGATCTAGGGTTTCCGGTGGGCGTCCCGGCGTGCAGCGATGGTGCAGGCCTTCTCCTCCTCGTTGGCGCGGTCCAGGTGAAGCAGGAGGGTACTCCCAGTGTCCTCGAGCTCCCCCACGACGTGCTAGCGAGCCGGATCGACGAGGGGCAGGGGGGGTAGACGTGGTGCTTGCGGTGGCCGGCGAGAGGGAGCTGGTGGCGTGTTGGAGAGGGAGGAGAGGAGAGCCAGGCGCCTCGGCCAGATCTAGAGAGCAGAGAGAGGGGGGCTGGGGTAGATAAGGACGGGGCGGTGTGGCTTGCGTGGGGGAGGGGAAGGTGGCCTCGGTGCCACTTTTTCCTCCTCACGTGCATGGCATGGGGCCAGGGCAGGGCAGGCACGGGCTGGGCAGGTCTGGCTAGGGAGGGGAGGCTGGCAGGTGGGGGCTGCAGCTGGCCAGGTCGAGGAGCTCGGTGTGGGGCAGCTGGACAGAGAGATAAGAGGGGAGGGAGGAGCTCGAGTTGGGGTTGTTTGGGTGGGGGTAGATAGGGCGTGGTGACCATGTGGACATGCTGGATTAGGTTTAGGGGTGGGTTAGCTAGAGAGGAGAGGGAGAGGGGTACTTTGGGTTGTGATTAGAATAGGTGTGGTTTAGGTTTTTAGCTAGGGTGATTAGGGGCATGGGTAGGTTTAGTGTTTTTAGAGAGGGTGGAAAAGAGAGGAGAGAAGAGAGAAAGGTTTGGTTTTGCTTTTGCCAAGAACAAGCCAAAAGGAAAAGATAGAGCTAGAGATTTGAATCATGCATGCTCCATACAAAGAACAAGCAAGATCAAAGAAAAGAGGTAGAGAGAGGAAGGTGGGGTTTAGGTTTGTGCATGCCACATGATCACATGTGCATGCATGGGGTATGGGGATTAAGGTTTAGCTAAAGGGGGTTAGAGAGGTAGAGGATGTGAAGAAAACTACAAGCCAAAACAAGATTTAAACAAAGGAGAGATGATCCATGCAAGCAAAGCCAAAAACATTCCAAAGACAAGAAAAAGGTGGCACTTGCATGGCCCATGCAAACAATAATTGCCATGAAGCTATATTGTGAAAACAACACAAAATCATGTGGCATTATTCCTTGCATTCCCAAAAGGTGGGCAAAAACCAAGCATAAGATTATGGGTGGAATCCAACCAACCAACATGAGCTAGAGGTAAACTCAAATAAAATGCCAAGCTCATATTAATTGGATGGTGGAATTATAAGGTGGTGAAAGAAAGGTGGTGGAGTTATTAAGAGATATGCCCCCAAATCAACTTGGGCATTTAACAATTTATCAAGAACCAAATACAATATCAAGAGGCAACTACAATTAATAATGCACATGAGATAAGAACCAAACAAGAAAGGGTTTTATATGATGCTCAAATGCAAGGTGGCATGATGACATGAGCATGATATGATGATGATGCAACAATTATATATTGGAAGTGGCCCTTTTTATTACTAGGACAAGTAGCATTACAGGTGTTAGACAACTGGGATGCTACAACTCTCCCCCACTAAACAGGAATCTCGCCCCGAGATTCTAGGAAGAAGAAGAAAACACAAAGAGAGAAGGATGGTTGGCACGGAGTTCATCTTCACGCTCCCATGTGGCTTCATCAACAGAATGGTGTGACCACTGCACCTTGCAGAACTTGATGGACTTGTTGCGAGTCCTTCGTTCTGCGGTCTCAAGGATTTTGGTGGGGTGTTCTTGATAAGACAAGTCTTCTTGGAGATCGATTAGCTCATGATCCACGGTCCTGCCGGGATCTTTGAAGCACTTCTTGAGCTGAGAGATGTGGAAAACATCATGGACTTTGAGTTTTTCCGGAAGCTCAAGTGCATAAGCAACTTCTCCTCTTCTACCACGAATCTTGAAAAGACCGATGTACCTAGGAGCCAACTTTCCTTTGATACCAAAGCGGTGTGTTCCTCTCATGGGAGTGACACGAAGGTACACGAGATCACCAGGGGCATATACCATATCCGTGTGCTTCCTGTCATAGTTGCTCTTCTGACGACTTTGGGCAATCTTCAGGTTCTCCAGAATGATATGCACCTTCTCCTCTGCTTGAGCTACCATGTCAGGGCCAAACCAGATTCTTTCTCCTGCACCTGACCAACCAATCGGAGTTCTGCACTTGCGACCATAAAGAGCCTCGAATGGTGCCATCTTCAGACTCTTCTGGAAGCTGTTGTTGTAGGAGAATTCAGCATATGGAAGGCATTCCTCCCACTTCATGCCAAAGGAGATGACGCAAGCTCTAAGCATATCCTCCAGAATCTGATTGATCCTCTCCACTTGTCCTTGCGACTGAGGGTGGTAAGCAGTGCTGAAGTTCAACTTTGTCCCCAAAGCTTTTTGGAAACTCTCCCAGAACTTTGAGGTGAAGATGCTCCCACGGTCTGAACTGATTTCAAGTGGCACCCCATACAGAGAGACAATTCTATTGATATAGAGCTCAGCCAACTGAATTCCAGAAATTGTTTCCTTGACTGGGAAGAAATGAGCCACTTTAGAAAGCCTGTCGATGACAACAAAAATTGCATTGTTGCCCTTCTGCAACCTTGGAAAGCCAGTGATGAAGTCCATCTCTACTTTCTCCCATTTCCATTCCGGAGGTTTCAATGGATGTAGAAGACCAAATGGTTTCTGATGGACAGCTTTCACTCTGCGGCAGACATCACACTCCGAGACATACTTGGCACAATACCGTTTCAAACCAGGCCACCAATATTGTGTTTTCAAGTCCATGTACATCTTTGTGCTGCCAGGATGGATAGAAAGAACCGAATCATGCGCCTCCTTGAGAACTTGGTCTCTCAAACCCGGGTAGTTTGGAACAAACATCCGGTGGTCGAAGAAAAGCGTGCCTTGATCATCAACGTGGAAGGACTCATACTTCGGAAGCTCAAGTTTAGAGATGATGTTTCTTGTGTGCGGATCACCCAGCTGACGAGAGCGAATCTTTTCTTCCAAGAGAGGAGTAGCCAGAAGGTTCAGGAGATGCCCTTGTTCCACAACTTCCAGGTTGAGCTGACGGAATTCCTTGCACAAAAGAGGTTGCTGTTCTTCCATCATGAGGTTGTTGACATAAGCTTTACGGCTGAGAGCATCTGCCATGACATTAGCTTTGCCCGGTGTGTAGTTGATGGTCACATCAAAGTCATTGATTGCTTCAATCCATCTCCTCTGCCGAAGGTTGAGATCAGGCTGAGTGAAAATATACTTCAAACTTTTGTGGTCAGAAAAGATCTCACATCGGTTGCCAAGCAAGTAGTGCCTCCATAGCTTCAAAGCAAAGACAACTGCTGCTAGCTCGAGGTCATGTGTGGGATAGTTGATCTCATGCGTCTTCAACTGTCGAGAGGCATAAGAAACCACTTGTTTCTCTTGCATAAGGACCGCACCCAATCCTTGCAAAGAGGCGTCGCAGAATATCTGGAAAGGCTTAGATGTATCCGGAGGAACCAAGACTGGTGTGGAAGTGAGCTTCTCTTTGAGTGTCTCAAAGCTTGCTTGACACGCAGGAGTCCACAGGTATTTCTTGCCTTTCTTGAGGAGATCGGTAAGCGGCTTCGCTATCTTTGAAAAGTTCTGAATAAAGCGACGGCAATAACTAGCCAAACCCAGGAAGCTCCGCACTTCTTTTACATTAGCCGGAGGAAGCCATTCAACAATTGTCTTCACAGTCTCCGAGTTGACTGCAATGCCCTTGGCAGAGATAACATGACCAAGATAGGTTACTTCAGGCAGCCAAAACTCACACTTTGAGAACTTTGCATACAAGCGGTTCTCGCGCAGCTTGTTTAGGACACAACGAAGGTGTTCTTCATGCTCTTCCTTGGACTTAGAATAGACCAAGATGTCATCCAGATAGACCAAAACGAACTTATCCAGGTACTCCATGAAGACCGAGTTCATAAGCCTCGAGAAGGTAGCAGGAGCATTTGTGAGACCGAAAGACATCACCATGTACTCATACAGGCCATAGCGGGTGGTGAAAGCTGTTTTAGGCACATCTTCCTTGCGAATCTTGATTTGGTGATAACCACTCCTCAAATCCAGCTTAGAGAATACCACAGCTCCAGCTAGCTGGTCAAAGAGATCATTAATCCGCGGAAGGGGATATTTGTTCTTGATGGTTTTAGCATTGAGAGCCCGGTAGTCAACACAAAGTCTATCAGTCCTGTCACGCTTCTTCACAAAGATTGTTGGGATACCCCAAGAAGAAGTACTGTGTTGAATAAAACCCAACTTCTCTTGTTCATCAAGTTGTCGTTTGAGTTCAGCCAACTCAGAAGGACCCATTTTATAAGGCCGCTTGGAGATAGGAGCCGTTCCAGGTTCAAGCTCAATTATGAACTCAACCTCACGATCCGGAGGCATACCCGGCAACTCTTCAGGAAAAACATCCGGAAACTCACAGACCACTGGGACTCTCTGAATAGCTGCCATAGCATCATCATTCAGAGCCGCCAAAGAGAAAAGCTGGACAGCAGGAGTCGGACTTGGAGAAAAGACTATATGGCCTTCAGGAATCTTCAGAGAAACTGAGCGTTCCGCACAATCAATCACAGCTGCATTTGCCGTCAACCAATCCATGCCCAAGATGACATCAATGTCAGAATTGCCCAGAACAATTAAAGAAGCCGAGAACGAAGAGCCACCAATCTCAACTTGATTGCCATGACTGATCTTAGATGCTATCATATTTGTTCCAGGAGAAAGGACCATTAGCTTCTTAAGGAGAGGATCCATTGCTAACTCATTCTCATTTGCAAACTTGTGAGAAACAAAAGAATGCGATGCACCAGAATCGAACAAAACTCGTGCAGGGACTGAGTTAACGGATAGCGTACCCATCACCACTCCAGGTGCATGCTCAGCTTGAGCGGCGTTGACACAATTGGCACGAGCAACCATAGACCCGGGCTTGGTGTTGATGTTGAGAGCCCGAGGTGGTGGTGCACGAACCGAAGGAGAGCTTGCTGCAGATCTTGGCGGGGGTTGAGGGAGAGCTTTGTTCTTCAACGGACAGTTCCAGCTGAGATGTCCAGGATCTCCACACGTGTAACAAGCACCAGGTGGACGTGGAGCAACGTAGCCAGGGACTCCGCCAGGCGCTCCAGGGTAGTTGTTGGTGTATCCCCTGGGAGCAGCAGTGATGGAGTTTAGTGGCCTCGACGTGTAGCTTGAAGGTCTTGGTGAAGCCGGGAGCGACAGTGGGGTGTTAGGAACCCAGACACGCCGCTTAGAAGGAGCTGTCATAACCGAAGAGCTTGATGCATCCCTGTTGTGTTTCTTGGACTCCTCGAACACTTGCCTGCTTGCTTCCTCTTGCAAAGCTGTGTGCTGTAGTTCCAGAAAAGATGCCGGCCTTGCATGTGTGATTGCATACTTGATCGATGCATTGAGCCCTTGCCTGAACCTCTTCTGCTTCTTCTTGTCATCAGATACCTCATCGCCACCATAACGAGAAAGATTCATGAAGTTCTTGATGTAGGTGTTGACGTTATCATTTCCTTGCTTCAGGTTGAGAAAAGCCTCCTTCATCCTTTCCATCACAATCTCTGACAGGAATTGCTCTTTGAACGCTCCAGAGAACTGTCCCCAGGTTGGCTGGAAACCAGTACAGCTTGCCTTCAAGTAATTCTCCCACCAGAGAGTTGCATCTCCCTTTAGAAGGTGAGTAGCACACTTTACCCACTCCTGCTCAGGAACATCAGCAGTCTCAAGAAGCCTTGACGTCTCACGTAACCAATCATCCGCATCCAGTGGGCGATCAGACACATCAAACTGACGAGGGTTGAATTTTAGGAAGCTCTTGATGTCGCCCCGCTTGGGAGGTGGAGGGAGTGGAGCAAACTCATTCCTTCTGACGCTCTCTTCCAAACGCTGCTGGTTCTGCTGCATCGCTGCCAAGGCATTAGCTATGTTTGACAATGCGGCCCCAAGCTCTGGTGGTATGTCCTCATCTGAACGGCGTGGTGGAGCCATCCTGAGATTGATATAAAACACAAGTCAGTACTATAATGGAGAATAATAATAATCCAAGATAGTACCAAAATGGAATTAACCAAGATTAAAGGATACAATTTACTGAGATGATATTAAAATATCAACAAAGTTCAAAGCACCTAAAAGATATTAAGCATATCGCACACGACTGAAAAGGAGTGTGGTACACAAACATATCAAAGAAAAATTTTCCACAAATTTTGGCATTAAAATACCAATAGATGCGCAAAATTACTTAACGAATCAAGATTAGTGACTCTACCGATTCAATATACAAAAGCGAATGATACAAGTAGTGGTATGGTCGCGACTCCATCCCGCACTCAAATCATTACTCCGCACATGAACAAGTGGAACACATATCCTAACCCCTTCTTCTCACGACGAAACCTAAAGATTGGTAACTACGGAAACGAACACCCCAAACAAGATAGCGTCGGATACAAAGAGAAGACAGATTGTGTCGGTTTGCCAAAGCCTGTCGGTATGGAATGTACCAACAGTTGATAACCAAAGGCAGATAGGATAACAACTTGGATGCAACAGATAGACAAGGTATTACACACACACACACACACACACAACCTATGGTACTACGGAAACCCAGAACACGTGAATCCTAGTTTGAATTTTGAGAAGAGGATTGAAAACGTTGCACTTCCTTACCAGAAAAGGGTGGGTGGGAGGGTAAGAAGAAAAGTGGAAGCAGTCCTACTCTCGCGTTTTGTTTTTCCCTAGTATACATAACTACCAAAAATATTTGCTAGACTGACAACGACCGTTTGGCTGAAACCCTGAAGGTCGGGATGGCTCTGATACCAATTGTAACTACCTCGGTGAATTACGCTCCTAGACACAAGCCTGGATGAGCGGTAGTGGTTGAAATAGTACGGTGGGGCCCCAAAAGCCACTCACGGGTAGACCTTTCGGCCGTCCCAACCACTTCCAACTCAACGGGACCTGTACGGGCGGCGTAATCGGCAGGCGAAGGGATCAACTACATACACAAATGAGTATGTATGCAAGCCACCATACAAGAGTACATCAGAGCCATACCATCTAGAAAGAAAGGAAATATAGCAACACCATACGGCAAGATTCAAATATCCTGAATAAAACTATAGTTTAGGATAACTCCTCATACAACACACATCAGAGTATCAAGCGGAAGCGGCAAACAAAGTCCGAGTACGGATAAGAAGCAAATCGGCATAAGATGCCCTAGAAAGAAGCACATCCCGCCCATAGATCCCACGGATCCCCGTTCCCGGAATCTCTACACCGAACGATCGTTGCCAACATCATCAGCCTCTTCCACCCAGTATCCGTCCTGCGAGGGTACCTGTTCATCTGAACCAATAATTTATCGTGTGAGACCCTAAGGGTACTCAGCAAGTCTTAATGCCTCTAAAGGGGACACAACCTGGGGTGACGCAATTGCAGCGAAAGATAAACCCTAGTAGTTCTACAGATAGACGATAACCATCCGCCTAACCAATGATAGACGGATGTCCGTGAAATAAGGACAACAGTTATAACAGTAATTTCATCCGATCCATCCTCCTCCTCGCTTACCAACGAGGAAGCGGACGAACAACCCCCCATCCGTTGGCAATTTTATTAACCATTCCATGAGTGTTGCACTATTTACTAGTCAAATTACTTAGTCAGATTAAAGCGGTACTTTAGTTATGCTTGTCTATGATCGAGAAACTGTGCTCCAAGTCGTCCATAACCGCGGACACGGCTTTCAGGAAGTTTTACCCTGCAGGGGTGCACAAATAGCAACACACACTCGATCAACCTCGGAAAAACCAAATCAAAACCCAACGAGGCCTTCACGACAAAGCAATCACAGGATTCAGAAGTATTTCAGGGGGCCACCCCATTGAGTAGACCCGCAACGAAGTAAGCTAGCTCCGAGACGGACTCAAGGTCTGCGTCAATGGCTGTAAACGACTGGGAACCCCAAACGGGGCTTGTCGATACCGCGAAAACATTCCGCTTACCTAAACAGTACAGTGTGCTATCCATCGCACAATCGTAAATAAAGCAGTAAAGCATGGCATAAGTACAGGATCGTAAATAAAACCTCAAACTAGTTTGTGGCCCCAAGAAATAAGAATGAATCAAGCTCTGGCTCAGGGGGGTCCCATATACCTCCCGGATGTGGATAGCGCGATAAATCTTGGAACAGGAATCAAGTACTCGGGGTCTTACGGGACACAAGTGAGCAGGAAAAACCAAATAGCAGATATTGCTCACCGGTGCCACTTTCATTAGGTATCCCATTACTACTCAGGTTAAGTTGTTTAGGTACCTCGTTATCCATCAGACTCTCACATACCCTACACATGCTGTTCTACGACTCGCATGGCTTAAACAACTCCTGTAGTAATGGCTCATGGGATGGAGGAACAAGCTTGGTGGGGTTTAAAAATAAAGGCTATGCAATACTTGGGATTCAGTTTAATGCAATCGCGACTCCATGATGCAAGAATAAGATAGAGGCAATAGGTACTGTATGTATGCAAGCATGTGGTAGTGCTTGCCTGGCAACTCAGTTGAAGCGAGGGACGGATCTGGGTAGTGCTCCTGGTTCTCTTGATATAACCCCTGCTTAGTGTCTATCCGAGAAAAACCAAACAAACAAGGCCAACATGAATATAGAGCACAAGCATATGAATAAGATGCGTCAAGCAAACAATCATGCCATGATGAATGATGCACAATTAACATGGCAATAAGGTAGCATGGCATGGTGAGGTGTGGAAGACAAGTATTGACATTTTAATGGGGTTTTGGATCACGTTTTGTTGTCATAACAGTTGCTGTTTGCTATATATTCATATGATGCATGCTGCAATTGAATTCATGGATAGCATAAACAGAAAGGTATCATCGAGCTGAACATTTTAGACATATCATTTGTTAAATTTGGAATTATAAAATAAAAGTTATTAATTATTTAAGTTCTAGTGGCAATTGTGGTAATTTAATTCAACTTGGAATTTTAAAAGTGCAAAAGGCAAATTGAATGGCATATTTGAAATCCTCTCATTTTTCTGAACTCAGAACATATATCATTTGTATTGTTTGGATTAATATTGGAAAATTTATTTATGACTGAAATATATTGGGATTTGAAATAATTTAAACAAGATTTGAATTTTAAAACAGACTCTGGAAGCTTTTTATACCCAGCCTATTCTAGCCCTGGTCATAGACATGTGGGGCCAGGCGCTTACTGACCCACACGCCAGAGTCTGAGAAGGAGGGGGACCGCGGGTTGCTTCTCAGATAACCTGGGAGCCTTTTTGCAAAAGCGCCAAAGACACCGACAGTGGGCCAGGCTGGACCGCGGGTTGGCGCGACAAAAGGTGAGGGGTGTAGGTGCAAAACGACCACGCGCGTACTGTACTTCTTCCCCTGAACCTGACGGGGCACGCGACAGTCGCTCGCGCGACGCGCGCGGCGCGGTGGGGGATCGATCTCTCGATCGCTGGCTCGCGCAGAGGGCCTGAGCCACTGCGGTAGGTTTGGGGTAGGTGACGGTGAGGTGGGCGCATGCTAGATAGGGTGTTCGCGACTGGGAGCGAGCAGAAACGAGCACGACGCCGGCGCACAGAGGCCGTTCGACGAATTGCCCGGCGAGCACCGGCGACGGCGGCGAAGCGGACCGTGTCTAGGGGGTACCGGGGCTCACCTAGAGGTTGATGGTGGAGTTGGATCGGGTCGGCGAGCAGCAGGTCGTCGGTGAAGCAGAGGCCCAGTGAGCTAGGGTTTCCGGTGGGCGTCCCGGCGTGCAGCGACGGTGCAGGCCTTCTCCTCCTCGTTGGCGCGGTCCAGGTGAAGCAGGAGGGTACTCCCAGTGTCCTCGAGCTCCCCCACGACGTGCTAGCGAGCCGGATCGACGAGGGGCAGGGGGGTAGACGTGGTGCTTGCGGTGGCCGGCGAGAGGGAGCTGGTGGCGTGTTGGAGAGGGAGGAGAGGAGAGCCAGGCGCCTCGGCCAGATCTAGAGAGCAGAGAGAGGGGGGCTGGGGTAGATAAGGACGGGGCGGTGTGGCTTGCGTGGGGGAGGGGAAGGTGGCCTCGGTGCCACTTTTTCCTCCTCACATGCATGGCATGGGGCCAGGGCAGGGCAGGCACGGGCTGGGCAGGTCTGGCTAGGGAGGGGAGGCTGGCAGGTGGGGGCTGCAGCTGGCCAGGTCGAGGAGCTCGGTGTGGGGCAGCTGGACAGAGAGATAAGAGGGGAGGGAGGAGCTCGAGTTGGGGTTGTTTGGGTGGGGGTAGCTAGGGCGTGGTGACCATGTGGACATGCTGGATTAGGTTTAGGGGTGGGTTAGCTAGAGAGGAGAGGGAGAGGGGTACTTTGGGTTGTGATTAGAATAGGTGTGGTTTAGGTTTTTAGCTAGGGTGATTAGGGGCATGGGTAGGTTTAGGGTTTTTAGAGAGGGTGGAAAAGAGAGGAGAGAAGAGAGAAAGGTTTGGTTTTGCTTTTGCCAAGAACAAGCCAAAAGGAAAAGATAGAGCTAGAGATTTGAATCATGCATGCTCCATACAAAGAACAAGCAAGATCAAAGAAAAGAGGTAGAGAGAGGAAGGTGGGGTTTAGGTTTGTGCATGCCACATGATCACATGTGCATGCATGGGGTATGGGGATTAAGGTTTAGCTAAAGGGGGTTAGAGAGGTAGAGGATGTGAAGAAAACTACAAGCCAAAACAAGATTTAAACAAAGGAGAGATGATCCATGCAAGCAAAGCCAAAAACATTCCAAAGACAAGAAAAAGGTGGCACTTGCATGGCCCATGCAAACAATAATTGCCATGAAGCTATATTGTGAAAACAACACAAAATCATGTGGCATTATTCCTTGCATTCCCAAAAGGTGGGCAAAAACCAAGCATAAGATTATGGGTGGAATCCAACCAACCAACATGAGCTAGAGGTAAACTCAAATAAAATGCCAAGCTCATATTAATTGGATGGTGGAATTATAAGGTGGTGAAAGAAAGGTGGTGGAGTTATTAAGAGATATGCCCCCAAATCAACTTGGGCATTTAACAATTTATCAAGAACCAAATACAATATCAAGAGGCAACTACAATTAATAATGCACATGAGATAAGAACCAAACAAGAAAGGGTTTTATATGATGCTCAAATGCAAGGTGGCATGATGACATGAGCATGATATGATGATGATGCAACAATTATATATTGGAAGTGGCCCTTTTTATTACTAGGACAAGTAGCATTACAGGTGTTAGACAACTGGGATGCTACACCCACGGAAAGTTATTGACTTTGACGTTTGTCCCGTCCAATGCCGAGAATATTTCCTTACTAGCTTTTCTTGAACCAAAAACAGCAGAAAATAGGCAACTAGCACTATGGCAACTTGTTAATAGGTTAGTACCAGAAAACATGTAAAAAGCACCTCAAAGTGTAGAAAAGCAAAGCAAAGTAGATACTAAACAAGCATGGAGCATCAAAAATTATAGATACGTTTCCGACGTATCAGTGCATCTCCCGCCAGGGCCTTTGCCAGAGATTCGACGTCGTCAAGGGCCATTCCGTTTAGGAAGATATCCTGATAGAACAGGCTAAGGACCTCTTTTGGCCTTGGCCAAAGTATCAACGGTGGAGCTGCAACGGTCTTCGACCGTAGCAACCACGTCCACGACAAGGTCCCCATGGTCTAGGACATGGCGATCGAACGCAACGCCAGTAGCATCTGCAGATGCACACGAACAAGTCCAATTTAGAAAATTTCAAAGCCTGGAGAGTAGCGGCTAGAAAATTTTGAGTAACTTACCACACAATGCCTGGGTGGCGGTCATCAGCTGCTCTGCCATTGCCTTCTCTTGGACGGCAGCATAAGCCGCAAGATTTTCCTCGTGCTCTTTCATTTCCCACTTGAAGCTCTCGAGGGCTTCACAATATCCTTGGTCTTTGTCTCTGCCTGGCTGCGACTCTTTTTGAGTGAGTCCAGCTTGCGGAGTGCCTCGTTGTTCTCTTCTACAATAAACAAACAAGAATGTCAAGTACGAACCCCAACACGTGCATCCGAAGATCATAGAGAGCAAGACACTTACCTTGGAGCTGCTGAAAACTCGCCTCCAAGGGAAGGTGCTACTGCCTAAGATGTTTGTAGGTCACGAATGAAGGGCTGCACCAAGAAAGCATCAGTCAGCTGGATAAGAGGCTCGGGGGCTCGTCAATCATAATCCAATGGTACTCACATGTCCAACCGAAGACTCCGAGGGTTCATCTTGTTCCTTTTGGGTGACAACTGCATGAGTCCTCTACTTGGAGGAACTTGATGCGCCATCATCAGAGTTGGCCGCCGTCTTCGGGGAGGGCGCTACAGTTTTAGCGCTCGCTTCCTTCAACTCCACGACCATCTCTTCAGTGTCGTCCTTCGTGGACTCACCTACAGAAGACCCTCTGATGCAACACAGTAAGCGAATACATAAAAAGTGTCATCCAAGAACATAAACATAGCATAGTCAAAAAGTAAAGACGTCTGGCACTCACGAAGGGATGTCGGAGAGGTTAAGGAATAGCGCACGCTTCTTCTTCTTGGCCTGTGGCTGGGGAGCTACGGCGTGAAGAGGCACTGCTAGAATCGGGGAAGTGGCGCCCCCATCCAGAGCGTGTTGTTGTAGGAAAGCAGGCCCCTTCAGGGTTGGCAGTGTTGAAGCATCTGAAGCTTCGCTTCGGGTTCTCTTAAGAGAATTCCCGTCGCTGGACTTGGGGGCTTCGTCATCAACAGGCGACTGGGAAGTAGGAATCATGGACTCGAAGTCCATGTCCCCACCATCCGGTTCCTTCAAGTACTTTTCAGTAAGGGGAGGCAGCATGTCCTCCGCCTTTAAATCCTGCACACCCAAGGGACTTCGTGTCAGGCAAAAATACAATGGACCACTAGCAACATCTAACGTGCACTACATGCAAATAAAGAAACTACCTAAGGGATTTCATGAAGGGCTCTGAAGGGCGTAGTCGACGACTCCACTGGTGGAGCCTCACCGGACTTGAAGCATAGTAGCAGCCTGATAGCCCTGTCGAGGTCCGAGAAATAAAGCTCCTCATCCGATATCCTCGTGGGATCATTGACACTGGAGTACAAGTGAAGGGAATATGACCTAAGAGGCAATAATAAAGTTGTTATTATATGTATTCCAAGTATATGATAGATGTTTATTTTGCATGCTATAATTGTATTAATACGGAAACGTTAATACATGTGTGTTCAATAAACAAATGGAACATTCCTAGTTATGCCTCTCATATAAACTAGCTCGTTGATTAACAAGATGATCAAAGGTTTCCTGATCATGGACATTGGATGTTGTTAATAAAGAGGTCACAACATTTTTGGAATGATGTGATGAACATTCATCTGAAGTATAGCATTATGATCAAAGTCATTGTTTTATATTGCTATAATATCATACGAAGTAATCCTAATCCTTATACCATGAGGTCATGTCAATCACTAACACTGGAAGAGTATCTTAATAACATCAAACGTCACACCATAACAGGGTGACTATAAAGGTGGGTTTAGTGCTACGAAGGTGTTATGTAGAGGCTCATGGATCAAGAGTGGAATTTGTCCATCCCGATGACGGATAGATATACTCTAGGCCCTCTCGGTGATATCACATTAGTTAGCTTGCAAGCAAGTTGTAGCGGACCCGAACCCGGCTTGGTTCGAAATCCCTATGATTACAGTGCTAGTCCCTGGATCGAATAGCTAGCACCCATAGTTTAAAATGTAATATCAATATACAAAGGTCATATTACATCGCATGATCCATAATATAAATACTTATTACAATCTCATAGCCTTAGGCTATCTTATTACAAAGCAACGGAATAAAAGTAAAGCATGGAGTCCTTCATCTTCATGTTCCATGGGCAAACATATTGGGTGCAGACTCATAACCCCTACTCATCAAACATCACTATTATCAAGTAATCCTGCAACATGATAAGTTACAGCCACAAGGGTCAATACATTTGAATTGTATTGGCAAGTTTCACTACTATGTGGAAATAAGATGGAACCTATCAATACATGCATATTTGGCTAAGTAGAGTTTAGGCTCATTTGCAGAAAGCAATATGGTTTTATCCTATCTTTTCAAAATAGTTTTGATCTTTCAACAACTTTCTGAACTCCTTGGCAAACTCTAAGTTCTTCTAATCCCTTGTTAACACCATCAAGTTTTACTTTGAGAAATTGGAATGTCGAGATCTTCCATAGCTGCAGGCCTTAGTTGCTCAGAGTTGTCCATAACTGGGGACACGGCTAAGTACTTAGAATTTGATCTTCTGCAGAAGTTGTACACTTACCCACATGACATAATCTCGTCGTGACGCCACCAGTGGCCACTGGATAAGTACACACCAAATGGAGTACCGACAGATCGAGAATGTGACAAAGTCTTTCCATAGAAGTCCTCCCAATAAATAATGCTAGCTCGTCTACCAGGCACCAATGTAAGGATATACTTCCAATAAATAATTCTAGTTAATCTGAATAGGTACCAATGCAAGGGTCTTCCACTATGTAATTGACTAAGCCAGAGCTCATTTAGCATGTGGCTGTACACGGAAGCCACTGTACGAGAAACATGTTCAATCTCTTAAGTCCCTGGGTGGTATTCTTCTAGTGCACACACGAATAACATAGCCATAGATATGGTTCTCTTTGTTGCCACCTTATTTACAACAGAGTATCCACATTCCACCCAGGTGATTCATTGAGTACTTGTTTTATTATATAAAACATATATGTTTCCAACACTTCATAGAATCATAACATGGTATTCCACCCCGAATCTATAGCAGGGCTAAGCATACTACAACTACGACGTTTCCACTAAGTAAAGTCTAAATGATATCCTATATAGGACATAGCATAGCATAGTACATAGCACAATATTTTTCCTACACATGCATTTCTACCAAAATCCACTACATGTATAGAAAATAATGGGACATCATGATAGTGTTACTTGCCTTAGTAGTTGGTGGTGTTAGTACACTCTTCGCAATAACACACTTGACAATCAACACAATCTATCAAGAAAAACAACCAAGACAAAACAATCACAAGATCAATACTAATGACAACACAAAAATCATGCAAAGTATGCAAGCATGCAAGATGACAATTCTTATTGTACAAATTGTTATAACAAGGTTCTGAACATTACTAAGTTATTTCTGAACATTTTATATTTTGGTCTTACTGGACAGAGGGTTCAATTTACAACCATTTGCAAAAGGATTCACTTAAAAATAATTTACACAACAATTTTTATACTCAAAATACTCCACAAATGGTTCTTTAAAAAACGTGATTTTAACAGACTAAAAAATACCGAATTATGTCTCCAGTGTGTTCTACTCGTTTTTGTGAATCCATAGACAAATTATTTGCTAAATTTGGATATACAGAACTAAAAATATGATTTTTTTCAAGTTTCTATGTTCTTATGTCTAAAAATCCGAAAATAGGAATAGAAATGACACTTGGCAGATTCTGATTGGAGGATACCCCTTCGTTTAAGTGATGTATGATGACCTTTAGATGATGATATAATGGTCCAGGATGGCTCACCGGAAAAGCTCGCCAGAAAAGTTCGCCGGATTTGCGGGCACGAGCTTGGCATTGTCGTTCCCGTCGCTAGAAGCGTATCCAGAGTAGAAGAAGATGTGGACGGCGTAGAGGACATCGAGGCGGTGCTACTAGATGTGATTGAGAGGTCGTTCATCCCCAACGGTGAAGACAAACCATGGATGGAGCGACGTGTGATGTCGGGCGGCGCGGCCAACTACAACAAGAAGATGCACAATCATATCCTGGAGGTAGGCAACGTCAAGATTAGTCTACTGATAGAAGGAATCGACGACAAGATGTAACGATGAACTCAAATTTGGGGCTGAATTAGCATCGATCGTGTTCTACAGAGCTCCTCTCGAGAAAGTTTGAGAACTAAAATGATGAAGGAGCACTAGGGGAATATGGTACTTGCTTCGGTTTTTGCTAAGGTGATCTGTGGAGAGAGATCGAGAGACGTATGCCAACAGGTGACGTTCGTTTCACGAGATTGGTTTGCAAGATTAAGGAGACTAAATTGGAAATAAATTGTCTAAACGGATTCTTCATTAAATTTTGAGTAACTCCCATGTTAAAGTTGAACCAAAACGCTCATTAGATTAAATAGAATTAGAAGGGAAAGAAGTAACTGCCATGAACACACGTCTCTGGTTATGTACGTCAATAAGGAAAAATATGATGGATCGACCGACCGGTCGAGCTCCTCCAGATGGGCCAAAGAAAATATGGCCTAGGAAAAAAATGAAGGGAAAAAATAGAGAGGGGAGAGATGGTGTAGGCTGTGCTGCTTAGCGAAAAAATAGAGAGGAGGGAGATGATGTAGGTTGTGCTGCTTAGCGGGTTGGGCTCGGAAGGATTGTTGTAAGATTTTTTTCCTTAACTGGTTTATTCTTTTCTTTTCCTGTTTTGATTATATCAATTGATTTAACTTTCAAATTGATTTAAATTTGTATTAAACCTTTTCAAAAAAAATATAAAATATAAGTTGATAGTTTACTTCAATTTAGAGTATTTGGAATATTTTTTTAATAAAGTTTAATTTATTTTTAAAAAATTGAGCATGGTATGTGCGCCCAATTTCATTATTTTCTATTCTCTTTTCTTATAAAAAAACATATCTTTTGACTTAGGACTCCAAAAAGGTTCAAACCAGTTTCTTTAGCTTTATAATTTTATTCTCTATCATAACCACTCATTTAAAAAATAATTTTATTTTGTTTTTAGTCATTGCCTTAAATTGACTTTATTTTTCTTCCTATATTTTTATAAATTTCATATCATTTTATCTGTATCTTCAAATAGAGGCAAACTAATTTCTATGGTTTTATTATTTTGCCAAAGTCTCATGTTATTAAGTGGTCATTTTAACTTTGATAAAAAAGTTATTTCTCTTAGTTCTTAAAATGCAACCATGCATGCTTCATGATTTTGAGGTTTTAAAAACATGCATACAACTTCACAAACAAAATTGTTTTATTTAATTTTTGTTTAGAAGGATTATATTAAATAGTCAAAAAGTTTTTGTTCTCTCTGAATTTCCAAGACTTAGTTTTTCATTTTGTTTAAGTTTTTTCACATTTCAAAATTTGCAAATTTTAGGATGTGACAGACTACCAACTTTAAAAGGAATCTCGTCCCGAGATTCGAGAAGGCTAGAAAGAACAGGTTGGGGTTCAAAATAACTTGGGTGCTACCACCCTTAAAAAGAAATTTTGTAGGGTTGCATTTGTGCTTGTGCAGCCATCAATTGTTGCATCTTATTGCCATTATTGTTGTTTCCATTGTTGTCACGGTTGTTGGCATGTCTCGGAGGCATCTATTGGTTTAATAGGGATAAGTAATGATAGATAGATCTAACAAAGTTCTAACACACGACCCAAAACAAACAAGTTCAATCAAACAATCAACAATCAACTAATCACTTAACAACTTATGAGTTTAACTCATGAGTTGAAGAAAACAACAAGTTTTCTTGAAACAATCAACCTAGTATAGTCATACCACATAGGTTGGTATGATCCATACAGTAACACAATACGGAAGTCTTAAATAGCCGGTAGGCAATCTAATGTCTCTTGGGTCACACTATGATAACATCAGTGGGAGCTCTCTTTTGAGTTGGGAAATCATCGGTGAAATTTCATGTCTTTCGCCAACGATGACAAAACACTTTTGTGATGTCTCGGGTCCTTTTCCTTGAAGTGTTGTTGTGGTTTTCTTGAAGTTATTTCTCTAAACATTCATTGATGTTGTGTCCTTCCTTGTTGCATTTGGAGCAGGTGATATGGCTAAGGTTTTCTTCTATCTTTTTGAGAGCTTGATACATTCCATCCTTGAATTGTTCTTTCATTTGTTGCACTATCAAGTCGAGATGGCACTTGGCAGGAATGTGGTTGGTTCCTTCACATAGGAAACAAGTAACTTGGGATGTAGGACATGCTTCAACTGGATGGTTGGAATCACAATATGGACGTTGATCTTCATGTTCCTTAGAGGTGTGTCCTACTTCTCCACATGTTTTGCAAGCTCGAGGACTTGTCGCAACTTGTATCTTTAACTTCTTGTTGACATGATCCATCTTCAAGGTCCTTAGAGAAACCAAAAAGCTGGTTTTTCTACATGTTTGAAGGAGAAAATATTCATTAAAGAATGATCAAGGTATACGAGAAAATCTAGTAAGTATAAAATTATAAGTTCATTCCTAACAAGGGTCTTTGTCCGAATCCTAGGGTTACAATCCTACAGGAAACACAGTGCTCTGATACCATCTATAGCGGACCCGAACCCGGCTTGGTTCGAAATCCCTGTGATTACAGTGCTAGTCCCTGGATCGAATAGCTAGCACCCACAGTTTAAGATGTAATATCAAGATACAAAGGTCATATTACATCGCATGATCTAGAATATAAATACTTATTATAATCTCATAGCCTTAAGCTATCTTATTACAAAGCAGCGGAATAAAAGTAAAGCATGGAGTCTTTCATCTTCATGTTCCACATGCAAACATGTTGGGTGCAGACTCGTAACCCCTACTCAACAAACATCACTATTATCAAGTAATCCTGCAACCTGATAAGTTATAACCACAAGGGTCAATACATTTGAATTGTATTGGCAAGTGTCACTACTATGTGGAAATAAGTTGGAACCTATCAATACATGCATATTTGGCTAAGTAGAGTTTAGGCTCATTTGCAGAAAGCAATATGGTTTTATCCTATCTTTTCAAAATAGTTTTGATCTTTCAACAACTTTCTGAACTCCTTGGAAAACTCTAAGTGTCGTGGGAATGGCCACGGTAGATGCTGCAATCGGCAGCGAGTGATAGAACAAAGGGAAAGGGCGATCAGCCATCTGCGGTGCGAGATGAGGGCGGAGACACAAGAATTTACCCAGGTTTGGCCCCTGGAGGATAAAGACCTACTCCTTCTAGATTGTATTATGGAGAGAGTACAAGGGCGAGCTCGACGAGTAGGCGGCGAGTCGCAGGGGTGTATGATGGAACATGTCCTCTATGCGTACCCTAAGGAGATTTATATAGGCTCACCTTGCTAGGGTTTACAGATCAACAACCGAATTAGTTAAGGATTCAGAGGGTTCTTGACCTAATCCGAATGGGCCTAGCTACGCGTCTGGGCCTCCATCTTCCACTTCCCTAGGTCCTTGCCAAGTCTCGATCCAGTCACCGTCCTCCAGGCCCACTCGCTGGCAGCTTGGGCCAATAGGAAACGTCCTACTGTTTATACCCCAGTCGGCATATCCCCATCAGTAGTCCCCGAGGTTGTCGTTGATTCGTCGAAGGTGTTTGTTGGCATTCAGAGTATGCGGGTCCAATTTGGACGCCCAGTAGAATTGGCGGTGGACTTCCTGATTAAAGGAAAGAACTAGTCATTTCAATCGCAATAACGGCGACTTAGTCAAATCGCAGCTTGGCGAATAGATCGACGAGTAATCAGGTCACTATTATAGTGATCAGGTTGGCGAATCATCAGGTCGCTGAAGACAGCGAGTCGAGTGGATGAAGTTGGACCGTTAACGCTGGTCAAAGTAGTCGTTGGGTAATCCAACGGTAATATCGGCATAATAACCGCGCGGTAACGGCTCCCTGAAGATGGCGGGTAACAACCGCTGTATAAGGAGAGTGACAGGTGAGGAAAGAACATTCTCACACTTCCTCCGATCTCGCATATTCCCAATCCTCCATTCCGCGCAGCGACCAGAGCGACCTAGAGCAGCTCATAGCCCTAGATCCCTAAATCGATGGCCCCTCCGGCGGAACCATGGGGCAGATCCAAGTGCACAAAGGTGCTGTTGAAGTCGTTCGAGGAGGCAGGGATCCTCCACGCCGGGAGATGGCGCACCCCCGCGGCCGGAGAGGTGACTCCAGATCCGCGCGAGGGGGAGTTCATCTGCTTCACCAGCCATCTGGAGCGGGGGCTCAGATTCCCCACTTCCCTCTTCTTCCACCGCTTCTGCGCCTACTACGGCATCCAACCTTCAGACCTAGGGCCGCATAGCATCGAGCAGCTCGCCATCTTCGTGGCGTTCTGTGAGTGCTACCTGGGTTGCTGGCCGTATTTCCCCCTATGGCAAGAACTGTTCCATGGGAGGATCGGCCGCGAAGAAGCAGGCGGCCCGATGCTGGCCGCGGGCGGCCTGACCTTTCAGCTGAAGTCGAAGGCGTCCTTTTTCAATCTGATGCTGCCGAAGAAGGAGGAAAACGAATGGAAGAAGAGTTGGTTCTATGTGACTGAGTCGCCTCCGACCGACAAGGTGGCGCTTCCGATGTATTCCGCCGACTGGTCCGTGCCACGTCGGCTCCAAGTCACCAAGATCCCGTTGGACCAACGGATGGTTATCGACAAGATGTTGCAGACGATCCACAACCTGAAGAAGAAGGGCCTCCAGACCATCAATTTGTACAATTGCTGGTTTGGGCGGCGGCTGGTGCCTCTGGCCAGTCGCGTCCATTATATGTACGAATACACGGGCAAGGACGACCCGACGAAGTTCTGTCACGCCGAGTGGAGGCTTCAGGACTACACCTCGGCCTTGAGGAAGATCACCAAGGCAGAGTACCTCGACGCGAGGGCCAGTGTCGCCCCTTACACCACGAAATGCCAAGCTCCAATGGTGAGTCCTTTTACCCTTAGCGCACTTCGTAGTCGCAGTTTTGCATTAGCGGTCGTGCTAACTTCATTTTGTTGTCACGGTTGTTCCAGGTGGTGGAGGGTTGGCTTCCACCCGCAGACGACGAGAATTCGAATTCGTCCGGCGAGGATGAAAGCGAGTCTTCGCCCGACAAGGGCGATGTCACGAGTGACGGGGGCGGTGACGACGATGATGATGACGACGGTGGCGAGGAGTCCGTGGAGGTCGCCGCACCCACGGTTTGAAAAACTCGCGGGCAGCATCAGCGCGAGCTCGAGGCCAGCAAGAGCCTCAAGGCTCACGACAAAGACGTGGACGAACTCCCCGAACACACCTCGTGGTGCGAAGCTACGCCGTCGAAGAAGAAACCACCGCCACCGAAGAAGAAGAAGAAGACAGCTAAGCCGGTGCCACCGCCTTGGTCTGCGAATAGCTCCAACGCTACCAGCGCAGCCGAGGAAGCTAAAGCCGACGCACCGGCGTATGCGACCACGGCGACCGATGTGGACGTTGCGGAAGACGAGATGCCGTTGGCGTCGCTGCCGCCGCCCTTCATCCTAGTTACCGGGCTCGTGGCCGCTCCATACGCAGGGACCTCGCCGTCGAGGGGAGTTCCCACGCCGATCGCCACCGAACCTCCTGCCGCGGCTTTGTCCTCGAAGAAGCCGTCGGTGTCTTAGGCGCAGAGTGTGTTCGAGACGGGCCTCAGTTAGGAAATTGGGGCCAGAGTTGGAGAAGCCGGCCAGCATTCGTACTAGCCTATGTTTTATCCCAGTCGCCAAGTGAGTGTTTCTCAATCCTTTCATTTATATGCTTGATTCATGTTCGACTAGCGAGTTTACTGACGGAATTGTTCTGCAGGACTAGAGTGAAGAAGATAGGTCACCCTTCGGTGGCCAAGGTTCCATCAGGTGCCACAGAGGCACCAATCGACCCTTCAAAGAAGAGGAAGGGCGACGAGGTCGAGGTGCCTACTGAAGGCGCAAAGAAAGCAAAGAGCGACGAGGTCGTCACGATTTCGGACGAGCCGGCGGTCGCCCCGACCGAAGCTCCAATAACACTGGACGCGGCCCCGGGTGCCACGGTGGACACGGAGTCACAGCGGGCGGAGCCCATGGCCTCAGTTGGGGCGACAGGCCCACCTTCGAGTGGTGCGGGAGCTGTGGTGGCGACGTTCCCTCACTTTGTAGCGAGGGCCTCCGCGGCGAGTGCATCGGTGCCGTCGAGCCAATTGCCCAAGGCCGCCGGCACGGAGGTCGAGCAGCGTCATGAGCGTACTCCATTCATGCTCCCATCGGTGGATGCAATGGAGCTTCACGGCATGCTAGGCGCCACCATCCAGGTATGTCCAGTCCCCAAGGATCGGGCCACTAAATTTCAGTGGTCGCATTCTTATTGCTTTTGAGTCCAGTCCCCGAGTGGCTAGTCGCTGAATTTCAGCGGCTAGGCACTTAGGATTTTCGTTGTCAGTCCCCGAGTGGCTTGTCGCTGAATTTCATCGGCTAGGCACTTAGGATTTTTGATGTACAGTCCCCGAGTGGATAGTCGCTGAATTTCAGCGGCTAGGCACATAGGATTTTCGCTGTCCAGTCCCCGAGTGGCTAGTCGCTGAATTTCAGCGGCTAGGCACTTAGGATTTTCGATGTCCAGTTCCCGAGTGGCTAGTTGCTGAATTTCATCGGCTAGGCACTTAGGATTTTTCATTGCTGACGATTCCATGGTTGCGCAGGGCCTGCAGCACGAGTCGGCAGAGCGGCTTGCCGCCAAGGAGCGTGTGGAGAGGGATCTCCTCGTTGTTCGGGATGCGAACGAGCAGCTTCGAGCGACTGTGGGTGACTGGCCGTCGTGCTTGATGCTGGTCATAAAGCTTGTTCTTATCATGATCATGGTGGTGTTGATGCAGAGGATAGCGCAGTCGCGATGGAGAAGGCTCGTCAGGGCCTCGTTCCGGCGAGTGAGTTGATGGCTGCATAGTCATGCTTGAGCGCCGCGGAGAAGCGAATCGTCGACCTAGAATGTGAGCTCAAGGAGGCAAAGGCGGATGCAACCTCGGTGGATGGGCGGGCCAAGGCAGCTGTTGCTTCTGCTGCTGAGGAGCGGAAGATGTCAGACGCGCTCGTCGCTGGGCTGCAGGATGGCCTCTCCGGTCTTCAGGATTTCATCACGGAGCGTTGTCGCCCGTTGATTGGTGAGTTTTTCTTTGGCGAGTCCCCGGGCGTGTGGGTCGCGTTATTTTGCTAGAGCCTCCCTTATTATTTTCTTGTGTGTTGCAGGCCTGATTACTGATAACGCCGAAGAAGCGCAGTCGTACGACGCGCGACAATGCGTCACCACTCTGGTTGATTCTTCCGCGCTGTCCGCGACATGCATCTGGGCGTATCTGCAGGAGATCTCACCCACGGAGGTGATTACCAGTGACCTCGTCGAGGTTTGGTGCTACCTGGAGAAGGCCCCGGCTATTGTGGAATTCATGACGCGGTCGGCCTTCTGTCGTGGTGCGGCGACTGCGCTGAGCCTTGGGCTCGCGCACTTTCCTTACGACTTCGACCTTGATGACGTCACGAGCGGGTACCCTTCATCGACGGGCGCAGTCGAAATCACCAAAGTGCTGAAGCTGACCGAGCGGGCTGCAGCGTACGCCGACCGGGTGTGGGAAATGGGCGACCTCATTCCTTACCAGGAGACGATCGTCGCCCCGAATGACCCCGAACCGGCGCACCGCGACTTCAAGGTGGAGCAGCCCTTCCGTGCGGCCATGGCGGGTGAGCTCACGATGTACCCGTCGAATCCGTGGATTCCGTTTATCCGTTGTCGCAAGGGTGGTGGCGCCTCATCGTCTAAGCATGCAGAGTAGAATAGTTTGCCGATCGGCGTTAGTTAGGATAAGTATGTAACTACCCTTTTAAGCAAACAAATTTTGCTGCTTGGAGGAATGTAAGCATGCTTTTGCCAATGTTTTGTATTTTGATTTTTGGTTGTGCGAGTCCCCGAGCGCGTCCACCCTTTTATGGGGTTAACCTCGTTTTTATGTGTTGTTCGAACTGTTAATAAGTTAAGGTCGACTCGCCATGGCTTGGAAAGCCATTCGCGTGGCGACTCCAAGCGGTGCTCTGTACTTAGCCGTTTTCCCGGGCACGAACATGGTCGGGTGGTCGAGTCCCCGAGCGTGGTACTTGGCGGTTCTAGTCGCATTCTCAAGGTAGGTGAGTACGGGGCATGTTGTGTTAGGCGCGTCACTCCACCTGATCCGTAGGACCAGTCGCGTGGCGAGTCCAAAACGCGCTCTCATACTTGCGTTTTTCCCTGGTCGCTTCTGTTTGGACTGGCATCAGTCCCCGAGCGTGGTACTTTGCCGTTCGAGTCGCTGCACCAGGGATGTGGAGGACTAGGTCGCTGTGAGAAGCGAATGCAGTTTTCTTGGCTCGGAAAGCCAATCAAGCGAGGTGACTCCAATGGGGCTCTGGGTTGGCTTTTTGCGTGGACGATACGAGGCCTGAATCCTTCAGTGCCCTCGTGTCGCACTACTTGACCGTGTCGGTCGCGTCACCAAGGGTTGACTTCTGCGAGTAGCATAGCGCTGTTGTTACGAGTGCGAGTGGCACAAGATACGGAGAGTGGACACACGTTGTGCGAATTGATCTGCTTTATTTCATAGCGGGTAGGAGGTACATGTCTGGAGTTCTAGGAGTAGAACTTCGATAGGAGGTTTACATTCCATGGCCACTTGACGTCGAGTTTTCCATCGCCTCAAACGTCGACGAGGTAGTAGGCGTCGTTGCCTAGGACTCTCCCGATGGCGGATAGTCCCTCCCACGGGGGGGAGTTTGTGCATGCCCTTCTTGTCCTAGATTAGACGCAGTACCAGGTCGCCTTCCTGGAAGGTGCGGGTCCATACCCGCCGACTGTGGTAGCGGTGGAGCCCTTCCTGGTAGATGGCGGTGCGGGAGAGAGCTAGGTCACGTGCTTCGTCGAGCTGGTCGACTCCGTCTTGGCATGCGAGCTCGTGGTTGTCCTCCGCGTAGTTGACCACCCGAGGCGAGTCGTGCTCGAGGTCGGTTGGAATGACGGCCTTGACACCTTACACCATGAAGAAGGGGGTGAATCCCGTCGACCTGTTGACGGAGGTGCGGATGCCCCAGATGACGGAGGGGAGATCTTCGACCCAGCACCCAGGAGTTCGCTTGAGTGGAACTTGTAGTCGCCGCTTCAAGCCGTGAAGGATGCTCTGGTTGGCGCGTTCCGCCTGGCCGTTGGACCCCGGGTGAGCGACTGAGGCGAGGTCAAGTCGTATGTTGTGCTCCTCGCAGAATTCGGCCATGGCTCCTTTGGCGAAGTTGGTGCTGTTATCCGTGATGATGTTGTTTGGGAATCTATAGCGTTATATGAGCTCACGTAGGAACTTTGTGGCGGTCTTATCGTCTCACTTGTGGACTGGCTTGGCCTCCACCCATTTTTTGAATTTGTCGACCGCGGCTAGGAGATAGGTGAAACTAGAGGGGGCCTTCTTGAAGGGTCATACCATGTCCATGCCCCATACGGAAAATGGCCAAGTGATGGGGATGGTCTTGAGCGCCGAGCTTGGGACGTGAGTCTGGATGGCGTATTTTTGGCGCCCGACGCAGCATTGGACGATGTCGACCGTGTCGGCGTATGCAGTGAGCCAATAAGAGCCATGTCACATGGCCTTGGCGACTAAGGAGCAGGCTCCAGCATGGTGGCCGCAGTCGCCAGCGTGGATGTCCTGGAGGATCTTGCGTCCTTCTGCGGGTTGGATGCAGCGTTGGAACACGCCGGTCATGCTGTGTTTGTGGAGCTCGCCGTTGATGATGACAAAGGATTTGCATCGGCGTGCTATCATCCGGGCCTCCGTCTCGTCAGCAGGTAGGGTGCCTCACTCCATGTAGGCGACGTATGGAAACATCCAGTCGCTTGGCTCGGTGATCATTGCGACCAGGTTTACATCTGGTTGTAGCGGAATTCCGGTGTCAATCTCCCTCGGGGGAGAAACGGAAGGTTTGGTGATGGTGTCGAGGAAGACGCTTGTGGGCGGTGTGAGTCGAGCCGAGCCGATGTGGGGGAGCGCCTCGGCCTCTTAGTTCTTCCACCTATCAATCCACTCGACGGAGTAGCCCGCGAAGTGGCCTCCCAGCTAGTCCACTACTTGGCGGTATGCCACCATGGTAGGGGAGACTGCATCGCAGGTGCCGTCAACTTGCCCGACGACGAGGTCGGAGTCGCCATAGCAGTGTAGACGATTGATGTTCATCTCCTTGGCTGCTCGCATGCCGTGGAGTAGCGCCTCGTACTCAGCCATGTTGTTGGTGCGGGGGGTGAAGTCGAGGTACAGGATGTAGCGTAAGTTGTCGCCCTTTGGAGATGTGAGTACGATCCCTGACCCTGCACCATCTGCATTCTTGGAGCCGTCGAAGTGTAGGCTCCAGTAATGGAGGTAAGGCAGTTTCTCTGGCTGCTGGGCCTCCTCCCAGTCGGCGAGAAAATTTGCGAGAGACTACGACTTGATCGCCTTGCGTGGCTCGTACCTGATGTTATGGACTCCGATCTCGACGGCCTACTTGGTGACTCGCCCGGTCGCCTCACGATTGCGGATGATGTCCTGCAACGTTGCTGAGGAGACGACCATTATTGGTTGCTCCTGGAAGTAGTGCGGAAGTCGCCGCTGGGCTCTGAAGACCGCATATACCAATTTTTGGTACTGCGGGTAGCGCTAGCGCGACTCGGTGAGGACTTCACTGATGTAGTATACAGGTCACTGCACCGGGCGCTCCTTGCCATCCTCTGGTCGTTCGACGACCATGACGGCGCTGACGAATCGCTCGGAGGCCACGACATAGACGAGCATAGGCTCCTTGTCGACGGGGGCGGCGAGTAGTGGTGCCGCGAGTAGCACCTCCTTGATAGCGTGGAGCGCGTCGTCTGCCTCCTTGTCCCACTGGAAAGTGGGGTTCTTGCGCATTAGGCGGTAGAGGGGCATCGCCTTCTCGCCTAGCCGGGGGATGAAGCGACTAAGAGCCGCAACTCGCCCGGCCATCTTCTGGACATCGCGTAGGCACTCGGGTCTGCCGAGACGGGCGATCGTGTTGATCTTGGTGGGGTTCGCCTCGATCCCGCGTTTGGAGACGACGTACCCCAGCAGCTGTCCAGTAGGTACACCGAAGGTGCACTTTCCTGGGTTTAGCTTTATCTTGTACCTCCGCAGGTTAGCAAAGGTTTCCGCCAGTTCAGCGAGTAGATCGCCCTGGCGAGTGGACTTTACCTCCACGTCGTCGATGTAGACGTGGATGTTGCAGCCGATTTGGCTCGCAAGGCACTCTTGCATGCACCTCTAGTAGGTCGCCCCGACGTTCTTGAGGCCAAAGGTCATGGCGGTGTAGTAGAAGGCTCCGAATGGCGTGATGAACATCGTCTTCTCCTCATCCTCGACTGCCATTTTGATCTGGTTGTACCCAGAGTAGGCGTCAAGGAAGCATAGCGACTCCGAACCCGCAGTTGAGTCGATGAATTGGTCGATCCGCGGGAGGACGAACTTCTCCTTCGGGCACGCGCTGTTGAGGTTTGTGTAGTCGATACACATTCTCTAGGTCCCGTTTTTCTTCTCGACCAGGACTAGGTTTGCCAGCCACTTGGATTATTTGATTGGCCGAATGAAGACTACAGTGAGTAGACGCTGCACCTCTTCGGCGATTGCTCGGCGGCGCTCTTCATTGAAGGGCCGCAACGACTGCTTGACGGGTCGCGCTTTGGGGTCAGTGTTCAGTTTGTGCTCAGCGAGTTCCCTCGGGACACCAGGTATGTCGGATGGCTTCCATGCAAAGATGTCACGATTCTCACGTAGGAACTAGATGAGCACGCCTTCCTATGCTGGGCTCATGCCCATACCGATCGTCACCGTCTGGCTGGAGTCGCCTGGGACTAGCTCAACGGTGCGAGTGCGCTTCGTTGCCTCGAAGGCGGTGGAGCCACCACCCTCCGAGTTGGGCTTCTTGAGTATGATGGGGTCGTCATTGTTGACTCCGCTCGCGTACTTGGCGAGCTCCTCTATGTGCTTGGCTTATGCCGCTATGACAGCGTCGGCGAGCTTGGTGCCTTTGGCCTCGCACTCTGCGGCCATGTCGGGGTCGCCGTGGACAGTGATGATGCCGCACGGCCTGGGGAGCTTCATCACATTGTACGCGTAATGGGGCGCTGCCATGAATTTGGCAAACGCCTGAAGCCCCAGGATGCAGTTGTAGGGGCTGTTGAACGGCACCAGCTCGAAGACGATCCGCTCGGTGCAGAAGTTCGCTGGTGTGCTGAAGGTGACTGGCAGTGTCACCTTGCCGGTCGGGTATGCCTTCTGTCAACACCCGGAT
The DNA here is from genome assembly GCA_916181665.1 of Avena sativa. Lineage (NCBI taxonomy): Eukaryota > Viridiplantae > Streptophyta > Magnoliopsida > Poales > Poaceae > Avena > Avena sativa. The sequence continues at coordinate 408,334,223 of OV702285.1, read as the reverse complement.
TTTTAATCCCAGATGCCTGTTATGCCATACATCGCAATCCCAGGATTACCATTTTTGCGAGACATAACAGAATTGGATACCACAGTACATCATCCATTACAAACCATACAAAAGGTCTTACACAAATAAGGATATCATGATCCAGTCTTAATACAACACAAGCAGCGGAATACGTAATAATAACGGTAGCGTAGGAGAGGCTCCATCTTCGGGGTCACAGGCAATGCTGACGAATGGTAATAGCCAGGGACAAAGCCATGAGTACTCTTTAAGTACTCGCAAACTAATACTAACAAGTGAAAGGGGTTTTTGTAGTAGGACACTAAGCTCTAGGGTTGTTTTGCAAAAACCCAGATTTACCTCTACTAAGTTTGGAAACAACGAATGCTAGTTAAGGTTTTATAACACCTAAGTGGGAACTTGTATCTCATGCCACAACTCTGTTGTGGTCAAGTCAAAGTCTCAAATCATTTCACAAGTCATTTTTGAAAACATCTGACGGGGGAACAGTATGGCCACTCCAACTGTCCATAACCGCGGACGCGGCTATTCGAATAGTTTGACACTCTATAGAGATTGTACACTTTCACCACAACATTCGATACATCCGTCAGGAACAAATCCTGAATTCACCATACTCAGTATGCGGATAATCAATCCTAACCTTTCAATTACACGCCCTAGTATAAGCACCTCTCCTGTGAGTTTGGCCTCCCAACCATGACCAACTGTCATCTTGGGTACTGCACAGGTGGACAATCTTCACAAGGTAGCCTCAGCTCAAACCTTGGCCGTGAGGGAACTAATACTAAGGTATATAAGTTTCCAGTAAAGCCCTACCCAATTCTCGGGTATTGTGGTTGTACGATAAAATTGGAATGGTATCGCATCCAGACAACCATCAGTTTTATAAAGGGCTAAGGCTCATGCCTCAACATTTTTATCACCATAAATCAGCTGGTGTTCGGAAACACATGTCCAAAACATTTCAATAGAATGATCCATCATTCCAAGGTTTTCATAACCATTTTTCCACCAAGTATTCCCATCTAAATTTGATCAAGTTTTATGCTTAGCACTAGCATCTATAAGTGGGGGTAAGTTCTAAAGAGGGGTGGTAAACAAGGGGAGTTTAACTAAGTCCAATCTCATGCCTTAGGATGACATCAAGATTATCTAGCTTAGGCCAAATTTTATGCTCTTTATGCAACCTTCAAAAAATCCTTCTAGTATCTACAATTTACTTAATTAAACTCTAAGTAATAGCTTTTATAAAGAAATAAAGTATAAAGCTTGTAAGTAAAAACTAGGATTAGTTTATCAAGTGGGTAGGATCATCTATGCTTAAGGCATATAGTTGGCATGGTGACAAGCAAGTATTGGCTTGCATCAGTATCAGTATAAGCTTGCTAAGTTAATAGCTTGCAAGTATGGGCTTGCCTTGTGCAGAGCAGTGGTTGAAGTTCTCCTCGGCTTCTTCTTTGTAGTATCCTCCTTCCTCCTCGTATCCTTGGTCGGTACTAGCGTCGGGGCTCAGGCGAGGGTCGGCGAGGCGGGCGAACGACGAAGTCAACGACGGCGAACCTCCTGGTACCGGCAGCTTCTCCTGGGGCGGCTCCAATCGCTGGCTCCCTTCTTCTCTAGCAGCGGCGGGCTCCGGTGGAATTCCGGCAAAGCGCTGCTCGCCTTGCTTCGGGAACAGGGTGGAATGATTAGTGAGGAGAGGTGAGTGAGATGGTGTGCTCAATTCGGCTGGGGGTGGCCTCTATTGTAGTCGTGACGACGAGACCGAACGGGATGGGCAGGCGACGATGGCGACACGGCTACGGGCTGCTAGAGGCATGGCCGGCGGTGGCGATTGCTTGGTGGTCTCATGGCGATGCTCTACGGCTTTAATGCGCATGTAGGGGCGGTGGCAAATGGTCAGGAACGTGCGATGCTCTGCGCGGCCGAGGCGGCGTCTTCGACGGCGAGCGGTGGCTGTGAGGCATGGGGCGGCAAACGGGGATGTATGGTGGTCTCCTGGGTCGGTGGTGATCGTGTATGAACGCGGCGAGGGCGGCGCGCGGTCTGTGGGCGTGTGTCGAGGGCGGCGCTCTGGCGCATGCTCGGCATGGTTGCTGGCGAGCTGGGCACGGTCTATGCGTGTGGTCTAGGGGTTGGCAACGCTAGAGCGCTGGACAGGGAGTGGCGATGGGGTGTTGCCTTGCTCCCAGACATGTTGGCTAGGCTTGTTTCTTCTCCTAGCTTGCTGTCCACACTGGGGTGACATGGTGAGCTTCGGTTGTTCACCATTGATGGCATTACCAAGCTTACAGTGGGGCTAGTGCTTGGTTTAGTTGGTTAGATGATCTACTGAGGTTGCTGTGATCTAGAGAGGGAACAAGTTAGGCTCCAATCACTGCTCACAATAGTGTTTAGATTTTTATTTGATTTGAATCAGCAAGGTGTTTGATGAAATGGCCGCATGAATTCAAGTTTTGAATTTTGAAAAGATTTTTGGTGGGTGTGCTAGGTTGGTGCTGGTGAGTCTGCAGATGCTTGGGTTTTGAAAGTTGAGCTTGTTTGAGTGGTTTTTGAAAAAGTGGGATCTTCCCGTATGATAAAGATTCAATTTTGAATTGTCATTTAAATTATGCATTTGAAAGTTTCTGGATGATCACAAGGTGGGCCTTGATACTTTGTTAAGAGTACTATCAAGGGGTGTAAAGGTCCAAACAAGTTTTTGTTAAGTTCTGAAAGTTTTAGACAGCCAAAGTAGGCATGGGAGTTAAATTGGTCAAAATGACCATTCACTCATTTTGTTTGTTTTGATTTATTTGTCTTTGGGAAAAGTTTGGGAATTTTTTAGATGATGTTTATTTCACCTAAGAATCCTTTTACAAGAAAAGAAACACATAAACAAGGCAATTCAAAAGAATTCAAAATGGGATGCATACACACATGCATGCTTTCATATTTTCTTATTTAGAAAAGTTTTTGTTAACCCTAATTTTGATGATTAGAGTTTGTTGATCCAAGTTTAGTATTTTTGGGATGTTACAAACCTCCCCCCTTAAACAAAATCTCGTCCCGAGATTTGAAAAAGGACGAAAAGATTACCTAGGATTTGAACAGATCGGGAAATTCCGTCCTGATGTGATCTTCGTGCTCCCAGGTAGCTTCCTCTTCTGTGTGGTTGCTCCACTGAATCTTGAGAAACTTGATTCTTTTGGGTTATGGTGGTTCGGAAAGCTTCTTCCAAAATACGGATGGTTACTTAGGGATAGGTCAGGTCATCGTTGATCTTTATGGTCTGGTGATCGATATTCTTGAACACTTCAGTCTTCTCTGGAACTTCGAGGCACTTGCGAAGTAATGAGATATGGAATACATTGTGCATGGCTGACATCTCTTCAGGTAGTTCCAATTGATACGACACTTCTCCTCGATGGTTCAGAATCTTGAAGGGTCTGATATATCTGGGATCTAACTTTCCTTTGAGTTCGAAACGCTGCATTCCCTTCAATGGCGACACTTTCAAATACACAAAATCTCCTATGTTGAAGGCGAGATCTCGACGTCTCTTGTCGGCGTAACTCTTCTGTCTGGACTGGGCGGTCTTGAGGTGCTCACGAATCTTGTGAACCTTCTCTTCTGCTTCTCGTAGGATGTCGGGTCCAAAGATCTGACTCTCTCCTACTTCCGACCAGTTCAAAGGGGTGCGACACTTCCTTCCGTACATGAATTAAAATGGGGCCATTTGCAAACTAGCTTGATAACTATTGTTGTATGAGAATTCTGCAAACGGCAGACAGTCTTCCCACTTGGATCCATATTCTAACACACAGGATCTCAGCATATCTTCGAGTATTTGATTTACTCGCTCCGTTTGTCCATCGATTTGAGGGTGATATGCGGTGCTGAAATCTAGGCGGGTTCCTAAACCTTCTTGGACTTTCTTCCAAAATCTCGAGGTAAATTGAGTTCCTCGATCAGATACGATGTTCTTGGGGACTCCATGCAAACTGACGATTCTAGCGATGTATAACTCCGCTAGCTTTGAACTTTGATATGTGGTCTTGATGGGTAAGAAATGGGCGACTTTGGACAATCGGTCAACTATGACCCAGATAGAGTCATTTCCCCTACTAGAAGTAGGCAATCCGGTGATAAAGTCCATTCCAATGGAATCCCTCCGGAATCTGCACTGGTTGCAACAATCCAGCGGGTCTTTGATGTGCAACCTTGACTCGCTGACATATATCACACTTGGCGATATAGCTTCCGATTTCTTTCTTCATCTTATGCCACCAAAATTGCTCTTTCAAATCTTGATACATGTTAGTTCCTCCGGGGTGGATAGAATAAAGAGTATCATGAGCTTCCTTCAGAATAACTTCTTTCAACTCGGAATCTACTGGTACACAAAGGCGTCCTTTGTACCACAGAACTCCTTCTTCGTCTTCGGTGAATCCGGGTACTTTGCCTGTACCAATACGACGCTTGATTCCGTCAATACTAGCATTTCCTTTCTGCGCCTCTTTGATCTGGCTGATCAAAGTGGGTTGAAGTTCTATGCTAGCCAAAAATCCTTCACTCACTAATTCCATTCGAAAATCTTCCATCTCTTTGTGCAAACTTGGTTGCTCCTTCAAAATCATGGCGTTCAAGCAGCACGGCAACCTGCTAAGGGCATCGGCTACTATGTTGGCTTTACCGGGGTGATAGTGAATGTCCAGATCGTAATCCTTGATTAGCTCAATCCATCTTATCTGCCTCATATTCAGCTCCTTCTGAGTGAATATATACTTCAGGCTCTTGTGATCCGAATAAATCTCACAACGGTTTCCCATCAGGTAGTGCCTCCATGTCTTCAGGGCTAGAACTATGGCTGCGAGTTCGAGGTCATGGGTTGGGTATTTTTGTTCATGTTGTTTCAGTTGTCGAGATAGATAAGATATAACTTTGCCTTCTTGCATTAGCACACATCCGAGACCGATCTTGGATGCATCACAATACACGTTGAAGGGCTTCGTGATATCCGGCATGATTAAGATGGGGGATGAAATCAATCTCCTCTTGAGTTCCTGAAAACTCGCTTCACCTTTGTTGGTCCATTCAAACTTCTTGTCCTTCTTCAGCAATTGGGTCATGGGTCTGGCGATACTCGAGAATCCTTCTACGAACTTGCGGTAATATCCCGGCAATCCGAGAAATGCACGAACTTGGGTTTGAGTGGTTGGGGCTTGCCAATCTTCGACATCCTTCACATTTGCAGGGTCAACGGCAATTCCTCCGGCTGATACAATGAGACCGAGGAATCCTACTTCCTGTATCCAGAATTCACGTTTGCTAAACTTGGCATACAACTGATGCTCTCTAAGGGTTCCAAGAATGGTCCTTAGGTGTAGCTCATGTTCTTCTTCCGATTTGGAATAAATCAGAATGTCATTAATGAAAACAAGGACAAACTTATCCAGGAAGTCCATAAAAATCATATTCATGAGATTCATGAAATAAGCGGGGGCATTGGTTAATCCAAAGGACATGACGGTATACTCGTATAATCCATATCGGGTGGTAAAGGCAGTCTTGGTAATATCCTCTGCGCGAATCTTGAGTTGATGATAGCCAGTTCTAAGATCAGTCTTAGAAAACACTTTGGCACCGGTCAACTGATCAAACAAATCTTCTACCTTTGGCAAGGGGTACTTGTTCTTGATGGTGACATCATTCAACTTCCTGTAATCCATACACAAACGGTTACCTCCATCCTTCTTATCCACGAACAAAACAGGTGATCTCCAAGGTGACACACTTGGTTGAATCAATCCAATTTCCAACATGGAATCCAGTTGCTTCTTTAGTTCTGCCAGTTCTGACGAGTTCATACTATAGGTCTCTAGGCTATGGGTCCTGTCCGGGGATTAGTTCAATGATAAACTCGATATCCCGATCTGGGGGCATACCGGGCAAAACATCTGGAAATACATCGGGTATTCATAGACTATCCGGACTTGGTCAATGGTAGGTTGGGATATACTCTTGTTGCACTTGAATTGGCGAGGTAATTCAGATATATGCTCGACTGATATTCCGGCTGTACTGGTCATGATGTTGGCATTCTTGGCACGGTCAATCAATCCTTTATGTTTGGACATCCAATCCATTCCTAGTACTACTTCCAAACCTTTAGTTCCGAGTACTATCAGATTAGCATAAAAATCTATGCCATGGATTCGGATAGGGACGACTTTGCAAATTTGCCTAGCTTTGGTGGTTGAACCGGGAATTTGGACGATCATAACATGCTTCAGTTTTGTGGGTTGAATCTTACTAGTGCAGGCAAATTCTTCGTTGACAAATGAATGTGATGCACCAGAATCAAACAACACTCTTGCAAGTACTGAATTAACAGAAAACATACCCAGCACGACGTCTGGCGCTTCCTGAGCTTCTTCAGCATGCATGAGGAAAAGACGTCCATTGCGGTTGAGTGAATTCCCTAGGGCAAACCTTCTTACAGGCTGAACACGACACTGCTGCTAAGCTGGGGCATTTGCATTGGGGGCTGCGGCATTCTTCTTGTTGGGGCACTCGTTGGAATAGTGGCCCTTATTTCCACAGTCATAACAAGTCACTTGTGACTTGTCATTTGCTGCAACGGGAATAGCATTGCTTCCAGTCCTCGGGGCAGTGTTGGTGTTGGTGGTAGCATTGTTGTTGAACTTGGGTGGGGCACGGTTGAAATTGCTAGAGTTGCCGGGGTTGTTGTGATTTCCTCCAGGCCTAGGGTTTCCACGGTTGGGATATGTCGGACGGTTCATTGGGGGTCTGTTGGTTCTTGGGGTAAATCCTGGAGATGGGTTGGGGCGATACTTTGGGGTCTGATGGGTTCCTGGCTGGTGCATCATGCGACGCTTGTGGTTCTCATTGGCTTGGTTGATCTTTCCTTCCATCTGGATGGAAGAGTCGACAAGAGCTTTAATATCCGCAAAGGGGATATTGACTAACACAGTCTGCATCTCATCGTGCAGACCATTCGGAAATCTTTCTTTATTCTTGGCTTCGGTGTCGATCTCATCCGGGGCATACCTAGCTAATGACAAAAATTTGTCACGGTATTCCACTACGGTCATCCTTCCTTGCTTCAGTTCTCTGAATTCATCTCTCATTCTCTTGATCAAACCCGGTGGCACATGGGTTCTATTTAACTTGACCTTGAATTCCTCCTAGGTCATCATCTGGCCTCTGGTCATTGCGCGAACACTGTTCCACCATGCTCTAGCATCTTCGGCTAGATAATGGGTGGCGAACAGTACTTTTTCGTTAGCTTCCACTCCGGCGACTTCTAGGTTATTTTCCATGGTTTGCAGCCAATCGTCGGCATCTAGGGGCTCTTCAGACTTAGTGAAAACAGGTGGGTTGGTGTTCTGAAAATTTTTGAGCTTAGATCCATGGTTGTCCTGATTTCCGTGGCCTTGGTTGTTGTGGGAAAGCTGAGCTATCTGTTGCAGGGTGTCTAGGTTGGCTTGACGTTCGGCTCTTTCAGCTTCACGGTCAGAAGTCAACATTTGCAGTATCTGCAACATCGGGTCCGGGGATGAACCACTTCCTCCACGTGGCATCTGAAGATTGAGATAGATCATGAGAAAAGAGGGAAATTTCTAAGGTTCTAGGACTTTGAAAAAAAAATAAAGTTTGACTCAGATTTTCTAGAAACTTGCTTTTCATTCATTCATTCATAGCACACGATACAAACACACACCACAACAAGGTAAACAGATGGTTTTAGGAACCATTCTGGAAACTACGATACAGTGGGACCGAACACTACTCACTATGTTTGGGCACTAGCGTAGTTGTGAGTTTTACTAAAAGTGATATAGGGTGCAAAATTTGATGTAAGCTTTGAAATAATTTTGGAGTAGCGTGAATTTTTATGAAATAGTCCAAGAGGTAAGAATGAGAATAAGTTTTTGTAAATATTTGCTTCCTTTGGTTTTGAAACTAAGTTTTTGATTCAAACGTCCAGTCTAACTAGGGTCTCCTATGGTCAACCTGGCTCTGATACCAACTTGTCAACACCCGGATTTTTAATCCCATATGTCTGTTATGCCATACATCACAATCCCAGGATTACCATTTTTGCGAGACATAACAGAATTGGATACCACAGTACATCATCCATTACAAACCATACATAAGGTCTTACACAAATAAGGATCTCATGATCCAGTCTTAATACAACACAAGTCTTAATACAACACAAGCAGCGGAATACGTAATAATAATGGTAGCGTAGGCGAGGCTCCATCTTCGGGGTCACAGGCAATGCTGACGATGGGAGATGATCCTAGTTGTCGTAACCATCCTGGGGTCCATCTTCCAGGTACTCCTCTTCATAGTCTGGCCATGGGAATAGCCAGGGACAAAGCCATGAGTACTCTTTAAGTACTCGCAAACTAATACTAACAAGTGAAAGGGGTTTTTGTAGTAGGACACTAAGCTCTAGGGTTGTTTTGCAAAAAGCCAGATTTACCTCTACTAAGTTTGGAAACAATGACTGATAGTTAAGGTTTTATAACACCTAAGTGGGAACTTGTATCTCATGCCACAACTCTGTTGTGGTCAAGTCAAAGTCTCAAATCATTTCACAAGTTATTTTTGAAAACATCTGACGGGGGAACAGTATGGCCACTCCAACTGTCCATAACCGCGGACGCGGCTATTCGAATAGTTTGACACTCTGTAGAGACTGTACACTTTCACCACAACATTCGATACATCCGTCAGGAAAAAATCCTGAATTCACCATACTCAGTATGCGGATAATCAATCCTAACCTTTCAATTACACGCCCTAGTATAAGCACCTCTCATGTGAGTTTGGCCTCCCAACCATGACCAACTGTCATCTTGGGTACTGCACAGGTGGACAATCTTCACAAGGTAGCCTCAGCTCAAACCTTGGCCGTGAGGGAACTAATACTAAGGTATATAAGTTTCCAGTCAAGCCCTACCCAATTCTCGGGTATTGTGGTTGTACGATGAAATTGGAATGGTATCGCATCCAGACAACCATCAGTTTTATAAAGGGCTAAGGCTCATGCCTCAACATTTTTATCACCATAAATCAGCTGGTGTTCGGAAACACATGTCCAAAACATTTCAATAGAATGATCCATCATTCCAAGGTTTTCATAATCATTTTTCCACCAAGTATTCCCATCTAAATTTGATCAAGTTTTATGCTTAGCACTAGCATCTATAAGTGGGGGTAAGTACTAAAGAGGGGTGGTAAACAAAGGGAGTTTAACTAAGTTCAATCTCATGCCTTAGGATGACATCAAGATTATCTATCTTAGACCAAATTTTATGCTCTTTATGCAACCTTCAAAAAATCCTTCTAGTATCTACAATTTACTTAAGTAAACTCTAAGTAATATCTTTGATAAAGAAATAAAGTATAAAGCTTGTAAGTAAAAACTAGGATTGGTTTATCAAGTGGGTAGGATCATCTATGCTTAAGGCATATAGTTGGCATGGTGACAAGCAAGTATTAGCTTGCATCAGTATCAGTATAAGCTTGCCAAGTTAATAGCCTGCAAGTATGGGCTTGCCTTGTGCAGAGCAGTGGTTGAACTTCTCCTCGGGTTCTTCTTCGTAGTATCCTCCTTCCTCCTCGTATCCTTGGTCGGTACTAGCGTCGGGGCTCAGGCGAGGGTCGGCAAGGCGGGCAAACGACGAAGTCGACGACGGCGAACCTCCTGGTACCGGCAGCTTCTCCTGGGGCGGCTCCAATCGCTGGCTCCCTTCTTCTCCAGCAGCGGTGGGCTCCGGTGGAATTCCGGTGAAGCGCTGCTCGCCTTGCTTCGGGAACAGGGTGGAACGATCAGTGAGGAGAGGGGAGTGAGATGGTGTGCTTAATTCGGCTGGGGGTGGCCTCTATTTATAGTCGCGACGACGAGACCGAACGGGATGGGCAGGTGACGGTGGCGACATGGCTACGGGCTGCTAGAGGCATGGCCGGCGGTGGTGATCGCTTGGTGGTCTCCTGGCAATGCTCTATGGCTTTAATGCGCATGTAGGGGTGGTGGCAAATGGTCTGGAACGTGTGATTCTCTGCGCGGCTGAGGCGGCGTCTTCGACGGCGAGCGGTGGCTGTGAGGCATGGGGCGGCAAACGGGGATGTCTGGTGGTCTCCTTTGTCGGTGGTGATCGTGTATGCACGCGGCGAGGGCGGCGCGCGGTCTGTGGGCGTGTGTCGAGGGAGGCGCTCTGGCGCATGCTCGGCATGGTTGCTGGCGAGCTGGGCACGGTCTGTGCGTGTGGTCCAGGGGTTGGCAACGCTCGAGCGCTGGACAAGGAGTGGCGGTGGGGTGTTGGCTTGCTCCCAGACATGTTGGCTAGGCTTGTTTCTTCTCCTAGCTTGCTGTCCACACTGGGGTGACATGGTGAGCTTCGGTTGTTCACCATTGATGGCATTGCCAAGCTTACAGTGGGGCTAGTGCTTGGTTTAGTTGGCTAGATGATCTACTGAGGTTGCTATGAGCTAGAGAGGGAACAAGTTAGGCTCCAATCACTCCTCACAATAGTGTTTAGATTTTTATTTGATTTGAATCAGCAAGGTGTTTGATGAAATGGCCGCATGAATTCAAGTTTTGAATTTTGAAAAGATTTTTGGTGGGTGTGCTAGGTTGGTGCTGGTGAGTCTGCAGATGCTTGGGTTTTGAAAGTTGAGCTTGTTTGAGTGGTTTTTGAAAAAGTGGGATCTTCCCATATGATAAAGATTAAATTTTGAATTGTCAATTAAACTATGCATTTGAAAGTTTCTGGATGATCACAAGGTGGGCCTTGATACTTTCTTAATAGTACTATCAAGGGGTGTAAAGGTCCAAACAAGTTTTTGTTAAGTTCTGAAAGTTTGAGACAGCCAAAGTAGGCATGGGAGTTAAATTGGTCAAAATGACCATTCACTCATTTTGTTTGTTTTGATTTATTTGTCTTTGGGAAAAGTTTGGGAATTGTTTAGATGATGTTTATTTCACCTAAGAATCCTTTTACAAGCAAAGGAACACATAAACAAGGCAATTCAAAAGAATTCAAAATGGGATGCATACACACATGCATGCTTTCATATTTTCTTATTTAGAAAAGTTTTTGTTAACCCTAATTTTGATGATTAGAGTTTGCTGATCCTAGTTTAGTATTTTTGGGATGTTACACCTTCCGACCAGGGACGATGTCGTGGAAGGTGGTGTAGGTCGTCTCGATCATCGACTGCGGGAGCCACAGTCGCCTGAACGTGTCTAGGTACAGGATGTTGATGGAGCTGCCGCCGTCCATCAGCGTCTTGGGGAGCCAGTAGTCTCCCACCTTGGGTTGACCACCAGGGCGACTCGACCCGGGTATTCGATCCGTGGCGAGTGGTCCTCGTGGCTCCAGGTGATTTGTTGCTCGGACCAGTTGAGGAACTGGGGGATGTCGACCTGGGACACTGCGTTGACGGTGACAGCACGGGCGATGACCTTCTTCTCGCGCTTCGTGTTGAAGCTGGTGAAGGTGTGAAGCGAGCCAGCATCATTGCCGAATTTTCCGCATTTGGCGGGTGGTTGTCGGGGTCTTCCCTTGCGCGTCGTGCCTTCTCGATCTCCCTCAGGGAGTGGTTGTCGGCGGTCGTGTGCGTGGCGGGTTTCCCCTTCCTGCTATGGAACACACAGGGCTGGTTGAGGAGAGACGCGGGATCAAACCTCGGCTTCGCCTTGTAGTTGCCGCAGTCGCGGCGTTGACCTCCTTCGCGGCGAAAGCTCTTGGGCTCACTTGGGGCGTACCCGGCGTTGGCGACAAAGTCGACTCGCCCGTCACCGCGGCGCTTGTCGGTGAGGCGAGTGTTGCTGTATCGTAGCTCGGGTCGTCTCCCGTTGTCGTGGCCGCTTGTGCGGAGATTCCCTCCCGACTCGTCATTGGTTTCTTGGTTTGGGTCTTCCTCCGCGTACCGCTTGGTGATCTCGAGGAGGTCCGGTATGTTGTCGAGTGTTTTGTACACCTGCTTGAGTTTGGCGACCAATGGCTCGTAGCGGCACGAGGTCTTGAAGCAGTGGATCGCGATGTCCGGGTGGATTCAGGACGCGTTGTACCACAGGTCTTGCCACCATTGGACCCAGCTGCGGGTCGACTCGCGGGGTCCCTGGACGCATCGCTCCAGGTCCTCGATGGTGGTGGAGCGAGTGTAGGAGCCCTCGAAGTGCCTGACGAAGGCGTCGCGCATTTCCTCCCAGGAGTCGATGCTGTCTGCGGGGAGGGTGTTGATCCATTGCTGGCACGCTCCCTCCATCATCAGGGGGAGGTAGTGAGCGGCGAGCAGGTCGGTGTGGCCAGCGATTCCGATCGCCATGAGGTACGTGTCCAGCCACACGGACGGGTCGTACGAGGGGTCATACTTCTCAATCTCCTTCGGCGCCACGAAGTTTGCCGGGTATTTTCTGCCTTGGATCATCGGTCCAAAGTACTAGGGTTCGACTCGGATCAGCGATCCCCTTGGTTCGCCGTCGCGGCGGTTGGTGAGGGTATGCCTCAAGTCGTCGGGCTGGCGTGCGCATCAGCTCTGGTTGTTGATGATGTGGGTGCGCACGTCGACTGGCTACCCGTTGGCGGCGACGAAGTTGTTCACCGGCCGCGGGTCGTTGGTAGAGAGTGCCGCGTGTGCGGGTCGGTGTTGGAGCTCCAGGGGCTCGGGTGGTGGGTAGTTGAGGGTGTTTGCCGCCATTGGGCGGCCGCTCGAGGCCGCACTGCTGCCTGACGAGCGCGAGTACATGCGACCATGTGAGTCGGCTCTCGCGTTTTGTTGCTCGACGGCCTTAGCGAGTAGAGCCTTGGCGTACTGGATCTGCAGGGCGCCTTCCCCTGTCACGTTGATGTTGTTGACCACGGCTCGGCTCGCGACGACGTTGTCCATCGGGGTGGAGAACAGCGGGAGTCCATTCGCGTCTCGCTCCCGCGAGGATACCAGGATCCTTGGTTGATCCCGGGGGGCGTGCGGCCGGGTGGTGGTGGTGGGGCGTCGTTGGCCGTCGCGCCTGGTGGTGGCCGAGAGCTCCCTCCTGGTGGCGCGTTCTCGCAGATCGCGCGCTCAGCTATACGGGCCAGGTCGTTTTCTTCATCGAAGTTCAGGGCGCGGCCCTGAACGGTGGGGTTCAGGCGTGACCTGATGTGGAGTTGGTGGTAGCGCGAAAGCTCCTGCGCTGTCACCTGATCGAGGCGAAATTTTTCGCGCTCGGCTTGTTCCTTGCGAACCACCTCCTCCAACCATAGGCGGAGTTCCTCGACCTCAGTCGCTGTCGCGGTCGGCAGGGTGTCGGCGCCATTCGCCATGTAGGCCGCGATGTTACGACCAGATCCAACATGGAGGTCGCCGGAGTTCTCTGACCCGGAGTCGAAGTCAAAGATCCCAAGAATGGAGGGGTCCTCAAAGTCTCCCATGTTGGAGACCTGGGTGATGGAGCCCGCGGGTGACGCGGTGACGATGGATCCGGCGGCCGATGCCGGGGTCGCCGAGTCGGCGTCATCGTTGAGGGCCGCGTCGTCTGCGACCATGGTGGTTTCGGCCACATTGCTGTTGGCCGAGTCATACTCGGAGGCGAGACGGTGGATGGTTCAAACCTGACTCTCAGAGAGCCGGTCGCGTGGTGGCGACTCGCGGATGCGAGCCGAGTCCTCCAAGACAATGATGTCGGTGAAGCCGACGAAGAGGCTGATCGTGTCGACCGGCATGATCACGTTGTGCGTGACAGGGCGCGCCGCTGGGACGTAGCTGCTTGGCAAGATCTGGAGGATCTCGCCGATAGCGATCATGCGACCGGTGGCGATCGTCTCGTTGATGGGCAGATTGGATCTCGCCGCAGAACACCGGCCTGACCGGCCAGGCCCCACGGTGGGCGGCACTATCATGGGAATGGCCATGGAAGATGCTGTAATCGGCAGCGAGTGGTAGAACAAAGGGCAAGGGCGGCCAACCATCTGCGGTGCAAGATGAGGGCGGAGACACAAGGATTTAACCAGGTTTGGCCCCTCGGAGGGTAAAGACCTACTCCTGCTAGATTGTATTATGGAGAGAGTACAAGGGCGAGCTCGACGAGTAGGCGGCGAGTAGCGGGGGTGTATGATGGAACGTGTCCTCTATGCGTACCCTAGGGAGGTTTATATAGGCTCACCTCGCTAGTATTTACAAATCTACAACCGAATTAGTTAAGGATTCGGAGGGTTCTTGACCTAATCCGACTGGGCCTAGCTACGCTTCTGGGCCTCCAGCTTCCAGTCGCTTAGGTCCTTGCCAAGGCTCGATCTAGTCGTCGTCCTGCAGGCCCACTCGCTGGCAGCTTGGGCCAATAGGAAACATCCTGCTGTGTATACCCCGGTCGGCATATGCCCATCACTAAGTGCTTCTAATCCCTTGTTGACACCATCAAGTTTTACTTTGAAAAATTGGAATGTCGAGATCTCCTTCCGGACTAAGTTTCTTAGAGTTGTCCATAACTGGGGACACGGCTAAGTACTTAGAATTTGATATTCTGCAGAAGTTGTACACTTTACCCACATGACACAATCTTGTATTGACGCCACCAGTGGCCGCTGGATAAGTACACACCAAATGGAGTACCGGCAGATCGAGAATGTGACAAAGTCTTTCCATAGAAGTTCTCCCAATACATAATGCTAGCACATCTACCAGGCACCAATGTAAGGATATATTTCCAATACATAATTCGAGTTAACCTGAATAGGTACCAATGTAAGGGTCTTCCACTATGTAATTGCCTAAGCCAGAGCCTATTTAGCATGTGGCTATACAAGGAAGCCACTGTACGAGAAATATGTTCAATCTTAATGTCCCTAGGTGGTATTCTTCTAGTGTACACACGAATAAGATAGCCATAGATATGGTTCACTTTGTTGCCACCTTATTCACAACAGAGTATCCACATTCTACCCAGGTGATTCATTGAGTACTTGTTTTATTATATAAAACATATATTTTTTCCAACACTTCATATAATCATAACATGGTATTCCACCCCGAATCTATAGCAGGGCTAAGCATACTACAACTACGATGTTTCCACTAAGTAAAGTCTAAATGATATCCTATATAGGACATAGCATAGCATAGTACATAGCACAATATTTTTCCTACACATGCATTTCTACCAAAAACCACTATATGTATAGAAAATAATGGGATATCATGATAGTTTCACTTGCCTTAATAGTTGGTGGTGTTGGTACACTCTTTGCAATAACACACTTGACAATCAACACAATCTATCAAGCAAAACAACCAAGACAAAACAATCACAAGATCAATACTAATGACAACACAAAAATCATGCAAAGTATGCAAGCATGCAAGATGGAAATTCTTATTGTACAAATTTTTATAACAAGGTTCTGAACATTACTAAGTTATTTCTGAACATTTTATATTTTCAAGATTACAAATGCAACCATTTGTGCAATTTTAGTAATTAGCAATATTTTCTAACACTTGGAAAGGCCATTATCACTAAATAATTGCCACGGTATTATTTATACTAGACTAAAATTATATTTGGTCTTACTGGACAGAGGGTTCAATTTACAACTATTTGCAAAAGGATTCACTTAAAAATAATTTACACAACAATTTTTATACTCAAAATACTCCACAAATGGTTCTGTATAAAACATGATTTTAATAGACTCAAAAATACCTAATTATGGCTCCACTGTGTTCTAATCGTTTTTTTGAATCCAAAGACATATTATTTGCTAAATTTGGATATACAGAACTAAAAATATGATTTTTCAAGTTTCTATGTTTTTATGTCTAAAAATCCGAAAATAGGAATAGGTATGACACTTGGCAGATTCTGATTGGAGGATACCCCTTCGTTTAAGTGATCTATGATGACCTTTAGATGAAGATCTAATGGTCCAGAATGGCTCACTGGAAAAGCTCGCCAAAGAAGTTCACCGGATTTGCGCGCACGAGCTTGGCGTTGCCTCTTCCGTCCCTACGAACATATCCTGAGTAGAAGAAGATGTGGACGATGTAGAGGACGTCGTAGCGGTGCTACTAGACGTGATTGAGAGGTCGTTCGTCCCCAAAGGTGACGAAAAACCACGGATGGAGCGACGTGTGACGTCGGGCGGCGCGGCCAACTATAACAAGAAGCTGCACAATCATGTCCTGGAGTTACACGGCGTCAAGATTAGTCTACTGATAGAAGAAATCGAGGAGGGACTCACCATGGACGACAATATCTGACGATGAACTCAAATTTGGGGCTGAAGTTGGCATCGATCGTGTGTGTTCTACAGAGCTCCTCTCGAAAAAGTTTGAGAACCAAAATGATGGAGGACTAGAGGAATATAGTGCTCGCTTCGGTTTTTGCTAAGGTGATCTGTGGAGAGATATCAGGGGACGTATGCCTATGGGTGATGTTTGGTTCACGAGATTGATTTGCAAGATTAAGGAGACTAAATGGGAAATAAATTGTCTAAACGGATTTTTCATTGAATTTCAAGTAACTCCCGTGTTAAAGTTGAACCAAAACGCTCATTAGATTAAATGGAATTAGAAGGGAAAGAAGTAACTGCCATGGACATAAGTGTGTGGTTATGTGTGATCCATCGACCGATCGAGATCCTCTAGATTGGCCAAAGAAAATACGGCCTAGGAAGAAAATGAAGGGAAAAAATAGAGAGGGGAGAGATGGTGCGGGCTGTGCTGCTTAGCGGGTTGGGCTAGGTAGGATTGATGTAGGCTTTTTTTCTTAACTGATTTATTTTTTTTGTTTTATGTTTTGTTTATATCAATTGATTTAAATTTATATCAAATCTTTTCAGAAAAATTATATAAAATATAAGTTGATAGTTTACTCCAATTTAGAATATTTAAATATTTTTAATAAAGTATAATTCATTTAAAAAACTTGAGTATGGTACGTATGCCTAGTTTCATTATTTTCTATTTCCTTTTCTTATAAAAACTATATCTTTTGACTTAGGACTCCAAAAAGACTCAAACCAATTTCTTTAGCTTTATAATTTTATTCTTAACATAACCACTCATTTAAAAAAATACTTTTATTTTGTTTTTACTCGTTGCCTTAACTTGACTTTATTTTTCTTTCTATATTTTTATAAATTTCATATCATTTTATCTAGATCTTCAAATAGAGTCAAACTAATTTTTATGGTTTTATTATTTTGCCCTTTATCTTTTTAGCTCACTTAGGAATTCTTTTATATATTTTCAATATGAAATATACCCAAAGTCTCATGTTATTAAGTGGTCATTTTAACTTTGAGAAGAATGTTATTTCTCTTAGTTTTTAAAATGCAACCATGCATGCTTCATGATTTTGAGGTTTTGAAAACATGCATACAATTTCACAAACAAAATTGTTTTATTTAATTTTTGTTTTGAAGGAGTTATATTAAATAGTAAAAAAGTTTTTGTTCTTTATGAATTTCCAAGACTTAGTTTTTTTTGTTTAAGTTTTTTTTCCACATTTCAAAATTTGCAAAATTTTGGGATGTGACACAAGTGATGTGATCACTAGAATGTTATATCACGGAAACGAGAAAAGAGTACATGTATGTAACGAGATCAAACTAGGTATGTAATATATCGTGAGACAAAGGGATTAAGTTACTAACGTAAAAGATTCTCACGATCACAAGAAATCATCGTTGAATGTGTGGGAGTCAGTATGGATATCCATGTCCCACTTCTGATTATTGATCCAAGAGGAGTCTTGATCATGTCCGTATTATTCGTAAATCGTAGGGTAACACACTTAAGGGATATACCGACACTATTTGGAGCAAATATGTTCTAGACGAAAGAATTACAAAGCGTAGGAATTATTTCACTAGACACCGAAATTGTTTCAGGTGAAATTGCTGAAATTGTTTCTGCATGTGAAATTGAATAGTAGCAAGGGTTTTATGTGAGTGTTTGTTAATTAATGTTATTGACAAAATTCTGAATAAATAAATAAAAAGTAGTTTTATTTAATGAGAGATTACATTAAATTTGGTGGAAATTTAATGAGAATTTTGAGTGGGATTTTGAGTGGAGAAAATGGAGAGAGATTTTGTGAGTGGGAGATCCACTCACATGAATGGAGGGAGGGGTGGGGGAAGCCCCCATGTGCCGGCCACCCCCTTGGGGTGCCCCCTTCTCCTATATAAAGCCCCCTCTCCCTCTCTCTCACTCACATCTCCTTGTGAAGGACCTCTCTCCCCCTATAGAATTATTCCCCCATGGTTTCGGACTATCGAGATACATGTTCCTGGTGGCTTTTCGTCTGAAAGGAGTTGCTGCTTCCGCTGCATCGCTGGAGCGAGGAGGCGGAGTTTGTTCGGTGGCTTGAACGTGTGTACGATCACGGATGCGCTGCTGATTTACGACGTTGGACTTCTTCTCGATCTTGAGATCGGCAAGCGTTCGACTACATCATCCACGAGTACAACCTCGTTAAACTCTGTCGGTCTACAAGGGTATGTTCTCTAGGGATGTATATCCACCCGTTGCTTGTATCTAGTAGGTAGATCTTGGTACTTAGTAGTTCCAATCGTAGGAATTTTTTGTTTAATATGATGCGAACCCAACAACAAGAACATCTGGTACGCCCTCGCATAGAGGGGTTGCACCCAATGCTTGAGGAAGGTTTAGATGATGTCGATGTCGGATACTTCCTTGCCTTGCACCAACTGAAGAGCCTCCAACCTCTTGTACAACTTCTCCACCTCTTTATTTTCATCCGAAGGAATATCATTCGACCATGCATGTTTCCTGGATATCACCGCATTGGGGTCGAAAGGAGCCAGCCCATAATGATGGTCATTCATATTGGAGTTGCGGATATAGAACCACTTGTTCCTCCATCCTTGGACGGATTCGTAGAGGTGGAAAGAGAAGTTCTGTTGATTGGGGCGGATATATATTTCGCACCCGCCCAGGTCGTACACCACGCCTCCATGGCTAGATTGCCTCTTCATGTCATAAAGCTTCTTGAAGAGGCCAAAGTGTTGCGCGATGCCGAGAAAACATTCACACAACATGATGAAGCATGCAATGTGCAGAATAGAATTGGGCAACAACTGGTAAAGTTGAATCCCATAAAGGAAAATAAGCCCACGAAGAAAGTCGTGGGCAGGAAGAGAAAGGCCTCGAATAACGAAGGCATAAAACATCACCCGAAACCCTTCGGGTGGTCAGGGATTACTTTCGAGCTAGGGAGTTTGGTGTCGCCCTTTTCCTGCGGGATTATATGCACCTCATGCAGGCGACGTAGGTCCAGCTCCCGCATCGTTAACCACCGCCAAACGCCGTTGGTGACGCAGCCGACAATGGGCTTCTTGGTGGCGCCGGTGGCGCTCGTCCGGGCGGCTCCCTTATTTGCCTTTCCCATCCTCTTGGTGTGATGCGTTGCACATTGAGCACGGAGGAAAGATGAAGGAAAGGTGCGGAGAACGTCCATTGCAATATGGATCAGAGGGCTCTGAAAATGGTGAAGGCAATGAGCAAGAGACGAAGTGAAAACAGACGATGGGGAAAATTTTCTACCAGGGCCTTTGCGGTATAAAAGTAGGAAGATGATGAAGCGCAACCATTGATATGCTATCTTGAACACGTGTCTCACATCGCGTTGCACATGTGGTGGCTACCGCGCGAAACGTTGTAAGCACGCTGTCCACTACACAGGAAATCGAGGCGACGCAGTAACTATCACGGAAATTACACGTGACTAGTCAAATCACAGTCAGAAAGTGGGACCCATGATCATCTAGTCCCATCAACTTCACCGCCGCAGATGGTTGAGCTCATCAGGCGTCAGCAATGACAATCATTAATCGCAAAAGCAAAGGCCAACAACAGCTCTAATCTTTTGACTCAAGGCAAAAGTATTTACTCAAGTCTGTGACTTGACCAAATACTCAGGGGCTACTCCTATCAGGAGTGTTGGTCGCGCACCTGAAGAGTTGGTAAGGTCCCTGAGGCAATCAAAGAACTTTTGAAAATACTTTTTTCGGTACCATTTTTCACGCTTCGAGTCCTCCTTCGAGTCTATGACTCAACTACGGACTCGAGGACTACTCCCATAGGAAGCGCTGGTCACGCATTCAAAAAAGCATCGGCATTGATGGCACTCTCAAGATCATCCAAAGAACTTCTGGATCAATGTGTCATACGACTGATGACTATAAGTCTCTACTCGAGTCTACGACTAGAAAAGACACTCGGGGGTACTCCCATAAGGAGCGCTAGTCGCGCACCCTATGAATCAATTGGTTGTGATCCTTCGGATCCTTTACAGCTACGGTAAACATAACCTACAACACGATTGGCAACTTCAGCCGTAATAACGCTAAAAGAGATAACGTCTCCTTAGTCACCCGAAGCGCCTCCACAGCGGCAAACTTTCGGATGTTGTGTCTACGACACAAAAATAAGACCTACAGATACAATCTGTTGGCCTGGTAACGCACCCGAATGCGTTCTGCTAGTAATAATCTGTGTCAACAGGCAGAATGAAAAATCCCGACGGACACGTTGGGTAAATAACTTAAAACATTGGAATTCGACTCTTGTAAGACCTCCACGGCCTGAGTCGAATTACGCTAGGAATTTTCTGGATTCGAATCCGGGGACTTGAGTCTGATTAGATAGCGTTGTTTTCCCCCAAAGGCAGTTAACTGACCCTGATCCGTCGGGAGAGTCAGGCACACATATCATCAATCCCTATGAACTAATATACTAACTCGAAAGCATTTTCGGATGAAAGCAATCGAAGACTTAAGAGTCTCTATTTGAATCTACGATTTGACTGAATACTCAGCGGCTACTAACATGAGTATGCCCTACGGGTGCCTGATGTTAGCTTACTCGGTCCGGCCCAACAGAAGCCCACGAGACGATGTACCTCTGGTGGTGAAGCCCAGGAGGATTTCGGGTGGCCCAAGACCAAGTAGAGGACGATTCCTTGAAAGCTACGGCTAAACTATAGATTGAAATTCAAAGGGAAAACCCTAAACTTGTAACCGACTCGGCCTATCCCCGAGACCTGGCCTACCTATATAAAGGCCAGGAGGGCACGACGAAGAGGGAATCTCCCTAGTATACACCTTGCCATGTCCAATCTACGCACCCGTGTAACCTTCGGCTTTACCATTAATCGAGAGCAGACAAGCATGAGTAGGGTTTTCCCTCCGGGGGCCTGAACCTAGGTAAACACCGTCTCCCGTGTTGCTTGTCTGTTATCGTTTCACGATCTCCAGCATCCCCTCCTTCTCCAAAACCCAAGTTCATAACAATGGGCGTTGACGAGTCGAACCCTCGTCAGCAACATTGTGTCATTCCTCAAGAGAGAAAGAACAGAGCCAGTTCAGGAAGATCCTCCACCAGCACCTGAACAACCTTTACCTCTGCTTCTTGAACTAGAACAGCGACAAGAAGATCAATATGAAGGGCCTCAAGAAAATGAATCATTTTTGGGTCCTATTGTATTTCGAGGTGTTGAATTCTTGGAGCGAGACCCTGCATTGCGACCATAGATTTTGCAGTATCTACCTGATCCCTTTGATCATGTGCAGAGAGATTATTTGATGCTAGGACCTATGCAACCTTGTCTGCAACATTGCGAAGGTTTCGGTAAAATAGGCCAACAACGTCGCTTCCGATACAATTGGTTTAGTCTTTTCCTATCAAGGTTAGAGTACTCACAACATAGCCACCATGCGTATTTTATATTCTACTTTGTGTCTACAATAAATATATTAGCAAAAGATGGTTATGATGTATTCTCCATTCACGGATTTCAGAAATGGAAAAAAGATGAATGATGGAAAATCGTGTGCATTCTTAGGCCCGCTGATTCATCATCAAAGGGCCACGATGAACTTCATGATGCCAACTGATAGAACTAGAACGTTTTATAGAAAGAGGAAAACTTCAAACCGGTCAAGGGGAAAATCAGATCAGATCACTTAAACGTCCTAGGGACATTAGACGGGGTTCTCACTTTGGTTCTATTCAAAGCCTTATGGTATTATTTAATGCAGTAAATTTTCTGGTCCGATATATGGCTGCTGATAGATCAGTTGTTGGACAAATACGTGCGGATGCTAACACTTCTTTTAGCTATTTGTCTTTTTTTTAGTTTGTCTTCGTCTTATGCATGATGAAGGAGATACTGGAGATAACCGAAGGACTTGGCCAAGCTTTACAGTTGAGATCACAAGACATTATAAATGATGTCCGTCTAGTGTTTGCTACAAAGGAGTGCCTTCCTAACTTGAGATTAGATGATGGTTGGGGACAATTCTTTTTCATGGTTGTTGAATTTTGTGTAGATCATGGCACTGAAATTTCAAACATGGAGGAAACTTATATCATGACTGGTAGTCGTGCACGGCATCAACCCTATCATTTCACCAAGGAGCAATATTTTCGAGTGGAGGTATTCCGTGCAACTATTGATTGTCAATTACATGAATTGGATCGCAGGTTTAAGATAATGGATCTCTTATCCACCAGTGTCACTCTAATTCCTATAAATAGGTTTAAATCATTTAAAGATAGTGATATATGTGGGTTAGTGAAGAAGTATTATCCAGTAGATTTTACTCAACAAGACATCTACAGATAAGAACAACAGCTGAAACCCTTTGTTGTTAATGCTTCTAATGATGAAGAGTTGAAAATATCTCAACCTTGACTGACCTTTGTCATTCCCTTGTTAAGACAGGAAGAGATACTATCTACAATCTGATTCGCACTTCCAGTTTCTACTGCAAGTGCGGAACGTACATTTTTAAGTTTGAAGATCATCAAGACAAGGTTGCGTAGTAAGATAGCAGATGAAAATCTTGCCAATAATTTGGTAGTTTACATAGAGCGTGAGATTGCTGAGAAGTATGACTTTGAATCTATTTTAACTAAATTTAAGGACAAGGGGATCGAAAAGCTGATTTGTACTGCCTACATGGTTTGGCAATGACTCTTTCAAGGCTGATTAGCATGATCAAGTAGTATATTTTGGTATATTACTATATCTAGTCCTAGTATGAAGTAGTTTAGCATATATATATGGATCTCATCATACATGTATTTTGCAACCTATGTGGCCAATATTAATATATATTTGTCTTCAAGTCCGCAAATTCTAGTTTGTTAACGTTTTTTAAATTTTGTTTAGTCTTTTGCCCTCCCAATTTTTTTTCCAGTGACTGTCACTGCTAGGATCGTCACATTGTTCAAAGTATGTCTGTAATGTGGCCAGGATTTGAATTATAGGTACAAATTATTTATGTTTTTATTAGAATTTTCTCAGAAATATTTTAAAATCGCATTGCCAGCCATCTTTTTTTTTGGAAAAGCCAATATGGCTAATTTTATTGATCAGGCATCAAAGATACATCATTTGACAGAATAGAAACCAAAAACTCTGGTGGATCCTCATGCCATACAACGGACATTGGTCCCTTTGAGTGCCTAGCTATGGTATCCGCCGCTATATTGGCTTCCCTATGACAGTGAAAAAAATGAACTGCTACGAAATTACGACAAAGGGTAGTACATTCCTCATATATCGCTGCTGCTGGCCCAAGTGAGTTTCCGCTGTTCTACATAACTTCAATCACATCAAGTCAGTCTGAATTGACTTCAAGCCTGTTACACCCAATCTGTCCCGCCAGAATCAGGACATCTCGGAGGGCGTGTGCCTCCGCAGTAGATGCATCAGAAATGGGAGCCCACAACAAATCGCAGCCAAGAAGAAGCCCCTGTCATCTCTCAGAATTGCACCAGTACTGCCTGTACCCGAATCTATATTAAAGCCTGCATCTACATTCAACTTGACAAAGTCTTCCTTTGGTTTCATCCATCCATGTCTAACAACATAATTCTTTTTCTTCTTCTTCCTTGAGTAATTAGTTGCCAGAATGGAGATGGACTGTGCTGATCGGACTGAAGATTGAATCACCTCTCCTCTCATAGCCTGCCTGCGCTCCCACCAAATGTACCAGATAGCTGTTGCCAAGAGATCATTACGATCAATTCCATCGAGTAATGGAGCTTTAGCTGATCTGTCACGTAGTAAAGATTCTAAAACGGAAGAGCCTTCACTATCAATGGAGCACACATGTGATACGAACCCTTCCAAGCCAAGAAAAGACCAAATTTTATTTACTCTTTGGACATAAGAAAAGGGTATGATGTACGCTTTCACAGTCTGACTTGCATAACTGACACTGAGAGCTGTGTTGCATGTGGCGATTGCCAAGAACACCATTGCAAGGAATAGCACCTAAAAGGACCCTCCAAGAATGTATTTTAACTTTAGACGGAACATTGAAAGACCATACCGTTTTCCAAACAGGTAATGATGAGGATGTGCCAAATCCACTTGTACGCCTTAGTTTACTACCATGTTGGTGTTCCCATTCAACATAATATGCAGTACGTACTGAAAATATACCATTTTTAGTATAATGCCATGACATAAAATCTTGCATCAACCCATTTGCCAAAGGAATATTTAGAATTCTCTGCGCATCAATTGGCCATAAGATCTCTCGTATCAACTCCTCATCCCATGATCCCGTCTCTTGGTTGATGAGTTCAGACACTTTGGTGTACACTATATTTCCCCTCCTGTCGCAATCTTTCTGTTTGGATTATTCGGAATCCACGAGGTCGTTCCAAATATTAATTTAAGATCCATCACCGACCCTCCAGATATGTCCATGCTTGAAGGTTTGAATACCTGCCCATATGCTTTGCCACGTATAGAAACTCCCCTTTTTTAGTTGACAATTTAGAATATCACCATCAGGAAAGTACTTGGCACGCAACACTTGAGCACATATCGAATCAGGTTCAGAAATCAATCTCCAACATTGCTTCGCAAGCATGGCCAAATTAAAGCAATGAAGGTCCCTAAACCCCATACCACCTTCTTTTTTGGAGACACACATTTTCCACCACGCAAACCAATATGTTTCTGTTGATCATCATCTCCCCACCAGAACTGGGACATTGCAGTGATTATCCCTTTAATGATCTGTTTGGGGAGATTGAATATAGACATCGCATACGCGGGTATAGCTTGAATGACAGCTTTAATGAGTACCTCTTTACCTCCAAAGGACATGTTCTTTTCCTTCCATCCCATAAAAATCTTGCATACCCTCTCAATCAGATGCTTAAAACAATCAGATCTATCAATACCAACAAGAGGGGTAGACCAAGGTACTTATCCGTGAGCGATTCAGTCATAATATTCAGTATAGAGCATACCTCCACTCTTGTATCAACATCTGTGCAAGGGCTAAAGAATATACTCGACTTTTCCTCACTTACCAGCTAACCCGACGCCCCACAATAATCATCCGGTGCTCGTCGGCTTGTAGCATTATTTTCATCCGCCTGCATTAAGATGAGATAATCATCTGCAAATAGAAGATGTGATACATCCGGTGCTCCTCTACACACTTTGATTCCCTTTAGATTTCCTGCATTTTCCTTGAATTTCAAAAGACTCGTTAAGCCATCTTTGATACTCCTGGGTGGAAAGACACATGCCCAAAAGACGACCATTCGTGCTGACCCTCCCGATCCAGATTGTGCTCGACATGGTTTGGGGTTCACGGCTGTACATGACGTACAATCAGCAGCTTTTCGCGACTATCAATGTAAACAAGGGATGGAAGCGTCAACAACTACTCAGTCCATTTATTCTCGAAAGAAAAAACTACTCAGTCCGTTTCTTGCCCTCCACGGCCGTTTCTCGTCTGTGCGTTCCGGCAACGCCACCATTGAAAAAGTATATACAGTTTGTCAGCTTCACACATGACAGCAGGCCAGACACAGCTCGCTGACCCGCTGACTTTGAGCCAGTATTTTCGGTATGATCGATCAACCCGTCGCGCAAGGAATCAGGGGCGTCACCATCGAGACTACGTCGTCTTCTTCCACTGTCGCAAATACAGATGAACGCAAATGTTAACTTGTTCATTTATTCAACAAACTTCCAGTCAGATGTAGTACTCCTAGTTAAAACTTAAATTAAATATGGCCATTCCACGGCTAGCTTCAATGATGCCGAGCTCTTCCGGTGATACAAAATATTCAATGAGGATGAGTTGCTATAACTCTTCCGGCGTTGGATAACAGAGCAGTAGCACTGTAGCAGTATCAGACAATGGTTGGACACGAATGATTTCGACGAATTGTTACAGGACGCTTGGCGGAAATCAACAAAATTGTGGCGACGAGCCGCACGAATTACACAGTTCGAGGACTCATTGTGGTGCCGGTGGCAAGGGGCTCGCCCGTGCTGGTGGACATGGCCGAGAGACGGCTGGGTACGGCGCGGAAGGCAGCGCGGCGGCGTTGGTTGTGCGACGACGGGCGGACGAGGGAAGCCAGCGCGCGCCTCACGTGGTCCGCCCTCCACCGCCGCGATGCGCACCAGCGAGTTGGTCATCGCGGACCGCCTCGCGTCGTGCAGCTGCAGCCCGCCGCCGGGCGTCGGCGCGGAGCCGCCCCGTGCGTTCCCCCTGTGCAGAGCGCAGCGGAATGAGCCCGGATGCGTCGTCGGAGAGCACGAACATGCCCTTCTCGCCCGGCCGCCGCTGCGGGAAACCACGGCCGCCGGCGCGGGGCGCACGGATGGCAGGTGGTTGTTGCTGGGGTGGGGCTGCGACCAGACACCGCTGGCGCTGGAGAGAGAGATGCGACGGGCGAAGAGCGGCGGCGCAGCGGAGGACCAGGAAGCTGCGGCCGTCCCAATAGCGGCGCCGCGCGCCGGCCGCCGGGTCGGCGTGGCCATCCAATTCCAAGCCGGGTTGGCGGTGTTCCTGGGCTTTGGCTGCCAAAAATTATTGCGGCTGCCTAAACGGCTAAACCTAAAGGGTCAATGCGGCAGCGTGCATATTAATAACCGAGAATCGGAGAAGTGTGACTCAGTCCAGCTGCTACTGTATGCAAAGGCCGTCGAGGGGATTAGTTGGGCCGTCGCCAGGAGACTGTACGTGTGGGTTTCTTTTCGTGGGCAAAGAGAGACTGTGTGGTTCGGCAGGCCTTGTGGTAGATCTGGCTGGACCTAAGTTCTTTCTATACAGAACAAAAATATAAGCTGTACTTTTGAAGAAATAAGAGAGTCAAACATTAGAAGAAGTTCGCTCTACTGTCGACGAGTACGGCAAAAAAAGGGTTCTTCTTGACGATGGAAAGAAAGAGACGTAAGACACGGGTGAATGTCTAGGACAAGGGGCTGACACAGGAGTTACTAAGTCCAGATCCGATGATTCTACTTGTATTGTAAATCCCTATAAATATGACAAGTGCACATGCTACAGAGATTGTGAATCATGCCTCAATAAATGTCCATAGGCCGGTTTATATAGATATCTGAACCTTTGGGCTACAGAGATAATTCTATTCGGCTAAGTTATAGACTTCTAAACTAAATCGGCTGAACACTGTCTTATACTCCAAATCTTCCAGCCATCCGGGCCAGAGGAGATAAATCTCCAAGCCTTGTTTAGTCATAATATGGGACTTTGTCTTGTTTCTACTACAAGGTCGTCCGGCCAGCCTAGCTTGCTGGAATCGTTCACGTCAGGCTATAACTATTTGGTATATCATCAATGGTAGCTCCCGGAACACCCAAGATCTTCACTCGAATTATTGAGAGCTTGATGCGGATTCTGCCTTTGTCGATGACGATTTGATCGAGAATCTTGAAGGGTTTATAAAAACATAACAAACCAAACATTTTTCTGAATCAAGGTGAGTTAAAAAAAGCTCATCTCTCTTTTGCCTGCAAAATTGAGTCAGGAAATCGTCTTGGTCAACCAATGGAGACTGATTTCAAAAATTTTGTAGCATCTGCCACACTTATGGTCATATCAGATCGTCTGACAAATATTACCATCGGAGTACTCACAATAAGAGTATCATAAGTGGTATCACGCATTACATGCATGAAAATATTGACATGTCACTGCAATTAATGATGAAAGAGAGCATGATAGTATCATAGCACATAAAAAGTTAATATCATTTAAATCTTGAACACTAATTTACATTGAGATTCTACAATTCAATAAATATGATACTACTACATGCATGATACTTTGCACTATAAAGGTAGTATCATATACTAATATCATGTGCATGATACTAATATATGATACCACCCATTGTAACCAATCTCACACAGATAATCTTGCTATTAACGAGACGCACCATGTCCAAAGATCAAAAGATCTTATTTAATATCCTCGAGAATCGAGGAGACGAACAGAGCGTGCCCGTGTGGGCCGAAATCTCTTCACACCTTCTGCATGCATGGCAAAATTGAATGGGTACTATTGGGGGATGACCCCAGGTAGGGTCAAGGTAAGTAAAAAAAAAGAGAGAGGAATATTCATGGTCAAGTCCGGATCATATCTATATCCGGCCGAGTCATGTAGGAGTCGGCCGAATGAGGTCCGACTAACCCCGAGTCAAGTAGTTAAGGCTTGACTCGGCCGACATATGAGGTATGTCGGTATAACACTATCTTGCATCTTAAGTGCAGGTTAAGGTCAAGCCGAGTCATGCGAGGCGGGGCCGGTCAAAGGAAGCTTGTCCAAGGGAGGAGGCAAACCCCAAAGTCAACACTAGCTAGTATCTCTCTCTGGAATCTGTACAGTGCCAAGCGCTACAGACAAGAAGCAGAGTAGCAGAGGAGCAGAGGAAGGTCATGGAGGTGACAGTCCTCAGGCCCGAGGCTCACATGCGGTGGGTTCTGTCTCTTTGCCATCGATAGAAGGGGGACACGGAAAGAAGCCCGCCGAGTTACCGCTTTGGGACAAGCATATACCACGAATATGCTTGTCCACGTCATCCCTAGAAGGCATCAAGCCACTCCTTATAAGGAGGGACTGGGCGTCTGGAGAAGGGGATCGATTCATTTTTCTCATTAGCCACTAGTTGTAGCTTCTTCTTCCTCTCTCTCATACAGCTCGAGGAGCAAGTGTAGCTCCATTGGTGTTGAATAAAGATTGAATTATAGCATTCTCAGTGTAGAAACCACTACATCTTCCCTCCCTAGATCCCACTAGCATCCATTGGCCCCCCAACTGAAGCCTACCCATGGCATCTACCGTGCCACCACCACGACAGTTGGCGCCCACCGTGGGGCCAGCAGCGGTGCTAGCTGAAGTCAAGATCCGAATGGGAAACTTCATCAACACAGGCGAGTGCGTCGTCTCTGGCTTAGTCTAGAGATTCGACATCTGGGACTACGTCAGCGACAACGCTGGCAGCTTCGGAGCGAGACCACCCGCGTGCAACGGCGTCTTCATCAACTTGGGCGCTCACATGATCTACGTCGGTGTTGACATGTCTCGCGTCTACCCGCGCCGAGTCATCCTCGCAGGAGATCCTCCCCTCAGCGTTGCGAGCGGTCAGCGTAACGCTTGCCCCACAGGTAGTGTTGAGGTGATGATGACGGCACCAGCACCAGCAGCAGGAACAAGAGCCGGACCAAGCAAGAACCCGGCGATGGCGGACCCGGCAGCGGTTAAGCCAGGAGACGCAAAGAAGGCAGTAGCAGATCAGTCAACGGCAAAGGCACCCGAGGTGCAGGAGGTAACCCCCAAGGCACCAAGATTAAGATGGCCACCTCTAGAGAGGTCGGAGAATATCTTGCAAGCAGCCGTAGACAACCTAACAACACCTGTAGAACCAATAGTTAACCCGACAAATGCACAGGAAGAATTAGAAGAGACTAGGTTAAGAATGTTAGAAGAGGCCAGGAAAGTATCTGCACTGCAGGAGTCCTTTAATATAACCTTGAGAGAGTATGCTAGGGAAAACAAGCTAGATACGCCCCCCCCCCGCACGAATAGATGACCTAAGGATGAAAGGAAAGAATCTCCTTAGTGACATTAACAAGGAGCATGATTCTCAGCAAGGCGATTCGGCCGACCCAGGGTTGCCGAGGTATAGTACCCCGGCAAAGAACCTCAGGGCGGCGAATGCAGCAGCCTTGGAGTTGGAAGGATTGACCGGGGAAGCTCGGCAAAGGCAACAAGAAAGAGTAAATGAGCTGGTACACATCGCGAACCAGCAAAATGAGGAGATACTCAGAGCTAACCCGGCAAATCCAGGAGCTTCGCGCATGGTTCATTCGGCTGGGGCTGCCCCGGCATTATCAGCTTCCACAGCATCCTCACCCGTAAATGGTATGAGAAAAGATAAAGCAGTAACCTCGGGAAAAAGAAACAAACGGATTGATCCATATGGCCCAACAGTGGCCGGAAAAGTTAATGAAATAAAGGCAATGGAAGCTGAGGTAACAGCGGTGAAAGAAACCCCGGCCACGGCAATAGATAGCATGGGAATATCGGAAGAGGGAACCCCAAGAATAATAACCCGGCTGAAGGGAGACGGTATCACCCGCAAGTGAAGGGTTTTGCAGCATAGTAAATCAAAAAATTTCTACGGATGCGAATGGGAAAGCCAAGATCTAATCTAGGAGATGCAAACAATGAGGAGGAATAGATGAGATCTTCATACCCTTGAAGATTCGCACAGCGGAACGTTCAACGGAACGTGGTTGATGTAGTCGTACTAGCTTCTCCTCCTCGAGATCCAATCCGATCCAACACTGCTAGTGGCGATGCCTCCGAGAGATTCACACGTATGGCACCTCGACGTCTCCTCCTTCCTCGGTCCAGCAAGTGGGGTGGAGAGATAGATTGGATCTACAACACGACGGTGTGGTGCAAAGGTGGAGAGTTTCTGCGGCAGGGCTTCGCCTATGCGCAGTCGGGAGAGAGAGAGATCTGGAGGGCAGCAGTATGGCGGATAGGGTTGAAGGAGTGGGGGAGGAGGGCTGCGCCCCTGCCTTCTATATATAGGGGGTTGTCCGGCCCCCTTGGCACCTCCTCCAAGACCTAGGGCGGCGGCCCCAAGGGTTGGAATGGGGGGCAAGTTTTCCCCCTCCTTCTAGAAGGTTTCCCTAGGGTTTCCCCTAGGGCTTGGCCGGCTGGGCCTATGGTGCCTTGTGCCCCTGGCCCAATGCGGCCAGGGAACTCCCTCGTAGGCCCACGCCCCCTCCCGACAAGTGGGGCCACGTTTGTCCCACTCCGGAAGGTTCTAGAAGCTTCCGGTACAATACCGAACAATCCGAAACAATTCCGAAATCCAAAAACTACTTTCCCTTATATGAATCTTATTCTCCGGACCATTTCAGAACCTCTCGTGGCGTCATGGATCTCATCCGAGACTCCGAACAAAAACTCATAAACCAATTATCCATTCTATCCTAGCGTCGAGACACGTTAAGTGTGTGACCCTATGGGTTCGAGAATATGCAGACATGATCTTCTATCAATAATCAACAGCGGGGTCTGGAAACCCATATTGACTCCCACATACTCATCGATTATCATATCGGATGAACCACGATGCCAGGATTCAATTAATCCCATATATATATATATTCCCTTCACCACGCGATATTTTACTTGCCCGAGATTCGATCGTCGGTATCGGCATACCTAGTTCAACCTCGTTCACAGCAAGTACTTTACTCGTTCCGTAATCCGATATCACTTTGTGATTAACTCCTTAACCACGTGCTTGCAAGCGGTGTTGATATCGATTACCGAGTGGGCCCGAAGTATATCTCTCCGACTTGGGAGGGACAAATCCCATCTCGATACATACAACCCAACAAGTACTTTCCGATCACCTGAGAGACAACTTTATGATCACCCTCTCATAGGATGACGTTTGATGACCTCAAAGCTTTCTTCCGATACCAGGGAGTTGCATTATCTCATGGTCTAAGGAATACAATATTTGACATAAGAAAAAGCTTCGCAAAGATGAACACGATGACACGATCTAATTGCTCTGCTTGATTTGGGTCTGTCCATCATATCATTCTCCCAATGACATGATCTCATTATTAATTGACAACTCATGTCTATGGTTAGGAAACCTTAACCATCATTAATCAATGAGCTAGTCCATAGAGGCGTACTAGGGACACGGTGTTGTTCATAAACCACACAAGTATCAAAGTTTCCGCTTAATACAATTCTAGCATGGAATATAAACTTTATCATGAACAAGAATTATAATAATAACATCTTTATTATTTCCTCTAGGGCATAATTCCAACAGCAAGATCATCAGCCGAGGCATGAACCTCGGTAGGGGAGAGATGCAGGACATGTTCCACATAACCCGACACATGACAGGTATAATGATGGTTATTCGGAAATGGAAAATGCTGGATTTGTTGGGCAAAACCACTATGGGGTGGAAGAAAGAGTTGTGTACAGAAATTTGCCATCAAATGACGCAAGATTAAAACTTGATAGGCTATGTCGGTCCGAGCTATTGGAAGAACAAGGTCCTCCTGGTCCGGCGTATTTTGGACCCTGGATTATGGGCGAGCCACCTGTCCCAAACTTCCAGTTGGCAAGAGGCACAAAAACATATAACGGAAGTACTAAACCACAAGATTGGTTGATTGACTATGCCACTGTAGTGAAAATAGTAAGGGGAAATTTGAGATGGGCTGTAAGATATGTGCCCCAGATGTTGGAGGGGCCGACCAGGGTCTGGTTGAATAACTTACCAACCGGCAGTATCAATTGCTAGTTGGACTTTGAGGAGATGTTTGTAAGTAACTTCACCAGTACTTATAAGAGGCCGAATAGGCCTCAACAACTGGCGATGTGCAAGCAGAAACCGAATGATACTGATAGAGAATTCCTAACATGATGGTGCAACTTCAAACACTTGCGAAGGAGTAATTGAATCACAAGTGATTGCTTGGTTTGCACAAGGATGGATATGCGGGAGTGTGTTGTGCCAAAGGTTACAAAGAGATATGCCAACTATGTTGGAAGAGACAATCAGGATAGCAGATTCATATGCACTGGGTGATCCAACTCAACCCGAGCTTATGTCGGCAGAACACCTTGAGCAGCATGACCATTACACTCGTGATGGCACAGGATCATCCTGGCGGAATGAATTCCGAGGTAGAAGAAGAGATGACAGACCGGATTATAGATACCATTCGAATCAGGTTGCTGCAGTTACTCAGGACCAGCCGAGTGCAGGAAGCAATCAACAACAGAAGAATGGTCCTCAACAATGGACACCGAGGAATGATGGGAAGAAACAATGGACTGCCGAACAGAAAAAGAAATGGCAGGAGAGGCCGAAATACACATTTGAGTCGATGTTGGATCAACCGTGTAAGTTTCACACACCTAACCCGGCAAAACCGGCCAACCATACAACTCGTCAGTGTGCGTGGATGAAGAGCGCAATGGGAAACCCGACAGCAATGCAGGTGCCACCACAGCAATCATATCATCCACAGCAGTCGCAGCATAAAGGAGGAAACACACAACAATTGATGTTACCACCACCACCTTCGGGGTATGAGAATCATGACCGGAGGGAGGCATTTCACCATCTGGCGAACCAAGGCCAAGATGGCAGAGGAAACCCCAGAAATAATGGACGCAATGAGTACATGGAGCACCATCAGTCATACTATGTATTCACAACTAAACAACAAGACAGGTAGAGCATACAGCGCCGGCACATGGAAGTAAATGCAGTTATGCCAGCAATTCCGAGGTATATGCCATGGTCAGATCAAGAGATAACTTGGAGCATTAGAGATCACCCCATGATCATGCCAAACCCCGGGTCATATGCTTTGGTGCTAGACCCGACGTTTGTTGGACCCAGCATCAACGTGAAATTTTCAAAGGTATTGATAGATAATGGAAGCAACATCAACATTATGTACAAGGATACGATGCATAAACTCGGAATCTCTCCGAATATGCTGCAGTCGACCAAGACAACTTTCCATGGGATAGTTCCAGGATTGTCCTGCGAGCCCATTGGGAAGGTCCGAGTAGACGTCTTATTTGGCACAAGGGAGAATTGCAGAGAAGATAATTTGGAATTTGAGGTGGTAGATCTAGAAAGTTGCTATCATGCATTACTCGTACGACCCGCATTGTCTAAGTTTATGACCGGCTGCCACATTGGTTACTTAAAAACGAAAATGCCAGGACCACAAGGGGTAATAACAATAGCTAGAGACTACAGGAAGTCGATGGAATGTGCTTCGGCCGGATCAAATTTGGCCGAATCTTTGGTGATCGCAAGGGAGAAAAAGAGAATTCAGGAGGTCGCAACTTTAGCTCAGTCGGCACAGCTTAACATGCCGGCGCTTGCTAACCCGCATGGAAGTGTGTCCTTCCAGCCGACTAAGGAGACAAAGAAAATTCAGATTGATGATCAATTACTAGAGCGCACCATCACCATTGGTGCCAACCTGAATGATAAATAGGAAAGCAAGCTTACCAACTTCCATCGTGAGAATCGAGATATCTTTGCATGGTCTACACAAGATCTGCAAGGAGTACCGAGGGAGTTGGCTGAGCACTCTTTGCCTGTAAGGCCAGGAGCAAGGCCGGTGAAGTAACCTCTCCGCCGCTTCACCGAAGACAGGAGAAAAATCATAGGGGATGAGATAGCTCGGCTCCTTGCGGCCAGATTTATTATGGAAGTACTTCAACCAAACTGGTTGTCTAACCCGGTGTTGGTAGATAAGAAAAAGGAGACCCGAGCGTAGCTGTCGTTTGGCGCATGTGCATCGATTACATGAACCTTAACAAGGCGTGTCCCAAAGATCCTTTTCCCTTACCTAGGATAGACCGGGTTATTGATTCAACCGCAGGTTATGAACTGTTATCATTTGTGGACGCGTATTCTGGTTTCCACCAAATACCATTAAACTCGGCTGATCAAATAAAAATTGCGTTTATCACCCCGTATGGGGATTATTGTTATCGCACCATGCCATTCGGCCTGCGCAATGCAGGAGCCACGTACCAAAGGTGTATGAAAAAATGTTTACATGATCAAATTGGGAAAAATGTTCAAGTATATGTTGATGATGTGGTTATAAAGACCAAAAGAGCCATACTCTCCTAGAAGATATCTGGCAGACGTTCGCGAATCTGAGGAGATTCTGAATGAAGCTTAACCCGAAGAAATGCACCTTCGGTGTACCGGCCAAAAAATTACTCGATTTCCTTGTGTCTAGCCGAGGCATAGAGGCGAATCCGACGAAAATTCGGGCAGTAAGGATGGAACTGCCGAAATGCCTCAATGATGTTCAGAAATTTACAGGATGCCTTGCATATTTAAGTCGGTTTGTGAGTCGTCTAGGTGAAAAAGCATTGCCTTTGTATCAGTTGATGAAAAAATCTGATAAGTTCACCCGGACACTTCAGGCTGATAACGCTTTTTATGAGTTAAAAAAGATGCTGGCCACAGCGCCAATTTTAGCTTCGCCACTATCAAAAGAGCCTATGCTGCTCTATGTAGCGGCAACGAACCGAGTTGTGAGCGCTATGATAGTTGTAGAGCGTAATGAGGAAGGTAAGTTAGTACAAAGGCCGGTTTATTACCTAAGAGAGGTATTATCAGTCTCAAAACAAAACTATCCACATCTTGGGGATATGCTATATGGGTATCCTCATAGCATGTCTCTTATCCAGATAACCCGGGTGGCCCACAATTGGTAGCATGGCCCATGGCCTGCTGGGCAGCCTAGTTAGATGGATCCAGAAGGGAGGCCCATGCCGGATAAAGGAAGGCTATGGAGGAGTCACCGACGTACCCGGAGCCTAGGAGTGCAAGACACGCTAGACTAGTTGTAAGCGGTGTAGGACTCTGTAACCTGTCCGGCTAGGACTTTTCCCTATAACCCTAGGACCTGGAGACTATATACGTCGGGCCTATGGGAGACTTTAGGGCAATGATAACTTAGACTCTCTAGTCACCTCACACAGCGAACCAATCCCTGTAACTTGGCGTATTGCCCTTATAGTGATTTATAGCAGGAGTAGGATTCCGCCACCGTTGTGGGATCTAAACCTGGGTAAGCTGTGTTACCTCGTACCCATCAACCGTCCGCCTTCCCCCACGTCTCTAAACACGCACTGTGAGGACCCCTCCATGGCGTACTCGTAGGCAATACCATGACAGTTTGCGCCCACCGTGGGGCAAGAGGTGCTTTAGGCTCTTCAACGGGCGAGGACCAAGATCTTCGCGGGAATCAGCGAAACCGTAGCCATCGGTCGCTTCTCTTCTCCGGCAATGTTTCGATCATCCCCCCAACGAGTTCTGGATCCCGGCGAAGACGAACCCTACGCGATGCCCGATCGTTCCCATCAGAGATATCCACCTCTTCATTGGCGAAACTGACTCGGGCACTAGTTCCCTGGGAGTCGGAGGAGCATCAAGACCCACACGGACCGCTTACGGGCAGGATAAGTTCGCGGAAGGATCGATGTCGGATCTCTCCTCGGAGTTTGCCGGCAAAGATCGAAAAATTCAAGGCCCACCCAAACCGCCCCTGTGTAGGATATAACGGTGGAAGATCACTGTAAGTCCGCTGGCTTTTTCCGTGCGTATGGACAGCAGAGATCCAAGTTCGTCGGAGTGGTGACCATCTTCGATCTGGCATGTTGCGTTCAGAGAGAGGGTGAAAAAACCCGCGATTACCTTGCTAGATGGCTCCATATACGGGCGGATCTAGCACATTAGCCCAATGATGATGCTATGTGTCACTTTGTGGAAGGACTGGACGAAGGTACGCTTCTTCGGCATACGCTAAGGTGGCAGCAGGCTTCAGGACGCCTCACTTTCAAAAGCATGGTGAACACCGTCAACAACTACGTGGAGGCTGAGGAGGCAGCTTAGACAGCCCTCGCACTCCTTGACGGAGCCCCTCCGCCTCAGCCACCGCCTCCGGTCGTCATCGCCGCAGCTGCGCCACCACCTCCAGTCATCGTCGTTCTTGTTGCACCTCCACCGCCCATCATCGAGGAAGCCCCGACACCCTCCGACTCCGTGCTTGACGCGCTCTACACCGACATCAGTGCAGATTCGAAGGAAATAGACTTTAGCCCGGAGGAGCTAGACTCCGCCATGCAGGAGATGGAGGAGGATTACAAACGCGACGAGCAGGCCAACAACGTCGTCACATCCTGAGAGGTGTTCATCACCATTGGGACGATGATGGAAGAAGATCAACCAGGACGAGCTCCGCCTACAGCGTTGGACAAAGGGAAGGGACCACATGTTGCTGCCGATAATGATCGCGCAAAGGTCATTCCCCCTCCGCCTAACCCAGTGCAGCAGCCGCAGGAACTTGGCACCGGCCGAGCAACAACAACACCGCAAACCCGCCGCCTCCGGCATCTATGTCTGCTGCCGCCCAAGTCACTCCAGCTGATAGAGTGATGTATGGCAATCTCCTGTCGAGCCTATGACAGTGGCTCATATTCGCAATGTAGTCCAGCTTGATGAGAAGCGCCAGCAGCTGCTGGAGGAAGCGCAGGCCATCACGGAGCAAGGCGCAAAGCTAGATCGAGATCTGGCCAATGCGCAGAAGTCAATAGAGAAAGCTAGAGCAATGGAGGATGAGTACAAGACTCTGCTGTAGCAGCACAAGGCTAAGAAAGCTCCGGCTCGCGTCATCAACGATCCTGGTGTACGGCAAAACCTAGGATGGGATCCCTCGAAGCCGGCACAGGCCAAGCCATACATTGACAGTGAAGGCAGGCAGGTAATGCCCACTCCCCTCCTCAACCTCGCTGTTGCCAAGACCCTTCTGGAGCAGGATAGATCACCCGAAGCGGTGAACCAGGTCTATGACCTAGTGGCCAAGGTGGTGAAACAATAGGAAAAGGCCACCTCTTAGAGACTTGAGTCTGACCCAGAATTTTGCCAGTCTAGCCAACATAAGCCGCCAAGGGACAGATCTCCTCTTGATGTCGGGTCCCAGACAAGTTCCTCAGAACAAAGACGGAGGGATGCGCGCAACAGGAAGGATGCTATCCCCATATCCTCCGACCATGGAGGCAAGGACCAACCTTGTCGCCCATCTCCACCGCCCCGCTCCCCCCGACATCACGAAGACACCAAGGCTCACCGTCGTACGGACATGCCTCTGCCAAGGCAGAGCGGCATTGTCATCCGCGACAACGTAGAGCAGACCCGTCATGACTGAGAGCACAACCAAGGACACAAGAGCATGTTGCGCCACGATCCTCCACGGCCGACAAGCAACTGCGACAAGTGTGAGGCATCACATGACGGTAACAGCAAGAAGGCTAACCCACTGCCACCTCCACCTCCGTCGCCACCAAGCAACCACCATGGCAGAGGAGGCCCGCATCATTCACGCAGCCCATCCCCTGATGGCAAGAAGAAGAAAAGAAGCCCGTAGCCATACGATGAACGTTCACATCTGGACAAGATCCACGAGGCCTGGGAAGGACCATACTTGGGATCACGTTGCTTTGGACCTGTGATACGGTCCGCAACTTACCCCAAAGTTTCCAGATTGACAAGACCATCAATCCCTATGATGGCACCGCCAAGCCAGCTACATGGTTGCAGGACTATGGCAACACAGTGGAGATCGCCGGGGGTAACCCAAACGTCGCCGTCAAGTACCTCCCATTGATGTTGGCGGGCACGGCCCGCCAATGGATTGATGACTTACCGGAAAGATCCATCTGCAATTGGTTGGACATGCAAGAAGCATTCACCAAGAACTTCGAGGGTACATACAAACGTCCCTGCACTGTTGGCGATCTACAGTGGTGTGTGCAAGATAAAGACGAGACATATCGCGCCTACCTCTCTCGCTAGCTGGATATGAAGAATTCCTGCGTAGCAGTGCATGCTCAGACAGCCATGGCCGCCTTCATTGATGGGTTGGAAAGGGGCACGTTGCTCCGACATAAGCTGAAGCGCCTGTAGGACAATCACCAGCTAGATCTGAACCAGATGATTCAGTTGGCTAGTGAGTTCGCGGTTGCCGATGACGATGCTCGCGGCTCCCTGCCGGCAACGACCGTTCCAACTCAGGCTCGAAGGAACAGCAGCACAAAGCGGAAGACCCCGCCAGAAGAAAAGCAAACCTCCGACATGGTCGCTATGACCTTTGTAGGACAAGGTGATGGAGGACAACGTGGCCGAGGACGGGGTGCTAGTCGTGGGCAGCAGCGAGGCAATGAAACTACCTCGGCAGCGCTCCGCGTTCCCCAAACCTACGAGGAGTACCGCGATATGCCATGCCTCGTACACCTCAATGCCAACGGCAAGGCCACCCACACCAATCGCCACTGCAAGTTCATCAATGACCTTAAGGAGGACCCGGAGTCTGGATACAAGCGAAGTCGGAAGAACAGACCGTGAGGTAGGGGGAAGGGGAAAAAGAAGGAGGAGGAGTCCAAGGATTCAAGTGACATGGACGAGGACGTTGACCCCAAGCACGCCGCCAAGAGCGATGGCAAGGGAAAAAAACCTTCGATAAGAAGGCGGCAGTTTTCCACACTTTCCTTGGCACCCCCACCGTCCGACAATAGAAGACCTCCATGAGGATACTGATGGCCCCTCTACCCCTAGTTCCCCAATACCTGCGCTGGTCGGAGATTCCAATTACTTGGGACAGGAAGGATCACCCAGACCTCATCCCTACGGAGAACCAATACGCCATGATCATCAACCCCCTGATCGACGGCAACGAGTTCACCAAATGTATGGTGGATAGTGGAAGCAGCATCAACATCATGTACCTGGATACACTGCACAAGATGAACTTGATGGAGGCAAACCTAAGGTGGACCAACACCATCTTCCATGGCGTAGTTCCTGGTCGGGAGGCTCGGTCCCTTGGGTGCATCACACTTCAGGTCGCTTTTGGCGATGTCAATAATTACCGCCAAGAACGCATGACCTTTGAGGTGGTCCCCTTCAAAAGCGTGTACCATGTCATATTCGGCGGCGACATATTCCACACCTTCATGGCCAATCCATGCTTCGTCTACAACAAGCTCAAGATACCCGGACCAAATGGTGTCATCACTGTATCTGGAAGCTTTACCAAGGCAAGGGACTCCGAGATTGGAGAAGCAGCCTTTGCAGAAGCTGTTCTCTACAACGAAGAATTCAACGATATCTAGAGCAAGGTCGATGACTCGGAGATGCCCGCGTTTAAGAAACAGATTTCTGACTCCGCCCCAGCATTCAAGGCCGCCATCGAGACCAAGCCGATGGAACTTGTGGTAGGCAATGCCTCCAAGACCACCGCCATTGGGACGAACCTGGACCCTAAATAGGAAAGCGCGCTTGTCGAGTTCCTCCGTGAGAATAGGGACATCTTTTCCTGGAAACCTGCCGACATGAAAGGTGTACCTAGGGAACTTGCCGAGCATAGCTTGAATATTGATCCAAAATGTAAACCAGTGAAACAACCTCTACGACGTTTCAGAGACGATAAGAGACGTGCCATAGGCAAAGAGATAGCTAGGTTACTTAAGGCTAGTTTTATCCGAGAAGTCCTTCACACCCGATGGGTGGCCAATCCTGTACTTGTCCCCAAAAAGGGAACCAAAGAATTAAGAATGTGCGTCAATTACACCGGCTTGAACAAAGCATGTCCCACAGATCCGTTTGCTTTTCCTCGCATTTACCAAGTCATTGATTCGACGGCTGGCTCGGAGCTTTTGTTTTTTCTCGATGCATACTCGGGATACCACCAGATCAAGATAAGGAAGTCGGACCAATTGGCCACTTTTTTCACTACACCCTACGACACGTTTTGCTATGTCACGATGCCCTTTGGGTTGAAAAACGCAGGTGCTACGTACCAGCGGACAATGCAGCATTGCCTACACGATCAAATTGGTCGGAACGTTCACGCCTATGTGGACGATATAGCGGTGATGTCTAAAAATTCAAACGACTTAATCTCCGACTTAAAAGAAACCTTTGATAATCTTCGAAAATACAACATGATGCTTAACCCTAAGAAGTGCGTCTTCGGGGTTCCAGCTGGCAAATTGTTGGGCTTTATCGTTTCCCCGCACGGAATCGAGGTCAACCCGGAGAAAATCAAGGATATCTTAAACATAAACCGTCTGACATGCCTAAAGGACATACAACGACTAACAGGTTGTGTTGCAGCAGTTAGTCGGTTCGTCAGTCGACTTGGAGAGAAGGCTCTACTGCTGTACAAGTTACTGAATAAGGTGGGAAAATTCACGTGGACGGACGAGGCGGACACCGCATTGAAGAAGCTCAAGGAGGCACTTTCCTCAACACCTATCCTTCCAGCCCCCGAACCCGGAGAACCCATGTTATTTTACATGGCGGCCACCAACCGGGTAATCAGCATCGTCATCGTGGTAGAGCGGAAAGAACTAGGCTATGAGCACGGAGTTCAACAACCAGTTTACTATGTAAGCAAGGTCTTGACGGAGTCCAAGCAGCGTTACCCACACTACCAGAAGATAGCCTATGGAGTTTTCCTTGTTTCTTGGAAGCTGAGGCACTACTTCTAGGAACACCATATCACAGTTGTGAGCAAAGCTCCACTGTCCGACATCATCAACAACAACGACGCTACAGTAAGGGTCGCGAAGTGGGGCATTGAACTTGCCACCTTCGAGATCACCTAAAAAAGACGCGACGCTATCAAATCACAAGCCTTGGCGGATTTTATCGCAGATTAGACGGAGACACCAGATGCTACCCCAATGCCAGAGCCAGAATATTGGGTGATGCACTTTGACGGATCAAAGCTACTCAACGGCTCGGGGGCTGGTGTACTACTACAGTCACCAACTGGGGAAAAGCTACACTACGTTCTGCAGATCCAATTCGAGGCTACGAATAACATGGCGGAATATGAAGCACTCATTCACGGACTACGCGTAGCCAAGGATATTGGCATCAAGCGCATAGTTTGCTGTGGAGATTCCGACTTGGTTGCCCAGCATATGGCTGGCACCTGGAATGCGCGGAACCCTATGATGGCGGCATATCGAGACGAAGTGGACGAGATAGCCAAGAGCTTCTTGGGTTATGAGGTCAAGTATGTACCTAGGGAGAAAAACGAGGCGGATGATCTGCTGTCTAAGCTTCGATCAGGGCGCAAACGAATTCCGCCTGGAGTTTTCCTGGAGCATCTATGGACACCATCCGTGAAGGGAGCGGATGCGGACAACCCGGATAGAGTTGACTCTTTCGTTCACATGGTGACAAAGGTCCCCCCGGCTTAGACAAAACCGTTCATGGAATATCTCGTGCATGGAACTTTGCCCAACGACGAAGTCGAAAGACGACAAATAGTACATCGAGCAAAGGGCTATACCATAATCAATGGATAGCTCTACAAAAGAAGCACCACTGGTGTATACCTTAAGTGTGTTTCCCAGCAAGAAGGTATTGAAATCCTCAGCGAAATCCATCTCTTAGATTGCGGGAATCACGCTGCTCCTCGATCGTTGGTATCTAAAGCCTTCCGGCAAGGATTCTATTGGCTGATCGCGAAGCCAGACGCCGACAAGCTGGTTGAGACATGCATGGGATGCCAGTATTATGCCCGACAACCACATGTTCCTGCTGAAGAATTGCGAACAATACCAATAACTTGGCCATTTGCAGTCTGGGGGCTGGACATGGTTGGTCCGTTGCAGATGGCACCATGTGGGTTTACGCATCTGCTAGTAACAGTTGATAAATTCACCAAATGGATAGAAGCTAAACCCATTATAAATCTCGATGGGGCAACTGCCCTTAGATTTGTCCGGGATCTAGTGGTGAGATTTGGTCTCCCACATAGCATTATCACCGACAACGTCAGCAACTTGTCACTTGGAGAAGTGGAAGCTTATTGTTGGGAGAAGGGCATCCGACTTGACCTTGCATCTGTGGCACATCCACAATCTAATGGCCAGGTTGAGCGAGCCAATGGATTAATTCTGCAGGGAATCAAGCCACGTCTGGAAGCACCGTTGCATAGAGAAGCTGGAGCCTGGGTGGAGGAATTACCATCTGTTCTGTGGATTTTACAAACTACACCCAATAGATCCACCGACTACACCCCTTACTTCATGGTATATGGAGAAGAAGTCATCCTTCCTTCCGACATCCTTCACGATTCACCAAGAGTTGCCGCCTACGACGAAGATGACGCTGAAGAGTCTAGACGCCTAGATGTGGACCTTCTCGAGGAGGAGCGCGTATTGGTATGCCAAAGATCCGCCATCTACCAGCAGAAGTTGCGCAGCTACCATAGTCGCCGCGTTCGGCATCGCTCGTTTAAAGAGGGGGGCCTGGTGCTCCGACTTAAGCAGAAGAAGTCACACAAATTATCCCCGCCATGGGAAGGACCGTTCATCATAAGCAAGGCGCTGCTCAATGGGTCTTACTACCTCGTTGACAATCGTGAACTGAAGGATAGACCCAACGAGGATCATAAGCGTAAGAGACGTGACCCGGATGAAGACTACCCGAAGCTTGATCGGCCATGGAACATAGCACAACTACATCCTTTCTACACTTAGAATTTTTATCTATTGTGTACCTCTTATATGATCAATGAAATAAAGCTCTTTGGTTCACTCATATTTCTGAGTCTTTTACCTCCTTTAGTTTTTATTTTTGGATCATATAAAACCTTTTTGCACAACTTTTGCGATTGCACTTATGAAAATTCCGCCTACGGGCGTTAGCTTAAGTTTTCTGCTCTACACGTTCTTTGTTGTTTTTATGTGGATTTTGGAGTAGTGACTTTCGGCAATTATTGTCGGTGATTTTGTGCTTAGGTTATTGATGGTGCCATTGGGAATCATCGCCTGAGCGCATAGTTCCAACAACGAGTCTTCCGACTCATGAAAAGTCAAGCATAACAACCATAGTAACGGATAAGCCAACACTTGCTTAAAATATATATACATGCTGGAACCAGTTCTTGAGTAGAAGGAAATAATAACCATTGTTTTCCGCCTTAAGTTAACAAGTAGTTTTTTCCGCATACAAATTCCAGAGGAAGCAAATATTACATATTGTTTTTCATTCCTCTGGTGCAGGCGACTTGGATGTGGCATCGTCAGCAGCAGGAGAGTCATCCTCCTTGAAGTCGGCGGTGTTGAGGGGCCCAGAGGAGCTTTGGTTGTCGCCGTCAATAGTCTCCATGGGCACGAAGACGTTAGGGTCGACCAACTCAGCGACTCTGGTATCAAAACCCGCGAGCGACACCAAGATAGATTTATGATATATTATCTGGCCATCGTCGTCCACGTCGGGGATACCGGAGGTCACCGTGTCGATGTTGGCGTTTTCATAGT
Organism: Avena sativa; assembly: GCA_916181665.1. Classification (NCBI taxonomy): domain Eukaryota; kingdom Viridiplantae; phylum Streptophyta; class Magnoliopsida; order Poales; family Poaceae; genus Avena; species Avena sativa. The sequence continues at coordinate 408,289,926 of OV702285.1, read as the reverse complement.
GCGCCTTGACCATTGACAGTGCCATCCTCGCGCCGGCCCGGGTACATGAAGCTTTCCATCTTACAATACGCTCGGGGGCTCGGCGCAAGATCTCCAAGAACTTCGTCACGGAATCCACTGTTTTGATGTTAATCTGGAAGGGCTTGGCTATCTCCTTGGTCTGCTTGATGGCGGTGTTGATAAAGTTGCTGACAAGGACCATGCATTCCTTTGGCGGAGGAGGCGACTGGGTCAACCCAATAGGAGCTACAAATTCCGACAAAGGAACACATGAGTTCAGTAACACAAAAAGTTCAGAGTATCTAGATTACAGAAGTACAAGGCGGAGAATCACTTACTGAAGAAGCTAATCTCAGCCTGCTAGAGAGTTTCCGCCATGGAGTCCCGTTCTTGTCGGAGGATCTTGTATGCTTCGAGATTGCACTGATTTTGCTCATCGCAGCTTTCTACTGCTCTTTCAGCATCGTGATCTCCTCCTTCAAGCGGTTCATCTCCGTGTTGGCGGACTCCTACATGACTTTCATGGAGGCCTCATGCATCTTCAGCATATCCTTCCTCTCCTGCTTAAGGATCTTGTTTTTTCTATCCAGCTGCTGAATATGCTTGGATTGCTCCACAATGTCCTTGGCATTGTCAGTGGCTTCTGCAAGTCGGAGAAAGAACAGTACAAATGAGTACTCGGAGAATGTTGGCATAAGACCAAGTCGGAATACGAAAACGAAAGGAAAAACAGACTCTTTCTCTTGATGATTTGTTCTTCAAGAAGGCAGTTTTACCCTTTTCGGCTTCCAAATCCGCACACATCTTTTGGAACTTCTCATTGGCCACGCCTCTCCAAGCATTCTCATTCTGTGGAAATAAAATTTAACGCTGTTTAGTCTACTTGGAGCATCTATCCGGATAACCATCCACCTATAAGCTTGGGGGCTACGGTGAGAGTTTTTTAACTTGGCAATATACTTAGTCTTTCTTTAAGCATCTAGTTGGAACTGGTTCAGTCTTCAACTAGAAGCTTGGGGGCTACAGTATAAAGTTTTTTAAAACTCAGTCATATGCTTAGTCTTTCTTTAAGTATCTAGTTGTAACTAATTCAGTTACAACTAGAGACTTGGGGGCTACAGTATCGAAATTTACAAACACTGTGTATGCTACTCTGAAAGTATCTAGTCGGAATAATTCATTCAAACTAAATACTTGGGGGGCTACAGTGAGAGATTTTCTAGCTTAGTCACTCTTAGAGCATTCAGAAGCAAAGGCCTATGGTTTTCCGTCTAAATCCTCGGGGGCTACAGTGGGATACTCATATAAAATGCAAAAGGCAAATGAAAACTTACAAGTGCAATGATCTTGAGGTTGGTAGCTCTCTCAGCAAGCAACTTGCCGAAGGAAAGGCTGTTTCCTCGCAAGATATCTCCTTGTCGGAGAAGCTCCTCAAGACCGCAAGTTGGAGATGTCGGAGCTGCACCAGGAACCAAAGTGGAGCTACTTGACGTAAGTGCCGGGTAGACTATCTTCGGGAATTCTACAGTTGTCCTGGGTGCGGAGGCGCCGCCTTCAGGAGACGTTCCACCCCACCACCACCACCTTGCCGCTACTGATGGCATCCTTAGCCGGAGATTCAGCCATTTGGGTAGCGGTACTTTCTTGCGTTTTGCCTGTTCGCCGGCAACGACAAGCTCTGCGGAGGCACCTGAGTCCACTTCCATGACAGAAGGGCCAGATGCATATTTGGCTTGTGAGCTTGTCGGAGCAGACGTAGGCTGGACGCTAGGAGTAACAGGGACGATGGCGGGAGATGCGTGGGGAGAAATGTCACAATGGAGCATATCTTTAATATTTATAGAAGCCCCCAAAGTTTTGGAGGTCTTCTTCAAACTAGTAGTGGCCTTTTTCCTGAAACGTGCAAAAAGTATAAGTATAGGAATAAGACTAGCAATGGACAAATGTCGGAGGGAAAGAAGCTTACACAACAGGGGGTGCTTTGGCAAAGGGGATCCCGGTAACCTTTCTTTTCTCTGCCTCCAGGGCGGCAGTGTACTTCTTGGCGACTCTACTCTCCGTCTTCTTCTTCTTGCCTCAGTCGACAACGTCAGAGGTGGAGCTCTTCCGCTTTCACGCCAGCGGGACATCGTCGTAGGACATGACGGTGACTTCCTTCATATTTGGGTCATATATTTGGACAGCCATGCTATCCTCATCTAGAATGCTGAGTTGTTAAGTGAAACCCCACAAGCGTTAGATGAAGATGGTAATGGTTAGACAGAAGAACTGGAGTATATGTCGTATACGGAAAATAAACATCATACCTATGGGCACGTGTCGTCAACGAACATTTCATAGGTGATAGTGAAGCCTCGCTTCCTATCCTTCACCTTGATGATGTCCTTGAGTCGAAGCTTGATGGAGCCAGTCAAGAAATTGTCCTCAGAGATGCGGAGGCTATCCTTCCTATCCTTGGTGTGCACATGGCTAGGTCCAACCCGGTCAAACCAGTGTCCACGAACCACTCTATCCGCCTTATGGCGCGGGAGGATTCGTTGTTGGAGGGAAGGGTGGCTTGAGACCTCCATGTCGGTGCTTCAGCGGTGGCTCCATCGACAAAGTCCGGATACGTCTCTTCTCGGCCAGACATAGGGATATCTGGGCCGTAGAAGTATGTCCGTTGCCAGTTCTTGCAAGATTCATGGCCGACGATGTCGAGGAACCGTCGGCCTGGCCGAATCTTAAAGCTAATTGTCCCACAGTTCCTAAGCTCGTCCTTCCCGGCTCCGGCTTCCCGCTTGACGGTGAAGAAGTAAATAAAGAGATCTAGCCTAGGCCTAATCCCTAAGTAACCCTCACAGAGCGCCGCGTAGTTGCTAAGCACGAGGATGCTATTGGGGGAAAGGTTCTGAGGCTGTACTCAGTAATGGCTAAGGACAGCTATGAAGAAATTGGAGATGGGCAAGGAAACGCCGCGTACCAATTGGGCTTTGAGGTACACCTTCTCTCTGGCTTGGGGAGAAGGGGTGACCTCGCTGACCAGCACTGCCCGCCAGACGAGCCCCTCCACCGCAGGGAGGTAGCCCTCGAGGAGCAGCTCCTTGATGTCCCGGTCTGTGATATCCGAGCCGCACCAGTCCCCTTTGTGGGAATCGCTTTCTTCTTCCAGCAGCTCCAGCGCTGCTGGATTATGGTCACCGCCGGTGGATTCGACCACCGCGGACTTGGGGATCACCAGGCCCTCTGGAGGCACGACAAGAACGGTGCTCGCTGGCTTCACCGCATCATCTCCTGACGCCGCCATGGAGGGAGCAGAGCTGCTGCTTGCCATTGGAAGGGGGAGGTGGTGATTGGAAGGATTGAAGGGCTAGGGTTTTTTGCAAAACGCGCGGAGAGCTCGAGGAGGCGTTTGCTGGAGGAAGAAGACGACACAGGAGGAAAATGAGGTGAAAAGTAAAAATCCACCACAGTTACAATTTTATAACCCCTGGCGTCAAGATTCGTGCAAGACGATCGAATGGTTGATGCGTGGATGACGTGTGCGGGCGCGTGCGCGGAAATTTCACCATATTTCCAATCGTCGCTGCCAACGGTTCGTATCGCTCGCGGGGGAAAAGGACATGATTGTGTTCTCTGCATGTGTGAGTTATGAGGCGTTGCTAACCTATGTCTACGTTGCCCTAGCTGACACTAGCAGGTGAGCCATCACATCAGAATATTCCGGCATGGGCAGATCCAGTCCGGCTACGGAAGAGTACGATAGAAGATTCGGCAATTCTCCGACTTACAAGTTGAAGACGGAGAAAACCTTGCAGGGTTCTTGGGAGGACTACAAGATATTTCTTGACGATTTTCCGACATCCATCTAGACGGAGCATTCAACCTGAAGAGGCAAAACGGCGCAAGATCTCGGAGTTCTCCGGGGGCTACTGTTGGGGATATGTATCCTCATAGCATGTCTCTTATCCGGATAACCCGGATGGCCCACAGTTGGTAGCATGACCCATGGCCTGCTGGGCGGCCCAGTTAGATGGATCTAGAAGGGAGGCCCATGCCAGATAAAGGAAGGCTACAGAGGAGTCACTGACGTACCCGGAGCCTTGGAGTGCAAGACACGCTAGACTAGTTGTAAGCGGTGTAGGACTCTGTAACCTGTCTGGCTAGGAATTTTTCCTATAACCCTAGGACCTAGCGACTATATAAGTCAGGCCTATGGGAGACTTTAGGGCAACAATAACTTAGACTCTCTAGTCACCTCGCACAGCGAACCAATCCCTGTAACTCAGCATATTGCCTTTATATTGATTTATAGCAGGAGTAGGATTCCGCCACTGTTGTGGGATCTGAAGCTGGGTAAGCTGTGTTACCTCGTACCTGTCAACCGTCTGCCTTCCCCCACGTCTCTAAACACGCACTGTGAGAACCCCTCCATGGCGTACTCATCGGCAATACCACGACACCACATTACCAAAAAAATGGCTTATGGAGTGTATATGTCGGCAAAAAAGCTCAAGCATTATTTTGAGGAACACCTGATAAAGGTGATTTGCGAGGCACCAATAGCCGAGATAATGAGCAACAAAGATTCAAGCGGCCGAATATCAAAATGGGAAATTGAGTTATCCCCTTATACCCCACAATTTGATAGATGAGATGCAATCAAATCTCAGGCAGTGGCCAACTTTTTTGTCGATTTGACCGAGATATAGTATGACCCCCCATTGCCTGATCTGAACTATTCGACGATGCATTTTGATGGATCCAAATTAAGGAATGGCATAGGAGCAGGAATAGTATTAACCTCTCCCAATAACTATCAACTGAAATATGTATTGCAGATATACTTTGCTGCATCAAACAATGTAGCCGAGTATGAGGCACTTGTCCATGGCCTAAATATGGCGAAAGAGATTGGCATATGTCAGATTCTATGCTTCGGAGATTCGGACCTTGTAGTGCAGCAGGTATCAGGAAATTGGGACGCATTGGATGCAAACATGGCCTTATATCGGTTTCATGTACATAAAATTAGTGGCTATTTTGACGGGTGTGAATTTCATCACATACCTCGGGCGGAAAACGATGCTACAGATACCCTGTCAAAGCTCGGGTCAACAGACAATCAATTCCACCTGGTATCTCCTTAGAACACTTTAGAAAGCCATCAATCATACCTTCCCTAGAGTCCGAATCAATTCGTCTCTCATCAGATCAAAAATCTGAATGTGTCCCAATGGAAATTGATAAGGGAAATGAGCCGAATAACCCAGGGACTGATTCAGCTAACCAGAGAAGTGATTGGGAAAGTTCGGCAAACATTACGTCAGGAGAAGTAATGGAAATTGATAAGACAGTTACCCCGGAGCAGGACATGCCGGAATGGGCACAACCAATATTCTTATTCCTCAAATATGAGACCTGTCGAATAATGAGGTCCTTGCTAGGCAGATAGTAAGAAGGGCGAAGGCTTACACAATAATAAATAATGAGCTTTATAAGAGAAGCGTAACAAACATGCTGCAACGATGTGTTAGCCCAGCAAAAGGACAAGAGATCCTCTTGGACATACATCAAGGGGAATGTGGACACCATGCCTCATCCAGATCCCTTGTGGCAAAAGCATTTTGACACGGATTTTATTAGCCAGTGTGCTAAAGGAAGCAAAAGAATTGGTAGCAAGGTGCAATGGCTGCCAGAGATATGCTAGCAAAATACATATGCCTTCGTCCGAGTTAAAAACAATACCAATCACTTGGCCATTTTCAGTATGGTGCCTGGATATGGTAGGACCATTTAAGATGGCTCGCGGAAGCATGACTCACATTTTGGTCATGGTGGACAAGTTCACAAAATGGATAGAGGTAAAGCCAATAAGAAAGTGTGACGGGCCCATAACAGTGAAATTTATCAAAGTCATCATTCTGATATATGGATACCCACACAGTATCATTATGGACAATGGCACAAATTTTACTGAAGGAGCCTTCACTCGATTCTGCCAAGAAAAGCGCATAAGACTTGATGTTGCTTCGGTAGCGCATCCGACATCAAATGGACAAGTGGAAAGGTCAAATGGACTCGTGTTATCCGGAATAAAACATCGGCTTATAGAACTACTTCAAAGGTTGGCAGGTTGTTCGATTGAAGAGCTCCCAATAGTGCTATGGATTTTAAGAACTACCCCAAATAGATCAATGGGGTACACCCAATTCTTTCTCGTATATGGGGCAGCAGTGGTGCTCCTAGCAGATATAATGCATGATTCTCCTAGAGTCACCCAATACACAAACGCCGAAGTAAATGAAATATCTTAGCAAGATTATGTAGATCTATTAGAAGAAGTAAGAGAATTGGCATTGTCCAGATCAGCCATTTACCAACAAGACCTCAGACGCTATCATAGCAAGAAGGTAAATCCCCGAGTCTTTAAGGAAGGAGATCTGGTCCTCCGGCTAGTGCAAGCATGGCTGACATGCATAAGTTGTCGCCTCCATGGGGAGGCCCATTCATTGTAAGCAAAGCATTGCACAACGACGCATATTACGTCATAGATTCTCAAGCGTCAGAAAGGAATAAGTCGGAAAAATCTAGAGACGAGTCAAAAATACCATGGAATGTAGCATTACTTCGTCCATTCTACACTTAGAGAAAGTGTTCTATATTCAGTATTATTATATGTCAGTTTCATATGTCAGGCATGAATGAATGAAACCTCGGGAACCGGACAATGACTCAGGGACTGCCCCATGTTGTTTATCACTATGATTGTGTATTTGATGTGAATGAAACCTCGATAACTCGAGCAGTGAATCGGGGACTGCCCCATGTTATTTATCACTAAGATTATGTATTTGATATGAATGAGACATCGGCAACTCGAGCAATGACTCGGGGACTGCCCCATGTCATTTATTACTATGATTATGTATTTGATCTATCGAAAATAAATCATTAAATGAGACCTCAACAACGCGAGCAGTAACTCGGGACTACCCCATGCTATATATCTTACTATTATATATTTGATATGTCGGATGATTTATATATCCATCAATCCACATTAGTAACGTGTAGACATTGGAAGAAACATCTCTGACCTATCGCGGTCTGAAGAGATACCTTATAATAAATGAGGTAAGAGCCAACGGAAAATCAAACACACGAAAAGTGACTAAGGAATGAACTAAACACAAGACGACACACGTTATATTATATTTCATATGACCGCTGTGGTATATTAACCAAAGTGCTCGTTTTCAAACATAGCTCGTAATCTCTAGAATACACGAATAATCGAACATGATTGATTCAAACCTATGGATTAAAATTCGCAAACAATAATACACACCGAATAACTCAAACAGAACGGTAACAACTTAACGATTACCATAGCATATGAAAGATTCTGAACTTATATAGATTAAAAAGTACAAAAAGAGGCAGATTGTCTTAAAAAAAGCATATGCCTGGCATACCGGGGACTTAGCAAATAAAAGTTTTACAGCTCAGGCATTAACTGTAGACGAATCATCGGCAGGAGGGGTGATGGCAGTGGTAGGGGTTTCCGAAGTAGGTACCTCGGCTACCACCGAAGGCACCTCGGCTTCTATAGAAGCAATAGTGTTAGGAGCAGGAATCTCCGAAGTTGCCTGAACCTCCGCGAAAGTTACCTCGACATCGACCGAAGTAAACCGGGCATCTTGAGTATTGGACGTTTGACGCGAAGCCCCACCTTGGGCTTGGGAAGCTTCAGTCCCCTTGGAGGAAGACCGAGCTTTGGCATTTCTTCCCAAATTACCACTTGAATCATTAGAACTTCGAGAGTCTTCATCCGAGTCATGTTCATCACCAGTATCTCCGTCAAACTCATCGTCATCAGCTGCTTCAACATTCTCTTTGGCCTCATCTGGGAGAAAACTCGGCCCCTCATTCCATTGATGCACATTTGCATACTTGATGAGTTGATAGGCACGGGCTTGACGACGAGCAACGTAATCAAAATTCTCGACCCAAGGAGAGCCGGTACGCAAATTCATCAATATGTCGAGGGAGATGTCCTCGTACCATGATAGAACGGCAGTAAGCGCCATGTCATCCCTAGCTCGCCCGGCGGATTCTCTTCAGAGGTTTAACTGAGTTTGAGAATCCATTAGTTTCGCCACGAGTACTTACACCTTGCTAATTTTTGGTTCATTTGTCCAGAGCACATTGAAGGCTTGAATTGCCGCTTTCACCAAATCTCTTTCCATGATTTTCGTCGGCTCGATGGCGACAGCAACATCAACTAGGAGATCCTCAATAGAATATTCTTGATCCGGGGTATTGGGGACACCTCAGCGGGCACGAACAGCAACCACGGCTTTAGTACTCGCGGGCTCGGCTTCCGGAAAGTGATCTGTAATGCAAAACATCATATAAATCAAGGGGAGCAACGAGCAAAGAATGACTCGGCTAGTCACCACAAGAGGAAAAACTCGACAAATAAGCTTACGATGGATATATCTGTAACATCCCTAAAATCATGTTTCAAAACTCATGCATATCATCCATGCATCCATGATCACGTAGAGTTCATTTCAAAAAATCAATTCAAAAACAGGAGCATATGAGCTCATTATTTTATGTGATCAGCATTAAATCAAATGCTACTCTCCATTGAGAGATTATTGTTCAAGAATCAAACCTTGTTACTCTCAGATTGTTTTGCTTGATTGCTAGAGCATAAACCAAAATTTTCAAAACAAATATGGATTTTTAAACCAAATTCAAAACTTGATCAAACCAAGTGCAATGGCACTGTTTATTTTATTTGATCAAAAGAATCAAGCTTGTACAGAGAGACCACATGTTTTTATGCCCAAAATTAGGAATGTTGCACTCTACAAAAATCTTGAAAAGGTTTGAATTCAAATAGCTTTTGAAATCATTTGAAAATGATTTCTAAAAATGAAAACAGAAAAAGAAAAGGAGAAAAGAAATAGAAAAGGGTCGGCGCCACCTTTCCAGCCCAACAACAGAAGCGGCCCAAAAGCCAGCCCGCCCGGGGTTTCCCTCTCCTCCTGTTTTTCTCACCGCACCCGCGCTACCCAATAAGTCACTGACCGGTGGACCCTCGCCAGCTCACCACCGTCTTCCCCAAATCACGCCCACGACCACGTCGCCGGCTGTTTCCTCCGCCATCACTGTCGCGTTTTAAACCCGAGTTATTGCCGGTGTTTCCTCTCGTGATTCTTGCCCCCGCTCTGGCTATAAGACCCCCTCCCCTTGCCGCTCATTTCCCCTCACACCACTTGCTCGCTCCGCCACCAGGCTGCCCATATTTCGCCGAACTCTGCCGCGGTACCGACGAACTCTGGCAGCAAATTCCGGTGAGCTCCCCGCGCCCCTTGACTTCTAACCTTGCCAGTACAATCACTGCAACCTTGCGCATCTCCTAACCCCTCTAGTGCATGCTAGGATCATCCAGAGCCTCGTCAACATCGACGACAGCACGAGTTCGACGAAACCATCAACTCCGGCAAGCTTTCCTGGTTAGTTCTGACCACGCCTTGCCCTCTCCTTGACAATCGCATGACCAGCACCACTTTGCGCATCTGACGCACTGTTTATTTTGCCCTGGCATGATCTGTACCTTCGCCAACATCAACGAGCAGCCGTACCCAACGCCTTCGCGAACTCCGGCGAGGAATCCCTGACGACTCCGAGCGCCCCTTCGCCAACCAAGGACACGTCGAGCTTCTCCTTGTCACTGCGGTTCTGGTGAGCATCCTCCCACCTCCCCGCGCGACCTAGAACGCCGGCAGCAACTCTGACAGAGACGCCGCCGCCAGTCGCCGCCGCTAGCGCCGCCAGAGTTTGGTAGCTTGATTGCGAACCGTTGGATCTAGATCCGACGGTCTAGATAGATCACTTAAGTGAAGGGGTACGAACAGATCTGGGCCGTGCAGATTAAGTTAGATCTAACGGCTCACGTGTGTGATCCGGTGCGAAACGGTATCAACCAATAGGAACACGCCGCATTGCTAGGATTTGAATTTAAAAAACTGGATTAAATCTATTAGATATTAAAACTTGTTTAATTCATAACTTTTGATTCCCACGTCCAAAATTGATGAATTTTATATCAGTGGAATCAGGAGAGAAAGTTCTTTCCATATATGCAATGTGTTTAATGTTTTGTTTCTGTTAAAATGGTTATTTTTACAGAAACATGTGTAGGCCTATTTTGTATTAGTGTTCAAATAAAGATTGTTTGGCAAGTTTTGAACTTGTTTATGAACCAGTACTGTGCACTTGTCTTGTTGAGTTTAGAAAATCATCACATATCATATTGCATGCATTCATATATTTTTGCTTGTATTTATTTTGTATGTGATTTGGTGCTATCATTTTATGTGTAGATTTTGGTGCAAATAGTGATTGTGATTGTGAGGATTGTAACTACTCTCCAAACTACCAAGGCAAGTGGTGCTTCATGATTTTATTCCTATGTTTTTCAAATATGCATTAGAAATATTTTGCTAGACTTGCATGGATAAATTTTTGGTCTATATATGCTATGCTTGGGAAATCCTAGTAGTTGTAGAATTGCTAGAAATTTCGAAGTTAAGATGTTTATCTATGCCATGCTTAGCCTAGCTAGTAGCAACCAAGGGTGGTGAAATATTCATGCTATGATAAAATATTTCTAAGTCTTTGGACTTGTGTTTTTCTTAATAAAAACAACTAAGTGAATGAAACACCTGGGTGGAATGGAAGGAATGGTTTATGTTGAGTGGTTACACAAGGCCCATTTCTATGGTTTACCTTGTGTATCTCACTGGTGGAAAGCCACCCAGGAATAAAGGGATTTGAGAGGCCAAATGTTAAGAAGCTTCTAGTGCAGCCACTTGGGAATATGGGCTCTGCCTGGATCATATAGGTTGCAATAACTTAGACATTTGGACAGTTGGTGGTAGTGGGATTGATAGGTTGGAGCGCGTCCATTTGGTCTAAGGGAAGGCTTCTGAAAGGTCCTGTCTTGGTGAAAATCAAGTCTTGTGGGGAAAGTGCACAACCTCTGCAGATGGAAGAATCTAAGTACTTAGCCATGTCCCTGGAAAAGGACAACTTGAGCATCAAGACATGGAAGCTATCAAGAATCTCCTCATCCCAATTTCTAAGTAAAACTTGTGGTTGAACAAGGGTGAAGGACCCCAATGTCTATTGGTGGTTCCTTGGGAAAAGTTTTGACAAAGAAAAACTTAGTGTTTTCAACTGATAGGCAAAACCTATTTTGAGCAAAGCAAGCCTAAGCTACACTTAGCCAAAATTTCATATAGTATCTAGTCCACCAATATTATACTAAGGTATCACTTTCCAATACTATTCCAATGTATTGACCCACTGTGGCTGTAACTTGTGATGTTGCAGGATATTCTGATGATGATTAGGAGTCATGAGTCTACACTCAACATGCTTTCCTATGGCACATGAAGATGAAGACTTATTTATCTTATTATATATTTGAACTCTTGTATTAGGCCTGTGGCCATGGAGTTGTAAAAGACTATGTTGTCTCTAGAATGATATGTAATAATGACCTTTGTTTCTGTGTACTTCATCTTAAATTGTGGATGCTAGCATTGATCCAGGGACTAGCATTGCAATCACAGGGATCCTTTCCTTTACAAAGGAGGGATCTTACATATGGTATCAGAGCACTGTGTTGCCTGTAGGATTATGACCCTAGGATTGGAAACCGCTAAGGAAAATTTTTCAACAACTTCCACACTTGTATTTTCTTCTCGTAAACTTTTCTAATCTTCTTTCTCATCTCTATTTGTAGATGAACTCCATCAACGAAGCCGTGAAGAAGGGACCACTCATGACTATGACTTTGGAATGTGAGACAGAGTTCCCCAAGGCTCTCAAGGACCTCATGGTTGCCATGGGAATACATGGCGCAGCTGTGTACAAAGGTTTTCCTGCGATGGATGAAGGAGTTGAGTACTGGTGGGTGCAGCTTCACTTGTATAAAAACAAGGAAGACAACCACAAGGACTCAGTATTCTGCATGGTCACCAACACAATGATGCACACCACATTCTTTGATTTAGCAAGGGATGCAACTTGGAGGGCCATCAAAGAACTTGGTGATAGAATCAAGTGAAGAATGCTTAACACCCAGAAGGACCTTAGGGAAGAAAAGAAGCATACCCAAGAGCTAGAGGCTACCAATCAAAGTTTAAGGAAAGACATCATAGACTTAGCAATGGAGTCATGTGATCAAGATAAACAGATTTCCTCTAGGGATGCCTTATTAGCCAACTTGGCAAGTGAGATGGGATTGTAAGCGTACTTCGTTAGTTGGACCACCACACTTATCATTTTATTTTCCAAAATGTTGTTTAAAATAAGTTGAACCTTGGTTGTTTGTAATGGATACATGTATGCCATGACTTGTGTGTTTTGATTTCCAAAGTTATACATGTGATGCCTTGTCTTGAGAATTGTCTTAAATTGTGTTGATTTTAACTTTTCCTATCTTATTAAATAGATGCCTAATGTTACCATCAGCACTGTTGAAGAGTTCCAGGGAACTTGTTTTGGCCCTCGTATTATTGAGCTCACTAGTTTGCTCAATCTCCCTCTTCCTACCATCATGGTGCTTCCGCTCACCAAGTTTGAGAGGAAAGACCTTTGGGGCTTCAAGGTTAATCAGCCTGGACGCCAGACTGAGCCTACCACAGAGGCTATCATCTTCAAGCTCATGCACGATGACAAGGAGAGAGGCCTAGAGGTAGTCATGCAGGACATGATTGGACGTCTGTTAGGGAGACACTCTCGATAGGTTAGAGGTTCTCACTTCCACACCTTCGGTTGACGTGATGAGGATGGTGAGGCCATTGACTTCGAGGATACTTCAAGGGAGACAGCAGAGCCGATTCGTCTATACCTCCAGGACTTAGAGGTTCTTCTTAGGCACGTGGACACTGATAGGACCAACGTCATGCTCAACAATGACGAACTCCAGGTGCAGCTTCGTGAGAAGGACAAACTCTTCGCGGAGCAAGATGAGATAGTCAAGGAGATGGAGGCCAAGTTCGAGAGTCAGGACAGAAAGTTCAAGAGTCAAGAGAAGCGAGTCCAAGATAGGAACAAGAGGATTCGAGACATGACTGCAGAACTGGAGGCCAAGGACTTCGAGCTCGAGCATCAGCAGACTGTGATTGAGAGGCTTCGTTCTCAGAAGAGGGCTCTCAAAGCCAAAGTAGAGACCTTGACCACGAATGTCGAGGAATACAAGACCGCTATGGAGAATGCAGGTCTTACATTTGTTGAGGAGGAGGTTGATGCCGAGGAGTAATGATGACTACTCGTTTATCATTTATTTATCATGCTTTTTATTGAGTCGCAATGACCATCCAACATGTGGATGGCTTGCTATTGGTGTGTTTACTTTGCAAACTTGTCGTTTATGTTGTTGAACTATTATTATCATGATGCATGTTTGGTGATTGTTTATGTGATGTATTATGCATGTTAGCATCTATGGGTATCTCATTCTTATCTCTATTGAACAAACCACAGATGCCTCCCCATCGTGCCAATCCCAACCCCAACAACAACAACATCACCCCTGGGATGCAGCAAATGATGACAGCTCAGACTCAGCTGATGCAGATGATGACTATGTTCATCCAGAATCAGAACAACAACAACAACAATAACAACAATAACAACAACAACAACAATCAGAACAACCCACCGAGTTTTGACATGCTTACTAGGTTCTTGAGATTGAGGCCAACAAAGTTCTTAGGAACAACTGATCCTATGGTGGCCAATGATTGGCTACGCTCAGTGAACAAGGACTTGGTAACAGTTGGCTGTACTGATGAAGAGAAAGTTAGATTTGCAGCACACTTGTTGGAAGGACCAGCAGCCACTTGGTGGGATAACTTCCAGATCACCACTCCCATTGAGGATGTGACATGGGCTATCTTCGAAGATGGTTTCCGTACTGCTCACATCTCATCCGAAGTGATGAGTTTGAAGAAGAAGGAGTTCCATAACTTGAAGCAGCGCCACCGCAGCGTGGCTGAATATATTGAGGAGTTCAACAATCTGGCGCGATATGCACCGGATGAAGTTGACACTGCTGCTAAGAGGAAGGAAAAATTCCTTGAAGGGTTGAATGATGAACTGAACCTCCAGTTAGCTGTGGCATATGTTCCCACATACCAGTCTCTTTGTGACAAGGCTGCTATTTTGGAGAACAAGATGAAGCAAGTTGAAAGTAGGAAGAGAAAGCACTCTGACAAGCACAGCTCGGGATCATCTCACAAGCGTTCCCATTATGATGATAGTGGGAGTTCAGGATCCCACAAGCATGGGAAATTCAACAAGCACCACAACCACAACCGTCATCATGACAACAAGAGCCACCGTGGTCATGACAATGACAAGTACAAGAGTCACAAGGGTGGATATAAGAGCCACCACAGTGGAAGTGGCAGTGGAAGCCAGCCTGTCAAGAAAGATCTTAGTCAGGTTGAGTGTTTCAAATGCAAGAAGATGGGGCATTATGCAAATGAATGCCCAGAAAAGAAAGTTGAAGGACCAAAAAGCCCAACCCTTTTCAAAAGGGACAAGTGAACCACATCAATGTGGAGGAAATTTATGAGGAGCCTGATGCTGTTGCTGGTAAGTTCAAACTCCATTCTGTTCCAGCATTTGTTCTCTTTGATACTGGTGCATCTCATTCATTCATATCAAGAGCATTTGTTGAAAGAAATGAACTGCCGGTAGAAACTATTGGATGTCCTATAAAAGTAAGTTCGCCTGGCGGAGAAATGATAGTGAATTCGGGATGTCATGATCTAGTCATAGAGTTTGGGAAGTATAAGTTTCCCGTTAACTTGATAATCCTAAACTCCCAAGGATTGGATGTTATTTTGGGAATGGACTGGATGACTAAGCACAAGGGAGTGATAGATTGTGCCAACCATACTGTCTCACTCACAACTCCAGAAAATAAAAGGATCAGATTCAAGACCAACTTTGAGGCAAAAAGGAGTAAGCTAAATTCTGTTAAGGGGGTTAGCATAGACAGTGTGCCAATTGTGAGTGAATATCCGGATGTGTTTCCGGAAGAATTGCCGGGAATGCCACCAGATAGAGATGTGGAGTTTCTTATTGATTTGCTACCAGGATCTGGACCAATAGCAAAAAGAACGTACAAGATGTAAGTTGACGAATTGAAAGAACTCAAGAAGCAACTTGGAGAACAGTTGCAGAAAGGTTTTATCCAACCAAGTTCCTCATCTTGGGGAGCACCAGTTTTGTTCGTGGAAAAGAAAGATAGAAGTCAAAGGTTATGCATAGATTACCGTTCACTCAATGAGGTGACTATCAAGAACAAATACCCTTTGCCTAGAATCAATGACTTGTTTGATCAGTTAGAAGGAGATTTTGTGTTCTCAAAGATTGATCTCCGGTCAGGTTATTTTCAGCTTAAGATAAGGGAACAATACATACCCAAGACAGTTTTCACCACAAGGTATGGATTGTATGAGTATACCGTGATGCCATTTGGTTTGACCAATGCACCAGCATACTTCATGAATATGATGAACAAGGTGTTCATGGAATTCCTTGACAAGTTTGTTGTTGTTTTCATCGATGACATTTTAATCTACTCCAAGAGAAAAGATGAGCATGAGGGACATCTACGTTTGATACTTGAGAAGCTTAGAGAGCATAAACTGTATGCCAAATTCAGCAAGTGTGAATTTTGGTTGAATGAAGTTGGTTTTCTTGGACACGTTGTGTCAGGAGATGGTGTAGCAGTTGACCCTGCTAAAGTTTCAGCTATAACTGAATGGGAATCTCCCAAGTTAGTGAAAGAAGTTCATAGTTTCCTTGGCTTAGCAGGTTACTATAGAAGGTTCATTGAGAATTTCTCCAAGGTAGCAAAACCTATGACAGAATTGCTAAAGAAAGACAAGAAATTTGCTTGGTCTGAAGGTTGTTTACTCAGCTTTCAAGAATTGAAGAAGAGACTTGTGACATCACCAGTCTTGTGTTTGCCAGATTTGGAGAAGGATTTCCAAGTGTATTGTGATGCATCTCATCATGGATTGGGTGCATTACTTATGCAAGAAGGAAAAGTTGTGGCATATGCCTCGAGACAACTCAAAACTCATGAAGTGAACTACCCTACTCATGATTTAGAGTTAGCCTTTGTTGTCCATGCACTCAAAACATGGAGACATTATCTTTTGGGAAAGCGATGTGAAGTGTTCACAGATCACAAGAGTTTGAAGTATATCTTCACCCAGAAGGAAATTAACATGAGACAAAGAAGATGGCTAGAACTCATCAAGGACTATGACTTAAGTTTGCAATACCACCCCGGTAAAGCAAATGTTGTAGCGGATGCTCTAAGCCGTAAGGTTTTTGTGAATGGCCTTACTAAGGGAGAATTGCCAGATGATCTGTGTGCCCAATTTAGAGACCTCAGATTGGAGATTGTGCCTGAAGGACATCTCATGGCCTTGGTTGTTCAACCTACTTTGTTGGACAAGATTAAAGAAGCCCAGAAGACTGATAAGGAAATTGAAGAGATTAAGGAAAATATTGGCAAAGGAAAAGCCAAAGGATTCCATGAAGACGAACATGGTACTTTATGGCATGGAAAACGTATCTGTGTTCCACAAGATCAGGAGCTTCGGAAACTGATTTTACAAGAATCACACAACTCACCGTATTCCATTCATCCGGGTAACACCAAAATGTACATGGATATGAAGGAAAGATTTTGGTGGAATAATCTCAAGAAGGACATCGCCAAACATATTGCTTTGTGTGATGTATGTAGCAGAGTGAAGGCGGAACACCAGAAACTAGCAGGATTGCTACAACCACTACCTATTCCTGATTGGAAGTGGGACAAGATTGGCATGGATTTCATCACCGGATTGCTGAGGACCAGGTCAGGATATGATTCTATTTGGGTAGTAGTGGATCGCCTAACTAAAGTGGCCCATTTTATACCCGTGAAGACAACTTACACAAGTGCTAAGTTAGCCAAGATTTATATGAGTAGAATTGTATGCCTACATGGAGTACCCAAGAGTATTGTGTCTGATAGGGGAACCCAATTCACTTCTCATTTTTGGAGGCAGCTACACGAGTCATTGGGAACGAGGTTGGAATTCAGCACCGCTTTTCATCCTCAGACTGATGGACAGACTGAAAGGACTAATCAAATTCTTGAAGATATGTTGAGGGCATGTGCCCTAGACTATGGAGCCAGTTGGGATGAAAGTCTGTCTTACGCATAATTCTCTTATAATAACAGCTATCAAGCCAGTATTGAGATGGCACCATTTGAGTTTCTCTATGGGAGAAAGTGTACCACCCCATTACTATGGAATGGTGTGGGAGAAAGAAGTTTGTTCGGACCAGAACTAATCAAAGAGGCTAAAGAGAAAGTCAAGCTGGTTAAGGACAGATTGAAAATAGCACAGTCCCGACAGAAAATCTACGCAGATCCTAAGCGTAGAGAAGTCACCTATGAAGTTGGTGACAGAGCTTATCTTAGAGTGTCACCACTTTGTGGAGTGAAGAGGTTTGGTGTCAAAGGTAAATTGGCCCCAAGATATGTTGGACCATTCAAGATACTGAGTCGTAAAGGAGAAGTTGCTTATGAGATTGATTTGCCAGAGTCTTTGTCAGCAGTTCATAATGTGTTCCATGTGAGTCAGCTTAAGAAATGCCATCCAGAAATGGAAGAGACTTCTTTGAAGGATACTATACCTTTGGAAGAGGTCCACTTGGAAAGTGATCTCACTTATGAAGAGAAACCTATCAAGATTCTTGAGACTGCAGAAAGAGTTACTCGGACTAAAACTATCAAATTCTGCAAAGTTCAGTGGAACCACCATTCCGAAGAAGAAGCAACTCGGGAAAGAGAAGATGATCTTCGGAAAGACCACCCTCACCTATTTGCTAGCCAATCCGAATCTCGAGGGCGAGATTCACCTTAAGGGGGTTAGATTTGTAACATCCCTAAAATCATGTTTCAAAACTCATGCATATCATCCATGCATCCATGATCATGTAGAGTTCATTTCAAAAAATCAATTCAAAAACAGGAGCATATGAGCTCATTATTTTATGTGATCAGCATTAAATCAAATGCTACTCTCCATTGAGAGATTATTGTTCAAGAATCAAACCTTGTTACTCTCAGATTGTTTTGCTTGATTGCTAGAGCATCAACCAAAATTTGCAAAACAAATATGGATTTTTAAACCAAATTCAAAACTTGATCAAACCAAGTGCAATGGCACTGTTTATTTTATTTGATCAAAAGAACCAAGATTGTACAGAGAGACCACATGTTTTTATGCCTAGAATTAGGAATGTTGCACTCTACAAAAATCTTGAAAAGGTTTGAATTCAAATAGCTTTTGAAATCATTTGAAAATGATTTCTGAAAATGCAAACAGAAGAAGAAAAGGAGAAAAGAAATAGAAAAGGGCCGGTGCCACCTTTCCAGCCCAACAACAGAAGCGGCCCAAAAGCTAGCCTACCCGGGGTTTCCCTCTCCTCCTGTTTTTCTCACCGCACCCGCGCTAACCAATAAGTCACTGACCGGTGGACCCTCGCCAGCTCACCACCGTCTTCACCAAATCACGCCCACGACCACGTCGCCGGCTGTTTCCTCCGCCATCACTGTCGCGTTTTAAAAAACGAGTTATTTTCGGCGTTTCCTCGCGTGATTCTTGCCCCCGCTCTGGCTATAAGACCCCCTCCCCTCGCCGCTCATTTCCCCTCACACCACTTGCTCGCTCCGCCACCAGGCTGCCCATATTTCGCCGAACTCTGCCGCGGTACCGACGAACTCCGGCAGCAAATTCCGGTGAGCTCCCCGCGCCCCTTGACTTCTAACCTTGCCAGTACAATCACTGCAACCTTGCGCATCTCCTAACCCCTCTGGTGCATGCTAGGATCATCCAGAGCCTCATCAACATCGACGACAGCACGAGTCCGACAAAACCATCAACTCCGGCAAGCTTTCCTGGTTAGTTCTGACCACGCCTTGCCCTCTCCTTGACACTCGCATGACCAGCACCACTTTGCGCATCTGACGCACTGTTTATTTTGCCCTGGCATGATCTGTACCTTCGCCAACATCAACGAGCAGCCGTACCCGATGCCTTCGCGAACTCCGGTGAGGAATCCCTGACGACTCCGAGCGCCCCTTCGCCAACAAAGGACACGTCAAGCTTCTCCTTGTCACTGCGGTTCTGGTGAGCATCCTCCCACCTCCCCGCGCGACCTAGAACACCGACAGCAACCCTGACAGAGACGCCGCCGCTAGCGCCGCCAGAGTTTGGTAGCTTGATTGTGAACCGTTGGATCTAGATCCGACGGGCTAGATAGATCACTTAAGCGAACGGGTACGAACAGATCTGGGCCGTGCAGATTAAGTTAGATCTAACGGCTCACGTGTGTGATCCGGTGCGAAACGGTATCAACCAATAGGAACACGCCGCGTGGCTAGGATTTGAATTTAAAAAACTGGATTAGATCTATTAGATATTAAAACTTGTTTAATTCATAACTTTTGATTCCCACGTCCAAAATTGATGAATTTTATATCAATGGAATCAGTAGAGAAAGCCCTTTCCATATATGCAATGTGTTTAATGTTTTGTTTCAGTTAAAATGGTTATTTTTACAGAAACATGTGTAGGCCTATTTTGTGTATATTAATTATTTGAGAAATGTATTAGTGTTCAAATAAAGATTGTTTGGAAAGTTTTGAACTTGTTTATGTACCAGTACTGTGCACTTGTCTTGTTGAGTTTAGAAAATCATCACATATCATATTGCATGCATTCATATATTTTTGCTTGTATTTATTTTGTATGTGATTTGGTGCTATCATTTTATGTGTAGATTTTGGTGCAAATAGTGATTGTGATTGTGAGGATTGTAACTACTCTCCAAACTACCAAGGCAAGTGGTGCTTCATGATTTTATTCCTATGTTTTTCAAATATGCATTAGAAATATTTTGCTAGACTTGCATGGATAAATTTTTGGTCTATATATGCTATGCTTGGGAAATCCTAGTAGTTGTAGAATTGCTAGAAATTTATAAGTTAAGATGTTTATCTATGCCATGCTTAGCCTAGCTAGTAGAAACCAAGGGTGGTGAAATATTCATGCTATGATAAAATATTTCTAAGTCTTTGGACTTGTGTTTTGCTTAATAAAAACAACTAAGTGAATGAAACACCTGGGTGTAATGGAAGGAATGGTTTATGTTGAGTGGTTACACAAGGCCCATTTCTATGGTTTACCTTATGTATCTCACTTGTGGAAAGCCACCCAGGAATAAAGGGATTTGAGAGGCCAAATGTTAAGAAGCTTCTAGTGCAGCCACTTGGGAACATGGGCTTTGCCTGGATCATATAGGTTGCAATAACTTAGCCATTTGGACAGTTGGTGGTAGTGGGATTGATAGGTTGGAGCGCGTCCATTTGGTCTAAGGGAAGGCTTCTGAAAGGTCCTGTCTTGGTGAAAATCAAGTCGTGTGGGGAAAGTGCACAACCTCTGCAAATGGAAGAATCTAAGTACTTAGCCATGTCCCTGGAAAAGGACAACTTGAGCATCAAGACATGGAAGCTATCAAGAATCTCCTCATCCCAATTTCTAAGTAAAACTTGTGGTTGAACAAGGGTGAAGGACCCCAATGTCTATTGGTGGTTCCTTGGGAAAAGTTTTGACAAAGAAAAACTTAGTGTTTTCAACTGATAGGCAAAACCTATTTTGAGCAAAGCAAGCCTAAGCTACACTTAGCCAAAATTGCATATAGTATCTAGTCCACCAATATTATACTAAGGTATCACTTTCCAATACTATTCCAATGTATTGACCCACTGTGGCTGTAACTTGTGATGTTGCAGAATATTCTGATGATGATTAGGAGTCATGAGTCTACACTCAACATGCTTGCCTTTGGCACATGAAGATGAAGACTTATTTATCTTATTATATATTTGAACTCTTGTATTAGGCCTGTGGCCATGGAGTTGTAAAAGACTATGTTGTCTCTAGAATGATATGTAATAATGACCTTTGTTTCTGTGTATTTCATCTTAAACTGTGGATGCTAGCATTGATCCAGGGACTAGCATTGCAATCATAGGGATCCTTTCCTTTACAAAGGAGGGATCTTACAATATCGCATCATCTTCTGAAGATCCACGGCCCAGCCAACCCATTTCTTCTCAAACCGAGTAATATCCTTTGTCATCGTCTGATTTTTCAGCTCGGCCGCATCAAGGAGTTCTTTGTCCTTCTGAACCTGGAGACTTAACCGATTCTTTTCCTCGGAAAACTCTTGGTCAATTTTATCTAGATCAGACTTCTCAGATGATTTCAAGGACTCAACCTCGGCGCGGAGTTGAGCTATCTCGTCATCCTTCTCCTTTAGCTGCGCCGAATGAGTCCCTGCTTGCTCTAAAAAATGCAGCATCATATCAGGCATGGGTATGCACTCTTGATGCGACGCTGCAAATCTTTGTAATTTGGCTAAGCTAAGGATGGAGAACTATCAGATACTCGGAGATTATCTAGAAGAGAAATTGACGAGTAAAGAGAGGATGGACGAGTAACGGCAATCTTCTTTGTCAGTAGAGTATTTTGAGTATCAATGTTAGCCGAGTAAGGATAAATCGCAAATTAATTAGGAATCAAATACTTAAACAGAGGACTTGAGTGCAAATGCTGAATAATTTACCTATATTCTTCAGAATGGGAACCATCTTGTCGTACTTGACCTGAAGCTTCCTATGCGAAAAGAGCAGATTCTGGAATTCGGCTGTATGTCGATTGTGAGCAACCTAAAAAAACATCGAGTTATATAGGAAAAAATATGCAAAAGATCCGGATCAAGCAAAAATTGACTCGGATATAGGTGACTGGATATTCAAAGCTAAAACTTAAAAAGATCCGAATCAAGCAAAACTTGCCTCGGATCTTGGCTGGATATTCAAAGCTAAAACTTAAAAAGATCCGAATCAAGAAAAACTTGACTCGGATCTAGGTGGCTGGATATTCAAAGCTAAAACTTAAAAAGATTCGAATAAAGCAAAACTTTCCTCGGATCTAGGTGGCTGGATATTCAAAGCTAAAACTTAAAAAGATCTGAATCAAGCAAAACTTGACTCGGATCTAGGTGGCTGGATATTCAAAGCTAAAACTTAAAAAGATCCGAATCAAGCAAAACTTGCCTCGAATTTAGGTGGCTAAATATTCAAAGCTAAAAATAAAAAAGATCCGAATCAAGTAAAACTTGACTCGGATCTAGGTGGCTAGATATTGAAAGCAAGAAATCAAAAAGATCTGAATCTAGCAAAACGCGATTCGAAGTTAGGTGGATGGATGTGTTTTAAGCTGAAACATGCATATCAAAAATTATCTATTATGCACGCAGGTAACTATATTCTAAACAATGGAAGCTTCCAAACGAATAATAAGTTATTCGGTCGCAAGCTCGGGGGACTAGCGGGCATATAGTATATTATACGCAAAAGATAAATCATAGATCGAAGCACATACCTCATTCATATTGTCACTCTCAAGTACAATGTTGGCAGCCAAATGCAAACGACTGCTAATGTCGGAGAGCTACAAGGGTTGATTACTTGGGTTGCCCTCGATTTGATTGGTAGCATTCCAATTATTGGCATATTCTACCAATGACCTGAGGCTTCCTCCGTTCTTTATGCACATCAAAACCTTGCCCTTGGCCTCTTGCGCCTGTTGTGTAGCTATCTCGGCCGCCGAGATCTTATGAAGCATGAATTATGTGTCGGCGGCGGAGGCAGACCCAGGCTTAGCGACAGAAGTCCTTTGTGAAGCATGTTGGCAACGCTCGGCTGAGAGGAACCAGGTTTAGCTTTCTGAGCTAGTTTGGAATTGGTAGCGCCATCTTTCTTGGTCTTGGCAGGAACCTCGGTAACATGCAAGGACTTAGGACGATGAACCGTACTTGGAGCAATAACCTCTGCGGCAGAAGGGGCGGTTGCCTCAACAGGAGGCGAGGTAGAGGAAACTTCGGCAATAACCAAAGTAGAAGGAACTTCGGCAGAGAGGGGTTCGACGGGGGAAACTTTGGGGACCTTGGAAGAAATTACTAGATCAATTGAGTGATCCGGCATAATGACATCAGCACCACCAGCAGGGGGAACTTCGGTCTCGTCACGCTGAGACGGGCTGTCAGTCGACATGATAGGAGAATTATCATGAGGAGGTATCGAAACTCGAACATCCCCTTGAGGTGATGGCGAGGGCGGTCGAGTAATATGCGAAGTCATGCTCGGACCACTAGGCTTAGCAGAAAGAGGAGCACTGCCCAAGTAAAGGGAAAGACCAATTTAGAAATAGAAAGAGAGAAACAAGAAATACAAGTTAAAATAAGCAAGGGATCTTACCCAAAGACTCTGGGCATAGTTTTGCGCTTCGGAACATGTTGGGAGGATCTCTTAGTTCGTTTCTTGGGACGCACGTCCGAAGGATCATTCGAAGCAGCACGCTTCTTCGACGGAGCGGGAGCTTCAGAAGCAAGGGGTTCGACCTCATGCACCTGGCCAGCCGGATTAGCTGGGAAAGAAGGAGCCGTAAACACGTAAGAGATAGGCACCAAGGCAACTACCTCGATAATTTGGATGTCGTCTGAGTCACCTTCATCGGCGGGGGTAGAGGCTTTACCCCGAGTATGGGCAGGAGCAGCCTCGGGTTTGGGGATAAACTCCTCCGGGTCTGTCTCCCCATTGTCCGGGGTGCTGCGGTCGTCACTCCAAGGAAGAGAGAGCACCTCGGCGTCTTCGGAAGCTTGTTTGTCAAATTTCTACAGAAAGAGTAGACGAAAATTAGCAAAATAATCAACGAAAAATAACTCGGATAGGGCAATTCGCATTCGAGTTACCTGAGGAGGGGGATTATCACGTGAAAAGGGCTTCATTCCCCACGTCCAATCCTCGGGCATCTCAGTTTTGAAGATAGCTCAGACACGTTTCTGAATCTGAATGTCGTCAAGCTCAACCGTGGAGACTCGGTTGGGATCCAAAGGACCGCTCATATAGGAAAGCTTATGAGCGTGAAGTTGGAAAGGGCAGATCCAGCTACTGATGAATGCGGCCATCAAATCTTCGCCATGAAGCCCCGCCCGAATCAACTCCTTCAGTCGAAGATTGAATGCTTCGGCAAGAGCATCAGTATTTTTCGGATTATAAATCCAATTCTCCTTAGAAGGAGTACCAATAGAGAAGGCAGGGAGCCGAATCTTATCCTCCTTGCCAATGTTCTTGACATAGAAAAACGACCTATGCCACTTCTTGCAGGACTCTAGGCCTATAACTCGGGGGAACAAAGAATTCTTCCGAGGTGTGATAGAAGCGGCCCCACATCGAGTAAGAGATTTCTCGAAGGGATGGAGTGATTTATCCGTGTAACACCCCAGCATTATAGCTTAGAAATAAGCTGAACCTAGTTGTGTGCATTGCATTAATGCATAGAAAATACGGATAATTTTCGCGCTTTTGAAAAAAAAACTTGTCAAAGTAACTAAAGCTTCTCTTAACTTGATGGGATTGACATAGATCATCAAGTTGATTGCGATAAGTTTCAATATGACCTTTGCTAAAACCTTAATTTGGGTAAACATGATTTGATCTAAGGGTAGATCAAATACAATGAAACTAAACCATTACACATTGATTAATGATTGTAATTATATCTCTAGGTGATCATATCCTAGTATTCATGACAATAACTCATGAATAACAAGGCACAAGAATGTAATAACTAACTGTTTACCTACTTAATCCTTATTTATTTCTACCATGAGAAACACGGTAACACTTCACCCAAACTCTTTAGTTAAGAAGGAAACTAAGCCAAGACCATTCACCACATATCTTTCGTTCCATATCAACCTTTATCATCTCCATTAAACACTATTCTCATATCTGTGATCATCAAAGTTGAGTAATCGACTATTGATTCACCAATTCTTAACACATTAATTATTAATCTATTAACTCTTGTCTATATCAAAGCATTCACTTAAGGCCTATAAAGAAAATAGTAAGAAGAGGTAAGTAGTAATGCTAGTTTTGGATATCATCTATAGGATGGGAGTGATTAAGGGAATCTAATCAATATAGTAAATGAAGGAGTTAACTCACTACTGAATAAATAGAAGAGTTATATGGAGGATCTAATTATATGGTAACAAATAGGATTATAAGGATGAATATTGAAGGTAGAGACCAAAGAGTAATCCTATGAGATTAAGTAGGCATAGTAAATGAATAACATCTCTTAATCCAATAGTGATACTAAGAAGATAATTTCAATACAACTCTAATGTTGTATTGATGAAGCCTTGATTAGCTAATTGGAAACCTAAACCATAAAGGATCAAAGGATTATAATGATCATGCTTAAGTCACCAAGATAGAATGCTTATATCCTATATAAGTGACATTGGTGGGTAAAACATGATTGAACTCTAATATAAGATATTGGAGTCAAGTAGAGATAAGATAGTATGATTAGGATGATGTTAGAGCAGCATTGAATTATTGAGTTAGTATTTTCCCCTTGAGAAAATAGTAAACACTGGAGGTGAAGTAGGATTTGGTATATATATATAATTATAAAAAAAATCTGTTAGAGTAATGTTGCTGATGGATGATTAAGGAAGAGTATGAATGGAATTAGAAGTAAATATTTGTTAAATTAGAGGTTATCAACACTAGAGTAGTAGATATAACCAAGTATAGATTTAGAAGAATTAAAGGTGGATAAGAATATTCTTGTGAAGTAAAGCTCATCATGTTAGCACATGATGATGGATATGAAGGAGTAGTATATGTAGGAAAGGAATTCTTTAAGTAGAAGTCAAGAATTTTGAATTAGGGAAGATAGGAATTCTTGGTAAACACTAAACCCTAAATCCATAATCAAGCTTAACATCCATCTCATCTGTTGGATAAATCATTTTATTTCTACAATGCTTTATAGGAATATTTCCTATAGCAAATCACTTAAGCATATCTCTGTCATTTCCAATCATCATAACCATATGTGTTTAGGAGATATTTTTATCAATTATTTTCCATTAGACATTCCAAATAATAACTTTCTATTTTAAAGGGTGATATCATTAAAGATCACAAACACAAATAGACAATATGTTTAGCTATTAATATTTACTCATATCAATAAAAGAATATAAGTATAGTAAGAACCCTAAACCCTAGGATAAGCATTTTCAATTCAAACCTTAACTCCTATATTAGTTATAATAAAATGTATACATGGCTATTTCCTAAAATTAGGGGAATAATATTAACCATATTAATTCCCTAGAACTCTATTTATCATACAAAAATAAAAGATCACCCCATAAAAACTTCTTTAATAATATAAGTCAACGAAAATCAAATTCCATAAGTTAAAAGTAATGCATTCCTTAATAAGTTTATGATTATAATATAAATTAAAAATTCATAACAAAATCTCTTACAAATACAAAAAGAAAGAAAGAAATATTATAATATAAATCCATGGTTTATTCTCGACAGAAAATAAAGAAATATAACATTATTGAATAAAAGCTCACAAAATGCTCGTAAATACTTTTTAATATAGTTACAATTATTTAGCAAATAAAGCCATAAATAAAATTCAAATTAAAGATGCAAATTCAAATCTGGAAACAAAACAGAATATAGAAAAGGAAAAGAACTAGGAAAAACAGAAGGACATCAAATCTTGCCCATGGCCCAACTTCCTTCTCCTTATCCACTGGTCACGAGCAGCCAGAATGCAGCCTACATCGGCCCACTAGCAAGCCTAGCTTGTCACCACAATGACTGACGAGTGGGCCAGCGAGAGGACTGCGGATCGAGTTAGGAAAGTTCTAGGGGGTTTTCCGCAAAATCTCCATCGTCGTCTTCCTCGCCTACTAGAAGCAGCTCGCTGGCCGGAGCTCCGTCGTTGATCGACCGCCGCGCTACTATGTGTGCCGCCGCTCCTGGAGGAGGGGATAAGAATGCCACGACGTCGTCTGCTCGTCCTCATCCACTCTCTCTTCGTCTAAAGCTCTCTCTCTCTCTCTCTCGATTTCTTCCTTAGAGACGAAACCCTAGCTTGCCTCGCCATCGTGCCGCACCTCCACACTCTCTTCCAAGTAGCTATGGAGATGCCCCGTGCTCCGTCTATCCTCTAGGTGGAATCTTGCATCAAGGGGAGCACTAGAGAGGGCGATTTTTGTCGTTCCTTTCTACGGAAGTTCGTCGGAATCCAAGTCGGAGAGCTCGTCTCCGACCACACCAGTATTCGCCGACACCACCACTGCAACAAGGGTGAGTCACTGATGCTCAAGCATCGTTCTTTTCTTCCTAACGCGCTTCCTAACCTGCTCGCGCCGTAGCACCGCCGCATGCCGCCGTTAGTTGTTGTCGTTCCAATAGCTCCGATGACTATTTTCGAGCAGCATCACCACTATATGGTTCAGCACGTCGCGCTGATACAAACTAGACTAGTTTCTCTTGCTGGGGCGCTATAGATCGTCGTGGAGACCATCAACTGGCGGTGGTGGCCGCACTGACATCATCCTGACGCCCTGCTCGCGTCATCCTTGACCAGTTCAACATGTTGACCAGTCTTTGCTGAGGTGGAGTGTGACATGGCCTAGGGCCCAATGGTCAGTGATTAGGACCAGGTGTGTGTGCGGTATAAAAAGTAGTTCCTGTTTCGAAATTAAATAAAACAATATACATTCAAACACAAATAAATTCTAGAAATTGAATGAAATGATTAAATCTTAGAAATTTAATAAATTTTGTTTTATAATTCAGAAAAACATGTTTAATATATGAAAATTTTCAGAAATATAAAATCTACAACTTAAAACTATTATCAAATATTATTATGATAATTATTTAAATAAATATTATTTAATAAAGGTTTTATAAGTAATAAAACTTAGATAATCCATATTTTAATATTGGTAAATATTAAAAATATAAATAAAATACCAAAAATCTTAGAAAAATAAAAATAATACCTTAAAACTATAATCATACATTATTATTTCATTTAAATTAAATATTTATTATTTATTAAGTATTTATAAAGTAGTGGATCTTATAAAAAATCATATCTTATTATTTATAAATCACAAAAATAATTTTAATATACCAAAATGATCACAAAAATAATACCTACATGTTAAAAATTTAATATTCCACTTTTGAAGTAAATAAACATTTAAAACTTAATAACTTGAATTTAAACTTATTTACTTAATGAATAATTCATATAAGAGTAAATAAAAATTGCTAATAATTCTATAAATTAGCCAATTGAGTTTAATAAATAGTATTAGTCTTAAATGTTTATAATATAAAATCAATTGGTCCAACATATTTTAAATACAATTTTATTGAATTATCCTTCAACCATATGTGTAGTTTATTTTCTAAAGAGATCTTTAATAATTATAAAATCTTCAAGAATGATATTTTAACCAAATAAAATCTTTTATCATTGTTTCACTCACAACTTTATAATGGAGTAAATCCAAAGATAATTCATAAGTAGTCACTAATACTGTTTACTTATCCACAAACCGTAATCACACCTTTATAAGGATATAAATGATCCTATTCCATTATAAAATTAAGAAACCAGTACTTAAATAGAAGAATAACCATTATTAAGTAACTTGAAGGAAACATTACAAAGTACACAAGGTACAATTAACATAAGCAATATACCTTAAAACCATCTATGTCTTTAAAGTTAACTTTAGTCTACAATATTTCCAAATACTATGCTAAATATTTTGTAGTTAACTTTGGTCTGTTAGAATTAAGTTATAAAGCATCTCAAATCCAAACTATCCAAGCAAACATAAACAACATCAGACACATTCTATCAACCATACTCTAAAAACTGCCAGGATTGTTTAAACCTTAATAAAGAAATCTTTTCTTCAAAAGTTATTCGTTTTGCTACTTCAGTCAACAGATGACAAATAATAGTAATCACATTACTTTATACTTTACTTGTATAAATTAGAATTATTAACACTTAAGTTACTTATAGATGTCAATACTGGTAAAGTAGAGGTTTTGAGGTGAGGCAATTCTTATATAAGTAGTCTTTGAGTAGCATTCCACTTTCGTATATCTTATTGTTATATACCATTATAATTACATGTTGTTTCACACACATTCACAAGCCTTAATAAGAAGCACGACTATTAAACTTATCTAAAAGGACAACACATTCTAAAGAAACCAATTCCAGTTTCCAAACTCTAGATCAACGATATCCCCGGGATTCGCATTTATAAAATGCATTACATTACTTATGCATAAAAGCATCCTGCTTCTTTAAACATTAGTCCTTACCAGACCAATGATGCTGATTTCAGATATTGGATCTTATATTGTCTTGTAGAACGTGAGTGCATAATCTTGCAATCACAAAAGGCAAGTTCACACTTGCTCATGTCCTTTGATTATTTTCTGTAAAGTATTTTGCAAATCCAGTGTTGTCATCACCTGCATTTGAAAAAGGTCAGAAAAAACTATTTTCATAATAATATGATAATAGGTTATTTACCATGAGGTAATAACCTACTATGAAAGTTCCGGTGGCAAAGGAACATATTATCTAGGACTTAACAACCAATGTCGCCACTGATTCTTGCGCCGTATATTACGCGTTAACCATGAGATTTGGAATGGGACAGAGAAGTCAGCTGTATTCTTTTCCTCTCGTATGGAGGCAAGACGACCTTAACGTGACGTTGTGATTCCTTGTGCGGATCCAGCATATGCGTGGGCACCCTTACGCCCCACACTTTTGGTGTCTAGATTATCTATGAATGGCATTTAGGGATATAGTCCATTTAAATGGTACTCGACCGGGCATCACCAGGTCATAGAGTCTTCGGGAACTCATCAGGGTTTTAGCCTGCCCAAAAGGGGGCTTAACGGAGGTGAGCCGGCCCCGAAGGATCGTGCAGACATATGAGGTCGCAGAGAGAGCAGTGATTGGCTTGGATCTTAGAATGGGCCCCATACCAAGGAAGTATGGACAAGGTCATGACTTGGTTCTGCAACAAGGTTAAGGTCTCTCATGGGTAAAGTAACGCACCTCTATAGAGTGTAAGAACTGTAACTTGTTACTCCCTGTTCCGGGAAGGAGCTGCGAACACGGCGGGAAACGAACTCCATGAAAGTTCTGGTAAACCCGTGAAGGCTGACGGACATAGCTTTTCAGAATAAAAGCAACCTTTGAAGAAATGTTTACAAAAATTTGCATTGCCTATGATCTATGATCTGTGGATGCAGATACAGTGCATCATACACTCCTCTCTAGTGAACTTGCTAAGTACGCTCGTACTCAACGTATCTTCTTAACCCTTGCTAGATTCTGAAGCCATTAAGACGACATCTACTTCCAGTTATGCTCCAGGAATATTCATCAAAAGCTAAAGCTCTTCAACGAAGAGAAGGAAGTCATCATATACATCAACTCAAATGAAGACGAAGTTACTGATTAGATAGGAATACAATATCTAGCCAAAAAACCTATTTCTGTAGTGTATTGCATTAGCAGCAATGCCAGACCATTAGTTAAAATACTAGTCTTAATAGTATAATGGTTTTAGAGTTGTTTATCTTTGATTCTTCTTTGTAAGAAGTTCTTTCTCTCTCTTCAACCATAGAGTGTTCTCTGGATCTTATGTAAATAGTTGAGTTGTAACCTTTAGCCATGTCTTGGACCCGCTGTGTTTCTGTTGTACCAATCTGAGGGATGTAATACTAGTGAACAGGTGTTTCATTGGTGTTATATCAACGACTATAGTGTACTACATCATGCAGTGGTATGCTGGGCCACCGCAGTTGGTATCAAAGCATATGCTGTGACCTTAGGTCAGAAACCTAGTAAATGGGTAGAACCTGTAGGACACATACCTACAATAATAAAGAGTTCTCTAGTGATATGAGGGATATTCACTTGAGAATAATCCTGTCATGTTGCTAGTGCGATAATTCTTTAGTATGATTGCAATCCTGAACACTACCAAGAGTTTTAACTCTATGTGACTGATGATAAATTTTTATCTATAGTTCTACATGCCACCTCGATATCCACCCCGTAATGTTCAAGTGATGAACATGACGTTAAATGACTACGGAGGGGATTGAACAGATAACCTCTGACAACTTCTATGGAGTTTGGAATGTGAATCAAGACTTTTGGTCAAGATTTACAGTTACTATGATGGGCAGGTATTAGCTAAATACCGTGTCATGATCATGTTACCAAAGAAGTTAGGAAT
The DNA here is from genome assembly GCA_916181665.1 of Avena sativa. Classification (NCBI taxonomy): domain Eukaryota; kingdom Viridiplantae; phylum Streptophyta; class Magnoliopsida; order Poales; family Poaceae; genus Avena; species Avena sativa. The sequence goes on along the minus strand of OV702285.1, from coordinate 408,258,504 downwards.
TAAGGGAGAAATGCCATCAGGAGAGGCAAGGTGCATGGCATCAGCATATCAGATTGCCGTAGTAGCAGCCATAACCATGATCCGAGAACAGAAATCCCAAGCTCTAGAAGGTAGTACCCACACCATTATACCCCATGAAACCTCAAACCCGGAGCATGAGTTAGATCACTGTACTCTAGTCCAAACTGAACCTACTCTAGCCGTAGAGTATAAGGATCGTTATCGGTCTTTGCTAAACACTTATCATAACACTCACCAAGTCTTAGTTTAGGAACTAGATATGGTCATTGAGGATTTTACTAATCCTGATAAGGCAATGGCACATAGGAAGAAGTTAGATAAAGAAGCTAGGTTTGACACCCCCGGGATCAGGGCTAAACAAATCCCAGACCTCCGTCTGAGATAAGCTTAACCTTGAGCTCGAGAATATCCAGTGAAGAATCGGTAACACAATAGTGACCCTACGACACAAAATTTATTACAGCGAGCTCATAACTGAGAAGAGAACCAAATTATTACAAGCAGAGGTCACTTACCATAAACATCAAACAACGGAAGGCAAATTATGCTATTAAGTATAGCAAACTTAACAAATGGCCTAAGAGGCCTGGAGCATAACGATGATGTCCCAGCCCATAGATTCCAGGCTGCCGGCCGGGAACCCAAGCTACTCGTCGATGTCGATGTAGTACCAAACTGATCTTCAAGGAACACTTACTCTGCCAAAAGTATCAACAAAGAAAGGGTGAGTACAGGGTGTACTCCGCAAGACTTCTGGCTGGTGGAGTTGTTTTGCATAAAGCCATCTTTGTTTGTAAAACAGGAGGAAGAAGAAGAAGCTCGTCTAATCAGGATATTTTAAAAGGGGATAAGAGAGCGACATCTCCAAAGTATTGATCATCATCTTGATATCCACCGAATCATCATCATCTGAACTAGGATCACCCCCTCATACCCATGAGGAAGCATCCTTAACAAACATTAGTTGCCAAGTTTTATGATTAGGTTCAAGTTCTCTATGATCTTCCGTTCATTCCCAAGTCGTCCATAACCGTGGACACGGCTTTCCGAAAGATTATTACCCTGCAGGGGTGTACAACTTTACCCACATGTACCAACCGACTCTTATTGCCACTTGACACACTTCCTTGGTGTGCTGACAGAGGGTGTGGTTGGACACGACCTTTACCTTGCTTTCGCCGAGACCATGAGTCACACAATAAGTATGGTTCTGCCGTAACGGGTCAAATCCGAAGCTGGTACTTAAAGATGTGAGGCGAGGATGCTTACCAGGGGCGCCATCTACCCCAAGCAACCCAGTCCACGCTTACCTACCTGTTATGAATGCACCTGCACCCGACAAATATTTCAAAAGGTTTTCTATGCATATGTCGAATGGAACGCTTGAACTATGTGACTCATGGAATCTACTAGGCAAGTTAGTCAATCATGGGGTCCCCATTTACCCCGTGTGGTTGTACGCTCGTCTTGGTTCAAGAGGCAAAAACCCAGGGTCCTAAGGGTGGCGAGCATGCGACTAGAAAAACCACATCCCACCGTGGCCTCCCATACAAGCCTTAGCATGTTTAATCTCATATCACTGATCTCATCTCATGGCGTTCTCCTATCATACTAGATTCTCTGCATCTGATACATCATCTGGATGGACCAGACTCAACAGCTATGCATGGCTAAGCAGGACATAGATAAAAGCTCTAGCATTGCACACAAGCCAAACCTAGTTATGCGAGGAGCAGTGGATCAGGTAATATAAGCTCAAAGGGAGTATGAAATAGATAGGATACTCTATCTATCAATAAAAGACCACAGTAGAATCGTATGCATCATGGAAAGAATTGAAATGCTTTCGAAATCATAGGATTATATCATGGTGGGGCTATGCTTGCCTTTGCCAGTTGATAACAATGGACAGATCTTCGGTAGCCTTGTACTTGACTTTATTATAGGTGGTCAAGTATTGTTCGTCGATCTTCGATCTTCGACGGTGTTGATCTCGGTCTTCGATCTCGATCTTGACATCGTATTCTACTGGGAAGAACCAAACACCGAAAAGAGAGGGAAAACAATCAACACATGGCATCGATGCAATGCTCAAGCAAGTATGATGATATGACAAGTTAATTTGTATTGAAATGTAACCCTAACACATACTCGACAACATAATCGGGGTTCCGAGGGGCGCAAACCCTAACTCGGGGAAACTCCGAATGTATATGAGAGGGGTTGATTTTGTTCTCTAATTAAATTGTCATTTTAGTTGCTTAACAATGCATGATTATGGGTTAAATAGATCGGTTTCGTTTTTCTGAACATTTTGATATATTATTTGTATTTTTCTGAATTAAAAATTAAAAGTTTTTGAATTTACAATATTATATCAATTTCTGGATTTATTTAAACCATTTCTGAATTTAAAAAAAACTGAAAATCTCTTTTACACCGAGGCCACTACTAGCCACAGTGGCTAACAGAGGGGCCCGTGGCCACCTCATTGTCCACGTGGGCAAGGAAGGGCCCAACCTAGGTTTGACCAGAGCTGACCGCGCGCTGCTGACGTCATGATGATGCCAGCACGACGTCAGCCTGGCTGGCTCCCAGGTGGAGGACGGGGACGGCGTCAGGGGGCTCGCGGGACGGCGTGGGTGGGTGCTTCCGCCGCGGGCGAGTGCGGGGAGTCGTTTAGGAGCGGCGCCGCCATTTTTGGGTTACCGTAGTGGCGCCGGCGACGACCTACTGCGGCGGCAGACGACGAATGGCGCGGGCCCGATACAGGAAGCAAGAGGGGGCACTGGGGGTACCAAGAGGAGCAGAAGCTCACCGCGAGTGCAGAGGAGGGGTCGGCAAGGCCGGGCAAGGTCGGACGTGGCCGGAATCGGCGACGGGGACGATGGCCGTAGTTCGGGGAGGAGCTTCCGATTGGGACGGCTCGGGGCATGCCGGGTCACGCGAGTAGGGGCTAAAGGACTAGGTGGACGAGGCGGTCCTTCCAGCGTGCTCAGCGGAGCTCGGAGACGGTCGGAGCGACGGCGATTCGTCAGCTAGGGTTATGGAGCTCTGCGGAAACGAGCTCCAGAGAGCGAGAGGGAGAGGGAATAGAGGATAAGGCGAGAGAGGGCAGCATAGGGGGTCTTATCCTCAGCTCCAAGGGCAGCGGGGCGAGGATCTTGGCGCGACGACGATCGACGGTCGGCGCACGGACATCGAGCAGCTTCGGTTTGTCGCGAGGAAGGAGAAAGAAGAGGCACGTTGAAGAGGTACGGGACGGCTTGGGCCGAGGATGGGCCGCGGCGGCTGCGTAGGTGCAGAAGGAAGGGAGAAGAGGAAGTTGGGCCGGCTGGGCTGCACGGCCTGACTGCTATTTTTATTTCCAGAATCTGTTTTTCTATTTCTGATTTCACTTTTGTTTTTGTATTTCCATATACAAATCTGTTTTGAGTTATTTCAAAATACTAGAGGCTTTTATAAAGTATATAAATTAATTATGAACCCTTTTTAATCCATTTGGGCTCCAATAATTTTGGAGTTTTCTAAACTCAAACCATTTGAATGTGTTTCAAAGAGAGGGAATAAAACTAGGGTTTAGAGTTTGATTTGTTTTCTCCAATGCAGAATTTAAATGATGATGCTCATGATGCACAAAACTAACCCTAATATTTATTAAGTAAGACTGGGGTGTTACAGCTCTATCCCCCTTACGAGAATCTCGACCCGAGATTCCAAAGGTAGGAAGAGAAACAGAGAGAGAAAGAAACAGGGGCACTCTAAAGGCAAGAGGGAAACACACTAAACAACACACGGAGTATCTGATGGTCAACTCATGGATGGAGTGTTTAGAAACAACTCTGGGATGGCAAACATGAAACACAACAAGGTAACGGAGGAAACAAGAGGAGATGGTTTCAAGTTGTTAGATAGATGGTCGTCATAAGGATTGAGACCATGGAGCTTGTAGGAGGTTTTGAAGCTTCTGAAAAAGAAAGCTTCCAACAAAAACAACATGACCACAGACTTCGGTTTGGAACCTCTGCTAAAAGACTTAAGTAGAGATTTTAGGTTCAGAAATATGGATCAACAAAACCAAGCTTTTGAACTACTTTTGACATAGAAGGGTCACTCTTTCATTCAACGGAAGGTCTATGACCGAAAGGTGTTTCGGTGGAGAGGACTCATAAATGTCACAAGGAACATGTAACAAGAGAAACTATTGATTGCCAAGATCATAGTCACTCTTAAAACATGGCTGAGAAAACGAAGGAAACTCTTTATTCATCCAGGTCTATCAAAATCTTTACCAAAGATCATGATATCACTTTTCACCACTGAGATGAATAGTAAAGAAGATTCCTGATGACACGAGAAGAAAGAAACTTCATTCTCCGAATTCAATTACTTGGCACAACAAAACACTTGCCAACATAAATGGTCTGGAGGGTCAACCGAGAGACATTTAGCAACACTACTTTAAATGTTCTCCTCGATGTTCGAGATACGAAACATCAAGTAAAGGTCAGACTTCGGATACAAAGGAACCGTAAGCACAACTCCTATGATAAATCATAGAAGATGCCTCATGAAGAGTGGTTGATATTGCTGGGTCAAGAGAATATGGCAAAAGGTCTTTCCGGCTAAGTGTGTCAACCATTACATCATTCTTGCCAGATTTACCAAGAGACCTATATCAAAACCTTGAGAAACACCAACCATCATTGCTGCTTGAGATTCAGCTTTGGTTAAGTGAATGATATTTCAGACTCAGCATGTCCGAATAGAAGTTTGCAACATTTACCACAAAGGTAAGTTATTAGATTCTCAAGACATGGACTACAGTGTGAAGCTCCAAAAGATGAGCTAGATTGCTTAGACCCATGTATTTGCAACTTGTTGAGAGGCAACTGCACACACAATAGGTACTAACAACAAACACACATGTGTCCTTAGGGAACGGAGACAAATCTACTCGAATCCACGGCGACATCTTTCAACAACTGCACATGAACTACAGAAGGTCTCTTCTAACATCCATAACTCCTACTTCGAAATGACCCGAAGATGGTTCTTGAAAGTTTCCAACATTAATGCCAATTGTTCCATATGAATACAATCTAGCATGGAGAAGATAAGGATGTCATCATTGGTCTCAACAACAAACTTATCGAGACACTCCAAGAAGATGGACTCATATGTTGCGTGAACAAGACAAAAATACTGGTCAGACCAAAGGACATGAAAATGTACTCAAGTGAAACATCACAAGAAGAAAAATCATCAAGATAGTCCTTGGAACTAAGTTTGATTTGATGATAACCCAAATCAAATCAAAGGTGGGGGAAGATAACATGTCCACAAAGTAAATACTATCTTTCTTAAAAAGAACAAAACTAGACATCCCTTTAAGAAAGAACTGAGTCAGATAGAACTTTTGTCTTACAACTCTCCAAGTTGTTGCTTAAGCTCAACCAACTAGTTCAGGGGTATCCAGTATGGATCCTTGGAGAAAATAGCAGTTCAAAGAACTTGCTTGCTCAGGAACTTGACAACACGGTCATGTGGCAACATGGCGATACTTCTAGTAGACATCTAGAACATCATGAACCACCGATATGTCACTTAGTTCGAGAGGAAACTTGTTTGGTAAGGCAAGAAGACGTAGTCTCAAAGATTTGGCACAATCCTAACTCTTTGACCGAGGAGAGTACACTAGAGTATCGAACTTAGTAGCACAGTCAAACTTCGCTTGGTGATAAGGTTAAAAAATCACGTTAAGAATGACTCAAACGTCCTTAGAGTTCAAAGCATTAATAATTGCTAAGAATCTCAGATGGTCACATGATTACGCACACGCATCACTAACGAGCGCGAAAGCTTGAGGAAGGGTGAGTAAAGATGTGTAAAATCATCACTTCATTAAGGGTTCATGAAACTCAACACGAACTCTTACTATAAAAGGGTGTGATACTTTAAGATAGAACATATGGAAGACAATCAATACATCTTAATCCGCGGATTACAACACTTTGACCTGGTCCTAGATATGACGAGGTACTGGAGTTTGTTTCTCCTAGACATTCCGAAATGGTTTGTCTGGACGAACCACAAGAGTATCTTGCTTCAGAATACACCGATGCACATTTACTACTTGGCTACCAACTGGTAGACAAAGGTCAGAAAACAACAAGAAAAACGAACATGCTCAGGATAGAATCCCGAGATGTGGATGCATAGATTAACAATCTTCCGGAAACCAATGCAGAGAAGGGGTAAGGTGTGGTAGAGTCACGAATATAGATGCGTGACTCTCGAGGAGTACTCTTGCCATGACCCATTTGGTTCCATTAAAGAACATCTGCCATAGCATGTGGTAGGGGAAGTCCTTTATCGTCACAATTCAATCGCGACAATAACCACAAGCTTGGAGGCTAGATTGTAATACCAGCCATCCTGAGGTAATGTGTGAACATTAACAACAGGGGTCAAAGGTATGGATCTTGGTTTAAAGGTCAGCTTCATGTACAAGATTCACAACACTAGAATCCAGCATAATCAGGGATCTTCGGTTCAAGTCCAAGGGTTAAAACCCAAAGAAAGGAGTAACTACTTCTTGAGTGACATAGTGTACACTACAAGATAATATTCAGGAGGTAGCTTCCAAGAGAAGAAACGACTTCTGAAGTACCCAACAAACGAAAAGGAGGCACACGAGGCAAACGGAAACCTCGAAGCCTAGAATAGATATCTGAAGATCCAACAATATAATATTGTTGGCCATAAGATAGAGAGATCACGAAAGAAAGGAATCTCTCAGAGGGACAAGAGCAAAGGGGAACAAGGAATTCACAACACACACAACTCTAGAGAACTCAACACTAGGTCAACTGGTTGAGAAACGACATGCCAAGAAGGCACCTAAGTTTTGAAAGATTAGAAGAGATATCAAAACTTTTCAAAGCCAACACAAGATAATATAACCTAGATTTAGAGCGGAACTGGATAAGGAATAAAAGAAGCATACTAGAGTTTTCGCAAATACTTTTCATCTTTGAAATAGTTTTCACAAGCACTAGACTCAACATTGACCAATAGCAAGGTTTTCCTACGGTCGGTACTGCTCTGATACCAAGAACTGTGACACCCCCAGGATCAGGGTTAACAAATCCCAGACCTCCGTCTGAGATAAGCTTAACCTTGAGCTCGAGAGTATTCAGTGAAGAATCGGTAACACAACAGTGACCTATGACACAAAATTTATTACAGCGAGCTCATAACTGAGCAGAGAACCAAATTATTACAAGCAGAGGTCACTGACCACAAACATCAAACAACGGAAGGAAAATTATGCTATTAAGTATAGCAAACTTAACAAATGTCCTAAGAGGCCTGGAGCATAACGATGACGTCCTAGCCCATAGATTCCAGGCTGCCGGCCGGGAACCCCAAGCTACTCGTCGATGTCGATGTAGTACCAAACTGATCTTCAAGGAACACTTACTCTGCCAAAAGTATCAAGAAAGCAAGGGTGAGTACAAGGTGTACTCCGCAAGACTTCTGGCTGGTGGAGTTGTTTTGCATAAAGCCATCTTTCTTTGTAAAACAGGAAGGAGAAGAAGAAGCTCGTCTAATTAGAATATTTTAAAAGGGGATAAGAGAGCGACATCTCCAAAGTATTGATCATCATCTTGATATCCACCGAATCATCATCATGTGAACTAGGATCACCCCCTCGTACCCATGAGGAAGCATCCATAACAAACATTAGTTACCAAGTTTTACGATTAGGTTCAAGTTCTCTATGATCTTCCGTCCATTCCCAAGTCATCCATAACCATGGACACGACTTTCTGAAAGATTATTACCCTGCAGGGGTGTACAACTTTACCCACACGTACCAACCAACTCTTATTGCCACTTGACACACTTCCTTGGTGTGCTGACAGAGGGTGTGGTTGGACACGACCTTTACCTTGCTTTCGCCGAGACCATGATTCATGCAATAAGTATGGTTTCGCCGTAACAGGTCAAATCCCAAAGCCGGTACTTAAATATGTGAGGCGAGGATGGTTAACAGGGGCGCCATCTACCCCAAGCAACCCGGTCCATGCTTACCTACCTGTTATGAATGCACCTGCACCCGGCAAATCTTTCAAAAGGTTTTCTATGAATATGTCGAATGGAACGCCCGAACTATGTGACTCATGGAATCTACTAGGCAAGTTAGTCAATCATGGGGTCCCCATTTACCCCGTGTGGTTGTACGCTCGTCTTGGTTCAAGAGGCAAGAACCCAGGGTCCTAAAGGTGGCGAGCATGGGACTAGAAAAACCACATCCCACCGTGGCCTCCCATACAAGCCTTAGCATGTTTAATCTCATATCACTGATATCATCTCATGGCGTTCTCCTATCATACTAGATTCTCTATGTCTGATACATCATCTGGATGGACCAGACTCAACAGCGATGCATGGCTAAGCAGGACACAGATAAAAGCTCTAGCATTGCACACAAGCCAAACCTAGTTATGCGAGGAGCAGTGTATCAGGTAATATAAGCTCAAAGGGAGTACGCAATAGATAGGATACTCTATCTATCGATAAAAGACCACAGTAGAATCGTATGCATCATGGCAAGAATTGAAATGCTTTCGAAATCATAGGATTATATCATGGTGGGGCTATGCTTGCCTTTGCCAGTTGATAACCATGGACAGATCTTCGATGGCCTTGTACTTGACTTGATTATAGGTGGTCAAGTATTGTTTGTCGATCTTCGATCTTCGACGGTGATGATCTCGATCTTCGATCTCGATCTTGACATCGTATTCTACCGGGAAGAACCAAACAACGAAAAGAGAGGGAAACAATCAACACATGGCATCGATGCAATTCTAAAGCAAGTATGATGATATGACAAGTTAATTTGTATTTAAATGTAACCCTAACACATACTCGACAACTTAATCGGGGTTCCGAGGGCGCAAACCCTAACTCGGGGAAACTCCGGATGTATATGAGAGGGGTTGATTTTGTTCTCTAATTAAACTAGTATTTTTAGTTGCTTAACAATGCATGATTATAGGTTAAATAGATAGGTTTCATTTTTCTGAACATTTTGATATATTATTTGTATTTTTCTGAATTACAGATTAAAAGTTATTGAATTTACAATATTATTTGAATTTTTGGATTTATTTAAACCATTTCTGAATTTAAACAAAACTGAAAATCTCTTTTACACCGAGGCCACTGCTAGCCACAGTGGTGAAAGAGGGGCCCGTGGCCACCTGAGCGTCCACGTGGGCAAGGAAGGGCCCAACCTGGATTTGACCAGAGCTGACCGCGCGCTGCTGACGTCATGATGACGCCAGCACGACGTCAGCCTGGCTAACTCCCAGGTGGAGGACGGGGACGGTGTCAGGGTGCTCGCGGGACGGCGTGGGTGGGCGCTTCGGACGCGGGCGAGTGCGGGGAGTCGTTTAGGAGCGGCGCCGCCATTTTTGGGTTACCATAGCAGCGCCGCCGACGACCTACTGCGACGGCGGCAGACGGCGAATGGCGCGGGCCCGATACAGGAAGCAAGAGGGGGCACTGGGGGTACCAGGAGGAGCAGAATCTCACCGCGAGTGCAGAGGAGGGGTCGGCGAGGCCGGGCGAGGTTGGACGCGGTCGGAATCAGCGACGGGGACGATGGCCAGAGTTCGGGGAGGTGCTTTCGATTGGGACGCCTCGGGGCATGCTGGGTGACGCGAGTAGGTGCTAAAGGACGAGGTGGACGAGGCGTTCCTTCCATCGTGCTCAGCGGAGCTCGGAGACGGTCGGAGCGACGGTGATTCGTCGGCTAGGGTTACGGATCTCTATGGGAACGATCTCTAGAGAGCAAGAGGGAGAGGGAAAAGAGGATAAGGCGAGAGAGGGCAGCGTCGGGGGTCTTATCCTCAGCTCCAAGGGCGGCGAGGCGAGGATCTTGGCGCGGCGACGATCGACGGCCGACACACGGACATCGAGCAGCTTCGGTTCGTCGCGAGGAAGAAGAAAGAAGAGGCACGTCGAAGAGGTACGGGCCGGCTTGGGCCAAGGATGGGCAGCGGCGGTTGCTGGCGGCTGCGCAGGTGTAGAAGGAAGGGAGAAGAGGAAGTTGGGCTGGCTGGGATGCACGGCCTGGCTGCTATTTTTATTTCTAGAATCTGCTTTTCTATTTCTGATTTCACTTTTGTTTTTGTATTTCCATATACAAATCTGTTTTGAGGTATTTCAAAATATTAGAGGCTTTTATAAAGTATATAAAATATTTATGAACCCTTTTTAATCCATTTAGGATCCAATAATGATGGGGATATGCCTACCGGGGTATACCCAGCAGGACGTTTCCGACTGGCCCGGGTGCCAGCGAGTGGGCCTGCAGGACGGCGACTGGATCTGGATCTGGCGTGGACTCAAGCGACTGGAAGCTGAAGGCCCAGAAGCGTAGATAGGCCCAGTCATATTAGGTTAAAGGATCGTTGAAACCTTAAATGATTCGGTTGAGATCTGTAAACCCTAGGGAGGTGAGTCTATATAAACCTCCCTAAGGGACGCATAGAGGATACGTTCCATCATACACCCAAGCGACTCGCTGCCTAGCCGCCGAGCTCGCCCCATTGTATTCTCACCATAATACAATCTAGCAGGAGTAGGTCTTTACCCTCCGGGGGGCCGAACATGGGTAAATCCTTGTGTCTCCGCCCTCATCTCGCACCGCAGATGGCTGGCCGCCCTTGCCCCATGTTCTACTACTCGTTGTCGATTGCAGCATCTGCCGTGGTCATTCCCACGACAGTGGCGCACACCGTGGGGCCTGGCCGGTCAGGCCGGTGTTCTGCGGCGAGATCCAACCTACCCATCAACGAGTCGATCGCCACCGGCCGCATTATAGCGATCGGCGAGATGCTCCAGATCTTGCCGAGCAGCTACGTCCCGACGGCGTGACCCGTCACGCATAGCATGATCCTGCCGGTCGGCACGATCAGCCTCTTCGTCGGCCTCACCGACGTCATCGTCTCGGGGGACTCGGCTCGCATCCGCGAGTCACTGCCACGCGACCGGCTCTCTGAGATTCAGGTCCACACGATCCACCGCCTCGCCTCCGAGTACGACTCGGCCCACACCGACGTGGCCGAAACCACCGCAGCCACGAAAGACGCGGCCCTCAACGACGACGCCGACTCGGTGACCCCAGCGTCACTCGCTGGATCCATTGTCGCCGCGTCGCCCGCGGGATCCATCACCCAGGTCTCCGACATCGGAGACTTCGAGGATCCCTCAATCCTTGGGATCTTTGACTTCGACTCCGGGTCGGAGAACTCCGCCGACCTCCGCGACGGAATCGGCCGCCACGCCGTGACCTATATGACGACTGGCGCCGACCCGCCGGAGGATCCATTCTCCACTCCGATCCTTCCCAACGCGACAGCAACGGAGGTCGAGGAACTCCGCCAGAAGCTGGCGGAAGCAGTCCGCAAGGAACAAGCCGAGCGTGAAAAATTTCGCCTCGAGCAGGTGACAGTGCAGGAGCTGTCGCGCTACCACTAGCTCCGAATCAGGTCGCGCCTGAACCCCACCGTCTAGGGGCGCGCCTTGAACTTCGATGACGAGAGCGACCTGGCCCGCGCGGCCGAGCGCGCGATCTGCGAGAACGCGCCACCAGGAGGAAGCGCTCGGCCCCCACCAGGGTCAACGGCCAATGGCGCCCCGCCACCACCTAACCGCGCACCACCCAGGGACCAGCCGAGGATCATGGTCTCCTCACGGGAGCGAGACGCGAATGGCCTACCGCTGTTCTCCACCCCGATGGACAACCTCGTCGTGGGCCGAGCAGCAGTCGACAACATCGCGGCCACCGGTGACGGCGCCCTACAAATCCAGTACGCCAAGGCCTTGCTCGCAAAAGCGGTCGAACAACAAAACGCAGGCGTCGACTCACAGGGTCGGATGTACTCGCGTTCATCGGGTAGCAGAGCGGCCGCACCATGGTGGCAAACACTCTCAACTGCCCGCCACCCGAACCACTGTAGCTCCAACACCGACCCGCGAACGCGGCACTCTCCACCAACAACCCCCGGCCGGCGACCAACTTCGTCGCCGCCAACGGTCAGCCCGTCGATGCCCGCACCCACATCATCAACAACCAGAGCTGGCGCGCACACCAGCCCGACGACCTGCGGCATACCCTAACCAACCGCCGTGACGGCGAGCCGAGGGGGTCGCTAAGCCGACTCGGGCCCCGGTACTTCGGACCAATGATCCGAAGCGAAAGATACCCGACGAACTTCAAAGCGCCGAAGGAAATAGAGAAGTACGACCCCTCGTACGATCCCTCCGTGTGGCTGGATACCTACCTCATGGCGATGGGGATCGCCAGCCACACCGATCTACTAGCCGCCCGCTACCTTCCCCTGATGATGGAGGGAGCATGCAGGCAGTGGATTAACACTCTCCCCGCGGATAGCATCGACTCCTGGGAAGAGATGCGCGATGCCTTTGTCAGACACTTCGAGGGTTCATACACCCGCGCCACCACCATCGAGGACCTGGAACGATGCGTCCAGGGACCTCGCGAGTCGACCCGCAACTGGGTCCAACAGTGGCAAGAACTATGGTACAACGCGGTCGGCATCCACCCAGACACCGCGATCCACTGCTTCAAGACCTCGTGCCGCTACGAGCCCCTGGTCGCCAAGCTTAAACGAGTGTACCGCACACTCGACAACATACCGGAACTCCTGTAGATCGCCAAAAGGTACGCGGAGGAAGACCCAAACCAAGAAACCGACGATGAGTCGGGAGGACAACGCCGCACGAGCGGCAGCGACAATGAACGACGATCCGATCTATGCTACAGCAACACTCACCTCACCGGCAAGCGCCGTAGTGATGGGCGAGTCGACTTCGTCGCCAACGCTGGATACGCGCAGCGCGAGCCCAAGAGCTTCCGCCGTGACGGGGGGCAACGCCGCGACAGCGGCAACTACAAGGCGAAGCCGAGGTTCGACCCCGCGGCCCTCCTTAACCAACCTTGTGTATTTCACAGCAGGGAAGGAAAGCCCGCCACGCACACGACCGCCAACTACCACTCTCTCAAGGAGATCGAGAAGGCACGGTGCGCGCGAGAAGACCCCGACAACAACCCGCCAAACGGCGGAAAATTCGGCAGCGTCGCCGGCTCGCTCCACACCTTCACAGGCTTTAACACGAAGCGCGAGAAAAAGGTCATCGCCCGCGCTGTCGCCGTCAATGCGGTCGCCCAGGTGGACGTCCCCCAGTTCCTCAACTGGTCTGAGCAACCAATCACTTGGATCCGCCAAAACCACTCACCACGGATCGAGTACCCAGGCCGAGTCGCCCTGGTGTTCAAGCCCAAGGTGGGGGACTACTGGCTCCCGAAGACATTGATGGACGGCGGCAGCTCCATCAACATCCTATACCTGGACACCTTCAGGCGACTGCGGCTCCTGCAGTCGATGATCGAGACGACCTACACCACGTTCCACGGCATCGTCCCCGGTCGGAAGGCGTACCCGATCAGCAAGGTCACGCTTCCAGTCACCTTCGGCACACCGGCGAACTTCCCCACCAAGCGGATCGTCTTCGAGCTGGTGCCCTTCGACAGCCCCTACCACTGCGTCCTGGGGCGCCAGGCATTCGCCAAGTTCATGGCAGCGCCCCCTACGCGTACAACGCGATGAAGCTCCCCGGGACGTGCGGTGTCATCACCATCCTCGGTGACCCCGACATGGCCGCCGAGTGCGAGGCCAAAGGAGCCGAGCTAGCCGACGCCGTCATCGCGGTAGAGGCAAACCACGTTGACGAGCTCGCCAAATACGCGAGCGGGGTCAACAACGACGACCCCACAATACTCAAGAAGCCCAACTCGGAGGGCGGCAACCCCGCAGACTTCGAGGCAACGACGCATACCCGCACCATCGAGCTGGTCCCAGGCGACTCCAGCCAGACGGTGACGATCGGGACGGGCATGAGCCCAGCATAGGAAGGCGCGCTCATCGAGTTCCTCCGTGAGAACACGGACATCTTCGCATGGAAGCCCTCTGACATGCCTGGTGTCCCTAGGGAACTCGCTGATCACAAACTCAACGCCGACCCCAAAGTGCGACCTGTCAAGCAGTCGCTGCGGCCCTTCAATGAAGAGCGCCGCCGAGCCATCGCTGAGGAGGTGCAACGTCTACTCGCTGCAGGCTTCATCCGGCCAATCAAGTACTCCAAGTGGCTGGCAAACCCAGTCCTGGTCGAGAAGAAAAACGGGACCTGGAGGATGTGTATCGATTACACAAACCTCAACAGCGCCTGCCTAGAGGAGCAATTCGTCGTCCCGCGGATCGACCAAATCATCGATTCCACCGCAGGCTCGGAGTCGCTATGTTTCCTCGACGCCTACTGTGGGTACAACCAGATCAAAATGGCCGTTGAGGACGAAGAGAAGACGGCGTTCATCACGCCATTCAGAGCCTTCTGTTACACTGCCATGACCTTCGGCCTCAAGAATGCCGGGGCAACCTACCAGCGGTGCATGCAGGAGTGCCTTGCGAGCCAAATTGGCCACAATATCCACGTCTACATCGACGACGTGTTGGTAAAGTACGCTCACCAGAGCGCCCTACTCGCTTACCTGGCGGAAACATTCGCCAACCTGCAAAATACAAGATAAAGCTAAACCCAGGAAAATGCACCTTCGGTGTACCAGCTGGGCAGCTACTGGGATACGTCGTATCCAAGCGCGGGATCGAGGCGAACCCCACCAAGATCAACACGATCGCTCGACTCGGAAAACCCGAGTGCCTGCGCGACGTCCAGAAGCTGGCCGGGCGAGTCACGGCTCTCAGTCGCTTCATCCCCCGATTGGGCGAAAAGGCGATGCCCCTCTACCGCCTGATGCGCAAGAATCCCACATTCCAGTGGGACAAGGAGGCGGATGATGCGCTCTGCGACCTCAAGAAGGTGCTACTCGCGGCACCGCTACTCGCCCCCCCCCCCCGACAAGGAACCCATGCTGGTCTACGTCGCGGCTTTCGAGCGCGTCGTCAGCGCCGTCATGGTCGTCAAGCGACCAGTGGAAGGAAAGGAGCGCCCGGTGCAGAGAGCAGTGTACTACATCAGAGAAGTCCTCACCGAGTCGCGCCAGCGCTACCCGCAATACCAGAAACTGGTATACGCGATCATGAGGTGACCAGGCGATAACGGTCGTCTCCTCAGCACCGTTGCAGGACATCATCCGCAACCATGAGGCGACCAGGCGAGTCACCAAGTGGGTCGTCGAGATAGGCGTACACAACATCAAGTACGAGCCGCGCAAAGCTATCAAGTCGCAGGCTCTCGCGGACTTCATCGCCGATTGGGAAGAGGCCCAGCAGCCAGAAAAGCTGCCTTACCTCCATTACTGGAGCTTACACTTCGACGGCTCCAAGAGCGCGGACAGCGTAGGAGCAGGGATCGTGATAACTTCTCCAAAGGGAGACAAGCTCCGCTACATCCTCTGCCTCGACTTCACCCCCTGCACCAACAACATGGCCGAGTACGAGGCGCTACTCCACGGCATGCGAGCTGCCAAGGAAATGAACCTCAACCGCTTGCGCTGCTATGGAGACTCCGACCTTGTCGCCGGGCAAGTCGCTGGCACCTGCGACGCCATCTCCCCCACCATGGCGGCATACCACCAAGCAGTGAACAAGCTGGGTGGGCACTTCGCAGGGTACTCCGTCGAGTGGATTGTTAGGCGGAAGAACGAGGAGGCCGACGCACTCTCCCGCATTGGCTCGGCTCGACTCGCACCACCCGCCGGTGTTTTCCTCGACACCATCACCAAGCCTTCCGTCTCTCCCCAAGGGAGATCGACATCGGAATCCCGCTGCAACCAGAGGCAGCCCTGGTCGCGCTCATCGCCGAGCCAGACGACTAGACCGCGTCGTACACTTCCTACTTGGAGGGAGGCACCCTGCCAGCGGATGAAACGGAGGCCCGGATGATGGCACGCCGCTGCAAATCCTTCGTCATCATCAACGGCGAGCTCCACAAGCGCTACGTGACCGGCGTATTCCAACGCTACGTTCAACCCGTTGAAGGACGCAAAATCCTCCAAGACATCCACTCCGGCGACTGCGGCCACCACGCTAGCGCCCGCTCTCTGGTCGCAAAGGCTATGCGACATGGCTTCTACTGGCCCACAGCACACGCAGACGCTGTCGACATTGTCCAGCGGTGCGTCGGGTGCCAGAAATACGCCAAGCAGACCCACGTGTCGAGCTCGGCGCTCAAGACAATCCCCATCACCTGGCCGTTCGCCGTGTGGGGTATGGACATGGTAGGCCCTTTCAAGAAGGCCCCCTCCGGCTTCACCCACCTCCTAGTCGCAGTCGACAAATTCAAAAAATGGGTGGAGGCCAAGCCAGTCCAGAAATGCGACGGGAAGACCGCCACCAAGTTCCTACGCGAGCTAATCTATCGCTACGGGTTCCCAAACAGCATCATCACGGACAACGGCACCATCTTTGCCAAAGGATCCATGACCGAGTTCTGCGAGGAACATCACATCCGACTCGACCTCGCCTTAGTCGCCCACCCGGAGTCCAACGGCCAGGCGGAACGAGCCAACCAGAGCATCCTCCATGGCCTGAAGCCACGTCTCCAAGTACCGCTCGAGCGCACCACCGGGTGCTGGGTCGAGGAGCTACCCTCCGTCATCTGGGGCATCCGCACCTCCGTCAATAGGCCGACAAGGTTCACCCCCTTCTTCATGGTGTACGGCGCCGAGGCAGTCATGCCCACCGACCTAGAGCACGACTCGCCCAGGGTGGTCAACTACATAGAGGCCGCAAATGAACTCGCACGCTAGGATGGAGTCGACTAGCTCGACGAGGCACGCGACCTAGCTCGCTCCCACTGCCATCTACCAGCAAGGGCTCTGCCGCTACCATAGCCGACGAGTAAGGACTCGCACTCTCCAGGAAGGCGACCTGGTACTTCGCCTCATCCTGGACAAGAAGGGCATGCACAAGCTCTCCCCCCTGGGAGGGACCATTCGCCATCGGGCGAGTTCGAGCCAACGACGCCTACTACCTCATCGACGTCCGAGGCGACGAAAAACTCGACGTCAAGCGGCCATGGAATGTAAACCTCCTACGAAAGTTCTACTCCTAGAACTCCATACATGTACTCTCCACCCGCTATGAAATAAAACAGATCGGTTATCGAAAATTGTGTCTACTCTCCATGCCTTGTGCCACTCGCACTCGTAATAACAGCGTTATGCTATCCGCAGAAGTCAACCTCTGGTAAAGCGACCGGCACGGCCAAGTAGTACGGAACGAGGGCACTGGAAAACTCCAGGCCTCATAACATCCACGAAAAACGCCAACCCGGAGCCCCATTGGAGTCGCCTAGCCCGACTGGCTCACCGATCCAAGACAACTGCATTCGCTTCTCACAGCAACCAAGTCCTCCACATCCTCGGCACAGCGACTCGAACGGCCAAGTACCACGCTCGGGGACTGACGTCCAGTCAAATATGAGCGGCTAGGGAAAAAACGCTCAGTATGAGAGCATGCCCAGGACTCGCCATGCGACTGATCCTTCGGGTCAGGAAGGAGTGACGCGCCTAATCTAACGCGCTTAGTCCTCACCTACATTGGAGCTGAGACTAGAACCACCAAGTACCACGCTCGGGGACTCGGCCACCCGACCTCGTTCGCGCACGGGAAAACGGTCAAGTAAAGAGCACCCACGGGAGTCACCCTGCGACTGGCTCTCCGAGCTCGGGCGAGTCGACCTCAATAGTGAAACAATCGAAAACATTCAAAATCACAAACACAAACAAACAAGGTAAACCCCATAAAAAGGGCGGACGCTCTCGGGGACTCGTCCAATCAACAATCAAAATCATGAAACAATCCACAAAACAACACGAATTCCCGTTACAGCAGAACAAAGTCGTTCCAAAATACAAGATAAGTCCAATGGCTATTTGCTACTAATGCCCCAGGGCACAATGCTTCTACTCCGCAGGTCTCGACGCCGACTCGCCGCCACCCCTGCGGTTGCGAATGAAGGGCACGTACGGGTTCGACGGGTACGTCGTCAACTCACCCGCCATAGCCGCACGGAACGGCTGCTCGACCTTGAAGTCCCGATGCTTCGGTTCAGGATCGTTGGGGACGACAGTCGTCTCCTAGTAGGGAAGGAGGTCGCCCATCTCCCAAATGCGATCGGCATACACTGCGGCCCGGTCCGTCAGCTTCAGCACCTCGGCAATCTCCACAGAGCCCGTCGACGAGGGGTAGCCACTCATCGAAGTCCTCTAGGAAATGGGCAAGCCCAAGGCTCAGAGTCGTCGCCGCCCCGCGCCGGAAGGCCGACCGCGCCATGAATTCGACGATTGCCGGAGCCTTCTCCAGATAACGCCATACCTCGACGAGGTCGCTAGGAATCACTTCCGTGGGCGATATCTCCACAGATGCGCCTCCTCCAAGCTGTCAATAATCCGGCCTGTGGAAAGAGGTTGGCAGTGAGTACGCCAACGACTCCATAACGATTCCAGGCAGAGGAAGAAAAGTTTACCAATTAGCGGACGGCAGAGGCCCGTGATGAAGCTTTGAAGCGAGGAGAAGTCGTTCTGCAGCCCAACAACGAGTGCGTCAGACACCTTCCGCTCCTCAGCGGCCGCAGTGACAGCAGCTTTCGCTCGTCCCTCCGCCGAGCTCGCCTCCTCCTTCGCTTCCTTGAGCTCACACTCCAGGTCAGCGATCCGTTTCTCGGCCGCACTCAACGAAGATTGAGCCGCCGTCAGGTCACCCACCGGGACAAGGTCCCGGCGGACTTCCTCCGCCTCGGCTGCAACGGCTTGCAGCCCCTTGTTCGTGTCCTGGACGGCAGCGAGTTCCTTCTCCACGCGACACTTCGCTGCAAGCCGATCGGCCAATTCGTGTTGCAAGCCCTGCACACAAATTGCAACGTCAACAACAACGAAATCTTAAGTGCCCGCCCGCTGAAATTCAGCGACTAGGCACTCGGGGACTGGAGATCAAAAACCTAAGTGCCCACCCACTGAAACTCAGCGACTGGGCACTCGGGGACTAGACGCTACAAAAACACTAAGCATCCGACCACTGAAATTCAGTGGCCCGACCCTCGGGGACTGGACATACCTGGATGGCTGCGCCCAGCATGCCGTGAAGTTGCAGTGCGTCCACAGACGCAAGAAGGACCGGAGTGTGTCCGCGACGCTGCTCGACCTCCGTCTCGGCAACCCCAGGCGTCTGGCTCGCCGGCGCCGCGCCACTCGCTGCGGCCGCCTTGGCCATGAAGCGGGGGAAAGTCGCAGCAGATGCCGCAGCGCCACTAGGAGCCGGTTCGTCCACTCCGGGCGAGGAAACAGCCTCTGTGGTCTTCGAGGCCACTTCCGCCGCAGTCGGAGGTTCGCTTGGAGCAACTGTCGTGTCACCGGAGACCGTGACGACGTCGTCGCCCTTCGCCCTCTTAGCGCTATCTGCGGGAGCATCGGCTTCGTCAGTTTTCCTCTTCCGCGAGGGGTCCTCCTCGGTGATGACTGGCGGAACCTTGGCTACGGAAGGATGGCCGATCTTTTTAACTCCAGTCCTGTGAAACAAAGATATGAGTAAAACCGTCCGATTACAACGGAAGGCAAGAAGATGAACAAGACTTACTTGGCGACTGGTATCAACCGCAGACCCGTGCGGAAGCTGGCCGGCTTCTCCAGCTCGGGCCCCAACTTCCGACTGAGGCCCATCTCGAACACATCGTGTGCCCAAGACACAGAGGGCCTCTTTGAAGACGAGGCCACGGCAGGAGCCTCCGGGATGACGTCTGCGGGAGCTTTCCTGGGAGGCGAAGCTGCTGCGGCTGGAGCAGCCCCCAACCCGGAGACCGGGGCGAATGGGGGTGGAAGCGACGCCAGAGGTACCTCATCCAGGGGAGCGGCAGCATCCGATGCTACAGTCGTGCGTGCTGCTTCGCCCTTAGCCGAGCTGGTGGCGTTAGAACTGGTCGCAGAACGGGGCAGAGACGTCTACTTCGCCGGTTTCGTCTTCCTCCTCGGCGGAGCCTTCACCTCCTTCTTCTTCTTCTTCTTCTTCTTCTTCTTCTTCTTCTTCGACGGCGTGGCCGCGCGACGTGAGGTGTGCTCAGGAAGCTCGTCGTCGTCTTCATCGTGAGGTTCGAGGCTTCTACTCGCCTCGAGTTCGCGCTGATGTTGCCCGCGAGTCTTGCGAATTGTCGGGGCAGCGTCTTCCACGGGCTCGTCGTCATCGTCGTTGTCGTCTTCACCCTCGTCGCTCCCGATGTTGCCTTTGGCGGGAGGCGACTCGCTCCTGTCCTGGACGGACGAGCTCGAGTTCTCGTCGTCTGCGGGTTGGACCCATCCTTCCACCACTTGGAACAACTACAATAAGCATGAGACAACGTCGGTACAACCGCGAATGCAACATCTGCGACTGCGAATGGTGGCGAAAATGGCGACTTACCATCGGAGCTGGGCACCTTGCGGTATAGGGGGCGACCCCGGCCTTCGCGTCCAGGTACGTCGCCTGGGTGATCTTCTTCAGGGCCAGGATGTAGTCTTCGAGTTTCCACTCGACGAGGCAGGATTTCGTCGGGTCGTCCCTACCCGTATACTCGTACATATAATGGTCGCGGCGGGCCAAAGGCACGAGCTGCCGCCCGAGCCAGCAGTTGTAGAGGTTGATGGTTTGGAGGCCCTTCTTCTTCAGACCGCGGATGGTTTGCAACATTTCGTCGACAACCATCCGCTGATCCAGCGGGAGCTTGCCGACCTGGAGCCGACGTGGTTCGGGCCGGTCGGCGGAGTACCGTGGAAGCGCCACCTCGCCGTCTGGAGTCGACTCGGTGACGTAGAACCAGGATTTCTTCCATTCGTTTGCCGCCTTGGTGGGCAGCATCAGGTCGAAGAACGACGCCTTCGACTTCAGCTGAAATGTCAGGCCACCCGCAGCCAGCATCGGGCCGCCTGATTCTTCGCGACCGATCCTCCCATGGAACAGATCTTGCCACAAGGGGAAGTAGGGCCTGCAGCCCAGATAGCACTCGCAGAACGCCACGAAAATTGCGAGCTGCTCGATGCTATGCGGGCCCAGGTCCGACGGCTGGATCCCATAGTAGGCACAGAAACGCCGGAAGAAGAGAGAAGTGGGAAACCCCAGCCCCCGCTCCAGGTGGCTGGTGAAGCAGATGAACTCTCCCTCGCGCGGGTCCTAAGTCACTTCTCCGGCCGCGGGGATGCGCCATCTGCCGGCGCGCAGGATCCCGGCCTCCTCGAAGGACGCCAGTAGCGCCCTGGTGCACTTGGATCTGCCCCATGGTTCGGTGGAGGGGGCCATTGGTTGGAAGATTCATGGAGGTCGGGGCTCTCTGGATCGGTTGGATCGTGATGCGAGGTGGAACACGGAGATGGGCGAAATCGGAGGAAAGACGAAGGAGTGTTTCCCCGCTCGCCTGTCATTCTCCTTATATAGCGGTTGCTACCCGCCAATTTCGGGAGCCGTTACTACGCGGTAATTACGTCAAAAGTTACCGTTGGATTACCCCAATGGCTAGTTTGACCCCACTTGACGGTCCAACTTCATCCACTCGACTCGTCGCTCTGTGTGACTCGACGATTCTCCGACCCGATCACTACAACAGTGACTGAGTATTCGCCGACCCGGTCAGTACAACAGTGATTGAGAATTCGCCGACCCGTACGCCGAGCTGCGACCCGATCGGTCGCCGTTATTGCAACTAGAATAACTAGTTTTTCCTTTATTTAGGAGTCCGCCGCCGATTCGACTGGGCGTCCGCATTGGACCCGTATACACCGACTGCCAGCAAACACCTGCGACCAATCCACGACGGCCTCGGGGACTACTGATGGGGATATGCCTACCGGGGTATACCCAGCAGGACGTTTCCGACTGGCCCGGGTGCCAGCGAGTGGGCCTGCAGGACGGTGACTGGATCTGGATCTGGCGTGGACTCAAGCGACTTGAAGCTGAAGGCCCAAAAGCGTAGATAGGCCCAGTCGGATTAGGTTAAAGGATCGTTGAAACCTTAACTGATTCGGTTGAGATCTGTAAACCCTACGGAGGTGAGTCTATATAAACCTCCCTAAGGGACGCATAGAGGATACGTTCCATCATACACCCAAGCGACTCGCTGCCTAGCCGCCGAGCTCTCCCCATTGTATTCTCACCATAATACAATCTAGCAGGAGTAGGTCTTTACCCTCCGGGGGGCCAAACCTGGGTAAATCCTTGTGTCTCCGCCCTCATCTCGCACCGCAGATTGCTGGCCGCCCTTGCCCCATGTTCTACTACTCGCTGCCGATTGCAGCATCTGCCGTGGTCATTCCCACGACAAATAATTTTTGGGGGTTTTCTAAATTCAAACCATTTGAATGTGTTTCAAAGAGAGGGAAGAAAACTAGGGTTTAGAGTTTGATTTGTTTTCTCCAATGCACAATTTAAATGATGATGCTCATGATGCACAAAACTAACCCTAATATTTATTAAGTAAAACTGGGGTGTTACACTAGGCATCCCAAATACATACCTTCAGGAGAAGTGTATGAGGAAACTGAGTTTGATGATCCACACTCAGAAACTATGCCTACTACCAAAATAAACCCCAACCACCTGAAGATTTATGGACCAAGTTTAACTCCGAACAAAAGGAATGGGCGGGAGCTATTCCAAGTAATCCTGAGCAAAACCAGTATGAATAGGGAGTAGAATCTCAAAGTGGAACCATAGAAAATCCTATACCTTGTGATACAGGTATCGGAGAAGAGACCAACTATAACCATAGAGAGCCTTATGGACCATATGTGGGTAATACCAATCCAATCGACTTAGAAGAGTATTTTGATAGTTACTATACCAATATGTACGAATGGATCCAAGAAAAGGCTAAGGAGCCATCTTACTTTGAGGAAGCGTTGCCAGAAAACCAGGAATATCCTATAGAAGATTACGCCAACTCTTGTCATTTTTCAATGACTAATCTCAGTCTCGGTACTTCTAATCAAGAATACGCACCTCCTGGATGCTCCTATGCTCCAGAAGGCAGTCGTAGGACTTCACGTCATCATGGACGGAACTCTAGAAAGCACTAGAGGAAGATAAAAGTAAGAAAGGAACGAAATCCCAAGGGATGAGTGCTTGAATAATGTACATAGAGGGTAATGCGTATTGTAGTTTGAAGGGTTTGCTGAAATAAGTGAGGATATACTCACAAGAACAGGAAGTTCTTGTAAGATAGTTGGGTGATGTATATGTGAGGCAAACCGTTGGAACGGTCAGTTCGTTTGTAAATTATTTAAAACCTATGTATAATACATGGTATATGTTTGGTTGTTTATCGACTCTTGGATTTTCTTGAATCTTCTTGATTGACTAGATCTGTACATGAAGTTTGACTTGGTGTGCAAATGCATGATGTAACACCCAGTTATTACTTGATACTGTAAACCTAGATAGGAATGGGAATCTATGTAAGGGAGTGACGAATTCCGTATACCAAGGAGGTTTACATGAAGTAGAAAGCAACAAGAAGCAGTGAAAATAGGTTCACAAGAGGTGGGTGATGTTGCTAAGAAGTTAATGGAGTAGCAGTACCAAGTTCATGGGAGTATCATGAATTAGTACCAAGAAGAAGCTTTGGAACATAATGGTATTCAAGCTCTAACAATACAGAGAGAATGCTAGTAGTATGTCGGGAACCGTAGGATAATCCATACACCCTAGGATGGTGCACAGTCGGTAACTTTCCTGCAGCAGGTATCAGTTAAAATAGTTAACCAGATCATGTTAAAATTTGCATAAAGAGCATAAAATTTGGCCTAAGTTAAGGAAGGCATGAAGGAGTATAAATATTAAAGCGACCGTCTTTCGAGGCGCTTCGCGAAGTCGAACCTATTAAAGAAATTTTTTCCAAATAGTAAGTAAGGCAAACAGTGTTGAAAGATTCATTTCAGAAACCCACAATTGTGTGGATACACCGTACAGTCTTTCATAAAACTCTAACTATGTAGAATATAAGCTGGATAGAGACCCATATTCTAATTATAAAGCCGATAAATACTATATAGACAGTTTGAGGATTATTAGTAAACCCTAAGGGAGAGAGTAAACAGTAAACCGAAGTACTGTTATCTGAATTCTAGAGTAAATGCTAGGAAAGAAGTACTAGCCTAAGACAAAATTAAGCCTTATTTTCTTAAGATTCAAAGAAGCCACTAATATAGAAGTACTTTCAAAAGTATGTCTGGATGGAAGATTGAAGTAAACCAAGATAGTGTGACTCAAACCTTAAGGCAATTAATATAAGGAAGTAGAAGAAGTATTTAAGGTAATAACAAAATATTATCTAAAGCTTGATAAGGTTAAAACTTGAAAATGATAAAATAGATTAATCTTAATAGACTATTCTAGAGAAAACAACTCTTAAGTGATTCATAAGAGAGAATTAAGCACATCCAATAGGACAGGCGTAGAGGAACAATAAATTCCAATGGGTATGAACTAAATGAGTTCAAATCCAAGTTTGAAAGGAATACTAGTATCCACCATACTATGATAAAACAAAAATATAGTCTTTTGACCACAACTGTTGACAAATAGAAATTTAAAACCTGTTTTAAGAGAGATTTCCTAGACCTTATATAATATAGTAAGAAAGTTCAATGATTAGTGAAAGAGTTGGATTAGGATATCTAATCAGAATAAGAAAACTATCTGGATATGGGGTATCACAATTATTCCCATTTTAGGTAACCATGGAGTTGAGAAATGTCATAACCAACACAAGTCAATTCCTGACTGCGAAACGTGAGAGTTTACGAACTTCAGGGACGAAGTTTATTTTAAGGTGGAGAGTCTGTAACACCCCAGCATGAGAGGTTAGAAATAAGCTGAACCTAGTTGTGTGCATTGCATTCATGCATAGAAAATCCGGATAATTTTCGCACTTTTGAAAATAAACTTGTCAAAGTAACTGAAGCTTCTCTTAACTTGATGGGATTGACATAGATCATCAAGTTGATTGCGATAAGTTTCATTATGAACTTTGCTAAAACCTTAATTTGGGTAAACATGATTTGATCTAAGGGTAGATCAAATACAATGAAACTAAACCATTACACATTGATTAATGATTGTAATTAGATCTCTAGGTGATCATATCCTAGTATTCATTACAATAACTCATGAATACCAAGGAACAAGAATTTAATAACTAATTGTTGACCTACTTAATCCTTATTTATTTCTACCATGAGAAACATGGTAACACTTCACCCAAACTCTTTAGTTAAGAAGGAAACTAAGCCAAGATCATTCACCACATATCTTTCTTTCCATATTAACCTTTATCATCTCCATTAAACCCTATTCTCATATCTGTGATCATCAAAGTTAAGTAATCAACTATTGATTCACCAATTCTTAACCCATTAATTATTAATCTATCAACTCTTGTCTATATCAAAGAATTCACTTAAGGCTTATAAAGAAAATAGTAAGAGGAGGTAAGTAGTAATGCTAGTTTTGGATATCATCTATAGGATAGGAGTGATTTAAGGGAATCTAATAAATATAGTAAATGAAGGAGTTAACTCACTACTGAATAATTAGAAGAGTTATATGGAGGATCTAATTATATGGTAACAAATAGGATTATAAGGATGAAAATTGAAGGTAGAGACCAAAGAGTAATCCTATGAGATTAAGTAGGCATAGTAAATGAATAACATCTCTTAATCCAATAGTGATACTAAGAAGATAATTTCAATACAACTGTAATGTTGTATTGATGAAGCCTTGATTAGCTAATTGGAAACCTAAACCATAAAGGATCAAAGGATTATAATGATCATACTTAAGTCACCAAGATAGAATGCTTATATCCTGTATAAGTGACATTGGTGGGTAAAACATGATTGAACTCTAATATAAGATATTGGAGTCAAGTAGAGATAAGATAGTATGATTAGGATGATGTTAGAGTAGCATTGAATTATTGAGTTAGTATTTCCCTTGGGAAAATAGTAAACACTAGAGGTGAAGTAGGATTTGGTATATATATATAATTATAAAAAAATCTATTAGAGTAATGTTGCTGATGGATGATTAAGGAAGAGTATGAATGGAATTAGAAGTAAATATTTGTTAAATTAGAGGTTATCAGCACTAGAGTAGTAGATATAACCAAGTATAGATTTAGAAGAATTAAAGGTTGATAAGAATATTCTTGTGAAGTAAAGCTCATCATGTTATCACATGATGATGGATATGAAGGAGTAGTATATGTAGGAAAGGAATTCTTTAAGTAGAAGTCAAGAATTCTGAATTATGGAAGATAGGAATTCTTGGTAAACACTAAACCCTAAATCCATAATCAAGCTTAACATCCATCTCATATGTTGGATAAATCATTTTATTTCTACAATGCTTTATAGGAATATTTCCTATACCAAATCACTTAAGCATATCTCTGTCATTTCCAATTATCATAACCATATGTGTTTAGGAGATATTTGTATCAATTATTTTCAATCAGACATTCCAAATAATAACTTTCTATTTTAAAGGGTGATATCATTAAAGATCAAAAACAAACAGACAATATGTTTAGCTATTAATATTTGCTCATATCAATAAAAGAATATAAGTACAGTAAGAACCCTAAACCCTAGGGTAAGCATTTTCAATTCAAACCTTAACTCCTATATTAGTTATAATAAAATGTATACATGGCTATTTCCTAAAATTATGGGAATAATATTAACCATATTAATTCCCTAGAACTCTATTTATCATACAAAAATAAAAGACCACCCCATAAAAACTTCTTTAATAATATAAGTCAATGAAAATCAAATTCCATAAGTTAAAAGTAATGAATTCCTTAATAAGTTTATGATTATAAGATAAATTAAAAATTCATAACAAAATCTATTACAAATACAAAAAGAAAGAAAGAAATATTATAATATAAATCCATGGTTTATTCTCGACAGAAAATAAAGAAATATAACATTATTGAATAAAAGCTCACAAAATGCAAGTAAATACTTTTTAATATAGTTACAATTATTTAGAAAATAAAGCCATAAATAAAATTCAAACTAAAGATGCAAATTCAAATCTGAAAACAAAACAGAATATAGAAAAGGGAAATAACTAGGAAAAACAGAAGGAGATCAAATCTGGCCCATGACCCAACTTCCTTCTCCTTATCCACTGCTCATGAGCAGCCCAAACGCAGCCTACATCAGCCCACTAGCAAGCCCAGCTTGTCACCACAGCGACTGACGAGTGGGCCAGCGAGAGGACTGCAGATCGAGTCAGGAAAGTTCTAGGGGGTTTTTCGCAAAATCTCCATCATCGTCTTCCTCGCCTACTGGAAGCAGATCGCTGGCCGGAGCTCCGCCGTCGATCGACCGCCGCGCTGTGATGCGTGCCGCCACTCCTGGAGGAGGGGATAATGTCACATCCCAAATTTTAGATTTGGTTCTGCATATCAGTCATGGCATTGCATCATAATCATCGATGCAAAACTTTCGATTGAAATGACTCGGCAAAACACTATTTTCAAAACCCTATTTTTCTTTGCCAAAATGCTCCTACGAGAGGGTATACTAGGACTTGTTTTTTCCACCAATGTAAACTAGTGGAATCAAATACCCCGTGACCCTAGGTTGATCTCCTAGATTTTAGAAAAATTTAGAAGGAAGAATCACTCGATTTGGAGTTCATATGGAAAAGTTAGGCCAGATTTTCGAAACAGGAATTAGGAAAAAAATAAATTGAACAAAAAAAGGAGCGTAGCCTGCTGGGCCACCAGCCCAGCAGCAGCCGCGCCTGCGCTCCGCCCGCGCGGCGGATAGCCGCTGCCGCCCAAGCAGCCAGCGCCTCCCCCAACCGCTGCCACCTGGGGCCCGCGCGCGCCAGCGTGGCGTCGCCGCGACACGGACGCCGAGACGGGCACGGCACGAATCTGAGCGTCTCTCCGCGCATCGCGAGCACCCCCTTAAATCCCTCGCCCTCCTCGTCCAGAACCCCCTCGAAAACCCTCGCCAACGCGCCGCCACCCGTGCGCAATTCCTCGCCGGAGTTGGAGCTCGCCGCCGCCGCCATCGCTCGGTAGAGCTCGGTCCCGAGCCCTCGCCCCGATTTCGCCGTAGGGAGCGCCCTGGTCGTCGACTGACTCGCCCCCGCCCTTTCTTCCGTGCAGGAGACGCCCGACGTCGCCCCGACGACCTCGCCGGAGCCCTGCGCCGCCACCCGCGCTTCAGCGGCCCGCCGTCGTCGCCTCCACGCGCGCCAGACCCCTACGCCACCTCGGCAAGGTCCGCTGCCACTTCCCCGACCCCGTCCCACCCTCCGCAGCCGCCGGAACCTCGCCGACGCCGCCCGAGCCTCGCCGCCGACCTCGCCGGAAAGCACCACCACCGCCACCCCTCCCTGGCCGTTGGATCCTCGATCTACGGCCCAGATCGCGTGGAGACCGCGTGGTTGACTGGCTGACCAGTCAACCCGCGCTGAGTCAGCGCTGAGTCAGCAGGGAATATTCCTGGAATATTCCCTCTTGATTTAAAATCTGTTTAGATTTTGCAGAAATTAGTAGAATCTTGTAAAATTCATAGAAATTAATCTACTGGGCCAAAAATTGTAAATAAAATATGTGTAGATTCAGTAAGTCGTGTAGAATCTTGCTGTACCATTATTTTACACTTTTGCAGCAAGATTTTGTCCAGATTAATTAAAAGAGTTAATGGCCTTTATGGAGTAATTAATTCGTAGAAAAAGATCTGTAACTCCAAATATTGCAAATAATATGTCCCTGGATTCAGTAGAACAAGGGGAATCTCAAAGTGAATTAAAAGGATAGGCTTACAGTAAAAACTTTTGCATAAACTATTTAGTGGCTTTCTACAGTATTTTAATTACTCAGGGAGTTATATAATTTCTTTTTGAGAAATTCTAATTGGTACAGTTCCTATTCAGTAATTCCTACACACTAGAATTTACCCAAGATTTTACAAACAGTATGTTAACAGTAGTGATTTATTTGGGTTCTAGCTCTAGTGTTGAGCATTATAAATTGCATAATAGTTTTCCTTGCACTAAAATTATTTTCCATGCATGCATTCAGTAGCTTTACTGAATAAGATTATGTGGTGCTGCTGTAGCATCAATCCACTTATCATGCATACATCTTGCCTCATCTTTGTTTGCATATGCTTGTGGAAGCTTGTTTATGATTGCAATTGTATCGTGTAGATTATGATGAGTGCAACGCTTGCTCGTGTGTGGATTGTTCTTCCGACCGCTACAACCAAGGCAAGTAGATGCTACCTTGTTCATGATATTGTCCTACTATTTTCAATGCATTGTCGTGTATTTTGTAGTCGCATGTGTAGGATGATACTATCGCTATGCTATGTCCTATTATGTGGTAGGGCTTTCCTTGTAGATGAACCACCGTTGGTAGATGTGCTTAGCCATGCTATGCTGAACGAGGGCTGGGTTACATCACAGAAAATTGTTTCTAAATGTGTTGGTTTACGAAAACTAAAACAACTTAATCAATGAATCTCCTGGGTGTGATGGGATTGATAATTTTTGGTGGTATCTTTGCGGAAAGGCACCCAGGTAGCAAGAGAAAATGATTGGCTTCCTTATTTTTTAGCTTACGTGTACAACCATGTGCCAATAATGAAATGGGCGGTTGGTTGGACTTAGTAGGTTGTGGTAACTCGAACCCGCGTATCCAGAGATGTAGAATTTTGGTAGGTTGGACCGGTGCGCGTCGGGATTGGGAAGCTACTTCCCGAACAGTCTCTTCTTGGACTTATCCCTATCATCACCCAAAATGAGAGTGATGGTAAGAGCTGGGCTGGCCAAGTCACATGGGTAAAGTGTACTAACCCCTGCAGGGTGTATAATCTAATCGATTAGTCGTGTCCCCGGTTATGGACATCTGAGTTGCTTGATATTGATTCCATGACATGTTTCTCGCTCATTCTAATTTCATAATTGCTTTAATGTTGTTGGGTTAACTTAATTGGGATCTTTTCAAAGAAAATCAAAAACTGTTTATGAAAGTAGGACAAAGGTGTTTGCAAATGCAAGCTAGCCACAGCCCCACTTGCCAGATATGCATGTAGATGTTAGCATTATTGTCTTCTTTACTAGCTCTACTTGCCATACATTCCATGTATTGACCCTTCGGGGATGCTACGTTTCATGTTGCAGGATATTCCGATTCTGAGTAATCGATATAGGCCACGGTACTCCACTCGGCACTTGTTCACTTGTGGGCAATTTGAAGAATGGAGGATTTACTTTATTTATGTTGCTACCTGAATAATTTGAGCTAGCCTTGAGCTAAGCTTTTATTGTAATAATGGTACTCTGGATCTTCGTTATTTATGGTACATGGATATTTTGCTATGTTATTCATCTTATTCTATTGTGGGACAATGAACCGATCCAGGGATTGGCATGTCACATAGAAGCTACGGTCTTTTCAGAACCGTGGTGTTACAAGATGGTATCAGAGCCCGTGTGTCGACTGTAGGATCGTGACCTAGGATTGGATTAGGAATTCATAGAATTATTAAAGCTTATATTAACTCTGTCTTTCATGTTATGCCTTTCACTCTCGTAAAATTCTTACCATATGCTATTCTCACACTTTCCCTCTTTTAATTGATAGATCGGAGAAGTCAGGACTGAGTATGCAACCATGGAGTCACCAAGGCCCTTTGCAAGACAGTTAGCACAGCTCTCGCAGTCATTGGGATTGCCGCTGCCCATGTTCAAGGGAAGAAGCCTGTACACCTATGGATATGGTGAAGATGCATGGGAGATCACCACTTTCATCTTCAGGGATGCCGCCTTGCCAAACCCTGTGCATCTGATCTACACCAATACATACTGCAACTGGGGACTTGGAATTAACTTGGCCATACATGAAGCCCTGTCTCGCCAGTGCCATCTTGTCAGAAACCTACTGCCAGCAGATTCACCCTACTGTGACTATGGGAGGCGTGATGAAGATGGGCACATTGTGGTTACCCCGGGCGACAGGAACAACATGCCGCCCCGTCGGAGGCACACAGAGGACATGGAAAGGGAGAATGGAGCTCTACCTGAGAAAGTGATGATGATAAAGGAGATTGCAGATTTTGCCAGCAATGGTATGGTGGTCCAAGGACAGGAGATTGACACCTTGCATGAAGCTGTGGGAGTTCTGGAAAATGCCCTGATAGGCAGGCAACCATAGCTCATCTTAATGGGACTGTGCAGGATAACACCCAGACCATACAACAGTTGCAAGGGACCGTCCAGGAAAGGGATCAAACTATTGAAGTTATGGCAGCCCAGATTGCCGCTCTCCAAGCACAGCTAAATCCACCCCCTGATGATGACAATGTAGATGGTGGCAACAATGATGATGATGATGATAGTGGGAACGATGATGATGATGAGGACGAGGATAATGATGATGGAGACGATGATGGTGGAGGAGATGAAGCTGTTGCAATTGCAGCAGAGAGTGAAGAAGAAGAGGAGGATCCAGAAGAGGTGGAGTTTGAGATTTCAAGTGATGACTCAGGAGAGGTGTACACTCCGCCGCCATGGTTGAACCGTGGACAGAAGCTCCAACACATGAGTGCAAGGACCTACCGCAACCTCTTCAAGAAGTAGATAGAAGTCCACCAAATAGTCCTCGTTAGGAAAATCGTTAGGATTAGTCTCGATCGATGTAAAACTTAGATACTATTAGTTTAAGAGTGTTTAGTTGCTTATTTGTGTACTCCAATATCCCAGGATTATTTGTGCGAATTTTATGAAAGATTTATGGCAAGTTTAGTTAATATCTGTGTTATTCCTGCTACAGTTTTCTGCTGATACAGCAGTACTGTATGATTTTTCATATTTTACTGGTATCTGGGAAAAATCTGAAAAATAGGGCTGGTGCGAAACTCTCTGTACTGTATGTGCAAAAATCAGAAAAAATTGCTGATGAGCTTATGTCAGGTAGAAAAATTCATGAACACTGCTGGACTGTTCTGGCAGATTGCTGTTTTCAATGCTTTGATGATCAACTGTTTAGATAACCATTGCCAACTCTTCTAAAAACTATTTCAGTAGGTATATACTGCTAGGATAATCCCTGGGATGTTGCTGGATCACTTGTTTGTTGATGTGTTGCTTGCTTGAGATTGTCTGCTATTGCTTTGTTGTTGTTTGATCATAATGCATGGGTAGAATCCTGTTTTCGTACTTGATTCTCTCTAAGCTTACCTGTGCTGAACCGCAGATGCCTCCCCGCCGTCAACCCACTGAGTTGGAGCAGCTCATGGCAGCTCAGGCACAGCTGACCCAAGTTATGACCCAGTTCATGGAAGCTCAGAACAACAACAACAACAATGGGAACAACCAGCCTCAGGGAGATGCTCTCACCAGGTTTTTGAAGCTAAGGCCAGCTAAGTTCTCAACTGCAACGGAACCAATGGTTGCTCTCGACTGGTTGCGTTCAGTCAACAAGGATCTGGTAACTATTGGATGCACTGATGCTGAGAAGGTGAGGTTTGCCGCTCACCTACTAGAGGGACCAGCCGCTTCTTGGTGGGACACTTTTCAGATCACCCACCCGCTGGATATTGTAACTTGGGCAATGTTTGAGGAAGGTTTCCGGACCAACCACGTGTCTTCAGGAGTTCTGAGTCTGAAGAGGAAGGAGTTTCGCAACTTGCGCCAAACCAACCGCACTGTGGCTGAGTACATTGAGGAGTTCAACAGTCTGTCCCGTTATGCACCTGAGGATGTTGACACTGATGCCAAAAGGAGGGAGAGATTCCTGGATGGCCTCAGTGATGAGCTTTCAGTACAGCTACTGGTGGTTTATTGCCCCTCTTATGGACAAGGCCAGGATCTTGGAAGGGAAGCACAAGCAGGTGGAGAACCGCAAGAGAAAGAGCAGCAATCACCACTCTGGTTCTCATCACAAGTCTCGCACTTCTTATGATGGATACTCCAAGCATGGAGGGAGTGACCATGGGCACCATGGGAGCCATGACCGCCACCACCATGGAGGCGATGGACATCGCCATGACAACCACAAGAGCAGTCACCACAGCCACAAGGGAGGACACTCTCACCATTCTGGAGGACACGGTGGACATGACCGCAACCGTGATCGCAGCTTTGTGAAGAAGGATCTAAGTGAGGTGACATGCTTCAAGTGTGGTCAGAAGGGACATTATGCGGACAACTGTCCGGAGAAGAAGTTGCTGAAGCCAACCAACAACCAGAAGGCCACAGTGAACCACATGAATGTGGAGGAGATCCCAGATGAGCCTGACCTTGTGATTGGTAAGTTTCCAATCAACACTCACCCTGCACTTATACTTTTCGATACTTGTGCATCACATTAATTCATATCAAGGGCATTTCTGGATAAGTATAAGCTACCTACTGAGTCTATGAAAGAGTCCATTAGAGTAAGCTCACCTGGAGGGGATATGATAGCTAGCGCGGGATGCCGCGACTTAATTGTGAGGATTGGAGCACACAATTTCATTGCACATTTGGTAGTGTTGGAATCACAAGGGTTAGATGTTATCCTGGGTATAGATTGGATGTCTATGCATGGGGGACACATAGATTGTGCACAGCGAGCTGTTTCACTCAAAACCCCGGATGGTAAGATAATTAGGTTCAAGTCGGTTGTGCGACCGGGAAGGTGTAAGCTGAATTCTCTTAAGGGGGTGAGCATGGATACTGTGCCTGTGATTAAGGATTACCCCGATGTGTTTCCGGAAGAACTGCCAGGGATGCCACCTGACAGGGAAGTGGAGTTTCTCATCGATCTGATGCCGGGAACAGGACCAATAGCCAAGAGACCATATAAGATGGATGTGGATGAGCTGAAGGAATTGAAGAAACAGCTGAAAGAGCAGTTGGACAAGGGATTCATTCAGCCTAGTTCGTCGTCATGGGGTGCACCTGTTCTATTTGTGGAGAAGAAAGACAACAGCAAGAGATTAGTGGTGGACTATCGCTCGCTGAATGAGGTGACCATCAAGAACAAATACCCCCTGCCGAACATAAATGATTTGTTTGATCAACTGGAAGGAGCAAAGGTGTTTAGCAAGATTGATCTGCGATCGGGCTACTTCCAATTGAAGATCCGGGAGGAGGACATACCAAAAACCGCTTTCACTACTAGGTATGGTTTATATGAGTATACAGTTATGTCTTTTGGACTAACGAATGCCTCGGCATATTTCATGACCATGATGAACAAGGTATACATGGAGTACTTGGACAAGTTCGTGGTGGTATTTATTGATGACATACTGATATATTCCAAGGATGATGCTAAGCATGAGAAACATCTGCGACTGCTTATGGAGAAGCTGAGGGAACACAAGCTTTATGCCAAATTCAGCAAGTGTGAATTCTGGCTTAACACTATGGGATTTCTTGGACACGTGGTGTCAGGAGAAGGAGTCGATGTTGATCCAAGCAAAGTGACTGCAGTGACTGAGTGGGAAGCGCCCAAGAATGCGGGAGAGATTCGAAGCTTTTTGGGACTTGCTGGATATTACAGGAGGTTCATTGAAAATTTCTCCAAGATTGCTAAGCCAATGACAGAACTTCTGAAGAAGGAGAGGAAGTTTGAATGGACGGATGCGTGTGAAGCCAGCTTTCAGGAACTGAAGCGTCGACTAGTGACTGCACCTGTTCTGTGTTTACCAGATCTTCAGAAGGATTTCCAAGTGTACTGTGATGCTTCTCGACAGGGACTTGGGAGTGTGCTGATGCAAGATGGGAGAGTGGTGTCATATGCCTCGCGGCAACTTAAACACCATGAGAGGAATTATCCCACGCATGACTTGGAGTTAGCATCAGTGGTTCATGCACTCAAGGTATGGAGGCACTACTTGATGGGGAAACACTGTGATGTGTACACCGACCACAAGAGCCTGAAGTACATATTTACACAGAAGGAACTGAATATGAGGCAAAGGAGATAGTTGGAACTTATCAAGGACTATGATATGAATCTGCAATACCACCCAAGAAAGGCCAATGTAGTAGCAGATGCTCTGAGCCGGAAGGTTTACGCCAATGGATTGACTGTTGGGGAATTGCCCGAGGATTTGTGCAAGCAATTCAAGGACCTTAGACTGGAGGTAGTGTCAGAAGGATACTTGGCAGCAATGGAAGTCCAACCAACGCTACAGGACAGAATCAGGAAGGCTCAAGTGGGAGACAAAGAGATTGATGAAGTGAAGGAAAAGATGAAGGAGGATCGAGCAAGGGAATTCCGCGAGGATGAGCAAGGAACCTTGTGGTATGGAGATCGTTTGTGCGTTCCCAACGATCCAGGGATAAGGAAGTTGATTCTGCAGGAAGCTCATGACTCGCCGTATTCCATACATCCGGGCAATACGAAGATGTATATGGACCTAAAGGACAGATTCTGGTGGAACAACATGAAGGGAGACATCGCTGAGCATATTGCCCTATGTGATGTGTGTAGCCGAGTGAAGGAGGAACACCAGAAGCCAGCAGGACTGCTACAGCCATTGCCCGTGCCGGATTGGAAGTGGGATAGAGTGGGAATGGATTTTATCACAGGATTGCCCAGGACCAGGTTGGGATATGACTCCATTTGGGTAGTGGTCGACAATTTGACCAAGGTAGCCCACTTTATACCGGTGAAGACGACTTACACAAGTGCAAAGTTGGCCAAGATTTATATGGACAGAATTGTGTGCCTACATGGAGTTCCCAAGAGCATTGTATCGGATAGAGGCACCCAATTTACCTCACATTTCTGGCGCTAGCCGCACGAGTCACTTAGGACTTGATTGGAGTTTAGCACGGCGTTCCACCCCCAGACTGATGGACAGACCGAGAGGGTGAATCAGATTTTGGAAGACATGCTGAGAGCTTGCACTTTGGCTCATGGTTCTAGTTGGGATGAGAATCTGCCGTATGCTGAGTTTTCCTACAACAACAGCTATCAGACCAGCATCAAGACGTCACCGTTCGATGTACTGTATGGGAAACGGTGCCGGACACCATTGCTATGGGATGGAGTAGGAGAACGTCAGTTGTTTGGACCTGATTTGATCAAGGACGCTGAGGAGAAGGTCGCCTTGATTAGGGACAGGCTGAAGGTAACACAATCAAGGCAGAAGAGCTACGCTGACGCCAAGCGCAAGGAAGTGGTGTACGAGATAGGTGATAGAGCATACCTCAGAGTGTCGCCACTTCGTGGAATCAAGAGATTTGGGATTAAGGGTAAGCTGGCACCTCAGTTTATTGGACCGTATCGGGTCTTAGCACGCAAAGGGGAAGTTGCTTATCAGTTGGAGTTGCCAGAGGCTTTGTCCGCTGTTCACAGTGTGTTCCACGTGTCCCAGCTGAAGAAGTGCCATCCGGAGATGGTGGATACACCATTGAGGGACACTGTGCCACTAGAGAAGGTTCAGCTTGAGAATGACTTGACCTATGAGGAGAAGCCAGTCAAGATTCTGGAGACAGCGGAGAGGATTACCCGTACCAAGACAATCAGGTTTTGCAAGGTGCAATGGGGCCACCACACCAAAGAGGAGGCCACTTGGGAGCGTGAGGATGACATCCGGGAAGACTACCCACACCTATTTGCTAGCCGCGCCGAATCTCGGGGACGAGATTCATCTTAAGGGGGTTAGTCTTGTCACATCCCAAATTTTAGATTTGGTTCTGCATATCAGTCATGGCATTGCATCATAATCATCCATGCAAAACTTTCGATTGAAATGACTCGGCAAAACACTATTTTCAAAACCCTATTTTGGTTTGCCAAAATGCTCCTACGAGAGGGTATACTAGGACTTGTTTTTTCCACCAATGTAAACTAGTGGAATCAAATACCCCGTGACCCTAGGTTGATCTCCTAGATTTTAGAAAAATTTAGAAGGAAGAATCACTCGATTTGGAGTTCATATGGAAAAGTTAGGCCAGATTTTCGAAACAGGAATTGGGAAAAAAAAAATTGAACAAAAAAAAAGGAGCGCAGCCTGCTGGGCCACCAGCCCAGCCGCGCCAGCCCAGCAGCAGCCAGCAGTCGCGCCTGCGCACCGCCCGCGCGGCGGATAGCCGCTGCCGCCCAAGCAGCCAGCGCCTCCCCCAGCCGCTGCCACCTGGGGCCCGCGCGTGCCAGCGTGGCGTCGCCGCGGCACGGACGCCGAGACGGGCCCGGCACGAATTCGAGCGTCTCTCCGCGCACCGCGAGCACCCCCTTAAAGCCCTCGCCATCCTCGTCCAGAACCCCCCCGAAAACCCTCGCCAACGCGCCGCCACCCGTGCGCAATTCCTTGCCAGAGTTGGAGATCGCCGCCGCCGCCATCGCTCGGTAGAGCTCGGTCCCGAGCTCCCCTCGCCCCGATTTCGCCGTAGGGAGCGCCCTGGTCATCGACTGACTCGCCCTCGCCCTTTCTTCCGTGCAGGAGACGCCCGACGCCGCCCCGACGACCTCGCCGGAGCCGTGCGCCGCCACCCGCGCTTCAGCGGCCCGCCGCCGTCGCCTCCACGCGCACCAGACCCTGCCGGCACCTCGGCAAGGTCCGCCGCCACTTCCCCGACCCCGTCCCGCCGTCCGCCGCCGCCGGAACCTCGCCGACGCTGCCCGAGCCTCGCCGCCGACCTCGCCGGTAAGCACAGCCGCCGCCACCCCTCCCTAGCCGTAGAACAAGGGGAATCTCAAAGTGAATTAAAAGGATAGGCTTACAGTAAAAACTTTTGCATAAACTATTTAGTGGCTTTCTACAGTATTTTAATTACTCAGGGAGTTATATAATTTCTTTTTGAGAAATTCTAATTGGTACAGTTCCTATTCAGTAATTCCTACACACTAGAATTTACCCAAGATTTTACAAACAGTATGTTAACAGTAGTGATTTATTTGGGTTCTAGCTCTAGTGTTGAGCATTATAAATTGCATAATAGTTTTCCTTGCACTAAAATTATTTTCCATGCATGCATTCAGTAGCTTTACTGAATAAGATTATGTGGTGCTGCTGTAGCATCAATCCACTTATCATGCATACATCTTGCCTCATCTTTGTTTGCATATGCTTGTGGAAGCTTGTTTATGATTGCAATTGTATCGTGTAGATTATGATGAGTGCAACGCTTGCTCGTGTGTGGATTGTTCTTCCGACCGCTACAACCAAGGCAAGTAGATGCTACCTTGTTCATGATATTGTCCTACTATTTTCAATGCATTGTCGTGTATTTTGTAGTCGCATGTGTAGGATGATACTATCGCTATGCTATGTCCTATTATGTGGTAGGGCTTTCCTTGTAGATGAACCACCATTGGTAGATGTGCTTAGCCATGCTATGCTGAACGAGGGCTAGGTTACATCACAGAAAATTGTTTCTAAATGTGTTGGTTTACAAAAACTAAAATAACTTAATCAATGAATCTCCTGGGTGTGATGGGATTGATAATTTTTGGTGGTATCTTTGCGGAAAGGCACCCAGGTAGCAAGAGAAAATGATTGGCTTCCTTATTTTTTAGCTTACGTGTACAACCATGTGCCAATAATGAAATGGGCGGTTGGTTGGACTTAGTAGGTTGTGGTAACTCGAACCCGCGTATCCAGAGATGTAGAATTTTGGTAGGTTGGACCGGTGCGCGTCGGGATTGGGGAGCTACTTCCCGAACAGTCTCTTCTTGGACTTCTCCCTATCATCACCCAAAATGAGAGTGATGGTAAGAGCTGGGCTGGCCAAGTCACATGGGTAAAGTGTACTAACCCCTGCAGGGTGTATAATCTAATCGATTAGCCGTGTCCCCGGTTATGGACATCTGAGTTGCTTGATATTGATTCCATGACATGTTTCTTGCTCATTCTAATTTCATAATTGCTTTAATGTTGTTGGGTTAACTTAATTGGGATCTTTTCAAAGAAAATCAAAAACTGTTATGAAAGTAGGACAAAGGTGTTTGCAAATGCAAGCTAGCCACAGCCCCACTTGCCAGATATGCATGTAGATGTTAGCATTATTGTCTCCTTTACTAGCTCTACTTGCCATACATTCCATGTATTGACCCTTCGGGGCTGCTACGTTTCATGTTGTAGGATATTCCGATTCTGAGTAATCGATATAGGCCACGGTACTCCACTCGGCACTTGTTCACTTGTGGGCAATTTGAAGAATGGAGGATTTACTTTATTTATGTTGCTACCTGAATAATTTGAGCTAAGCTTTTATTGTAATAATGGTACTCTGGATCTTCGTTATTTATGGTACACGGATATTTTGCTATGTTATTCATCTTATTCTATTGTGGGCCAATGAACCGATCCAGGGATTGGCATGTCACATATAAGCTATGGTCTTTTCAGAACCGTGGTGTTACAGATAAGAACGCCACGACGCCATCTGCTCGTCCTCATCCACTCCCTCTTCCTCTAAAGCTCTCTTTCTCGATTTCTTCCTTAGAGCCGAAACCCTAGCTTGCCTCGTCATCGTGCCGCACCTCCCCACTCTCTTCCAAGTAGCCATGGAGATGCCCTGTGCTCCGTATATCCTCTGGGTGGAATCTTGCATCAAGGGGAGCACCGGAGAGGGCGAATTTTGTCGTTCCTTTCTACGGCAATTTGTCGGAATCCT
The DNA here is from genome assembly GCA_916181665.1 of Avena sativa. Lineage (NCBI taxonomy): Eukaryota > Viridiplantae > Streptophyta > Magnoliopsida > Poales > Poaceae > Avena > Avena sativa. The sequence goes on along the minus strand of OV702285.1, from coordinate 408,218,743 downwards.
CGTCGGATATCTCGTCTCCGACCACACCAGTCTTCTCCGACACCACCACTGCAACCAGGGTGAGTCACTAATGCTCAAGCATCGTTCTTTTCTTCCTAACACGCTTCCTAACCTTCTTGCACCGTAGCACCGCCGCATGCAGCCGTCAGTCGTTGTCGTTCCAGTAGCTCAGATGACTATTTTCGAGCAGCGCCGCCACTATATAGTTTAGCACGTCGCGCTGATACAAACTAGACTAGTTTCGCTTGTTGGGGCGCCATAGATCGTCGCCAGGGACCATCAACTGGCGGTGGTGGCCGCACTGACGTCATCCTGACGCCCTGCTCGCGTCACCCTTGACCAGTTCAACATGTTGACCAGTCTTTTGCTGAGGTGGAGTATGACATCGCCTAGGGCCCAATGGTTAGTGACTAGGACCAGGTGTGTCTGTGGTATAAAAAGTAGTTCCTGTTTCGAAATTAAATAAAACAATATACATTCAAACACAAAGAAATTCCAGAAATTGAATGAAATGATTAAATCTTAGAAATTTAATAACTTTTGTTTTATAATTCAGAAAAACATGTTTAATATATGAAAATTTTCAGAAAAATAAAATCTACAACTTAAAACTATTATCAAATATTATTATTATAATTATTTAAATAAATATTATTTAAGGTTTTATAAGTAATAAAACTTAGATAATCCATATTTTAATATTGGTAAATATTAAAAATATAAATAAAATACTAGAAATCTTAGAAAAATAAAAAAATACCTTAAAACTATAATCATACATTATTATTTCATTTAAATTAAATATATATTATTTATTAAGTATTTATAAAGTAGTGAATCTTATAAAAATCATATCTTATTATTTATAAATCACAAAATAATTGTAATATACCAAAATGATCACAAAAATAATACCTACATGTTAAAAATATGATATTCCACATTTGAAGTAAATAAACATTTAAAACTTAATAACTTGAATTTAAACTTATTTCCTTAATGAATAATTCATATAAGAGCAAATAAAAATTGCTAATAATTCTAGAAATTAGACAATTGAGTTTAATAAATAGTATTAGTCTTAAATGTTTATAATATAAAATAAATTGGTCCAACATATTTTAAATACAATTTTATTGAATTATCCTTCAACCATATGTGTAGTTTATTTTCTAAAAAGATCTTTAACAATTATAAAATCTTCAAGAATGATATTTTAACCAAATAAAATCTTTCACCATTGTTTCACTCACAACTTTATAATGGAATAAATCCAAAGATAATTCATAAGTAGTCACTAATACTGTTTACTTATCCACAAACCGTAATCACACCTTTATAAGGATATAAATGATCATGTTCCATTAGAAAATTAAGAAACCACTATAAATAGAAGAATAACCATTCTTAAGTAACTTCAAGGAAACATTACAAAGTACACAAGGTACAATTGACATAAGCAATATACCTTAAAACCATCTATGTCTTTGAAGTTAACTTTAGTCTACAATATTTCCAAATACTATGCTAAAGATTTTGTAAGTATTTTATAGTTAACTTTGGTCTGTTATAATTAAGTTATAAAGCATCTCAAATCCAAACTATCCAAGCAAACATAAAAAACATCAGACACATTCTATCAATCATACTCTAAACACTGCTAGGATTGTTTAAACCTTAATAAAGAAATCTTTTCTTCAAAAGTTATTCGTTTTGCTACTTCAGTCAACAGATGACAAATAATAGTAATCACATTACTTTATACTTTACTTGTATAATTCAGAATTATTAACACTTAAGTTATATATAGATGTCAATACTGGTAAAGTAGATGTTTTGAGGTAAGGCAATTCTTATATAAGTAGTCTTTGAGTAGCATTCCACTTTCGTATATCTTATTGTTATATACCATTATAATTACATGTTGTTTCACACACATTCACAAGCTTTAATAAGAAGCACGAGTATTAAACTTATCTAAAAGGACAACACGTTCTAAAGAAACCAATTCCAGTTTCCAAACTCCAGATCAACGATATCCTCGGGATTTGCATTTATAAAATGCATTACATTACTTATGCATAAAATCATCCCGCTTCTTTAAACATTAGTACTTACCGGACCAATAATGCTGATTTCAGATATTGGATCTTATATTGTCTTGTAGACCGTGAGTGCATAATCTTGCAATCACAAAAGGCAAGTTCACACTTGCTCATGTCCTTTGGTTATTTTCTGTAAAGTATTTTGCAAATCCAGTGTTTTCATCACCTGCATTTGAAAAATTTCAGAAAACACTATTTTCATCATAATATGATAATAGGTATTATCATGAGGTAATAACCTACTATGAAAGTTCCGGTGGTAAAGGAACATATTATCTAGGACTTAACAACCAATGTCGCCAGTGATTCTTGCGCCGTATATTACACGTTAACCATGAGATTTGGAATGGGACGGAGAAGTCAGTTGTATCCTTTTCCTCTCGTATAGAGGCAGGACGACCTTAACGTGACATTGTGATTCCTTATGCGGATCCAACATATGGGTGGGCACCCTTACGCCCCAAACTTTTGGTGTCTACATTATCTATGAATGGTGTTTAGGGATATAGTCCATTTAAATGGTACTCTACCGGGCATCACCAGGTCATAGAGTCTTTGGGAACTCATCAGGGTTTTAGCCTGCCCGAAAGGGGCCTTAACGGAGGTGAGCCGGCCCCGAAGGATCGTGCAGACATATGAGGTCGCGGAGAGGGCAGTGATTGGCTTGGATCTTAGACTGGGCCCCATACCAAGGAAGTATGGACAAGGTCATGACTTGGTTGTGAAACAAGGCTAAGGTCTCTCATGGGTAAAGTAATGCACCTCTGTAGAGTGTAAGAACTGTAACTTGTTAATCCCTGTTCCGGGAAGGAGCTGCGAACGCGACGGGAAAGGAACTCCATGAAAGTTATGGTAAACCCATGAAGGCTGACGGACATAGCTTTTCAGAATAAAAGCAACCTTTAAATAAATGTTTACAAAAATTTGCATTGCCTACGATCTATGGTCTGTGGCTGTAGATATAGTGCATCATAAAATCCTCTCTAGTGAACTTGCTAAGTACGCTCATACTCAACGTATCTTCTTAACCCTTGCTAGATTCTGAAGCCATTAAGATGACATCAACTTCCAGTTATGCTCCAGGAATCTTCATCAAAAGCTAAAGCTCTTCGACAAAGACAAGGAAGTCATCATATACATCAACTCAAATGAAGACGAAGTTACTGATTAGATAGGAATATAATCTCTAGCAAAAAAACCTATTTCTGTAGTGTATTGCATTAGCAGCAATGCTAGACCATTAGTAAAATACTAGTCTTAATAGTATAATGGTTTTAGAGTTGTTTATCTTTGATTCTTCTATGTAAGAAGTTCTTTGTCTCTCTTCAACCCTAGAGTGTTCTCTGGATCTTATGTAAATAGTTGAGTTGTAACCTTTAGCCATGTTTTGGACTCGATGTGTTTCTGTTGTACCACTCTGAGGGATGTAATACTAATGAAGAGGTGTTTCATTATTGTTATGTCAACGACTATAGTGTACTACATCATGCAGTGGTATGCTGGGTCACCGCAATCCAACACAGCATTGGCTCGGATCTAGAAAAACTTCGACTAGACTACTACAGAAGGCGAGAGGCCAAAGTATCCCTCTAGGCCCAGATAAAAGCCAACAGAGAAGCGATGGTGTTAGCCAGCAGGTGATGAGGCTGGAGGCCAAAGAATTCAAGGAAGCCCTTGGCGAAGTCGCTAAGAGGGAGGCCGAATCCTCTGGCAAAATGCGACATGAAAACTACATACTCGCCATCCTCAACTACGGGGGTAGACTCCTTGCCGGGTAAGCGACACTTTTCCTCGGTAGGAACTTGGCGAGTCTTGCGGATCCACTCAAATTCTCGGCGGGTGACCGTGGATCCTTGCCACGAACCACGCTATGGACCCACCATGAGGACTTCTTCTCCCACGACGGCGCCTCCGTGCGAGATCGACATGGGCTCGTCGGAGGAGCCAACAAAGGAGGAATCGCTGGCAGCGGGGAGCAGCCTCGAAACCCAAGGCCCCGTCGCAGCGACGATGAGCACGGTGGCGGCGGAAGGAGAGAACCGCCGCGAAGGCCTAACACGAAGACAAGGCGTGGTGAGGAAGGACCAAACTACGGCGGCGTGTCATGTGAGAAGGAGCGCGTCAGCATGGTCACGGGAATAGGAGCACGACGGTGGCGGCGCAAGAAGAAAGATGAGGAGGGTGAGAATGGGGAAGTAAACCAACCCTTCCCCACTCCCCCTATTTATAATCGCGTGTACTGAGAGTTGGTGGGATCGCGAATGCGCTGCTGTAACCACAAAAAGGCGTGTATCGTGTGTTCTCGATCAGTGATTGGAGCCACAGGGAGGATCACACGGCGCAGGAGGAGATTTGCCCGCCACGACCGTTGCGGTGATCGAAGAGTCACAGCATCGATAAGACTGCTGCAGTGATTACAGAAGCAATGTCAGGATACACTGTAGCGGTACAAAAACGAGACAAAAGGCAATGATTGGTACATGTTGGATGAAGCTTACCAGAGAAGCTAAGAGGAAACCTCGGACACAGGTGAGTGACTTGGAAAACGAGTCACACCTTGGAGAAAGAGGGTGAGCAAAGAGGAGAAAAAACAAGAAAGGCGCCGACTGAATAATAAGTCGGAGATAAAAGTATAAAAAAATAAGTATCTAAAAACTGCTGCAGTCCGGCCGAGAGTATTCGGCAAGATCGCACCAGCTTCGGGGACTAATGTTGGGGGGATGACCCTAGGTAGGGTCAAGGTAAGTAAAAAGAGAGAGGAATATTCATGGTCAAGGCCGGATGATATCTAGATCCGGCCGAGTCATGTAGGAGTCAGCCAAATGAGGTCCGACTATCCCCGAGTCAAGTAGTTAATGCTTGACTCGGCCAACATATGAGGTATGTCGGTATAACACTATCTCGCATCTTAAGTGCAGGTTAAGGTCAAGCCGAGTCATGCGAGGCGGGGCCGGGTCAAGGGAAGCTTGCCCAAGAAGGAGGAGGCAAACCCCATAGTCAACACTAGCCAGTATCTCTCTCTGGAATATGTACTGTACCAAGCGCTACAGACAAGAAGCAGAGCGGCAGAGGAGTAGAGGAAGGTCACGGAGGTGACCGTCCTCAGGCCCGAGGCTCACATGTGGTAGGTTCTGTGTCTTTGCCATCGATAGAAAGGGGACACAGAAAGAGGCCCGCCGAGTTACCGCTTTGGGACAAGCATATTAATATGCTTGTCCACGTCAGCCCTAGAAGGCATCAGGCCACTCCTTTATAAGGAGGGACTGGGCGTCTGGAGAAGGGGCTCGATTCATTTTTCTCATTAGGCACTAATTGTAGCTTCTTCTTCCTCTCGCTCATACAGCTCGAGGAGAAAGTGTAGCTCCATTGGTGTTGAATAAAGATTGAGTTATAGCATTCTGAGTGTAGAAACCACTACATCTTCCCTCCCTAGATCCCACTAGCATCCATTGGCCTCTAAATTAAGCCTACCCATGGCATCTGCCGTGCTACCACCACGACAGGTACACACCAACATTCACACGGATCACGAAGCATGCCTTATACGAAGACAAAAGCCACATGGTTCTTCCCTAACTAGCCATTCCTTACGGTTTTCATCTCGTTCGTCTTCCTCCTCGCGCCACTTCTCAAAACCACCCACTTCCATTATCTCCTTGTCAAATCCTCTGACACCTCCAATGGATCCCTCCTCTTCCAACGCTTTGACTAGCAAGTTGATGACGGAGATGAAGGAGAAGAAGGGGGTCTGGATCCCCGCCACCAAATAAGCTAGAGATCTGGAAGTTTATGTGCCATAGGGCTTCATCCTCAGCAAGGAGAAGTGCGCGTGGCACTTCACCTTGGGGGAAGCATCTCCGAGGCCTGTCGACAAGGAATCGATAGTGCTGATGTTGCACATCGTTCGCGGCTTTAGTTTTTCGTCGCTAGAGTTCTTCATTGAGGTACCTAGCCATCACGGCGTGCAACCTCACAACCTTCGTACCTATAGCATCTTATATATCTTCAGGCACACTGTTCTCTATGGGGGATTTCTAGGAATTAGGCCATGAGTTGCTCTTTTTAAGTTCTATACTACCAAACTAAGCGTCAACCTGTAGAATCTGAAGGTCCTTTAGCAAATTGCGATAGTACTGTAGTAGTCTTGATCATTAGGAAAAACTGAGTTTACCATAAAAGAAAGTGAATCTGTGAAGCACTAAACCGGCTCGTATTTCTACTGCAAAGATGTGTTGTTGGAATTTGGTGTATATTGGGCTGTTGGCCCATTAGACAAATTCTGAAATTCTCTTTGGCCCACTTGTATATGGCAGCATATGGCTGTGTAGTGGTGCTAAAGTTTAGTCCCACATTGCTAGTTGAAGGGGAGTTGGACCACCTTATATAGTAGAGTGTTGCTTCACTTACTAAGGTGTGACAAAAAGAGTAGCCCTCGCGCACTCCTCCTCCGACGCCGCCCGCCTCGCCTCGCCTCGTCACGACGCGCGCGTGCCGCGGGTTGCGGGAATCTCGCCGAGCCGAGCTTTATTTTGCTTGTTGGGAAAACTGATTATGAGTCATTAACGGACGTGTTAATTACAGCCGTTTCCAGTTTTTATGGACATGGCTGTTACCGACTCGGACGTGGGTTGAGCCCACGATCCTCCTAACCTGCACTATATAAGCGTGCGGGGCTAAACGTAATCGGCACGGTATCAATCCACACACGCCGCCTACCCTCCAGAACCTTGCGTCACCGCTTTCGTCTTCTCCATCCCGGCTTGCGGTGTGGCATCCCGCAAAAAACCACTACTAGAAAATCGCGTTGTTTTTGTGCATTGCATCATCATAACCTCATGCTCATGTCATCATGCCACATTGCATTTGAGCATCGTCATGTCGTCATGCATATGTCTGTCTAAAACTATTTCCGAAAAGCCTATTTTGTTTTCCACTAGCCCTTCTTATTTCAAAGTATCAAGTCGGTTTGTCCGGATCTTTGTTTTGACTAAAAACTATTTATAAATCTTTTACAATTGAAAAATAATAAAATATTTTGTCCGGGGAGGCAGTCCGATCAGTCAGGCCAGAGGCCCAGCCTGACAGACTACCTACCACCCGGCCCATCTAAAGAAACCCTAGACCAACCTTTTCCTACCTACATCTAATCCTACCCAGCCCCTCCACATCATCCCCGCCAATCCCCTCCCTCCACCTCACCGTTCCCTCCACCTCACCCTCGGCCCAGCCACCTCACCAATCCACACCCCTAACCCAATCACTCAATGACACCTCACCCCACCCCCTCTCTCTCTCTTCCTCACAGCCAACCCCACCCCCACTTCCTCTCTCACCCGCCTGTCCCCACTCCCCTGGACCCACCACCCGACCCAGCCCCACTTGGGCGGGGCCCCCTTCCTCTCTCCCCCGTCTGGCCCCACTTCCCGCGCTCCTCCCTCACCTCCCTCAACCTTCCCGCACGCGGCCACCGCTCCGCCCCTTCTTCCTCCCCTCCGGCGCGTCCCCTGGTCTCGCCAACCACCACCGCCTCCCCTCTGGCCGTGCCCCACCGCGGCAAGCTCCTGCGGGCCTGTTCCCCTCTCTCCTCCGGAGATTCCTCTTCCCCACCTACCGCCACCCCTCCGGCTCGCCGTCCCCGCGAGCGCACCTCCGACGCCACGCCGCCGCGGACCTGCATCCTCCGGCGTCCTCGCCTCTCCAGCGCCTCCTCCCGCCTCCCCCTCGATTCCATGGCCGCCGCCCTCTTCCGCACGACCGCGAGCCCCGCCTCTCTGCTCCCAGTCGTCGCTGCCACCATGTTCCCTGTCGCCGCCTCGAGCGCCGCACCCCCTCCACAGCAGCTCGGGCCAAGCGACCTCGTCCCCGTCCTGCGCGGCTCCTGTTTCCACATCAACCGCCGTCGTTGGCCTCTGCCACGGCCACTCTGGAACTAGCGGCGATGAGGAGGCCTGGCCCTTGGCGTAGACCGGTGCCTCCGAGCGGCGGCCGCGTCGGGCCTCCGTCTCGCGGGGCCAGCCCTCCCGTCCGTCTGCGCTGAGGCAACCCTGGCATGGTGGCCCGCTCGGGCAGCCGCCGCGGCGTCGTCGGCGTTGGATGCGGCGGTAGGGGTGCTCTGGGGACGTTGCTTCCGGTCGTGGGTTCCAGTGAACGCAAGGCCGTGGATCGGAGCCGCCCCTTCATGGATTCATCCACTCCGTTTCTGCCATGATTCGATTTGTTACCCCTTCTGTCCCTCGCTCGATGTACGTGCGTGCGTCTGTGTGTGCTCGTGTATGTGTGCCATGGGGATCTGCCTGTGTTCCCTATGGCCAGTCTTGATGCACCCCAAGTTCGCCAACGACCATCGGTGCCGAACCCGATGACCGCCAAGCTCGCCACAAAAACGACAAGCACTTCACCGCGGGACACCGAGGATGCCGACATGGAACCTAGGACCGACAAGTTCTCCTTCACAGATCCGATGACTGAGACCCTGAAGACCGTTCCGAAGCGCCAGGACCCGAACCTGAAGAACGCCAAGATCGCCACGAGGACGCTTCCCGAACGCCAAGACCGACTTGATGGAGCGGACCCGACAAGAGCTTCGCAACGACAAGAGCGACACCGACCAGGACGAATCCGATGTTCCCCCGACACCAACCAAGTCCTTCGTGGATGCGCCGAGATCTACTCCGTTATCCGAGAACGATTCCGCCGAGACCGATCCCGTCGAACCCCAGATCCAGACCCTGAGACCGACCCCGGACCCCGGAACCCCAAGTTCGCCGAACCCCAAAGTGTGACCTCTTTTCCGTGACCTATATTTTATAAATAATATAACTTGTTGCATTAAATCATTCATCTCGCATGCATATTGGTGTGGTTTGGGGGCCTTATGCCGATTCACCTAAATTAAATATGGGGCCCATATGCGGGCAAATCTAGTCTAATATTGGTCCCATTTAAATTGGTGTAGCGAACCGGTGCTATCTTTTGCCATGTTAAGACAACATTTAAATCGTGGGGTAGATAAACAACATGAACCATTTAATTAAATTGTCGGGACCTCGGTTCCGCTTAATATGACCTAATCGCATCGCATCTTTGCCATGTCATACATCATACATGCATCATGCCCGATCTTCTGCCGTAGTATTAAATAGTGCATCCGGTGTTTATTCTAGTGTTTTGCTTCTTCGCGGATAAGGCCGTTGAGTTGATGCGAGTGTCGACCCGATCTTCGGATGAACCTTCGGCAATGTTTTCAGGCAAGCATCCCTTCCCCTTCTACCTATTTGGCATTTATAGTCTTTATTCCCTCCTGTTGATCTATTGCTATCTGTGTTGCGTTGCTCTAGTTTTCGTACCCGTGATATCCCTTGCAGCCTTATATTGCCTTGGACACATCCTATTACCTGTTGCTTGGTAGATAGTTGGACTTGCATGTCGTAGTCGCTTGCTCAAGTGCTGTTGCGTGTCGTCCAGTACCACAGTTGTTGGAGTGTTGCCGCATGTTTAAGGTTGGAGATGATCATGGCTTTCATTATCGTTTACTTTAATTACTGTTTAACAACTAAAATTGAAGTAGGTAAGCAGAGGCACAGGGGGACAATAGATGTTATTTGGTTGTTAACCGTCCACTTGTGTCCCGTAGGACCCCGAGTACTTGATACCTGTTCCTTGAATATTCGCGCTATCCACATCCGGGAGGATTATGGGACCCCCCTAAGCCAGAGCTTGATTCATTCTTATTTCTTGGGGCCACAAACTAGTTTGAGGTTTTATTTACTATCCTGTACCTATGCCATGCTTTACTTCTTTATTACGATTGTGCGAGGAGCACCTATACTGTTTAGGATCGGGACACGTTTTCGCGGTATCGACAAGCCCGAGTTTTCGGGTTCCCAGTCAATTACAGCCGTCCACCCAAACCTCGGGTCCGTCTCGGAGTCAGCTAACTTCGTTGCGGGTGTACTCCAAGGGGTGGCCCCCTGAAATATTTCTGAATCCTGTGATTGCTTTGTCGTGAAAGCCTTGTTGGGTTTTGATTTGGTTTTTCCGAGGTTGATCGAGTGTGTGTTGCTATTTGTGCACCCCTGCAGGGTAAAACTTTCTGAAAGCCGTGTCCGCGGTTATGGATGACTTGGAGCATAGTATCTCGATCATAGACAACTATAACTAAAGTAGTGCTATAAATTTGACTTTATAATGACTAGTAATCAGCTTCACTATAATGGAATGGCTAAATAAAACTGCCAACAATTGCTTGGTTGGGTTGTCGCTTGCGACCATTGTATCTGACTAGTAAGTATTGCAACTATAACGGAATGGCTAAATAAAAGTACCAACAACTGCTGGGTTTTTGGGATATCTCATGCTAATTGAATCTGACTAGTAAGTGTCGCAACTACAACGGAATGGTTAACTAAAGTTGCCCACTGCTTATTATATCAGGACGATTATCTATACCTGACTAGTAATTGGTGCAACGATAACTGAATAAATAAAACTGCCAACGGTGGGAGTTCCTCGGTCGACTTCCTCGTTTGGTCTCGAGGGGGAAACACCAGGATGGGTTTGTTTGATGGTAGCATCAGGTTGGTTCCGGAAAGGTCATTCTTGCCCCTCTCTGATAGCCGCCAGTTGTATCGAGTCTCTATAGGTTGTTCAGTGCATGCTGCCGCTGCCGCTCAGTCCACCATACCTATGTAGGCGAGGACCGCCGAATTCTAGCCTCGCCGTGTACTGGCCTCAGTACTGACCGCTCTCTCTTTTTCCTTTGCCCTTTGTCGGCACCCCTTTTGTTTAAGCAGGTTTTGGGATCGACGTCATTAGCAGGGTTACCCTTCCGGCTTGGCCTGGGCAGGGTTATGGACGCCATTGGTTATTCTTCAGGGCTCCTAGCCCCATTTGCATCTTGTCCGTAGCCGGACGCTCTATCATTTTCAAGGTGATTTGGATCTTTGTATATTATATCTGTATTCTTGACTCGTTGAGTCGCTGTTGTACCTATCTGTTCTGTGGGTCCCATCGAGGACTGTTGTGTAATGTTATTACTTCGTTTTCCACCCGCACGAAAGTGCCTGGTGGGCACCTTTGAATCGTTTCTATGCGGGTTTGGCGGGTTTCGCTAAAACTTGCATAGGGCCGATTCTGAGGGTGTTACATGCGGCGTGCACCGCAGATCGGGACAGTAGGCCTCCGGAACCCCGCCTCTCGTGAACCTGTACGGGTGAGGGGCGATCAGGTTTTTGGGGAGCGCTCAAGCGCGACTACTGGCAACCACGACGTCGTCCGACGACGAGTTCCCTCACAACGACTTCTTCCCGGACGTCAGTGACCTCTTCGACAACCTCAACATGGGCGACGCTGCTGCAACCGCTGCAGCTGCTATTCAGCCTACATCGTATGTGATCTCGATTTCTCTCTTTCGGATTATGCTAGAGTTCTTTGTTCTAGCGTTTGGTGTAGATGTGATAGGTTTATCTCCTATAGATGTAATCTGTTCATCTACTTTGTTGATCTGCATAATTGGTTTTAGTACCGTTTGTATGATCATGATTTATCACTTTATTATTCGGATTAAATCATATGGATTATTGCTTATATTTCCAACAATCCAAAAACCTGATTATAGGCAACTAAATTCCACTGGTGTAGCCGCAGCTACTAGGCCGCCTCCTTTTGATGACATGCACTATAAGAGATGGCGCAAGAGAGCAGTTCTCTGGTTTGAAAACCTAAACTGCTATAGCGCCACTCTTGGCAAGCCTGAAGGAGATCTTTCTGCTGAGCAGGAAGCGAACTTTAAGAAAGCCGATACCATGATTATGGCGGCTTGTTCAGTGTTCTTGGGGACAATATTGTTGACCCTTATATGTCATTTGATAATTGCAAGGACGCGTGGGAAGCGCTCGAGGCCAAGTTTGGGGTCTCGGACACTGGCACTGAGCTGTATGTCATGGAGCAATTCTATGACTACAGGATGGTTGATGAGCGCTCCGTCGTTGAGCAAGCTCATGAGATACAATCACTTGCCAAAGAACTTGAGCAGTTCAAGTGTTCCTTACCGGACAAATTTGTGGCTGGTGGCATTATTTCCAAGCTTCCTCCTTCGTGGAGGAACTTTGCTACTTCTCTGAAACATAAGATACGAGATTTTTCCGTTACGGATCTCATTGGGTCTCTTCATGTGGAAGAGAAGGCGAGAGCAAAGGACAAAACTGCTCGAGGACTTGAGGGAGGATCTACTGCCAATTTAGTGCAGAGGAAAAACTTCCAATCCCACAAGTTTAAGAATAAGAACAAAACTGAAGGAAAGGGAAAGTTCGATAGCAAGAACAAGGCCACGCACTCAACCAACTTCAAGAAGAAAAATGATAAGAGGAAAGACTCTTGCCACGTATGTGGTGATCCTGGTCATTGGGCTCCTAGCTGCCCTAATCGCTTTGACAAGCGTCAACATGGGAACAGTGGCAATGCCGCTAATGTTGTTATTAGCGATACTGAGATGAAGGATGCTGGGTACGGTATTTTACCTACTATCCTTTCAGTATGTCATTCTCCTGATTGGTGGATAGACACGGGTGCTAATACACATGTATGTTCTGATATTTCCATGTTCTCCTCTTATCAGGTCTCAAGGACCTCTTCCGTGCTGATGGGAAATGGCTCACGTGCTTCTGTTCATGGCGTTGGTACGGTAAATCTAAAGTTTACTTCGGGGAAGACCGTACAGCTGAAGAATGTGCAGCACGTTCCCTCCATCAATAAGAATCTCGTCAGCGGATCGCTTTTATGTCGAGATGGCTTTAAGTTGGTTTTTGAGTCCAATAAAGTTGTAATTTCTAAGTATATACAATTTGTTGGAAAAGGTTATGAGTGCGGAGGTCTGTTCCGCTTGTCTTTGTCAGACTCATGTACTAAAGTTATTAATCATGTTTGCAATGATAATGACTCCAATGTTTGGCATTCACGGCTCTGTCATATTAACTTTGGTTGCATGATGCGGCTAGACAATATGAGTTTAATCCCAAAATTTACCACTGTCAAAGGTTCTAAGTGCCAAGTTTGTGTGCAAGCAAAGCAACCCCGCAAGTCTCATACGACTGCGGAACCGAGAAACTTAGCACCGCTAGAACTTATACATTCAGATCTTTGTGAGATGAATGGTGTGTTGACAAAAGGTGGAAAAAGATACTTTATGACGTTGATTGATGACTCCACTAGATACTGCTATGTTTATCTTCTGAAATCTAAAGATGAAGCTTTGAACTACTTCAAAATCTATAAAGCTGAGGCAGAAAACCAACTTGATCTTAAAATCAAGCGGCTAAGGTCGGATCGTGGTGGAGAGTACTTTTCAAATGAATTTGATTTATTCTGTGCGGAACATGGTATTATACATGAGAGGACACCTCCCTACTCACCTCAGTCAAATGGGGTGGTCGAAAGAAAGAACCGCACTCTAACTGATTTGGTTAACGCCATGTTAGATACATCGGGTCTTTCCAAGGAATGGTGGGGGGAGGCGCTAATGACCGCGTGTCATGTCCTAAACCGTGTTCCTGTAAAGGATAAAACCATGACTCCATTTGAGGAATGGGAAAAGAAAAGGCTTAAACTCTCTTACTTACGAACTTGGGGTTGTTTGGCGAAAGTCAATATTCCAATACCCAAGAAGCGAAAGCTTGGACCAAAAACCGTTGATTGTGTTTTTCTGGGATATGCTTTTCATAGCATTGGCTATAGATTTTTGATAGTAAATCTGAGGTATCCGACATGCATGTTGGTACAATTATGGAGTCGAATGATGCGACTTTCTTTGAGGACATCTTTCCTATGAAAGGTATGTCTAGCTCATCGAATCAGGAGATGACTAGTTCATCTAGTCAGGAATTTTCTATAATTCCTGAACCCACTATGCCGATAGAACACTCCGATGATCCTGTGGAGGATGACAATGAAGCTCCCAAAAGGAGCAAGAGACAAAGGACTGCAAAGTCATTTGGTGATGATTTCATTGTGTACCTTGTGGATGATACTCCCACTTCTATTTCAGAAGCCTATGCATCTCAAGATGCTGACTACTGGAAGGAAGCTGTCCGAAGCGAGATGGACTCCATCTTAGCTAATGGTACTTGGGAAATCACTGATCGTCCTTATGGGTGTAAACCTGTAGGATGTAAATGGGTGTTCAAGAAAAAGCTTAGACCTGATGGTACTATTGAAAAGTACAAGGCATGTCTTGTGGCTAAGGGTTATACCCAAAAGGAAGGTGAAGACTTTTTCGATACCTATTCACCTGTAGCCAGATTGACCACTATTCGGGTACTACTTTCCTTGGCTGCCTCACATGGTCTTCTCGTTCATCAAATAGGCGTTAAGACGGCTTTTCTAAATGGAGAGCTAGATGAGGAAATTTATATGGAGCAGCCTGACGGATTTGTAGTAGATGGTCAAGAAGGAAAGGTGTGTAAGTTAGTGAAGTCTTTATATGGTCTTAAGCAAGCTCCTAAGCAGTGGCACGAGAAGTTTGAAAGAACTTTAACTGCTGAAGGCTTTGTTGTAAACGAAGCTGACAAATGTGTGTACTATCGCCATGGTGCGGGCGAGGGAGTAATTATGTGTCTCTATGTTGATGACATATTGATATTCGGGACCAACCTCGCTGTTATCGAGGAGGTCAAAGAGTTCCTATCTCGCTGCTTTGAGACGAAGGACTTGGGAGTGGCTGATGTAATCTTAAACATCAAGCTACTAAAGGATGACAATGGTGGGATTACATTGCTTCAGTCTCACTATGTGAAAAAGATATTGAGTCGCTTCGGGTATAGCGACTGCAATTCTTCTCGAACGCCTTATGATCCGAGTGTGCTACTTCGAAAGAATCGAAGGACTGTTAAAGATCAATTGAGATATTCTCAAATTATTGGCTCGCTCATGTATTTAGCCAGCGCTCCTATACCTGACATCTCCTTTGCTGTAAGCAAACTCAGTCGATTTGTGTCAAATCCTGGAGATGATCATTGGCATGCTCTTGAAAGAGTTTTGTGCTATTTGAAAGGCACTGCGAGTTATGGTATTCACTATACTGGGTATCCTCGGGTACTTGAGGGTTATAGTGATTCAAACTGGATATCTGATGCTGATGAGATTAAGTCCACAAGTGGTTATTTGTTTACACTTGGTGGTGGCGCTGTTTCCTGGAAGTCTTGCAAGCAGACCATCTTAACGAGGTCAACAATGGAAGCAGAACTCACAGCATTAGACATAGCCACTGTTGAAGCAGAGTGGATTCGTGAGCTCTTGATCGACTTACCTGTGGTTGAAAAACCAATACCCGCCATCCCAATGAACTGTGATAATCAAACCGTGATCGTCAAAGTAAACAGTTCTAAGGATAATATGAAGTCATCAAGGCATGTGAAGAGGAGGTTGAAATCTGTCAGGAAACTGAGAAACTCCGGAGTTATTGCGTTGGATTATATCCAAACATCTAAAAACCTGGCAGATCCTTTCACAAAGGGACTATCACATAATGTGATAGATAATGCATCGAGGGAGATGGGTTTGAGACCCACGCTATGAGTTGATCCCAGTGGCAACCCACTCTATGTGATCGGAGATCCCGTGAATTAGAGCTGGGAGATAAGCTGTTGGTCAGCTGAGAGGAGAGTATTCCTATATTATATTTACATCTCCATAAAGATGCAATACTCTCTTAATCTGCATGGCAGGTTGATATTTATCTTAATGTGTTCCAAGTGGCTTTTTATAAGCGGAGATGTTGTCCTGCAGAACATCTCTTGAGGAACACACCTATATGAGTCTGACTGTCAAACGTCGCAGTCCGTGAGAGTTGGGTGCTCTCTAATAAACTCATGAAAGGCCCTGGAGTATGACGCATAAGCTCCAAACCGCGGGAAAGCCGACGGTAGCCCTGTACCGGTCTAGATTTTATGTGAAACTAGCGCGCAGAAAACTTGTAGTTCAAGGCATAGTCCACTATTCAAGTTGCAAGCTAGTGTAGCATGAAGTTTAACGTGGAAGTTCAACTTAACAGTCTCCACTACACACCGATATATAAAACAATATTCTGAAAGAAAAGTGATGTGATGTGCCAATGAGACTTTGTGGGTGATTGTTGGAATTTGGTGTATATTGGGCTATTGGCCCATTAGACAAATTTTGAAATTCTCTTTGGCCCACTTGTATATGGCAGCATATGACTGTGTAGTGGTGCTGAAGTTTAGTCCCACATTGCTAGTTGAAGGGGAGTTGGACCACCTTATATAGTAGAGTGTTGCTCCACTTACTAAGGTGTGACAAAAAGAGTAGCCCTCGCGCACTCCTCCTCCGACGCCGCCCGCCTCGCCACGACGCGACGCGGGTTGCGGGAATCTCGCCGAGCCGAGCTTTATTTTGCTTGTTGGGAAAACTAATTATGAGTCATTAACGGACGTGTTAATTACAGCCGTTTCCAGTTTTTATGGACGTCCGGGGCTAAACCTAATCGGCACGGTATCAATCCACACACGCCGCCTACCCTCCAGAACCTTGCGCCGCTGCTTTCGTCTTCTCCATCCCGGCTTGCGGCGTGCACCGCAGATCGGGACAGTAGGCCTCCGGAACCCCGCCTCTCGTGAACCTGTACGGGTGAGGGGCGATCAGGTTTTTGGGGAGCGCTCAAGCGCGACTACTGGCAACCACGACGTCGTCCGACGACGAGTTCCCTGACGACGACTTCTTCCCGGACGTCAGCGACCTCTTCGACAACCTCAACATGGGCGACGCTGCTGCAACCGCTGCGGCTGCTATTCAGCCTACATCGTATGTGATCTCGATTTCTCTCTTTCGGATTATGCTAGAGTTCTTTGTTCTAGCGTTTGGTGTAGATGTGATAGGTTTATCTCCTATAGATGTAATATGTTCATCTACTTTGTTGATCTGCATAATTGGTTTTAGTACAGTTTGTATGATCAAGATTTATCACTTTATTATTCGGATTGAATTATATGGATTATTGCTTATATTTCCAACATGTGCAGCGGTCTCGAAAATTGTCTGTCAAAGGCCAGCCGCAGCCTCTGAGTTGCAGGTTCGTATTGTAGTATTTCCTTGGACCATTACACAAGGCTGGGTTCTTGATCCCCAGTGCTTCCTCCTCCTCTGGGCTCGCACTGGTACTAGTACTTATTACAAGATCTCAACTACTGGAGTAACAGTAGTACTCATCGCCAATTACGAGCTTCTTCCTTCCTCTGCTCTGCTCTCGCCAGGCGGATCGAGCTCGAGCGATCAAGCCTCATGTCTCGATCGCAATGGATCCAAGACGCGGCCGGCAAAAGAATAGTCAGCTAACTATCTCTTGGTGCATTGATTGAAATATGCTGAGTCCCATGGTCTCATCCATGGACGAGACGTAGACGGTAGACTTGAGTTGAATCACCTCTGCCGCAGGCGGTCCAAGGCTAGGTACGCGACGACGCGGTAGCCGACGAGCAGGAGCGCCATGACGCAGACGTCAATCCAGTGGTTGTTCAGCCCTACGGCCTTGATGGCGGGGAACTCGGAGACCGGGCAGAGGGCGCCGCCCCCGCAGTCGTAGACGCCGCCGCCGTCGCGGAACTGTATGCCGAGGAGGAGCCGGTAGCAGTAGAAGCTGTAGTTGAGCCACCTGAGCCAGCCGACGAACGGCGGGATGTGCTGCACGTAGTAGCCGCCGGCGATGAGGAAGACCATGGTGATGACGGACGCGAGCGTGGTCCCCTGCTTGACGTCCATGAGCACGGCGCCCACGGCGAGCCCCAGGCTCTGCGCCACGAGCACGCTGTAGAGCACGACGAGGAGGGAGAGGAGGAAGGACGCCGGCCGCGGGTCGAGGCCGCCCATCCAGTAGAGGATGAGCACGAACGCCGTGGGCAGGCCGAGCTCCATGGGGAGGTCGGCGGCGGTGCGCGCGGCGAAGTAGGATGAGAGGCGGTACATCCCGGACGAGCGCTCCTTGAGCAGCATGGGCCGCTCGAGCGGGAAGACGAAGACGGCGTTGTAGAGCGGGAAGAAGCCCCAGAAGACGGAGAAGAAGAAGATGAGCGCTGTCCGGTCCTGCAGGTGCTCAGCCGGCGTGCGCCACCACAGGAGCCCCGCAAGGCACGCCACGCTCAGCACCTGGAAGATCCGGAGCTTGTTGAACGACTCGTGGCGGCGCTCCTTGAGCCCGCGCTGGAGCAGCACCGAGAACTGGGTACACCACCCGGCCGTCCACTCCACTCCTGCGGCGTTTCGGCGCCGCGACGCCTTCCCGCCGTCGCCGGTGCCGGTGCCGCCAGCCTCGCTCGAGCACAGGTCCAGCTTCACAGCAGGCGCAATGTGGCGCTCGTACGCGGCCGCCAGCTTCCCCCTCACCTCCTTCTGCTCTGCCTCGCTCCCGCCGCCAAGCACCGCCGCCACTACCCCGCCGACGTCGCCGTCACCACTGCCGCTCGTCTCCGGCGCGATACCTGCGTGCACAACACAAGCCACAGTGATGATCAGCAGTGAACAACCTTGTCCACGAACTCGACAAGTGTCCAGCATTGCGCACAGAAATTTCAAGATCGGAATGGAGAAGGGAATGATGAGGAGGCGAGACGGGCCGGTCGGTCGGGCGGAATGGTGGTGGCCATGATTGGCGAGTGGACGGAGCAGTGCGTCCCTGTCCGTGTCTCATGCTCTCATCCCCACGCTTGATGCATCGTCGCCATTGCCGTTTCGGCTCCCTCTGAGTGGCCGCCGATTTGGCTTGCGCGTACGTGTAGTGTAGTCAATCACAAACGCGACACGACGGAGATGGTGATCGACGCTAGCTGATGCAGATGCAGGAAAAGGGGAGAAATCGATCGACGAAAAGAAGACCCCCTGCATGCGCGCACCCGTATCTTGGCACACATTTGTTTTGTGCTGCTGATTACCCGGACCTTTTTTCCAACTTTCATTCTTTATTTATATCGTTTTCTTTTACTACTAGTACTATATTCCCTTTAGTGCCAAAAAGTATTTTATTTTAGTTGTTGGTGGCTATGGCATATGTTGTCTAGTGCACTACTAGTGCTTTACTTAATTTTATCTTCTCTGGCTAGGTGGTTAATAACCGAACAACCGTAGTTGCGGATCAGGTTTTATAACTATATCTTGAAGCGGACTACATTCCGTTTTCATTTGAAATTTTGGTGCCCCGGGCAATTTCTAGATTCTAGTGTTTTTTCATATGTTAAAATTTCCATCACCTTTAAAAATAATAAATATAAAACCAAGAAGAAAAGAACATTTGCCAGAAGACACTTGGCGTGAGGAATATATATATATATATATATATATATATATATACATACATACATACATACATACATACATACATACATACATACATACATACATAGATTTTTCCACTTAATATGTGTACCACAAACCAAGAACTTAAATGATTATGGAATTACCTTTTGGAACGAATATATACGTAATTTTAGTCTGAATATATTACTACTAGTGATGCCATAGTCAAAGTTTCAAAAGTTTGACCGAAGGCGTGTCCAAAATGACATTGATGAAGTAGTATCATTTTCAAAATTCGAACCATTTTGGTAAAGAATGAAGATATTTCCTTATATAATCACTAGTGAGGACGCTGATTTTAGAAAATAGAAGTGATACACTACACTAACCTCTGCCCTGCAACGATCAGTGTACAACACAACCAGATATTTCTTTTACTTGAGAGAAATAATGTGGGTTTGTATTTGTGTGAGGTCAGCTAGCTTGATGGAATGGAATGGAAATGCACATGACAACATGCCATATGAATTGGAAGGCATCATAAAAAGGGTAAGTAAAGAGAAGAGAATATGGGGTTAGTGGCGATGAGTGGGTGGAGTGAGCTGTCCGTTTCGTACCGTTGGCGAGGTCCAGCATGAGGTCGGCCGGGTTGAGGGAGAGCGGCGATGCGAAGCCGACGGAGGCGAAGTAGGAGAGCCCGTCGGCGGCGCGTCCGTAGTAGATAGGCCGTCCGTCCGCGGAGAGCAAGAGCACCTTGTCGAACATGTGGTAGAGGCGCGACGACGGCTGGTGGATGGTCACCACCACCGTGCGCCCTCCGCCGGCAGCCATGCGGCGAAGGGTGCCGACGATCCTTGCTGCGGTAGTGGAGTCGAGCCCGGAGGTGGGCTCGTCGAGGAGTAGCAGGCTCGGGTCGACCAGCATCTCCAGCCCGATGCTGACCCGCTTGCGCTCGCCACCGGAGAGGCCACGCACGCCCCGGACGCCCCCGACCATGCTGTGGGCCACCTTTGTGAGGCCCAGCTCCCGCGCCACCGCCTCCGCCTGCGCGCGCTTCTCGCCGGCGCTCAGCGCGCGGGGCAGCCGGAGCAGGGCCGTGTACCAGAGCGTCTCCGACACGGTCAGGTGCGGGTACAGCACGTCGTGCTGCGTCACGAAACCTGTGCGCCGCTTCACGGCGCCGGAGAAGGGCTGCCCGTTGTAGGTGATCTTCCCGGACAGCAGCGCGTGCCGTTGCCTCCCGCCTAGCGCGGTCAGAAGCGTGGTCTTGCCGCTCCCGGACGGGCCCAGCATCGCCAGCATCTCCCCCGGCCGAACCACCCCGGACATCCCGCTGATGATCGTCTTCTCCCTCGGGGGCAGCGCCGCAGCCTTATTCTTCCTGTTCGCCGACCCGCCGCCGATCGCCGACGACACCGTGGCGCACCATCCCCCCGTCGCCTGTCCAACCTTCACTTTGTACACCACTTCCTCAAACTGCACCCAGCATCCATGCACACGTTGTCTCATCAGCAGTCATCACTTACCTTGGAAAGCATTTCACACAAACAAATGTGCACGCACGCACGTGTGTGCAGTGCCTGTACACGAAACACTACCTTGAGGACCAGGGGGAAGGAGTTAGCGCCGGGGCGATGGCCGGAGGCAACCGACGGTGGGCTGCAGGTGGTGGGATGAACGGCACCGGAAGGGCTGTTGTTGCTGTTGCTGTTGCTGTTGCTGCCTCCGGTGGTGGTACAATTAGAAGCAGGTGCCTTCGTGTGCTGCCCATCATCATCATGCAATTCCAGAGGCGTCATGGCGATCTCACTTTCTTCTTCTTCTTCTTCTTCTTCTACTACGGTAGTTGCTTATGACTATATATGAGGTGAGATGGAGAAAGTAAGGAGAGAAACGAAGGCCTCTGCTTCCTACTACTTCTACTTGCTTGGTTAAGTTGTCTGGTTGGGATGGCTGATTGCAAGGTGGTATTTATCATGGGAGGAGGGCGGAGCAAAGGCAAAGAAAGGAAGAAAGGGGCCTACCAAATGGGGTAGGGGGGAGCAACACTTGTTGCTGTCACTTTTTCTTTGGTACATGTGGGAACCCTAGTTTGTTAGTCCTTGGTATATATGTTTACTGCTGATGATTAATCCTTGATTAACAAATGTTTGTGTGCTGTGTGCATGAAAGTAACATCACTAGCTAGCTATCTGCTAGCTAGTTACAAATGGTAGTTTTTATTGTTAAAACCTGAAAAGGAGGTTTATTTACAGATGTCAAGTAGAGTGGTTAGCTGTAGCTCATAGTGTGGAAGGCATTGCTCGGTGGACATACATTCAGTGGATAACATATCTCTTTGCTTTCTTTCAGACAATAGATGTAGTGTCTGCATGATGCATGCTGTAGTGTGCTTATCGATCAAATTGGTACTCCCTCCCGTCCATACTAATTGACTTTGATTTGTTAAATTTTAGATGAACATATATACTAAATAGTGTCTAGATTCATTCAAATTTTGACAAATTCAAGTCAATTAATATGGGTCGGAGGAAGTACTTCCTTGCAGTTCACTAAGATATACTCCGTCCATCCCCAATTACCTGGAGTATAAACCAGAGTGAATAATTGGGGATCACATTACTTCGTCCATCCCCAATTAGCTGGAGTATATATATTCACGTCACATTAATTCAACATACCAGCCGTTTTCGACCAAGAAGCAGCCAAAATATAATGTGATTGCCTAAGCTGTGTTCGACCGAAATATATATCTCCTTTCTTTCTGTTTGAGTTTGCCCCTTTTTTTCTACATTGTGTCTTATTGATGTTTATGTGCGTCTGCGTTTCTTTTATATCTACGTGTCTGCCGTATTCCTATTATGTCTGCACATTTTGTGTAAGACTAGTTCGTCGTTCTATATCTTCACTTCTTTCCCAATCACAGGTTCTTGCCTTTTTTCGCTTACATCGATCTCTTGTCTTCCCTCACGTACCTCTATATCTTTTCACTACAGGAAACGCCGGTTAGGCCGACGGCTAGTGCCCGTCGGCGTAGGCCCACTTACCCGTCGGCGTAGGCTGGCCCGACGGTGGCCGTCGGCGTAGGCGCGTCGGTGTACAAGATCGTAGGCGTATGCCACAATCTCCTCGGCGTATAGACTGGCCTGACGGTTATACGTAGCTGTCAGCGTACATGCGCCGGCCTAGGCACCGTGGGGCCCACCTGGAGCAGCTAACGACCGTTAGCTTTGGAAGCTATACGCCGACGGCTATGCCGTCGGCCTAAGATGCCACGTGCCACCCTGTGGCGCTGCCCTGTGAGTACCATACGCCGATGGCAAAGCCGTCGGCCAACTCTGCCACGTGCCACCCTGTGGCTGCCTGCGACTACCTCTACGCCGACGGCAAAGTCGTCGACCCTACTTTGCAAGCTGGGCCACGCGCACCGAGGCACGCACCGAGACGTCGACGGCACCCCCGTCGGGCCAAGTATAAACCGTGCCATATGGTAATGTCTACGCCCTAACAATTTTTACTTTTTTGGGATTTTGTTCATTATTTCTCGCATGCACATCAGGCATAGTATACAACATTTCAAATTCCCGCAGTCATAAGATCATCATCAGACACAGTATACAACACATGCACATCGACACAAGCATAAGATCGTCATCATCAAACGAACATAACTAGATCATCCATACATAGGTACATCCTCATCCAAACAACATAGCATCCCTACATAGATACATCTCTAAGTGCATCCTAACACATGCGCATCCCTACACCTTCGGAGAGCTGCTCGAGAGACCCATGTCTCCCCGCGTGAAGAAAGGTGAAGCTTGACGTCGAGTAGCCGTTGTCGAACCAGCACCGGAAGAAGGAGTACCACCATGACCACCACCACCGGTAGAAGGAGTAGCACCGCCACCCTTAGCACGATGGGAAGAAGGAGAATCACCGCCACCGCCACCACCATCAACCGCGGAAGCACCAGGAGAAGCATGACCGGTATGAACCGGTGTCATCGCGCGCGAGATAGTCGGCGAGGCATCAGGACGACCAAAGTGTGGATTGCCGGAGCATCCCGGTCCCTACATGTTTGAGGCAGAGTTAGCAACCACCAAGGAACAGGTTTGTTGTAACAACCAGTTTGGCAAACAACTTACCGGGCTCCCTGAGTAGAAGGTCAAAGCATATTCGTCGTTTGATGGGAAGATTGGCTGCGGCCCTGGCCTAGGTGGCCGTGGCGGTAGAGTGGCTCGCTCTCCAGTACCATAAAACCTCTCCAAGCTTCAAGATAGTTTAGATGTGAGGCATTGCAGAAATAAAGATTTAAACTAGGGAATTCGAGACTTGTCATAGTTTGCAAAAATAAAGGTGAAAACTTACATTATCGCGTAACTCTGCCCACTGCTCGTAGGCCGCTCGGGTCTGGGACCATGTCTCGAGCGTCACCAAGTGTTCCGCAATAGCGGCCTTGTAGGCCACGTCCAAAGCAAGCTACAATTTCAAAAAGAATGAATCTCGTCAACTTAGCCACTCAAGAATGATTTTTGGAAAGATGATGGAAATGAGAAAAACTGACATCGTCGTTCGCTCGGGAAGGTCGTCGAGGCGGGATATCGGGGTACCGTGTAGGACTCTGTAAACCGTCTGGCTAGGACTTTGCCTGTAACTCTAGGATCTGGCGACTATATAAGCCGGACCTATGTGAGCCTTTAGGGAATGATACAACTCATACCTCGCATAGCGAATCGATCCCTGTAACTCGGCGTATTGCCATTATAGTGATTTATAGCAGGAGTAGGATTCCGCCACCTTTGTGGGATCTGAACCTGGGTAAGCTGTGTTACCTCGTACCCGCCAACCTCTCGCCTTACCCCACATCTCTAAACACGCTCTGTGAGGACCCCTCCATGGCATACTCGTCGGCAATACCATCGCAGGAGGTGGCCATTGCTGAGGAGGAAGAAGGTTGGATCCTGGTGGTGCATCGGAAAGGAAGATCTCAGGCGGAGATTCTTTTAGATTTCTAGGACGTAGCGGGTTTTCCAACCCAGGATTCACGGTTTTGGGAAAGTAGGGCACCTCGTCGATCTTCTACGTGTGAGAAATCTGTTGTTTCTTGTAGGTCGCCAGCGGGTGCAAGATCGCTCTCTCCTCCTTCTGGTGGACCATCTAACGGTCGCCCTTGATGCTCATCTTCATCACCGTCTGGACTTTGCCTGTCTCGAACTCCAAGGATGGGGCCTTGGAGGGGACCGCTGCCAGGCTGTGGGATCTCTCCGACATCGCTTATCAAAATGTTCATCAGTTCGGCGGTGGAGTTTTCCGCTGGTAGTCCAAAGTCGGCGCAAGCTGGCGTTCTGGATCACACGAAATTAGCAGAACACGCGGAATCTATGGTGGTTGATGTGTCTGCTGCGGGAGTGGCCCACTTACATGCATCGGTGATCGCATGCCATACGTTGGGTTATGTTCGACACAGGAAGTGGGCCATTCTATCAAGACCTACCGCGACCGTGGTTTACCCTAACCATCTCCGCCACGTAGCCGCCTCTAATCCTTCGTCCTCTACTACAACCAGCGCCCCACCGCCCATAGTCTTCACCACCGGATCGCCACTCTTTGTCGGCAATCTCTCTGCCCTACGTGCCTTCGCCATTCCTTTGCGGATGTTGTGGCTGATACGTCGGAAACGTATCTATAATTTTTGATGTTCCATGCTTGTTTAGTATCTACTTTGCTTTGCTTTGTCTACACTTTGAGGTGTTTTATATGTTTTCTAGTACTAACCTATTAACAAGTTGCCACAGTGTCAGCTGCCTGTTTTCTTTTGTTTTTGGTTCCAAAAAGGCAGAAAATCAATATTCTCGGAATTTGACAGGATAAAAGCCAAAGTCAATATTTTACCGTGGGGAACACGAAGTCAGAATACGAGACGGAGGAGACTCACCAGGGGGACACACCCCTTGGCGGTGTGGGCTAGCCCTAGCCGCGCCTAGGGGGGGGGGGCGCAGCCGCCCTGGTGACCCCTGCCTCTCCTCTTCGCCTATAAAGTCCCCCCAATGCCTAAACCCTAAGCAGCCGATCAATATTCCACGAAACCATTTGTAGCCGCCGCCACCATCGTCCCTAGATCGGGGGGGCGAGCTAAAGATCTTCCCGGCACCCTGCCAAAGGGGAGATCATCCATAGGCCTTTCTTCTTCATCATGCCAGCTTATGGTATGAAGCGTGAGTAGTTCCACCTCTGACTACGGGTCCATGTAGTAGCTAGATGGTTGTATCTCCTCCTTGTGCTTTCATGTCTAGATCTTGTGAGCTCCGTTCATGATCAAGATCTAATCTATTTGTAATCATGCATGTTATGTTTGCGGGGATCCGATGGATATTGAGATTACTATGCCAGATTGATTAATGGTTTTGGCTAGTTGATTCTATCATTTCTGTGTTGTTTGTGATCTTGCATGCTCTCCGTTGTTAGTAGCTATCTTGGCCAAGTAGTTGCTAGTGACTCCAAGAGGGGGTATTTATGATCGATAGTGGGTTCATTCCTGTACTTAATCAAGGGAAGTGACAGAAATCTCTACGTTTGTAGATGTGATGTTGCCACTAGGGAGAAAACAATGGTCTCTTGTTCATGGAACAAGTGGATTTTTTTACCTTACACACTTTGCTTAAAACAGTTGTCTGATGCTTGCAACTTAATACTGGAGGGGGTTCGGATGATAAACTGAAGGTGGACTTCTAGTCATAGAATCAGTTGTATGGCGGTCTATGTATATTGTTGTATTGCCCAATCGAATCTCATAGGATCTTTTTGTCTAGTATTGCATTGTTATGCCTTGCTCAGTCCTGTCAATTGCCCTGCTGTAATTTGTTTACCCAGCATTCCATGTTTGTTTATCTAAGAAGAGTACCTCTAGTGAACTATGGACCCCAGTCCAATCTTTACCATTGATACATCTTCCACTGTTACTTTTTACTTGCTGCAAACCATCATCACCTTCCACACCATACAGTTAATCCTTTATTACAGCAACCGGTGAGATTGACAACCTTACTGTTAGTTGGGGCAAAGTCTTGAGTTTGTGTTGTGCAGGTTTCCACGTTGCTTGCAACACCTTTGGGACGTTTCCTTCCTCCTACTGGTTCGATAACCTCGGTTTCTTACCGAGGGAAAACTTGCATGTTGTACTGCATCATACCTTTCGCTTGGGGTCTCCCAACGAAGTGTTGTTGCACTCATCAAGGTTTTTTCTGGCGCCGTTGCCGGGGAGGCTAAGGACGTCTTCACAAGGGGAGTCCTTCTCAACCTTTCTCTTTACTTTGTTTTTAGTTTCTTATAAAAAACTCCAAAAAAATTAGTTTAGTTTGGTTTGTTTTCTCTTATCAAAAACACAAAAAAAATTAGTTCCTGCCTTAGTTGCCACCATGTCTGGTTTTGGTCCAATCTCTGTTACACCTATGGAAAAGATCTTTAATTTTAAGAAAAAAAGTGAAAAGAGTTTCAAAGAAGCTTGGTCTAGAATCTTCGCTTTACAAAGGGAAACTGAGCCTAAGATGAGTCTTAGCTTGGTTATTAATAGTTTCTATCATGGTATTGCTCTTTGTTATAGATATGCTTTGGATGCTGTGGCTAAGAAAGATATTTTTTCAATGTACTGAGGATGAAGCTTTTGATGCCATAAAGAAATTGATTATAATTTATAATATGCCTGGCAAGTCTGATTCCTCTTTCATAGATATTTTTGCTAGGTTGAACACTCTTGAGTTTAGTACTGCTGCTTTGAATAGTTGCTATCACACACATAGGGAGTACCATAATTATGTTCTAATGAATTCTAGCCTTCAAGGTGGTTTCCCACAATCAAAGTCTCTATAAATAATGCAAATTTTGATGCTCGCTGTGATATCATGTCTGAATTTTGCCTTATGCCTAAAGATATTTATGAGACTTTGAGTCTTTGGAGACTTTCTAAAGGAGGAGAACAAATATCTCTTACTAATAATGAAACTTTATTGCCCATTGGAATTGCTGAAGGCGTGTTTACAAAAATCTCAGGAAAAATGGTGCCTACTGATTATCTTATTATTGAATGTGTAGGCAAAGGTCACATTACACTTGGAAGATCCCTGTTGAAACACCTTGGAGCAATAATAGATGTGGGAAAAGGCATTATGCATTTTGCTCCTCCAGTAAGTTATCATATATTCCCTAAAGAGAAGAAGAAAGGTAAGAAAGGTAGAAGCAAGATAGTTGATGTTAATGCTTCCTCATTTGAAAATACTTGATTTCTTGCTTCTTGTGCCTAACTTAAAGGCGTTAAAGAAAATTACTTGTTGGGAGATAACCCAAGAGTTTCCTTAAGTCTTGGAAGTTATTACTTCAGTAATGACCTCTCCTGATCCTTTTTGTTTGCTTTTTGTGCCAAGAATGACCTCTAATGAGAGGGAAGTAAGGTTTGGGGAGTTGTTGTCCCGAAACAGATTTCTGTCCTCCACCATAAAAACTCGCGAGGAGTCTTTGTAAATCGGATTGAGATGAAAATATACGAATAAATCACCCAGTATGTTAGATAACTTTCGTTAGTTCAACACTCTTTGAGTTGAGCAGCAGAAGGTCTTCTGAAAAATCGGTTTCTACCTGTTGGTCTGTTTTGACAGATTTCTGCCATTATTTGCATTTGCTTATTATTGATTTCTTTTTGAGTTCTCTTTTGGGGAATTTAGATTTTTAAAGGAAGTTGCTACAGTAGCTTGTGTTTTTAGTGAAAAGTCTTTATATTCTAAAGCTAAACTTAAAGGTCTATTATCTTTTGAATACACTAATGTTGCTAACGAAGATTGTGTGAAGTTTTGTATGAAGGAAAATTTTAGGTGTAGAAAGAGAATGATGTAATGAGACAAATAATGGACAAAAGCTCAAGCTTGGGGATGCCACCCCGGTGTCACCCCAAGAAATATCCAAGAGGTACAAGAGTCAAAGATTGGGGATGCCCAAGGCATCCCCTTCTTCATCAATAAAAAGCTCAGGTCTCTCTAGACACTTCGTTTTTATTGTTTCATGCACTGTTGTGTTGTTCTTGGAGCGTCTTAGTTTTTTTTGCTTTGATTAGTTTGTTTAGTTTGCTGGAATAAATTAGTTTGGACCCTCGTTCTCGTTATGTTATTTCAAATAAGTCGATTGGTGTTGGAAAGGAGTAGAAAGTTCTTGCTTGGAAGTGCAAGAGGAGCTTGCATTGACTGTGACTTAGACTTTTGCATGTCATGCTAGGTGCTTTTTTGACCTTATGCTTAGTGATTATTGCTGTAGAATGACTTGTTACAAAAAATTGGGATTGCTTAGTGTTCCTTGAAGGAATCATGCGCTGTTTTAGCATGCAAAAGCATAGTATTGTGGTGTTCTCCTTTGATGCTTTGTTTGAGTTGACTTGGCACATGGTCACACCATGTTATGACTATGAAAAAGTCACCATAGCCTCTATGATCATTTAGTCCTTGACTTGTAGTAGCACTCTATGCTTTGATTAGTAATGTTTTGTCGCTTTGCATGATTATGGCCATTATTGCTCTCTTAGTTGGTTGCTCCCAGTCTTTTGCTAGCCTCCACTTGTATGAGTAAGCTCTACTCATGCTTCCAACTCCCAAGAAACCAAGTTATTCCAAAGTGTCCACTATAAGTTCCTATGCATAGAGTGTTACAACATTCCAAGTATATTCTTGTTTTCAGCTATCTTCCAATTAAAAAGTATTTTGTTATGTGAAAACTTAGTTATTAAAGCTCTCACGAACTTGATGGCACACCTTTTATTCCTTGCCCCTAATAAACTTGAACCATTGTGTCATCTATGTTGTATATGATTGCACTTATACGTTGGAATTAGCAGAACCATGCTGTCATGTGGAACGCTTTCAACATTGCACTTGTACTTTGTACGCAGTTGATATCATGCTCTTTTGTCTATGGATGTTGCCGGTGTGAAATAAAAAGGGAACTTGTAACTCCATGGAGTTATGTATTTTGTGTTAGAGAAACTTCTGGGCCGCTAGCATAAGCCATGCCTAATCATGGTGGAATCTTGTCAACACCCGGATTTTTAATCCCAAATGTCTGTTATGCCATACATCGCAATCCCAGGATTACCATTTTGACGAGACATAACAGATTTGGATACCACAGTACATCATCCATTACAAACCATACATAAGGTCTTACACAAATAAGGATCTCATGATCTAGTTCTTAATACAACTAAAGCAGCGGAAATACGTAATAAAGGTAGCGTAGGCGATGCTCCATCTTTAGGGTCACAGGCAATGCTGACGATGGGAGATGATCCTAGTTGTCGTAACTTTCTTGCGGTCCATCCTCCTGGTACTCTTCTTCATAGTCTGGCCACGGGAATAGCCAGGGACAAAGCCATGAGTACTCTTTAAGTACTCGCAAACTAATACTAACAAGTTATGGGGGGTTTTTGTAGTAGGGCACTAAACTCTAGGGTTGTTTTGCAAAAAGCCAGATTTACCTCTACTAAGTTCAGAAGCAAGAAAGCTAGTTGAAATTTTATAACACCTAAGTGGGAACTTGTATTTCATATCACAACTCTGTTGTGGTCAAGTCAAAGTCTCAATCCATTTCACAAGTTATTTTAAAAACATCTGACGGGGGAACAGTATGGCCACTGCAACTGTCCATAACAGCGAACGCAGCTATTCGAATAGTTTGACACTCTGCAGAGATTGTACAATTTCACCACAACATTCAATACATCCGTCAGGAGCAAATCCTGAATTCACCATACTTAGTATGCGGATAATCAATTCTAACCTTTCCATTACACGCCCTAGTATAGGCACCTCTACTGTGAGTTTGGCCTCCCAACCATGACCAACTGTCATCTTGGGTACTGCACAGGTGGACAATCTTCACAAGGTAGCCTCAGCTCAGACCTTGGCCGTGAGGGAACCCATACTAAGGTATATAAATTTCCAGTCAAGCCCTACCCAATTTTAGGGTATTGTGGTTGTACGGTAAAATTGGAATGGTATCGCATCCAGACAACCATCAGTTTTATGAAGGGCTAAGGCTCATGCCTCAACATTTTCATCATCAAAATCATCTGGTGTTCGAAAACACATGTCAAAACATTTCAATAGAATGACTCATCATTCCAAGGTTTTCATAACCGTTTTCACCAAGTATTCCCATCTAAAGTTGATGAAATTTTATGCCTAGCACTAGCATCTACAAGTGGGGGTAAGTACTAATGAAGGGTGGTACACAAGTGGAGATTAGTTAAGTTCAATCTGATGCCTTAGGATGACATCAAGATTTTCTAGCTTAGGCCAAATTTAATGGTCTTTATGCAACATTCAATTATCTTTCTATTATCTACAATTCACTATGTAAACTCTAAGAGAAATCTTTGATAAAGAAATAAAGTATAAAGCTTGCAAGTAAAACTAGGATTGGGTTATCAAGTGGGTATGATCACATATGCTTAGGGCATATAGTTGGCATGGTAACAAGCAAGTATTTGCTTGCATAGGTCAACTTGGTTAGTAAGGCTTGCTAAAGTAGAGTATCTTGCAAGTGTTAGATTGCTCAATCAACTAGTAGTATTAGGCTTTCCTTTTGCAGAGTAGTGGTTGAAGTTCTCCTCGGCTTCTTCTTCGTAGTATCCTTCTTCCTCCTCGTATCCTTGGTCGGTACTAGCGTCTGTAAATAAATACGAGGTACACAATCACCAAAAAAACTTAACTACTTGCAATCATCGCACAAAGGTGCACTATAGATGATCTGGCATCATCACTAACATTACAAGATTAAAGCTTTGGTCTTATTTATTTTATTTTTAGAAAAGTAATTTCTACTCATTGAAAAACTACTTAAGATTTAATATTCTCCAAACCAAACATGGGATCATGTTGACACATGTCATCACCACATATTTCAGTACATGGGAATGTGATTTAAAGTGGTATCACAATTTAATAAGGTTCAACCCTTTTATTTTAAATAATTAAAGTGACTACAAATGCCTATGTGGCATGCTTTTATTACTTGAACATTATTTCTGTAGGTAAACCCATATGTTTTTATATATTCTGAAAGGTATGATCAAATGTGATTTTTGAGAGTTGGAATCAACTCAAAAGCTATTATGGTTGAAATTTGAAAAATGTTTGAATGCAGAAAATCTTTTGTCTTGTTATTTTTACCAAGGTTGATCTACAGATCCAAATGATTTGAATTCAATGGGCTTGGATTAAGCATTTCAGTACCTTTCTAATAAAATTGGTTTCATGCAATTTGTGTTCACTGAATCGAGCTGGGTTGATTTTTGAAACTAGGTACAGAACTGAGTTTGAATGAAAATAGAAAAATCTAAATTCAAACGGTTGGGCTGCGCGGGAAATGCTAATGGGCCGGCCTAGTGTCACTCCGCAGCGCGGGGCGCAGCTGACAGGGGTTCCACCAGTCAGTGGCTCATAACACGCGAAGCGGTACGGGGCGATGTGGTGCGTTGGATTGGAAGTGAGATCAACGGCTGAGGGTCGTCGTCGACGATGAACATGTCACCGGTGAGCTCGAACACTAGTGGCTCAGTGGGGGTCGTGGGAGGCTCACCGGGGCTCAGGCGAAGGTCGGCGATGGGGGCAAACGACGAAGTCGACGACGGCGATTCTCCTGGCACCGGAAGCTCCTCCTGGGGCGGCTCCAATCGATGGCTTCCTTCTTCTCCAGCAGCGGCGGGCTCCTGCCAAATTCCGGCGATGCGCTGCTTGCCTTGCTCCGGGAGTGAGGTGGGGTGGTTCTGTGTGAGAGGGGAGTGAACTGGTGTGAAGAAATCGAGCGGGGGTGGCCTCTATTTATAGTGGCGAGAGGGGACCGACGGGCGCGGGCTGAGCTCGTCGTGGTCGATGGCATAGAGGGCTATCGGCATGGGCGACGGTAGGGGGCGGTGCTGTGCTCCCTGGCGAAGCTCAACAGCGTGGTGGAGAGGCGTGGGGCGGTGCTGATCGGTCGGAATGCTTCAGCGCTCTGAGCGGGGCCGACGGAGGTTTTGATGGCGCACATCGCACGTGGTCCGCGCGGCACCGAACAGGCGTGTCTGCGGGGTTGCTGGGGTGGTGGTGATCACGCGTGCACGCGGTCTGTGGGCGTGTGTCGAGGGTGGCGCTCTGGCGTGCTCTCGGCATGCTCTCAGAGAAGTTTGGCATGGCTTGGGCGTGTGGTCCAATGGCTGGCATTGCTCGAGGCTGGGATAGGGAGTGTCGGTGGAGTGCTGGCTAGCTCCCAGACAAGTTTGGCGAGGCTAGTGTGGCCTCTAGCTCTCCGGCGACAACGGGGTGGCAGGTTTGATCTCGGCCTGCTCACCATTGATGGCTAGGCTTGCTTATAGTGGTGCTAGAGGTTAGTTAAAGATTCTATATGATCTACTAAGGCTAGTTGTAACCAGAGAGGGAACAAGGTTGGCCAAAACACTGCTCAACATAGTGTTTTTGATTTGGTTGATTTGAATCTGCAACCTGTTTGATAAAATGGCCGCAAGAAATTTATTTTTGAATTTCGAAAATATTTTTGGTGGGTGTGCTAGGCATGTGATGAGGACTCTGTGGGTGCTTGGGTTTTGAAAATTGAACTTGTTTGAGTGGTTTTTGAAATAATGGGATCTTCCCATATGAGATAGATTCAATTTTAAACTGTCTTTTAAACTAAGCATTTAAATGTTTTTGGATGATCACAAAGTGGGCCTTGGTACCTTATTATGAGTACTAACAAGGGGTGCAAAGATCCATACATGTTTCTGTTAAGTTCTGAAAGTTAGAGAAAGCCAAAGTAGGCATGAGAGTTAATTTGGCCAAAGTGACCATTCACTTCATTTGCTTATTTTGAGTTGTTTGACTCTGGGAAAAGTTTGGGGATTGTTTAGATGATGTTTACTTCACCTAAGAATAATTTTACAAGCAAAGAAACACAGAACCATGGCAATTTCAAAGAATCCAAATTTTAATACACACACATATGAATGCTTTCATATTTTTAGTTAGAAAAGTTTTTGTTAACCCTAATTTTGATGATTAGAGTTTGATGATCCAAGTTTAATATTTTTGGGATGTTACAAACCTTCCCCCCTTAAACAAAATCCCGTCCCAAGATTTTAAAAAGGATGAAAAAGATTACCTAGGATTTGAAGAGATCGGGAAACTCTGTCCTGATGTGATCTTCGCGTTCCCAGGTAGCTTCTTCTTCTGTGTGGTTGCTCCACTAAATCTTGAGAAACTTAATGCTTCGGGTTCTGGTGGTTCTGAAAGCTTCTCCCAAAATACGGATGGGTACTTCAGGATAGGTCAGGTCATCGTTGATCTCTATGGTCCGATGATCAATATTCTTGAACACTTCCGTCTTCTTCGGAACTTCGAGGCACTTGCGAAGTAATGAAATATGGAACACATTGTGCACGGCTGACATTTCTTCGGGTAGTTCCAATTGATACGACACTTCTCCTCGATGGTTCAGAATCTTGAAGGGGCCGATATATCTGGGGGCTAACTTTCCTTTCAGTTGGAAACGCTGCATTCCCTTCAATGGCGACACTTTCGGATACACAAACTCTCCTATGTTGAAGGCGAGGTCTCGACGTCTCTCGTTGGCGTAACTCTTCTGTCTGGACTGGGCGGTATTGAGGTGCTCACGAATCTTGTGAACCTTCTCTTCTGCTTCTCGTAGGATGTTGGGTCCGAAAATTTGACTCTCTCCTACTTCCGACCAGTTCAAAGGGGTGCGACACTTCCTTCCGTACATAAATTCAAATGGGACCATTTGCAAACTAGCTTGATAACTGTTGTTGTATGAAAATTTTGCGAACGGCAGACAATCTTCCCATTTAGATCCATACTCTAACACACATGCTCTCAACATGTCTTCGAGTATTCGATTTAGTCGCTCCGTTTGTCCGTCGGTCTGAGGGTGATACGCGGTGCTGAAATCTAGTCGGGTTCCTAAACCTTCTTGGACTTTCTTCCAGAATCTTGAGGTAAACTGAGTTCCTCGATCCGATACGATGTTCTTGGGGACTCCGTGCAAACTGATGATTCTAGCGATGTATAACTCCGCTAGATTCGAACTCTGATAGGTGGTCTTCACTGGTAAGAAATGGGCAACTTTGGACAATCTATCCACTATGACCCAAATAGAGTCATTTCCCCTACTAGAAGTAGGCAATCCGGTGATAAAGTCCATTCCAATAGAATCCCATTTCCATTCTGGAATCTGCAATGGTTGCAACAATCCAGCGGGTCTTTGATGTCCCGCCTTGACTCGCTGACATATATCACACTTGGAGATATAGCTTCCGATTTCTCTCTTCATCTTATGCCACCAAAATTGCTCCTTCAAATCTTGATACATCTTCGTTCCGCCGGGGTGGATAGAATGAAGAGTATCATGAGCTTCCTTCAGAATAACTTCCTTCAACTTAGAATCTGCTGGTACACAAAGGCGTCCTTTGTACCACAGAACTCCCTCTTCGTCTTCGGTGAATCCGGGTACTTTGCCTGTACCGATACGACGCTTGATTCCATCGATACTAGCATTTACTTTATGCGCCTGTTTGATCTGGCTGATCAAAGTGGGTTGAAGTTCTATGCTAGCCAAAAATCCTTCACTCACTAATTCCATTCAGAAATCTTCCATCTCTTTGTGCAGACTTGGTTGCTCCTTCAAAATCATGGAGTTCAAGCGGCACAACAATCTGCTAAGGGCATCTGCTACCACGTTGGCTTTACCGGGGTGATAGTGAATGTCCAGGTCGTAATCCTTGATTAGCTCAATCCATCTTCTCTGTCTCATATTCAGCTCCTTCTGAGTGAATATATACTTCAGGCTCTTGTGATCTGAATAAATCTCACAACGGTTTCCCATCAGGTAGTGCCTCCATGTCTTCAAGGCTAGAACTACGGCTGCGAGCTCGAGGTCATGGGTTGGATAGTTTTGCTCATGTTGCTTCAGTTGTCGAGATAGATAAGATGTAACTTTGCCTTCTTGCATTAGTACACATCCGAGACCGATCTTGGATGCGTCACAATACACGTCAAAGGGCTTTGTGATATCCGACATGATTAAGATTGGGGCTGAAATCAATCTTCTCTTGAGTTCTTGAAAACTCGCTTCACATTTGTCCGTCCATTCAAACTTCTTGTCCTTCTTGTGCAATTGGGTCATGGGTCTGGCGATACTCGAGAATCCTTCTACGAACTTGCGGTAGTATCCCGCCAATCCGAGAAATGCACGAACTTGGGTTTGAGTGGTTGGGGCTTGCCAATCTTCGACATCTTTCACCTTTGCATGGTCAACGGCAATTCCTCCGGCTGATACAATGTGACCGAGGAATCCTACCTCCTGTTACCAGAATTCACATTTGCTAAACTTGGCATACAACTGATGCTTTCTAAGGGTTCCAAGAATGTTCCTTAGGTGTATCTCATGTTCTTCTTCTGATTTGGAATAAATCAGAATGTCAATGATGAAAACAACGACAAACTTATCCAGGAAGTCCATAAAAATCTTATTCATGAGATTCATGAAATAAGCGGGGGCATTGGTTAATCCAAAAGACATGGCAGTATACTCGTATAATCCATATCTGGTGGTAAAGGCGGTCTTTGGAATATCCTCTGCGCGAATCTTGAGTTGATGATAGCCAGTTCTAAGATCAATCTTAGAGAACACTTTGGCACCGGTCAACTGATCAAACAAATCTTCTATCTTGGGCAATGGGTATTTGTTTTTGATAGTGACATCATTCAACTTCCGATAATCCATACACAAACGGTTACCTCCATCCTTCTTATCCACAAACAAGACAGGTGATCTCCATGGTGACGCACTTGGTTGAATCACTCCAATTTCCAACATGGCATCTAGTTGCTTCTTCAGTTCTGCTAGTTCAGACGGGTTCATACTATATGGTCTCTGGGCTATGGGTCCTGTTTCGGGGATTAGTTCAATGATAAACTCGATATCCCGATCTGGGGGCATACCGGGCAAAACATCTGGAAATACATCGGGGTATTCACAGACTATCTGGACTTGGTCAATGGTAGGTTGGGCTATACTCTTATTGCACTTGCATTGACGAGGTAAGGTTTTAGATACATGCTCGAATGATATTCCGGCTGTACTGGTCATGGTTATGGCTTTTTTGGCACAGTCAATTAATCCTTTATGTTTGGACATCCAATCCATTCCTACTACTACTTCCAAACCTTTAGTTCCGAGTACTATCAGATTAGCGTAAAAGTCTATGCCATGGATTCGGATAGGGACGGCCTTGCAGATTTGCCTAGATTTGGTGGCTGAACTGTTGATTTGAACAATCATAACATGCTTCAGTTTGGTTGGTTGAATCTTACTAGTGCATGCAAATTCTTTGGTGACAAATGAATGCGATGCACCAGAATCAAACAACACTCTAGCAAGTACTGAATTAACAGAAAACATACCCAGCACGACGTCTGGCGCTTTCTGGGCTTCTTCAGCATGCATGAGAAAAAGACGGCCGTTGCGGTTGAGAGAATTCCCTGGGGAAAACCTTCTTCCAGGCTGAACACGACGCTGCTGCTGAGCTGGGGCATTTGCATTGGGGGCTGCGACATTCTTCTTGGGGCACTCATTGGAGTAGTGACCCTTATTTCCATAGTCATAACAAGTCACTTGCGACTTGTCCTTTGCTGCAACAGGAACAACATTGCTTCCAGTCCTCGGGGCAGTGTTGGTGTTGGCGGCAGCATTGTTGTTGTTGAACTTGGGTGGTGCACGGTTGAAATTGTTAGGGTTGCCGAGTTGTTGTGATTTCCTCTGGGCCTCGGGTTTCCATGGTTGGGATAGGTCGGACGGTTCATCGGGGGTCTGTTGGTTCTCGGGGCAAATCCTGGAGATGGGTTAGGGCGATACTTTGGGGTATGATGGGTTCCTGGCGGATGCATCATGCGACGCTTGCGGTTCTCATTGGCTTGGTTGATCTTTCCTTCCATCTGGATGGCGGAGTCGACAAGGGATTCAATATCTGCAAAGGTGATATTGACCAACACCGTCTGCATCTCATCGTGCAGACCATTCAAGAATCTTTCTTTCTTCTTGGCTTCGGTGTCGATCTCATCCGGGGCATACCTAGCTAATGACAAGAATTTGTCACGGTATTCCACTATGGTCATCCTTCCATGCTTCAATTCTCGGAACTCATCTCTCATTCTCTTGCTCAAACCCAGTGGCACATGGGTTCTGCTAAAATTGACCTTTAATTCTTCCCAGGTCATCATTTGTCCTCTGGTCATTGCACGAACGCTGTTCCACCATGCTCTTGCATCTCCGGCTAGATAGTGGGTGGCGAACAGAACTTTCTCGTTAGCTTCCACTCCTGCGACTTCCAGGTTGTTCTCCATGGTTTGCAGCCAATCGTGTGCATCTAGGGGCTCTTCCGACTTAGTGAAAACATGTGGGTTGGTGTTCTGAAAATTCTTGAGCTTAGATCCATGGTTGTCCTGATTTCCCTGGCCTTGATTGTTGTGGGCCAGCCGAGCTATCCGCTGAAGGGTGGCTAGGTTGGCTTGACGTTTGGCTCTTTCAGCTTCGCAATCAGAAACCAACATTTGCAGGATCTGCAACATCGGGTCCGGGGATGAACCACTTCCTCCGCGAGGCATCTGAAGATTGAGATCGATCATGAGAAAAGAGGGAAAATTCTAGGGTTCAGGGACTTTGGAAAGTTTTTAAAGTTTGACTCAGATTTTCTAGTAACTTGCTTTTCATTCATTCATTCATAGCACACGATACAACACACACCACAACAAAGGCAAAACAGATGGTTTTAAGAACCATTCTGAAAACTACGATATAGTGGGACCGGATACAATTCACTACGCTAGTGCTCAAGTGCTACTACTCCTTGGAGTCGGTGTAATCATCATCCTCATCATCGTCATCGATGAAGGCGAAGTCATCCTCATCGGTGAAGAAGTCCATGGCCTGATCCTCCATAAAATCATCATCATCGCTGAGATAGGAGTAGGGTTCTCCACGAAGATCTTATCCGGCATTCTCCCTTTCCTCCAGCTGCATGTCTCTCTCGTGGATGGTCTCCTCCAAATCCGAGATACGGTGGCGAAGACGATCAATGATGCGCTCCTTCTTGTTGACCTGACGGCGGCGAGACTTGCGATCCTTCGCTAGCATGGCGATGGTCTGATCCTTTGTCTTGATTATGGCGGACTTATGGTTGGAGTAATCACGGGCATTGTCCAACTCCTGCTGACGATCATACATCATGAAGCTAAGGTGGTCCAACTGGGTCTTCAGCTCGTGGTGGTATGGGGCTTCCAGTGGCTGTCCCATAGCATCACGCCTTGGACAAAACTCAAAGCGGGTACCCTTGATCTGGTTGATACTCTACCCACACAGATGGGCAAGCGCTTCCTGCATGGCCCTGGCAAGTCCATCGAGCCAGTTGTTTTCTCTTAGGGTGAACTGAATTCCCTCGGCAGTGGGAGGTTCAATCTTTCTCGGAGACTTGCAACAATTAGCCACTGCAGATCTTCTCCTTCTTGATCATTGAGCTGAGCTCCGAAGAACTCGGGGTGTGGACGCTCCAGAAGTTCCGAAACCTGGTCCGAATCAAGCTCAAATATGAGGTCTCCTCCTTTCCCCAACTGATAAAACTTGTTGTACCTCACGTCCATCTATAAGAATATAGGATGAGTAAGTTAGTAGAGTGATCAAGTGTGTCAAATTTTATGTATTTTGTAAGAGTTTTTGAGGAACATGAATTTTTATGAAAGAAACAAAGTGATAAGATTGGGAATAAGTTTTTGTAAATATTTACTTCCTTTGGTTTTGAAACTAAGTTTTTGATGCAAACGTCCAGTCTAACTAGGGTCTCCTATGGTCAGGATGGCTCTGATACCAACTTGTCAACACCCGAATTTTTAATCCCAGATGCATGTTATGCCATACATCGCAATCCCAGGATTACCATTTTTGCGAGACATAACAGATTTGGATACCACAGTACATCATCAATTACAAACCATACATAAGGTCTTACACAAATAAGGATCTCAAGCAGCGGAAATACGTCATAAAGGTAGCGTAGGCGAAGCTCCATCTTCGGGGTCACAGGCAATGCTGACGATGGGAGATGATCCTAGTTGTCGTAACTTTCCTGCGGTCCATCCTCCTAGTACTCTTCTTCATAGTCTGGCCAAGGGAATAGCCAGGGACAAAGCCATGAGTACTCTTTAAGTACTCTCAAACTAATACTAACAAGTTATGGGGGGTTTTTGTAGTAGGGCACTAAACTCTATGGTTGTTTTGCAAAAAGCCAGATTTACCTCTACTAAGTTCAGAAGCAAGAAAGCTAGTTGAAATTTTATAACACCTAAGTGGGAACTTGTATTTCATATCACAACTCTGTTGTGGTCAAGTCAAAGTCTCAATACATTTCACAAGTTTTTTTGAAAACATCTGACGGGGGAACAGTATGGCCACTCCAACTGCCCATAACCGCGGACGCGGCTATTCGAATAGTTTGACACTCTGCAGAGATTGTACACTTTCACCACAACATTCGATACATCCGTCAGGAACAAATCCTGAATTCACCATACTCAGTATGCGGATAATCAATCCTAACCTTTCCATTACACGCCCTAGTATAGGCACCTCTCCTGTGAGTATGGCCTCCCAACCATGACCAACTGTCATCTTGGGTACTGCACAGGTGGACAATCTTCACAAGGTAGCCTCAGCTCAGACCTTGGCCGTGAGGGAATCCATACTAAGGTATATAAATTTCCAGTCAAGCCCTACCCAATTTTCGGGTATTGTGGTTGTACGGTAAAATGGGAATGGTATCGCATCCAGACAACCATCAGTTTTATAAAGGGCTAAGGGTCATGCCTCAACATTTTATCACCAAAATCATCCGGTGTTCGGAAACACATGTCAAAGCATTTCAGTAGAATGACTCATCATTCCATGGTTTTCATAACCGTTTTCACCAAGTATTCCCATCTAAAGTTGATCACATTTTATGCTTAGCACTAGCATCTACAAGTGGGGGTAAGTACTAATGAAGGGTGGTACACAAGTGGAGATTAGTTAAGTTCAATCTAATGACCTAGGATGACATCAAGATTTTCTAGCTTAGGCCAAATTTAATGCTCTTTATGCAACATTCAATTATCTTTCTAGTATCTACAATTCACTATGTAAACTCTAATAATGTACCAAGGCCCACTTTGTGATCATCCAAAAACATTCAAATGCTTAGTTGAAATGATAGTTTAAAATTGAATCTATTTCATATGGGAAGATCCCACTATTTCAAAAACCACTCAAGCAAGCTCAATTTTCAAAACCCAAGAATCCACAGAACCATCAGCACATGCCT
Source organism: Avena sativa (assembly GCA_916181665.1). Classification (NCBI taxonomy): domain Eukaryota; kingdom Viridiplantae; phylum Streptophyta; class Magnoliopsida; order Poales; family Poaceae; genus Avena; species Avena sativa. The sequence continues at coordinate 408,177,904 of OV702285.1, read as the reverse complement.
AGCACACCCACCAAAAATCTTTTCAAAATTCAAAACATAAGTTCATGCGCCTATTTCATCAAACAGGTTGCAGATTCAAATCAACAAAATCAAAAACACTATTTTGAGCAGTGTTTTGGCCAACCTTGTTCCCTCTCTGGTTACAACTAGCCTTTAGTAGATCATCTAGTAACCTTAACTAACCTCTAGCACCACTGTGAGATTGCCAATGCCATCAATGGTGAGCAGGCCGAGAGCACACTTGTAACCCCAGTGTGGACAGCAAGCTAGGAGAAGAAGTAGCCGTGCCAACCTTGTCTAGTATGCAGCCGATGCCTCATCGCCCCCTCTCTACCAGCCCTAGCTCGAAGACAGCGACCAGAACCGCCAGGAACGTCGCGCCCGCGCCGCTGTCGACCATGCCGACACACACCGTAGAGCACGCGCCGTTCCCACGCAACCCGACCACCTCGAGTCCTCGCCGCCCGCCAGCATGCACCCCACCGTCCAAGGAGACCACCAGACATGCTCGTTTCACCGCCCGTACCCCGTAGCCACCGCTCGCCACGGAGTTCGCCGCCTCTGCCTCATAGAGCATCACACGTTCCCGACCATTTGCCACCGCCCCTGCATGCGCATTTAAGCTCTAGAGCATCGCCAGGAGACCACCCGTCGATCGCCAACCTCGGCCATGCCTCTAGCCACCCGTAGCCATGTCGCCACCATCGCCTGCCCATCCCTCTCGGTCTCGCCGTCGAGCCTATAAAAGGGGACGACCCCCGCTCGATTTCTTCACACCATCTCACTCCCCTCACCTCACTGATCATTCCATCCCTTAGCCGGAGCACGAGGAGCAGCAGTTCGCTAGAATTGTGCCGGAGCAGGCCGCCTCTGGAGAAGAAGGGAGCCGTTGATTTCGACCACCCTCGGAGCTGCCGCGACCACCCCTGAGTTCGCCATCGTCGACTTCATCGTTTGTCCACCTCGCCATCGTCACTGGAGCCCCGGTATGCCCCCTATGCACCCCCACTGAGCCGCTAGGGTTCGAGCTCGCCGGTGACTTGTTCATCGTCGACGACGACCCTCAGCCGTCGATCTTCATTCTAATCCAACGCACCACATCGCCCCGTACCGCTTCGTGTTTTATGAGCCACTGACCAGTAGACCCCCGCTGTCAGTTGCGCCCCGTGCTGCTGAGTGACACTGGGCCGGCCCAATAACCCTTCCCGCGCAGCCCACTCATTTGAATTGAGCTTTTTCTATTTTCATTCAAACTCAGTTCTGTACCTAGTTTCAAAAATCAACCCAGCTCGATTCAGTGAACCAAATTTTATGAAACCAATTTTGTTAGAAAGGTGTTGAAATGCTTAATCCAAGACCGTTGGATTCAAATCATTTGGATCTGTAGATCAACCCTGGTAAAAATAACAAGTCAGAAGCTTTTCTGCATTCAAACATTTTTCAAATTTCAACCATAATAGCTTTCGAGTGGATTCCAACTCTCAAAAATCACATTTGATCATACCTTTCAGAATATATAAAAACATATGGGTTTACTTACATAAATAATGTTCAAGTAATAAAAGAATGCCACATAGGCATTTCTAGTCACTTATTTTATTTAAAATAAAAGGTTAAACCTTATTAAATTGTGACACCACTTTAAATCACATTCTCATGTACTGAAATATGTGGTGATGACATGTGTCAACATGATCCCATGTTTGGTTTGGAGAATATTAAATCTTAAGTAGTTTTTCAATGAGTAGAAATTACTTTTCTAAAAATAAATAAATAATGTAAATGCTTTAATCTTGAATGTTAGTGATGATGCTAGATCATCTATAGAACCCTTTTGTGTGATGATTGAAAATAGATAAGTATTGTTTGGTGATTGTGTACCTCGTATTTATTCATAGACGCTAGTACCGACCAAGGATACGAGGAGGAAGGAGGATACTATGAAGAAGAAGCCGAGGAGAACTTCAACCACTGCTCTGCACAAGGCAAGCTTATACTGATACTGATGCAAGCCTAATACTACTAGTTGATTGAGCATGCTAACACTTGCAATTATGAAAGTTAGATAACCTATGTAATGCACTAAGCATGCTTGGTTAGACACATTTGATGATACCCAATCCTAGTTTTACTTGCAAGCTTTCTACTTTATTTCTTTATCAAAGCTATTACTTAGAGTCTACTTAAGTGACTTGTATATTCTAGGAATATAATTGAAGGTTGCATAAAGAGCATTAAATTTGTCCTAAGCTAGATAATCTTGATGTCACCCTAAGGCATGAGACTGAACTTAGTTAAACTCCACTTGTTTACCACCCCTCATTAGTACTCGCCCTCACTTGTAGATGCTAGTGCTAAGCATAAAACCTGATCAAATTTAGATGGGAATACTTGGTGGAAAATGTTTATGAAAACCTTAGAATGATGAGTCATTCTACTGAGATGTTTTGACATGTGTTTTCGAACACCAGATGATTTGGATGATGGAAATGTTAAGGCATGAGCCTTAGCCCCTTATAAAACTGATGGTTGTCTGGATGCGATACCATTCCAATTTTACAGTACAACCACAATACCCGAAAATTGGATAGGGCTTGACTGGAAACTTATATACCTTAGTAGTGGCTCCCTCACGGCCAAGGTCTGAGCTGAGGCAACCTTGTGAAGATTGTCCACCTGTGCAGTACCCAAGATGACAGTTGGTCATGGTTGGGAGGCCAAACTCACAAGAGAGGTGCCTATACTAGGGCGTGTAATGGAAAGTCTAGTATTGATTATCCGCATACTGAGTATGGTGAATTCAGGATTTGTTCCTCACAGATATATCGAATGTTGTGGTGAAAGTGTACAATCTCTGCAGAGTGTCAAACTATTCGAATAGCCGCGTCCGCGGTTATGGACAGTTGGAGTGGCCATACTGTTCCCCCGTTAGATGTTTTCAAAATGACTTGTGAAATGAATTGAGATTTTGACTTGACCACAACAGAGTTGTGATATGAAATAAAAGTTCCCACTTTGGTGTTATAAAATTTCAGCTAGCTTTTCTTGCTTCTGAACTTAGTAGAGGTAAATTTGGATTTTTGCAAAACAACCCTAGAGCTTAGTGTCCTACTACAAAAACCCCCTTCAATTGTTAGTATTAGTTTGCGAGTACTTAAAGAGTACTCATGGCTTTGTCCCTGGCTATTCCCGTGGCTAGACTATGAAGAGGAGTACCAGGATGAAGGAACCAAGGAAGGTTACGACAACTAGGATCATCTCCCATCGTCAGCATTGCCTGTGACCCCGAAGATGAAGCTTCGCCTATGCTACCGTTATTATTACGTATTTCCGCTGCTTGAGTTGTATTAAGAACTGGATCATGAGATCCTAATTTGTGTAAGACCTTATGTATGGTTTGTAATGGATGATGTACAGTGGTATACAAATCTGTTATGTCTCGCAAAAATGGTAATCCTGGGATTGCGATGTATGGCATAACAGGCATCTAGGATTAAAAATCGGGGTGTTGACAAGTTGGTATCAGAGCCATCCTGACCATAGGAGACCCTAGTTAGACTGGCCGTTTGAATCAAAAACTTAGTTTCAAAACCAAAGGAAGCAAATATTTACAAAAACTTATTCCCATTCTTATCACCTTGTTTCTTTCATAAAAATTCATGATCCTCAAAAACTCTTGCAAAATACCTAAAATTTGACACACTTGATCACTCTACTAACTTACTCATCCTATATTCTTATAGATGGACGTGAAGTACAACAATTTTTATCAGTTGGGGAATGGAGGAGACCTTATCTTTGAGCGGGATCTGGACCAGCTTTCGGAACTTCTGGAGCGTCCGCACCCCGAGTTCTTCGGAGCTTAGCTCAATGATCAAGGAGGAGAAGATCTGCAGTGGCTAATTTTTGCAAGTATCCGAGGAAAGATTGAACCCCCCATTGCCGAGGAAATTCAGTTCACCTTAAGAGAGAACAAGTGGCTCGATGGACTTGCCAGGGCCATGCAGGAAGCTCTTGCCCGTCTGTGTGGGCAGAGTATCAACCAGTTCAAGGGTACCCGCTTTGAGATTTGTCCAAGGCGTGATGCTATGGGACAGCCACTGGAAGCCCCATACCACCACGAGTCGAAGACTCAGTTGGACCACCTTAGATTCATGATGTACGATCGTCAGCAGGAATTGGACAATTGCCATGACTACTCCAACCACAAGTCTGCCATCATCAAGACGCGGGATCATACCATCGCCATGCTAGCGAAAGACCGCAAGTCTCGCTGCCATCAGCTTGACAAGAAGGAGCGCATCATTGCTCGTCTTCTCCACCGTATCTCGGATTTTGAGGAGACCATCCACGAGAGAGACATGCAGTTGGAGGAAAGGGAGAATGCCGGAGAAGATCTTCGTGGAGACCCCTACTCCTATCTCAGCGATGATGATGATTTTCTGGAGGATCGGGCCATGGACTTATTCACCGATGAGGATGATTTTGCCTTCATCGATGACGACGAGGATGATGAGGACGACGACTACACTGACTCCGAGGAGTAGTAGCACTTGAGCACTAGCGTAGTGAGTTTCATTCGGTCCCACTGTATCGTAGTTTCCAGAATGGTTCTTAAAACCATCTGATTTTCTTGTTTTGTGGTGTGTGTTTGTATCATGTGCTATGAATGAATGAATGAAAATAAAGTTGCTAGAAAATCCAAGTCAAACTTTAAAAACTTTTCAAAGACCCTGAACCTTAGAAATTTCCCTCTTTTCTCATGATCTATCTCAATCTTCAGATGCCACGCGGAGGAAGTAGTTCATCCCCGGACCCAATGTTGCAGATCCTGCAAATGTTGGTTTCTGACCGCAAAGCTGAAAGAGCCGAACGTCAAGCCAACCTAGCCACCCTTCAGCAGATAGCCCAGCTAGCCCACAACAATCAAGGCCAAGGAAACCAGGACAACCATGGATCTAAGTTCAAGAATTTCCAGAACACCAACCCACCTATTTTCACTAAGTCAGAAGAGCCCCTAGACGCAGACGATTGGCTACAAACCATGGAAAACAACCTCGATGTCGCCGGAGTGGAAGCCAACGAGAAAGTTCTGTTCGCCACTCACTATCTAGCTGGAGATGCAAGAGCATGGTGGAACAGCGTTCGTGCAATGACTGGAGGACAGATGATGACTTGGGAGGAATTCAAGGTCAAGTTCAGCAAAACCCATGTGCCACCGGGTTTGATCAAGAGAATGAGAGATGAGTTCAGAGAACTTAAGCAAGGAAGGATGATCGTAGTGGAATACCGTGACAAATTCTTGTCATTAGCTAGGTATGCCCCGGATGAGATCGACACCGAAGCCAAGAAGAAAGAGAGATTCTTGAATGGTCTGCACGATGAGATGCAGACGGTGTTGGTCAATATCCCCTTTGCTGATATTGAAGCCCTTGTCGACTCTGCCATCCAGATGGAAGGAAAGATCAAACAAGCCAATGAGAACCGCAAGCATTGCATGATGCATCAGCCAGGAACTCATCAGACCCCAAAGTATCGCCCTAACCCATCTTCAGGATTTTCCCCGAGAACCAACAAACCCCCGATGAACCGTCCGACCTATCCCAACCGTGGAAACCCAAGGCCTAGAGGAAATCACAACCACCCCGGCAACTCTAACAATTTCAACCATGCACCACCCAAGTTCAACAACAACAATGCTGCCGCCAACACCAACACTGCCCCGAGGACTGGAATCAATGCTGTGCCTGTTGCAGCAAAGGACAAGTCGCAAGTGACCTTTTATGACTATGGAAATAAGGGTCACTACTCCAATGAGTGCCCCAAGAAGAATGCCGCATCCCCCAATGCAAATGCCCCAGCTCAGCAACAGCGTCGTGTTCAGCCCGGAAGAAGGTTTGCCCCAGGGAACTCGCTCAACCGCAACGGCCGTCTTTTTCTCATGCATGCTGAAGAAGCTCAGGAAGCGCCAGACGTCGTGCTGGGTATGTTTTCTGTTAATTCAGTACTTGCTAGAGTGTTGTTTGATTCTGGTGCATCGCACTCATTTGTCACCGAAGAATTTGCATGCACTAGTAAGATTCAACCAACCAAACTGAAGCATGTTATGATTGTTCAAATCCCTGGTTCAACCACCAAAGCTAGGAAAATTTGCAAAGCCGTCCCCATCCAAATCCATGGCATAGATTTTTATGCTAATCTGATATTACTCGGAACTAAAGGTTTGGAAGTAGTAATAGGAATGGATTGGATGTCCAAACATAAAGGATTAATTGACTGTGCCAAGAAAGCCATAACCATGACCAGTACAACTGGAATATAAGTCGAGCATGTATCTGAAACCTTACCTTGTCAATTCAAGTGCAACAATAGTATAGCCCAACCTACCATTGACCAAGTCCGGATAGTCTGTGAATACCCCGATGTATTTCCAGATGTTTTTCCCGGTATGCCTCCAGATCGAGATATCGAGTTTATCATCGAACTAATCCCCGGAACAGGACCCATAGCCCAGAGACCATATAGTATGAACCCGTCTGAACTAGCAGAACTGAAGAAGCAACTGGATGCCATGCTGGAAATTGGATTGATTCAACCAAGTGCGTCACCATGGAGATCACCTGTTTTGTTCGTGGACAAGAAGGATGGAGGTAACCGTTTGTGTACGGATTACCGGAAGTTGAATGATGTCACTGTCAAGAACAAATACCCATTTCCCAAGATAGAAGATTTGTTTGATCAGTTGACCGGTGCCAATGTGTTTTCTAAGATTGATCTTAGAACATGCTATCATCAACTCAAGATTCGTGCAGAGGATATTCCAAAGACTGCCTTTACCACCAGATATGGATTATACGAGTATACTGTCATGTCTTTTGGATTAACCAATGCCCCCGCTTATTTCATGAATCTCATGAATAAGATTTTTATGGACTTCCTGGATAAGTTTGTCGTTGTTTTCATCGATGACATTCTAATTTATTCCAAATCAGAAGAAGAACATGAGCTACACCTAAGGACCATTCTTGGAACCCTTAGAGAGCATCAGTTGTATGCCAAGTTTAGCAAATGTGAATTCTGGTTACAGGAGGTAGGATTCCTCGGCCACATTGTATCAGCCGGAGGAATTGCCGTTGACCCTGCAAAGGTGAAAGATGTCGAAGATTGGCAAGCCCCAACCACTCAAACACAAGTTCGTGCATTTCTCGGATTGGCGGGATACTACCGCAAGTTCGTAGAAGGATTCTCGAGTATCGCCAGACCCATGACCCAATTGCTGAAGAAGGACAAGAAGTTTGAATGGACAGACAAATGTGAAGCGAGTTTTCAAGAACTCAAGAGAAGATTGATTTCAGCCCCAATCTTAATCATGCCGGATATCACGAAGCCCTTTGACGTGTATTGTGACGCATCCAAGATCGGTCTCGGATGTGTGCTAATGCAAGAAAGCAAAGTTATATATTATCTATCTCGACAACTAAAACAACATGAGCAAAATTACCCAACCCATGACCTCAAACTCGCAGCCGTAGTTCTAGCCCTGAAGACATGGATGCATTACCTGATGGGAAACCGTTGCGAGATTTATTCGGATCACAAGAGCCTGAAGTATATATTCACTCAGAAGGAGCTGAATATGAGACAGACAAGATGGATTGAGCTAATCAAGGATTACGATCTGGACATTCACTAGCACCCTAGTAAAGCCAACGTGGTAGCAGATGCCCATAGCAGATTGTCGTGCCGCTTGAACTCCATGATTTTGAAGGAGCAACCAAGTTTGCACAAAGAGATGGAAGATTTCCGAATGGAATTAGTGAGTGAAGGATTTTTGTCTAGCATAGAACTTCAACCCACTTTGATCAGCCAGATCAAGGAGGCGCAGAAAGGAAATGCTAGTATCGACGGAATCAAGCGTCGTATCGGTACAGGCAAAGTACCCAGATTTACCGAAGACGAAGAAGGAGTTCTGTGGTACAAAGGACGCCTTTGTGTACCAGCAGATTCTGAGTTGAAAGAAGTTATTTTGAAGGAAGCTCATGATACTCTTTATTCTATCCACCCCGGAGGAACAAAGATGTATCAAGATTTGAAAGAGAAATTTTGGTGGCATAAGATGAAGAGATAAATCGGAAGCTATATCGCCAAGTGTGATATATGTCAGAGAGTCAAGGTGGGACATCAAAAACCTGCAGGATTGTTGCAACCATTGCAGATTCCGGAATGGAAATGGGATTCCGTTGGAATGGACTTTATCACCGGATTACCTACTTCTAGTAGGGGAAATGACTCTATCTGGGTCATAGTGGACAGATTGTCCAAAGTCACCCATTTCGCACTAGTCAAGACCACACATCAGAGTTCGAAGCTAGCGGAGTTATACATCGCTAGAATCGTCAGTTTGCACGGAGTCCCCAAGAACATCGTGTCGGATCGAGGAACTCTGTTTACCTCGAGATTCTAGAAGAAAGTCCAAAAAGGTTTAGGAACCCGACTAGATTTCAGCATAGCTTATCACCCTTAGACCGACGGACAAACAGAGCGAGTAAATCAAATACTCGAAGATATGTTGAGAGCATGTGTGTTAGAGTGTGGATCAAAATGGGAAGACTGTCTGCCGTTCGCAGAATTTTCATACAACAACAGTTATCAAGCTAGTTTGCAAATGGCCCCATTTGAATTCATGTATGGAAGGAAGTGTCGCACCCCTTTGAACTGGTCAGAAGTAGGAGAGAGTCAGATTTTTGGACCCGACATCCTACGAGAAGCATAAGAGAAGATTCACAAGATTCGTGAGCACCTCAAGACAGCCCAGTATAGACAAAAGAGTTACACCGACAAGAGACGTCGAGACCTCGCCTTCAACACAGGAGATTTTGTGTATCTGAAAGTGTCACCATTGAAGGGAATGAAGCGTTTCCAACTGAAAGGAAAGTTAGCCCCCAGATATATCGGCCCCTTCAAGATTCTGAACCGTCGAGGAGAAGTGTCGTATCAATTGGAACTACCCGAAGAGATGTCAGCCGTGCATAATGTGTTCCATATCTCATTACTTCACAAGTGCCTCGAAGTTCCGGAGAAGACGGAAGTGTTTAAGAACATTGATCACCGGACCATCGAGATCAACGATGACCTGACCTATCCTGAAGTACCCATCCGTATTTTGGAAGAAGCTTTCAGAACTACCAGAACCCGAAGCATAAAGTTTCTCAAGATTCAGTGGAGCAACCACACAGAAGAGGAACCTACCTGGGAGCGCGAAGATCATATCAGGACGGATTTTCCTGATCTCTTCAAATCCTAGGTAATCTTTTCATCCTTTTTCAAATCTCGGGACGCGATTTTGTTTAAGGGGGGAAGGTTTGTAACATCCCAAAAATACTAAACTTGGATCATCAAACCCTAATCATCAAATTTAGGGTTAACAAAAACTTTTTTAATTAAAAATATGAAAGCATTCATATGTGTGTATTAAAATTTGGATTCTTTTGAATTGCCATGGTTCCGTGTGTCTTTGGATGTAAAATGATTCTTCGGTGAAATAAACATCATCTAAACAATCCCTAAACTTTTCCCAAAGACAAACAAGTCAAAATAAACAAATTAGGTGAATGGTCACTTTGGCCAAATTAACTCCCATGCCTACTTTGGCTATCCCTAACTTTCAGAACTTAACAGAAACATGTATGTATCTTTGCACCCCTTGATAGTACTCATAATAAGGTACCAAGGCCCACTTTGTGATCATCCAAAAACATTCAAATGCTTAGTTTAAATGACAGTTTTAAATTGAATATATTTCATATGGGAAGATCCCACTATTTCAAAAACCACTCAAACAAGCTAAATTTTCAAAACCCAAGCATCCACAGAACCCTCAGCACATGCCTAGCACACCCACCAAAAATCTTTTCAAAATTCAAAACTTAAGTTCATGCGGCCATTTCATCAAACAGGTTGCAGATTCAAATGAACAAAATCAAAAACACTATTTTGAGCAGTGTTTTGGCCAACCTTGTTCCCTCTCTGGTTACAACTAGCCTTATTAGATAGTCTAGTAACCTTAACTAACCTCTCGCACCACTGTGAGCTTGCCAATGCCATCAATGGTGAGCAGGCCGAGAGCACACTTGTCACCCCAGTGTGGACTGCAAGCTAGGAGAAGAACTAGCCGTGCCAACCTTGTCTACTATACAGCCCATGCCTCACCGCCCCCTCTCGACCAGCCCTAGCTCAAAGACAGTGACCAGAACATCCAGGAACACCGCGCCCGCGCCGCTGTCGACCATGCCGACACGCACCACAGAGCACGCGCCGTTCCCACGCAACCCGACCACCTCGAGCCCTCGCCGCCCGCCAGCATGCACCCCACCGTCCCAGGAGACCACCAGACATGCTCGTTTCACCACCCGTACCTCGTAGCCACCGCTCGCCGCGGAGTTCGCCGCCACTGCCTCGCAGAGCATCGCACATTCCCGACCATTTGTCACCGCCCCTACACGCGCATTTAAGCTCTAGAGCATCGCCAGGAGACCACCCGTCGATCGCCAACCTCGACCATGCCTCTAGCCGCCCGTAGTCGTGTCGCCACCGTCGCCTGCCCATCCCTCTCGGTCTCGCCGTCGAGCCCAAAAAAGGAGACGACCCCTGCTCGATTTCTTCACACCATCTCACTCCCCTCACCTCACTGATCATTCCATCCCTTATCCGGAGCACGAGGAGCAGCAGTTCGCCGGAATTGTGCCGGAGCAGGCCGCCTCTGGAGAAGAAGGGAGCCGTTGATTTCGACCACCCTCGGAGCTGCCGCGACCACCCCTGAGTTCGCCATCGTCGACTTCATCGTTTGTCCACCTCGCCATCATCACTGGAGCGCCGGTATGCCCCCTATGCACCCCCACTGAGCCGCTAGGGTTCGAGCTCGCCGGTGACTTGTTCATCGTCGACGACGACCCTCAGCCGTCGATCTTCATTCTAATCCAACGCACCACATCGCCCCGTACCGCTTCGTGTTTTATGAGCCACTGACTAGTAGACCCCCGCTGTCAGTTGCGCCCCGTGCTGCTGAGTGACACTGGGCCGGCCCAATAACCCTTCCCGCGCAGCCCACTCATTTGAATTGAGCTTTTTCTATTTTCATTCAAACTTAGTTCTGTACCTAGTTTCAAAAATCAACCCAGCTCGATTCAGTGAACCAAATTGCATGAAACCAATTTTGTTAGAAAGGTGTTGAAATGCTTAATCCAAGACCGTTGGATTCAAATCATTTGGATATGTAGATTAACCCTGGTAAAAATAACAAGTCAGAAGATTTTCTGCATTCAAACATTTTTCAACTTTCAACCATAATAGCTTTTGAGTTGATTCCAACTCTAAAAAATCACATTTGATCATACCTTTCAGAATATATAAAAACATATGGGTTTACTTACAGAAATAATGTTCAAGTAATAAAAGAATGCCACATAGGCATTTCTAGTCACTTATTTTATTTAAAATAAAAGGTTAAACCTTATTAAATTGTGACACCACTTTAAATCACATTCTCATGTACTGAAATATGTGGTGATGACATGTGTCAACATGATCCCATGTTTGGTTTGGAGAATATTAAATCTTAAGTAGTTTTTCAATGAGTAGAAATTACTTTTCTAAAATTAAATAAATAATGCAAATGCTTTAATCTTGAATGTTAGTGATGATGCTAGATCATCTATAGAATCCTTTTGTGTAATGATTTAAAATATATAAGTATTGTTTGGTGATTGTGTACCTCCTATTTATTCATAGACGCTAGTACCGACCAAGGATACAAGGAGGAAGGAGGATACTACGAAGAAGAAGCCGAGGAGAACTTCAACCACTACTCTGCACAAGGCAAGCTTATACTGATACTGATGCAAGCCTAATACTACCAGTTGATTGAGCAAGCTAACACTTGCAATTATGAAAGTTAGATAACCTATGCAATGCACTAAGCATGCTTGGCTAGACACATTTGATGATACCCAATCCTAGTTTTACTTGCAAGCTTTCTACTTTATTTCTTTATCAAAGCTATTACTTAGAGTCTACTTAAGTGACTTGTAGATTCTAGGAATATAATTGAAGGTTGCATAAAGAGCATTAAATTTGGCCTAAGCTAGATAATATTGATGTCACCCTAAGGCATGAGATTGAACTTAGTTAAACTCCACTTGTTTACCACCCCTCATTAGTACTCGCCCTCACTTGTAGATTCTAGTGCTAAGCATAAAACCTGGTCAACTTTAGATTGGAATACTTGGTGGAAAATGGTTATGAAAACCTTAGAATGATGAGTCATTATACTGAGATGTTTTGACATGTGTTACCGAACACCAGATGATTTGGATGATGAAAATGTTAAGAAATGAGCCTTAGCCCCTTATAAAATTGATACTTGTCTGGATGCGATACCATTAAAATTTTACCGTACAACCACAATACCCGAAAATTGGGTAGGGCTTGACTGGAAACTTATATACCTTAGTATGGGCTCTCTAACGGCCAAGGTCTGAGCTGAGGCTACCTTGTGAAGATTGTCCACCTGTGCAGTACCCAAGATGACAGCTGGTCATGGTTGGGAGGCCAAACTCACAGGAGAGGTGCCTATACTAGGGCGTGTAATGGAAAGGTTAGGATTGATTATCCGCATACTGAGTATGGTGAATTTAGGATTTGTTCCTGACGGATGTATCGAATGTTGTGGTGAAAGTGTACAATCTCTGCAGAGTGTCAAACTATTTGAATAACCGCGTCCGCGGTTATGGATAGTTGGAGTGGCCATACTGTTCCCCCGTCAGATGTTTTCAAAATGACTTGTGAAATGAATTGAGATTTTGACTTGACCACAACAGAGTTGTGATATGAAATACAAGTTCCCACTTAGGTGTTATAAATTTCAACTAGCTTTTCTTGCTTCTGAACTTACTAGAGGTAAATCTGGATTTTTGCAAAACAACCCTAGAGCTTAGTGTCCTACTACAAAGACCCCCTTCACTTGTTAGTATTAGTTTGCGAGTACTTAAAGAGTACTCATGGCTTTTTCCCTGGCTATTCCCGTGGCCAAACTATGAAAAGGAGTACCAGGATGAAGGACCCCAGGAAGGTTACGACAACTAGGATCATCTCCCATCGTCAGCATTGCATGTGACCCCGAAGATGGAGCTTCGCCTACGCTACCGTTATTATTACGTATTTCCGCTGCTTGAGTTGTATTAAGAACTGGATCATGAGATCCTTATTTGTGTAAGACTTTATGTATGGTTTGTAATGGATGATGTACTGTGGTATCCAAATCTGTTATGTCTCGCAAAAATGGTAATCCTGGGATTGCGATGTATGGCATAACATGCATCTGGGATTAAAAATCTGGGTGTTGACAATCTACTTTGCTTTGCTTTGTCTACACTTTGAGGTGTTTTGATATGTTTTCTGCTACTAATCTATTAACAAGTTGCCATAATGCGAGTTTCCTGTTTTCTTCTGTTTTTGGTTCCAAAAAGGCAGAAATCAATATTCTCGGAATTGGACAGGACAAAAGCCAAAGTCAATATTTTACTTGGGGAACACGAAGCTAGAATACGAGACGGAGGAGACTCACCAGGGGGCCACACCCCCTGGCGGCGCGGGCTAGCCCTAGTCGTGCCTGGGGGGGTGCATTCACCCCGGTTCCCCCTGCCTCACCTCTTCACCTATAAAGTCCCCCCGATGCCTAAACCCTAAGCACCCGATCAATATTCCACAAAACCGCCTGTAGCCGCCACCACCATCGTCTCTAGATCGGGAGGGATCTGAAGCTCTTCCTGGCACCCTGCTGGAGGGGAGATCATCCCGGAGGCCTTCATCTTCAGCATGCCAGCCTCCGGTATGAAGCGTGAGTAGTTCCACCTTGGACTACGGGTCCATGTAGTAGCTAGATGGTTGTATATCCTCCTTGTGCTTTCATGTCTAGATCTTGTGAGCTCCATTCATGATCAAGATCTAATCTATTTGTAATCATGCATGTTGTGTTTGCGGGGATCTGATGGATATTGAGATTACTATGCCAGATTGATTAATGGTTTTGTCTATTTGATTCTATCATTTCTGTGTTGTTTGTGATCTTGCATGCTCTCCATTGTTAGTAGCTATATTGGCCAAGTAGTTGCTAGTGACTCCAAGAGGGGGTATTTATGCTCGATAGTGGGTTCATTGTGACACCCCCGGGATTAAGGCTAGACAAATCCCAGACCTTCATCTGAACATAAGCCTAACCTAATCTCGAAAGCGTACAGAGAAAGAATTGATAACACAACAGTGACCCTACGACACAAAATTTATTACAGCGAGCTCATAACTGAGCGAAGAACCAAAATATTACAAGCAGAGGTCACTGACCACAAACATCAAACAACGGAAGGAAAATTATGCTATTTAGTATAGCAAACTTAACAAATGTCCTAAGAGGCCTGAAGCATAACGATGACGTCCAATCCATAGATCCCAGACTGCCGGTTGGGAACTCCAAACTACTCGTCGATGTTGATGCCGTGAGGAACTCATCTTCAATGGCAACACTTACTCTGTTGCAAAGGTATCAACGAAGCAAGGGTGAGTACAGGGTGTACTCCGCAAGACTTATGGCTGGTGGAGTTGTTTTGCATAAATCCATCTTTGTTTTGTAAAACAAGAGGGAGAAGAATCTCGACTAATCAGAATATTTTAAAAGGGTATAAGAGAGCGGTATCTCTAGCTTTGATCATCTTTTGATATCCACCAAATCATCATCAGCTAAACCTATCTAGGATCACCCCCTCGATCCCTGAGGAAGCATCCTTAAGCACACGTTGATCTGCCAGGTTTTACGATTAGGTTAAAGTTCTCTATGATCTTTAAATCTGGTCTCCAAGTTCGTCCATAACCGTGGACACGACTTTTCGAAAAGATTTAACCCTGCAGGGGTGTACAACTTTACCCACACGCACCAACCGATTCTTAATGCCAGTACATTAGCCCTCTTCCTTGGAAGGCCGGCAGAGAGTGGTTGACCACGACCTATACCTTGCTTTCGCCGAGACCATGAGTCACGCACTAGGGAGATGCCGCTATAACGGGTCGAGTCCCAAAGCCGGTCCCTAATGATGTGTGCGGGGTTCAAGATTACGGATGCCGAGCATCTCCTGTTCCTGGCCACTCTTACCTACCTGTATGAATGCACCTCCTTCACCTCCATTCAAGAACATCCAAGATGCGTATGTCGAATGGAAAGCCCAAACTATGTGACTCATGGAATCTACTTGGCAAGTTAGTTGGTCGAGGGGGTTTCCAGGCCCCCGTGTGGCTGTACGCTCGTCTTGGACCATAGGCAAGAACATCAGGTCCTAAGGGTGGCAAGTATGGGACTGCAAAAACCACAACCCACGTGGCCTCCCATACAAGCCTTAGCATGTTTATTGTACACCTCTGATCATACCACGTCATCCTGTCAAACTAGGTTCATTCGCAGCTCTGTTCATCAACCAGATGGATCAGTGGTAACAACTAAGCATGGCTAAGCACAATAGATGTAATAGCTCTAGCAACGCTTCACAAGCTCAAACCCTAGTTATTCTAGGAGCAGTGGATCAAGGAATATAGCCTTCAAAGGAAACATGCATCAGATAGGTACTATATCTATCAATTAAAGACTTTAGAATCGTATGCACATGTCAAGAATGTAAATACTTTGAAAGCATAGGATTCATATGTATGTGTGGGGCTTCGCTTGCCATTGCCAGTTGATATCCAGAAAGAAGAGCTTCGGACATCTGGTACTTGACTTGGTTAAAGTTGATCAAGTAATTGTCTTCGAGCTTCGACGGTGTTGCCATCGGGCTTCGATCTTGATCTCGATTCCGATATCGTGTTCTACCGGAGAAGAAGCAAACATCGGAGAAGAAGGGAAACAATCAACACATGGCATCGATGCAATGCTCAAACAAGAATGATGATATGACAAGTTGAATTGTATCGAAATGAAAACCCTAAACATGCTTGGTCATTTTAATCGGGGTCCGAGGGGTCCAAACCCTAATTCGGAGAAACCCCGGAGGCATATGAGAGGGTTGTTTTGTTGTTCTAATTAAACTTGTCATGTAAGTTGCTTAACAATGCATGATTATAGTTTAAATAGGTAGAGCTCATTTTTCTAAACATTTTGATATATTATTTGTTTTTTTCTGATTTAAAATGAATTAGTTATGAATTTCTCAAATTTTAATTCATTTTAAATCATTTTTAGAATATTATAAAATAATTTGCATTTTGAAATTACTTTAACATTTTTTTATTAAACAGAAACATTTCTGATATTATTTTTATTACTTACTAGGTGGACCCACCTGTCAGGGATTTATCAATTACTGAAAAGATTTACCAAAAACATTTAAATAAAATAAATAGAGATTTATTGCACCATGCTGACGTCATGCTGACGTCAGCCATGGAGCTCATCCCAGATCGAAGGTGGTTCTGGCGCTTGGGCCTACGGGAGAGAGCGGGGCTGGGGGCGTTGGTTAGAGGGCGTCGAGGGGAGTTGAATGGTGGTGGCGCCGCCCTCGAATGGTCGTCAGAGTTTGGCCGGCGACGACGAATAGCGGCGGTGCTTGCAGGTGGCTGTCGGGGCACTGATACAGAGAGGGGGAGATGAAATGGAGAGGTCCGTGAGGACCGTGGGCTCACCACGAACACGACGATGATGTTGGTGAGGAACGAGGTGGTCGGAGAAGCGGGAATCGATGACGGCAATGGCGACGGCCAGCGGGATGGCAAGCTCGATTCCCGCGCACAGGGGGCTTCCCGACTTGCTTGCTTTGGCATGGAGCGAGAGGATGGCGAGGCGAGTCTCCTGGGACAGACGGCAAAGCTCGGGGCGGTCCAGAACGCTGGCGGCAAGTGGCTACCGATGAGCTAGGGTTAGGCAAGAAAGGGTATTCCACGAGAGAGGACGGGAGGATATGAATTGGGTATGGGGAGATAGAGGAGGTGACGGCCGTTCTCGTGGCGTTCTTATCCGGGCGAGGCGAGCACAGCGGCGGCGAGGCGACGGACGGCGTCGGTGCCTCCACGCAGCAGCTTGCGCGCGCGAGGAAGACGACACGAACCGGTACGTGGGCTTGGGCCGAGCATGGGCTTCGAATGGGCTTCGGGTGCACGCGCTGAGCGGCAGAGAAAGGAAGGAGAGGGGAGAGGGCGAGCTGGGCCGGCCTTCTATGGCTTGCTGGCTCTGTTTTTTTTGCAAAAATTGTTTTTTTCCATTTATATTTCTGTTTTCTCTTTTGTAGTTTCAAATACCAAACTAATTTGGACATTTCAAAAATGCCACAAGGTTTTATAATGATTTAAAATACTATGGGGCCCTCATAACCAGTTGGACTCCACATTTTGGTAGGTTTTCAAGAAAATTTAAAACCTTTTGAATTGTTTTCAAGGGGAGAGAGGGACTAGGGTTTAGGGTCTTAATCTATTTGTTGCACATATTTTAAATGATGATGATGCTAGATGAATGCACAAACATTTCCTAATTATTATTTGATAAAACTAGGGTTGTTACATTCATGCCTCTACTTAATCAAGGGAAGTGACAGAAATCTCTACGTTTCTAGATGTGATGTTGCCACTAGGGAGAAAACAATGGTCTCTTGTTCATGGAACAAGTGGATTGTTTACCTTACACACTTTGCTTAAAACAGTTGTCTGATGCTTGCAACTTAATACTGGAGGGGGTTCAGATGATAACCTGAAGGTGGACTTCTAGTCATAGATGAAGTTGGATGGCAGTCTATGTATATTGTTGTATTGCCCAATCGAATCTCATAGGATCTTTTTGTCTAGTATTGCATTGTTATGCCTTGCTCAGTCCTGTCAATTGCCCTACTATAATTTGTTTACCCAGCATGCCATGTTTGTTTATCTAAGGAGATCACATCTAGTGAACTATGGACCTCGGTCCAATATTTACCATTGATACATCTTCCACTGTTACTATTTACTTGCTGCAAACCATCATCACCTTCCACACCATACAGTTAATCCTTTGTTACAACAACCGGTGAGATTGACAACCTCACTGTTAGTTGGGGCAAAGTCTTGAGTTTGTGTTGTGTAGGTTTCCACGTTGCTTGCAACACCTTTGGGATGTTTCCTTTCTCCTACTGGTTCGATAACCTCGATTTCTTACTGAGGGAAACTTGCCTGCTGTACTGCATCATACCTTTTGCTTGGGGTCTCCCAACAAAGTGCTGCTGCACTCATCAGTGGCGTCGCCACCTCCCTCCGCTATGTCACACTCATCGCGCCTACTGGATCTGAAGTCCCTCGGTGGGGTATCCTGGACTCCTGTTGCCGACGCATTCGGTTCCGGGTCCGGATGCCGCCGCCGCCTCTTCAACCATCTTGGGCACCACTAGACCAGGAACTGCTATGTTGGGACCGTATGGCTTGGTTGGTTTTCCTGCGCCTCCGATGCAGATGCGTCTCCAGCCACGATCGCACCGCCCAGGTCTGCCGGCATACATGCCTCCTGCATAGTTTTTGGGTCAATAGTTCATGCCTCAATCGGGCCAGTTTCCGAGACTGGTTTTCACCCAATCATTCCTACACAGCAATTTTAGCAAATGCTTCCGCAAGTACAGCTGGTTGCTCAAACTCAGGTCACTGGTCCAACCATAGTTAAAAACAAGAGGAAGAAGAAGAAAAACCCTACTATTTCTGCTCAAGGTCCTATATCTCCAGTGCAACCTATTTATCCGCAGGTATCTCAAGACTCTATCACCCAGTGCAAGCCCAATATCCATAGGGTTAGCCATTTTTATTCCATCTCCTTTTGGACAGATGTTTGCTCCACCTATGGTGAGTACCTTGATGTTTGTGCCCCTAGCGGTGAGTACCCCGGTGGCTACTATTGTTGTTTCTCTAGTTAGTTCACCGGTTACTGATTTGATCAAGATAAAGAAGGCTGTTAAATGTTGGAAATGCTCAGTTGATACCCATGCAACTAAAAATTGTCCGGTTCAGCACTACTATCTTGTGTGTAATAATTTAGCATGAGATGCCCCACGCTGAAGTTGCCTCGACCTTCAGCTATCGTGGCTGGTAATGGTACGGATGACACCCCTTTTAACCAACTCCATGATTGTATCTATAAGTCTAGCCTAGCACCCAAGAGAACAGCGGTGGTGAAAGTGACAATTGTTGGTTCACCGATACCTGCAACTGTTATTGAGTCACAGATGACTAGGATTTTCCCTCTCAACACTCAGTGGAAGTGGGAGGGCCTCCCTCATGGTGATGATGCTTTTCTGGTCAGTTTCCCTTCTTTTGAGGAACTTTAGAAAGTGGATGGTATCTAGATGCCAGTGATTACACATGATGCCCGAACTGTGATTAATACTTGGGAAGTGGAAGACATCCCTCATAATTTTGTATTACCACAGCTGCGAGTTCATGTGGAGGGTGTGCCTCACACTATTCATCATTTTCATGGGCTATGGGCTATTGGCTCCCTTTTAGGGACTCTGTGGATGTGGATTTGGTCACCCTTCATAGCCGCAATATCATTCGTATCTGTGTGGCTATGATGAACCCAAAGGCATTGTAGAAAAGTGTGGATTAATAGGGACATTATATTGGTGTCAATGCAACTTTGAAGCTAAAAGGGCATGATTTTATCTTCCGACAAGAGGCGCATGATTTTATTCCAGATCCTGGCTTCACACATTTTTTATGGAAATGCAAGAATGATGATCCTGAGGATGATGAAGGTTCCAATGATGCTGAAAAAGATGCCTCTCATGGAAAGGACTTGTCCTATCGGCCGCAAGAATTTGACATGGAGGTGGATGCTATAGTTACTTAGGACGATGTTCCCAGGAGTTCTTCGGGAATTAAGTCGACACATGCCTGTTGTTCTATTGCTGTAACTCCAATGAACCCTTTCCCTCAAATGCCAAGGGGTAAGGATATTTTAGCTCAAGCAATTATTGATCGTTCTTTGTCTTTGGCGAGTATAGGGTCTTCTATAATCTTGAATATGGCTGCTCCCGTAGCACTTCTGTCTTCTGGTCCGGTTCAGAATACAACGAAGTCACTACCAAGCCGTGCGCAACGCTTGAGGAATCTGCTCCGGTGGCCTAGGAGTCCCTGCTGGTTCCTCTGCCCCAAGCCGTGCGTGTGGATTGGATCGAGCAACCCTAGGATGGGCCGATTCCTGCAGCCTAGGCAGAGTCGATGGATGGGGCTGCTGTAGCATCCCATTTGTCTAACAACTGTAATGCTACTTGGTTTAGTAATATATGGCTACTTCATATATATAATTGTTGCATCATCATTATATCATGCTCATGCCATCATGCCATCTTGCATTTGAGCATCATATAAAACCCTGTTGATTTGGTTCTTCTCTCATCTGCATTGTAAAATTGTATTTTCCTCTTGATATTGTATTTGGTTCTTGATATTGTGTAAATGCCCAAGTTGAGTTGGGGGCATATCTTTTATTGACTCCATCACCTTTTCTTTGTCACCACCTTATAATTCTACCACCCTAATTACCCATGGGCTTTTATTTTATTTTGGCATTTAATATAGCCCATGTGGGTTGGGATGGATCTAATTCCTTTTGCATGACCTTTATACCATATTTGGGAATGCATGGAAATAAATGCCATGGGATTTAATTTTGTTCTCACAAAATCAAATGTGGCATCTACTATTCATGCATGGGCCATGCAAGAACCACCTCATCTAAGTCATTTGGATTTTATTTGAAATCCTTTTGAGTGGATCATCTCTCTCCTCTCTCTCCCTCCTTTGGGCTTGGTCTTGTTTGATCTTGCTTAAACCCTATCCTCACATCAACCTCTCTCTCTAAACCCTCACCACCTTTCTTTCCTTCCTCTCTTTTGTCTAAATCTTGTTCGATCTTAGCCTTTTTTTGCTTGATGCATGCAAGCATCGAAACCCTAAGCTCTCACCTCTCCCTCTCTAATCTAGCTCAAACAAAACCCTAAACCTACCCTTTTTTTGGCTAAACCAAACCATCACCTCTCACCTCACCCCCTCTCTTCAAAAACCCTACCCGATCCACCCCTCTCTAGCTAACCCTACCTACCCCACCCTCTCTCTCTCGGCCTTCCTTCTCTCTCTGACCTGCAGGCCCCACCCTGGACCCATCTACCCCTCTCTCTCCACCCCAACCCTAGCTACAACCCTAGCCCGAACCACCGCACCCCTCTAACCTAGCTCCAACCCGAGCCACTTTCCCCTCTCTCTAGCTCTCCCTCTGCCACCCTAGCCCCACCACCCTCTCCTTCCTTCCATACCCCACCTGCAGCCCCTCCCCCAGGTATACCTGCCCCTGCCTGCCTCCCAGCTCGAGCACATGGGGGGGTAGAGGAGAAAAGGTGGCCGAAGCCACCTTTATCTACACCACCTTCCCCACGCCACCTCCTTCATCCCTCTCTGCTATATCCCCTTCCCCCACGCCTCCTCTGGCCTCGCCCAGATCTGGCCCGAGCCAGCCTCCCCTCCTCCTTCCTCCTCTCCGTCCACCAACAGCCGACGCCGCCCACCGCCAGCACCTCGCCGTCCACGACGCTCCGGCCGTCAAGCTCGTCGTGGGGGTGATCGCGGAGGACGAGACGGTCCCCTGCAGCGGCCCTGTACACGCTAGCGAGGAAGAGGAGCCCCAGGCTCGCCAGGACTGACGCTGCTCCGACGAAACCCTAGCCCGCCGGAGCGCCTGCGTCGTCGACGATCCGCCGCTCCCCAAGCCGATCCAACGCCACCGGCAGCCCCGCGGTAAGCCTCTCTCCCTCCCAGACACGCCCCTTTTCACCCTTGCTTCCTGTGCTCGCCGGATCCAGCGTCGAGCGCCCTCGGTGCACCGCCAGACGCTGGTGGCTGCACGATCTCACGCCGCATAGAACCCTATCTAGCCGCCCAGTTCCCTCCTAACAACTACCCCAGCATACCGCACTGGCTCGCGCCCCGCAGCGCGCACGCCAGGTCGCGGGTTCGAGCCCGCGCGCCGCGCCCCGCGTCAGACGGCACCGTTTTGCCGTCAGGTTCAGAGAAGATCCACAGTAGCCATGCGCACTTGGCAGATACCCCCTGGCTTTTCTTTTTCCTTAACCCGCGCTCCAGCTCGACCCCACCTGTAAGCCTCGGCTAGGTTCACCCACTAACGCGTGTGTCCCAGTCAGCAACGGTCCCACCTATCACTGACTGTGGCTAAGTTAGCCTGGGTAGAAAAAGGTTTTCTGTTTTCTGTTTTTAATTTAAATCTTTTCAAATTATTTTAAATTCAAATTTAAATCTATTTTAATATAACTTTTAAAATATGAATTCAAACAATACAAATAATATATGTTTTTGAATCAGAAAAATGTGAGGATTTCAAATATGTCATCCAAAATATGTCTTGAACACTTAAAATTTCAAGTTGACAAAAATTACAATAAAATGCCATTTTCTTAATAAATTAATAACTTTTGACTTATAATTCCAAATTTAACAAATGATATGTCTAAAATGATCAGCTCGACGAGAACTTTCTGTTTATGCATTCCATGTTCTGTTTTGCAGCATGAATCATATAAATATAATGTAAACAGCAACTAATATGAGGATAAAATGTGGCCAAAACTCAATAAAATGTTTATTTCTTGTATTCCACACCTCACCCATGCCATGCTACATTATTGACATGCAACTTGTGCATCATTCATCATGGCATGATTGTTTGCTTGTCGCATTTTATTCTTATGCTTGTGCACTTTATTTATGTTGGCCTTTGTTTGTTTGGTTCTTCTTCGAAAAGACGCTGAGCAGGGGATATATCAAGAAACCCAGGAGCACTACCCAGATCCTTCTCTCGCTTCAACTGAGCTGCCAGGCAAGCACTACCACATGCTTGCATACATATAGTACCTATAGCCTCTATCTTATTCTTGCATCATTGAGTCGCGATTGCATTAAACTGAATCCCAAGTATTGCATAGCCTTACTTTTAAACCCCACCAAAGCTTGTTCCTCCATCCCATGAGCCATTAATAAAGGAGTTGTTTGAGCCATGCGAGTCGTAGAACAGCATGTGTAGGGTATGTGAGTGTCTGATGGATAACGAGGTACCTAAACAACTTAACCTGAGTAGTAATGGGATAACTAATGAAAGTGGCACCGGTGAGCAATATCTGCTATTTGGTTTTTCCTGCTCACTTGTGTCCCGTAGGACCCCGAGTACTTGATTCCTGTTCCTTGAATACTCGCGCTATCCACATCCGGGGAGGCTTATGGGACCCCCCTGAGCCAGAGCTTGATTCATTCTTATTTCTTGGGGCCACAAACTAGTTTGAGGTTTTATTTACTATCCTGTACTTATGCCATGCTTTACTGCTTTATTTACGATTGTGCGAGGAGCACCTGTACTGTTTAGGTAAGCGGAGTGTTTTCGCGGTATCGACAAGCCTAGTCACATTTTCGGGTTCCCAGTCGTTTACAGCCATTGACGCAAACCTTGAGTCCGTCTCGGAGTCAGCTAACTTCGTTGCGGGTGTACTCAATGGGGTGGCCCCCTGAAATATTTCTGAATCCTGTGATTGCTTTGTCGTGAAGGCCTCGTTGGGTTTTGATTTGGTTTTTCCGAGGTTGATCGAGTGTGTGTTGCTATTTGTGCACCCCTGCAGGGTAAAACTTTCTGAAAGCCGTGTCCGCGGTTATGGACGACTTGGAGCACAGTTTCTCGATCATAGACAAGTAAAACTAAAGTACCGCTTTTAATTTGACTAAGTAACTGACTAGTAAATAGTGCAACACTCATGGAATGGATAATAAAACTGCCCACGGATGGGGGTTGTTCGTCCGCTTCCTCGTTGGTAAGCGAGGAGGAGGATGGATCTATTGATATTACTGTCATAACTGTTGTCATTACTCACGGACATCCGTCTATCTTTGGTTAGGCGGATGGTTAGCGAGTATCTATAGAACTGTTAGGGTTTATCTTTTGCTGCAAGTGCGTCACCCCAGGTTGTGTCCCCTTTAGAGGCATAAAGACTTGCTGAGTACCCCTAGGGTCTCACACGATAAATTATTTGGTTCAGATGAACAGGTACACTCACGAGATGGATACTGGGTGGAGGAGACGGATGATGTGGGCAAGGATCATTCGGTGTAGAGATTCCGGGAACGGGGATCCGTGAGATCTGTGAGCGGGATGTGTTTATTTATGGGGCATCTTATGCCAATTTGCTTCTTATCCGTACTCGGATCTTGTTTGACGCTTCCGCCTGATACTCTGATGTTTGATGTATGAGGAGATATCCTAAACTATTATATCTATCTAGGACATTTGAATCTTGCCGTATGGCGTTGCTATATTTCCTTTCTTTTTAGATGGAATGGCTCTGATGTACTGTTGTATGGTGGCTTGCATACATACTCATTTGTGTATGTAGTTGATCCCTTCGCCTGCCGATTACGCCGCCCGTTCTTGTCCCGATGATTGGAAATGGTTGGGACGGCCGAAAGGTCTACCTGTGAGTGGCATTTGGGCCCCACCGTACTATTTCAACCATTTCCGCTCATCCAGGCTTGCAACTAGGGGCGTAATTCACCGAGGTAGTTACAATTGGTATCAGAGCCATCCCGCCATTCAGGGTCTCAGCCAAATGGTCGTTGTCAGTCTAGCAAATATTTTTGGTAGTTATGTATACTAGGGAAAAACAAAACGCGAGAGTAGGACTGCTTCCATTTTCTTCTTACCCACCCACCCACCCTTTTCTGGTAAGGAAGTGTAACATTTTCAATCCTCTTCTTAAAGTTCAAACTAGGATTCACGTGTTCTGGGTTTCCGTAGTACCATAGGTTGGGTGTGTGTGTGTGTGTAATTCCTTGTCTACCTGTTGCATCCAAGTTGTTATCACAATCGGCCTCTTGGTTATCAACTGTTGGTACATTCCATACCGACAGGCTTTTGCAAACCGACGCGATCTATCTGATTCGTTGTATACCGCCGCGATCTGTCTTACTCTTTGTTATCCGACGTTATCTTGTTTGGGGTGTTCGTTTCCGTAGTTACTAATCTTTAGGTTCATCGTGAGAAGAAGGGGTTAGGATATGTGTTCTATTTATTCATGTGCGTAGTAATGATTTGAGTGCGGGATGGAGTCGCGACCATACCACTACTCTTGTCATTCGCTTTTGCATATTGAATTGGTAGAGTCACTAATCTTGATTCGTTAAGTGTTTTTGCGCATCTATTGGTATTTTAATGCCGAAATTTGTGGAAAATTTTTCTTTGATATATCTGTGTACCACACTCCTTTTCAGTCGTGTGCGATATGCTTAATATCTTCTAGGTGCTTTGAACTTTGTTGATATTTTAATATCATCTTAGTAAATTGTATCCTTTAATCTTGGTTAATTCCATCTTGGTACTATTTTGGATTATTATTATCCTCCATTATAGTACTGACTTGTGTTTTATATCAATTACAGGATGGCACCACCACGCCGTTCTGATGAGGACATACCACCTGAACTGGGGTCCGCGTTGTCAAACATCGCCAATGCCTTGGCAGCAATGCAGCAGAACCAGCAGCGTTTTGAAGAGAGTGTTCGGAGGAATGAGTTTGCTCCACTACCTCCACCTCCCAAGCAAGGAGACATCAAAAGCTTCCTGAAGTTCAACCCACGCCAATTTGATGTGTCCGATCAACCGCTTGATGCTGATGATTGGTTGCGTGAGATGTCAAGGCTACTGGAGACTGCTGATGTTCCTGAGCAAGAATGGGTAAAATGTGCTACTCACCTTCTGAAGGGAGATGCAGCTCTCTGGTGGGAGAATTACCTGAAGGCAAACTGCATTGGTTTTCAGCCTACTTGGGAACAATTCACTGGAGCCTTCAAAGAGCAGTATCTGTCAGAAATTGTCATGGAAAGGATGAAGGAAGTGTTTCTCAACCTCAAGCAGGGAAATGACAATGTCAATACCTACATCAGGAACTTCATGAACCTTTCTCGTTATGGTGGCGATGAGATCTCCGATGAAAATAAGAAGCAAAAGAGGTTCCGGCAAGGGCTAAATGCATCGATTAAATATGCAATCACACATGCAAGGCCGGCGTCTTTTCTGGAACTTCAGCATACAGCTCTGCAGGAAGAAGCAAGTAGGCAAGTGTTTGAGGAGTCAAAGAAACACAACCGTGATGCACCAAGCTCTTCAGTTATGTCAGCTCCTTCTAAGCGTCGTGTTTGGGTTCCTAACACCCCACCGTCGCTCCCGGCTCCACCAAGACCTGCAAGCTACGCGGCAAGGCAACCAAACTTCCTCACTGCTGCTCCCAGGGGCTACAACCACCACTACCCTGGAGCGCCTGGCGGAGTCCCTGGCTACGTTGCTCCACGTCCACCTGGTGCTTGTTTCACGTGTGGAGACTCTGGGCATCAAAACTGGAACTGTCCGATGAAAAACAAAGCTCTTCCTCCACCCCCTCCAAGATCTGCGGCAAGCTCTCCTTTGGTTCGTGCACCACCACCTCGGGCTCTCAACATCAACACCAAGCCCGGGTCTACTGTTGCTCGTGCCAACTGTGTCAACGCCGCTCAAGCTGAGCATGCACCTGGAGTTGTGATGGGTATGCTTCTCGTTAACTCAGTCCCTGCACGAGTTTTGTTTGATTCTGGTGCATCGCATTCTTTTGTTTCTATCAAATTTGCAAATGAGAATGAGTTAGCTATGTATCCTCTCCTTAAGCGGTTAATGGTCCTTTCTCCTGGAGCAACAATGGCAGCTGCTAAAATCAGCCATGGCAATCAAATTGAGATTGGTGGCTCTTCGTTCTCGGCATCCTTAATTGTTCTGGGCAATTCTGACATTGATGTCATCTTGGGCATGGATTGGTTGACAGCAAATGCAGCTGTGATTGATTATGCTGAACGCTCGGTTTCTCTGAAGATTCCTGAAGGCCATATAGTCTTTTCTCCAAGTCTGACTCCTGCTATCCAGCTTTTCTCTTTGGCGGCTCTGAATGATGATGCTATGGAAGCTATTCAGAGTGTTCCGGTGGTCTGTGAGTTCCCAGATGTCTTTCCTGAAGAGTTGCCGGGTATGCCTCCGGATCGTGAGGTTGAGTTTGTAATTGAGCTTGAACCTGGAACGGCTCCTATCTCCAAGAGGCCTTATAAAATGGGTCCTGCTGAGTTGGCTGAACTCAAACGTCATCTTGATGAACAAGAGAAGTTGGGTTTCATTCAACACAGTACCTCTTCTTGGGGTAGCCCAACAATCTTTGTGAAAAAGCGAGACAGGACTGATAGACTTTGTGTTGACTATCGGGCTCTCAATGCTAAAACCATCAAGAATAAATATCCCCTTCCACGGATTAATGATCTCTTCGATCAGCTAGCTGGAGCTGTGGTGTTCTCTAAGCTTGACTTGAGAAGTGGTTATCACCAAATCAAGATTCACAAGGAAGATGTTCCTAAAACAGCTTTCACCACTCGCTATGGCCTGTATGAGTACACGGTCATGTCTTTCGGTCTCACCAACGCACCTGCTACCTTCTCGAGGCTTATGAACTCGGTTTTCATGGAGTATCTTGATAAGTTCGTTGTGGTCTATCTGGATGACATCCTAGTCTATTCTAAGTCAAAGGAAGAACATGAAGAACACCTTCGGTGTGTCCTAAACAAGCTTCGTGAGAACCGCTTGTATGCAAAGTTCTCAAAGTGTGAGTTTTGGCTGCCTCAAGTAACCTATCTTGGTCATCTCTGCTAAGGGCATTGCCGTCAACCCGGAAACTGTGAAGAAAATTGTTGAATGGCTTCCTCCTGTTAATGTCAAAGAAGTGCGGAGTTTCCTTGGTTTGGCTAGTTATTGCCGTCGCTTCGTGCAGAACTTTTCGAAGATAGCGAAGCCTCTTACCGATCTCCTCAAGAAAGGCAAGAAATACCTTTGGACTCCTGCATGTCAAACAAGCTTTGAGACACTCAAAGAGAAGCTCACTTCCACACCAGTCTTGGTTCCTCCGGACACATCTAAGCCTTTCCAGATATTCTGTGACGCCTCTTTGCAAGGATTGGGTGCGGTCCTTATGCAAGAAAAACAAGTTGTTGCTTATGCCTCTCGACAGTTGAAGACGCATGAGATCAACTATCCTACACATGACCTCGAGCTCGCAGCAGTTGTCTTTGCTTTGAAACTATGGAGGCACTACTTGCTGGGCAACCGTTGTGAAATCTTTTCTGATCACAAGAGTCTGAAGTATATCTTCACTCAGCCTGATCTCAACCTTCGGCAGAGGAGATGGATTGAAGCAATCAATGATTTTGATTTGACCATCAACTACACTCCGGGCAAAGCTAATGTCATGGCCGATGCTCTCAGCCGCAAAGCTTATGTCAACAACCTCATGATGGAAGAACAACAACCTCTCTTGTGCGAGGAATTCCGTCAGCTCAACCTTGAAATTGTGGAACAAGGGTATCTCCTGAACCTTCTGGCTACTCCTCTCTTGGAAGAGAAGGTCCGCTCTCGTCAGCTTGGTGATCCGCACACGAGAAATATCATCTCCAAACTTCAGCTTCCGAAGTATGAGTCCTTCCACGTCGATGATCAAGGCACGCTTTTCTTTGAACACCAGATGTTTGTTCCGAACTACCCGGGTTTGAGAGAGCAAGTTCTCAAGGAGGCGCATGATTCTGTTCTTTCTATCCACCCTGGCAGCACAAAGATGTACATGGACTTGAAAACACAATATTGGTGGCCGGGTTTGAAACGATATTGTGCCAAGTATGTCTCGGAGTGCGATGTCTGCCGCAGAGTGAAAGCTGTCCATCAGAAACCTTTCGGTCTTCTACATCCATTGAAACCCCCGGAATGGAAGAAAGTAGAGATGGACTTCATCACTGGTTTTCCAAGGTCGCAGAAGGGCAACAATGCAATCTTTGTTGTCATTGACAGGCTTTCTAAAGTGGCTCACTTCTTCCCCGTCAAGGAAACAATTTCTGGAATTCAGTTGGCTGAGCTCTATATCAACAGAATTGTCTCTCTGTATGGGGTTCCGCTTGAGATCAGTTCAGACCGTGGGAGCATCTTCACTTCCAAGTTCTGGGAAAGTTTCCAAAATGCGTTGGGAACAAAATTGAACTTCAGCACAGCTTACCACCCTCAGTCGCAAGGACAAGTTGAAAGGATCAATCAGATTCTGGAGGATATGCTTCGTGCTTGCGTCATCTCTTTTGGCATGAAGTGGGAAGAATGTCTTCCTTATGCTGAATTCTCTTACAACAACAGCTTCCAGAAAAGTCTGAAGATGGCACCATTTGAGGCTCTCTATGGCCGCAAATGCAGAACTCCGATTGGTTGGTCGGGTGCAGGAGAAAGAATATGGTTTGGCCCTGACATTGTAACTCAAGCATAGGAGAAGGTGCACATCATTCTTGAAAATCTGAAGATTGCTCAAAGTCGCCAGAAGAGCAATTATGACAGGAAGCACACGGACATGGTGTATGTCCCTGGTGATCTCGTTTACCTTCGTGTCACTCCAATGAAAGGCACACACCGCTTTGGTATCAAAGGAAAACTGGCTCCTAGATACATCGGTCCTTTCAAAATTCGTGGAAGAAGAGGAGAAGTTGCTTATGCTCTTGAGCTCCCGGAAAAACTCAAGGTCCATGATGTTTTCCACATCTCTCAACTCAAGAAGTGCTTCAAGGATCCCGGCAAGACCGTGGATCATGAGCTAATCAATCTCCAAGAAGACCTGTCTTATCAAGAACACCCCACAAAAATCCTTGAGATCGCAGAAAGAAGGACTCGCAACAAGTCCATCAAGTTCTGCAAGGTGCAGTGGTCGCACCATTCGGTTGATGAAGCCACTTGGGAGCGTGAAGATGAGCTCCGTGCCAATTATCCTACCCTCTTTGTGTCTTCTTCTTCTTCCTAGAATCTCGGGGCGAGATTCCTGTTTAGTGGGGGAGAGTTGTAGCATCCCATTTGTCTAACAACTGTAATGCTACTTGGTTTAGTAATATATGGCTACTTCATATATATAATTGTTGCATCATCATTATATCATGCTCATGCCATCATGCCATCTTGCATTTGAGCATCATATAAAACCCTGTTGATTTGGTTCTTCTCTCATCTGCATTGTAAAATTGTATTTGCCTCTTGATATTGTATTTGGTTCTTGATATTGTGTAAATGCCCAAGTTGAGTTGGGGGCATATCTTTTATTGACTCCATCACCTTTTATTTGTCACCACCTTATAATTCTACCACCCTAATTACCCATGGGCTTTTATTTTATTTTGGCATTTAATTTAGCCCATGTGGGTTGGGATGGATCTAATTCCTTTTGCTTGACCTTTATTCCATATTTGGGAATGCATGGAAATAAATGCCATGGGATTTAATTTTGTTCTCACAAAATCAAATGTGGCATCTACTATTCATGCATGGGCCATGCAAGAACCACCTCATCTAAGTCATTTGGATTTTATTTGAAATCCTTTTGAGTGGATCATCTCTCTCCTCTCTCTCCCTCCTTTGGGCTTGGTCTTGTTTGATCTTGCTTAAACCCTATCCTCACATCAACCTCTCTCTCTAAACCCTCACCACCTTTCTTTCCTTCCTCTCTTTTGTCTAAATCTTGTTCGATCTTAGCTTGTTTTTGCTTGATGCATGCAAGCATCGAAACCCTAAGCTCTCACCTCTCCCTCTCTAATCTAGCTCAAAAAAAACCCTAAACCTACCCTTTGTTTGGCTAAACCAAACCATCACCTCTCACCTCACCCCCTCTCTTCAAAAACCCTACACGAGCCACCCCTCTCTAGCTAACCCTACCTACCCCACCCTCTCTCTCTTGGCCTTCCTTTTCTCTCTGACCTGCAGGCCCCACCCTGGACCCATGTACCCCTCTCTCTCCACCCCAACCCTAGCTACAACCCTAGCCCGAACCACCCCACCCCTCTAACCTAGCTCCAACCCGAGCCACTTTCCCCTCTCTCTAGCTCTCCCTCTGCCACCCTAGCCCCACCACCCTCTCCTTCCTTCCATACCCCACCTGCAGCCCCTCCCCCAGGTATACCTGCCCCTGCCTGCCTCCCAGCTCGAGCACATGGGGGGGTAGAGGAGAAAAGGTGGCCGAAGCCACCTTTATCTACACCACCTTCCCCACGCCACCTCCTTCATCCCTCTCTGCTATATCCCCTTCCCCCACGCCTCCTCTGGCCTCGCCCAGATCTGGCCCGAGCCAGCCTCCCCTCCTCCTTCCTCCTCTCCGTCCACCAACAGCCAACGCCGCCCACCGCCAGCACCTCGCCGTCCACGACGCTCCGGCCGTCAAGCTCGTCGTGGGGGTGATCGCGGAGGACGAGACGGTCCCCTGCAGGGGCCCCGTACACGCCAGCGAGGAAGAGGAGCCCCAGGCTCGCCAGGACTGACGCTGCTCCGACGAAACCCTAGCCCGCCGGAGCGCCTGCGTCGTCGACGATCCGCCGCTCCCCAAGCTGATCCAACGCCACCGGCAGCCCCGCGGTGAGCCTCTCTCCCTCCCAGACACGCCCCTTTTCACCCTTGCTTCCTGTGCTCGCCGGATCCAGCGTCGAGCGCCCTCGGTGCACCGCCAGACGCTGGTGGCTGCACGATCTCACGCCGCATAGAACCCTATCTAGCCGCCCAGTTCCCTCCTAACAACTACCCCAGCCTACCGCACTGGCTCGCGCACCGCAGCGCGCACGCCAGGTCGCGGGTTCGAGCCCGCGCGCCGCGCCCCGCGTCAGACGGCACCGTTTTGCCGTCAGGTTCAAAGAAGATCCACAGTAGCCATGCGCACTTGGCAGATACCCCCCTGGCTTTTCTTTTTCCTTAACCCGCGCTCCAGCTCGACCCCACCTGTAAGCCTCGGCCAGGTTCACCCACTAACGCGTGTGTCCCAGTCAGCAACGGTCCCACCTGTCACTGACTGTGGCTAAGTTAGCCTGGGTAGAAAAAGGTTTTCGGTTTTCTGTTTTTAATTTAAATCTTTTCAAATTATTTTAAATTCAAATTTAAATCTGTTTTAATATAACTTTTAAAATATGAATTCAAACAATACAAATAATATATGTTTTTGAATCAGAAAAATGTGAGGATTTCAAATATGTCATCCAAAATATGTCTTGAACACTTAAAATTTCAAGTTGACAAAAATTACAATAAAATGCCCTTTTCTTAATAAATTAATAACTTTTGACTTATAATTCCAAATTTAACAAATGATATGTCTAAAATGATCAGCTCGACGAGACCTTTCTGTTTATGCATTCCATGTTCTGTTTTGCAGCATGCATCATATAAATATAATGTAAACAGCAACTAATATGAGGATAAAATGTGGCCAAAACTCAATAAAATGTTTATTTCTTGTATTCCACACCTCACCCATGCCATGCTACATTATTGACATGCAACTTGTGCATCATTCATCATGGAATGATTGTTTGCTTGTCGCATTTTATTCTTATGCTTGTGCACTTTATTTATGTTGGCCTTTGTTTGTTTGGTTCTTCTTCGAAAAGACGCTGAGCAGGGGATATATCAAGAAACCCAGGAGCACTACCCAGATCCTTCTCTCGCTTCAACTGAGCTGCCAGGAAAGCACTACCACATGCTTGCATACATATAGTACCTATAGCCTCTATCTTATTCTTGCATCATTGAGTCGCGATTGCATTAAACTGAATCCCAAGTATTGCATAGCCTTTACTTTTAAACCCCACCAAAGCTTGTTCCTCCATCCCATGAGCCATTAATAAAGGAGTTGTTTGAGCCATGCGAGTCGTAGAACAGCATGTGTAGGGTATGTGAGTGTCTGATGGATAACGAGGTACCTAAACAACTTAACCTGAGTAGTAATGGGATAACTAATGAAAGTGGCACCGGTGAGCAATATCTGCTATTTGGTTTTTCCTGCTCACTTGTGTCCCGTAGGACCCCGAGTACTTGATTCCTGTTCCTTGAATACTCGCGCTATCCACATCCGGGAGGCTTATGGGACCCCCCTGAGCCAAAGCTTGATTCATTCTTATTTCTTGGGGCCACAAACTAGTTTGAGGTTTATTTACTATCCTGTACTTATGCCATGCTTTACTGCTTTATTTACGATTGTGCGAGGAGCACCTGTACTGTTTAGGTAAGCGGAGTGTTTTCGCGATATCGACAAGCCCAGTCACATTTTCGGGTTCCCAGTCGTTTACAGCCATTGACGCAAACCTTGAGTCCGTCTCGGAGTCACCTAACTTCATTGCGGGTGTACTCAATGGGGTGGCCCCCTGAAATATTTTTGAATCCTGTGATTGCTTTGTCGTGAAGGCCTCGTTGGGTTTTGATTTGGTTTTTCCGAGGTTGATCGAGTGTGTGTTGCTATTTGTGCACCCCTGCAGGGTAAAACTTTCTGAAAGCCGTGTCCGCGGTTATGGACGACTTGGAGCACAGTTTCTCGATCATAGACAAGTAAAACTAAAGTACCGCTTTTAATTTGACTAAGTAACTGACTAGTAAATAGTTCAACACTCATGGAATGGATATTAAAACTGCCAACGGATGGGGGTTGTTCGTCCGCTTCCTCGTTGGTAAGCGAGGAGGAGGATGAATCTATTGATATTACTGTCATAACTGTTGTCATTATTTCACGGACATCCGTCTATCTTTGGTTAGGCGGATGGTTAGCGAGTATCTATAGAACTGTTAGGGTTTATCTTTTGCTGCAAGTGCGTCACCCCAGGTTGTGTCCCCTTTAGAGGCATAAAGACTTGCTGAGTACCCCTAGGGTCTCACACGATAAATTATTTGGTTCAGATGAACAGGTACACTCACGAGATGGATACTGGGTGGAGGAGACGGATGATGTGGGCAACGATCATTCGGTGTAGAGATTCCGGGAACGGGGATCCGTGAGATCTGTGAGCGGGATGTGTTTATTTATGGGGCATCTTATGCCGATTTGCTTCTTATCCGTACTCGGATCTTGTTTGACGCTTCCGCCTGATACTCTGATGTTTGATGTATGAGGAGATATCCTAAACTATTATATCTATCTAGGACATTTGAATCTTGCCGTATGGCGTTGCTATATTTCCTTTCTTTTTAGATGGAATGGCTCTGATGTACTATTGTATGGTGGCTTGCATACATACTCATTTGTGTATGTAGTTGATCCCTTCGCCTGCTGATTACGCCGCCCGTTCTTGTACCGATGATTGGAAATGGTTGGGACGGCCGAAAGGTCTACCTGTGAGTGGCATTTGGGCCCCACCATACTATTTCAACCATTTCCACTCATCCAGGCTTGCAACTATTGGCGTAATTCACCGAGGTAGTTACATCTGCTTCAATGCCTCGTGGGGTGGATGCCACTTCCCTAGCAACGCGGGAGGATGGAGTGGTGTCGCTATCTAGTGGGATGCCGCATGTGCCCAGGTGCTACCTTCAGACAGGCCGACTGCTGCAGCTGGATACTTGTTGACTAGGACGATGCAGTCCTCTTTGCTGAAAGTGGCTGCTCCTTCATCTCAACAAGCTACAACATCAGCCTCTACTACCAGCGCGAAGCAAGATCCTGTGATGCATGTTCAGCGCCGTAGTGGACACCATCTGATGTGTAGAGATGGATCTACAATGACCGATGAAGACTCCCTAGTGAAGGTCATGCACAGGAAGGCTAAGAAGAACCTGGATACTAGTAATTCCTCTTCTTCTAAGTCCTTTCTTTCTTTTTCGTCTACATGTATTATTCAAAGCTTAATAGTGTAGGCGTTAGTCTGGGTAATGATGCTAAGGATGTTTCAATTTCTACTCAGGTCTTGAGGCGGATGGAATTTTATTGTCTAACGGTCGTTTCAAAAGTTTTGACCTCTTATGTTTCCACTTACTCTGATGATGAGGATGCGAATGCCACAACAAATGGTCAACTCCTATCTCATCAAGTTGGTGAAGTTTTGGAAGTTGGTTATGACGAAGACATGTTAAGTTCAGTATATGAATTAACTGCTTCTGGTTGAAAATCTACCTCTGGTAAAAAGTGTAATAAGTCTCGAAAACGAGATTTCGCTCCAAAATCTATTATTATTTTTCCAATGAATGACATTTTTTTGAATAGCATAGGTCTTCGTGACTTGGGTAAACATTTACACATCACACTTTGTTCTAGGGAACATAATTTATATTTTGTAGCCATTTTGGAAACGGGTAGACGGGAGTTTTCACAAATTTTACTTGAGCGCCTTGCGGTGGCATAGACATTTTGTGGCATTCTCATCCACCTAGGGGACGGTCTAGGGGAATTTTACTCGGTGTAAGGGCTGATACCATGTATATTTTAGTTTGTTTAGAAGGAGAGTTTCATATAGAACTCCACATTCGTAATAAAGCTGAAAATTTCATATGGAGCCTTGTCTCTATGTATGGCGCAACCCATGATGCATTCAAGGCTGATTTTCTTCACGAATTGGTGAACCTAACTAAAGATAATCTCTACCTTATTCTTATACAGGGTGATTTATGTTGGAGATATGCCCAAGAGGCAATAATAAAGTGGTTATTATCATATATTTATGTTTATGATAAATGTTTACATCCCATCTATAATTGTATTAACCGGAAACATTAATACTTGTGTGATTTGTAAATTTGTAAGAGTCCCTAGTAAAGCCTCTTTGTAATACTAGCTTGTTGGTTAATAGATGATCAAGGTTTCCTGATCATGAACATTGAGATGTTATTAACGACAAGATCATATCATTAGGAGAATGATGTGATGGACATACTCCTATAGTTATGCGTAGCATAAATATGAAGTTATTTCAATAGTTCGTTTGCTATAAGCTTTCAGATACATAGTAACCTAAATCCTTCGACCATGAGATCATGTTAATCACCATCACCGGATGGATGCTTTGATGACATCAAACACCACTTTGTAACTGGGTGGTTATAAAGGTGGCATTGAGTGTTCCGAAAGTATGTGTCGATGCACATGGATCACGAGCGGGATTTGTCTATCCATATGACGAATAGATATACTCTGGGCCCTCTCAGTGGAATATTATCCAATTGGCTAGCAAGCATGTGACTGGCTCACAAGGGATCACATATCATAGGAACGAGTAAAGAGTACATATCAGTAATGAGGTTGAACTAGGTATGCAGAGATACCGACGATCAAACCTCGGATAAGTAAAGTATCGTGAGACAAACGGAAATTCGTATCATATGTAAATTTTTCATTCGATCATGAAGTAATCATAGAAATATGTGAGAGCCATATGAATTTCCATATTCCTCTATTGGTTATTGATCGGAGAAAAGTCTCGATCATGTCTGCGTAATTCACGAACCGTAGCGAGACACACTTAAGGATTCGATGTTGTTTAGTATATATGGAATGTGATTTAAGAGATCGAATGTTGTTTGGAGTCTTGGATTGGATACGTGACATCACGAGGAGATCCGAAATGGTCCGAAGAATAAGATTCATATAAGGAAAGTCCAACTCCGGAGTTCAGAAATGGTTTCGGTGTTTTCACCGGAATGTTCTAGAAGGGTCTAGAAGGTCCACCGATCCAGAGTGGGAAGGGTACATGGATGTGTCATGACAACGTGGAATGGTGCATCATGTACTAGGTCACTTGGTTGGGCAATGGGAAGAGATAAATCGAACTCTAGTTTAAAAGTCAAACACTAATTTGAAAAGTCAAATCCCAACATGGTGCCTAGTGGAGGGAGGGAAGGAATCTGTCAACACCCGGATTTTTAATCCCAGCTGCCTGTTATGCCATACATCACAATCCGAGGATTACCATTTTTGCGAGACATAACTGATTGGATATCACAGTACATCATCCATACAAACCATACATAAGGTCTTACAACAAATAAAGGATCTCATGATCCAGTCTTAATACATTCAAGGAGCAGAATAACGTAATAACGATAGTGTGGGCGAGGCTCCATCTTGATGGTCACAGGCAATGCTGATGTTGGGAGATGATCCTAGTTGTCGTAACCTTCCCGCGGTCCATCCTCCTGATAGTCCTCTTCATAGTCTGGCCACGGGAATAGCCAGGGACAAAGCCATGAGTACTCTTTAAGTACTGGCAAACTATCACTAACAGGTAAAGTGGTTTGAATAGGAATACTAAGCTCTAGGTTGTTTTGCAAAAAGCCAGATTTATCTCTCACTGAGTTTAGAAGCAAAGAAAACTAGTTTAAGGTTTTGTAACACCTAAGTGGGAACTCAAGTTTGACTTTCACAACTTTCTTGTGGTCAAGTCAAAGTTATGATTCATTTGACAAGTCATTTTGAAAACATCTGACGACGGAACAATATGGCCACTCCAACTGTCCATAACCGCGGACGCGGCTATTCGAATAGTTTGACAGTCTACAGAGGTGGTACACTTTCACCACAATATTCGATACATCCGTTAGGAACAATCCTGAATTCACCATAATCAGTATGCGGATAATCAATCCTAACCTTTCAATTACACGCCCTAGTATATGCACCTCTCCTATGAGTTTGGCCTCCCAACCATGACCATCTGTCATCTTGGGAACTGCATAGGTGGTCAATCTTCATGAGGTAGCCTCAGCTCAAACCTCGGCCGCAAGGGAACCCATACTAAGGTATATAAACTAAGCCCTACCCAAATTCGGGTATTGTGGTTGTACGGTAAAATTGGAATGGTATCGCATCCAAACAACCATCAGTTTTATAAAGGGCTAAGGCTCATGCCTCAACATTTTCATCATCAAAAATCATTTGGTGTTCGAGAACACATGTCAAAACATTTCATTAGAATGACTCATCATTCTAAGGTTTTCATAACCGTTTTCACCAAGTATTTCCATCTAAAGTGATCAAGTTTTATGCTTAGCACTAGCCACTACAAGTGGAGGTAAACACTAATGAGGGGTGGTAATCAAGTGTGACTTATCTAAGTTCAATCTCATGCCTCAGTAGAGGCCCGCTCCATCCCGGTACCGCTTCGCCCTTGCTCTTGTCGTTTTCCTCGATCGCAAGCACCTGCGTGCCGTGCCCCCGCCGCTCGCCGGCATTGCGATGCCCACCGCGCCAGGATTCATGTCGCCGCCCCTGAAGAGGATAATAAGCAGCCCACACGTCTCTCTCTCTCCCTCCCCTGGTCACTCCATCTCTCTCTGGAGCTCTCTCTAGCCGTTCGCGCAGAATCGAAACCCTAACCACTAGTAGCCGATGTGCTCCGCCGCTCCAGTCCTCCCCGCTCATAGCCGAGGATGCTGGAGTCACCACCTCGTCCCCTGGAGCTTCTGCACCAACGGAATCGAGCCGGTGTGCTCAAATTCAAGCCAATCGAGGCCTCCTTCATGAGCTCCGGCCGCCATCGCTGTGGATGATTCCGGCGCCGAGCGTATCCCTCCGTCCTCGACGACGTCTCTGAGGCGCTCAGGGTGAGCCACCGGTCCTCCAGCACTCTTCCCTTCCCTTCCTTTCCTCTCTCTTTGGTTTGCTCTAGCCTCTAATGCCACCGTCGGCCACCGCCAGAGCTCTCCACACAGGTTTCTCTGGTGACCATTCGCGGCCGGCGCCGCCTCTTTTGAGCTCGCCTTGCTCCACGGGTTCAAACGGGCCTAACCCCGCAGCCTCGCTCGCCGTCATTCGCCGTCCCCGTCACCATCCTACAGGTCACCGCTGGCGTGATGTCACCCTGACGTCACCCGTGCGTTAGCGCGCACGCAGCCCTGTCAAACGCACTGTTGGGCCCGCTTGCTCATGTGGCTGCTGATGTGCCTTTGGGCCCAGCAGCCAGTCATAGTGGGTAACCCTATCCCGGTGTAAAAAGTATTAGATGCTTGAGCTGACGTGGCTCCTGACCACGTGGGTCCTTCGTGGCCCTATTGCCCACACGTCAGCCATAGAGGCTAGCCTCTTCCTCGGTGAGAAACGACTTAAGGCATGTGCTGATGTCAGCTGACGCAGTAAACCTATTTAAAATGATTTAATTAATTCTAGAAATTAAATAAAACTTGTAAAATTCATATCTAATTATTTGTATTTCAGAAAAATATGTATAACATATCAAAATGTTCAGAAAAATGATAGATATCTATTAGAGTTATAATCATGCATTGTTCAAAAACTTAAATAACAAGTATTATTAGAAGAACATAGTAACCCCTCTCATATGATTCCGGAGTTTCCCCGAGTTAGGGTTTGTACCCCTCGGAACCCTGTTTAAACTGTCGAGCATGTTTTAGGGTTACATTTCGATACAAATTAACTTGTCATATCATCATACTTGCTTGAGCATTGCATCGATGCCATGTGTTGATTGTTTTCCTCTCTTTCTGGTATTTGGTTCTTTCCGGTAGAATACGATGTCGAGATCGAGATCGAAGTCCGAGGACAACACCATCGAAGATCGACAAACAATACTTGACCAACTCTAATCAAGTCAAGTTCAAGGCTTCCGAAGATCTATTTATCTGCTATCAACAGGCAAAGGCAAGCATAGCCCCACCATGATATAATCCTATCATTTCGAAAGCATTTCAATTCTGCCATGTTGCATATGATTCTACTATGGTCTTTTATCGATAGATAGAGTATCCTATCTATTGCATTACCCCCTCTGAGCTTATATTACATGATCCACTGCTCCTAGCATAACTAGGTTTGGCTTGTGTGCACTGCTAGAGCTTGTTCTGCGTCTTTCTTAGCCATGCATAGCTATTGAGTCTGGTCCATCCAGATGATGTATCAGATGCAGAGAATCTAGTATGACATGAGAACGTGATGAGATGATATCAGAGGTGATATGAGATTAAACATGCTAAGGCTTGTATGGGAGGACACGGTGGGATGTGGATTTTCTAGTCCCATGATCGCCACCACTAGGACTGTCGTGGTATTGCCGACGAGTACGCCATGGAGGGGTCCTCACAGTGTGTGTTTAGAGACGTTGGGGAAGGCGGACGGTTGACGGGTACGAGGTAACACAGCTTACCCAGGTTCAGATCCCAC
Source organism: Avena sativa (assembly GCA_916181665.1). Taxonomy (NCBI): domain Eukaryota; kingdom Viridiplantae; phylum Streptophyta; class Magnoliopsida; order Poales; family Poaceae; genus Avena; species Avena sativa. The sequence continues at coordinate 408,137,819 of OV702285.1, read as the reverse complement.
AACGGTGGCGGAATCCTACTCGTGCTATAAATCACTATAATGGCAATACGCCGAGTTACAGAGATAGGTTCGCTGTGCGAGGTTATCTCAGATTGTCTGAAGTTGTGCCCTAAAGGCTCCCATAGGCCCGAATTATATAGTCGCCAGGTCCTAGGGTTACAGGGAAAAGTCCTAGCCGTACAGGTTACAGAGTCCTACACCGTCTATTACTAGTCTTGCGTGTCTTATACTCCAAGGCTCCGAGTACGCTCGTGACTCCACCGTAGCCTTCCTTTATCTGGCATGGGCCTCCATTCTGGATCCATCTAACTAGGCCGCCCAGCAGGCCATGGGCCATGCTACCAACTGTGGGCCACCCGGGTTATCCGGATAGGAGACATGTGTAACACCCTCGGAATCGGCCCTATGCAAGTTTTAGCGCTTCCCGCCAAACCCGCATAGAAACGATTCAAGGGCGCCCACCAGGCACTTTCGTGCGGGTGGAAAACGAAGTAATATCATTACACAACAGTCCTCGATGGGGCCCACAGAACATATATATACAACAGCGACTCAATGAGTCAAGAATACAGATATACAAGACAAAGATCCAAATCACCTTTAAAACGATATAGCGTCCGAGTATGGACAAGATGCAAATTGAGCTAAGAGCCCTGAAGAACAACCAATGGCGTCCATAACCCTGCCCAGGCCAAGCCGGAAGGGTAACCCTGCTAACGACGTCGATCTCAAAACCTGCTTAAACAAAAGGGGTGCCGACGAAGGGCAAAGGAAAAAGAGAGAGCGGTCAGTACTGAGGCCAGTACACGGCGAGGCTAGAATTCGGCGGTCCTCGCCTACATACGTATGGTGGACTGCAGCGGCAGCGCAGCATGCACTAAACAACCTATAGAGACTCGATACAACTAGCGGCTATCAGAGAGGGGTAAGAAAGACCTATTCGGAACCAACCTGATACTACCACCAAACATACCCATCCTGGTGTTTCCCCCTCGAGACCAAACGAGGAAGTCAACCGAGGAACTCACACCGTTGGCAGTTTTATTTATTCAGTTATCATTGCAGCAATTACTAGTCAGGTATAGATAGTCATCCTGATAGAATAAGCAGTGGGCACTTTTAGTTAACCATTCCGTTGTAGTTGCAACACTTACTAGTCAGATACAAGTAGCATGAGATATCCCCAAAACCCAGCAGTTGTTGGTACTTTTATTTAGCCATTCCGTTGTAGTGAAGCTGATTACTAGTCATATCGGATACAAGTCAATTTATAACAGTAAACTTTAGTTATAGTTGACTATGATCTAAAACTGTGCTCCAAGTCGTCCATAACCGCGGACACGGCTTTTCGAAAAGATTTAACCCTGCAGGGGTGCACCAAAGTATCCACACGCACTTCGACCCTTTTTGCCAGATCAGTTAACATACACCCATCGGTATGTCGGCGGGGCCTAAGTCATGACGTTTCCCAGACCCAAAGCAAGTACATGGGGGCCACCCCACTAAGCTACCCGCAACGAAGTCGGCCGGTCTCCGAGATGGACTCAGGGTTTGGGTGGACGGCTGTAAACGACTGGGAACCCGAAAAGATGACTGGGCTTGTCGATACAGCGAAAACATGTCCCGATCCTAAATAGTACAGGTGCAGCACATCGCACAATTTAAATAAAGCAGTAAAGCATGGCATAAGTACAGAATAGTAATAAAGCCCCAAACTAATTGTGGCCCCCGGTACAGTACTTTGAAATCAGGTACTAATCGATGGGGTGCCCATACATCCCACATGTGGTTAGCGCGCTCGATCTCGGAACAGGTGTAAAGAACTCGGGGTCCTACGGGACACAAGTGGACGGTTAACAATCAAATAACATCTATTGCCCACCTGCGCCTCTGCATTACCTACTTCAATTTTAGTTATTAAACGATAATGAAAGTCTTGTTCATCTCCAACATTAATCATGCGGCAACACTCCAACAACTGAGGTACTGGACGACACGCAAAACACTTGAGCAAGCGACTACGACGCGCAAGTCCAACTATCTACCAAACAACGGGTAATAGGATGTGTCCAAGGCAATATAAGGCTGCAAGGGATATCACGGGTACGGAAACTAGAGCAACGCAACACAGGTAGCAATAGATCAACAGGAGGGAATAAATACTATAAAAGTAAGATAGGTAGAAAAGGGGGAGGTGCTCGCCTGAAAAGCATTGCCGAAGGTTCATCCGAAGATCGGGTCGACACTCGCATCAACTCATCGGCCTAATCCGTGAAGAAGCAAAGAACTAGAAGAAACACCGGATCCACTATTTAATACTACGGCAGAAGATCGGGCATGATGCATGTATGATGTACGGCATGGCAAGATGCGATGCAATTAGGCCAAATTAAGCGGAACCGGGGTCCCGACAAATAATTAATAGGTTCATGTTGTTTAGAACCCCCGCAATTTAAATGTGGTATTAACATGGCAAAACATAGCATCGGTTCGCTACACCAATTTAAATGGAGTCCGGAATAAGACAAAGATATCCCGCATATAGACTCCATGTTTAATTATGAGGTGAATCGGCATAATGCCCCCAAGCCACAGACAAGTATGCATGCATGAACAATTTAATATGCATCAGTTGATAATGTCATATTATAAAATAATGGGGTCTCGGATAGGGAATCACATTAGGGTTCGGCGAACTTGGGCTCCGAGGGGTTTGGGGTCGGGTCTCAGGGTCCGGATCTGGGGTTCGGTCTCGACGGGATCGTTCTCGGATAACAGAGTAGATCTTGGCGTTCCGCGAAGAAGGACTTGGGTCGGTGTCGGGGCGCATCGGATTCGCCCTGGTCGATGTCGTTCTTGTCGTCGTGAAGGCCTTGTCGGGTCCTCGTATCGGGTCGGTCTTGGCGTTCGGGGTGAAGAACTTGGCATCCTCGAGGAAGTGCTTGTCGTATCCGTGAAGAAGATCATGTCGGTCCACGGGGTTCGGTCTTCGGGGTTCGACGGGTGTCTTGGCGTCCCATGAAGGCATCCTCGGTGCTCCGTGTCGAAGGCATCGGGGTCTCCGGGAAGAAGTACTTGGGGGGTTTCCGGCTTCGATTTTCAGTGAACTTGGTTTATATCTTGTGATTCCTTAGGTTAGCTGGATACCATGTCGATCTTGACGATATCCGTCAATCAAGGAGGCATCAGCCACAACAGGTACACGGGACAGGTAACACTAGTATACACACATGCTTGCACACGTCAACCAAACGAACCGGACGACAAGGCGTGCGGTGCAACGAGGAAGCTGTGGCACTCGGGTCGCGGGCTTGGGAACGACGGCGGCCTCGTCGACAGAGGGAAGGAGGCGGACTGACGAGCTTGGTGGGGGCGAGGCCGGAAGACGACAGCACAGAAGGGCACCAAGGAGGGCAGGACGACGTACAGGGAGGCCGGAGCGGCACCCTGCCGAGGCGGGCCGGCGGGGACGTGGCATGGGCCGGCGGCAGGACCTGTCGGCATCAGGGAACGAGGGAGAGAGAGCGTCGATGATTGTTCGGGTGACACGGGGCGAGGCCGGCAGCAAAGGTCGCGGGCAGGCTCGACGGAGAAGGGGCGGCGCTTGGCCGACACGGAGGAAGGCGGCGGTAGGAGGAGGGAGGCGCCGAGGCGGGGGAGGTGGGATCGGTCGGGTGGGCCCAGGGAGAGAGGCAGGAGTGGGTGGTGGTGTGCGTGCTGTGGGGCGGGTTCCGGTGTGGGTCGATTTGGGTCCAAGGGGAAGTGGTTTGTGTGAGCTGACGTGGGGTTTGACCAGGTGGGGAGGCTGAGGTGGCGGGCTGGGATAGGATAGGGGGAAGCGAGTGGTGAGGTGTCGCCAAGGGATTGGAGGGGGTGAGGTGGCTGAAGGGTGGGTAGAATAGGACTGGGTAGGAAAAGGTCTGGGTGGTCCGGTTTTGTTCTGGGGGTGGCCGACTGGGTCGGATTGGCCCGGTACGGCTGCCCCCTAAAAATAATTAAACATTTTATTTATTTTAAACGGGGCTTTTGCAAACCGTAGTTAGTCAAAACAAAATATTCCGGAGACCCGGGTTTTGATTGGAATAAAGACGGGAATATTTAGAAAACAAAACTAGGCGTTTCAAAAATAGTTTAGACAAATACCATGCGTGATGATGACGATGCTCAAATGCAATGCGGCATGATGACATGAGCATGCGGTCATGATGATGCAGTGCACAAAAAAAACAACGCGATTTTCTAGTAGTGGTTTTTGCGGGATGCCACAACATGCTATGAGGATACCCAAGACGAGCGTGCAACCACACGAAGCCTGGACAACCTCACAAGCAGCTAACTTGCCTAGTAGATTCCATGAGTCCCATAATTCGGGTGTTCCATTCGACATATGCATAGAAAACCTTTTGAAATATTTGCCGGGTGAAGTTGGTGCATCATAATAGGTAGGGAAGCGTGGACCGGGTTGCTTGGGGTAGATAGCGCCCCTGGTAAACCAACCTCGCCTCACATCTTTAAGTACCGGCTTCAGGATTTGACCCGTTACAGCGGAACCATACTTATTGCGTGACTCATGGTCTCGGCGAAAGCAAGGTAAAGGTCGTGTCTAACCACCCTCTATCGGCCTTTCAATGAAGAGGGCTTATCTAGTGGAATTAAGAGAAGGTTAGTACGTGCGGGTAAAGTTGTACACCCCTGCAGGGTAATAATCTTTTCGAAAAGCCGTGTTCACGGTTATGAACGACTTGGCGACCAGACTCAAGATCATAGACAAATATAACCTAATCATAAAACTTGGCAGATCAACATGTGCTTAAGGATGCTTACTCATGGGTACGAGGGGGTGATCCTAGTTAGGGTTGAGATGATGATGACTTGGTGGATATCAAAAGATGATGATTAATACTTGGGAGATGTCGCTCTCTTATCCTCTTTTAAAATACTCTAACTAGACAAGCTTCTTCTCCCTCTTGTTTTATAAACAAAAGTGGCTTTATGCAAAACAACTCCACCAGCCATAAGTATTGCGGAGTACACCCTGTACTCACCCTTGCTTTGTTGATACTTTTGGCAGAGTAAGTGTTCCTTGAAGACGAGTTCCATTCTACATCGACATCGACGAGTAGCTTGGGGTTCCTGACCGGCAGCCTGGAATCTATGGGCTAGGACGTCATCATTATGCTTCAGGCCTCTTAGGCAATTTGTTAAGTTTGCTATACTTAATAGCATAATTTGCCTTCCGTTGTTTGGTGTTTGTGGTTAGTGAACTCTGCTTGTAATAATTTGGTTCTCTGCTCAGATATGAGCTTGCTGTAATAAATTTCGTGTCGTAGGGTCACTGCTGTGTTATCGATTCTTCACTGGATATCCTCGAGCTCAAGGTTAAGCTTATGCCAGACGGAGGTCTGGGATTTGTTTAGCCCTGATCCCGGGGGTGTCACATATAACAAAGGCATGCCTAATGCATTACATAGGTTATATTGTAGGTTTAAGCTTGCAAGTATGACTTGCATGGTTTAGCTTAGCTTGCTAAGTTAACTTGTATAGTGAGGCTTGCAAAGTTGCAAGTGTAAGCTTGCCTTGTGCAGTGTAGTGGTTGAAGTTCTCCTCGGCTTCATCCTCGTAGTATTCTCCTACCTCTTCGTATCCTTGCTCGGTACTAGCGTCTATAAATAAATACGAGGTACACAATCACCAATCAATACTTAACTAACTCTATTTATCACACCAGGGTTTTCACTAGATGATCTAGCATCATCACACTCATCACAAAGATTAAGGCACTAGTTTCATTTATTTTATTTTAGAAAAGCAATTTCTACTCATTGAAAAACTACTTAAGATTTAATATTCTCCAACTAAAACATGGGATTATGTTGACACATGTCATCCCCACATATTTCAGTACTCGGGAATGTGATTTAAAGTGGTGTCACAATTTAATAAAGTTTAACTCTTTTATTTTGATTAATTAAAGTGACTTGAAATGCCTATGGGGAATTCTTTTATTACTTGTCCATTATTTCTATAAGTAAACCTAGATATATTTATATATTCAGAAAGGTCTTATCAAATGTGATTTTTGAGAGTTGGAATCAACTCAAAAGCATGTATGGTTGAATTTTGAAAAATGTTTGAATGCAGAAAATCTTCTGAGTTGTTATTTTTACTATAGGTGATCTATAATTCCAAATGATTTGAATCCAATGGGCATGGATTAAGAATTTCAGAACCTTTCTAGAAAAATTAGTTTCATGCCATTTGGTTCAGTGAATCTCTCTGAAATGTATCTAGAGACAGAACTAAGTTTGAAACTAAATTGAAAAACCTAAGTTTGAATTACTGGGTCGCGCGCGAGTGTTAACTGGGCCGGCCCACTGCGCATAGCGCGCACGCGGGCTGGTTAAGTGGCTTTCCCCAGTCGTCAGTGAGACAGAGGGGTGCGAAGGGGTACGGGGTGGTTTGGGCCGTAGGATTAGAATCTAGATCTACAGCTGAGGTTCATCGTCCACGTCTGAACAGAACGCAGCGAGGTCGAACCCTAACATGACCAGTGGGGGTCACTGGGGCTCACAGGGGCTCCGGAGATGGTCGGTGATGGGGGCGAATGACGAAGTCGACGACGGCGATCCTCCTGGTACTGGTGGCTCGTCCTGCGGCGGCTCCAATCGACAGCGCCCTTCTCCTCCAGCAGCGGCAAGCTCTGGCTCAATTCCAGCCATCTGGTGCTCTCCTTGCTCCGGGGATGAGTGGGTACGATCAGTGAGAGGTGGGGAGTGAGATGGTGTGCTGAATTCGAATGTGGGAGGCCTCTATTTATAGTGCAAAGAGGGGACCGAAGGGTGCGGGTGGATCTCATCATGGTCGTCTACACAGCGAGCTGACGACATGGCTGGGGGTAGGGGACGGTGCGCTGCCTCCTAGCGAAGCTCAACGGCATGGTGGCTAGGCATGGGGCGGTGTGAATTGGTTGGAACACTTCGACGCTCTGGGCGGCTCCGACGGGAAATTTAATGGTTCACAGCGGCTACGGTCTGCGCGGCGGCGAACGGGCATGTCTGGGCGGTTCTCTAGGTGGTGGTGATCATGTACGCGGGCGACGAGGGCGGGGCGTGGTTTGTGCGTGCGTGTCGAGCGCGGCACTCTGGCGCGCTCTCGGCATGGCATAGAGGTATAGGGCGTGGTGGTTCTAGGGTGGTCTACTGGCTGGCAGTGCTTGGGCTTTGAACAGGGGGTGGCGGTGGACGGTGGAGTGCCTGCTAGACAAGGTTGGCGAGGCTAGAGAGTCTCCTAGCTTGCTGTCGACATTGGGGTGGCAAGTTGGGCTCGACCATGCACACCATTTATGGCATTGCCAAGTTTATAGTGAGCTAGGGATGGTTAAATAAGTTAGATGATCTACTGAGAGTGTGTTGTGAGCTAGAGAGGGAACACGTTAGGCACAAACACCGCTCACTATAGTGTTTGATGTTTTATTTGATTTGTGTTCAGAAGGTGTTTGATGAAATGGCCGCAAGAGATTTGAATTTGAATTTTTGAATTAAATTTGGTGGGTGTACTAGTCACATACTAGGTAGACTCTGGTTGCTTCGATTGGTCAAAGTGAACTGGTTTGGTTGGGTTTTGAGAAATGGTGATCTTCCCATATGATATAGATTCAATTTTGAATTGTCATTTGAATAGGGCTGCCAAATATTTCTATGGGTTTGCAAGGTGGGCTTGGGTTCACTTTCACTTGGTCTAGCAAGGGGTGAAAATAAATGGAATTGTTTCTATTTGAAATCTTGGACTAGAAACACTCAAAGTGGTATAGTGAGCAAGATTGAAAAAATGACCATTTGCTTGTTTTGTTTGTTTTTGAATTCCTCTTGATTTGTTTCTTCTTGGAAATGATTTAGATGATGTTGTTTTCATCTTTAAACCATTCCTTTCCATTCACAACAATCACACAAGTCCATTTATGCATTCATACAATCATCACATACACACATGCATTAATATGATTTTAATTAACCAAAGTTTTTGTTAACCCTAAATTTGGTGATTGGGACTTGATAACCTTGATTAATATTTTTGGGATGTTTCAAACGTTCCCTCCTTAAACAAAATCTCGTCCCGAGATTTGAGAAAAAAAACTAGGATTTAAAGAAATATGGAAACTCCTTCCTAATGTAGTCTTCTCGCTCCCAGGTAGCTCCTTCTTCAGTGTGGTTGCTCCACTGGATCTTAAGAAACTTGTGTCAACACCCAGATTTTTAATCCCAGATGCCTGTTATGCCATACATCGCAATCCCAGGATTACCATTTTTGCGAGACATAATAGATTTGGATACTACAGTACATCATCCATTACAAACCATACATAAGGTCTTACACAAATAAGGATCTCATGATCCAGTTCTTAATACAACTCAAGCAGCGGAATACGTAATAATAACGGTAGTGTAGGCGAAGCTCCATCTTCAGGGTCACAGGCAATGCTGACGATGGGAGATGATCCTAGTTGTCGTAACCTTCCTGGGGTCCTTCGTCCTGGTACTCCTCTTCATAGTCTGGCCACGGGAATAGCCAGGGACAAAGCCATGAGTACTCTTTAAGTACTCGCAAACTAATACTAACAAGTGAAGGGGGTTTTTGTAGTAGGACACTAAGCTCTAGGGTTGTTTTGCAAAAAGCCAAATTTACCTCTATTAGTTTCAGAAGCAAGAAAATCTAGTTGAAATTTTATAACACCTAAGTGGGAACTTGTATTTCATATCACAACTGTGTTGTTGTCAAGTCAAATTCTCAATCCATTTCATAACTCATTTTGAAAACATCTGATGGGGGAATAGTATGGCCAATCCAACTGTCCATAACTGCGGACGCGGCTATTCGAATAGTTTGACACTCTGTAGAGATTGTACACTGTCACCACAACATTCGATACATCCGTCAGGAACAAATCCTGAATTCACCATACTCAGTATGCGGATAATCAATCCTAACCTTTCAATTACACGCCCTAGTATAAGCACCTCTCCTGTGAGTTTGGCCTCCCAACCATGACCAACTATCATCTTGCGTACTGCACAGGTGGATAATCTTCACAAGGTAGCATCAGCTCAGACCTTGGCCGTGAGGGAACACATATTAAGGTATATAAGTTTCCAGTCACGCCGTACCCAATCTTTGGGTATTGTGGTTGTACGGTAAAATTGGAATGGTATCGCATCCAGATAACCATCAGTTTTATAAAGGGCTAAGGCTCATGCCTCAACATTTTCATCATCAAAATCATCTGGTGTTCGGAAACAAATGTCAAAACATCTCAGTAGAATGATCCATCATTCCAAGGTTTTCATAACCATTTTCCACCAAGTATTCCCATCTAAAGTTGATCAAGTTTTATGCTTAGCACTAGCATCTACAAGTGGGGGTAAGTACTAATGAGGGGTGGTAAACTAGTGGAGTTTAACTAAGTTCAATCTCATGCCTTATGATGACATCAAGATTATCTAGCTTAGGCCAAATTTAATGCTCTTTATGCAACCTTCAATTATCTTCCTAGAATCTACAAATCACTTAAGTAGACTCTAAATAATAGTTTTGATAAATAAATAAAGTATAAATCTTGCAAGTAAAACTAGGAGGAGGTATCAAGTGAGTATGATCACATATGCTTAAGGCATATGGTTGGCATGGTAACAAGCAAGTAGTAGCTTGCATAAGTGTGGCATCCCGCAAAACCACTACTAGAAAATCGCGTTGTTTTTGTGCATTGCATCATCATAACCTCATGCTCATGTCATCATGCCTCATTGCATTTGTGCATCGTCGGGTCATCATGCATTTGTTTGTCGAAACCTATTTTCTAAAAGCCTAGTTTGGTTTCTAAATGTTCCCCGTCTCATTTTCAAATTATAGCGCCGGGCTTTTCCGGGTCTTTTATTTGTCTAAAACTAATTACAGAAGTTATTTTAAATTAAATAAAAACCTAAATTATTTTTAGGGGGCACTCGAACGGGCCGATCCGACCCAGTCGACCACCCCCAGAATAAAATCGGTCCACACTAAACCCCTTTTTACACCCAGACCTAATCTACCCACCCTTCAGCCACATCACCCCGACCACTCCCCTCGTGCCACCTCACTCCACCCCTCTCCCTTACCCAACCCCAGCCCGCCACCTCAGTTGGCCCCATCTCTCTCACCCCACACCCCTGCCTCCACACACACCAGACCCACCCCACACCAACACGCACTCACCCCCGCCTGGACCCACCCCCTGGCCCCACCGGCCCCACCTACCTCTTCCCCACCCGCGCCCGCGTCTCTCTCTCTCTCTTCCTCCCCCGCGTGGCCCTCTCCCCCACCTCCCTCCTCTCTGCCTCTCTTCCCTCCCCATCGCCCGCTCCCGCTCCCTCACCGCCGCCGGCGACCCTCCCCGGCTCCCCGTGCGCCGCTCTCGACCTCCACCTTCCCCGCGGCCGGCCGCCCGCCGACGCAGCCCCGCTTCTCCGTGCCCCACCCGACGCCGCCGCTCGGTTCTCCTCCCAGTCCGGCCGCCGGCCCCGACCCCGCGGCGCCGCCTCCTCCGCGTCGGCCCGTCCGAGCTCGCCTCCGGCCTCCTCCGACACCCGCATCTCGCCGCGCCGCCGACCTCCTCCGTACCCCTCCGCCACCGGCCGTGGCCTCCGCCCCGCTCTCTCCTCGGCCGCCCTTCGCCGGCGCGCCCCCACCCGTCCTCTGTCCGCCGCCGTCCACCCCCTCTGCCAGCGCCTTCCCGAGCACGCCCGCTCGCCGGCTCCGGCCTCCCCGCCGCTCGGGCTCGCCCCGTCGCCGGCACGCACCCTCCCCGTCGGCCTCATCCTCTCCGCGGCCACCTCCTCCATCGTTCCTCCTCCATGGAACCTGGCAGCCGCCGTATTCCCTCCTCGCCCTGCTCCGCCTCCTCAAGCCCGCATCGAGCGCTTGCGCAGCCGCCTCGGCCCCGCTGCCTCGTGTCCTGCGCGTTCCTGGCCGCGTCGGACGGTCTCGGCCTTCCCTGGCCTGCACTGCTGCCGTGCGTGTGCAGCAACAAGACACACGGGCACCCTCCTGGTGTTGTCAACAGGGGTCCTACGGTGGTGTTGATGGTACTGCAAGATGGTAACTCGGCATACAATCCTTCCGGTGAACAAGAGCTGCAAGTCAGACTAGTACCCCGATAAGCCACCCGAACATGCGCTGCTAAGTCCAAGTTCGCCATCGATAATTGAAGCCTCGAAACCCCAAGCTCTCCTTCGCGGTACCCGAAGACCGATCTTGGGACGCCATGAACTCCTTCATGGACGTCAAGGCCTCCTACCCAGAACCCGAAGACACTGAGACCCCAAGGTCGTCGACATGGAACTGACGAGGTCTACTACATGGATTCGAAGACCGAACCCGATAAGACAAGTTCGTCTACCCCGGATACCGTGCGACAAGATCTACTTCACAGATTCGAAGACCCCGGTACCCGATCCGCTCAAGTTCGCCATCGACGACAGATCGGCACCGACCAGGGCGAGTCCGATGCGCCCCGACGCCACACCAAGTCCTTTCCCCCGGAACGCCAAGCTCTTCGTCATGCAACCGACCTTCGAAGACCGATGCCTTCGAACCCGGAACCCCGAAACCGACCCCGAACCCCTCGAACCCCAAGCTCGTCCGCACCCTAATGTGTGACCCCTTTTCTCGAGCCCTATTTTATAAATGTAATAACAAATTGATGCATATTAAATTGTCATACTCGCATGCATATTTGTGTGGTTTGGGGGCCTTATGCCGATTCACCATACAATTATATATCGGGCCCATATGCGGGCAAAACTAGTCTTATATTGGCCTCATTTAAATTTGGGTAGCGAACCGGTAACTTATCTTGCCTCGTTATTACAACATTTAATTTGCGGGGTAGCTAAATAACTTGAACCGTTTAATTAATTGTCGGGACCCTGGTTCCGCTTAATATTGCCTAATTGCATCGCATCTTCGCCATGTCATACATCATACATGCATCATGCCGATCTTCTGCCGTTGTATTAAATATTGCATCCGGTGTTTATTCTAGTGTTTTGGTTCTTCGCGGATAAGGCCGTTGAGTTGATGCGAGTGTCGACCCGATCTTGGATGAACCGTCGGCAATGTTTTCAGGCTAGCATCTCCCCCTTTCTACCTGTCTTACTTTTATAGTATTTATTCCCTCCTGTTGATCTATTGCTATCTGTGTTGCGATGCTCTAGTTTTCGTACCCGTGATATCCCTTGCAACCTTATATTGCCTTGGACACCTGCTATTACCTGTTGTTTGGTAGATAGTTGGACCTGCGCGTCGTAGTCGCTTGCTCCAGTGCTGTTGCGAGTCGTCGAGTACCACAGTTGTTGGAGTATTGCCGCACGTTGAATGTTGGAGATGATAATGGCTTTATTTATCGTTCACTTTAATTACTATTTAACAACTAAAATTGAAGTAGGTAAGCGGAGGCACAGGTGGGCAATAGATGTTATTTGGTTGTTAACCGTCGACTTGTGTCCCATAGGACCCCGAGTACTTGATACCTGTTCCTTGAATATTCGCGCTATCCACATACGGGGAATTATGGGACCCCCCTGAGCCAGAGCTTGATTCAGTCTTATTTCTTGGGGCCACAAACTAGTTTGAGGTTTTATTTACTATCCTGTACTTATGCCATGCTTTACTGCTTTATTTAAATTGTGCGATGGATAGCACACTGTACTGTTTAGGAAAGCGGAGTGTTTTCGCGGTATCGACAAGCCCGAGTTTTGGGGTTCCCAGTCGTTTACAGCCATTGACGCAAACCTTGAGTCCGTCTCGGAGTCAGCTAGCTTCGTTGCGGGTGTACTCCAAGGGGTGGCCCCCTGAAATATTTCTGAATCCTGTGATTGCTTTGTCGTGAAGGCCTCGTTGGGTTTTGATTTGGTTTTTCCGAGGTTGATCGAGTGTGTGTTGCTATTTGTGCACCCCGGCCGGGTAAAACTTTCTGAAAGCCGTGTCCGCGGTTATGGACGACTTGGAGCACAGTATCTCGATCATAGACAACTATAACTAAAGTAGTGCTATAAATTTGACTTTATAATGACTAGTAATCAGCTTCACTATAATGGAATGGCTACATAAAACTGCCCACAATTGCTTGTTTGGGTTGTCGCTTGCGACCATTGTATCTGACTAGTAAGTATTACAACTACAACGGAATGGCTAAATAAAAGTACCAACAACTGCTGGGTTTTTGGGTTATCTCATGCTATTTGTATCTGATTAGTAAGTGTTGCAACTATAACGGAATGGTTAACTAAAATTGCCCACTGCTTATTTTATCAGGATGACTATCAATATTTGACTAGTAATTGCTGCAACAATAACTGAATAAATAAAACTGCCAACTGTGTGCGTTCCTCGGTTGACTTCCTCGTTTGGTCTCGAGGGGGAAACATCAGGACGGGTTTGTTTGATGGTAGTATCAGGATGGTTCCGAATAGGTCTTTCTTACCCCTCTCTGATAGCCGCCAGTTGTATCGAGTCTCTATAGGTTGTTTAGCGCAAGCTGCCGCTGCCGCTTCAGTCCACCATACCTATGTAGGCGAGGACCGCCGAATTCTAGCCTCGCCGTGTACTGGCCTCAGTACTGACGCTCCTCTTTTTCCTTTCCCCTTTGTCGGCACCCCTTTTGTTTAAGCAGGTTTTGAGATCGACGTCGTTAGCAGGGTTACCCTTCCGGCTTGGCCTGGGCAGGGTTATGTACGCCATTGGTTATTCTTCAGGGCTCTTAGCCCCATTTGCATCTTGTCCGTAGCTGGACGCTCTATCGTTTTCAAGGTGATTTGGATCTTTGTATATTATATCTGTATTCTTGACTCATTGAGTCGCTGCTGTATATATATCTGTTCTGTGGGTCCCATCGAGGACTGTTGTGTAATGTTATTACTTCGTTTTCCACCCGCACGAAAGTGCCTGGTGGGCACCTTTGAATCGATTCTATGCGGGTTTGGCGGGAAGCGCTAAAACTTGCATAGGGCCGATTCTGAGGGTGTTACAGAGTGGTATCAGAGCTCAGCAGTTGCGATACCCCACAAGTCCAGCCTGTAGGATAACCCAGCTAACGGCCGAAGTAGAGTGTCAAAACTATTTTCGAAAAATCGGTTGGATAGTTCTGATTAGGTCTGATTTTACTCCTTAACCCTCTGCTATTCTCCTCTTACCTCCGCGTGTTTTGGATCTGTTCCCTTTCCTTCTGCTAGTCCAGGAATTCTCGTGGTTGGGTTTCCGTCGTACCTTCAGGGTTTCGCTTCCTCTTTTGGTAACGGTGTTCCTACATCCGGTTTTCCTGCTATCTGAGTGGTCCTTTATCTGAGGTACAATTCTTTGTTCTTGTTTGTGCCTTCCGGTGTTTTCCGACGCGACGACATCATCTACGCTAGATCCGATGCAGAGTCTGCATCACCCCTTTGTTCCTGAACCTTGTTTGTTGAGATCTTCAGTCTAAATTCTAAGGGTTGGTTGCATAATCTATCTGTTCGTGTACAGAGTAATGCTTTGAGTGCGGGATGGAGTCGCGACCATACCACTACTCTTATCATTTGCTTTGTATATTGGATGGGGGATCGATGCAATTCTACTCCTTCCATGGAAGTTAGAGGTGGCCTTACCTTTAACTTCGTCCGTTGTTTATCCGGAGTGTTCTCTTGACGAACGCGGACAACGACCTCTTGTTAGTGGTGTCGCGAAGATCTACACGAAGCGAGAAGATTCAGATCGCCGCCTTTCTTCCCGGTACCATGAGGCGGATCTCGAGGGCGAGATCCATTGTTAGTGGTGTCGAATTGTGGCATCCCGCAAAACCACTACTAGAAAATCGCGTTGTTTTTGTGCATTGCATCATCATAACCTCATGCTCATGTCATCATGCCTCATTGCATTTGTGCATCGTCGGGTCATCATGCATTTGTTTGTGGAAACCTATTTTCTAAAAGCCTAGTTTGGTTTCTAAATGTTCCCCGTCTCATTTTCAAATTATAGCGCCGGGCTTTTCCGGGTCTTTTATTTGTCTAAAACTAATTACAGAAGTTATTTTAAATTAAATAAAAACCTAAATTATTTTTACGGGGCAGTCGAACGGGCCGATCCGACCCAGTCGACCACCCCCAGAATAAAATCGGTCCACACTAAACCCCTTTTTACACCCAGACCTAATCTACCCACCCTTCAGCCACATAACCCCGACCACTCCCCTCGCGCCACCTCACTCCACCCCTCTCCCTTACCCAACCCCAGCCCGCCACCTCAGCTGGCCCCATCTCTCTCACCCCACACCCCTGCCTCCACACACACCAGACCCACCCCACACCAACACGCACTCACCCCCACCTGGACCCACCCCCTGGCCCCAGCGGCCCCACCTACCTCTTCCCCACCCGCGCCCGCGTCTCTCTCTCTCTCTTCCTCCCCCGCGTGGCCCTCTCCCCCACCTCCCTCCTCTCTGCCTCTCTTCCCTCCCCATCGCCCGCTCCCGCTCCCTCACCGCCGCCGGCGACCCTCCCCGGCTCCCCGTGCGCCGCTCTCTACCTCCACCTTCCCCGCGGCCGGCCGCCCGCCGACGCCGCCCCGCTTCTCCGTGCCCCACCCGACGCCGCCGCTCGGTTCTCCTCCCAGTCCGGCCGCCGGCCCCGACCCCGCGGCGCCGCCTCCTCCGCGTCGGCCCGTCCGAGCTCGCCTCCGGCCTCCTCCGACACCCGCATCTCGCCGCGCCGCCGACCTCCTCCGTACCCCTCCGCCACCGGCCGCGGCCTCCGCCCCGCTCTCTCCGTCGGCCGCCCTCCGCCGGCGCACCCCCACCCGTCCTCCGTCCGCCGCCGTCCACCCCCTCTGCCAGCGCCTTCCCGAGCGCGCCCGCTCGCCGGCTCCGGCCTCCCCGCTGCTCGGGCTCGCCCCTTCGCCGGCACGCACCCTCCCCGTCGGCCTCATACTCTCCGCGGCCACCTCCTCCATCGGTCCTCCTCCACGGAACCTGGCAGCCGCCGTATTCCCTCCCCGCCCTGCTCCGCCTCCTCAAGCCCGCATCGAGCGCCTGCGGAGCCGCCTCGGCCCCGCTGCCCCGTGTCCAGCGCGTTCCTGGCCGCGTCGGACGGTCTCGGCCTTCCCTGGCCTACACTGCTGCCGTGTGTGTGCAGCAACAAGACACACGGGCACCCTCCTGGTGTTGTCAACAGGGGTCCTACGGTGGTGTTGATGGTACTGCAAGATGGTAACTCGGCATACAATCCTTCCGGTGAACAAGAGCTGCAAGTCGGACTAGTACCCGGATAAGCCACCCGAACATGCGCTGCTAAGTCCAAGTTCGCCATCGATAATTGAAGCCTCGAAACCCCAAGCTCTCCTTCGGGTACCCGAAGACCGATCTTGGGACGCCATGAACTCCTTCACGGACGTCAAGGCCTCCTACCCAGAACCCGAAGACACCGAGACCCCAAGGTCGTCGACATGGAACTGACGAGGTCTACTACATGGATTCGAAGACCGAACCCGATACGCCAAGTTCGTCTACCCGGATACCGTGCGACAAGATCTACTTCACGGATTCGAAGACCCCGGTACCCGATCCGCCCAAGTTCGCCATCGACGACAGATCGGCACCGACCAGGGCGAGTCCGATGCGCCCCGACTCCACACCAAGTCCTTTCCCCCGGAACGCCAAGCTCTTCGTCGTGCAACCGACCTTCGAAGACCGATCCCTTCGAACCCGGAACCCCGAAACCGACCCCGAACCCCTCGAACCCCAAGCTCGTCCGCACCCTCCCCGTCGGCCTGATCCTCTCCGCGGCCACCTCCTCCATCGGTCCTCCTCCATGGAACCTGGCAGCCGCCGTATTCCCTCCCCGCCCTGCTCCGCCTCCTCAAGCCCGCATCGAGCGCCTGCGCAGCCGCCTCGGCCCCGCTGCCCCGTGTCCTGCGCGTTCCTGGCCGCGTCGGACGGTCTCGGCCTTCCCTGGCCCGCACTGCTGCCGTGCGTGTGCAGCAACAAGACACACGGGCACCCTCCTGGTGTTGTCAACAGGGGTCCTACGGTTGTGTTGATGGTACTGCAAGATGGTAACTCAGCATACAATCCTTCCGGTGAACAAGAGCTGCAAGTCGGACTAGTACCCCGATAAGCCACCCGAACATGCGCTGCTAAGTCCAAGTTCGCCATCGATAATTGAAGCCTCGAAACCCCAAGCTCTCCTTCGGGTACCCGAAGACCGATCTTGGGACGCCATGGACTCCTTCACAGACGTCAAGGCCTCCTACCCAGAACCCGAAGACACCGAGACCCCAAGGTCGTCGACATGGAACTGACGAGGTCTACTACATGGATTCGAAGACCGAATCCGATACGCCAAGTTCGTCTGCCCCGGATACCGTGCGACAAGATCTACTTCACGGATTCGAAGACCCCGGTACCCGATCCGCTCAAGTTCGCCATCGACGACAGATCGGCACCGACCAGGGCGAGCCCGATGCGCCCCGACGCCACACCAAGTCCTTTCCCCCGGAACGCCAAGCTCTTCGTCGTGCAACCGACCTTCAAAGACCGATCCCTTCGAACCCGGAACCCCGAAACCGACCCCGAACCCCTCGAACCCCAAGCTCGTCCGCACCCTAATGTGTGACCCCTTTTCTCGAGCCCTATTTTATAAATGTAATAACAAATTGATGCATATTAATTTGTCATACTCGCATGCATATTTGTGTGGTTTGGGGGCCTTATGCCGATTCACCATACAATTATATATGGGGCCCATATGCAGGCAAAACTAGTCTTATATTGGCCTCATTTAAATTTGGGTAGCGAACCGGTAACTTATCTTGCCTCGTTATTACAACATTTAATTTGCGGGGTAGCTAAATAACTTGAACCGTTTAATTAATTGCCGGGACCCTGGTTCCGCTTAATATTGCCTAATTGCATCGCATCTTCGCCATGTCATACATCATACATGCATCATGCCGATCTTCTGCCGTTGTATTAAATATTGCATCCGGTGTTTATTCTAGTGTTTTGGTTCTTCGCGGATAAGGCCGTTGAGTTGATGCGAGTGTCGACCCGATCTTGGATGAACCGTCGGCAATGTTTTCAGGCGAGCATCTCCCCCTTTCTACCTGTCTTACTTTTATAGTATTTATTCCCTCCTGTTGATCTATTGCTATCTGTGTTGCGATGCTCTAGTTTTCGTACCCGTGATATCCCTTGCAACCTTATATTGCCTTGGACACCTCCTATTACCTGTTGTTTGGTAGATAGTTGGACCTGCGCGTCGTAGTCGCTTGCTCAAGTGCTGTTGCGAGTCGTCGAGTACCACAGTTGTTGGAGTATTGCCGCACGTTGAATGTTGGAGATGATAATGGCTTTATTTATCGTTCACTTTAATTACTGTTTAACAACTAAAATTGAAGTAGGTAAGCAGAGGCACAGGTGGGCAATAGATGTTATTTGGTTGTTAACCGTCGACTTGTGTCCCGTAGGACCCCGAGTACTTAATACCTGTTCCTTGAATATTCGCGCTATCCACATACGGGGAATTATGGGACCCCCCTGAGCCAGAGCTTGATTCAGTCTTATTTCTTGGGGCCACAAACTAGTTTGAGGTTTTATTTACTATCCTGTACTTATGCCATGCTTTACTGCTTTATTTAAATTGTGCGATGGATAGCACACTGTACTGTTTAGGAAAGCGGAGTGTTTTCGCGGTATCGACAAGCCCGAGTTTTCGGGTTCCCAGTCGTTTACAGCCATTGACGTAAACCTTGAGTCCGTCTCGGAGTCAGCTAGCTTCGTTGCGGGTGTACTCCAAGGGGTGGCCCCCTGAAATATTTCTGAATCCTGTGATTGCTTTGTCGTGAAGGCCTCATTGGGTTTTGATTTGGTTTTTCCGAGGTTGATCGAGTGTGTGTTGCTATTTGTGCACCCCGGCCGGGTAAAACTTTCTGAAAGCCGTGTCCGCGGTTATGGACGACTTGGAGCACAGTATCTCGATCATAGAAAACTATAACTAAAGTAGTGCTATAAATTTTACTTTATAATGACTAGTAATCAGCTTCACTGTAATGGAATGGCTACATAAAACTGCCCACAATTGCTTGTTTGGGTTGTCGCTTGCGACCATTGTATCTGACTAGTAAGTATTACAACTACAACGGATTGGCTAAATAAAAGTACCAACAACTGCTGGGTTTTGGGGTTATCTCATGCTATTTGTATCTGATTAGTAAGTGTTGCAACTATAACGGAATGGTTAACTAAAATTGCCCACTGCTTATTTTATCAGGATGACTATCTATATTTGACTAGTAATTGCTGCAACGATAACTGAATAAATAAAACTGCCCACTGTGTGCGTTCCTCGGTTGACTTCCTCATTTGGTCTCGAGGGGGAAACATCAGGACGGGTTTGTTTGATGGTAGTATCAGGATGGTTCCGAATAGGTCTTTCTTACCCCTCTCTGATAGCCGCCAGTTGTATCGAGTCTCTATAGGTTGTTTAGCGCAAGCTGCCGCTGCCGCTTCAGTCCACCATACCTATGTAGGCGAGGACCGCCGAATTCTAGCCTCGCCGTGTACTGGCCTCAGTACTGACGCTCCTCTTTTTCCTTTGCCCTTTGTCGGCACCCCTTTTGTTTAAGCAGGTTTTGAGATCGACGTCGTTAGCAGGGTTACCCTTCCGGCTTGGCCTAGGCAGGGTTATGGACGCCATTGGTTATTCTTCAGGGCTCTTAGCCCCATTTGCATCTTGTCCGTAGCTGGACGCTCTATCGTTTTCAAGGTGATTTGGATCTTTGTATATTATATCTGTATTCTTGACTCATTGAGTCGCTGCTGTATATATATCTATTCTGTGGGTCCCATCGAGGACTGTTGTGTAATGTTATTACTTCGTTTTCCACCCGCACGAAAGTACCTGGTGGGCACCTTTGAATCGATTCTATGCGGGTTTGGCGGGAAGCGCTAAAACTTGCATAGGGCCGATTCTGAGGGTGTTACAATAAGTAGGGTATCTTGCAAGTGCTAGCTTGCACATTCAACCAGTAGTATTAGGCTGGCATCAGTATCAGTATAAGCTTGCCTTGTGCAGAGCGGTGGTTTAAGTTCTCCTCGGCTTCTTCTTCGTACTATCCTCCTTCCTCCTCGTATCCTTGGTCGGTACTAGCGTCTATGAATAAATACGAGGTACACAATCACCAAACAATTCTTAACTACTTTCAATCATCACACAAAAGTGTTCTATAGATGATCTAGCATCATCACTAACATTACAAGATTAAAGCATTTGTCTTATTTATTTATTTTGAGAAAATTAATTTCTACTCATTGAAAAACTAC
Organism: Avena sativa; assembly: GCA_916181665.1. Lineage (NCBI taxonomy): Eukaryota > Viridiplantae > Streptophyta > Magnoliopsida > Poales > Poaceae > Avena > Avena sativa. The sequence goes on along the minus strand of OV702285.1, from coordinate 408,117,442 downwards.
TTAAGATTTAATATTCTCCAAACCAAACATGGGGTCATGTTGACACATGTCATCACCACATATTTCAGTACATGGGAATGTAATTTAAAGTGGTGTCACAATTTAATAAGGTTTAACCTTTTTATTTAAATAAATAAAGTGACTAGAAATGCCTATGTGGCATTCTTTTATTACTTGAACATTATTTCTAGAAGTAAACCCATATATTTTTATATATTCTGAAATGTATGATCAAATGTGATTTTTAAGAGTTGGAATCAACTCAAAATCTATTATGGTTTAAATTTGAAAAATGTTTGAATGCAGAAAAGCTTCTGCCTTGTTATTTATACCAAGGATGATCTACAGATCCAAATGATTGGAACCCAATGGGCTTGGATTAAGCATTTCAATATTTTTCTAACAAAATTGGTTTCATTCAATTTGGTTCACTCAATCGAGCTGGGTTGATTTTTGAAACTAGGTACAGAACTATGTTTGAACTTAAAAAGAAAAATCTAAATTCAAATGAGTGGGATGCGCGGGAAGGGGTAATGGGCTGGCCCAGTGTCACTCCGCAGCGCGGGGCTCAACTGACAGGGGGTCTACTGGTCAGTGGCTCATAAAACGTGAAGCGGTACGGGACGATGTGGTGCGTTGGATTAGAATGAAGATCGACGGCTGAGGGTCGTCGTCGACGATGAACAGATCACCGGCGAGCTCAAACCCTAGCGGCTCGGTGGGGGTGCATAAGGGGCATACCGGGGCTCCAGTGACGACGGCGAGGCGGGCAAACGACAAAATCGACGACGGCAAACTCAGGGGTGGTCGCGGCATCTCCTAGGGTGGTCGAAATCAATGGCTCCCTTCTTCTCTAGAGGCAGCCTGCTCCGGCGCAATTCCGGTGATGCGCTGCTCGCCTTGCTCCGGCTAAGGGGTGGAATGATCAGTGAGGTGAGGGGAGTGAAATGGTGTGCTTCAATCGGCTGGGGGTGGCCTCCTTTTATAGGCTTGACGGCAAGACCGAGAGGGATGGGTAGGCGACGGTGGGGACACGGCTATGGGCTGCTAGAGGCATGGCCGAGGGTGGTGATCGATCGGTGGTCTCCTGGCGATGCTCTAAGGTGTAAATACGATTGTAGGGGCGATGGGAAACGTTCGGGAAAGCGCGGTGCTCTGCGAGGCAGAGGCGGCGAAATCTACGGCGAGCGGTGGCTGTGGGATAAGGGCGGTGAAATGGGCATGTCTGGCGGTCTCCTGGGACGGTGGGGTGCATGCTGGCGGGCGGCGAGAGCTCGAGGTGGTCGGGCTGCGTGGGAACGGTGCGTTCTCTGCGGTGCGCGTCGGCATGGTTGACAGCGGCGCGGGTGCGGTGTTCCTGGCAGTTCTGGTTGCTGTCTGAAGGCAGGGCTGGTCGAGAGGGGGCGGTGAGGAATGGGCTACCTCCCAGTCAAGGTTGGCACGGCTAGTTCCTCTCCTAGCTTGCTGTCCACACTGGGGTGACATGGGTGCTCTCGGCCTGTTCACCATTGATGACATTGGCGAGTTTATAGTGGGGCTAGAGATTAGTTAATATTGCTAGATGATCTACTAAGGCTAGTGTAACCAGAGAGGGAACAAGGTTGGCTCAAAATACTGCTCCAAATAGTGTTTTGATTTTGTTTGATTTGCATCTGCAACCTGTTTGATGAAATGGCCGCATGAACTTAAGTTTTGAATTTTGAAAAGATTTTTGGTGGGTGTGCTAGGCATGTTCTAGTGATACTGTGGATGCTTGGGTTTTGAAAATTGAGCTTGTTTGAGTGGTTTTTTAAATAGTGGGATCTTCCCATATGAAATAGATTCAATTTTAAACTGTCATTTAAACTATGCATTCAAATGTTTTTGCATGATCACAAAGTGGGCCTTGGTACCTTGTTATGAGTACTATCAAGGGGTGCAAAGATCCATACATGTTTCTGTTAAGTTCTGAAAGTTAGAGATAGCCAAAGTAGGCATGGGAGTTAAATTGGCCAAAGTGACCATTCACTTAAATTAGTTGTTTTTGATTTGTTTGTCTTTGGGAAAAGTTTGGGGATTGTTTACATGATGTTTATTTCACCTAAGAATCATTTTACAAGCAAAGAAACACATAACCATGGCAATTCAAAAGAATCCAAATTTTACTGCACACACATATGAATGCTTTCATATTTTTAATTGGAAGGATGATTAGAGTTTGATGATTTAAGTTTAATATTTTTGGGATGTTACAAACCTTCCCCCCTTAAACAAAATCTCGTCCTGAGATTTGAAAAAGGACGAAAAAGATTACCTAGGATTTGAAGAGATCAGGAAACTCCGTCCTGATGTGATCTTCGCGCTCCCAGGTATCTTCCTCTTCTATGTCTTTGCTCCACTGAATCTTGGGAAACTTGATGCTTCGGGTTCTGGTAGTTCTGAAAGCTTCTTCCAAAATATGGATGGGTACTTCGGGATAGGTCAGGTCATCGTTGATTTCTATGGTCCGATGATCAATGTTCTTGAACACTTCGGTCTTCTCCGGAACATCGAGGAACTTGCGAAGTAATGAGATATGGAACACATTGTGCACGGCTGACATCTCCTAGGGTAGTTCCAATTGATACGACACTTCTCCTCGACGGTTCAGAATCTTGAAGGGTCCGATATATCTGGGGGCTAACTTTACTTTGAGTTGGAAATGCTACATTCCCTTCAATGGCGACACTTTCAGATACACAAAATCTCCTATGTTGAAGGCGAGGTCTCGACGTCTCTTATCGGCGTAACTCTTCTGTCTCGACTGGGCTGTGTTGAGGTGCTCACGAATCTTCTGAACCTTCTCTTTTGCTTCTCGTAGGATGTCGGGTCCAAAAATCTGACTCTCTCCTACTTCTGACCAGTTCAAAGGGGTGCGACACTTTCTTCCATACATGAATTCAAATGGGGCCATTTGCAAACTGGCTTGATAACTGTTGTTGTATGAAAATTCTACAAATGGCAGACAGTCTTCCCACTTAGATCCATATTCTAACACACAGGCTCTCAGCATATCTTCGAGTATTTGATTCACTCGCTCTGTTTGTCCGTCGGTCTGAGGGTGATACGCGGTGCTGAAATCTAGGCGGGTTCCTAAACCTTCTTGGACTTTCATCTAGAATCTCGAGGTAAACTGAGTTCCTCGATCCGATATGATGTTCTTGGGGACTCCATGCAAACTGACGATTCTAGCGATGTATAATTCCGCTAGTTTCAAACTCTGATATGTGGACTTGACGGGTAAGAAATGGGCGACTTTGGACAATCTGTCCACTATGACCCAGATAGAGTCATTTACCCTACTAGAAGTCCATTCCAACGGAATCCCATTTCCATTCCGGAATCTGCAATGGTTGCAACAATCCAGCGGGTCTTTGATGTCCCGCCTTGACTCACTGACATATCTCACACTTGGCGATATATCTTCCGATTTCTCTCTTCATCTTATGCCACCAAAATTGCTCTTTCAAATCTTGATACATCTTTGTTCCTCCGGGGTGGATACAATAAAGAGTATCATGAGCTTCCTTCAAAATAACTTCTTTCAACTCAGAATCTGCTGGTACACAAAGGCGTCCTTTGTACCATAGAAATTCTTCCTCGTCTTCGGTAAATCCGGGTACTTTGCCTGTACCAATATGATGCTTGATTCCGTCGATACTAGCATTTCCTTTCTACGCCTTTTTGATCTGGCTGATCAAAGTGGGTTGAAGTTCTATGCTAGCCAGAAATCCTTCACTCACTAATTCCATTCGAAAATCTTCCATCTCTTTGTGCAAACTTGGTTGCTCCTTCAAAATCATGGAGTTCAAGCGGCACGACAATCTGCTAAGGGCATCTGCTACCTCGTTGTATTTACCAGGGTGATAGTGAATGTCCAGATCGTAATCCTTGATTAGCTCAATCCATCTTCTCTGTCTCATATTCAGCTCCTTCTGAGTGAATATATACTTCAGACTCTTGTGATCCGAATAAATTTCACAACGATTTCCCATCAGGTAGTGCCTCCATGTCTTCAGGGCTAGAACTACGGCTGCGAGTTCGAGGTCATGGGTTGGGTAATTCTGCTCATGTTGTTTCAGTTGTCGAGATATATAAGATATAACTTTTCCTTCTTGCATTAGCACACCTCCGAGACCGATCTTGGATGCATCACAATACACGTCAAAGGGCTTTGTGATATCCGGCATGATTAAGATTGGGGCTGAAATCAATCTCCTCTTGAGTTCTTGAAAACTTGCTTCACATTTGTCGGTCCATTCAAACTTCTTGTCCTTTTTCAGAAATTGGGTCATGGGTCTGGCGATACTCGAGAATCCTTCTACGAATTTGAGGTAATATCCCGCCACGAACTTGGGTTTGAGTGGTTGGGCTTGCCAATCTTCGACATCTTTCACCTTTGCAGGGTCAACGGCAATTCCTCCGGCTGATACAATGTGACTGAGGAATCCTACTTCTTGTAACCAGAATTCACATTTGCTAAACTTGGCATACAACTGATGCTCTCTAAGGGTTCCAAGAATGGTCCTTAGGTGTAGCTCATGTTCTTCTTCCGATTTGGAATAAATTAGAATGTCATCGATGAAAACAATGACAAATTTATCCAGGAAGTCCATAAAAATCTTATTCATGAGATTCATGAAATAAGCGGGGGCATTGGTTAATCCAAAAGACATGACAGTATACTCATATAATCCATATCTGGTGGTAAAGGCAGTCTTGGGAATATCCTCTGCACGAATCTTGAGTTGATGATAGCCTGTTCTAAGATCAATCTTAGAAAACACTTTGGCACCGGTCAACTGATCAAACAAATCTTCTATCTTGGGCAATGGGTACTTGTTCTTGATAGTGACATCATTCAACTTCCGATAATCCGTACACAAAAGGTTTCCTCCATCCTTCTTGTCCATGAACAAGACAGGTGATCTCCATGGTGACGCACTTGGTTGAATTAACCCAATTTCCAACATGGAATCCAGTTGCTTCTTCAGTTCTGCTAGTTTAGACGGGTTCATACTATATGGTCTCTGGGCTATGGGTCCGGTTCCGGGGATTAGTTCAATGATAAACTCGATATCCCGATCTAGGGGCATACCGGGCTAAACATCTGGAAATACATTGGGGAATTCACAGACTATCCGGACTTGGTCAATGGTAGGTTGGGCTATACTCTTGTTGCACTTGAATTGACGAGGTAAGGTTTCAGATATATGCTCGACTGATATTCCGGCGGTACTGGTCATGGTTATGGCTTTCTTGGCACAGTCAATTAATCCCTTATGTTTGGACATCTAATCCATTCCTAGTACTACTTCCAAACCTTTAGTTCCGAGTACTATCAGATTAGCATAAAAATCTATGCCATGAATTCGGATAGGGACGGCTTTGCAAATTTGCCTAGCTTTGGTGGTTGAACCGGGGATTTGAACAATCATAACATGCTTCAGTTTGGTTGGTTGAATCTTACTAGTGCATGCAAATTCTTCGGTGACAAATGAGTGCGATGCACCAGAATCAAACAACACTCGAGCAAGTACTAAATTAACAGAAAACATACCCAGCACGACGTCTGGCGCTTCCTGGGCTTCTTTAGCATGCATGAGAAAAAGACGGCCGTTGCAGTTGAGAGAATTCCCTGGGGCAAACCTTCTCCCAGGCTGAACACGACGCTGCTGCTGAGCTGGGGCATTGGCATTGGGGGCTGCGGCATTCTTCTTGGGGTACTCATTGGAGTAGTGACCCTTATTTCCACAGTCATAACAAGTCACTTGCGACTTGTCCTTTGCTGCAACAGGCACAACATTGCTTCCAGTCCTCGGGGCAGTGTTGGTGTTGGCGGTAGCATTGTTGTTGTTGAACTTGGGTGGTGCACGGTTGAAATTGTTAGAGTTGCCGGGGTTGTCGTGATTTCCTCCGGGTCTTGGGTTTCCACGGTTGGGATAGGTCGGACGGTTCATCGGGGGTCTGTTGGTTCTCGGGGCAAATCCTGGAGATGGGTTAGGGCGATACTTTGGGGTCTGATGGGTTCCTGGCTGATGCATCATGCGACGCTTGTGGTTCTCATTGGCTTGGTTGATCTTTCCTTCCATCTGGATGGCAGAGTCGACAAGGGCTTCAATATCAGCAAAGGGGATATTGACCAACACAGTCTGCATCTCATCGTGCAGACCATTCAAGAATCTCTCCTTCTTCTTGGCTTCGATGTTGATCTCATCCGGGGCATACCTAGCTAATAACAAGAATTTGTCACGGTATTCCACTACGGTCATCCTTCCTTGCTTCAGTTCTCTGAACTCGTCTCTCATCCTCTTGATCAAACCCGGGGGCACATGGGTTCTGCTGAACTTGAACTTAAATTCCTCCCAGGTCATCATCTGTCCTCCGGTCATTGCACGAACGTTGTTCCACCATCCTCTTGCATCTCCGGCTAGATAGTGGGTGGCGAACAGAACTTTCTCGTTAGCTTCCACTCCGGCGACTTCTAGCTTGTTTTCCATGGTTTGCAGCCAGTCATCGGCGTCTAAGGGCTCTTCCGACTTTGTGAAAACAGGTGGGTTGGTATTCTGGAAATTCTTGAGCTTAGATCCATGGTTGTCCTGGTTTCCGTAGCCTTGATTATTGTGGGCTAGCTGAGCTATCTGCTCAAGGGTGGCTTGACGTTCGGCTCTTTCAGCTTCACGGTCAGAAACCAACATTTGCAGGATTTGCAACATCGGGTCCGGGGATGAACCACTTCCTCCGCGTGGCATCTGAAGATTGAGATAGATCATGAGAAAAGAAGGGAATTTCTAAGGTTCAGGGTCTTTGGAAAGTTTTTTTTTAAAGTTTGACTCAATTTTTTTCTAGCAACTTGCTTTTCATTCATTCATTCAGAGCACACGATACAAGCACACCACAACAAAGGTAAACAGATGGTTTTAAGAACCATTCTGGAAACTACGATACAGTGGGACTGAATACAACTCACTATGCTAGTGCTCAAGTGCTACTACTCCTCGAAGTCGGTGTAGTCGTCATCCTCATCATCCTCATCGTCATCGATGAAGGCGTAATCATCCTCATCGGTGAAGAAATCCATAGCCTGATCCTCCAGAAAATCATCATCATCGCTGAGATAGGAGTAGGGGTCTCCATGAAGATCTTCTCTGGCATTCTCCCTTTCCTCCAACTGCATGTCTCTCTCGTGGATGGTCTCCTCCAAATCCGAGATACGGTGGCGAAGACGGGCAATGATGCGCTCCTTCTTATCGAGCTGACGGCGGCGAGACTTGCGATCCTTCGCTAGCATGGCGATGGTCTGATCCTTCGTCTTGATGATGGCGGACTTGTGGTTGGAGTAGTCACGGCAATTGTCCAATTCCTGCTGACGATCGTACTTCATGAAGCTGAGGTGGTCCAACTGAGTCTTCAGCTCGTGGTGGTATGGGGCTTCCAGTGGCTGTCCCATAGCATCATGCCATGGAAAAAACTCAAAGCGGGTACCCTTGATCTTTTTGATACTCTGCCCACACAGACGGGCAAGAGCTTCCTGCATGGCCGTGGCAAGTCCATCGAGCTAGTTGTTTTCTCTTAAGGTGAACTGAATTCCCTCAACAGCGGGAGGTCCAATCTTTCCTCGAAGACTTGCAACAATTAGCCACTACAGATCTTCTCCTCCTTGATCATTGAGCTGAGCTCCGAAGAACTCGGAGTGCGGACGCTCCAGAAGTTCCGAAAGCTGGTCCAAATCCTGCTAAAAGATAAGGTCTCCTCCATTCCCCAACTGATAAAACTGGTTGTACTTCACGTCCATCTATAAGAATATAGGATGAGTAAGTTAGTAGAGTGATCAAGTGTGTCAAATTTTATGTATTTTGCAAGAGTTTTTGAGGAACATGAATTTTTATGAAAGAATCAAGGTGATAAGAATGGGAATAAGTTTTTGTAAATATTTGCTTCTTTTGGTTTTGAAACTAAGGTTTTGATTCAAACGTCCAGTCTAACTAGGGTCTCCTATGGTCAGGATGGCTCTGATACCAACTTGTCAACACCCGGATTTTTAATCCCAGATGCCTGTTATGCCATACATCGCAATCCCAGGATTACCATTTTTGCGAGACATAACAGATTGGGATACCACAGTACATCATCCATTACAAACCATACATAAGGTCTTACACAAATAAGGATCTCATGATCCAGTTCCTAATACAACTCAAGCAGCAGAATACGTAATAATAACGGTAGCGTAGGCGAAGCTCCATCTTCGGGGTCACAGGCAATGCTAACAATGGGAGATGATCCTAGTTGTCGTAACCTTCCTGGGGTCCTTCGTCCTGGTACTCCTCTTCATAGTCTGGCCACGGGAATAGCCAGGGACAAAGCCATGAGTACTCTTTAAGTACTCGCAAACTAATACTAACAAGTGAAGGGGGGTTTTTGTAGTAGGACACTAAGATCTAGGGTTGTTTTGCAAAAAGCCAGATTTACCTCTACTAGTTTCAGAAGCAAGAAAAGCTAGTTGGAATTTTATAACACCTAAGTGGGAACTTGTATTTCACATCACAACTCTATGTTGGTCAAGTCAAATTATCAATCCATTTCATAAGTCATTTTGAAAACATCTGACGGGGGAACAGTATGGCCACTCCAACTGTCCATAACCATGGACGCGGCTATTCGAATAGTTTGACACTATGCAGAGATTGTACACTTTCACCACAACATTTGATACATCCGTCAGGAACAAATCCTGAATTCACCATACTCAGTATGCGGATAATCAATCCTAACCTTTCAATTACACGCCCTAGTATAAGCACCTCTCCTGTGAGTTTGGCCTCCCAACCATGACCAACTGTCATCTTGGGTACTGCACAGGTGGACAATCTTCATAAGGTAGCCTCAACTCAGACCTTGGCTGTGAGGGAACACATACTAAGGTATATAAGTTTCCAGTCAAGCCCTACCCAATCTTCGGGTATTGTGGTTGTACGGTAAAATTGGAATGGTATCGCATCCAAACAACCATCAGTTTTATAAAGGGCTAAGGCTCATGCCTCAACATTTTCATCATCAAAATCATCTGGTGTTCGGAAACACATGTCAAAACATCTCAGTTGAATGATCCATCATTCCAAGGTTTTCATAACCATTTTCCACCAAGTATTCCCATCTAAAGTTGATCAAGTTTTATGCTTAGCACTAGCATCTACAAGTGGGGGTAAGTACTAATGAGGGGTGGTAAACTAGTGGAGTTTAACTAAGTTCAATCTCATGCCTTAGGATGACATCAAGATTATCTAGCTTAGGCCAAATTTAATGCTATTTATGCAACCTTCAATTATCTTCCTAGAATCTACAAATCACTTATGTAGACTCTAAATAATAGTTTTGATAAAGAAATAAAGTATAAATCTTGCAAGTAAAACTAGGAGGGGGTATCAAGTGAGTATGATCACATATGCTTAAGGCATATGGTTCGCATGGTAACAAGCAAGTAGTAGCTTGCATAAGTAGGGTATCTTGCAAGTGTTAGCTTGCACATTCAACCAGTAGTTTTAGGCTTGCATTAGTATCAGTATAAGCTTTCCTTGTGCAGAGCAGTGGTTGAAGTTCTCCTCGGCTTCTTCTTCGTAGTATCCTCCTTCCTCCTCGTATCCTTGTACGGTACTAGCGTCTATGAATAAATACGAGGTACAGATCACCAAAAAATACTTAACTACTTTTAATCATCACACAAAAGTGTTCTATAGATGATCTAGCATCATCACTAACATTACAAGATTAAAGAATTTGCCTTATTTATTTATTTTTAGAAAAGTAATTTCTACTCATTGAAAAACTACTTAAGATTTAATATTCTCCAAACCAAACATGGGGTCATGTTGACACATGTCATCACCACATATTTCAGTACATGGGAATGTGATTTAAAGTGGTGTCACAATTTAATAAGGTTTAACCTTTTTATTTAAATAAATAAATTTACTAGAAATGCCTATGTGGCATTCTTTTATTACTTGAACATTATTTCTGTAAGTAAACCCATATATTTTTATATATTCTGAAAGGTATGATCAAATGTGATTTTTGAGAGTTGGAATCAGCTGAAAAGAGATTATGGTTTAAATTTGAAAAATGTTTGAACGCAGAAAAGCTTCTGCCTTGTTATTTATACCAAGGTTGATCTACAGATCCAAATGATTTGAATCCAACGGGCTTGGATTAAGCATTTCAATATTTTTCTAACCAAATTGGTTCATTCAATTTGGTTCACAGAATCGAGCTGGGTTGATTTTTGAAACTAGGTATAGAACTATGTTTGAACTTAAAAAGAAAAAGCTAAATTCAAACGAGTGGGCTGCACGGAAAGGGGTAATGGGCAGGCCCAGTGTCACTCCGCAGCGCAGGGCTCAACTGACCGGGGGGTCTACTGGTCAGTGGCTCATAAAACGCGAAGCAGTACGGGGCGATATGGTGTGTTGGATTAGAATGAAGATCGACGGCTGAGGGTCGTCGTTGACGCTGAACAGATCACCGGGGAGCTTGAACCCTAGCGGTTCGGTGGGGGTGCATAGGGGGCATACCGGGGCTCCAGTGACGACGGCGAGGCGGGCAAACGATGAAGTCGACGACGGAGAACTCAGGGGTGGTCGCGGCATCTCCTGGGGTGGTCGAAATCAACGGCTCCCCTCTTCTCCAGAGACGGCCTGCTCCGGCGCAATTCCGGCGATGCGCTGCTCGCCTTGCTCCGACTAAGTGGTGGAATGATTAGTGAGGTGAGGGGAGTGAAATGGTGTGCTTCAATCGGCTGGGGGTGGCCTACTTTTATAGGCTCGACGGCGAGACCGAGAGGGATGGGCAGGAGACGGTGGCGACACGGCTACGGGCTGCTAGTGGCATGGACGAGGGTGGCCATCGATCGGTGGTCTCCTGGCGATGCTCTAAGGTTTAAATACGCTTGTAGGGGCGGTGGAAAACGATCGGGAACGCGCGATGCTCTGCGAGGCAGAGGCGGCGAACTCTGCCGCGAGCGGTGGCTGTGGGGTATGGGCGGTGAAATGGGCATGTCTGGCGGTCTCCTGGGACGGTGGGGTGCATGCTGGTGGGCGGCGAGAGCTCGAGGTGGTCGGGCTGCGTGGGAACGGTGCGTGCTCTGCGGTGCGCGTCGATATGGTCGACAGCGGCGCGGGCGCGGCGTTCCTGGCGGTTCTGGTTGCTGTCTGCGAGGCAGGATTGGTCTAGAGGGGGCGGTGAGGCATGGGCTACCTCCTAGACAAGGTTGGCACGGATAGTTCCTCTCCTAGCTTGCTGTCCACACTGGGGTGACATGGGTGCTCTCGGCATGTTCACCATTGATGACATTGGCGAGTTTACAGTGGGGCTAGAGCTTAGTTAAGGTTGCTAGATGATCTACTGAGGCTAGTGTAACCAGAGAGGGAACAAGGTTGGCTCAAAACGCTGCTCCAAATAATGTTTTGATTTTGTTTGATTTGCATCTGCAACCTGTTTGATGAAATGGCCGCATGAACTTAAGTTTTGAATTTTGTAAAGATTTTTGGTGGGTGTGCTAGGCATGTGCTGGTGATACTGTGGATGCTTGGGTTTTGAAAATGGAGCTTGTTTGAGTGGTTTTTTAAATAGTGGGATCTTCCCATATGAAATAGATTCAATGTTAAACTATCATTTAAACTATGCATTCAAATGTTTTTGCAGGATCACAAAGTGGGCCTTGGTACCTTGTTATGAGTACTATCAAGGGGTGCAAAGATCCATACATGTTTCTGTTAAGTTCTGAAAGTTAGAGATAGCCAAAGTAGGCATGGGAGTTAAATTGGCCAAAGTGACCATTCACTTAAATTAGTTGTTTTTGATTTGTTTGTCTTTGGGAAAAGTTTGGGGATTGTTTAGATGATGTTTATTTCACCTAAGAATCATTATACAAGCAAAGAAACACATAATCATGGAAATTCAAAAGAATCCAAATTTTACTGTACACACATATGCATGCTTTCATATTTTTAATTGGAAAAGTTTTTGTTAACCCTAATTTGGATGATTAGATTTTGATGATTTAAGTTTAATATTTTTGGGATGTTACAACTTGATACTCCGGGTCCTGGTGGTTCTGAAAGCTTACTCCAAAATATGGATGGGTACTTTAGGATACGTCAGGTCATCGTTGATCTCTGTAGTTCGATGATCAATATTCTTGAATACTTCGGTCTTCTCCGGGACTTCTAGGAATTGGCGAAGTAACGATATATGGAACACATTATGCACTGCTGACATCTCTTATGGAAGTTCTAGTTGATACGATACTTCTCCTCAATGATTCAAAATCTTGAAGGGTCCAATATTTCTGGGGGCTAACTTTCCTTTGAGATGGAAACGTTGCATTCCCCTCAAAGGCGACACTTTGAGATACACAAAATCTCCGATATTGAAAGCAAGGTCTCGACGTATCTTGTTGGCATAACTCTTCTGTCGGGATTGGGCGGTCTTGAGGTGCTCACGAAACTTGTGAACTTTCTCTTCTGCTTCTCGTAGGATGTCGGGTCCGAAAATCTGACTCTCTCCTACTTCCGACCAATTCAAAGGGGTACGACACTTCCTTCCATACATGAACTCAAATGGGGCCATTTGCAAGCTGGCTCGGTAACTGTTGTTGTACGAAAATTCGGCTAAAGGCAGACAGTCTTCCCAGTTAGATCCATACTCTAGCACATAGGCTGTCAACATATCTTTGAGTTTTGATTTACTCGCTCCGTTTGTCCATCTATCTGAGGGTGATAAGCTGTGCTGAAATCTAATCTTGTTCCCAATCCTTCTTGGACCTTGTTCCAAAATCTCGAGGTAAACTGGGTTCCTCGATCCGACACGATGTTCTTGGGGACTCCATGCAAACTGACGATTCTAGCACTATACAATTCTGCTAGCTTCGAACTCTGATAGGTGGTCTTGACAGGTAAGAAATGGGAGACTTTGGACAGTCTATCCACTATGAACCAAATAGAGTCATTTCCTCTACTAGATGTAGGCAAACCGGTGATAAAATCCATTCTGACTGAATCCCATTACCATTCCGGAATCTGTAATGGTTGCAACAGTCCTACGGGTCTCTGATGTCCCGCCTTGACTCTCTGACAAATATCACACTTGGCTATGTAGCTTCCAATTTCTCTCTTCATCTTATGCCACAAAAATTGCTCCTTCAAATGATGATACATCTTCGTTCCTCCAGGGTGGATAGAATAAAGTGTCTCATGGGATTCTTTCAAAATAGATTGCTTCAACTCTGAATCCGCTGGCACACAGAGACGTCCTTTTTACCACAGAACTCCCTCTTCATCTTCGGTGAATCTGGTTACTTTGTCTGTACCGATGCAACGTTTGAATCCGTCGATACTAGCATTTCCTTTCTGCGCCTCCTTGATCTGACTGATCAAAGTGGGTTGAAGTTCTATGCTAGCCAAAAATCCTTCACTTACTAGCTCCATTCTGAAATCCTCCATCTCCTTGTGCAAACTCGGTTGCTCCTTCAGAATCATGGAGTTCAAGCGACATGGCAATCTGCTAATAGTGTCTGCTACTAGATTGGCTTTACCGGGGTGATAGTGAATGTCCAGATCATAATCCTTGATTAGCTCTATACATATCCTTTGCCTCATATTCAGCTCCTTCTGATTGAAAATGTACTTTCGGCTATTGGGATACGAATAAATCTCACAACGGTTTCCCATAAGGTAATGCCACCATGTCTTCAGGGCTAGAACTATGGCTGCTAGTTCAAGGTCATGGGTAGGATAATTCAGCTCATATTGCTTCAGTTGTTGGGATAGATAAGATATAACTTTTCCCTCTTGCATAAGCACACATCCGAGACCGATCTTGTATGCGTCACAATACACATCGAAAGGCTTCGTGATATCCGGCATAATCAATATTGGGGATGAAATCAATCTCTCTTGAGTTCATGAAAACTCGCTTCACATTTTTCCGTCCATTAAAACTTCTTATCCTTCTTCAACAATTGGTCCATTGGTCTTGCGATGCTCGAGAATCCTTCAACGAACTTGTGGTAATATCCAACTAATCCAAGAAATGCATGAACTTGGGTTTGAGTGGTTGGGGCTTGCCATTCTTCAACATTTGCTAAACTTGGCATACAACTGATGCTCCCTAAGGGTTCCAAGTTAGGTCCTTAGGTGTACCTCATGCTCTTCTTTAGATTTGCAATAGATGAGAATGTCATCGATGTCCATAAAAATCTTATTCATGAGGTTCATGAAATAAGTGGGGGCATTGGTTAATCCAAACGACATGACAATGTACTCATGTAGTCCATATATGGTGGTAAAGGCAGTCTTTGGAATATCCTCTTCGCGAATCTTGAGTTGATGATAACCAGTTCTAAGATCAATCTTAGAAAACACTTTGGCACCAATCAACTGATCAAACATGTCTTCTATCTTCGGTAGTAGGTACTTGTTCTTGATGGTGACATCATTCAGCTTCTGATAATCCGTACACAAACGGTTACCTCCATCTTTCTTATCCACAAACAAGACAAGTGATCTCTATGGCGACGCACTTGGTTGAATTAGTCCTATCTCCAGCATGGCATCCAGTTGCTTCTTCAGCTCCACTAATTCAGATGGGTTCATACTATATGGTCTTTGGGCTATGGGTCCGGTTCGAGGGATTAGTTCAATGATAAACTCGATATCCCGATCTGGGGTCATACCGGGCCAAACATCTGGAAATACATCGGGGTATTCATAGACTACTCTGACTTCGTCAATGGTGGGTTGGGCTAGACTATTGTTGCACTTGAATTGACGGGGCAAGGTTTCCGATACATGCTCTACTGATATTCCGGTTGTACTAGTCATTGTTATGGCTTTCTTGGCAAAGTCGATTAATCCTTTATGTTTCGACATCCAATCCATTCCTAGTACTACTTCCAAACCTTTAGTTCCGAGTACTATTAGATTAGCATAAAACTATATGCCATGGATTCAGATAGCTACGGCCTTGAAAATTTGTCTAGCTTTGGTGGTTGAACCAGGTATTTGAACTATCATAACATGCTTCAATTTTGTTGGTTGAATCTTACTAGTGCATGCAAATTCTTCTGTAACAAACGAGTGTGATGCTCCAGAGTCAAACAACACTCTTGGAAGTACTGAGTTAATAGAAAACATACCCAGCACGACATCTGGCGCTTCTTGGGCTTCTTCAGCATTCATGAGAAACAGACGACCATTGCGGTTGAACGAATTCCCTCGGGCAAACCTTCTTCCAGGCTGAACACAACGCTACTGCTGAGCTAGGGCATTCGCATTGGGGATGTTGCAATCTTCTTGGGGCACTCATTGGAATAGTGACCCTTGGTTCCACATTCATAATAAGTCACATAGGACTTGTCCTTTACTGCAATAGGCACAACATTGCTTCCAGTTCTCGGGGCAGTGTTGGTGTTGTTGGCGACATTGTTGTTGTTGAACTTGGGCGGTTCACGATTGAAATTACTGGAGTTATTGGGGTTGTTGTTTTGGTTTCCTCTGGGTGTAGTGGTCCCAACCTTTAATAAGGTAGAGATCCCTGTGTTTACAATGCTAGTCCCTGGATCAATAGCTAGCATCCATAGTTAAGATGTAATATCTAGAAACAAAGGTCATAATACAATTTTATAACCAGGAATAAAATAATTCATTACATCTTACATAGCTCATTTGGCTATCTCATTACAATGCAGCAGAAATAACTTTAGCATGGAGTCCTTCATCTTCAAAGTGCCGCAGGTTGCCGAGGTTCTGGGGCGCGCGCGAGTGAGCTGAGGGTCCTGGCAGGTCCGCACGGAGAGGAGAGAAGGCTCGGGTGGTCGAGGGGGCAAGGCGCGGCCTAGGTTCGCCGGAATTCGAGCAGGACCTCGTCGGAAGCAGCGACGATGTAGGTGGAATTGGGCACGGCCTAGGGGCTCTCTTGCAGCGGTTTCTGAGGGGAAAGGGAGGTGGTTAAATGAGCGAGGTCGCAGGTGTGATTAACTGAGCCATTAACTCGCAGCGAATCAATTATGCAACGGCCGGTAACGGCGAGGAGGGAGCGTGGTCACCGCGGCGGGTGGAGACGATGGTCTGGCAGGTGGGGCTCAGCGGTCAGCGAGAGAGAGAGAGAGGGGAGGTGGGGGCTAGCGGTCAGTGACTGCGAGGGTGGGAGTCTGGGTACGTAACGTTTTCTCGCGGGAGGGGGAGATGGGCTAGCTGGGCCAGTGGGCTGGGTTTGTTGGGCTGGCTGCTTTGTTTATTTTTTTCCTTCTCTTGTTTATTTTTCTTTTTCTATTTGTTTTATTCTGTTTTGATTTTGTTGAATCATTTCAAACAACAATTTGAAATCAAACTTCAACCAAACTTTGTGTTTAATCAAACACTGTTTATTAACATATTCTGAAGTCAAATTTAGAATAATTCTTTCATTCTTTTTAGGGTATATTGATTATTTAAAGTAGGCCCTTGTTTTAAATTCAAATAAGATCAAATATATTTTCAACCCTTATTTAAGTTTCAATTTTTCACAAAACCTTTTCAGTAGGTTTTATTTATTTATTAGGGTGTCAAATAATTCACTTTGAATTATTTGGAATATTTTTAATATGATTTATTAATCATTTAAATTCGGTTTTTGTATTTATTCCAATGAAATTAAATATGGGTTTAATTCCATAAATTTATTTAGTTGATTTCTTTGATCCCATTTAAGTTAATTAAATAACTTTTATTCCACTTGGGTAAATTCCAAACATTATTTTCACATGATTTAATTAATCATTCTTATTAGGGATTTTGTCTTAATCAAATGGAATAGAATTTGGTTAAGGCCATATTATTTTATTTGAATATTATTTATCCATCTATTTTATTTGGATTTGGATTCCATTCATTCCATTTTCTTATGGATTAGGCCAAGATTTAATTTGGCCTTTAAATATTCCCTATTAATTATTTCTTTCTTTGTCTTTTAAAAACCATATCTTTTTATTTAAAGACCAAAACTTGGTGATTCAAATTTGTAAAATCTTATTTAATATTTGTTTATCCTTTTATATATCTTTTAGGATTAATTGCTCACATATTGGTATGGATTTTAGATAAGTGATTTATTAGCTCTGGAAATTACTTTTCCCCATCTTATTAAATTCATAAGATTTTATCTATGGTTCCAAATTGAATGAAATCAGTTTCTATGTTTTTATAATATTTCTATTTGTCATTCTTGATCATTTATAAATATTTGTTGAAAAATTTTATATGGATCCAATCCATGATCTTGGAGATAACTTGGAAATGTTTTTCTTCCATTAGGGTTTTAGAGTTTTGGTTTATTTTACAAGTGTTTAAATTTCAAGATGCATTTATGAAGAAAGCATTTCACTTGATTTAAATTTAGTTGGATTCAAACATTAATCAAAGTTTGTTCAAGATGGGATTTTAATTTTCCATTTGGAATCAAAAAGTTTCTTTTCACCCTAAATTTCAACAATTATTTATTTTGTTTATTTATTTTTCACATTACAAAATTTGGAAATATTTGGGATGTGACATCGGTCCTTGGGTTTCCTCCTCCACGGTTGGGATAGGTTGGACGGGTCATCGGGGGTCTATTGTTTCTAGGGGCAAATCCTGGAGACGAGTTGGGGCGATACTTTTGGGTATGGTGGGTTCCTGGTTGATGCATCATTCTAAGATTGCAGTTCTCATTGGCTTGGTTGATCTTTCATTCCATCTGAATGGCAGAATCCACTAAGGCTTCAATGTTAGCAAACAGGATGTTGACTAAAACTGTCTGCATCTCATCATGCAGAACATTCAGGAATCTCTCCTTCTTCTTGGCTTCGGTGTCAATCTCATATGGTGCATACCTAGCCAATGACAAAAATTTGTCACGGTACTCAACTATGGTCATCCTCCCTTGCTTAAGTTCCCTGAATTCATCTCTCATCCTCTTGATCAAATCCGGTGGCACATGGGTTCTGCTAAACTTGAGTTTGAATTCATTCCAAGTCATCATTTATCCTCCATTCATGGTGCGAACGCTGTTCCACCATGCTCTTGCATCTCCGGCCAGATAGTGGGTGGAAAACAGTACCTTCTCGTTGGCTTCCACTCCTGCAACCTCTAAGCTGTTCTCCATGGTTTGCAGCCAATCATCTGCATCTAGGGGCTCTTCAGACTTAGTAAAGATGGGTGGATTGGTATTCTGAAAGTTCTTGAGCTTGGATCCATGGTTGTCCTGATTTCCATGGCCTTGGTTGTTGTTGGCCATCTGAGCGATGTGTTGGAGGGTGGCTAGTTGGCTTGACATTCGGACCTTCCAACTTCGCGGTCAGAAACCAACATTTGCAAGATCTGCAACATTGGGTCCGGGGATGAACTGCTTCCTCCGTGAGGCATCTGAAGATTGAGATATATCATGAGAAAAGAGGGAAATTTCTAAGGTTCAGGGGTTTTGTTTTTGGGAAAAGTTTTTGAAGTTTGACTCAGATTTTTCTAGCAACTTGCTTTTCATTCATTCATAGTACACAGTACAAACACACACCACAACAAGGAAAACAGATGGTTTTAAGAACCATTCTGTGAAACTATGATACAGTGGGACCGGATACAACTCACTAACGCTAGTGCTCAAGTGATACTACTCCTCGGAATCAGTGTCCTCCTCATCATCATCATCATCATCAATGAAGGCAAAGTCATCCTCATCGGTGAAGAAGTCCATGGCTTGATCCTCTAGAAAGTCATCATCATCCCTAAGGTAAGAGTAGGGGTCTCCACGAATGTCCTCCCCTGCATTCTCCCTCTCCTCAAGCTGCATGTCCCTCTTGTGGATGGTATCCTCCAAGTTTGTGATCCTGTGGCGAAGACGGGCAATGATGCGCTCCTTCTTGTCAAGCTGACGGCGACGAGACTGGCGGTCCTTCACCAACATGGCGATGGTCTGGTCCTTCTTGACTAAGATGGCGTAGTTGTGGTTCGTGTAGGAGCGGGCATTGTCCAACTCCTTCTTCCGGTCATACATCAGAGGTGGTCCACTTACTTCTTCAGCTCAGGGTGTTATGGTGCCTCCAGTGGCTGTCCCATAACATCACGCCTTGGGCAGAATTCAAAGCGGGTACCCTTGATATGATTGATACTCTGCCCACACAGATGGCAAGAGCTTCCTGCATGGCCCTGGCAAGTCCATCTATCCAGTTGTTCTCTCTTAAGGTGAACTGAATTCCCTCTGATGTGGGGTCTTCAAACTTTCCTCGGAGACTTGCAACAATTAGCCATTGCACTTCATCTCCTTCCCGATCGTGGAGCTGGGCTCCGAAGAACTCGGGGTGCGGGCGCTCCAGAAGTTTTGAAAGCTGGTCCAAGTCACGCTCAAAGATGAGATCTCCTCCATTGCCCAACTGATAGAACTTGCTATACTTCACGTCCATCTATAAGAATGTAGGATGAGTAAGTTAGTAGAGTAATCAAGTGTGTCAAATTTTATGTAAATTTCCAAGAATTTTGAGGAACATGAATTTTCATGAAAGGATCTAAGTGATAAGAATGAGAAAATTTTCATAAATACTCACTTCCTTTGTTTTGGAACTAGGTTTTTGATTCAAACGTCTATTCTAAACTAGGTTCTCCTATGGTCAGGATGGCTCTGATACCAACTTGTCAACACCCGGATTTTTAATCCCAGATGCCTGTTATGCCAGACATCGCAATCCCAGGATTACCATTTTTGTGAGACATAACAGATTGGAT
The DNA here is from genome assembly GCA_916181665.1 of Avena sativa. NCBI lineage: Eukaryota > Viridiplantae > Streptophyta > Magnoliopsida > Poales > Poaceae > Avena > Avena sativa. Next base: position 408,097,637 of record OV702285.1, on the reverse strand, counting down.
ATCACAGTACATCATCCATTACAAACCATATATAAGGTCTTACAACAAATAAAGGATCTCATGATCTAGTCTTAATTCATTCAAGCAGCAGAATAACATAATAACGATAGCGTGGGCGAGGCTCCATCTTCATGGTCACAGGCAATGCTGACGATGGGAGATGATCCTAGTTGTCGTAACCTTCCCGCGGTCCATCCTCCTGATAGTCCTCTTCATAGTCTAGCCACGGGAATAGCTAGGGACAAAGCCAAGAGTACTCTTTAAGTACTCGCAAACTATCACTAATAGGTAAAGTGGTTTGAATAGGAATACTAAGCTCTAGGTTGTTTTGCAAAAAGCTAGATTTATCTCCAACTGAGTTTAGAAGCAAAGAAAACTAGTTTCACTTTCACAACTCTGTTGTGGTCAAGGCAAAGTCATGATTCATTTCACAAGTCATTTTGAAAACATCTAACGACGGAACAGTATGGCCACTCCAATTGTCCATAACCACAGACGCGGCTATTTGAATAGTTTGACACTCTGCAGAGGTGGTACACTTTCACCACAATATTCGATACACCAGTCACGAACAATCCTGAATTCACCATACTAAGTATGCGGATAATCAATCCTAACCTTTCAATTACACGCCCTAGTATAGGCACCTCTCCTATGACTTTGGCCTCCCAACGATGACCATCTGTCATCTTGTGAACTACACAGGTGGTCAATCTTCATGAGGTAGCCTCATCTCAAACCTCGGCCGCAAGGGAACCCATACTAAGGTATATAAACTTCGAGTCAAGCCTACCCAAATTCGGGTATTGTGGTTGTACGGTAAAATTGGAATGGTATCGCATCCAGACAACAATCAGTTTTATAAAGGGCTAAGGCTCATGCCTCAACATTTTCATCATCAAAAATCATCTGGTGTTCGAGAACACATGTGAAAACATTTCAGTAGAATGACTCATCATTCTAAGGTTTTCATAAACATTTTCACCAAGTATTCCCATCTAAAGTGTTCAATTTTTATGCTTAGCACTAGCCACTACAAGGGGGGGGGGGGGTAAACACTAATGAGGAGTGGTAATCAAGTGTGACTTATCTAAGTTCAATCTCATGCCTCAGGATGACATCAAGATTTATCTAACTTAAGACAAGTTTTATGCTCTTTATGCTACCTTTAAAAGTCTTTCTAAAATCTACAAATCACTAAGTAAACAAAGAGTTTGATAAAGAAATAACTTAATAAAGCTTGCAGGTAAAACTGGGATTTGGTATACTCAAGTGGTATAACCAAGGCATGCCTAATGCATTGCATAGGTTATCTTGTAGGTTTAAGCTTGCAAGTATGACTTGCATGGTTTAGCTTAGGTTGCTAAGTTAACTTGTATAGTGAGGCTTGCAAAGTTGCAAGTGTAAGCTTGCCTTGTGCAGCGTAGTGGTTGAAATTCTCCTCGGCTTCTTCCTCGCAGTATTCTCCTTCCTCTTTGTATCCTTTTTCGGTACTAGCGTCTATAAATAAATACGAGGTACAAAATCACAAACCAATACTTAACTAACTCTATTTATCACACCAGGGTTTTCACTAGATGATCTAGCATCATCACACTCATCACAAAGATTAAGGCACTAGTCTCATTTATTTTATTTTAGAAAAGCAATTTCTACTCATTGAAAAACTACTTAAGATTTAATATTCTCCAACTAAAACATTGGATTATGTTGACACATGTCATCCCCACATATTTCAGTACTTGGGAATGTGATTTAAAGTGGTGTCACAATTTAATAAAGTTTAACATTTTTATTTTGATTAATTAAAGTGACTAGAAATGCATATGGGGCATTCTTTTATTACTTGTCCATTATTTCTGTAAGTAAACCTAGATATTTTTATATATTCAGAAAGGCCTTGTCAAATGTGATTTTTGAGAGTTGGAATCAACTCAAAAGAATTTATGGTTTAATTTTGAAAAATGTTTGAATGCAGAAAAGCTTCTGCCTTGTTATTTTTACTATAGGTGAACTATAATTCCACATGATTTGAATCCAACGGTCTTGGATTAAGAATTTCGGTACCTTTCTAGCAAAATTAGTTTCATGCCATTTGGTTCAGTGAATCTCTCTGAAATGATTTTTGAATCTAGAGACAGAACTAAGTTTCAAACTAAATTGAAAAACCTAAGTTTGAATTACTAGGTTGCGCGGGAGTGTTAACTGGGCCAGCCCACTACGCACTGCGCGCGTGCGGGCTGTTTAAGTGGATGTCCACACTCGTCAGTGAGACAGAGGGGTGCGAAGGGGTACGAGGTGGTTTGGGCCGTAGGATTAGAAGCTAGATCTACGACTGAGGTTCATCGTCCATGTCTGAACAGAATGCGGCGAGGTCGAAGCCTAGCGCGGCCAGTGGGGGTCAGTGGGGGCTCACCAGGGCTCCGGCGATGGTCGGCGATGGGGGCGAACAACAAAGTCATTGATGGTGATGCTCCTGGTACTGGTGACTCCTCCTGGGGCGGCTCTAATCGATGACGCCCTTCTCCTCCAGCAGCGGCAAGCTCCGGCGAAATTTCGGCCACCTGGTGTTCACCTTGCTCCGGGGATGAGTGGGTACGATCAGTGAGAGGTGGGGAGTGAGATGGTGTGCTGAATTCGAACGGGGGAGGCCTCTATTTATAGTGCAAAGAGGGGACCGAACGGTGCGGCTGGAGCTCGTCGTGGTCGTCTACACAGTGAGCTAACGGCATGGATAGGGGTAGGGGACAGTGCGTTGCCTCCTGGCGAAGCTCAACAGCATGTTGGCGAGGCGTGGGGTGGTGCGAATTGGCCGGAACACTTCGACGCTCTTGGCGGCTTCGACGGGAAATTTAATGGCGCACAGCGGCTACGGTCCACCCGGCGGCGAACGGGCATGTCTAGGCGGTTCCCTGGGCGGTGGTGATCACGGACGCGAGCGGCGAGAGAGTGATGCGTCTGTGCGTGCGTGTAGAGTGGCGCGCTCTGGCGCTCTCGGCATGGCACAAAGGTATAGGGCACGGTGTTTCTAGGGTGGTCTAGTGCCTGGCAGTGCTTAGGATCTGGACAGGGGGTGGCGGTGGACGATGGAGTGCCTGCTAGACAAGGTTGGTGAGGCTCCTAGCTTGCTGTCGACATTGGGGTGGCAAGTTGGGCTCGGCCATGGTCACCATTGATGGCATTGCCAAGTTTACAGTGAGCTAGGGCTGGTTAAATAAGTTAGATGATCTACTGAGAGTGTGTTGTGAGCTAGAGAGGGAACAAGTTAGGCACAAACACTGCTCACTATAGTGTTTGATGTTTTATTTGATTTGTGTTTAGAAGGTGTTTGATGAAATGGCCGCAAGAGATTTGAATTTGAATTTTTTAATGAAATTTGGTGGGTGTACTAGTCACATACTAGGTAGTCTCTGGTTTCTTGGATTGGTCAAGGTGAACTGGTTTGGTTGGGTTTTGAGAAATGGTGATCTTCCCATATGATATAGATTCAATTTTGAATTGTCATTTGAATAGGGTTGCCAAATGTTTCTGTGGGTTTGCAAGGTGGGATTGGGTTCACTTTCACTTGGTCTAGCAAGGGGTGAAAATAAATTGAATTGTTTCTGTTTGAAATCTTGGACTAGAAACACTCAAAGTGGTCTAGTGAGCAAGATTAGCAAAAATGACCATTTTCTTGTTTTGTTTGTTTTTTGAATTCCTCTTGATTTTTATGCTTGGAAATGATTTAGATGATGTTGTTTTCATATTTAAACCATTCCTTTCCATTCACAACAATCACACAAGTCCATTCATGCATTCATACAATCATCACATACACACATGCATTCGTATGATTTTAATTAACTAAAGTTTTTGGTAACCCTAAATTTAATGATTGGGATTTGATAACCTTGATTAATATTTTTGGGATGTTACAGAATCCTACCTAAGGGAGGATTCCTCCCTCTCCCTTGCCACCGACCACAAGGTGGAGTTTGGGGAGGACTCCCCTCCCCAAACTGCCTCTCTCTCTCTCTCTTATAAATAGAGGGGAGGGGGCGCCCCTTGACCTCCCACTTGAAACCCTAGGCCGGCCTCCCCCCTCTCTAGTTGCAGCCGATCTAGATCTCCTCTAAACAGCTGTCGTCTAGCTAATCCCTAGCCTCCGTCTACCTCCACCCCTCGGCCCTCTAAACCCTAGATCGACGAGGCCCTCTTCTACTCCACCATACCCGCTTCGGCTTAGGCAAAGCCCTGCGAGATTTCTCCTCTACCTCTGACACCACGTCGTCGTGCTGCCGGAATCACGAGGAGAGATCTACAACCTCCGCTGCCTGCTGGAACAAGGGGGAGGAAGGTCTTTATCAAGTACCGAACATGTGACCGACCGCGCAAGCGCTACCAGAATGCAGCGCCAGAAGGATCGTCTTAGCGATCTTGAGATCGACAAGTGAATGACTACATCAACCACGAGAACCCGATCTCGTTAACCTCTTTGGATCTTCAAGGGTTAGTACTCTATCAACTTGTTGCACCGATCTAGTAGATAGATCTTAGCTTGTGTGTATTCATGCGGTAGAATTTTTCTGTTTTCCATGCTACGAACCCCTACAATTTCAATCTACTTCGGTTTCCATTTGAGAAGAGTAAAGGCTGGTTCGACGATCATTGGTCATTCCTTTTTAATGATGTTATTGACAGCCTGGACTTAAAGGAAGTAGCCATAATTGGTCAACAATTTACTTGGGAAAACAGTTTGCTGAAACCTACATACGAAAAACTTGACCGCGTATTGATGGACTTAGATTGGGAAGATCATTTTCCCCTGGTATCTGTACGTGCTCTAGAACGTATTGAGGCTCTGTTTAACCATCCTCCCATCTTGTTGACTGCTGGTTTACCTAGGACACGATGTTCACGCCCGTTCAAATTTGAACTAGGATGGCTACATTGAGAAGGTTTCTAGGATATGGTCAAAGCAGTATGGGAAAGATCGGTTTAAGGTCATACCCAATCCAGAGGTGGAATAATAAAGTTCTTATGATACGCAAACACCTTGGGGTTTGAGCACATCACACAACCGGTATCTTTAAAAAGAAAAAACAAAGGCTCTCGTCTACCATTGATGAACTCGAAGGATTAGAAGAAAACTGTTTGTTAACTTCACATAAAATTGAGCTAAAAGCCAATCGAACCCAGAGCTAGCACGACTTCTTCGTGAAGAGGAATTGAAATGGTACCAACGTTCCAAATCCCAATTTATTTTGCAAGGGGACTCGAATACTAGGTACTTCTATAGTGTGGCCAATGCCATACACAAGAAAAAACTTATTCAATCTTTAACGCAAGATTATGGGACGATTGAGGGACATGAGAAGTTGAAATCTTATATTAAAAATTATTACAGAGGTTTGTTTGGGGAACCAGAAGAAGGTTTCTTCTCCCTGGATGAGTCCCAAATAGACGACGTGTCTCAGGTTTCTGACGAGGAAAACAATCTACTAAGTGCTCCCTATACTGAGGAGGAGATCAAGAAGGCTGTTTTCCAAATGAAACACAATAAGGCCCCTGGTCTTGATGGATTACCAACTAAGTTTTATCAAACCTTTCAAGATATTATCGAAAGAGATCTTCTAGACTTGTTTAGTGCCTTGCACGCTGGTCAATTAGATTTATTTTGATTGAATTTTGGAGAGATTATTTTACTACCTAAGATTAATGAAGCAAAACAAACTCAACAATATAGACCGATCTGTATTCTTAATGTTAGTTTTAAGATTTTCACCAAAGTTGCTACTATCAGGTTAAATTCAGTAGCTGATCATGTACCGTTCATCACAAACTGCCTTCATGTAAGGTCGCAACATACTTGATGGTGTTGTTACCTTACATGAAATATTTCATGAACTACATAGGAAGCTGAACCAGGTCATTCTAAAAATTGATTTTGAGAAAGCCTATGATAAAGTCAAATGGTCTTTCTTTCAGCGGACTCTTAGAATGAAAGGTTTTTCAGCTGAGTGGTTTGCTTTAATCAATAGCTTTGTGTCGGGAGGAAGTGTTTCGATAAAAGTCAATGGCGATGTTGGCAAATACTTAAAGACCAAAAATAGAAAGATCCATCATCACCAATTCTATTTAATATAGTGGCTAATATGTTATCTATCATGATTGATAGCGCAAAGTCCGAAGGCCAAATTGAAGGTGTAATTCCCCATCTAGTGGATGGAGGTTTATCTATACTTCAATACGCTGATGATACAATTATTTTTATGGAACACGATCTTGAAAAAGTGAAAAACCTGAAACTCATCCTTTCAACTTTTGAACAACTTTCAGTATTAAAAATAAATTTCCATAAGAGTGAATTGTTCTGTTTTGGTGAGGCTCAGGATGCGGTTGAACTTTCTGATGAGCTCTTCGGCTATAGTGAGGGTGTTTTTCCGATTCGGTATTTGGGCATTACGGTTTACTATCGAAGGCTCACAAATTTTGAATGGAAAATCATTGAGCAAAGACTACAGTTGAGATTGAGTAGCTCGAAAGGTAAATTACTCCCCATAGAGGGAAAATTGATGCTCATTAATTCAGTACTCAGTAATATGTTACTGTATATGATATCATTCTTTCAACTTCCAAAGGGCGTCTTGCAAAGTTTCGATTATTTCCGATCAAGATTCTTTTGGCAGGGAGATAATGAGAAAAAGAAATATAGACTAGTGATGACTCCTTGATGGCGCCAGAGAACTTGGTGCTTGACGTGGAGTCTGTTGGGAACCCCAAGATAAAGGTGTGAAGGAGCACATCAACAAGTTTTCCCTCAGTAAGAAACCAAGGTTATCGAACCAGTAGGAGGAAGGAAACTTCACACAGGTGTTGCAAGAAACGCAGAGACCTGCACAACACAAACTCAAGACTTTGCCCCAATGAATCAGTGAGGTTGTCAAGCTCACCAGTTTGCTGTAACAAAGGATTAAACGTATGGTGTGGAAGGTAATGGTTTGCAACAAGTAAACAAGTAACAATGGAAGATGTATCAATGGTAAAGATTGGACTGGGGTCCATAGTTCACTAGAGGTGCTCTCCTTAGATAAACAACATGGCATGAAGGATGAACAAATTACATCAGGGCAATTGACAGGAACTTAGCAAGGCATAACTATCACCACCCGGATTTTTAATCCCAGATGCCTATTATGCCATACATCGCAATCCCAGGATTACCATTTTTGCGAGACATAACAGATTGGATATCACAGTACATCATCCATTACAAACCATTCATAAGGTCTTACAACAAATAAGGATCTCATGATCCAGTCTTAATACAATTCAAGGAGCGGAATAACGTAATAATAACGATACCGTAGGCGAGACTCCATCTTCATGATCACATGCAATGCTGACGATGGGAGATGATCCTAGTTGTAGTAACCTTCCTGCTGTCCGTCTTCCTGATACTCCTCTCCATAGTCTGGCCACGAGAATAGCCAGGGACAAAGCCATGAGTACTCTTTAAGTACTCGCAAATTAATACTAACAAGTGAAGTGGTTTTGGAATAGGAAGTACTAAGCTCTAGAGCTATTTTGCAAAAAGCCAGATTTACCTCTACTGAGTTCAGAAGAAAAGAAAGCTAGTTGAAAGTTTTATGACACCTAAGTGGGAACTTGAATTTCATGTCACAACTCTGTTGTTGTCAAGTAAGGTCACAAATAATTTCATAAGTCATTTTGAAAACATCTGACGATGGAACAGTATGGCCACTCCAACTATCCATAACCGCGGACGGGGCTATTCGAATAGTTTGACACTCTACAGAGATAGTACACTTTCACCACAACATTCGATACATCCGTCAGGAACAATCCTTAATTCACCATACTTAGTATGCGGATAATCAATCCTAACCTTTCAATTACACACCCTAGTATAGGCACCTCTCCTGTGAGTTTGGCCTCCCAACCATGACCAACTGTCATCTTGGGAACTGCACAAGTGGACAATCTTCACAAGGTAGCCTCAGTTCAAAACTTGGCCGCAAGGGAACCCATACTAAGGTATATAAATTTCCAGTCAAGCCCTACCCAAATTTCGGGTATTATGGTTGTACGGTAAAATTGGAATGGTATCGCATTCAGACAACCATCAGTTTTATAAAGGGCTAAGGCTCATGCCTTAACATTTTCATCATAAAAAATCATCTGGTGTTCAAGAACACATGTCAAAACATTTCAGTAGAATGACTCATCATTCTAAGGTTTTCATAACCATTTTCACCAAGTATTCCCATCTAAGGTGTCAAGTTTTATGCTTAGCACTAGCATCTACAAGTGGGGGTAAACACTAATGTTGGGTGGTAAACAAGTGGGAATTAGCTAAGTTCAATCTCATGCCTCAGGATGACATCAAGATTATCTAACTTAGGCCAAGTTTTATGCTCTTTATGCTACCTTTAAATATCTTTTTAATATCTACAAGTAAATAAGTAAAATCAAATAAAAGCTTTGATAAAGAAATGAAAGAATTAAGCTTGAAAGTAAAACTGGGATTTGGTATCATCAAGTAGGTAAAATCACATATGTTTAAGGCATATAGTTGGCATAGTAACAAGCAAGTTTTAGCTTGCCAAGTCAACTAGTAGTATTAAGCCTGCTCAGGTAATAGCTTGCCTTGTGTAGAGCAGTGGTTGAAGTTCTCCTCGACTTCTTCCTCGTAGTATCCTCCTTCCTCCTCGTATCCTTGGTCGGTACTAGCGTCTATAAATAAATACGAGGTACACAATCACCAAACAATACTTAAATATTTCTATTTATCACACCAAGGTTTTCACTAGATGATATAGGATCATCACAAGCATTACAACCATTAAGGCAAATAGTTTTATTTCCTTTATTTTAGAAAAGTAATTTCTACTCATTGAAAAACTACTTAAGATTTAATATTCTCCAACTAAAACATGAGATCATGTTGACACATGTCATGACCACATATTTCAGTACTAGGGAATGTGATTTAAAGTGGAGTCACAATTTAATAAGGTTTAACCATTTTATTTTAATTCAATAAATTGACTAGAATGGCCTATGGGGCATTCTTTTATTACTTGACCAATATTTCTGCAAGTAAACCTCTATAGTTTTATATATTCTGAAAGGTATGGTTAAATGTGATTTTTGGGAGTTGGAATCAACTCAAAAGCTTTCATGGTTGAATTTTAAAAAATGTTTGAATATAGAAAAGCTTCTGCCTTGTTATTTTTAATATAGAAGATCTACATATCCAATTGGTTTGAATCCAACGGGCTTGGATTAAGAACTCCAGTACCTTTATAACAAAATTGGTTTCATGCATTTTGGTTTAGTGAATCGAGCTGGGTTTATTTTTGAATCTCGGTACAGATTGAGTTTGAAACTAAAAGAATAAACCTAGATTTGAATTATTGGATCGCGCGGGAGGTTAATTGTGCCAGCCCACTACACCCAGCGCGAGCGCGGGCTGGTTAAGTGGCTATCCCCAATCGTCACTGAGACAGAGGGGTGCGAAGCGGTATGGGGGGATGTGGACCGCACGAACAAGCTCTAATCGAACGACTATGGTTCATCGTCCATGTCGGGCAACGCCGGTGAGACAGAACCCTAGCGCGACCAGTGGGGGTCGTGGGAGGCTCACCGGGGCTCAGGCGATGGTTGGCTACGGGGGCGAATGACGAAGTCGACGACGGCGATCATCCTGATACCGGCAGCTCCTCCTGGGGCAGCTCCAATCGACGGCTGCTTTCTTCCTCCTCCACGGCAGACTCCGGACAAATTCCGGTGATGCGCTGCTCGCCTTGCTCTAGGAGTGAGGTGGGGTGCTTCTGAGAGAGAGGGGAGTGAGATGGTGTGAAGAATTCGTGCTAGGGTGGCCTCTATTTATAGTGCATGAAGGGGACCGACAGGCGCGGGCTGAGCTCGTCGTGGTCATCGGCACTGCGAGCTAAAGGCATGGGCGACGATAGGGGTGGTGCTATGCTCCCTGGCGAAGCTCAACGGCATGGCTATGCGGCGTGGGGTGGTGTGAAACTGTCGGAACGCCGCGACGCTCTGGGCGGGTCCGACAGCAGTTTTAATGGCGCACAGCGTCTACGGTCCGCGCGGCGGCGAACGGGCATGTCTGCGGTGTTGCTGGGGTGCTGGCGATCCTGCTTGCACGCGGCAAGGGCGGCGGGCGGTCTGTGGGCATGTGTCGCAGTTGGCGCTCTGGTGCGCTCTCGGCTCGCTCGCAGAGAGGCTTGGCATGCTAGGGTTGCGTGGTACAGGGGCTGGCTGTGCTCGAGGCTTGGACAGGGGGTGGCGATGGACGGTGGGGAGTGTCCGAGACATGCTTGCTAGGCTTGGTGCTTCTCCTAGCTTGCTATCTACATGGGGGTGGCAAGTTAGGCTCGGCATTGTCACCATTGATGGCTATGGCATGCTCACAGTGGTGCTAAAGCTAGTTAATTGGGCTAGATGATCTACTTATATCTTGCTGTAAACCAGAGAGGGAACAAGTTAGGCCAAAATCACTGCTCCTAATAGTGTTTGATGTTTGTTTGTTTGCTGATTACAAGATGTTTGATGAAATGGCCGCAAGAGATTCAAATTTGAATTTTGGATTCAAACTTGGTGGATGTGTTGGTTACATACTATGGAGTCTCTGGTTAGTTGTATTGGTCAAGGTGCACTGGTTTGGTTGGGTTTTGAAAATGTGGGATCTTCACATATGAATCAGATTCAATTTTGAATTGTGATTTGAATCAAGTTGCCAAATGTTTCTGAAAGTTTGAAAGGTGGGCTTTGATTCACTTTTACTTGGGCTAGCAAGGGGTGAAAATAAATGGAAAAGTTTTTGTTTGAAATCTTGGACTAGAAACACTCAAAGTGGTCTAGTGAGCAAGATTGGCAAAAATGACCATTTGCTTATTTGTTTTGTTTTTTATTTTTCTCTTGATTTGTTTCTGCTTGGAAATGTTTTAGATGATGTTGTTTTCATCTTTAATCCAATCCTTGCTATTTAGATCAATCACACAAGTCCATTCATTCATGCAATCATCACATACACACATGCATTCATAATGAATATAATTAACAAAAGTTTTTGTTAAACCTAATTTTGGTGATTGGAATTGATAATATTTGTTCAACATTTTTGGGATGTTACAAACCTTCCATTCTTAAAAAAAATCTCTTCCCGAGATTTGAGAAAGAAGAAGAAAACTAGGATTTAAAAAGATCGGGAAACTCCGTCTTGATGTGATCTTCTCGTTCGCAGGTAGCTTCTTCTTAAGTGTGGTTACTCCACTAAATCTTGAGAAACTTGATGCTTCTGGTCCTGGTGGTTCTAAAAGCTTCCTCCAAAATACGGATGGGTACTTCAGGATATGTCAGGTCATCGTTGATCTCTATGGTGCGGTGATCAATGTTCTTGAAAACTTCAGTCTTCTCTAGAACTTCAAGGCATTTGCGAAGTAATGATATATGGAACACATTATGCACTGCTGACATCTCCTCTGGAAATTCTAGTTGATACAATACTTATCCTCGATGATTCAAAATATTTAAAGTTCCGATATATCTGGGGCTAACTTTCCTTTGAGATGGAAACACTTCATTCCTTTCAAAGGAGACACTTTGAGATACACAAAATCTTCGATACTGAAAGCGAGGTCTCGACGTGATAATAGTGATGATGCTAGATCATCTAGTGTGACTTTTTGTGTGATGATTAAAAATAGTTAAGTATTGTTTGGTGATTGTGTACCTCGTACTTATTTATAGACGCTAGTACCGACCAAGGATACGAGGAGGAAGGAGGATACTACGAGGAAGAAGCTGAGGAGAACTTCAACCACTGCTTGGCACAAGGCAAGCTAACCCTTGCAATTTATGCAAGCCAAAACTTGCTTGTTACTATGCCAACTATATGCCTTAAGCATATGTGATCATACCCACTTGATAACCCAATCCTAGTTTTACTTGCAAGCTTAATACTTTATTTTCTTTAGCAAGGCTTTTTCTTAGATTTTACATGGTGACTTGTAGATTCTAGAAAGATAACTAAAGTTAGCATAAAGAGCATAAAATTTGGCCTAAGTTAGATAATCTTGATTTCATCCTAAGGCATGAGATTGAACTTAGCAAATCCCCACTTGTTTACCACCCCTCATTAGTATTTACCACCACTTGTAGATGCTAGTGCTAAGTATAAAACTTGATTAACTTTAGATGGGAATACTTGGTGAAAATGGTTATGAAAACCTTAGAATGATGAGTCATTCTACTGAAATGTTTTGACATGTGTTTCCGAACACCAGATGATTTTGATGATGAAAATGTTGAGGCATGAGCCTTAGCCCTTTATAAAACTGATGGTTGTCTGGATGCGATACCATTCCAATTTTACCGTACAACCACAATACCCGAAATTTGGGTAGGGCTTGACTGGAAATTTATATACCTTAGTATGGGTTCCCTCACGGACAAGGTCTGAGCTGAGGCTACCTTGTGAAGATTGTCCACCTGTGCAGTACCTAAGATGACAGTTGGTCATAGTTGGGAGGCCAAACTCACAGGAGAGGTGCCTATACTAGGGCGTGTAATTGAAAGGTTAGGATTGATTATCCTCATACTGAGTATGGTGAATTCAGGATTGTTCCTGACAGATGTATCGAATGTTGTGGTAAAAGTGTACAATCTTTGTAGAGTGTCAAACTATTCGAATAGCCGCGTCCGCGGTTATGGACAGTTGGAGTGCCCATACTGTTCCCCCGTTAGATGTTTTGAAAATGACTTGTGAAATGAATTAAGACTTTGACTTGACCACAAAAGAGTTGTGATATGAAATTCAAATTCCCACTTAGGTGTTATAAAACTTTCAACTAGTTTTTCTTTGCTTCTGAACTGAGTAGAGGTAAATCTGGATTTTTGCAAAACAACCTTAGAGCCTAGTGTCCTACTACAAAAACCCCCTTAACTTGTTAGTATTAGTTTGCGAGTACTTAAAGAGTACTCATGGCTTTGTCCCTAGCTATTCCCGTGGCCAGGCTATGAAGAGGAGTATCAGGATGACGGACCGCAGGAAGGTTACGGCAACTAGGATCATCTCCCATCATCAGCATTGCCTGTGACCCTGAAGTTGGAGCTTCGCCTACGCTATCATTACTATTACATTATTCCGCTGCTTGAGTTGTATTACGAACTGGATCATGAGATCTGTATTTGTGTAAGACCTTATGTATGGTTTGTAATGGATGATGTACTGTGATATCCAAATCTGTTATGTCTCGCAAAAATGGTAATCCTAGGATTTAGATGTATGGCATAACAGGCATCTGGGATTAAAAATCCGGGTGTTGACAAGTTGGTATCAAAGCCATCCTGACCATAGGAGACCCTAGTTAGAATGAACGTTTGAATAAAAAACTTAGTTTCAAAACCAAAGGAAGTGAGTATTTACAAAAACTTATTCCCATTCTTATCACCTGGATTCTTTCATCAAAATTTCATGTTCCTCAAAAATTCTTGCAAAATACATAAAATTTGAAACACTTGATCACTCTACTAACTTACTCATCCTATATTCTTATAGATGGACGTGAAGTACAACAAGTTTTATTAATTGGGTAATGGAGGAGACCTCATCTTTGAGCGTGACTTGGACCAGCTGTCGGAACTTCTGGAGCGTCCGTACCCCGAGTTCTTCGGAGCTCATATCAATGATCACGAAGGAGAAGATATGCAGTGGCTAGTTGTTTCAAGTCTCCGAGGAAAGATTGAACCTCCCACTGCAGAGGGAATTCTGTTCACCTTAAGAGAGAACAACTGGCTCGATGGACTGGCCAGGGCCATGCAGGAAGCTCTTTCTCGTCTGTGTGGGAAGAGTTTTAATAACATCAAGGGTACCCATTTTTAGTTCTACCCAAGGCGTGATGTTATGGGATAGCCACTGGAGGCCCCATACCACCACGAGCTGAAGAGTCAATTGGACCACCTCAGCTTCATGATGTAAATCAAAATTTTCTACGGATGCGAATAGAGGGAAGCCAAGATCTAATCTAGGAGATGCAAACAACGAGAGAGATTGGATTAGATCTTCATACCCTTGAAGATTCGCACAGCGGAACATTCGTCAGAACGTGGGTGATGTAGTCGTACTCGCTTCTCCTCCTCGCGATCCGATCCGATCTAGCACCACAAGTGGCGATGCCTCCATGATATGCACACGTGCGGCACCTCAACGTCTCCTCCTTCCTTGGTCCAGCAAGTATGGTGGAGAGATGGGTTGGATCTACAACGCGACGGTGCGGTGCAATTGGTGGAGAATTTCTGCAGCAGGGCTTCGCCTACAAGCAGTGGGGAGGGAGAGAGGAGGGCAGCAGGGCAGCTAGGGTTGGAGGGGAAGGTGTAGGGGGTTGGTGCGCCCCCAGCCCTCTATATATAGAGGGGTGGGCGCAGACCTAGCCCCTCCCCCAAGCCAAGGCCGGCGGCCCCAAGGAGGAAGAGTGGGGGGCAAGGAAACCCCCCCTTCTAGAAGCTCTATCTAGAGTTTAAACCTCTCTTGGCCGGCTGGGCCCTATGGGGCCTTGTGCCCCTGGCCCAATGCGGCCAGGGCACTCCCTCATAGGCCCATGCCCCCTCCCGGAAGGTATGGCCACGTTGGTCCCCTTCCGGAAGGTTCTAGAAGCTTCCGGTACAATACCGATTAACCCGGAACAATTCCGAACTCCAAAAACTGCACTGCCTTATATGAATCTTATTCTCCGGACCACTCCAGAACCTCTCGTGATATCCCGGATCCCATCCGAGACTCCGAACAAAAACTCATAAACCAATTATCCAATCTATCCTAGCGTCGAGACACGTTAAGTGTGTGACCCTGCGGGTTCGAGAATATGCAGACATGATCTTCTATCAATAATCAACAGCGGGGTCTGGAAACCCATATTGACTCCCACACATTCATCGATGATCATATCGGATGAACCACGATGCCAGGATGCAATCAATCCCATATATATATTCCCTTCGTCTCGCGATATTTTACTTGCCCGAGATTCGATCGTCGGTACCGTCATACCTAGTTCAATCTCGTTCACAGCAAGTACTTTACTCGTTCCGTAATCCGATATCACTTTGTGATTAACTCCTTAACCACATGCTTGCAAGCGGTGTTGATATCGATTACCGAGTGGGCCCGAAGTATATCTCTCCGACTTGGGAGGGACAAATCCCATCTCGATACATACAACCCAACAGATACTTTCCGATCACCTGAGAGACACCTTTATGATCACCCTCTCATAGGATGACGTTTGATGACCTCAAAGCTTTCTTCCGATACCAGGGAGTTGTATTATCTCATGGTCTAAGGAATACAATATTTGACATAAGAAAAGCTTCGCAAAGACGAACACGATGACACGATCTAATTGCTTCGCTTAGTTTGGGTATGTCCACCATATCATTCTCCCAATGATATGATCTCATTATCAATTGACAACTCATGTCTATGGTTAGGAAACCTTAACCATCATTGAACAATGAGCTAGTCCTTAGAGGCATACTAGGGACACGGTGTTGTTCACAAACCACACAAGTATTAAAGTTTCCGCTTAATACAATTCTAGCATGGAATATAAACATTATCATGAACAAGAATTATAATAATAACATCTTTATTATTGCCTCTAGGGCATAATTCCAACAGTATCCACTTGCACTAGAGTCAATAATCTAGTTTACATTTGGCAACAATCTCACACCCATGGCACTGAGGTGCTGATCATGTTTTACACGTGGAAGAGGTTTAGTTAATGGATCTGCGACATTAAGATTTGTATGTACTTTGCTAATCTTCAGATCTCCATCTGCTATATAATCTCGGATTATATGAAACTTGCGGTTGATATGCTTGGTCTTTGGATGATATCTTGGTTCCTTAGCGAGTGATATGGCGCCAGTGTTGTCACACAATATCTCTAGTGGGTCCAATGCACTTGGAACCACGCCAAGCTCAGTGATGAAGTTTCTGATCCAAACTCCTTCACTTGACGCTTCTGCAGCAGCCATGTATTCCGCTTCTACTGTAGATCCCGCGATCACGCTTTGCTTGCAGCTTCTCCAGCTCACAGCTCCTCCATTCAAAATATACACGTATCCTGTCTGAGATTTAGAATCATCCTTGTCGGTGTCGAAACTAGCGTCGACGTAACCTTTTACGACGAGCTGTTCATCACCCCCATAGACTAAGAACATTTCTTTAGTCCTATTTAGGTACTTTAGGATGTTCTTCACGGCTGTCCAGTGTTCCACTCCTGGATCACTTTGATATCTGCTCGTCAAACTAAGAGCATTGGACATATCCGGTCTAGTACACAGCATGGCATACATGATAGAACCTATGGCCGAGGCATAAGGCACTTTGCTCATAGCTTCCCTATCATTTACCGTAGCTGGACACTGAGCCTTGCTCAATATCTTACCTGACAACATAGGCACTGAACCTTTCTTTGCCTTATCCATTCTGAACCTTTTCAGAACTTTGTCTAGGTATGTACTCTGGATTAAATCTATCAGGCGTCTTTGTCATCTCTATAGATTTTGATGCCCAATATATAAGCAGCTTCACCTAGGTCTTTCATTGAAAAACACTTGTTCAAATAACTCTTCACATCGTTAAGCATGTTGATGTCATTTCCGATAATCAATATGTCATCCACATATAGTACCAGAAACTTCACCGAGCTCCCACTCACTTTCTTATAGATGCAAGCTTTGTAGCAATTTGGAACAAATCCAAAGCTCTTGATCACTTGATCAAAACGAAGGTTCCAACTCCGAGATGCTTGCTTCAGTCCATAAATGGAATGCTGAAGTTTGCATACTTTATTAGCATCCTTAGGATCGACAAAACCTTCGGGTTGCATCATATACAACTCTTCATCAATGTTGCCATTGAGGAACGAGTCTTGACATCCATCTGCCATATTTCATAATCATGAAACGCAGCAATTGCTAATAAAATCCGAATGGACTTAAACATCGCTACGGGAGAGAAAGTCTCATCGTAGTCGACACCTTGAACTTGTCGAAAACCTTTCGCGACAAGCCGTGCTTTATAGATGGTAACATTACCATCCGCGTCCGTTTTCTTCTTGAAAATCCATTTGCACTCAATGGCCTTTCGGTCGCTAGGAGGGTCCACCAAAGTCCATACTTGGTTTTCGCTCATGGATCCCAATTCGGATTTCATGGCTTCTAGCCATTTCTCAGAGTCTGGGCTCATCATCGCTTCCTCATAGTTCGTAGGTTCACTGTCTTCTACTAACAAGACAGTCAAGACAGGGTTACCGTACCACTCAGGAGGGGCACGCGACCTTGTCTACCTGCGACGTTCAGTAGCAGCATCGTCCGAAGCTTCATGATCCTTGTCATTAGCTTCCTCTATTGTTGGTGCAGGCGGCACTGGAATAATTTCAGGTGCTGCGCTACTCTCCAATTCAAGAGAAGGTTCAGTAACCTCGTCTAGCTCTACTTTCCTCCCACTCACTTCTTTCGAGAGAAACACCTTCTCAAGAAAGGAACCATTCTTTGTGACAAACACTTTGCCTTCGGTTCTGTGATAGAAGGTATACCCAATAGTTTCCTTAGGGTATCCTATGAAGACGCATTTCTCCGCTTGGGTTCGAGCTTGTACGACATCAACTTCTTGACGTAAGCTTCGCATCCCCAAACTTTAAGAAACGACAACTTAGGTTTAGCACCAAACCACAGTTCATACGGTGTTGTCTCAACGGATTTAGATGGAGCCCTATTTAAAGTGAATGCAGCGGTTTCTAATGCATAACCCCAAAATGATAACGGCAAATCAGTAAGAGACATCATTGATCGGACCATATCTAATAGGTTCGATTCCGGCGTTCAGACACACCATTGCGCTGTCGTGTTCCGGGTGGCGTGAGTTGAGAAACAATTCCTCTTGCTTTAAGATGCGTGAGAAAATCATAACTCAAATATTCGCCCCCACGATCGGATCGTAGAAACTTAATCTTTCTGTTACAATGGTTCTATACTTCATTCTGAAATAATTTTAACTTTTCAAACGTTTCAGATTTATGTTTCATTAAATAGATATACCCATATCTACTTAAGTCATCGGTAAAAGTGAGAAAATAGCGATATCCACCGCGCGTCGAAACACTCATCGGTCCGCATACATCATTATGTATGATTTCCAACAAGTTCGTTGCTCGCTCCATCATACCGGAGAACGGGGTTTTGATCATCTTGCCCATGAGGCATGGTTCGCATGTGTCAAATGATTCAAAATCAAGAGACCAAAAGTCCATCAGAATGGAGTTTCTTCATGCGCTTTACACCAATATGACCTAGACGACAGTGCCACAAATAAGTAGTATTATCACTATCTACTTTGCATCTCTTAGCCTCAATGTTATGGATGTGTGTTTCAGCCCTTTCGAGATTTAGAAGAAATAAACCATTCACAAGAGGTGCATGACCATAAAAGATGTTACTCATATAAATAGAACAACCATTATTCTCCGATTTAAATGAATAACTGTCTTGCAATAAACATGATCCAGAAATAATGTTCATGCTCAACGCAGGCACATAATAACATTTATTAAGGTTTAAAACTAATCCCGAAGGTAAAACTAAGGAGAGCGTGCCGACGGCCATCACATCAACTCTTGATCCGTTGCCAACGCACATCGTCACCTCATCCCTTGCAAGCCGCCGTCTATTCCGTAGCTCCAGTTTCGAGTTACAAATATTAGCAACTGAACCGGTATCAAATACCCAGGCACTACAACGAGGGCTAGTAAGGAAAACATCAATAGCATGTATATCAAATATACCTTTGATGGTGCCAGCCTTCTTGTCCTCTAAGTACTTCGGACAGTTGCGCTTCTAGTGACCCTTGTCCTTGCAATAGAAGCACTCAGTGTCCGGCTTGGGACCAGACCTGAGCTTCTTCTCAGCAAGGGCATTGCGCTCGCCGCCGCCCTTCTTGAAGGGCTTCTTTGCTCCCTTACCTTTCTTAAAGGTGGGCTTGTTGACCATCAACACATGATTATCCTTTTTGATGTCCACTTCCGCGGCCTTCAGCTTTGCGAAGAGCTCGGTGATCGTATCAGTGGAACCAATCTGATTGTGAGTCACTACAAAACTTTTGTAGCTGGGAGGGAGTGATTGCAGAACCCTGTCAATCTTGAGCTCCTTTGGAATCGTGCATTCCAGTTGCTCAAGGCGTTGAGTGTAGCCCGTCATCTTAATGGCATGCTCACTAACGGAACTCCCTTCCTCCATCTTGCAGTTAAATAACTTCTCAGAGATCTCATATCTCTCAGAACGGGCCTGAGTCTGAAACATGGTTTTTAGCTCTTCGAGAATCTCAAAGGGCCCGGGATAGTCTTCAAAATGATTTTGAAGTTCTGGTTCCATAGCAAACAACATGGTGCTCTTAATCACACCATAATCATCTTTGCGCGACTGATAGACAGTTTTCTCATCAGCCGGCGCAGTTGCAGCAGGGGGGTCACCTAACGCTTTCCCAAGGACATAGTCCTTTTGACCGCCAGAGAGAATGATTCTTAGATTGCGGAACCAATTGGTGAAGTTAGACCCATTGTTTCTAAGCTTTTCCTTCTCAGCAAAAACGTTGAAGTTGAAGTTGGACTTGGCCATGTGATCTACAGTATTTGCAAGTACAACTTAGACTATGTTCATGATAAATAGTTCAACTTAATCAAATTACTAGATGAACTCCCACTAAATTCAACATCCCTCAAGTTGTTTAGTGAACACGATCCAAATTCACCACACCTAATCCGATCATCACGAGAAGAGATGTGGTTTCAATGGTGGACAACGAAGTGTCGATCATATCATTCATATGACTCATTCTTAACCTTTCGGTTCTTGTGTTCCGAGGCCATGTTTGTACATGCTAGGCTCGTCAAGTTAGACCCAAGTATTTCCGCGTGTGCAAAACTGGCTTGCACCTGTTGTATGTGAGCGTAGAGTCTATAGCACCCGATCATCACGTGATGCTTGGACACGACGAACTTTCGCAACGGTGCATACTTGGGGAGAACACAGTTTTTATCTTGATCTTTAAGTGAGGAATCATCTTATAATGCTACCGTCGCGATCTAAGCATAATAAGATACATAAAAGGATAAACATCACATGCATATAACTTTAATGTGACATGGTATAGCCAATATTCGCGCAATGATCTCCATCTTGTGTGCTCCGGCATGATCTCCATTACTCCACCATGATTGCCTCCACCACGAATAGCAACTACAACTATTGCTAACTACTTAGCGATAAAGTGAAACTATTACATGGCGTATAAGAAGTTGACACACAGGTCATACACAATTATAAAGACAACCATATGGATCCTGCCGGTTGTGTACTCATCGACATGCAAGTCGTGAAACATTACAAAACATGATCATCGCATACATTATACACATCACATCTTGGGCCATACCATATCACAAAAAACACTCCCTGCAAAAACAAGTTAGACGCCTCTACTTTGTTGTTGCATGTTTTACGTGGCTTATGGGAGTAGATGCTAAGAACGATTCTCACCTACGGAAAGCCACAACGGTGATATTATGGTTGCCATACTCCGGTGTTAATCCCATGACAACTATAGTGAGAGAAACTGACATCCACCAGCCGCATGTGTGGAACAAGCCACACGTCAAGTGCGGAGCCGGTCTCGCGAACGACGTCGCGTAAGGTTGGCCTGGACCGCTTCAATCTCACTATCCCGCGTCTTAAGAAGAACACAAACAAGAGGCTTGCAACAGAAAACATCAACGCCCGCAATAACCATGTTGCGTTCTACTCGTGAAACACATCTACGCATAGATCTAGCTCTGATACCACTGAAGGGTTTCGCGGCATAGTAAATCAAAATTTTCTACGGATGCGAACAGAGGGAAGCCAAGATCTAATCTAGGAGATGCAAACAACAAGAGAGATTGGATTAGATCTTCATACCCTTGAAGATTCGCACAGCGGAACGTTCGTCGGAATGTGGGTGATGTTGTCGTACTCGCTTCTCCTCCTCGCGATCCGATCCGATCTAGCACCACAAGTGGCGATGCCTCCGTGAGATGCACACGTGCGGTACCTCGACGTCTCCTCCTTCCTTGGTCCAGAAAGTATGGTGGAGAGATGGGTTGGATCTACAACACGACGGTGCGGTATAATTGGTGGAGAATTTCTGCAGCAGGGCTTTGCCTACAAGCAGTCGGGAGGGAGAGAGGAGGGCAGCAGGGCGGCTAGGGTTGGAGGGGAAGGTGTAGGGGGTTGGTGCGCCCCCAGCCCTCTATATATAGAGGGGTGGGCGCAGCCCTAGCCCCTCCACCAAGCCAAGGCCGGCGGCCCCAAGGAGGAAGAGTGGGGGAAAGGAAACCCCCCTTCTAGAAGCTCTATCTAGAGTTTAAACCTCTCTTGGCCGGCTGGGCCCTATGGGGCCTTGTGCCCCTGGCCCAATGCTGCCAGGGCACTCCCTCATAGGCCAATGCCCCCTCCCGGAAGGTGTGGCCACGTTTGTCCCCTTCCGGAAGGTTCTAGAAGCTTCCGGTACAATACCGATTAACCCGGAACAATTCCGAACTCCAAAAACTGCACTCCCTTATATGAATCTTATTCTCCGGACCACTTCGGAACCTCTCGTGATGTCCCGGATCCCATCCGAGACTCCGAACAAAAACTCATAAACCAATTATCCAATCTATCCTTGCGTCGAGACACGTTAAGTGTGTGATCCTGCTGGTTCGAGAATATGCAGACATGATCTTCTATCAATAATCAACAGCGGGGTCTGGAAACCCATATTGACTCCCACACATTCATCGATGATCATATCGGATGAACCACGATGCCAGGATGCAATCAGTCCCATATATATATTCCCTTCGTCTCGCGATATTTTACTTGCCCGAGATTCGATCGTCGGTACCGTCATACCTAGTTCAATCTCGTTCACAGCAAGTACTTTACTCGTTCCGTAATCTGATATCACTTTGTGATTAACTCCTTAACCACATGCTTGCAAGCGGTGTTGATATCGATTACCGAGTGGGCCCGAAGTATATCTCTCCGACTTGGGAGGGACAAATCCCATCTCGATACATACAACCCAATAGATACTTTCCGATCACCTGAGAGACACCTTTATGATCACCCTCTCATAGGATGACGTTTGATGACCTCAAAGCTTTCTTCCGATACCAGGGAGTTGTATTATCTCATGGTCTAAGGAATACAATATTTGACATAAGAAAAGCTTCGCAAAGACGAACACGATGACACGATCTAATTGCTTCGCTTAGTTTGGGTTTGTGCACCATATCATTCTCCCAATGATATGATCTCATTATCAATTGACAACTCATGTCTATGGTTAGGAAACCTTAACCATCATTGATCAATGAGCTAGTCCTTAGAGGCGTACTAGGGACACGGTGTTGTTCACAAACCACACAAGTATTAAAGTTTCCGCTTAATACAATTCTAGCATGGAATATAAACATTATCATGAACAAGAATTATAATAATAACATCTTTATTATTGCCTCTAGGGCATAATTCCAACAGAATTCAGTTCACCTTAAGAGAGAACAACTGGCTCGATGGACTGGTCAGGGCCATGCAGGAAGCTCTTTCTCGTCTGTGTGGGTAGAGTTTTAATCACATCAAGGGTACCCATTTTGAGTTCTACCCAAGGCGTGATGTTATGGGATAGCCACTGGAGGCCCCATACCACCACGAGCTGAAGAGTCAATTGGACCACCTCATCTTCATGATGTACGACCGTCAGAAGGAGTTGGACAATGCACGTGCCTACACCAACCACAAGCGCCATCGCCAAGAAGAAGGATCAGACCCTCACCATGCTAGTGAAGGATTGCCAGTCTCGTCGCCTTCAGCTCGACAAGAAGGAGCGCATCATTGCCCGTCTTCGCCACCGGATCACGGATTTGGAGGAGAACATCCACGAGAGAGACATGCAGTTGGATGAGAGAGAGAATGTCAGAGAAGACCTTCGTGGAGACCCCTACTCCTATCTCAGCGATGATGATGACTTTCTAGAGGATCAGGCCATGGACTTCTTCACCGATGAGGATGATTTTGCCTTCATCGATGATGATGATGAGGATGATGAGTACACTAAATACGAGGAGTAGTAACACTTGAGCACTAGTGTTGGTCAATTGTATTCGGTCCCACTGTATCGTAGCTTCACAGAATGGTTCTTAAAACCATCTGTTTTTCTTTGTTGTGGTGTGTGTTGTATTGTGTGCTATGAATGAATGAATGAATGAAAAGGAAGTTGCTAGAAAAATCTGAGTCACACTTTCACAACTTTACAAAACAACCCTGAACCTTAGAAATTTCCCTCTTTTCTCATGAACTATCCTAATCTTCAGATGCCTCGCGGAGGAAGCAACTCAGCCCCGGACCAGATATTGCAACTCTTGCAAATGATGGTGTCGAACCGCGAAGCCGACAGAGTCGGACGTCAAGCCAACTTAGCCACTCTTCAACAGATAGCCCGGATGGCCAACAACAATCAAGGCCATGGAAATCAGCACAACCATGGATCTAAGCTCAAGAATTTCTAGAACACCAATCCACCAGTTTTCACTAAGTCAGAAGAACCCCTACATGCAGATGATTGGCTACAAATAATGGAGAACAATATGGAAGTCGCAGGAGTGGAATCTAACGAGAAAGTTCTGTTCGCCACCCACTATCTAGCCAGAGATGCAAGAGCATGGTGGAACAACGTTCGTGCAATGATCGGAGGTCAGATGATGACTTGGGAGGAATTCAAGGTCAAGTTCAGCAGAACCCATGTGCCACCTAGTTTGATCAAGAGGATGAGAGATGAATTCAGAGAACTGAAGCAAGGAAGGATGACAGTAGTGGAATACCGTGACAAATTCTTGTCATTAGCTAGGTATGCCCCGGATGAGATCGACACTAAAGCCAAGAAGAAAGAGAGATTCCTGAACGGTCTGCATGATGAGATGCAGATGGTGTTAGTCAATATCCCCTTTGCTCATATTGAAGC
The DNA here is from genome assembly GCA_916181665.1 of Avena sativa. Classification (NCBI taxonomy): domain Eukaryota; kingdom Viridiplantae; phylum Streptophyta; class Magnoliopsida; order Poales; family Poaceae; genus Avena; species Avena sativa. The sequence goes on along the minus strand of OV702285.1, from coordinate 408,073,510 downwards.
CCTAGTCAACTCTGCCATTCAAATGGAAGGAAAATCAACCAAGCCAATGAGAACCGCAAGCGCCGCATGATGCATCAACCAGGAACCCACCGGACACCAAAGTATTGCCCCAACCCATCTCCAGAATTTGCCCCAAGAAACAACAGACCCTCGATGAACCGTCCGACCTATCCCAACCGTGGAAACCCAAGGCCCGGAGGAAACCACAACAACCCAGGCAACTCTAGAAATTTCAACCGTGCACCACCCAAGTTCAACAACAACAATGCTGCCACCAACACCAACACTGCCCAAGGACCGGAAGTAATGATGTGCCTGTTGCAGCGAAGGACAAGTCGCAAGTGACTTGTTATGAATGTGGAACCAAGGGTCGCTACTCCAATGAGTGCCCCAAGAATAATGCTGCAGGCCCCAATGCAAATGCCCCAGCTCAGCAACAACATCGTGTTCAGCCCGGAAGAAGGTTTGCCCCAGGGATCATTCGCTCAATCGCAACGGCCGTCTTTTTCTCATGCATGCTGAAGAAGCCCAGGAAGTGCCAGATGTCATGCTGGATATGTTTTCTGTTAACTCAGTACTTGCAAGAGTGTTGTTTGATTCTGGAGCATCGCACTCATTTGTCACTAAAGAATTTGCATGCACTAGTAAGATTCAACCAACCAAATTGAAGCATGTTATGATTGTTCAAATACCCGGTTCAACCACCAAAGCTAGGCAAATTTGCAAAGCCGTCCCTATCCGAATCCATGGCATAGATTTTTATGCTAATCTAATAGTACTCGGAACTAAAGGTTTGGAAGTAGTACTAGGAATGTATTGGATGTCCAAACACAAAGGATTAATTAACTGTGCCAAGAAAGCCATAACCATGACCAGTACAGCCGGAATATCAGTCAAGCATGTATCTGAAACCTTGCCTCGTTAGTTCAAGTGCAACAAGAGTATAGCCTAGCCTACCATTGACCAAGTCCGGATAGTCTGTGAATACCCCGATGTATTTCCAGATGTTTTGCCCGTTATGCCCCTAGATCGAGATATAGAGTTTATCATTGAACTAATCCCTGTAACCAGACCCATAGCCTAGTGACCATATAGTATGAACCCTTCTAAACTAGCAGAACTGAAGAAGCAACTGGACACCATGCTGGAAATTGGACTGATTCAACCATGTGCGTCACCATGGATATCACCTATTTTGTTCGTGGACAAGAAAGATGGAGGTAACCGTTTGTGTACGGATTATCGGAAGTTGAATGATGTCACTATCAAAAACAAGTACCCGTTGGCAAAGATAGAAGACCTGTTTGACCAGTTGACTGGTGCCAAAGTGTTTTCTAAGATTGATCTTAGAACTGGCTATCATCAACTCAAGATTCGCGCAGAGGATATTCCAAAGACTTCCTTTACCACCAGATATGGATTATACGAGTATACCGTCATGTCTTTTGGATTGACCAATGCCCCCGCTTATTTCATAAATCTCATGAATAAGATTTTTATAGACTTCCTGGATAAGTTTGTCGTTGTTTCGATCGATGACATTCTGATTTATTCCAAATCAGAAGAATAACATGAGCTACACCTAAGGACCATTCTTGGAACCCTTAGAGATCATCAGTTGTATGACAAGTTTAGCAAATGTGAATTCTGGTTATAGGAGGTAGGATTCCTCGGACATATCGTATCAGCCGGAGGAATTGCCGTTGACCATGCGAAGGTGAAGGATGTTGAAGATTGGCAAGCCCCAACCACTCAAACCCAAGTTCGTGCGTTTCTCGGATTATCGGGATACTACCGCAAGTTCGTAGAAGGATTCTCGAGTATCGCCAGACCCATGACCCAATTGCTGAAGAAGGACAAGAAGTTTGAATGGACAGAAAAATGTGAAGCGAATTTTCAAGAACTCAAGAGAAGATTGATTTTAGCCCCAATCTTGATCATGCCGGATATCACCAAACCCTTTGACGTGTATTGTGACGCATACAAGATCGGCCTCGGATGTGTGCTAATGCAAGAAGGCAAAGTTATATCTTATCTATCCCGACAACTGAAGAAACATGAACAGAACTACCCAACCCATGACCTCGAACTCGCAGCCGTAGTTCTAGCCCTGAAGACATGGAGGCATTACCTGATGGAAAACCGTTGTGAGATTTATTCGCATCACAAGAGCTTGAAGTATATATTCACTCAGAAGGAGCTGAATATGAGACAGAGAAGATGGATTGAGCTAATCAAGGATTATGATCTGGACATTCACTATCACCCCGGTAAAGCCATTGTGGTAGCAGATGCCCTTAGCAGATTGCCGTGCCTCTTGAACTCCATGATTTTGAAGGAGCAACCAAGTTTGCACAAAGAGATGGAAGATGTCCGAATGGAATTAGTGAGTAAAGGATTTTTGCTAGCATAGAACTTCAACCCACTTTGATCAGCCAGATCAAAGAGGCGCAGAAAGGAAATGCTAGTATCGACGGAATCAAGCGTCGTATCGGTACAGGCAAAGTACCCAGATTCACGGAATATGAAGAAGGAGTTATGTGGTACAAAGGACGCATTTGTGTACTAGCAGATTCGGAATTGAAAGAAGTGATTTTTAAAGAGGCCCATGATACTCTTTATCTATCCACCCCGGAGGAACAAAGATGTATCAGGATTTGAAGGAACAATTCTGGTGGCATAAGATGAAGAGAGAAATCGGAAGCTATATCTCCAAGTGTGATATATGTCAGAGTGTCGAGGCGGGACATCAAAGACCCACTGGACTGTTGCCATCTCTACAGATTCCGGAATGGAAATGGGATTCAGTTGGAATGGACTTTATCACCGGATTTCCTACTTCTAGTAGGGTAAATCACTCTATCTGGGTCATAGTGGACCAATTGTCCAAAGTCGCCCATTTCTTACCCGTCAAGACCACATACCAGAGTTCGAAGCTAGCAGAGTTATACATCGCTAGAATCGTCAGTTTACACGGAGTCCCCAAGAACATCGTATCGGATCGAGGAACTCAGTTTACCTCGAGATTTTGGAAGAAAGTCCAAGAAGGTTTAGGAACCCGACTAGATTTCAGCACAGCTTATCACCCTCAGACCGATGGACAAACGGAACGAGTAAATCAAATACTCGAAGATATGTTGAGAGCATGTGTGCTAGAGTATGGATCTAAATGGGAAGACTGTCTTCCTTTCGCAGAATTTTCTTACAATAACAGTTAACAAGCTAGTCTGCAAATGGCTCCATATGAGTTTATGTATGGAAGGAAGTGTCGCACCCCTTTGAATTGGTCGGAAGTAGGAGAGAGTCAGATTTTCGGACCCGACATCCTACGAGAAGCAGAAGAGAAAGTTCTCAAGATTCGTGAGCACCTCAAGACCGCCCAGTGAAGACAGAAGAGTTACACCGACAAGAGACGTCGAGACCTCGCTTTCAATATCGGAGATTTCGTGTATCTCAAAGTGTCGCCTTTGAAAGGAATGCAATGTTTCCAGCTCAAAGGAAAGTTAGCCCCCAGATATATCGGACCCTTCAATATTCTGAATCGTCGAGGAGAAGTATCATATCAATTGGAACTACCAGAGGAAATGTCCGTAGTGCACAATGTGTTCCATATATTGTTACTTCGCAAATGCCTTGAAGTTCCGGAGAAGACTGAAGTTTTCAAGAACATTGATCACCGGACCATAGAGATCAACGATGACCTGATCTATCCTGAAGTACCCATCCATATTTTGGAAGAAGCTTTCAGGACCACCAAGACCCGAAGCATCAAGTTTCTCAAGATTCAATGGAGCAACCACACTGAAGAAGAAGCTACCTGGGAGCGCGAAGATCACATTAGGACGGAGTTTCCTGATCTCTTTAAATCCTAGGTAATCTTTTTCTTCCTTTTTCAAATCTCGGGACAAGATTTTGTTTAAGGGGGGAAGGTTTGTAACATCCCAAAAATATAACACAAGGATCATCAAACTCTAATCACTAAAATTAGGGTTAACAAAAACTTTGATTAATTTAAAATCATATGAATGCACGTGTGAATGAGATTATTTGATAAATGCATGAATGAACTTGTGTGCTTAACCTGAATAGCAAGAAATGGTTTAAAGATGAAATAACATCATATAAAACATTTCAATGCAGAAACAAAACAAGAGAAAATAAAAAACAAATAAAATAAAGCAAATGGTCATTTTTTTCCAATCTTGCTCACTAGGTCACTTTGAGTGTTTCTAGTTTAAGATTTCAAATAGAAACTTTTCCAACTCTTTTCACCCCTTACTAGAACAAGTAAAAGTAAATCAAAGAACACCTTTCAAACTTGCAGAAACATTTGGCAACCTCATTCAAATCACAATTCAAAATTGAATCCTTATCATATGTGAAGATCACCCATTTTCAAAACCCAACCAAACCAGTGCCCCTTGACTAATCCAACTAACCAGACACTCCCTAGTATGTGCCTAGCAAACCCACCAAGTTTGAATCCAAAATTCAAATTTGAATCTCTTGCAGCCATTTTATCAAACACCTTGCAAATACAAATCAAACAAACATCAAACACTATAGTGTGCAGTAAATTTTCCCTAACTTGTTCCCTATCTAGCTCACACTACACCCTCAGTAGATCATCTAACTAGTTTAACCCATCTAGCTCACTGTAAGCAGGACCATGCCATTAATGGCAAGCAGGTCGAGCCTCACCTTGCCACCCCATTGTCGACAGCAAGCTACGAGCAACACTAAGCCTAGCCAGCATGTCTATTAAGCACCCCACCGTCCACCGCCACTCTCTGTCCCAGCCCCGAGCAATGCCAGCCCCTGGTCCACACGACACGCCATGCCAAACCTCTATGTGCGCAAGCCGAGAGCGCGCCAGTGCGCCATACTCGACCAGCACCCACAGACCGCGCGCCGCCCTCGCCGCTTGCAGGGATGGTCACCAGCAGCCCAGCAACCCCGCAGATATGCCCGTTCGCCGCCGTGTGGACCACGCGCGCTGTGCGACATTAAAATCTCCATCGGACCCGCTCAGAGCACCGCGACGTTCCGACCGATCAGCACCGCCCCACGCCGCAAGACCACGCCGTTGAGCTTCGCCAGGGAGCACCGCACCGCCCCCCTACCGTTGCCCATGCCATTAGCTGCCTATACCGTCGCCTCCGACGACCTCAGCCCACGTCGTGCTGTCCCTCTCGCTCGCCTATAAAAGGAGCCCTCCCCATCACAAATTCGCCACACCAGTTCACTCCCCTCTCATCCAGAACCACCCCACCGCACTCCCGGATCAAGGCGAGCAGCGCATCACCGGAATTTGGTCGGAGCCCGCTGCTATTGGAGAAGAAGGGAGCCATCAATTGGAGCCACCCCAGGAGAAGCTGCCGGTAACAGGTGAACCGCCGTCGTCGACTTCGTCGTTCTCCCCCGTCGCCGACCCTAGCCTGAGCCCCGGTGAGCCGCCAAAGAGCCACACCTGCCGCGTTAGGGTTCTGTCTCGCCGGCACTGCCCGACTTGGACGATGAACCATAGCGTTCGATTAGAGTTAGATCATGCGGTTCACAGTGCCCCGTACCACTTTGCCCCTCCCCGTCTCACTGACGCGTGGGGACAGCCACTTAACCATCCCGCGTACACGCTGTGTATAGTGGGCCGGCCCAGTAAAACATCCCGCGCGACCCAACAATTCAAATTAAGCTTTATTCATTTAATTTCAAACATAGTTCTGTACCTAGATTCAAAAATCAATCCAGCTCGATTCACTGAACCAAAATGCATGAAACCAATTTTTTTAGAAAGGTACTGAAATTCTTAATCCAATCCCGTTGGATTCAAATCATTTGGAGTTATAGATCAACCATGGTAAAAATAACAAGGCGGAAGCTTTTCTGCATTCAAACATTTTTCAAAATTCAACCATAAGAGCTTTTGAGTTGATTCCAACTCTCAAAAATCACATTTGATCATACCTTTCACAATATATAAAAACATATGGGTTTACTTGCACAAATAATGTTCCCATAACTTTCAGAAATCACATTCTCATGTACTGAAATATGTGGTGATGACATGTGTCAACATGATCCCATGTTTGAGTTGGAGGATATTAAATCTTAAATAGTTTTTCAATGAGTAGAAATTACTTTTCTCAAATAAATAAATAAGACAAGTGCTTTAATCCTTGTGATAATAGTGATGATGCTAGATCATCTAGTGTGACTTTTTGTGTGATGATTAAAAATAGTTAAGTATTGTTTGGTGATTGTGTACCTCGTACTTATTTATAGACGCTAGTACCGACCAAGGATACGAGGAGGAAGGAGGATACTACGAGGAAGAATCCGAGGAGAACTTCAACCACTGCTCTGCACAAGGCAAGCTAACCCTTGCAATTTATGCAAGCCAATACTTGCTTGTTACTATGCCAACTATATGCCTTAAGCATATGTGATCATACCCACTTGATAACCCAATCCTAGTTTTACTTGCAAGCTTAGTACTTTATTTTCTTTAGCAAGGCTTTTTCTTAGATTTTACATGGTGACTTGTAGATTCTAGAAAGATAACTAAAGTTAGCATAAAGAGCATAAAATTTGGCCTAAGTTAGATAATCTTGATTTCATCCTAAGGCATGAGATTGAACTTAGCAAATCCCCACTTGTTTACCACCCCTCATTAGTATTTACCACCACTTGTAGATGCTAGTGCTAAGTATAAAACTTGATCAACTTTAGATGGGAATACTTGGTGAAAATGGTTATGAAAACCTTAGAATGATGAGTCATTCTACTGAAATGTTTTGACATGTGTTTCCGAACACCAGATGATTTTGATGATGAAAATGTTGAGGCATGAGCCTTATCCCTTTATAAAACTGATGGTTGTCTGGATGCGATACCATTCCAATTTTACCGTACAACCATAATACCCGAAATTTGGGTAGGGCTTGACTGGAAATTTATATACCTTAGTATGGGTTCCCTCACGGCCATGGTCTGAGCTGAGGCTACCTTGTGAAGATTGTCACCTGTGCAGTACCTAAGATGACAGTTGGTCATGGTTGGGAGGCCAAACTCACGGGAGAGGTGCCTATACTAGGGCGTGTAATTGAAAGGTTAGGATTGATTATCCGCATAGTAAGTATGGTGAATTCAGGATTGTTCCTGACGGATGTATCAAATGTTGCGGTGAAAGTGTACAATCTCTGCAGAGAGTCAAACTATTCGAATAGCCGCGTCCGCGGTTATGGACAGTTGGAGTGGCCATACTGTTCCCTCGTCAGATGTTTTTAAAATGACTTGTGAAATGAATTATGACTTTGACTTGACCACAACAGATTTGTGATATGAAATTCAAATTCCCACTTAGGTGTTATAAAACTTTCAACTAGTTTTTATTTGCTTCTGAACTGAGTAGAGGTAAATCTGGCTTTTTGCAAAACAACCTTAGAGCCTAGTGTCCTACTACAAAAACCCCCTTAACTTGTCAGTATTAGTTTGCGAGTACTTAAAGTGTACTCATGGCTTTGTCCCTGGCTATTCCCGTGGCCAGACTATGAAGAGGAGTATCAGGATGACGGACCGTAGGAAGGTTACGACAACTAGGATCATCTCCCATCGTCAGCATTGCCTATGACCCTGAAGATGGAGCTTCGCCTATGCTATCATTACTATTACGTTATTCTGCTGCTTGAGTTGTATTAAGAACTGGATCATGAGATCCTTATTTGTGTAAGACCTTATGTATGGTTTGTAGTGGATGATGTACTGTGATATCCAAATCTATTATGTCTCGCAAAAATGGTAATCATGGGATTGCGATGTATGGCATAACAGGCATCTGGGACTAAAAATCCGGGTGTTGACACGAGGGAGGGGGTTGCCCGGGGGGCCCACACCCTGCCCAAGTGCGGGCCATGCTTGGCCGTGCCTGGAGGGTGCGGTCACCCCGTAGCTCCCCTCCGTCTCTCCTTTTGGATTCATGTCCCTCACGAAAAGAAACTGACTTTTGCTTTTGTCCCGTCCAATTATGAGAATATTGATTTTCTGCCTTTCTGGAACCAAAAACAGAAGAAAACATGCAATTGGCACTGTGGCACTCGGGCCCTAGTGACAAGCATTAAGCACAACAAGTTGCAACAAAGTCAAATAGCACAAGAGAAAGTAGGAACTATGCCCTAGCAGATCTTATTCGATTACATGATAGAACTCATCCAATCTCTGCCATTCCCAAGCCTACAGCGGGGGATTACTCACTCATGGATGAGGGAAACATCGGTGGTTGATGGAGATGCGTTGGTGATGGCGATGGCGATGATCCTCTCCAAATTCCCTGTCTCGGCATGGTGCCAGAACGGAGTTTCTGGATCCGAATCTTGGTTTCTGGTGGCGGCAGCGGAGCGGAACTCTTTCTGGAAAACTATCAAACCTCCCTCGTTTTTTAGGTTGAAAGGGAACTTATAGATGCAGAGGGAGGCCGAGGAGCTGCCTGGGGTGGCCACACCCCCACCAGGCGCGGGGTCAGGTGGTCCTGCGCCTGGGGTGGGTCTGGGCCCCCCAGGCCTCCCCTCCGTCTCTTCTTCTGGCTCCGTGGATCTTCTGGTGAAATATAATTTTTGGCATATTTTCCGGAATTTTTCCTGATAGTTCATTTTCTGCACAAAAACAAGACACCAAGGTAATTCTGCTGAAAACAGCGTCAGTCCGTGTTAGTTGTATCCAAATCTCACAAGTTTAAAGGAGAAACAATAGAAAAGTGTTCGAGAAAGTAGATACGTTTTGGACGGATCAGGGATATGGCAAACTCTACTTAAAATAAAATACGTTGGATCAAAAGCTTTGTCCCAAATGGTATGGAAACCTATTGACTCCCACATTTGGGTCAGCCTGATGGCATCGAAGAAACATTTCTTCCGCTTCAACACTTTTTCTATTAAGGATGGGTCTCAGATACGGTTTTGGGAGGATAAGTGGCTTGGTACTACTATGCTCTGAGAACAATATCCTGCATTGTACTCCATTGTCCGCCATAAGGAGAAAACAATCGCCACCGTTTTGGAATCGTTTCCCCCGAATGTGACTTTTAGGACAGGTTTGATTGGTGCTAGGCTTGATTCTTGGATCATGTTGCTACAACAATTAGCAAATGTTTAACTGCCAGCTGGGTCTGATGAATTCCATTGGAACTTATGTGAGAATGGTTCTTTCTCCTTTAGTTCCCTATAAAATGCCTGAATCAAACCAGTCATACCAGTTTTAGATAATAAGATGATCTGGAAGATGCAGATACCTCTAAAAAACAAAATCTTTTCTTGGTATCATCATCGAGGAGTTATCCTTAGTAAAGATAACCTTCTTAAGCGGAATTGGCAGGGGGGGGGGTCCTAGGTGTGCATTTTGTCATCATAACGATACAATCAAACATGTCCTTTTCCAATGTAATACCGCTGGATCTATATGGTCAGTTACCCAGGCAGCTTTAGGCTTGTATCCACCGCGTAGTATTGCCAATATACTTGGAAATTGGTTATATGGTATTGATCACAAGTATAAGTTACTTCTTCGGGCTGGAGCGATTGCTATTATATAGTCGCTATGGCTATGTAGAAATGATAAGGTCTTTAACAATACAAATTGTTCTCTCTTGCAGGTTATCTACAGATGCACCAACACCCTTCGGTCTTGATGGGCACTGCATCATACGGATCATCGCGAGCTTTTCACGGAGGTGTGTTCGAGGTTGGAGGATACAACACGGGATTTGTTTATCCAATATGGATGACAACATAATCTATGGACAGGACCGCCTTCAGCATGTTGGGCGTTTTACAAATTTTACATTTTGATATGTAATCCGCGTTTTTTTTCTCTTTGTTTGGATCTTGGACTTGTGTTGGCTGTGAGCATCCTAGCTATGCAGAGGCCGAATGTAATACTTAAACTTTAAATAATAAAATGCTGGATGCCGTTTTGGATCAGATTTGCAAAAGGAGACACATGAGGAGACGCACCAATGTAAGTTGTGCCACCTATGCCAACCGGTGTGCCCCTGCTAGCCCAGCACAAGGCTGCTGCCTTCACACTTTCAGTAACGAACTATGTCAATCCAAAAATTTGCCTATAAATATACGTTGATTTCTCCGTTGCCCAAATCAGAGAAAGAGAAGCCCGAAGACGAAAACACATAAAACCATAACACACCGTCAGAGCAAGGTTGGAGGAAGAACCACCACTGGAGCCATCTTCACCCCATCTATGAACGTACAAAGAGCATAGGCGAGATGCACCATATACAAGGTTGCATCGCCACTAATGTACTAACTTTTGGCTCTTGTCTTGTAGCACGACAGCGCTTAACCCTTTGAGCAAAATGATATACGATGCACTAAATTTTGGCGCGTGTTAGCCTTTGCGGCGTGACATTATAACCCACAATTGAGTGATTTTAGTGGGCTGATCGTGGAGGCTGACATAAGGAGATCTCAACCCTCGCTTTCAAATGTTAGGAATAAGCTCCTAGCTAGTTTGATGTAGCTTTTATATGCATACGTACAATAATTGCACAAGGGAAATATCGTACCTCTGCTGCAAAACATATGCTCCACCCCATAGAGTGTGTGCAATGAATCCTCTGTAACTTTTAGTATGAATACCCATTCAAAGTTATTTGGATTGGTCAAGTGAAAAAATTCCTTGAAAAATACTTTTGCAAAATAAAGGTTAAAGTTCCGACTAGATACTATATTTGTCAAGACCCTAAACCACTTAATTTAGTTGTTTGTTGAAGTACCATGTATTGTTGAACTAGAGAGAGTATTACTTAAATGGAAACTACAAGAGAGTCTTTGCAAGTTTATACCAATTAATATACATTGTACATATATATATATATATATTACTTAAATATATTACATTGTAGGTGTAAACTTGCAAGGGCTATGCGATCACCTTACTGGTGCACTCCACCTCAGGTGCTACGAACTCATGTCTGTAAGGTATATCTACTCTAGTCTTCTTATATATGCAGATTACAACGGTAGATATGGACATCATATTATGTATAATGGCTACCTACTTTCTGCACTACAACCATATATGTAGCGAGCCTTGACTTGAACAAATCCAATAATTTGTATATACAGTATATTAACTAAACATCATTATATATGTTGTTTGAGATAGACAGAGGAAGCAAATACATTTAACTGTGCAAGATTTGAATAGTTATACATACACAAGCAGAACTAGAGTCAAGAAATGAATGTATGTATGTTGATGAAGGGAACTGGTAGTATAATTGAGGTTGTGACTATGAATAGACAACAATTAAAGATGATGTGAATATATATGTACTCGAATCGAGATGATTGTGATGTCCGGCACTTGGGTGCGCTCTGACCGAAAACTAATTCTGGAAAACTATATACAAGTACATGTTCTCAGAGCTGATCACCCTTTTCCATTACTTATTTCTTCAGAAGTTTTAAAACATTACTCATCTTTTTGATACACAATCTCCGCTCTTGTGTGCAATCTAATCTAGTGATCCACCAGACACTTTTCCTTTCTTTTCCCTCTCTTTGTTCCCTTGTTCATTTCATTGTTTATTTCCTCAACTGTGCAACTACATGGTCACTATAAATTATAGACCATTAAATAAAACGTAGTCACCTAACAACCTCCATATTGAATCACTAATTGGGAAAGTAAACATTTGATTGTGTTAATAAATGTTACTCATTTCTTGGCTTCACAGTGCTACCACAAAGAAAGTGGCTAGCTAAGGCAAACTAGTTTTTACTTCCTCAGTCTCAAAATAGATATCATAGGTTTGTCAAAACTTGGATGAATCTATATACTAAATAGTGTCTAGATTTATCCAAATTTTTATAAATCTTCGACATCTATTTTAGGACGGAGGAAGTACTAAACATTTTAATGTATACAAAAAATAAACTAAGAAAGGCTATATATGATGAACGGAGCTGACATCAGCTCCCCTGCACTAGTGCAACTACCGCGATCCCTAGAGGCACCACACATTCTCGATGATCGCCAGATCACCGGAGGGGAGAATTAATTTGTGTGAACGGAAAAAACATATTATGCCAAGGATTAATTGTGAAATAGAGAGATCTTGGAACAAGATCTGCCTTTGGCCAGTGATGTCACATTAACATTAAAGCCCATAGCTTTTGCTACTTGCTGCACAATTGCAGGACCCATGTCAATCGCCTTTGCTTGCGGCAAAAAGCTAGCTACGATGCAAAGCAGACCCTATTACTGATCATGTGCAGGGAATGAGTGAAAGAAAGCCCAGGATAGTTAGCTGCTTCTGCATGCATGTGTACTTAGGCAACACTCATAGAACATGCAGCCATGTGTGGTTCCTTCAATTTGCTCCAACAGTTTAGGTGCCTGTTCACAGAAATTCAGAATAATATTTGTGAAAGCAAGAGCTGGACATATGGACTTTAGCCAGTAGTAACAGGTCTCACCAGTTTATGTCAATTTTCAATTTATATTTATCCTGCCACCACTATCTTCCTTTTCTCCTCACACTACCTTCTTTCTTTATTTTTTCTTTGGTTCTTTCTTTCTTTCTTTCTTTCTTTCTTTCTTTCTTTCTTTTCACTATTGATTCTAGGTGCATATGCTATCTTTACCAAAAACACAGACTTTGAATTGTTTAAAAAATTCTATTTTTTATATGTGCATCTCCTCATTTATTTGTGCACGATAAAGTTTCACGAAAAAACGATATTTTTTGCGGTTGTGTAAAAAATAAAAAAATGTCTCATGATAAGCCTTATTTAGCACGGAATTTGCACAGCTACACAAAATTACATTTTCCATGAAACGACTTTTGTGCGCGCCTAGAACGCGGAGTCGTATGTGTGTGTATTTGTTTTGGATTTTTTGGCATTTTAAAATGTTACTCCCTTCATTCCATGTTATTCGTCACTGATTTAGTACAAAGTGCAACAATTAATATGGAACAACGGGAGTACTAAAATACATTTCAAATAAAAAGAGCATATGCATTCAAGAGTTCAAACATTGCGTCCCTTTCTTCCTCGTTTTGTTTGTCGATTGCTTGCCTGCTGAAAATGATAGACTTGATCCTTTCTAAAACTATATCTACAAACCAGTTCTACAAAAAATCACAATCTAGCTATGCACGGAGCCCTAGGATGAGGTGTCATGCTAGATGACTTCCTCCATATTAGACACCGTCGCCGGTCGCCCAAGATGACCTCCTTCATTTAGTTGTTCGCTTCGTGCCTTCCTTCGTCCAATATGGAGACCACCGCCCATTGCCCGAGCTCGATACCTCGCCATCGCCCCACCTCGCCGACTCCCGACAACCAGCGCACCTCCTCCCTCCCACGGTCCCTCTGGATAGCACCCGCCGGGTTCGGGGGCGGGTTTGCCCTCCACCCCATACCCGCATCCGACCCTCCCCGCCACCCGCCCCTGAACCCGTCGTCGGGTTTAGATCTTCACCATATCCGCCACCCGCCAGGTATCGGGGACCCGACGGTACCCACTCGTTTCCATCTCCTTCGCTTTGCTGGGTACTGGCTGTCGGTAGAGGGAGAGCGTCGCTGCAAGATGGGAGGCGGCGACACAATGGTGGTGGCACAAGATGGGTAGGGAAGGGACGAGGGAGCAGGGGACTGCGGTATGCGGACCTCGACCACCTTGCTTCAGTTGTGTAAAAAAAAACTATTTTTAAAGGGTGGTCCCCTGTGTCCAAATTCTGGATCCGCCACTGCAACCTGGGCTAGGCACCATGCTACACAGCATGACGCCTTGGCCCAGGGCACCATGCTAACAGGCGCAACAACTACCTCTACCGTTGGTGTCATGCTATCTAGGATGGCAACCCAGCCCAGGGCCTTATACTATCTAGCATAGTGCCGAGCATAGCGCCAAGCCTAGACGTTATGAAAATGGGTTATTTTGTGAAAGACTTTTAGATCTGGTTCATTTTGTGTTGAAGTTGTTAAAACGGGTCATTTGTGTCCATTTTGACACTTGCCTGCACTAGCCATATATTTAGCCTATGGATAGCTCCTAAGATTTGTAAAGGCTGCCAAATTAAGTAGATCAACTGTTGTTTTGTTTGGGCTTCTGCATTAGCATGTGCATGTGCAGGCAATGATGCATCTGAGGACTAAAACCAGGTACCTCATGACCTGTAGTACAACCAAATCAGCAGCTACTAGTGTTTGTTACCTTTGCATGACATCAAAAAAGTATATTGGTACTTGCCCAATTTTTCCCCAACAGCTAGCTAGCTGCCATCCATTGCACAAGATCATGATGTGAAGCCCTCAAAGTTTAGTAGTAGTGACACTGCACATAAAGAGAGATCTATCTAGCGTTAATTTTTATGCATCTGGACAGACAAGTGCTTGCTTTTCTAAAAGGAAACTACACACATCGATCATGTACAAAGCAATCGAACAGATGACGATGAATATTTAAGAATTATGGACCGTAGTTGTTTATGGATCTGAGATGTATTTTTTTATCAACGGAGTACAGATAAAGCATGATATAATGTAGACTATCGACTCAGTGAAATTAGCATTGGCGTTGCATGATTTGTAATGTTGCAGCTGCAATCTAGCCTTAAATGGAGGGGATTGTTTCCAGTGGATGATGTACTTTGTGCTAATTTATTGTTTATTATTGATCATGGCTAGCGCTAGGGGTCTGAGACACAACCAAACTGCTACCTTCGGAGTTTAGTGAGATGCAATGGAGCTAGCTAGGGTACTTAATTGATTTTGCAACTGCCCTGTCAGCTCCCATATGAGATCATGTGATGTTATTCCGGCATCAACTAACATTTGTTGGCTTCAGATATATGCCCAGGAATTCTCTTAGCTCAGCTAGTGTTCTCCACTACTCCTCCACTGGGCATTTACTCATGGGTCCTTTTCACATATCAAGCTTTCAAAATTGGGGACCGTTTCGTCGCATTTTGGGACCGAATAAGAGTGCACAATGATATGTCTATATTGTACATAATGCATAAGCATGGCCTGATGTGGATATCTCAGTGTCGACCTGCTACCTAAGCTTGCAGTTGTGTTCTTGATCATGATCTTCCATGGACGCGTTTCCCAAAGAATAAATGTCAAACCAGTGATCGACAAAGAGATTATCAGCAAACTCATATTGATCGGGTATCAAATTTGATTCCCACGAACATGGTCCATGTTTGGTTTCAGTTGCATGCCCTTTCTGGACACTGCGATTCCTACAACGTTTAGTCACACCATGAGTGCCATCTTGATTAGTTGATCACACGCATTAGAGAAAGCTAGTGGGAGTACATATATCTTTGTCAATCCTCTCGTGGAGCTAAAATATCTGATGCTAAACATATTTTTCTTTGTCGATGACGTTTTTTGTTTGGAATATGAAAGCTTTTATTGATGCCTCGTCATATATCTATGTATCTATGATACAACCACAAAATATTTTAGATTGTGGCGTCTACATCGGAGATGCACATAATCACCCACATGCAGAGGGAAAAATGCTCGGTCGATCGTGTCGCTCCAGGGGCGGCACAAGCGATCTGACCTACCCACTGCCGCCCCCACCCTCTCCGCCTCCCCCCTCGCCATAGCCCCCGTAAGAAGCCCCCGGGCAAATCCTGTGTACTAACGCGGTGGCGGGCCTCCATCTCCTCACGCGGAGGGTGGCGGCACGGGCCTATCATCCCCACATGGCTGAACCTCTGGCTTACTGCAGATCGGTGGCCCTGGAGATGCACGCGGCAATGGCTCTAGGCTTTTTCGGCGACCATGGGGACCGTTGTGGCTATGAGGGCTGTAACATCCCAATTTCAGCAACCCTGATTTGTTGTCCAGAATGCAAAAAAGGGTGAACAAATTTTTTTCTTGTTTAGTGATGCGATGTTTGCTTGCTTGTTTGTTGGTGCTTATGCATCTTACTCTGTAGCAGATGATGTACTCCTTACCTCAACCTCTGTTTACAAAAACTATTTAACAAAACTGTCTTGGCTTATTTTACATATTCTCAAATGTTCTCACATTTAAAACACTTGAGCCAAGATGACTTTGCCACAACAAATGTTTACTAGTTTCTATTAACAAAATTATGGAGATCTATAAGATATAATCTCCTTATGTTTTCAAGACAGAACCTTCCACTATTCTTACCTCCAGGTTTTCCAAAACCTTTTATAAAACCTTTTGAATGCTACTCTTGGTAGAGGTACCAAGAGATCCTTATCTTACATCAAAACACAACATCTTCAAAATACCCATTTCTACCTCAAGCTAGGCTTGATGGTAATCTTGGTAGTACTTCATATTCTTGTTAAGATAAATTTTCTTGATCTGCTGTTTGATGATTTTGCTTTGATCTGCTACTCTGTTGATTGCTTAGTATGTAGCATGAGACACTTTTGGAGATAATCCTTTAGGATCAAGTTAAATCAATAATACAAACCCTAAACAAGTTCCCTAAGCTTGATCTGATAACAAGTCACCAGAGTGATCATCCCATCTCCAAATTAGATTAATCTAGGGTTAAACACTTATGATAGTTTCCAACTCAATGAAGACCAAATCCAAGCATATGGATCCTTTTTACTCAACTAAAACATAAAAATCACCCCCTTGATGATTAGTTTGGAACCTTGTATCCTCTGAAAATCATCTCCTATTGTAATCTGGTCTAAAACCCTAAATCTGCCAATATGGCCAAGTCTGAAACTGTTATCAAACATCAAATCTTCGAGTCCTTGCATTTCCCAATCCTTGTAACTTTTTGGAAATGCACTTGAATCATATTGTAGACCATCATAATGACTTCCAAATCCAACGCTTTCCCTTGACTAAAGCATCCTATGAACCAATTGTTCTTAATGGTTTTAAAGGCAAGAAAATAATATTTTTGGCAAATCATATCATCATGCCTACTTTGCTAGACGCTCACATCCCCATAGTACCTTATTTTGATCAAATCTTGTCTATTGTGATCTATAAACCATGGTATACCAACCCCCACTTCCCTTTTTTCAAGTATATCCTTGTGCTTCCTAAACTGTCATGGTTTTAGAGGCAAATTGTTAATCTGCTTTGGCAGCCTTAATTTCAACAGAGTTTGGAATCCTTTCTAGAAGCCCTCAAACTTGATGAAGCCCAATTATTTGAACCATGGTCATCCATATAACTTTTTCTATCTATCCATATATCCCATGAACCAAGGTGAGCTCTGAGCTCCTTAATCCAACAAGGTTTTGGAGGTATAGAAATATTCCACCCCTAGATCCCTCTTTTCTAGTTTTCTTCCAAAATAAAGTTTGAACCTCAAAGAACAAGGTTGAAAATGATGGATACAATAGGTTTACATCATCTACCTTTATTATAAATATTTACCAAATAATTTCCATAATTATTTGGGCACCAAAACTAATTATTACCCTTCTTTTGCAAAATCTTCAAAACACCCTCTATTGAAGAAACTTTGTTTTTATTCATATCACTTCATCAACTAAAATCATATTTGAGGCATATATGTTGCTACCTAACTCTCCACTTCAAAAATAAATATTTTTGAAGAGTCCTATTATTTATTTTTGCCTATTTTCTTAAATGGCAGAAATGAGAAATAATTGATTAAAAATACTTTTCCTCCCCAATAAATCCTGGGAAAATTTTTCCAAGGTATGTATTCATATTTGGGACCATCTCAAATAAAAAACCCACCTTGTACAACTTAAAAATGTCAAATCAACTTTTGAAAACCACTTCAGCACTTTTTGAATAAATGTTTTTCAGGGAACTAAAAATCATATGAAAAAACCCACATAATTAGAGGAGGTATATCTTGACTATACCTTTCTACTAGAACCATTTCCACATATTGCCAAGAACAAGTTTTGAAACTTCCTTTCATAATCACCATATTATCTAAATTGACCACTTTGATAAAAGTTGAACTACAACCACATCCAACACTCATGAAACCTTGCCAAGCAAGCTTGCACAGCAACCCCACTCTTCTCTGGTCATGTGCACTGTAGCTTGCCTCTGTAGCATCCCTAAAATTGTACCTTTTCATCTATATGAGAGGGATATAATGCCTCTTTATCTTTTCCAATCTTATTAATTCCCTAGCAGCACCAACCCTCCCTCTCTCTACCCCTTCCCGACCAGGACACCTCACTTCCCTCTTCTCCTCCACCCGAAAGCAGCCCAAGAAAACCCTACCCCATGTATAAAATGGACATTTCCTACCACTAGCTTTCTCCCCAACATAAAAAGGGCAGAGGCCATTGAAGCTCCCCTCTTTTGCTCATTTTCTCTCACCTACCTCTCACCTCACGCCACTCCAGAGCCCAAACGCTCTCTCTCCCTCTCGTCTGCCAAGAAAATGGAGAAAACACCATTGTTGGTCCTGGGCAAGCTCCGAGAGTGGTGACCTCCCCAAGCTCTCCTTCCTATGCATGTCACCATCTTGTGACCCCCTCCTCCTCCTCTAACTAATCCTTCTCTTATTTTGTCCCAGGACCACCTCTACTGGCCTCACCAGCGAGCTCTGATGAAGCTCCCTTCGGACGCCATCGCAGGAGCAAGAACCCGTCCCCAAACATACCATACCGCCCATCCCCGAGCCCCCCTCCCCTGTCGTCGACCGTGTCGCCCCACGGCCACCCCGTCGTTCCTTAGCCGTCAGTTGAGCCTCCCCGGGGCTCTCTGCCCGGTGCTAGGGTTTCATCCCCGCGTGCCACCGCGAGGTAGGAGACGACCTCCTGGCCGCTGATTCCCCTTCTAATTGCACAGCCAAGGGCGGCTGATACCGCATCAGCGGCCTCGTATGGCTCACCGGTAGGCCCCTCCCTGCGGGTTCGAACGACCGCGTCTCGCGCGTCGTGCCTGCGTCCTAGGCCGGATCTCCCCCAGAGCGGGCCACGATCACCAAATGTGTCCCGCGTTGTACATTTTTATTTTTCTATAAGTACAAATTCCGGATCTATTTTTGGCCTACTTGTTTTAATCAAAACAAAAATAAAAAGGGGCATTACATAACCTGATCTAAATTTTACCAAGTCACTGTGTGCTTTCTCTAACATGCAGTACCAAAACTTTGACAAAATATTTTCTATACAAATATTCAGAATTAATCTACCAAATATTATCCTTTTAATCAACAAATCCCTCCTTAAGTTTCACAAGTCAAATTAGAGAAAATCCAATTTCCTAAGGTAGATATGAAATGTACCCACCTATTAGCTTTGGTCCCATGCCATTTGGAGCCATAGTTTGACTATATTAAAAATAAAAAACAGGACAACTCTGTCTTTAGGAATTTCTATAGTCCAAAACACAGAGGTTTTTTACCTAATTACAACTATCCTAGATGTAATACACCCAGGTCCACAAACTCCAGGAGCTCATAATTTATTGAGCCGTTACCAAATTATAGGGAATTAAACCCTCCCGACAGCCATTATTTCACTAGATAAATCCTAGTAATATTCTATAAATCTAAAATTAGTAATTCTAAGTTCTACTGGAAGGTATTTTTAGTACCTATCCATTCCCCTTGGTCTCATACAATTTGGACCTGTAGAATAAACCTAGTGAAGAAGAAAAACTATGCTCAGAACTGACTTTGGGATTTTCCCAAGGGAATTTTGCTAATTATATTGAAGTGATTCCAACTATAAAAAATCACAAACTTCAATATCCACAATAACCTCTGAGGAAATATTTAATTGAGATACAGAGAATATCTAGTGATTTATTCTCTAAAACTAGAGATTATTTCGCTAGAAAATCCATAACTAAATAAAGAAAAATGGTAAAATAGTGAAACCAATTTTGTTGGATTTGTTAATTCATTATCTTTCTGATGATATCCTTTTTGTATATTGGTTTCATAGAGAACCAAACTTTAGCCTTAAACCCCTTAACTAAGTGGTATATGCCACTTAAATCCTAAGAGATGCTTCACCAGTGCAAATAGAGTACTTCTAAGGGCATCCAGCTTAACTCATCAAAACCTACAGAATCATGTTATTGCCTTGATCAATAGCTTGATTTATTTCTTATTGGTGCTTGTATGCCTTGTATTGAATGTGGTCTTGTTTGCTTGCATGTGTGATCCTCGACGACTATAGTTGCGATGAAGTTGACGACGAGAAGAAGTAACCATCTTATTAGATTAAGTATATTGGTTTTATAAGATGAAGTCTAGGGACATAATGTCGTATTTATGATCACAGGCAAGCCACCTTTTTTCTCATAAGCCCTTGTCCTACTATTTTACTTATGCATGTTTTATCTGTTGTTATTGAAGAATGCATTATTTTATTATACTATGTTTTGTATGTGGGAAGGTTTGTCCCCTACAAACCATTACCACCTTAGTACCACTAGGTACAACCCTTGGATGAAACCTACTTCCCCCTAGTAAGTAGGTGGTGTATAATACCCCCTCCTTTGGAAACCATGTTTTAGCCAAAGAAAAGATATAGGATGGGAAGACCCCGGGAAAGTTTTCAAAATGTTTTATGATAAAACCTAGGTGAGGTTTGACCCACCAATGGAGTTTGAGAAAATAAAATTTTTTGTTTTCAAAAGAAGTCTGGAAATCCTAGCAAAAGTGAGAGTGACTGATTGGGTGGAAATCCCCAAAAGTGTGAGGTTTACCATTGGAGACCTGGTTGAGACTGAATCATGGACTTTTTATGTTGAGGTTCTGCAAAGTGACTTGCTTGGTGGGGGGCCCAACTAATGAGGACCCACTGCCTGCTGACAATGAGGACCCACATCCACTTCCTGACTTTGGGCCCCAGATCCCCGCTCCCCCTCCCCCTGCACCTGCTGGTGAGGCTGGTGGCTGGGGACAGTGATTGGCTCCACCACCACCTCCTCCTAGTGGGAACAATGTCGGGTGGGACCCATGGGAAGCTATTGCTGCCCCTTTGCAGGGCCCTGTGGTTGCCCCTAGTGAGGACATGCCTGTGGATAATCTCAACCTCCCCCTCAGGATGCTAACAGTGCTGTAACTGGTGCTGTGGATAATTTCAACCTCCCCCTGTGGATATCTCTGTTAATGCTGATCCTATACCTGCTGGGGAGCAGGCAGTTAATGATGAGCTTCAGGGAGTGGGAATTGGTGAAGGGCTACAGAACATTTTTTAGAATTACTTGGAAGAGGATGAGAATAACTCTGATGAGGAATGAGGTGTTGAGAGTCCAATGGACACTGGTGTTGATGCTGGAGAGAATACTGACTAGATGTTATAAGATCAGCACCTTCTTTCCCCCAATGAAGCTCGTCTCTAGGTTGGCATGTCCAGAACTTTCATTACCATCCCAGATGTTCATGCTGCAAAGCAGGGCTTCTCTCAGCAAGGATTAGACTTATGTGAAAGCTATTTTGCTCCTCACCTTCAAAAGACTTCACCATCAAAGGGCTCTCTCACGTGTGACATTCCTGTAAGTTGGTTTAATTTTATTACTCTCATGCTTGCTACTCCTGAAAAGTTTAATTGGGCTAGAAGCTTTCTTACCTCCCCTCTCTGGGAAATTATTAAGGAGCCTATTGCTGAGGAGAATACAATCTCTTTCATCATCCCTAATGAATACTTTTCTCAGATGGCTCCTTCTTGTCTGGGCATTAAGTCCAAGAAGTCTACTATCTCTCCTTCTACACCCTCAAGGAAGAGGAAGTGCAAGGAACCCCTAGTTGAAACAGAGGTGAGAAGGAGTCCTAGAATTGTAGAATTGAATGGGGGTTTCAAAAGTCATATAAATTGCACAATTTCAGACTGTCTGACTTGTAATGCTGCTCCCCCATGCTTAAATCCTAAGGTGGTTAAAAACCTTGCTGCTTCTTTCTGCAAGGTCAAGGAAGGTGATCTGGACAAAAGGCTACTCAAGAACGGGAAAGATACTGAAGTTGCCATCAAAGCTCCTGCCAGGGGCACCAACAAAAGAAATGGCTCCTCAAATTTAAGTCTAGGTGGCAAGAAGAAACCTGGGGCTGCTGGCACCTATGGATAGCAAGCCAAGAAGAAGTCCCCTAAATAGGTGTCCAATGTGTCACAAAACATATTTTGCTGGAACCTTGTTGGTTCCTTATATTGAACCATGTAATTGACTTTCCTTGCCTTGTCTGCTACTTGTTGTGGCTGTTGATGTTGATCTTGTCTGTGTGACTGAGTTATGGAATGTCTTATGTTTATATGGCTCTGATCATTCCCGTTGGGTGGTTGCATTGGTTGTATCACCCCTAACTGAATTCTCCAATATGGTTTCTTATGGATAACAAACGAATATGGAAGATCTTGAATTGGAACATTAGGGCCATTAACTCTGAAAATAATGGGTTGCCCTCAGAAATAAGATTGATGAATCTGAATGTGACATTATTTTTCTTCAGGAAACTAAAAGGGAAGAATTTGATATTACTTACCTCAGGACATTATGTCCTTCAAAATTTGACAAATTTGAATTTCTTCCTTCCACGGGGGCTTCTGGAGGCCTGATTGTCATTTGGAATAGCACTCTATTCCCTGGATAACTTTCTTTTCAAAATGAGTTTTCCATTTCCATCACCCTGACCTCCCTTTTGTCAAATAAAGTCTGGATTCTCACTAATAGTTATGGTCCCTGTCTGCTTGAAAAAAGCAGATTTCTTGGAATGGTTTGCCAATATTGATATGCCTAATGATATGGATTGGCTGATTGTGGGAGATTTCAATTTCACAAGAAAACCCTCATATAGAAATAAGCAGGGGGGATGTTAAGGACATGCTTCTCTTTAATGAAGCCATATGCAACCTTGGGCTCATTGAGTTACCTCTTAAAGGAAGAAAATTTACTTGGAGAAACATGCAAAAGGAACCACTCCTGGAGAGATTGGATTGGTTTTTACTTCTGCCTCCTGGGCCCAGAGGTATCCTTCAACTTTTGTCTTCCCTCTCAGCAAGCCCTCCTCTGACCATTTGGCCTGTGTTATCTCTGTTGGTACAAGGATTCCAAAATCCCAGGTCTTTAGATTTGAAAACTACTGGATGCAGCATAGTGATTTTAAAGCAATTGTTCAAAATTCTTGGAACATTCCAGTTGGGTTCCTTGATTCTGCTAAGAGAATTAATGCTAAGCTAAAAAAAATGTCAGAAGGGGGCTGAAACTTTGGGCAAAAAATTTGCCCTGCTTGAAATCACAAATTTGTAATGTTAATGCAACTATTGATCTTTTGGATGTTTTGGAAGAAGTGAGGACTCTTACTGTGCTAGAGTGGAACCTCAGGGACTTGCTAAAAACTCTTGTAATTTCCCTACTTCAAGATCAGAATGCTTATTGGAAGCAAAGAGGAAAAGTAAAGTAGGTCAAGCTTGGAGATGAAAACACAAAATTCTTCCACTCAAAAGCTACCATCGGTTTTAGGCATAACTTCATCTCCATGCTCAAAAATGAAATCAATGAGGAGATTCATGAGCATTCTGACAAGGCTGACCTTCTTTGGCATGCCTTTAAAGATAGAATGGGCACATCAGATAAGCCTGAAATGCACTTTAATCTTAATGAACTTGTTGGTGAAAGTCTGAACTCTGAGGATAGAGATGCTCTGGAACAGCCCTTTACTGATATGGAAATTGAAGATGTGATCAAGGATTTTCCAAACGACAAATCCCCAGTCCCTGATGGCTTTAATAATGAATTCATTAAGCACTACTGGCCTATTATTAAGGAGAATCTTAAGAAGCTTTTGATGGAATTCTATAGAGGCAGGATTTCTTTGGAAAGCATTAATGCTTCTTTTATCACTCTTATTCCAAAAAATGAGACTCCTCTGACACCTGCAGATTTCAGGCCTATTTCTCTACTTAATAGTGTTTTCAAGATTATAACCAAAATTCTTGCTAACAGACTTCAAAAAATTATCTTTAAGCTTGTCCACAAAAATCAATATGGATTCTTGAAGAAAATATCTATTCAAGACTGCTTAGTTTGGGACTTTGAGTTTCTTTATCAATGTCATAAGTCCAAGGAGGAAATTATAATCCTGAAACTTGATTTTGAAAAGGCTTTTGACAAGATTGAGCATTCCACCATCATCAATATTCTCAGAGCAAAAGGTTTTGGTGAGAAATGGATTAATTGGATTCAACTGATTTTTGGATCTGCATCCTCTGTTGTCCTATTAAATGGAGTGCCTAGGATTTTTTTTTACTGTAGAAGGAGGGTAACACAAGGGGATCCCTTATCCCCCCTTTTGTTTGTTCTTGCTGCTGATCTTCTTCAGTCCATTCTCAATAAAGCAATGTGCCAAGGACTTCTGTCTCCACCCTTGGAAGGTGATTTCTGCCCAGACTTCCCTGTCATTCAATATGCTGATGACACTTTATTGGTCCTCAAAGCTGATTCAAAACAACTGATCTGCCTTAAATTCCTGCTTCATACTTTTGCTTTATCCACTGGCCTCAAAGTAAATTATTCTAAATCCAGCAATGATGCCAATCAATTTGGATCCTGACAGACTAAGTCACTTTGCCAATACAATATCCTGCTTGACTGGATCACTACCCTTCACTTATCTTGGTTTGCCCTTAAGCATTAACAAGCCTTCAGTGGAACATTTTTTGCATATTGTACATCGAGTTGAGAGAAGGATCTGTGGTATTGCAGATTATCTAAATTATGGAGGAAAATTGCAATTGGTAAAATCTGTCTTATCCTCCCTCCCCATTTATTATATGAGCTATTTTGAGCTTCCTGTCACTATTAAGGATCAGTTGATCAAGTACATGAGACACTGTCTGTGGAGGAAAAATAATACTGATGTCCAAGCTAGAGGGCAAGATTTAGTGGCATGGAACAAAGTTTGTAGACCGAAGACTCACGGTGGTTTGGGTGTTCTTGATCTCAATATTCAAAACTCTGCTCTTCTTTTGAAAAATATGGATAAATTCTATAACCACAATGACATTCCCTAGGTGCACCTCGTCTGGAACACCTACTATAACAATGTAAAGTTGCCAGGAAGAGGTTTGGAGGGATCTTTTTGGTGGAAAGCACACCTAAAGTTAATTGACATTTTCAAAGGAATTGCAAAATGCTCGGTGGGGGATGGAAATTCCACTCTCTTTTGGTCTGATATGTGGAGGGAAGAATGCCTGCAGCATAAGTTTCCTCACTTACTATCCTTTGCAAAAAAATTCACATATCTCTGTCAATGAGTTTATTCAGATGCCCAACATGCAAGACCATTTCTTTCTTCCCCTGTCTCAGCAAGCTTACTCTGATTATCTTTGCCTGGAACAAATTTGTCAAGAAAATGTCAGTGCTGGTCTTTAGGGAGAACCAGATAAATGGAGTTACATTTGGGGAAGTGGCTCCTTCTCTGTCAAAAAGGCCTATTCCTCCTTGTCTGGACATATTGCAGTTCATCCTCATTTCTCTTGGTTATGGAAGTCCTCTTGCCAGCAAAAGCACAAGTTCTTTTTCTAGTTGCTCCTTATTGACAGACTGAATACCAGAAACCAGTGGCGGAGCTTTAAAGAAAATGTTGGGCGGGCCAAACCAAAAAAGAGCACTTTTTTTCACTAACTAGGAGTTTGAGGAGAAATCTGAGTGAAAATCAAGCTATTAAACTGCTAATAAAGATTTAGGCAAAGAAAGAAACTAAAAAAAAAGAAACAGTGCTAGGAGGAACTAGACAGTTTTTTTAATATAGTAGAAGCGAGTCGTCGTGAGAATTCCAAAAATTCGTCCCTGGAATCAAACTCCGGTCGCTAGGATGCGCCAACTTCGACCCAACCACTAGGCTACTGCCCCGTTCTCAAATAAAATAGTGCTAGGAGTAACAGCGATGTATACCGAAGATATGCAAACTGTCAACTGAAAATAATGTGTATTTTGAATTATATAAAAAATAACAAAACTTCATATCTCAAAAATATTACATTTTGTCATTTTGTGTTGCCCATAGTAAAAAAGAATTTTGCATGCCGGTAAGATATATCTTTTTAGTCGGTTTTTGTAGGGCATATTATTGACAAAATCTAGAATTATTTCAATTTTTTGGAACTTTTTAATTTTTTGAATTCACAATATAGAGAGATCACTGGATCTAACGCGTGGGAAGAACTTTTCAGATCTTTAAAATACTATGTTTTAAAATATAAGATGTTTTAGCTTTTTTTCTGAAACACGTGCCTAGATACCATTTAGTGAGACTCGTCTAAATACGTACGCTTCAGAAAAAGCTCAAACATCCTCAATTCTGAAACTGAGCGAGTAACTAGCAAAGTTCTTCCGGCACGTTAGATCCAGTGATCTCTCTATATTGTGACAATCAACGATGTCTTATTTTGGGACAATCAATGATTGTGAAAACTGTGCCCTGTGTCTCACTGAGCTCTGCTCTGAGTTCAATAGCAGTAGTAGTACGCCGTATGTATTTTCGTAGCTGGGAATAAGTGCTCTTGGTGGTCTTTGGCTGCCTGGTCCCTCCAAATTGCTCGGTGCTTGCTCCTTTGCCTGGCTTGGGTCTGCAACCAAGTAGCTTTTTGGTAGTACTAGTGGATTGAGCGGCTGAGCGGCTCATCCATAGGTATGAATTTTTTTAGGCAAAAATCTTGGGCGGGCCGTGGCCCGGGTTGGCCCTCGTGTAGCTCCGCCAGTGCCAGAAACTTGTTGAAGAGAAAAAAGTTTTCACTGCCCTCCTATAATTGTGTGACTTCTGGTTGCATTTCTGAGGAAACTTTAACTCATTTATTCTAGGATTGTCCTTTTGTAAAAGCATGCTGGGAAGAAATATGTCCTATCAGACATATTAATTTAACTCTCAATGAGGCCTTGGCAGATATAAAGCTTAGATTGAATGTTCCCTTTGCAATGGAAATTATTATTTTGGGGGCTTGGGGCATCTGGATTTGCAGAAACAACGAAATTTTCAATAATAGGCATGCTTCTCTTGGAGAATGGAAGGCTATTGTATCTCAAGAATTAAGATGAGTTCTGTTTAGAATTAAGAAAAAAAATACTACCAGGATTTCAAATCCTAGATCAACACCCATTTGGATAGGAGATAGCTAGCCTTGTAATGATATCCCTCTCTGAGGTGGTCTTGGACTTGTAAATATATACTTATGTAAGTCCTTATGATTATATAAAAATTGTAGTGGGCGTTTTCCCCTACTGTTTCACCCTCAAAAAAAGAATAAGGTGACGTTGATGACTATGCGAGCTAGGATGTCCTCCCAATCAGCTGCCCATAGGTTAAGGCATGGCTTCGGCTCTATGGTATTATAAAGTTCCACTCATGATGCTTGTTGTAGCCATAATGTCATTTATGTATGACTTGTATCCATTTAAGTTGGATGTTACTTTTATACTTGTCTATTATGCTCATGTCTCATTGATCATGGGAATGTGAATTTCAGGCATAATGGGAAACTCTCGAACTGTAAATCCAGGGTCCCACAGACTTGGTATCAGAGCCATCCTGACTATACAAGAACCTTATTTAGCATGGTCATTAGACGGGAAAACTCATTTTGGAAACACCGGGTTTCAAAAAACTATTTTCTCAAAGCTTTTCGAAAGATTATACTTCTTATCTTCTCCAAATTTTAAATGGTTTAAAAAATTGGTTTCTTCCATCTCTCGTCCGAACTTCAAAACATACGGCTTTAAAATAATTAGGACCTAGAAACATGGTGAAGACGATGATAGAAAGATGGAGAGAAGGATCTACCGGCAAACACAAGGAGACTATCAGATCGCCCTACCAGCGGAATCATCATGATCAGAAGTAATCAAGACTGCACTACCGAGAAGCTTCCAAAGACTCGGCAAAAACTTCATCTATAAGATAGTAAACTAGACTATATTGATGCAACATATAAGATTAATAGTCCTAGGATAGGATTCCCCTAAATCGCGAGTAGTTAACTCCTTGGTCTATATAGTAGACCTTGTTTGTTTTCCTAAGTTCTTAGTGTGTTTCTTGATGTGTGATGTTTGTGCTTCTATCTCTAGGAAATATATTGCCACTCAATCGCTCTGTTCACCTTGTATGTATGCTCTGACTTGATAGACCCAAGTCAAATGTGTTCTAAGGATCGATACACACCTTGTAACCCAGGCACTCCTATCAGATGACGTTATCGGAAACCCCTACTAACTCAAGTTATAGCACATGGTTTAAATGAGAGCCTAGTGTCCTCAACTCCTAAGCTTCGACATCAACTAGTTAGAATCACTTGAAGGATTCTCCTCCGCAGGATGGCATACCTCGTAAAACTCTCTCCTCGAGACCATTCACCGACATGACACTTCTCTATTCACCTGCCAACAAGAGCATGCGCCTTGTCAAAGCTAGAAGTCTACCACCGAAGCATCCTCACCATCCCGAAGAAATCACAAGACTTGCTTATCAAGACAAGAAGTGAAGACCTAACTACACTAACCTTTGGTCTATTAGAACTCCCGGCTATCCTATTCGACCCCTCCGCCCCAACTCAACAAGAAGTTCCTTACCGAAAGGTCAGAAAGCCCCACAAATCCTGAAGACAAGGATGCATGAAGACAACGAGCTGTTGGACCCTGTAGAGATAAAACAAAACTTCTTTCCTCTAACGTGGTGATACCAAGATCTAGCTGAGGTAGAAGGCCACGAGGATTACTAGTAGACACGCAGTTGCAGATTACTCATGAAGCGCGCCAGTTGATGCAGTGCAGTCCTCATGATCTGATCCGATCCTGATTGTCGTTGTGCTGATCATACAACACCTCTGCTGGTATCCACACATATGAGGAGGACCACTAGCGGTGAACTGCTAGGTTCGTTATAGCGGCAGGACTGATGTGGAGCTAGGGTTTCCAACGCATGTAATAACCTTACCGTTAACCCTCCTGGGTTTCTTCCCCCACTATATATAGGGAGTGAAAGTGGGATACACTCACTTGTGTCCCATTCACTAAAGCCCATATTAGTCACCGTGAGTCCGACTCACTGACTCAGTCCAAAATACGGCTCGGGTCCAACCCTACCAGATTTCTGGTTCAGATCCAATCCGAACTTGCTCCCGCTCTTAAGTGTGCGACCCCGTAGGCTCATGGTAACTTGGACACGATTGGAGTCCGACTCTCAATCAATCAGTCGGTAGTGGCTCCTAGCAGAACATGCTGACTCCCAAATATCAAAGAGTCATGACAACATGCCTTTCCAATGCGACTTGCGTCCAAGTACCTTTTTCCTCACGATATACCTTGTTAGACTATAGGCGAATATTTGTCATCCCTTAAATAGTCCGACTCTCTTCTCAATCCGATATAAGTGATTCTTCTGACTAACACTTAGTCGACTGCCTCGATTAACACTTAACCGAGTCGTGCATGGCCATGTTTTCTGAATCATATCATCCGAGAGAGCCTAGAGAATATCTCTCCAAGTGGAGGGGCAAAATTCCATCTTGGTTATTCACATCAGCAGCTTGATTCTCAGTTGACCCGAACTCTGCCTTTATAGCTGCCCAGTTACGGATCAATGTTTGACAGAACCTAAGTCGGTGATCCTCAACTCGGATTGTGCAACAACCTCAGGTCTAAGGATTAACATTGATTGAGATATACAAATGACGACTTGTTCGTTGTACCTCAATATGGGCCAATCCGACTCGCTAAACTCTTTAGCTTAATCTGTGTAAGTCGGAATAACATCATCATGCCCATGACAAGTGGAACCGAGTCATCAGCCAACTTTCACATTGGTCTAAGTTGTGTGTCCAACACAACCTCAATGACCAAGGATATTTAGTACAAACAACATGAATGTATAGTTCCACAACTGAATCACATATTCAATGATACACATCAGATGTTTATACACGGACAACTTAATATATTTATGAATATAGTGGCAATCACATCATACATGATTGCCTCTAGGGCATATTACCAATAGTCTCCCGCTTGCACTAGAGTCAATATTCCGACATCACGTGTCTAGGCATCTAATACCCATAGCTCTTAGGAGCGCCTCATGCTTTGGCTGTGGTAACGGCTTTGTCAACTGAGCAATATTTGCATCTGCGTGTACCTTGCATAACTTGATATCACCCTGATCCACGAACTGACGAATCAGGTGGTATCGCATGAGTATGTGCTTATTCTTCTGGTGTTGTGTAGGTTCCTTGGATTGTGCACTAGCACCATTGTTGTCACAATACACGTCTAACGAATTGGACGAGTCCTGAACCACACCATGATCCATGTGGCAATTCCTCATCCAAACAGCTTCCTTTCCTGCCTCCGAGGCGGCAATATACTCAGCCTCTATTGTAGATGCAGACACAATCTCTTGCATGGAACTCTTCCAGCTCACAGCCCCTATGTTTATCATAAACACATACTCGGATTGCTAACGAGAATCATCAGAGTCGGTAAGATAACTCGCATCCGTGTAACCCTTTACACTAAGTTCATCTTCACCTCCATAAACCAAAAACATATACTTAGTCCTTCTCAAGTACTTTAGGATATTTTTAGCCACTGTCCAGTGGATTTCTCCAGGATCATCTTGGTATCTGCTCACAACACTTAGATCCTAGGAAACATCTGGCCTAGTACAGATCATGGCATACATGATGGATCCGACTGTCGAAACATATCGAACCGCACTCATCCAACTTCGCTCATCAGTCGTCGAAGGACACTGAGTCTTGCTAAGTTTTACACCATGGGACATTGATAAGAACCCTTTCGTAGACGATTCCATGTTGAACTTCTTCAACACTTTGTCCAAATAAGTACTCTGACTCAATCCAATGAGCCTCCTTGATCTATCTCTATAGATCCGGATTCCTAGAATGTATGTTGCCTCACCCAAGTCTTTCATTGAGAAACTCCTATCCAATGATTCCTTGGTTTCTTGCAACATCTTGACATCATTTCCAATTAGTAATATGTCATCTGCATATTATATTAGAAAGTTTACTTTGCTCCCACTAAACTTCTTGTATAAACAAGAATCATGATTACTCTTGATGAAGCCAAACAATTTGACTACCTCATCAAAGCAAATATTCTAACTCCGAGATGCTTGCTTCAACCCATAAATGGATTTATAAAGTTTGCACACCTTGTTACCATTAGCCAGAATGACAAAATCCTTGGGATGTATCATATACATGTCCTCGATTAAATTTCTGTCAAGGAAATCTGTTTTGACATCCATCTGCCATATCTCATAGTGGAAATAGGCTGCCATAGCTAACATGATCCGGACTGATTGAGCATCACTATGGGGGAGAAAGTATCTTCGTAGTCAACTCCTTGAACCTATCAGAACCCCTTCGCAACAAACCATGATTTATAGACGGAAACATTTCCATCCATATCGGTTTTCTGCCAAAAGACCCATTTGCACTCGACGGGTCTTGCACCGTCTGGCAGATCAACCAAGTTCTAAACTTGATTTTCATCCATGGATTTTAACTCGGATCTCATGGCTCCAAGCCATGACTCGAAATCGGATCCCACCATATCTTCTGAATAATTTGTCGGCTCATCACTGTGTAACAGTAATACATCACGAACACTTCGTAATCTTGCTGATCTTCGTAGTACAGGTGCTGCTGCCGGCTCAGCTACCACGACCGGCTCAACCTCCAAGGGTTTTGCCAACTCGCTATTATCCGATTCCTCTCGAATTTATTCGAGCTGTCCTATGCTCCCACTGACTCCCCGACTGAGAAACTCTTTCTCTAGAAGACACTGTTCCAAGCGACAAACACTTTGCCCTCTTCTAGGTTGTAGAAGTAGTACCCCAAGGGTTCCCTCGGATACTCCACAAAAATACACTTATCTGACTTGGTCGTAAGATTTAAGCTTGTCCGACTAAAGTCGCTTGACAAATGCTTCACAACCCCTCTTAAGAAAAGACAAGCTCGGCTTTTTGCCTGTCCACATCTCATGCGGTGTCTTCTCTATCGACTTTGATGGAACTCTATTTAGTATGAACACTGCAGTTTCTAGACAATAACCACAAAATGATAAAGGTAGATCTGTCCGACTCATCATTGATTTTACCATGTCCAACAAGGTCCGATTCTGCCTTTGCGACACACTGTTCCTCTGCGGCGTTCCTGGCGGAGTAAGTTGAGGAACTATTCCACAACTTTTCAGATGGTCATAAAACTCATGGCTCATGTACTTCCCTCCTCGGTCCGACCAAAGAAACTTTATTTTCTTGCCGAGTTGATTCTGTACTTTATTCTAGAATTCTTTGACCTTTTCAAAGGCTTCCGAGTTGTGTTTCATCAGGTAGATATATCCATACCGACTCAAATCATCTATGAAGGTAATGAAGTACTCATAACCACCCCTGGCTATCATGCTCATTGGTCCACATGCATCACTATGTACAAGTCCCAACAAGTCGGACGACCTTTCACAACTCTTTGCAAAAGGTTTCATGGTCATTTTGCTGAGTAGGAAATATTCACATGTCTCGAACGACTCCAAGTCGAACAAAGTTATGATTCCATCATCATGGATCTTCTTCATGTGTTTCCAACTTATATGAGCAAGCCGACAATGCCAAAAGTAAGTCATATTCAGATCATTTGGTTTCAACCTTTTAACATTTATGTTATAAACCGACCCACCATAAAGATTCAAAATAAATAACCCGTCCTGGACAGCTGCAAAGCCGTGAAACATATCATTCAAATATAAAGAACAACCATTATTCTTAATATTAAACTCATAGCCTTGCCTCATCAAACATGAAGCAGAAATAATGTTCTTACTGAGCACTAGAACATAATAACAGTTATTTAGTTCCATATTGAATCCAAAAGGTAAATTAAGTTGCATCGTGCCGACTTCCAACGCAGCGACTCTCGCTTTGTTGCTGACTCGAATATCAACCTCGCCTCTTGCTATGCTCCTAGTTCTTACCAGTCCCTGCAACAAGTTGCAGATGTGAATAACTAATCCAGTATCATATACCCAAGAACTATTAGGTGGATAAGCAATATAAATGTCTATAGCATTGCAAACAAGTGTACCTGAGTCGGAAATCATACCTCCACTCTTGGCTTTGTCAGCCAAATACTTGCTGCAGTTCCTCTTCTAGTGTCCATCCGCCTTGCAGTAGAAGCAAGTGGATCCGTGATGGTGCTGCGTCAACGTGGAGCTCTTCGTCGGGAAAACCCAAGAGCAAGGTATGATGCAACACAGCAGCAAGTTTTCCCTCAGTAAGAAACCGAGGTTATCGAACCAGTAAGAGGAAGGAAACATCTCAAAGGTGTTGCAAGCAACGTAGAAACCTGCACAACACAAACTCAAGACTTTGCAACAACGAACAGTGGGGTTGTCAATCTCACCGGTTGCTGTAACAAAGGACCGGGGTTTGTAGCAAGTAAACAGTAACAGTGGAAGATGTATGAATGGTAAAGATTGGACCGGGGTCCATATTTCACTAGAGGTGTTCTCCTTAGATAAACAAACATGGCATGCTGCGTAAACAAATTACAGCAGGGCAATTGACAGGACTGAGCAAGGCATAACAATGTAATACGAGACATAAAGATCCTATGAGATTTGATTGGGCAATACAAAAATATACATATACCGCCATCCAACTTCATCTATTACTAGAAGTCCACCTTTGGTTATCATCTGAACCCCCTCCAGTATTAAGTTGCAAGCAACAGACAACTGCTTTAAACAAAGTGTGTAAGGTAAACAATTCACTTGTTCCATGAACAAGAGACCATTGTTTTATCCCTAGTGGCAAAAACACATCTATAACCGTAGAGATTTCTGTAACATCCCAAAAATATTAAACTTGGATCATCAAACTCTAATCATAAAAATTAGGGTTAACAAAAACTTTCCCAACTAAAAATATGAAAGCATTCATATGTGTGTGTATTCAAAATTTTGATTCTTTTGAATTGCCATGGTTCTGTGTTTCTTTGCTTGTAAAATGATTCTTAGGTGAAATAAACAACATCTAAAAAATCCCCAAACTTTTCCCAAAGACAAACAACTCAAAATGAATAAATTAAGTGAATGGTCACTTTGGCCAAATTAACTCCCATACCTACTTTGGCTATCTCTAATTTTCAAAACTCAACAGAAACATGTACGGATCTTTGCACCCCTTGGTAGTACTCATAATAAGGTACCAAGGCCCACTTTTTGATCATCCAAAAACATTCAAATGCTAAGTTTAAATGACAGTTTAAAATTGAATTTATCTCATATGAGAAGATCCCACTATTTCAAAAACCACTCAAACAAGCTCAATTTTCAAAACCCAAGCACCCACAGAATCCCCAACACATGCCTACAACACCAACCAAAAATCTTTTCAAAATTCAAAACTCAAGTTCTTGCGGCCATTTCATCAAACAGGTTGCAGATTCAAATCAACCAAATCAAAACACTATTTTGAGCAGTGTTTTGGCCAACCTTGTTCCCTCTCTGGTTGCAACTAGTCTTAGTAGATCATCTAGCACCTTTAACTAACCTCTAGCACCACTATGAGCTTGACAATGCCATCAATGGTGAGTAGGCCAAGCCTCACCATGTCACCCTAGTGTGGACAGCAAGCTAGGAGAAGAACTAGCCGTGCCCACCTTGTCTAGCATGCAGCCCATGCCTCACCGCCACCTCTCGACCAGCCCTAGCTCGAAGACAGAGACCAGAACCGCCAGGAACGCCGCTCCCGCGCCGCTGTCGACCATGCCGACGCGCACCCCAGAGCATGCGTCGTTCCCGCGCAACCCGACCACCTCGAGCCCTTGCCGCTCGCCAGCATGCACCCCACCGTCCCAGGAGATCACCAGACATGTTCGTTTAATCGCCCGTACCCCGTAGCCACCGCTCGCCGTGGATTTCGCCGCCTCTGCCTCGCAGAGCACCGCACGTTCCTGACCAATTGCCACCGCCCCTAAGCTCGCATTCAAGTTCTAGAGCATCGCCAGGAGACCGCCCGTCGATCGCCAACCGCAGCCATGCCTCTAGCCGCCTGTAGCCGTGTCGCCACCGTCGCCTGCCCAACCCTCTCGGTCTCGCCATCGAGCCTATAAAAGGAGACGACCCCCAGCCGATTGAAGCAAACCATTCCACTCCCCTCACATCACTGATCATTCCACCCCCTAGCCGGAGCACGAGGAGCAGCATCTCGCCTGAATTGCGCCGGAGCAGGCCGCCTCTGGGGAAGAAGGGAGCCGTTGATTTCGACCACCCCCGGAGCTGCCTCGACCATCCTTGAGCTCGCCGTCGTCGAATTCGTCGTTTGCCCCATCTCTGACCCTCGCATGAGCCCCGGTGAGCCTCCCACGACCCCCAATGAGCCGCTAGGGTTCGAGCTCGCCGGTGACATGTTCAAAGTCGACAACGACCCTTAGCCGTTGACCCCCCTTCTAATCCAGCGCACCACATCGCCCCGTACCTCTTCGCGTGTTATGAGGTACTGACGGGTGGAACCCCCCTGTCAGCTGAGCCCCGCGCTACGAGGTGACACTGGGCCGGCCCATTAACCTTTCCCGCGCAGCCCAACCGTTTGAATTTAGATTTTTCTCTTTTAATTCAAACTCAGTTCTGTACCTAGTTTCAAAAATCAACCCAGCTCGATTCAGTGATCCAAATTGCATGAAACCAATTTTGTTAGAAAGGTATCGAAATGCTTAATCCAAGCCTGTTAGATTCAAATCATTGGGATCTGTAGATCAACCTTGGTAAAAATAACAAGTCAGAAGCTTTTCTACATTCAAACATTTTTCTAATTTTAACCATAATAGCTTTTGAGTTGATTCCAACTCTCAAAAATCACATTTGATCATACCTTTCAGAATATATAAAAACATATGGGTTTACTTACATAAATAATGTTCAAGTAATAAAAGAATGCCACATAGGCATTTCTAGGCACTTTAATTATTTAAAATAAAAGGTTAAACCTTATTAAATTGTGACACCACTTTAAATCACATTCCCATGTACTGAAATATTTGGTGATGACATGTGTCAACAAGATCCCATGTTTGAGTTGGAGAATATTAAATCTTAAGTAGTTTTTCATTGAGTAGAAATTACTTTTCTCAAATTCAAATAAATAAGGCAAATGCTTTAATATTATAAGATAGGTGATGATGCTAGATCATCTATAGTGAACCTTTGTGTGATGATTGAAAATAGTTAAGTATTGTTTGGTGATTGTGTACCTCGTATTTATTTATAGACGCTAGTACCGACCAAGGATACGAGGAGGAAGGAGGATACTACGAAGAAGAAGCCGAGAAGAACTTCAACCACTGCTCTCCACAAGGCAAGCCTAATACTACTAGTTGATTGAGCAAGTTAACCCTTGCAAGATACCCTACTTATGCAAGCAAATATTTGCTTGTTACCATGCCAACTATATGCCCTAAGCATATGTGATCATACCCACTTGATAACCCAATCCTAGTTCTACTTGCAAGCTTTATACTTTATTTCTTTATCAAAGCTTTCTCTTAGAGTTTACTTAAGTGACTTGTAGATACTAGAAAGATCATTGAAGGTTGCATAAAGAGCATTAAATTTGGCCTAAGCTAGAAAATCTTGATGTCATCCTAAGGCATGAGATTGAACTTAGTTAAACTCCACTTGCTTACCACCCCTCATTAGTACTTACCCCACTTGTTGATGCTAGTGCTAACCATAAAACTTGATCAACTACCTTTAATATTACGTTATTCCGCTGCTTGAGTTGTATTAAGAACTGGATCATGAGATCTTTATTTGTGTAAGACCTTATGTATGGTTTGTAATGGATGATGTACTATGATATCCAAATCTGTTATGTCTCGCAAAAATGGTAATCCTGGGTTTGCGATGTATGGCATAACAGGCATCTGGAATTAAAATCCGGAAGTTGACAATTTCTGTCACTTCCATTGATTAAGTAGAGGCATGAACCCACTATCGAGCATAAATACCCCCTCTTGGAGTCACTAGCAACTACTTGGCCAAGATAGCTACTAACAACGGAGAGGATGCAAGATCACAAACAACATAGACATGATAGAATCAACAAGACAAAACCATTAATCAATCTGACATAGTAATCTCAATATGCATCAGATCCCCTCAAACACAACATGCATGATTACAAATAGATGAGATCTTGATTATGAATGGAGCTCACAAGATCTAGACATGAAAGCACAAGGAGGAGACACAACCATCTAGCTACTACATGGACCCATAGTCCAAGGTGGAACTACTCACACTTCATATCGGAGGCTGGCATGATGAAGAAGAAGGCCTTTGGGATGATCTCCCCTCCGGCAGGGTGCCAGGAAGAGCTTCAGAACCCCCGATCTAGGGACGATGGTGGCGGCATCTATAGAAAGTTTCGTGGAATATTGATCGGGTGCTTAGGGTTTAGGCACCGGGGGCTTCTTATAGGCGAAGAGGCGAGTCTGGAGGGTGTCCAGGGGCCCACACCCTGCCCAGGCACGAGCCCACCCTAGGTCGCGCCTGGGGGGTGCATCCGCCTTGTGGCGCCCCTCCGTCTCTCCTCTGGACTGCGTGTTCTCCTCGGTGAAGTATTTACTTTGGGTTTTGTCCCGTCCAATTCCGAGAATATTCCTTACTAGCTTTTTTGGAACCAAAAATAGCAGAAAGTAGGCAACTGGCACTATGGCAACTTGTTAATAGGTTAGTACCAGGAAACATATGAAAAGCACCTCAAAGTGTGGACAAAGCAAAGCAAAGTAGATACTAAACAAGCATGGCACATCAAAAATTATAGATACGTTTCCGACGTATCAAGCATCTCCAAGCTTAACTCCTGCTCGTCCTCGAGTAGGTAACTGATAAAAGAATAATTTTTGAGGTGACATGCACCATCAATACCAATATCAAACCATTTGCAAGCATTGAAAGCTAGGATCAAAGAACTCTAAACATGTGCATGAAAGATGGAGTTCTAACAATAAGACAAAGTAACTATGCTTGCAACATGAAAGGCTACAAACAAAGATCATGAATAACATGCATTGAAAAACGTCTGTTGTTTTCACATACAGAAAACATGGCATATTGGCATTCAGCTTGTCCCTCATAGAGTAGCAAATAGATGCATAGGACACCTTCAAAGTTCATAAGAGTGACTGGATACAAATAACACAAGAACAAGTAATATCACAATATGCATAATTCAATAAGCTTTGGGACATTGCACATAGAACTAAGAATGGCAACTATGCTCTCTTAATGGTGCCTAAAGGTAGAAGGTGGAGACTCAATATAATAGTGGAAGAAAGGCCCTTCATAAAGGGAAGCAGGGATTTCAAGTCTCAAAAAGAGCTTCCAAAAATTATGGTACTTGTTAGCTTTCATCCATAATTGCCCCTATCATAAGAATCTTGAAGTGATTAAGGTTAAAGTGAACAAAGTATGGAGTATATACTTGACAAAGTATAAGTTGGAAATCTCATGTCCCTTGAATACGAGGGCCACACCTCATGCTACTGTAAGTTCTTGTCATAGTAAGTACATGTGTATCATAGAGAACCACCAACGGGGTACCCCTTGCACATGGTACAAGAGCTATCCCATAACCAAAATGACAAGGCAAGCAGACAATGAGCATCTCAGCGATATTTTTATTTGCTATTTGCATAGGTTTTTATTGAGGATGATTCACAGATTGCTCATTATGGTGATGTTGCAAGTTTCCACCATGATTAGGCATGGCTTAGGCTAGCAGCACATGCGTTTATCTATCACAAAATACATAAATCCATGGACTTACAAGCTCCCTTTTTGTTTCACACCGGCGACATCCATAGACAAAAGAGCATGATATCAACTAGGTACAAAGTACAAGTGCAATGTTGAAATCGTTCCCCATAAAAACATGGTTATGCTAATTCCAACATATAAGTGCAAGCATATACAACATAGATGACACAATGGTTCAAGTTTATTAGGGGAAATGAATATAAAGTGTGCCATCAAGTTCATGAGGGCTTTAATCACTAAGTTTTCACATAACAAAATACTTTTTAATTGGAAGATAGCTGAAAACAAGAATATACTTGGAATGGTGTAACACACCATCCATAGGAATTTATAGTAGACAATTTGGAATAACTTGGTTTCTTGGGAGTTGGAAGCATGAGTAGAACTTACTCACACAAGTGGAGGCTAGCAAAAGACTGGGAGCAGCCAACTAAGAGAGCAATTATGGTCATAATCATGCAGAGCGATAAAACATTACTAATCAAAACATAGAGTGGTACTACAAGTCAAGTACTAAATGATCATAGAGGCTATGATGACTTGTTCATAGTCATAACATGGTGTGAGCATGTGCCAAGTCAACCCAAACAAAGCATCATAGGAGAATGCAAATACTATGCTTTTGAATGCTAAAAAAACACATGATTCCTTCAAGGCACACTAAGCAATCCCAATTGTGTAGAACAAGTCATGCTACAGCAATAATCACTAATCATAAGGTCAAAACAACACCTAGCATGACATGCAAAAGTCTAAGTCACAGTCAATGCAAGCTCCTCTTGCACTATCAAGCAAGAACTTTATACTCCTTTCCAACACCAATCAACTTATTTGAAACAACACAGCGAGAATTGGGGTCTAAACTAATTTATTCAAGCAAACTAAAGAAACTAAGCAAAGCAAACAAAAACTAAGACGCTCGAAGAACAACACAATAGTGCATGAAACAATAAAAAAAGTGTCTAGAAACACCCGAGCTTTTTATTGATGAAGAAGGGGATGCCTTGGGCATCCCCAAGTTTGACACTTGTAACTCTTGGATATTTCTTGGGGTGACACCGGGGTGGCATCCCAAAGCTTGAGCTTTTGTCCATTCTTCATCTCATTACATCATTCTCTCTCTAGACCTGAAATTTTTCCTTCATACAAAACTTCACACAATCTTCATTAGCAACATTAGTGTATCAAAAGATAATAGACCTTTAGGCAAAGCTTTGGAACAGCAAGACTTTTCACTAAAAGCATAAGCTACTGTAGCAACTCCTTCAAAAATCTCAATTCCCCAAAAGAGAACTCAAAAAGGAATCAATAAGAAGCAAATGTAAATAATGGCAGAAATCTATCAAAACACACCAGCTGGTAGAAACCGATTTTTTCAAAAATCTTATGTTGCTCAAATCAAAAAGTGTTGAACTAACGAAAGTTAGCTAACATACTGGGGGATTCATTCGTAAATGTTGAGCTCAATCCGAGTTACATAAACTCCTCAAGAAATTTTATGGTGGAGGACAGAAATCTGTTTCGGGACAGCAGCTCCCCAAATCTTACTTCCATTTCATTAGAGGTCATTCTTGGCACAAAATGCAAACAAAAAGGATAAGGAGAGGTCATTACTGAAGTAATAACTTCCAAGGCTTAAGGAAACTCTTGGGTTATCTCCCAACAAGTACTTTTCTTCAACGCCTTTAAGTTAGGCACAAGAAGCAAGAAATCAACTATTTTCAAATGAAGAAGCATTAACATCAAACCTTGCTTTCAAAGGAGAAGAAAAAAGCAAGTTCCGTCTCCTCATAGGGAAGTGTTCAATACCTTTCTTGAATGTAAATTGATATTTAATGGTGCCTTCTTTCATATCAATGATGGCACCAATAGTTATAAGAAAAGGTCTTTCCAAAGTAATAGGACAAGAAGCATTGTATTCAACATCCAAAACATAGAAATCAATAGGGACTTAAGCATTGTTAACCATAATGAGCACATAATTAACACTTCCCATGAGTTTCTTCTTAGAATTATCATCAAGTGGGTCATCCAAATAAGAATCTTCCAGAGGTGGCAAATCAAGCATTTCATAAATCTTCCTCGGCATAATAGAGACACTAGAACCAAGATCACATGAAGCTTTGTGATCAAAGTATTCACTTGCATATTAATAATTGGTTCCCAATTATCTTCTACTTTCCTAGGAATAAGCTTTGTGTTTTAACCTCTCTTCCTTAATCTTGACAAGAGCATCTGTAATGTGTTTGGTGAAAGCAACATGCATATCACTAGCATCAGGACTTCTAGCAAGCTTTTGCAGAAGCATAATCACTTCAGAAATATTGCAACCATCTAAATCAAAATTAAACTTAGCATCACTAGTAGTAGACTCATTAGGCTTAGGCATTGTAGGATGAGGAATAGGGACTTCTTGTGGTTTAGTGGTGATGATGCAGACACTATTGTTTCTATCAATTTCAGCTTCCCTTTCCCACTTAGCATGAAGTTGGGCTAACAGTCTAACATTTTCATCAATAGTAAGTTGTATGGCATGAGTAGCAGCAAAGGTACTTTCCATGGTTTCAGGTTTAGCAGCCATTTTATTAATCAAAGAGGACTGTGCTTCAGACAAAGAGGAAATATTTTTCTCAGCACTCCAAATTTTTGACTGTAAACTAGGAATTTCTCTATTCAGATTCTCAAGCTAATGACTAATATTTTTCAAAATAACAGATTTTCTTCCATAATTTTGGTGAATATCTTGTTTTTCTCATATTGCATCTGCATAAAGTTCTTAGTGGATCTTTGAACTTCTAGAATCTTCTCTTCACTAGGCATTCCATATCTACCATGGTAAGTATTTCCATTAGGAGGATAAGGCCTATAGTTACTACCATAAGTATTGTTGCAAAAATTGTTGTTTCTAATGAAGTTCACATTAACTTGCTCTTCTTGAGCAACCAAATAGGCTAAGGGAACACTATTAGGATCTAAAGGAGCTTTCCTATTAACAAGCATATCCATAATAACATCTATCTTATCACTCAAAGAGGAGGTTTCTTCAACAGAATTTAGCTTCTTACCATGTGGAGCTCTTTTAGTGTGCCATTCAGAATAATTAACCATCATATTATCAAGGAGTTTTGTTGTA
The DNA here is from genome assembly GCA_916181665.1 of Avena sativa. Classification (NCBI taxonomy): domain Eukaryota; kingdom Viridiplantae; phylum Streptophyta; class Magnoliopsida; order Poales; family Poaceae; genus Avena; species Avena sativa. The sequence continues at coordinate 408,031,555 of OV702285.1, read as the reverse complement.
GAACCCAAGGTGATGGTCATAAAGGTACCTCTAGCAGCTGAATCCAACAGGTTTCTTGAAGAGAAGTTCAAACATGCATAAAAAGTCTGCATAATCATCCAAGCAGTAAGTCCATGAGTGGGACAATTCTTAACCAAATATTTCATTCTTTCCCAACCTTGAGCAACATGTTCATTTTCAAGTTGTTTAAATTTCATAATATCACTTCTCATAGATATAATCTTAGTAGGAGGGTAGTACTTTCCAATAAAAGCATATTTGCACTTAATCCAAGAATCAATACTATTTCTAGGCAAGGATAACAACCATTCTTTAGCTTTTCCTCTCAAGGAGAAAGGAAACAACTTGAGCTTAATAATATCTCCATCTACATCCTTATACTTTTGCATCTCACAAAGTTCAACAAAGCTATTGAGATGGGCAGCAGCATCATCAGAACTAGCACCAGAAAATTGCTCTCTCATCACAAGATTCAACAAAGCAGACTTAATTTCATAAAAGGTAGCATCCGGAGCAGGTGGATCAATAGGAGTGCTTAGGAAATCATTGTTGTTTGTGATAGTGAAGTCACACAACTTGGTGTTCTCATCAGAGTTCATTTTGGCAAAAGTGGAGCAACCCAAAAACAACAGCAGCAACTAGAGCAGGAACTATTTTTTGTGTTTTTGATAAGAGAAAACAAACCAAACTAAACTACTTTTTTGGAGTTTTTGATAAAAAGAGGCAAACAAAACCAAGCAAAAGAAACTAAGCAAACTAAAAACAAAGTAAAGAGAAAGGTTGAGGAGGACTCCCCTTGTGAAGACGTCCTTAGCCTCCTCGGCAACGGCGCCAGAAAAAGCATGATGGCGGTGCGTCAACATGGAGCGCTTCGTCGGGAAACCCCAAGAGCAAGGTATGATGCAACACAACAGCAAGTTTTCCCTCAATAAGAAACCGAGGTATCGAACCAGTAGGAGGAAGGAAACGTCTCAAAGGTGTTGCAAGGAGCATGGAAACCTACGAAACAAAAACTCAAGACTTTGCCCCAACAAACAGTGAGGTTGTCAATCTCATGGGTTGCTGTAACGAAGTATTAACTATATGGTGTGGAAGGTGAAAGTGGTTTGCAGCAAGTAAACAATAACAGTGGAAGATGTATCAATGGTAAATAGACCGGGGTCCATAGTTCACTAGAGGTGTTCTCCTTAGATAAACAAACATGGCATGCTGGTTAAACAAATTACAGTAGGGCAATTGACAGGACTAAGCAAGACATAACAATGCAATACTAGACATAGAGATCCTATGAGATTCGATTGGGCAATACAACAATATACATAGACCTCCATTCATCTGCATCTATGACTAGAAGTCCACCTTTGGGTTATCATCCGAACCCCCTCCAGTATTAAGTTGCAAGCAACAGGTAACTGCTTTAAGCAAAGTGTGTAAGGTAAATAATCCACTTGTTCCATGAGCACGAGACCGTTGTTTTCTCCCTAGTGGCAACAACACATCTACAATCGTAGAGATTTCTGTCACTTCCCTTGATTAAGTAGAGGTATGAACCCACTATCGAGCATAAATACCCCCTCTTGGAGTCACTAGCAACTACTTGGCCAAGATAGCTACTAACAACAGAGAGTATGCAAGATCACAAACAACACAGACATGATAGAATCAATAAGACAAAACTATTAATCAATCTGACATAGTAATCTCAATATCCATCGGATCCCCACAACATGCATGATTAAAAATAGATGAGATCTTGATCATGAACGGAGCTAATAGATCTAGACATGAAAGCACAAGGAGAAGATACAACCATCTAGCTACGACATGGACCCGTAGTCCAAGGTGGAACTACTCACGCTTCATACCGGAGGCTGGAATGATGAAGAAGAAGGCATCTGGGATGATCTCCCCTCCGGCAGGGTGCCGGGAAGAGCTTCAGATCCCCCGATCTAGGGATGATGGTGGCGGCGGCTACAGATAGTTTCATGGAATATTGATCGGGTCCTTACGGTTTAGGCATCGGGGGCTTCTTATAGGCAAAGAGACGAGGCTGGAGGGCAGCTAGGGGGCCACACCCTGCCTAGGCGCGGACCCACCCTAAGCCGCGCCTGGGGGGGGGGGGTGCAGCCATCCTATGGCGCCCATCCGTCTCTCCTATAGACTCCGTGTTCTCCTCGGTGAAATATTGACTTTGGCTTTGTCCTGTCCAATTCCGAGAATATTTCCTTACTAGATTTTCTAGAACCAAAAACAGCAGAAAACAGGCAACTGTCACTGTGGCAACTTGTTAATATGTTAGTACCAGAAAACATATGGAAAGCACCTCAAAGTGTGGACAAAGCAAAGCAAAGTAGATACTAAACAAGCATGGAACATCAAAAATTATAGATACATTTCTGACGTATCAATCCAGATGAAGGAGATGGCTTAGTCCCTGAGGAAGCACTTGTGACCGGGTCCTGAGCGTTACCTCCCGACTTAGCCTTCTTCTTCTTAGTCCAAGAACTCTTCTTGAAATTAGCCTTATTCTGCACGGTCAACACTTGATTGACGCCCTCCTTGAGATCCGCCTCTTCCTACTTGAGCATCCCATGTAATTCAGTGAGCTTCTTATCCATTTCATGCATGTGGTAGTTCGATATGAACTGTCCACATGCACTAGGAAGAGAGTTCAGAATTATGTCCGTATCGAACTCTTTTCTAATGGGATAGCGCAGCCTTTCCAGAGACTTCATGTAACCAACCATTTTGATCACATGCGGACTCAGTGGATCACCATCCTTAAGCTTGCAACTCAGCAAAGCCTTAGAGACTTTATACCTCTCAGTCGTAGCCTGATCCTAGAACATACTTTTGAGGCTTTTGATCATATCGTAGGCCTCAACATTCTCGAACTGCTTTTGCATGTCCGGTTCCATGTGAGCAAGCATAAGACAGCTAATATCCATGGACTCATCCTTAGTCTGACGGTAGGCATTGGTGGCAGGGACAGTCGCATTCTCATCTGGCTCATCAGGAAGTGAGTTGTCTAGGACATGGTCCTTCTTTTCTTGTTTGAGAACAATTCTCAGATTTCGATACCAGTTGGTAAAATTAGTGTCGTTCAGTTTATATTTATCAAGAATGGTTCTCAAAGCAAAACTGGATATCTAAGGGTGGCTATTACTTGGTGCCATGATCTAAAACAAAAATTATGCAAAAAACTTAAGACATGTATTCATAAAAGATAAAGCATATTAAACACTTTAATATTTATGCTCCCACTAGAACCAACACCCCTCCGATTGGTGCTTAGTGATTCATGATCCTAAATAATCAAGTTGGCTAGTGAGCTTTAGCATCACCACTAGCCGCCAAGTGATCTCGGTAGAAAACTCATTGTCAATCGTATCTCATACGACTCCTATTGGTCGGATGGCATCACATGCCTCGTCTCCCATCCGACTTTTCCCCGAGTCCTACAACTATTATGATAGACCCGTATAGCTTACCGAGTATTTCTGCTGTAAGAGTCTAAATCGAACCCACCTAGTCGGAAAGAATCGACAGTACCTCAATTTTATGACCCACTACCAAAAATATCCGACTTGTGATGGTGCAAACACTGGCGGGAAAACCGACAAGACCTTCTTTGAGGGATTTAATTTTACTGACTATCTAATAGAGGTAAAACAGAGACATATCAATAACACAAAATAAAGCAATTATAATGTGAAATGGTATGGCTCTCTTCATGGTGATCTTCATATCCACAAAGACTGTAATACGACTCGTGCCAACTCTTGTCACTTGCCATCTTACTCCTTGTCTTCGACTTGTACTCGACTGGCATGCTATCCGGGTTCTCCAAGCAGCTACACTAGCTTAGTAAAGCAAATTACATAGAGAATCCGACACACAATAAAATGACAACACCTAGGCTCTAGCTGGCTAGAAAAAACCGTGATTCGCAAATAACATATGGATTACACGCATACATCTCATGCACATGAACCATACCATTCACAACTTCCTGCAAAACTAAGTTATGCATAGATATGATATCTGCTGGCATTGTCAAACTCGCAACGGCATCTAAAGCTCTATGACAAGGCGAAGCCGGCGGTCCCGCTAGCCGGATAGCGGGCGGGGATCAAAGAGGCTACGCCCCTCGCGGGTGCGGGCAGCGCCCTACGATTTTTCCAAAAATGTAGATCTCATCTACATTACGAACATGGATCCCCACCATCATTCCGATCACCGCTTCTGGATTTACGTCTCATAGTCTACCCCGATGGAGGAAACCGACCGGTAGGGGTATGTCATTTCACGACCTTTGCAGTATGATCACGGAAATCAGATCTAGCATTCCCCCAGTATAGTTGATCTAATCATCATCGTATAAAACCGATCTATCTCATAGATCGACCACCAAAACATCACATAGATCCTATCTACAGCCGACCGCATATCACATATGCGAGATCTCGAGCCTAACCCAGAAGTTATCGCTCTGATACCACTGTTGGGCCATGTAGAGATAAAACAAGACTTTTTCCTCTAACATGGTGATACCAAGATCTAGCTAAGGTAGAAGGCCACGAACATTACCACTAGACGCGCGGTTGCAGACTACTGATGAAGCGCGTCAGTTGATGAAGTGCCGTCCTCACGATCTGATCCGATAGTGATCATCATGGTGCTGATCGTACAACACCTCTGCTGTTATCCACACGTATGAGGAGGAGCGCCGGTAGTGAAATGCTAGGTTCATTACGGCGACAGGACTGCTATGGACCTAGGGTTTCCAACGCATGGAATAACCTAACCGTTAATCCCCATGGGTTTCTGTGCCCCACTATATATAGTAAGTGAAAGTGGGCTCCACTCACTTGCGGTCTGATGACTACAAGTGCACATATCCTTTATAGGTAGTTTCGAAATAAAGATATCGATCCCACAGGGAGCAGTAGGATAAATACTAAATGCTTTTAACTAAAAATAAACGGAGTACTTAAGAAATAATCATAAGATGCAATAAAAGTAGAATTGTTTTTGGGTTTTTGATAGAGCGAAGCAATTAAAGTAAAGTACAACTTAATGCAGAAAGTAGTAATTGCGTCTGTAAGAAAGCTTGGAACTACAATAGGGGAAAATGCGTTCTCGGGGAGTGGTGGATACACCGCTAGCAATTTAGACTGAGTAATCAAGATTATCATAACAATTATTCTGATCACATATATGTATGTAGGAGGAGCTACATATATGGACGAATAGGCAGCAAACACTGCTCACATCATCCTTCATAACCACAGCTGACAGATAAACAATATTAATCGTATTATTCCACTATTAAGGGATTTCTCCCGTGGCATGGACATGGCTTAATGAGTTCTCCTTGCTTCCCCAAGTTAGTACGTAAAGGATGACAACGACTTTATAGTCATAGTAAATGCTATCATCCCTCCGTCTACCAACAAGTAATCCCCTTTATCAAGTCCCTATATGAGGCAAATATTAAAGAGGTGCACAACTCTCAACATCAAGATTAATACAATTAGCACATACACATAATGGTGTATAACATAATAATCTCTATCTCATCTCAATCATATACTAGGGTTTCTCCATCTCCCTAAGAGCTAATGATCTACTCAGATATGGAGGACATCAACATCATGGCAATGGTAATGGAAACAATTATAGCTGAATAGTTCTTGTATAAATCCATAACTAGTGCTAGAATCCAAGTTGTTAGCAACACCTTGGAGTTGTTTCCTTACTCCTACTGATTTGATAACCTTGGTTTCATAACTGAGGGAACTTGCTGTCGGGCTCATCATACCCTCCTCTTGGGGTTCCCAACGAGCTCTACATATCTGAGCCATCAAGCAATTTTCTGGTGCCGTTGCCGGGGAGATGAGGACAACCTCAATCTCTTCCTCCCCGTAAAACACTTTTATGGGAGAAAGAAGATTCTTGCAAGGGGAGTCTCTCACAACCAATCTTTTTACTTTGTTTTTCTTTTGCTTTGTTTCTTTAGTTTTGTTTAGTTTGCTTCTTTTTTTCTAAAACACAAACAAATTAGTAGTACTAGTTTGCTTCTTTTTATATAAAAAAAATAGTTCCTACTTCATGTTGTTTTTATGTCTAGTTCTGCTCCAATCACTATTTAATTATGGATATCCCACTTGGTTTCCTATTAGGGAAAATTACTATCACTGCTAAGGTAGTAGATGAACCACCACCTGCTAGAACCTCCATGGAATATTTTATAAGGTATAGAGAATCTTATAAGGGTAAAGTCATGAGAGCCGTGTTAAAAAGGTTGGATCTAATTGCTAAAATTCTGCTTAAACACCATGATATAAATTGTTGCTCTGAACAGGACACTAAGCATCTTAAATTCCAATGTGGGTTTAGTAAAGAAGTTTCAGTTGTGAACTATCGTTGGAATAACTATATTCATCTTGGATTTGAAGAAGTAGAACAATTTGTTTTGTTTATTGGAGCTTCTGAAATAGAATCCTTCATGTCTAAAAATTATGAAACCTATGTTGCTTGAAAGACCTTAAAGATATGGTCTCTTCTATCCTTGATTATTGCATAGAAAATTTATGAAATAATTGTTATATCATTGATTATAAAGAGAGCCTCAGTCATGCACAAGAATGTGTCCACAATTTGCAGGAACCTGTGGAAGAAGAAATTGCTGAACCTAAAAGCTCATTAGATGAAAAAGAGGAGGAGAGTGATGAACAAAAGGAGGAAGAATGGATTATCTACCCATGCCTACCTTCTAATGAGAGTAACTCTTTATCCCTTACATTATTTGATTTGTTCCCCCATGCTTACCAAAGGAGGATGAATGTTATGTTCCTGTGGATTATTTTAAAATATCTACTATGGTTAAAACTTATGATAATAATTATGCTCCTGTTATTAATAATAATCCTTTATTTTTGCCTAACTTCAAAATGCATGGTACTAAAGAGTTTTTCTTAGAAATTTTTTATGATAAAGCTCTAGATGATGGTCCTATATTGGTTGATAATATTAATTGTACTACTATTGAAAATGAGATTGGAGGGGTCTTTACTTTATCTTGGAACCCCATACCTCTTGAGAATGATCAATCATCTTGTTATAAATTTGTTAAAAGTGGGTTTGAAGGTTTTAATCCCACTATTTTTGAGCTTGATAAAAATTATGTGTTTATAGATCATGAAAAGCATGCTTTATGTGATAGTTATATTATTGAGTTTATTCATGAGGCTACTAAAAATTATTATGAGAGAGGAAAATATGGTTATAGAAGTTTTCATGGTACTGAAACACCTCTCTATGTGCTGAAAGTTTTGAAGTTACTCTTGTTTTATCTTCCTATGCATGTCACTTTGTTCTTTGTGAATGTATTTGCGTACAAGATTCCTATGCATAGGAAGTGGGTTAGACTTAAATGTGTTTTGAATTTGCTCCTTTATTCTCTCTTTTACTTCAATTCATATTCCTTATGTGAGCATGTTCTCAAACTATCAAGCCTAGCTAAAAGGCATTAAGAAAAGCACTTATGGGAGGCAACCCATTGATTTATTTCAGTAAGTTTTTCTTTTTTGAGTCTTGGAAGTTATTGCCCTCTATAATAACCTCTCCTTATCCTTTTTGTGTGGTTTTTTTTGCCAAGAACACTACTAGGAAAACGGCTATAGGTAATCAGCACATCCGTGGCTCACATGGTTGAAGTGCCCCACGGCTAAAACAGGCGTGGCTCACCTGTGGGCAGTGCCCTACTAATAACTAGAACAACCGTGGCGCACATGACTATAGTGCGCCACAGATGTGTGTGGGCCAGGGCCCTGTTGGCCACACGCCAAACATCTGTAGCGCACTATAGTCATGTGCGCCACGGTTGTTAGGGTCATCTGTGGCGCACGTGTGCCTGGTGCGCTACGCCTAAGCGCATGCCCCCCTCTGCTCTGAAACGGCCACAAACTTCTGTGGCGCACTCCGCCTAGTGCGCCACAGGGACTAGGAGCATCTGTGGCGCACTCGGCCTAGTGCGCCATAGAAGTTTGTACTCCCTGTGGCGCACTGGGGCCGTGTGCGCCACGGATGTGTCGATTCTTTTAGGACAGCACTTTATGTGCACATGTGTGCCCACACATCCACCACCCACACTTCACTTTCCCCTTCTTCTTCCTCCTTAGATCTAGTCGGGATCTTCTCCTTCCCACCTCAATTTCTCCATACATTCACCATTTTTAGCATGTAAAACTTGCTTTGGATGTTACATAAGTAATAGAGGAGGTCTCCGGTCTCTCATCTATCCGTCTCCGGTCGACGCGTGCACCTCTCCTTTCCATCTTTCTCGCGATCCGTCTCTCATCTCGGTAAGTTGTCCATGTAAGGATGTGTTCATGTGTATATGGATGATGCATGTGCTCATATGTATGTAGATGATCGATGCTCATGATGTGTGTATGTGTGTGGAGAGGATTGATGGTCATATGTGTGTGTATATGGAGAGTATCGATGATGCTCATGCATGTGTGTATGGAGAGGATAATGATATGTTCATGTGTGTATGGATCGGTCTCTCTCTTTCTTGTGTTTGTATGTGAACAAGTTGCCATTTGTTTTGCCAAAATGTTGATTCATTTCCATTTTGGCATGACTTTGGCATTTCGCAAAGGTCCTAATTTTAGGATAGGTCATGCCGAAATTTTCTATCGACCATTGCATGCATGCATTCATTATGTGGTTCTAATAGACTTCAAAATTGTACCGTGTACATCGTGCAGGCAAAAATGGTCCGCATAATGAGCGAAGGCATTGTGGCTAGATTTTTGAAATGTGCGACGGCCGACATGATACGAAATAACAAGACAGATATAAGATGTCCGTGCAGAAGATGCAAACTCAACTGGGTGATCGACCCAGATTCTGGGAATCTGCAGGCGCACCTGCTCCGCCATGGTTTCATGGATGGATACACTCGTTGGATAAGCGATGGCGTAGATGATGGAGACGGTGAAGAAGGTGGCCAACATGACGATGATCATCATCACGGCGAGAACGGGCGAGATGATGAAGAGGCTCCTGGAGATGGTGAAGGTGCGGAAGCAGACCGGGATGATGATGATCTAGATGCCGGAGGAGCAGACGACGATGGAACAACGTCAGGCTGGGTGCGGGACCCTTATGTGCAAGAGCTGCTTCTCAAGCAGACGAGTAACGCCAGGGCTGCCGCTAGAGAGAAAGCCAAGCTTGCGCAACTTGAGAAAGACGCGGTTACTCCATTGTATGAAGGATGCAGGCCCGATGATACCCGGTTGAATGTAACGCTCAAGGCTATGGAGATGAAGGCAAAGCACAAATTGAGCGACGCAAGCTTCGACGATATGTTGGCATTATGGCACGATCGTCTCCCGGAGGGGAACACATGTCCAACTAGTATCGAGGATGCAAGAAAATCGTCTGTCCTCTCGATCTACCGCACTTTAGATATCACGTATGCATCAATGATTGCATCATTTATCGGGGCGAGGACGCGGAGAAAACCACATGTCCGGTGTGCGGCGTGAGTCGATACAAGAAAGGGAAGAAATCACCTCGAAAAGTGGTATGGTACTTTCCTATCACCCCTCGTCTGCCGCGCTATTTCGCGGACCCTAAGGAAGCGAAACTCATGCGATGGCATGCGGAAAGGAAGAAGACAGGAGATGATGATGACCCCGAAAAGGATGAGCTGCTGACGCACCCTTCAGATGCTAGCCAGTGGAAAGCATTGGACCTCAAATTCCCAGAATTCGGTGGAGATTCGAGGAACATCAGGCTTGGTGCGAGCACCGATGGACTCAATCCGTTCGGTAGCCAGAGCAGCACGCACAGCACTTGGCCCGTGTTTGTATGGATGTACAACCTCCCTCCATGGTTGTGCATGAAGAAGAAGTACATACAAATGAGTATGATAATTCAAGGGCCGAAACAACCTGGTACCGACATCAATCTGTATCTCGGGCTGTTGAAAGAGGAGCTAGCAACGTTATGGGAATCTGGAGCCAATACTTACGACGCCGTCGCACAAGATTATTTCACTATGAGAGCCGCGTTGGTCACTACGGTGCAAGACTATCCAGGTTGCGGGTATATCTCGGGGCAGGTTATCCAAGGATTCTGCGCATGCATTAGGTGCATGGATAACACAAGCTATCTCCAACTAGAGAAAGATCCAGGGTCATCGAAAACCGTGTTCATGGCGCACCGGAGGTGGCTCGGCAAGAATGATCCATGGAGAAAACGTGGAGACCTGTTCGATGGCAAATCAGAGACCCGAGGAATCCCAGAGCGTAGGAGCAGCGAAGAAGTGGAAGAGTTGCTGAAAAACTGGAAAGATTGTCCTAAGCCTGGAAAGAAGCGAAAGAGGCAGCAACAAGACAAGCCGCTGATGAAGGTATGGAAAACAAGGTCTGTTTTCTGGGAGTTGCCATGCTGGAAGTTTCTCTGCACGCCTCATAGCCTCGACATCATGCATATCACGAAAAACGTGTGCGAGAGTCTGGTCGCCACCATAATCAACATGCCAGATAGGACGAAAGATGGTCCAAAAGCAAGGCACGACCTGATATGCTTGGGTATCCGGAAGGAGCTTCACGGAGGACGCACTACTCCTGATGATCAGGAAGATGACGATGATCATGAGCCGGAGACGACACAAGGTCGTCGGAAGGGTAAAAAGTTCAAGAAGAACGAATATTACTGCCCTCCTTCTTGCTTCACTCTAAGCCAGGATGAGATCAAACAGTTTTTCAAGTGCCTTCTAGGAGTCAAATTTCCTTACGGCTACGCGGGCAAGATAAGCAGATACCTAGACGAGGCGAAGCAGAGGTTCAGTGGCATGAAGTCTCACGACTGTGCCGTGCTAATGACGCAGGTACTTCCGGTCGCACTAAGAGGGATAATGGACGAGCACGTCCGTGAAACGTTATTTGGCCTATGCAAGTTTTTCGACGTCATCTCTAGGAAGTCGATTGGCTTGAATCAGCTCGGAAGGCTACAGGAGGAGATCGTGGTGATACTATGTGAGCTTGAGGTCTACTTCCCACCCGCATTCTTCGACATTATGGTGCATCTGCTGGTCCATGTCGTGGAGGACATCGTACAACTCGGGCCGATGTTTCTCCGCAGCATGATGGCGTTCGAAAGGATGAACAGACACATCAAAGGATACGTTCGCAACAGGTCCCGTCCAGATGGAAGCATAGCTAAGGGCTTTCTGGCGGAAGAGTGCATCTCTTTCTGCATGAATTATCTAGACATCGAGAACCCTGTCGGTCTTCCCGTCAACAGACACCTTGGCAAGCTCGACGGATCTGGTCACCGAGAGGGTCGTCGCATACTGCATGCAGACTTCGATTTTCGACGCGCAGACTTTGATCGAGCAAACCTCGTCGCGCTACAGCATTTAGAACTGGTCGATCCTTGGGTACAGAAGCACAAAAGGTTAATCGAGAAGAAGTACAGTGACCGGGGCATACAGAGGACGCAGGGAGAAATAATCAAAGAGCACAACTCAGATTTCACGCGTTGGTTTAGGCAGACGCTCCTTGATAATCCACCGCGCTCGCATTCTTCTGACACGGAAAAGATCATATTCACCTTGTCGCAGGGACCGATGCAAAACCTGGTGACCTATCAGGCGTATGATATCAACGGCTACACATTCTACACGGAGGAAAAGGACAACAAGTGTGATTATCAGAACTCAGGCGTAACGTCGGAATTCTACACCGATGACAACGTGAAGGAAAGATTCTACAGAAGAATCGAGGAGATCTGGGAGCTCGACTACTGTGGAGAAAAGGTGTCGATGTTCCGTGTCAGATGGGCAAAGAGCGTCGAAAGAGAAGACCGGTATTTCACAACCATGGTTATACCCGAAGCAGCCAAATCCAAGGCCGCCGGTGCAAACGTGGCCGCGAAAAATGAACCGTGGGTACTGGCTACCAAAGTGGACCAATGTTTTTTCATTACCGACCCGACAAAGCCTAGCCGTGTTGTCGTGAGGAGAGGAAAAAGAAACATCATCGGAATGGATGGAGTCGCCAACGAGCAAGACTTCGACCAGTACGGCGATCCAAAGATTGAAGATGACGACGACTACGATGCAGCAACATACATCAGAAGAAGAAAAAGGACAACCCTACCCAAAAAAGGTAGCCCGTTCGAAAGAAGAAACATTAAAGTGCCGGGGCTAAATTATTCAACCGCGACAAAGAAGGGAAAAAAGATTGTAAAACGCTAGCTCAAAAAATATTGTAAACGCGTGGTCAAAAAAGATTGTAATATTCATGAACAAAGTATTATGAAATTTAGTTATACTTTAAATCATATTTTTGGGCATTTTTGGAATATTATTACTTTTGGGCATTTTTGGAATATTTAAAAGTATTATAAAATCAAAATAAAACTTCTATGGCATATATCACCACTTTTGGGCATTTTTTGGAATATTTAAAAGTGTTTCTAAAATCAAAACAAAAAATTGGGGCACCAGGATTCGAACCTGGGTGCTCTCAGGTTTAGAATAGAGTAGTGGGCAGAACCAGTGGGATAGGCTAGTATAGTTATTAGCTAGTGGGTCTGTAGTTCTCTTATCCAGTAGTTAGAAGCCGATAGGCGTAGCACACTAGCCCGTAGTGCGCTACAGATATCCGTAGCGCACTATGGCTCAGTGCGCTACGCCTAAGTGCCTTTATCCACACGTGTGGCGCCCGACCCCCTCTCTCATCCCCATATCTCCATCTCTCAGCCCGAAGCCGAAGGACCGCCGCCGCCGCTCTCGATCCGCCGCCGCTGCGTCTGAGGAGGAGGAGGCCTGCCCGCGCCCGAGGAGGAGGAGGTCCGCCCGTACGTGTCCGAGGAGGAGGTCCGCCCGCGTCTCAGGAGGAGGCCCGTGTCCGAGGAGGAGCAGCCGCCGCGCGCGTCTCAGGAGGTGGAGGCCGCCGTCGTCCGCCCGTCGTCGTCCGCCCGTCGTCCGCCCGTCAGAGGTGAGCATCTCCTCTCCCCTCTCTCCCTCTCTTCCTGCGGCGCCTATGACATGATACTCGGCGAGGTCTCTTCCCCTTATCCAATGATTTCCTAGAGGCGCTGCAGGGAGATGCCTGTGGCAGCATGGCTCTTCCCTTAGGACTGAAGCCAAGGTCTTATACTGCTGTTGGCCTATTGCTTTACAAGCTGCTCTAAGGTTAACTGACCATGCTGTAGATGATGTAGTTCAGTGGTTATTTTGCAAGCTGCTCGCTGGTATATATGGTGGATGATTATTATATATCAATCAATGCTTGGTTTTTTTGCTTACTCTTTGGTTTTTTTGCTTACTCTTTGGTTCTCGGACGACAAGTGTGAGTTTTTTTTGTCTTTTTCGAGAATATGCCGATGATTGAAATGTCGTGGCACAATATATATGTGAATGTGCTATGACGGGATTGTTAGCCTTGTGATATGCACAAGTCCAGGAATTGTGCATCCTACTTGGCTAACAGTCCCGTCATAAGCATATTCCTGTGTCCAACAACCTAGTTATATATGAAGCATGCTTTTCGAGTTATTTTTGTCTTTTTCGAGAATATGCCGATGATTGAAATGTCGTGGCACAATATATATGTGAATGTGCTATGACGGGATTGTTAGCCTTGTGATATGCACAAGTCCAGGAATTGTGCATCCTACTTGGCTAACAGTCCCGTCATAAGCATATTCCTGTGTCCAACAACCTAGTTATATATGAGGCATGCTTTTTGAGTTTGCTCTTTTTGATTTAAGAGTACTTTCTATAAGTGTATCTTCATATGCGACTTTAATTATACATGTTTTTTCAATCACCGGTTAGTTATTATTGTCAACTTGTAGATGACGTGGTACGTCGTGTACAAGGGACGGGTTCCCGGAGTCTACGATGATTGGGAAGACTGCCGGAGACAGGTGCACCGTTTCAGCGGCAATAGCTACAAAGGGTACAACACTATGGCGGAGGCGGAAGCTAGATACACGCGCTATCTAGCGGTAGTTAGGACAAGGAACCGGATGAAGACCTACACCTTCGTCGCGGCGGTGATCATGCTTATCTTCTTTGGTTATTTATCCCGCGTTTGTGTCTAGCTAGCTAGTTTAGATGTCTAGGCGAGCTTCCGAGCTCTAACTTGTTCGATCGACACATGTATTCGCATGTCACCAACTACTACTTTGTAACATGATCAAAACAATGTAACTTGGACTATGTATTCATGTATGAGACTTATCTATATGTATTTGTTTCAATCTTGTTTTTCATATTGAGTATTTATATATATAATTGTATATCTTGTATCTGTGTGTGTATATCTGCTGTAATATTGTATATAATCTGTATTGCATATAATCTGGCTTGGAAATTAAAAAAAACAAAAAATACATATGTGGTGCACATGGTCTACCTTCTGTGGCGCACTACACCTAAAGCGCACCATGGATGTTTAGTGGCGCACTAGGTAGTGCGCCACAGAAGATCCAAGGGGTAGTGCACCACACCAAACTTCTGTGGCGCACTAGGTGGTGCGCTACGCCTATCTCTACACAACCGTGGCGCACTAGGCAGTGCGCCACGGCTGAGAGATAGCCGTAGCGCAAGGCCCGTGGCGCACTACAGGTGCGCCAAAGATGATGGTTTCAGGTGCGCCACTAAAGGCCGTTTTCCTAGTAGTGGAATAACCTCTAATGAGAGAGAAGTAAGATTTGGGTAAGTTGCTGTCCCGAAACATATTTGTGTACTTCACTGTAAAAAATCGTGAAAATCCCAGTACGTCGGATTGAGATGTAATTTTCTGAGCATATGCCCCAGGTTATTATCCAACTTTCATTAGTTTATCACTTTTCGATTTGAGAAACAGAAGGTCTTCTAAAAAATATGTTTTTACCTGGTGGTCTGTTTTGACAGATTTCTGCCATTATTTGCATTTGCCTCTTATCGGTTTCTTTTTGAGTTCTCTTTGATCACTTGAGCTTTTAAAAGAAGTTGCTACAGTAGCTTGTGTTTGAATGGAAGTTTTACTTGTGTTGAAACTAAACCCAAAGGCTTATTATCTTTAACACACTAATGTTGCTAATGAAGATTGTGTGAAGTTTTGTATGAAGGAAATTTTCAAGTGTAGGGGAAGAATGATGTGATGAGACGAAGAGTGGACAAAAGCTCAAGCTTGGGGATGCCACCCATGTCACCCCAAGGAATATTCAAGAGGTACAAGCGTCAAAGCTTGGGGATGCCCAAGGCATCCCCTTCTTCATCAATAAAAATCTTAGGTTTTCTTTCTAGACACTTTATTTTTATTGCTTCATGCACTATTGTGTTGTTTTTGGAGCGTCTTTGTTTTTGTTTTTAGTTTGATTTTGTTTGGTTTGCTGCAATAAATTAGTTGGACCCCCGCATTCTCATTTTGTTTCAAATAAGTTGATTGGTGTTGGAAAAGAGTAGAAAGTTTCATGCTTATAGTGGTACAAAAGGAACCTTGTTTTGACTGTGGCCTAGACTTTATCATGTCATGCTAGATGTTGCTTTGACCATATGCTTAGTGATTATTGCTATAGCATGACTTGTTCCAAACAATTAAGATTGCTTAATATGCCTTGAAAGAATCATGCGTTGTTTTAGCATACAAAAACATAATATTTTGGTATTCTCCTTTGATGCCTTATTTGGGTTGACTTGGCACATGCTTACACCATGTTAAGACTATGAACTAGTCACCTTATCCTCTATGATCATTTAGTTTTTGACTTGTGATATCACTTTATGCTTTAATTAATAATGTTTTGTCGCTTTGCATGATTATGGCCATTATTGCTCTCTTAGTTGGTTGCTCCCAGTATTTTGCTAGCCTCCAATTGTACTGAGTAAGCTCTACTCGTGCATCCAACTCCCAGAAAACCAAGTTATTCCAAAGAGTCCACTATAAATTCCTATGTATGGTGTGTTACATCGTATATTCATGTGTTTATTTATCTTCCAAATTAAACTTGTTATGTGAAAATTAGTGATTAAATCTCTCACAAACTTGATGGCACACTTTACTTTCTTACACCTAATAAACTTGAACCATTGTGCCCATCTATGTTGCATATATGCTTGCAAATTATAAGTTGGCAGTTAGCAGAACCATGCTGTCATGGAGAACGCTTTCAACACTTGTAAATAGTTATCTAGTTGATATCATTCTCTTTTGTTTATGGATGTCGGTGGTGTGAAATAAAAGGGGAGATTGTAAGTCCATGGAGTATTATATATGTATTATATAAATGCCTAGGCGGCTGCCTAGGCCATTCCTAATCATGGTGGAAACTTGCAGCATAACAATAGTGAGAAATCTATGAAGCATCTTCAGAAAAAAATATAGAAAAAAGCGAAAAAAGCACCATGCTCATGGTAAATAAAAAGATCGTTGAGATGCTCACTGTCTGTTGCCTTGTCATTTTGATATGGGATAGCTCCTGTGTCCTGGGGCAAGGGGTACCCCGTTGGCGGTTCTCTATGATAAACATATACTTACAATGACAAGAACTTCCTTGTGACTAAAGTTGAGTAGCATGAGGAACGGCCCTCGTACTCAAGGGACATGAGATTTTCAACTTATGATCTGTCAAGCATATAATTCACATTTGTGGCACTTTAACCTTAATCACTTAAATATGCTTATGATAGGGGCAATAAGAGTTGAAAGCTAATAAGTACCATAATTTTTGGAAGCTCTTTATGAAACTTGAAATCCCTGCTTCCCATTGTGAAGGGCCTTTCTTTCTACTTTTATGGTGAGTCTCCATCTTCTATCTTTATGCACCAATTAAGAGAGCATATTTGTCATTCTTAGTTTAATGTGCATTGTCCCAAAACTTATTGATTTATTCATAATGTTGGTATTGCTTGTTCTTAAATTATTTGTATCTAGTCACCCTTATGAACTTTGAAGGTGTCCTATGCATTTATGTTTTTCTATACCATGAGGGACAAGCTGGATACCACTCTTGCTATGTTTTCTATATGTGAAACAAACAAATGTCTTTCAATGCATTGTTATTCATGATCTTTTGTATGTACCTTTTCATGTTACAACTTAGTTGCTATGTCTTATTATTATAACTACATCTTTCATGATCATGTTTAGAGTACTATGATCCCAGCTATCAATGCTTTATAATAGTTTGATCAAGATTGTGACGGTGCATGTCACCTAAAAAATTATTATTTTTATCACTTACCTACTCGAGGACGAGTAGGAGTTAAGCTTGAGGATGCTTGATATGTCATAAACGTATCTATAATTTTTGATGCTCCATGCTTGTTTTGTATCAACTTTCTTATGTTCTATCTACACTTTGAGGCATTTTTATACATTTTCTGGAACTAACCTATTGACAAGATGCCGCAGTCCTAGTTGCCTGTTTTGTGCTGTATTTGGTTTCAGAAAAGCTAGTAAGGAAATATTCTCGGAATTGGACGGAACAAAATCAAAAGTCAATATTTTACCAGACACGACATGGAGACCAAAGGGCAGCCGAAGTGGGGCCACACCTAGGGCTGGTGCGGCCACCCCCTAGGTCGCGCCGCCCCATGGTGTGGGAACCTCGGGCATCCATCGACCTTTTCCCTTCGCCTATATAAGCACCCCAATGAATAAACCCTAAGAACCCGATCAGAAATCCATGAAACAGTCTGTAGCCACCGCCACCATCGTCCCTAGATCGGGGGGATCTGAAGCTCTTCCTGACACCCTGCCAGAGGGGAGAGATCATCCCGGAGGTCTTCTTCATCACCATGCCAGCCTTCGGAGTGATGTGTGAGTAGTTCACCCTTGGACTATGGGTCCATATAGTAGCTAGATGGTTGTTTCTCCTCCTTTGTGCTATCATTTATAGATCTTGTGGGCTCTGTTCATGTGCAACTTAATACTAGAAGTGGTTCAGATGATAACCTGAAGGTGGATTATTAGTCATAGATGCAGTTGGATTATGGTCTATGTATTATGTTATAATGTCTAATCAAATCTCGTAGGAATCAAGATGTCTAGTATATGCATTGTTATTCTTTCTCAATCTATCAATTGCCCCGTTGTAATTTGTTCACCTAGCATGCTATCTATCTTATGGAGAACACCTCTAGTGAATTATGGACCCCGGTCCATTCTTTATCATTGATATACCATCTACTATTTACCGTTTACTGTTTACTTTCCACAAGCAATCACTATCTTCCACATTATACGTTTAATCCTTTGTTTACAGCAAATCAGTGAGATTGACAACCTCATTGTAAGTTGGGGCAAAGTATTGTGGTTTGTGTTGTGCAGGTTCCAAGTTGTTAGCAAGACCTTGGAGTTGTTTCCTTACTCCTACTGATTCGATAAACTTGGTTTCATAACGGAGGGAAACTTTCTTCTATGCTCATCATACCTTCCTCTTGGGGTTCCCAACGAGCTCTACATACATGAGCCATCAAGGGATATGATGGTGGTGATGGTGATGCAGAGGTTGATGAAGATGGAGATCGATGCCTTGGCCTCCCATATCTGCTTAGGGAAAAGATGGATCCCTAGGGAAAGTTCCCCCTCCAGATCCCTTCTGGAGGTGAGGTTTTTGGCGATTTCTGGGTGTTCTGTATGTCGTCTCTCTGATCCAGTTGCACTGGGTGAAACTATTTGAGGATGCGGTGTCAGCGCTAACTATACGGCGGGAACTATGCAACCAAAAAAAGTATTCCCTCAGTGTAGTTGGTCGTTAAACCTTCTGTGTCCTCCAATCGCTTCGGGTTTTCTTCTGGTATTTTTATATTTCCCAAATTAGTTATTTACGTTGTTTTTGGCTCCTTTTCACTTCAATATAACTAGTCCACGAATTGTGTCCATCGGATCCATCATCTGTCCTGATCCTGGTGAAAATAAACATAAAAGGTGCGTGCAAATGCCCTAAAATACCAAGATCCTACCACTACAATGCAAAATAATAATATAAAATATGATGAAAATATCCACTCATAAACTTCCCCAAGCTTAGACTCTTGCTCGTCCTGAGCAAGTTTAGCTTTAATGGATGTGATCCTCATATTCATGAAGCTAAGTCGATAAAATAAATGAGGCGCTGCAGCATGTGGTTGTCATATATGATACATAGGGATAAGTTCATGAATATTACCTTATTCGAACCATCCGAATAATATTAGTAGGGTTCCACACCTTAGTAATCAAAAATTCACAAAATATGAATCTCAATATAATGTAAAGTGTTTCAGTTTGACCGAATGAGTTAGCGAGGTAGTCCCAAGTGTTTTAGGATTAACATATTCACTTGGGATTCGGAATCTCAAACATTTCTTTGACTTACTACAAGACAATGGTGTATGCCCATTTGCTCTTTGCACATTCGCTCTTTTTCTTCTTTCTTTATATATATATATATATATATATTCTCACACTTTTGTTTAAGTGATGTGCAAAGGAGCTAGCCATACATTCCACTTCATGTAGGGATTCAAAGTTTAACGATCTCAATTACCAAATTCCAATTGTATATGAAGCATCTTTATGGCTTGAAGATTCTACCTCGACTTTTTCTCACTCTAATTTGATAGCATTTTTTATTTTTCTGTGTTCAAGGTTCCTTTCTCAACTTGACTGGTTAGATTATTTTTCCTTTTATAAAATCAAACCATTAACTTACAACATATTAACTAAATTATCTTTATATGTTTCATTAATACCAATTGTGTGGAAGACTCCTATTGCTATCATCAAGTGCAAGTAAAATTATACTCAAGTCGTTCATATATCCAATAAGACAAGAACAAACTCAATAATTCTCCATATATAATAATAAGCTCGGAATTTCATAAATGGGATCGACTATTCCTTAAGGGAATTCAAATGATGCAAACTTTATTTGTAAATTCGATCTAATGCGAAACTAAAATAATAATATAAAACTTATAAGATATATTACAAGGTCTTAAAGATCTCCCCAAGATTGTAATCAAGCTAGGAGGGATCAAATAACTCCTTGTTGGTATATATTCCTCCTCCTAGGTATGAAGAGTATTTCCTTCTTCCCCTGTGTTGCAAACTTTAGCTATTCTTGCGAGGAGGATGCTGAGCTCAGCCATGTCGTATTGAAGCTTCAAAATTTTCTTCTGGAGGAATTTCTTCTCATCTGTCAACTCAAAAAAAGTATTAATCAAGAAACCAACTCTACCATCGATGTCATTGAACTTTTTGTCAAGGTCTTTCCTCATCATATAGTAGGAGTCAATCCCTTCTCCAATAGTTTCAACACATGCCTTTGAAGCTTTTTCCAATTGATAGATCTTATCATGAATCTCATCTTGCCTCACCTTCTTAGGTTTAAGAGGTGACCGACCGGGAGGAGGTTTGTAATAAGATCCTATGTTGTGATGGAAGGGATTAGGGAGACACTCATCCTTGCTCCTTCTCTGATCCGCTTGCCTCATCATCTCCATCCTTTGCGGGAACATGTCTTCCCAATTCGGGAGAGGCTTGATCTCCGAGATGGATGGAGATGATGCTTATTTTGGTTCTACTCCCTCAAACCTCTTCACGTGCTTATCTTCTTTCTTCCTCTAAATCTTATGGACATGGAACAGCTGCATGGTTTCGCTGCACGAATATTGTTAGAAGGGGCTTGTATGGAGATGGCGATGGTTTTTCGAGGCTGGAGGCTGTAGCTCTGCAAAAACTTAATGAAAAAGGTTAGATGCAATCATATTTAAAAGGGGAGGTCAAAAACCCTAGCCACCGTCCTTAACGAGCAACTATACGTCCGCGACTCGTATAGGTCCCACCGTATAGTTATGAACCGACCTAGAATTATTTTTCGTTCTACGGTTGTACTAACTATATGACCGCAACTATATGGCCAGGAATTTTATTCCCATCGTATAGTTGGTCGTTAAAGGTACTATATCCTGGCATAAATTTTTTAAGATGGGGTAGATAACTATACGACCGCAACTATACGGCTGGAAATTCAGTTCCCGCCATATAGTTGGTCGTTAAAGCTACTGTATTCATCAAAAATTACCTGCTTCTTCGAGAATTCTTTGTTAATATAGAACTTAATGAAATACCAAGTTTCGACAGAAAAATGACAACTTAAATTTTCTGCCAACATTAACATCCATTGAACGGGATTTTAGCATAACCAAATTTCTTCTATTTCACTAGATCTTCAAGTGTTCCTTATTCACCCCAAGCTTAACTAAAACTTAATTGAAAATTTAAAACTTACCCAAACCTTTATTTCACATGGGTTGCCTCCCATGAAGCGCTCTTTTATGGTCAATAGCTTGACATAGTGTTGCTCATTTCGTCTCGATTTTATCCTTCTTGCAGTTGCCATTCCTTGTATATCTTTGCTCAATCACCTCTTACGGGGTGATCACATGTATGGTGACTGCACTTATATCTTATTTTGCTCGATAGTGCTTCAAGCGTTGTCCATTAACCACCCATGAAAGAGAGAGTGTTTTTCCGTAGAGCTTCACTTCTCTCGATGAATACGCTTCTTCAAGTATATAGGGGCCTTCCCACTTTGATCTCAGCTTTCCTAGAGACAACTTAAGACGAGAATTATATAGCAACACCTTGTCTCCACTTTTAAATACCTTATTCTCTATTTTTCTATCATGACATATTTTTAATTTTTCTTTAAAAAATCTAGCATTTTCATAAGCCTCACTTCTAAACTCATCTAAAGCATGAATGTCTAATAAACATTTCTCCCATGCTGCTTTAAAATCATAGTTTAAGTTCTTGATTGCCCAAAAGGCTTTATGTTCTAATTCTTAAGGTAAATGACATGTCTTACCGTATACCATCTTATATGGTGTCATACCCATTGTATTTTTAAAAGCAGTACGGTATGCCCAAAGAGTGTCATTTAACTTGGATGACCAATCTTTCCTTGATTTGTCCACCGTCTTCTCGAGTATGGTCTTTAATTATCTATTTGAGAGTTCCACTTGACTGCTAGTTTGAGGATGATACGGTGAAACAACGTGGTGAGTTACTCCATATTTGTAGATGATTTTCCTAAAAGTTCCTTTTATAAAATGAGAACCACCGTCAGTAATTAAGAACCTAGGAACTCCAGACCTAGGAAATATGACATCCTTGATAGTCTTTACTGAAGTATCCGCATCTACATGGCTTGTTGGAATATCTTCAACCCATTTAGTGACATAATTGACATCAACAAAAATATGAGTGTAACCATTTGATTCTACAAAAGTTCCTATATAATCCATTCCCCATACATCAAAGGGTTCAATTATAAGACTATAATTCATTGCCATCTCTTGTCTTCTATGTATATTACCCCTTTTCTAGCAAACATCACAATGTTCTACATACATGTGTGCGTCTTTGAACAAGGTTGGCTAATTGAATCCGGATTGAAGTACCTTTGCTGCAGTTCGCTTGCCTGCATGATGTCCTCCATATGGGCTGTCATGACAAGCTTGCAAAATTGCGTTCATTTCATGATTAGGAACACACTTTCGAATCATTCCATCAGGTGGATGATGATATAAATATCGATCATCCCAAAAGTAATATTTAAGATCATTAAAGAATTTCATTCTTTTATTTCTTGTCATACCAGGAGGTATAAATTTTATTGCAAGATAGTTAGCATAATCTGCAAACCAGGGATCAGTGATTTCAACACTTGCTAAATATTCTCCCGGAAATGACTAATTTATAGGTACGGGGTCAGTAATTATTCCCTCCATCCTAGAGAGATGATCTGCCACCGAATTATCCTTACCCCTCCTCTCTACTATATGCAAATCTTATTATTATATTAATAAAACGCGCCTAATCAACCTGGGCTTTGCATCCTTTTTCTCAAGGAGGTGACGCAAAGCATGGTGATTTGTATGAACTATTACCTTAGAATTAATGATGTATGATCTAAATTTATCACAAGCAAAAATTATAGTTAGGAACTCCTTTTCTGTAGTAGCATAATTTTTCTGAATCTTATTAAGAGTTATACTAGCGTAATGAATAACATTTAAAGCATAGTCATTAGCATCACACATGATTTCGAAAGGTTCATCCCAATTTGGAGATTGCATGATAGGTGCTGAAGCTAATTTGTTTTTAAGATTTTCAAAAGCTGCAATCATGATCTAAATAGAATGGAGTTTCTTCCTAAAGAAGGTTAGTGAGAGGCATAGCTATTTTTGCAAAATCTTTTATAAAACGCTTGTAAAAACCTGCAAGTCCCAGAAACATTTTTAAGTTTTTTATGTACTAAGGTATTAGAAGATTTTATATAGCATTTATATTAGTCTTATCTATTTCTATACCCTTTTCTGAAATCTTATGTGCAAAAACTTTACCTTATCTTTCCATGAATTGACATTTCTCCCAATTCAAAACTAAATTTGATTGCCTGCATCTCTACAAAACTTTGGTTAAATTGTAGAGAAAATTATGAACTGTTGTTCCACAAACAACAAAATCATTTGTTAGAATTTCCATAGTCTTCTCAACAAAATCATCAAAGATTTTTAAAACACATTCTAGAAAAGTTGCATTTGCATTACATAATCCAAACAAAATTAATCTATAAGCATAGGCGCCATAAGGACAAGTGAAAGTTGTTTTCTCTTGATCTTTGGGTTGTACAGAAATTTGAGAAGAATCGGAATAACCATCAAGAAAATAAAAATAATAATTATTGTCGAGTCTCTCTAAAATTTTATCCATGAACGGTATAGGTTTATGATTTTTCTGTGTCTCACGGTTTAATTTTCTAAAATCTATGCACATACGATATCCAACAATAGGTCTTATAGGAACTAGCTCACCATCCTCATTCATGGCAGCATCAAGACCCCCTTGTCTTGGTATGCAATGAGCTGGGCTAACCCATTTACTATCAGAAATAGGATATATTATGCCGGCATCTAATAAGCGTATAACTTCTTTTCTTACTACTTCATTCATTTTCGGATTAAGCCTTCTCTATGTGTCAACTACCAGTACATCATCTTTAAGCATGGTAATCTTATGTGTTATAATAGATAGATCCGTTCCTTTCATATAGTATATCCAAATGCTTCACGATGCTTGATCAAGACCAAAATGAGTTTATTTGTTTCATTTTCTGATAAATATTTACTAATAATACCAGGACATTTATTTTCATTATCTAAAAACTCATACCTCATATCGTCTGGAAGTCATTTCAATTCAATTGGCGAAGGTTCTTCATCTCCTTTTCTTACCAGTTCTTCATAGTCATCTGGATTTTGTGCTTCCATAATGGAATCAAGGTAATCATCCATGTCTTCACTTTCCTTATCATCTAGTGCCTCTTCACAATTAATTCGGCTTCTTTCTAATTCATCTTGCGGAGTGCTGAAATGAATTGCGGCTAGCTCAGCAATTGTTTTCCCTTCCTTGATATCTTCCACTTCATATGGCCTCTTCTTTAGTTGCGAAGTGGAATGTCATTTCCTCTTCTCCAAACATCATTGAAATAGTCTCCTTCTTATTATCAACTCGAGCTTTGGTTATAGAGACAAAAGGCCTGCCTAAAAGAATAGGACAAAAAGTATCTCGAGGCATATCAATAATATGGAAATCAAGGGGGTACATGAGTGATCCAATAAATACATAAATATTTCTAATAACACCTTTCGGTTTTTATATTAGCTCTATTAGAAAATTTAATAGTAGTTTCTACCGGTTCCATATCTGGATTATTTAAATTGTAGCGAAGTTCCTCATAAAGTGATGAATGCATAATATTTATAGTGGAAATTGGCTCACAAATTCCATATAGGAAAGTTTCTCCACAATATATAGGATCATAGACTTAGAAGTTTCATTACCTCGTACCTTACCTGTGATGAATGCT
Organism: Avena sativa; assembly: GCA_916181665.1. NCBI lineage: Eukaryota > Viridiplantae > Streptophyta > Magnoliopsida > Poales > Poaceae > Avena > Avena sativa. The sequence goes on along the minus strand of OV702285.1, from coordinate 408,006,610 downwards.
AAAGTTTCAAAGTGAAGCATAACCGCTTCATTATCCATGGTTCGTGCTTCCATAAGATCCTTCAATATAACAATATTTGTATTGGTAGCTTCGGGGTTCTTTTCTGGTTTCTTTAACATTCTCCTTATGTGTTCTTCCTCCCTACATTTTTTCTTGCTTTTCTCCTAAATAGGTTCAGAGGAAAACTCTACCATTGGTGCTTTGTCTCTTGCACACTTCTTTTCTTCGAGGGGTTTAGAGGGTTTCCATTTTGTAGGTACTTGTAGATGCCCTGCATAATTCTCAATAATTTTCTTTACTGACTAGGAATCAACACCGAGGGTTTTAATCATCGCACAAGTCCTTTCATCAGCAAGAAAATCGTTAACACAAGCATATCCATAAGAACTATTCATAATGTTCTCCTCATCTTTAAGATTTTTCGTCGCCTCATTTTCATTATTAATTTCCAGGTTTCATCATAGGTATAATATATAAAACTACCATTAGAAGCGGTATCTAGGCTCGTTCTATTTTTATTATTAAGCCCTCCATAAAAAGTATGAGCGATTAACCAATAGGTAAATGATGATGGGGGCAATTATCTAGATAACTTTTATACCTTAGATAGCCTTCATATAAACTCTCATCAGGTCTATTTTTAAAACTAATAATAATACCTCTCATCTTGTGAGCTTTGCTTTTTGAGTAATAGTTCGATAGTAAATTGGTTGTCAATTTTGTCCAAGTCCTTGGTGCTTCTACAAATAAAAATGTATACCAGTTGCAAACATTATTAGAGAGAGTTTATCTAAACAGTTGGATTTTAATCTTATCAAGATCACAGTCATCAAATATAAAGGAACCAAAAACATCTTCAAAGAATTGTAAGTGTCCGTATGGACTCTCTTCATCGGTTCCTGCAAATTTCTTAGAGTTGAGTAATTCAAATAATAAGGGATGGAGCTCAATACCATCGGGGTTTATGATTTTATTGAGAGTTATAAAAGCGTCCATGGGTGAACCCATTTTCCTTACTGCCTCAAGCTGGATTAAATGCTAAGTATTGTCCATTTTTATGGTCCTGCAATCTTAAATCAAAAATTATTACGACGAAAGTAAATAGCTAAAAGTAAAGTGACATATAGCGCTAACCTCCCCGACAATGGTGCTAGAAAATAGCTTGAGGACTTTAGGTGCATAGATCGTTTGTAGCTAGTTTCAAATTAAATATATCGATCCCACAGGGAGTAGTAGGCGAAAGACTAAAATGCTTTTAACTGAAACTAAATGAAGTACTTCAGAAATAATTATAAGATGAAAGAAATGTAGAATTGTTTTTGGGTTTTTGATTGAACAAAGAAATTAAAGTAAAGTAAAACTTAATGCATAAAGTAGTAATCGTGTGTGTAAGAAAGCTTGGAACTACAATAGGGAAAAGGCGTTCTCGAGGAATGGTGGATACATAGCTAACAATTTAGAATGAGTAATCAAGATTATCGTAACAAATATTCTCATCACATGTATGTATGTGGGAGGAGCTCCATATATGGACGAATAGGCAGCAACCACTGCTCACATCATCCTTCATAACCACAGCTAACAGATAAACGACATCAATCGTATTATCCCGATATTAAGGGATTTCTCCCGCAGCATGGACATGGCTTAATGAGTTCTCCTTGCTTCCCTAAGTTAGTACGCAAAGGATGACAACAAAGTTATAGTAACAGTAAGTTCTATCATCCCTCCATCTACCAACAAGTAATCCCCTTCATCAAATCCCCATAAGAGGAAAATATTAAAGAGCTGCACAACTCTCAACATCAAGATGAAGACAATTAACACATACACATAATGATGTATAACATAATAATATCTATCTCATCTCAATCATATACTAGGGTTTCTCCATCTCCCTAAGAACTAATGATCTACTCATACATGGAGGCAATCAGCATCGTGGCAATAGTAATGGAAACAATTAAAGATGAATAGTTCTATAAATCCACAACTAGTGCTAGAATTACAACAAGATCTAAATGGGATGGATGGAGATGATGGTGGTGATGGTTATGCGGTGTTTGATGAAGATGGAGATCGATGCCTTAGCCTCCCAGATCTGCTTATGGAGAAGATGGATCCCTAGGGCAAGTTCCCCGTCCAGATCCCTTCCGGAGGTGAGGTTTTTGGAGATTTCTGGGTGTTCTGTATGTCGTCTCTCTGATCCAGTTGCACAAGGTGAAACTATTTGAGGAGGCCGTGTCGGTGCTAACTATACGGTGGGAACTATACGGCCAGAAAAAGTATTCCCTTCGTATAGTTGGTCGTTAAACCTTTTGTGTCGTCCAATCCCTTCGGGTTTTCTTTAGGTATTATTTATATTTCCCAAATTAGCAATTTACATTGTTTGTGGATCCTTTTCACTCCAATATAACTGGTCCAAGAATTGTGTCCATTCGATCCATCATCTGTCCTGATCCTGGTGAAAATAAATATAAAAGGTGTGTGCGAACACTGTAAAATACCAAGATCCTACCACTACAATGCAAAATAATAATATAAAACATGATGCAAATATGCACTCATCATGGCCCATTCACTAAATCCCATATTAGTCACCATGAGTCTGACTCACAAACTCAGTCAAAAATCCAGCTCGGGTCCAACCCAACGAGATTTCCGGTTCAGGTCCAATCCGAATTTTCTCTTGCTCTTAAGTGTGTGATCCCATAGGCTCATGGTAACTTGGACATGATTGGAGTCCGACTCTCAGTCGATTAGTCGGTAGCGGCTCCTAGCAGAATGTGCCGACTCCCAAATACCAAAGAGTCATGGTGACATGCCTTTCCAATGCGACTTGCGTTCGAGTCCCATTTGCCTCAGGATATACCTTGTCAGACTATTGGCGGATATTTGTCATCCCTTAAATAGTCCGACTCTCTTCTTGATCCGAGATAAGTGATTCTTCCGACTAACTCATAGTCGATCGTCTCGGTTAACACTTAACCTAGTCGTGCATGGCCATGCTTTCTGAATCATATCATCTGAGAGGGCCCAGAGAATATCTCTCCAAGTGGAGGGGCAAAATCCCATTATAGTTGCCTAGTTATGGATCAGTGTTTCACAGAACCTAAGTAGGTGATCCTCTACTCGGATTTTTCAACAACCTTAGGTCTAAGGATTACATTGATTAAGATATACAAATGACAACTTGTTTGTTGTACATCAATATGGGTCAATCCGACTCGCTAAACTCTTTAGCCGAATCTATGTAAGTCAGAATAGCATCATCTTGCCCATTGATGGGGATATGCCAAATGGGGTATGCCCAGCAGGACATTTCCTACTGGATCAAGCTCCCAGCGAGTGGGACTGCAGGATGGCGGCTGGATCGTGACTCAAGAAGGGTCCTGGCGAATGGAAGCCGGAGGCCCAAAAGCATAGCTAAGCCAGTCGGATTAGGTCAAGTCCTCCCAGCCCCTAACTGACTCGATTGTATATCTGTAAACCCTAGCGAGGTACCCCTATATAAACCTCCCTAGGGTACTCTCTATAGTCACGTTCCATCATACACCCCATCGACTCGCTGCCTAGTCACCGAGCTTGCCACTCTGTAACACCCTCAGAATCGACCCTATGCAAGTTTCAGCGATTCCCGCCAAACTCGCATAGAAACGATTCAAAGGTGCCCACCAGGCACTTTCGTGCGGGTGGAAAACAAAGTAATAACATTACACAACAGTCCTCGATGGGACCCACAGAACAGATATATATACAGCAGCGACTCAATGAGTCAAGAATACAGATATAATATACAAAGATCCAAATCACCTTGAAAATGATAGAGCGTCCGGCTACGGACAAGATGCAAATGGGGCTAAGAGCCCGGAAGAATAACCAATGGCGTCCATAACCCTGCCCAGGCCAAGCCGGAAGGTTAACCCTGCTAACGACGTCGATCTCAAAACCTGCTTAAACAAGAGGGGTGCCGACAAAGGGCAAAGGAAAAAGAGAGAGCGGTCAGTACTGAGGCCAGTACACGGCGAGGCTAGAATTCGGCGGTCCTCGCCTACATAGGTATGGTGGACTGAAGCGGCAGCGGCATCATGCACTAAACAACCTATAGAGACTCGATATAACTGTCGGCTATCAGAGAGGGATAAGAAAGACCTATTCGGAACCAACCTGATGCTACCACCAAACATACCCATCCTGGTGTTTCCCCCTCGAGACCAAACGAGGAAGTCAACCGAGGAACTCACACAGTTGGCAGTTTTACTCATTCGGTTATCGTTGCAGCAATTACTAGTCAGGTATAGATAGTCATCCTGATAAGATAAGCAGTGGGCACTTTTATTTAACCATTCCATTGTAGTTGCAACACTTACTAGTCAGATACAATTAGCATGAGATATTCCAAAACCCAGCAGTTGTTGGTACTTTTATTTAGCCATTCTGTTGTAGTTGCAATACTTACTAGTCAGATACAATGGTCGCAAGAGACAACCCAAACAAGCAATTGTTGGCAGTTTTATTTAGCCATTCCATTATAGTGAAGCTGATTACTAGTCATTATAAAGTCAAATTTATAGCACTACTTTAGTTATAGTTGTCTATGATCGAGATACTGTGCTCCAAGTCGTCCATAACCGCGGACACGGCTTTCAGAAAGTTTTACCCTGCAGGGGTGCACAAATAGCAACACACACTCGATCAACCTCGGAAAAACCAAATCAAAACCCAACGAGGCTTTCACGACAAAGCAATCACAGGATTCAAAAATATTTCAGGGGGCCACCCCATTGAGTACACCAGCAACGAAGTTAGCTGACTCCGAGATGGACTCAAGGTTTGCGTCAGTGGCTGTAAACGACTGGGAACCCGAAAATGTGACTGGGCTTGTCGATACCGCAAAAACACTCCGCGGACCTAAACGGTACAGGTGCTCCTCGCACAATCGTAAATAAAGCAGTAAAGCATGGCATAAGTACAGGATAGTAAATAAAACCTCAAACTAGTTTGTGGCCCCAAGAAATAAGAATGAATCAAGCTCTGGCTCAGGGGGGTCCCATAATCCTCCCGGATGTGGATAGCGCGAAAATTCAAGGAATAGGTATCAAGTACTCAGGGTCCTACGAGACACAAGTGGACGGTTAACAACCAAATAACATCTATTGCCCACCTGTGCCTCTGCATTTACCTACTTCAATTTTAGTTGTGAAATAGTAATTAAAGTTATGATAATGAAAGCCATGATCATCTCCAACCTTAAACATGCGGCAACACTCCAACAACTGTGGTACTGGACGACACGTAACAGCACTTGAGCAAGCGACTACGACGCGCAAGTCCAACTATCTACCAAACAACAGGTAATAGGATGTGTCCAAGGCAATATAAGGCTGCAAGGGATATCACTGGTACGAAAACTAGCGCATCGCAACACAGATAGCAATAGATCAACAGGAGGGAATAAATACTATAAAAGTAAGATAGGTAGAAAGGGGGAGATGCTCGCCTGAAAACATTGCCGAAGGTTCAACCGAAGATCGGGGCGAAGCTCACATCAACTCAACGGCCTTATCCGCGAAGAAGCAAAACACTAGAATAAACACCGGATGCACTATTTAATACAACGGCAGAAGATCGGGCATGATGCATGTATGATGCATGACATGGCAAAGATGCGATGCAATTCGGCAATATTAAGTGGAACCGGGGTCCCGACAATTAATTAAATGGTTCAAGTTATTTAGATACCCGCCATTTAATTGTTGTCTTAACAGGACAAAACATGGCATCGGTTCGCTACACCAATTTAAATGAAGTCCGGAATAAGACAAAGATATCCCGCATATAGACTCCATATTTAACTTAGGTGAATCGGCATAACGCCCCCGAACCCACATGAATATGCATGCAAGCATGAACAAATTAATATGCAACAATTTGATATTACATTTATAAAATAGGGCTCGAGAAAAGGGGTCACACATTAGGGTTCGGCAGATCTTGGGCTCTGAGGGGTTCGGGGTCGGTCTCAGGGTTCGACGGGTGAATGGCTCGATGAGATCGGTCTCGGATAACGGGAAGTCGAACTTGTCGCATCCCGGAAGAAGGACTTGGTTCGGCGTCAGGGGCGCATCGAATTCGTCCTGGTCGGTGTCGATCTTGTCGTTGCGAAGATCCTGTCGGGTCCGCGCCATCGAGTCGGTCTTGGCATTCAGGGTGAAGAACTTGGCGTTCCGCGGCGAAGTGCTTGTCGCACCAGGATGAAGACCTTGGGGTGCCATCTCGAGCATCGGCCAACTCGTTGGATGTAGAACTTGGCATCCGACTTCCGGGCATCGGCGCGGGAAGGCGGTCTTGTCGATGGCGACACGTCCTCTTTGTCCAACAGCTCCAATAGTATCTCAGCAACAAGTTTTACACCAAAACTCATAGGCACAAAACCGGGACAGAGAGGAGAGGCGGGGTCGCGGGATAGGGCGAGGCCGACGACGACGGACTTGGCGGTGCTGGCAGAGCTCCACGGGCGGGCGCGAGCCGGAACAGGGGACCGCGGCGGCGCTGACGCACGGCTCCAGCGGGACGGCGTCGGGCAGAGGGGCGAGGCCAAGCGCGCGGCCGCGGCGGCGGCAGAGCTACGCTGAACGAGGCGGAGGTGGGGAGGCCGAGGCGGCAGGGCGTGCGGGGTTCCTGGGCGACGATGGCGGAGGGCCTGGCGGCGACTGCGGGTGGAGGCGGTGGGGTCCGCAGGGCGGCGTCGGATGCGGGCGAGGGAGACCAGACGGGGAGCGCCGCTGGCGGACGGCGAGGAGGTGTGGGCCAGAGGAGGCGGCGGGGTCTCGAGGAGATGCGGCAGGGCGGCTCCGGCGACGCCTGGCGAGGGGAGAGGAGGGAGAGGAGGGCGGCGGCTGGAGGCGCGCTCGCGGGGACGGCGATGTAGGGCGGAGCCGGGAGGGGAGGAGCGTTGGGGAGATGGTGACGGGGAGGGTCGGGCCTGGCGGTGGCTGCAGAGAGGGGAAGGCGGGGAGGAAGGCGACGGCCGGGCGGGGTCCCGCGATGGAGGGAGGCGGCCGGCGGAGCTCGGGGCCGGCGGCGGAAGGTGGGGACCCCGAAGAGGCGGCGACGCGACCGAGGCCGGCGCTGGGCGGCGGAGCACGGGCGACGAGGGGCGAGGCCGATGGAGGCCAGGGCGCGGGGCCGCGGGCGTCGTCGGGAGGGGACGCCGGCGTGTGGGTGGGTGGAGACGAGGTGGGGTGAGGGAGCTCGGGGGAAGACGGGGAACGAGGGAGGAAGGAGGGGGACACGGTTGGTGGGGAGCGGCCACGCGGGGTGAACGGGGTGGGTCCAGGGCAGGGGGTCGGGGCCACGGGGGGGGAGTGGGGCCTGGGGGGGTGTGGCGTGGGCAGGTGGGGCCGGCTGGGTCGGTGGGACCGGGTGGCAGAGAGAGAGGGTTGGGGAGTGGGCCAGGATCAGGTTGGTGTCGTGTGTGTGCTGGTGGGTTTGACCAGGGGAGTGGCCCGCACAGGTGGGCCAGCCGGTTGGGGCCAGGGAGTGGTGGTGGCTGGGGATTGGTGAGGTGGCTGAGCTGAGGATGAGGTGGAGGGAACGGTGAGGTGGCAAGCGGTGGTTGGTCGGGGTGAGGTGGAGGGGGCTGGGTAGACTAGGTTTAGGTAGAAAAGGGTTTAGGGTTTCTTTAGATGGGCCGGGTGGTAGGTAGTCTGGTCAGGTTGGGCCTCTGGCCTGACTGATCGGACTCCCCCCCCCGGACAAAACATTTGATCATTTATTTTATTTGTAAAACATTTTTGTAAATACTTTTTAGACAAATAAAAGATCTGAACAGACCGATGTTTTAATTCGAAATAAAGACGGGGGTTATTTAGAAAAATAAAACTAGGCGTTTCGAAAATAGTTTTCAGACAAACAATGCATGATGATGACGATGCAATGCACAAAAACAACGCGATTTTCTAGTAGTGGTTTTGCGGGATGCCACAATTCGACACCACTAACAATGGATCTCGCCCTCGAGATCCGCCTCATGGTACCGGGAAGAAGGGCGGTGATCTGAATCTTCTCGCATCGTGTAGATCCTCGCGACACCACTAACAAGAGGTCGTTGTCCGTGATCGTCGAGGGAACACTCCGGGAAACAAATGCGAAGGCAGAGGTATCAACCAATAAAGCCACCTCTAGCCTCCGTGGACGGAGTAAAATTGCTGGATCCACTGATTCGATGTACAAGAGCGAATGATAAGAGTAGTCGGATGGTGATCAGTCCATCGCGCACCCAAACCATTACTCTGCACACGAATAGGCGGATTATGCAACCAACTCTCGGAATTAGACTGAAGATCTCGACAAACGAGGGTCGGAACAAAGGAGTGATGCATGCCCTGCACCGGATCTGGTGTAGGTGATGTCGTCGCGTCGGAAAACACCGGAAGGCACGAGAAGGAACAAAGAGAAGTCCACCAGACGAAGGGTTCCTCGGATAGCATGAAGACCAACGCCGTTACCAAAGAGGAAGCGAAAACCCTGAAGGTACGACGAGAACCCAACCACGAGAATTCCTGGACTAGAAGAAGAGAGAAGAGAGCGGATTCAAAACACGCAGAGGTAAGAAGAGAATAGCAGAGGGGTAAGGAGAAAAATTAGACCTAATCAGAACTATCCAACCGATTTTTTCAAAAATAGTTTTGACACTCTACTTCGGCCGTTAGCTAGGTTATCCTACAGGCTGGACTTGTGGGGTATCGCAACTGCTGAGCTCTGATACCACTCTGTAACACCCTCAGAATCGACCCTATGCAAGTTTCAGCGATTCCCGCCAAACTCGCATAGAAACGATTCAAAGGTGCCCACCAGGCACTTTCGTGCGGGTGGAAAACGAAGTAATAACATTACACAACAGTCCTCGATGGGACCCACAGAACAGATATATATACAGCAGCGACTCAATGAGTCAAGAATACAGATATAATATACAAAGATCCAAATCACCTTGAAAATGATAGAGCGTCCGGCTACGGACAAGATGCAAATGGGGCTAAGAGCCCGGAAGAATAACCAATGGCGTCCATAACCCTGCCCAGGCCAAGCCGGAAGGGTAACCCTGCTAACGACGTCGATCTCAAAACCTGCTTAAACAAGAGGGGTGCCGACAAAGGGCAAAGGAAAAAGAGAGAGCGGTCAGTACTGAGGCCAGTACACGGCGAGGCTAGAATTCGGCGGTCCTCGCCTACATAGGTATGGTGGACTGAAGCGGCAGCGGCAGCATGCACTAAACAACCTATAGAGACTCGATATAACTGTCGGCTATCAGAGAGGGATAAGAAAGACCTATTCGGAACCAACCTGATGCTACCACCAAACATACCCATCCTGGTGTTTCCCCCTCGAGACCAAACGAGGAAGTCAACCGAGGAACTCACACAGTTGGCAGTTTTACTTATTCGGTTATCGTTGCAGCAATTACTAGTCAGGTATAGATAGTCATCCTGATAAGATAAGAAGTGGGCACTTTTATTTAACCATTCCATTGTAGTTGCAACACTTACTAGTCAGATACAATTAGCATGAGATATTCCAAAACCCAGCAGTTGTTGGTACTTTTATTTAGCCATTCCGTTGTAGTTGCAATACTTACTAGTCAGATACAATGGTCGCAAGAGACAACCCAAACAAGCAATTGTTGGCAGTTTTATTTAGCCATTCCATTATAGTGAAGCTGATTACTAGTCATTATAAAGTCAAATTTATAGCACTACTTTAGTTATAGTTGTCTATGATCGAGATACTGTGCTCCAAGTCGTCCATAACCGCAGACACGGCTTTCAGAAAGTTTTACCCTGCAGGGGTGCACAAATAGCAACACACACTCGATCAACCTCGGAAAAACCAAATCAAAACCCAACGAGGCTTTCACGACAAAGCAATCACAGGATTCAAAAATATTTCAGGGGGCCACCCCATTGAGTACACCCGCAACAAAGTTAGCTGACTCCGAGACGGACTCAAGGTTTGCGTCAGTGGCTGTAAACGACTGGGAACCCGAAAATGTGACTGGGCTTGTCGATACCGCGAAAACACTCCGCGGACCTAAACGGTACAGGTGCTCCTCGCACAATCGTAAATAAAGCAGTAAAGCATGGCATAAGTACAGGATAGTAAATAAAACCTCAAACTAGTTTGTGGCCCCAAGAAATAAGAATGAATCAAGCTCTGGCTCAGGGGGGTCCCATAATCCTCCCGGATGTGGATAGCGCGAAAATTCAAGGAATAGGTATCAAGTACTCGGGGTCCTACGGGACACAAGTGGACGGTTAACAACCAAATAACATCTATTGCCCACCTGTGCCTCTGCATTTACCTACTTCAATTTTAGTTGTGAAACAGTAATTAAAGTTATGATAATGAAAGCCATGATCATCTCCAACCTTAAACATGCGGCAACACTCCAACAACTGTGGTACTGGACGACACGTAACAGCACTTGAGCAAGCGACTACGACGCGCAAGTCCAACTATCTACCAAACAACAGGTAATAGGATGTGTCCAAGGCAATATAAGGCTGCAAGGGATATCACGGGTACGAAAACTAGCGCATCGCAACACAGATAGCAATAGATCAACAGGAGGGAATAAATACTATAAAAGTAAGATAGGTAGAAAGGGGGAGATGCTCGCCTGAAAACATTGCCGAAGGTTCAACCGAAGATCGGGGCGAAGCTCACATCAACTCAACGGCCTTATCCGCGAAGAAGCAAAACACTAGAATAAACACCGGATGCACTATTTAATACAACGGCAGAAGATCGGGCATGATGCATGTATGATGCATGACATGGCAAAGATGCGATGCAATTGGGCAATATTAAGTGGAACCGGGGTCCCGACAATTAATTAAATGGTTCAAGTTATTTAGATACCCGCCATTTAATTGTTGTCTTAATAGGACAAAACATGGCATCGGTTCGCTACACCAATTTAAATGAAGTCCGGAATAAGACAAAGATATCCCGCATATAGACTCCATATTTAACTTAGGTGAATCGGCATAACGCCCCCGAACCCACATGAATATGCATGCAAGCATGAACAAATTAATATGCAACAATTGGATATTACATTTATAAAATAGGGCTCGAGAAAAGGGGTCACACATTAGGGTTCGGCAGATCTTGGGCTCCGAGGGGTTCGGGGTCGGTCTCAGGGTTCGACGGGTGAATGGCTCGATGAGATCGGTCTTGGATAACGGGAAGTCGAACTTGTCGCATCCCGGAAGAAGGACTTGGTTCGGCGTCAGGGGCGCATCGAATTCGTCCTGGTCGGTGTCGATCTTGTCGTTGCGAAGATCCTGTCTGGTCCGCGCCATTGAGTCGGTCTTGGCATTCAGGGTGAAGAACTTGGCGTTCCGTGGCGAAGTGCTTGTCGCACCGGGATGAAGACCTTGGGGTGCCATCTCGAGCATCGGCCAACTCGTTGGATGTAGAACTTGGCATCCGACTTCCGGGCATCAGCGCGGGAAGGCTGTCTTGTCGATGGCGACACGCTAAGAAGTAGAACTCGGGGGCGACCACGTCCTCTTTGTCCAACAGCTCCAATAGTATCACAGCAACAAGTTTTACACCAAAACTCACAGGCACAAAACCGGGACAGAGAGGAGAGGCGGGGTCGCGGGATAGGGCGAGGCCGACGACGACGGACTTGGCGGTGGTGGCAGAGCTCCACGGGCGGGCGCGAGCCGGAACAGGGGACCGCGGCTGCGCTGACGCACGGCTCCAGCGGGACGGCGTCGGGCAGAGGGGCGAGGCCGAGCGCGCGGCCGCGGCGGCGGCAGAGCTACGCTGAACGAGGCGGAGGCAGGGAGGCCGAGGCGGCAGGGCGAGCGGGGTTCCTGGGCAACGATGGCGGAAGGCCTGGCGGCGACTGCGGGTGGAGGCGGTGGGGTCCGCAGGGCGGCGTCGGACGCGGGCGAGGGAGACCAGACGGGTAGCGCCGCTGGCGGACGGCGAGGAGGTGTGGGCCAGAGGAGGCGGCGGGGTCTCGAGGAGATGCGGCAGGGTGGCTCCGGCGACGCCTGGCGAGGGGAGAGGAGGGAGAGGAGGGCGGCGGCCGGAGGCGCGCTCGCGGGGACGGCGATGCAGGGCGGAGCCGGGAGGGGAGGAGCGGTGGCTACAGAGAGGGGAAGGCGGGGAGGAAGGCGACGGCCGGGCGGGGTCCCGCGACGGAGGGAGGCGGCCGGCGGAGCTCGGGGCCGGCGGCGGAAGGTGGGGACCCCAAAGAGGCGGCGACGCGACCGAGGCCGGCGCCGGGCGGCAGAGCACGGGCGACGAGGGGCGAGGCCGATGGAGGCGAGGGCGCGGGGTCGCGGGCGCCGTCGGGAGGGGATGCCGGCGTGTGGGTGGGTGGAGACGAGGTGGGGTGAGGGAGCTCGGGGGAAGACGGGGAACGAGGGAGGAAGGAGGGGGACGCGGTTGGTGGGGAGCGGCCACGCGGGGTGAACGGGGTGGGTCCAGGGCAGGGGGTCGGGGCCACGGGGGGGGGGAGTGGGGCCTGGGGGGGTGTGGCGTGGGCAGGTGGGGCCGGCTGGGTCGGTGGGACCGGGTGGCAGAGAGAGAGGGTTGGGGAGTGGGCCAGGATCAGGTTGGTGGCGTGTGTGTGCTGGTGGGTTTGACCAGGGGAGTGGCCCGCACAGGTGGGCCAGCCGGTTGGGGCCAGGGAGTGGTGGTGGCTGGGGATTGGTGAGGTGGCTGAGCTGAGGATGAGGTGGAGGGAATGGTGAGGTGGCAAGCGGTGGTTGGTCGGGGTGAGGTGGAGGGGGCTGGGTAGACTAGGTTTAGGTAGAAAAGGGTTTAGGGTTTCTTTAGATGGGCCGTGTGGTAGGTAGTCTGGTCAGGTTGGGCCTCTGGCCTGACTGATCGGACTGCCCCCCCCCCCCCGGACAAAACATTTGATCATTTATTTTATTTGTAAAACATTTTTGTAAATACTTTTTAGACAAATAAAAGATCTGAACAGACCGATGTTTTAATTCGAAATAAAGACGGGGGTTATTTAGAAAAATAAAACTAGGCGTTTCGAAAATAGTTTTCAGACAAACAATGCATGATGATGACGATGCAATGCACAAAAACAACGCGATTTTCTAGTAGTGGTTTTGCGGGATGCCACACCACCATTGTAACCACTCGATAATACAATCTAGCAGGAGTAGTTCTTTACCCTCTAGGGTGCCGAACCTGGGTAAACCCTTGTGTCTCTGCCCTCATCGCGCACCGCAGATGGCTGGCCGCCCTTGCCATTCTTCGTACTAGTCGCTGCCAATTGTAGCATCTGCCATGGCCATTCCCACGATAGTGGCTCCCACCATGGGGCCTGGCCGGTCCGGCCTGAGTTCTGCAGCGATACCCTACTTGCCAATCAAATGGTCGATCGTCACCGACCGCATGATCGCGTGCGGCGAGATCCTCTAGATCTTGCCCGGCAGCTACGTCCCGGTGTCATGCCCAGTCACGCACAGCGCCATAATGCCAGTCGGCACCATCAACCTCTTCGTCGGCTTCACGAATGCCAGCATCTCTAAGGATACGGCGATCATCGGCGAGTCGCTGCCACACGATTGAATCTCAGCCAACAGCAAAGTGGCCAAAAATGACACGGCCGCGGACGACGCGGCCCTCCACGACGTCGCTGACTCGGTGACCCCTTCCTCGGTCGCCGGATCCATCATCGCCGCGTCACCAGAAGGCAGCATCGCGTAAGTCTCCAACGTTGGGGATTTCGAGGATTCCTCCATCATCGAGATCTTCGACTTCGATTTCGGGTCGGAGAACTCCGGCGATCTCCATGCCGGATCTAGTCGCTTTGTCATGACCTACATGGCGGGCAACACGAGCGCCCCACTGGACCCCTTCTCGATGCTGATCCCGCCAGCCACAACGGCAGTGGAGGTCGAGGAATCCTGCCTATGGCTGGAGGAGGCGACACGCAAGGAGCAGGCCGAGCGCAAGAAATTCTGCTTCGAGCAAGCAACAACGTAGGAGCTGTCTCTCTACCACCAGCGCCACATCAGGACATGCCTGAACCCCAGCGTTTAGGGCCGCACCCTGAACTTCGACAAGGATAACGACCCTGCCAGTGCGGTCGAACGCATGATCTGCGAGAACGCACATCCTGGCTTTAGTGCTCGTCGACCACTAGGAGCACCAGCGAGTGGGGCTCCCCCGCCGCCACCTGGCCACACGCCTCCGCCCAACCAGCCGAGAGTCGTCATCTCTCCGCAAGAGCGCTACATGAATGGCCTCTCGCTATATTCCACCCCGATGGACAACGTCATCGCGGGGCAGGCCACGGTTGCCAACCTCAACATCACGGGAGAAGGTGCCCTGCAAGTCAAGTACGCCCAGGCCCTACACACCAGGGCCGTCGAGCAACAAGCCACTGGAGCCGGCTCGCGGGGACGGATGTACTCCCACTCCTCCGGGAGCAGGGCGACCTCGATCAGCTGCCCAACGGTCTCCAACACCCTCAACTTCCCACCACCCGAGTCCCTGCAGCCTCATCCACAGACCGCGCATCCAACACTCTCCACCAACGACCCGCGAACAGTGAATAACACGGGCGCTGCCAATGGACAACCGATCGACGCGCGGACACACATCATAAACAACCAAACCTAGCGAGCACGCCAACCCAGCGACCTGAGGAACACCCTCACCAACCGCAACGACTATGAGCCAAGGGGCTTCCTCAGTTGAGTCGTCCCCCAGTTCTTCGGGCCAATGATCCAAGGTGAAAAATATCCTACCAATTTCAAGGGGCCAAAAGAGATCGAGAAGTACGACCCTACATACGACCCAACTATGTGTCTGGACACATACCTCATGGCGATGGGAATCGCCGGCCACACCGACCTCCTCGCCATCCGTTACCTCCCCTTGATGATGGAGGGAGCGACATGGCAATGGATCAACACCCTCCCCTCGGTCAGCATCGACACATGGGAGGACATGCGCGAGGCCTTTGTCGGGAATTTCGAGGGCTCCTACACCCACGCCACCACCATTGAAGACCTGGAGCAATGCATCTAGGGACCGCGCGAGTCGACCCGCCATTGGGACATGTGGATCCGTGGATCCAGGGACCTGTGGATCAACGCCTCCGGCATCCACCCGGACACAGAAATCCACTTCTTCAAGAACTCGTGCCGGTATGAACCCCTGGTCGACAAGATCAAGAGGATCTACTGAACGCTTGACAACATTCCCGACCTCCCCGAGATCGCCAAGCGCTACATGGAGGAAGAACCAAACTAAGAAACCGATGACGAGTCGGGTAGGAAAGCGCCGCATAAGCGGCCACGAAAACATAAGACAGTGCGAATTGCGCTATAGCAACACTCGCCACACAACCAAGCGCCATGGCGATGGGCGAGTCGACTTCATCGCCAACACTGGCTATGCTCCACGTGATCCGAGGAACTTCCGCCACGACGGAGGAAATTACTGCGACAGTAGAAACCACCGCGACAACGGAAACTACCGCGCGAAGCCAAAATTCGACCCCGCAGCTCTGCTCAACTAGGCCTGTGTCGATCATAGCAGGAAGGGGAAGCCCGCCACTCACACCACCGCCGAATGCCACTCCCTAAAGGAGATCGAGAAGGCGAGGTGATCAAGGGAAGAACTCAACAACAACCCGCAAAGGGACCACGACAATGCCGGTTCCTTTGGCAACGACGTCGGCTCGCTGCACACCTTCACCGGGCTCGGCACCAATCGAGAAAAGAAGGTCCTCGCCTACACAGTCTCCATCAACGTGGTGTCCTAGGTTGATATTCCCCGCTTCCTCAACTGGTCCGATCAGCGCATCACGTGGAACCGTGAGGACCACTCGCCACGGATCGAGTACCCCGGGCGAGTCGCCCTGGTAGTTAAGCCCAAAGTGACTGACTACTGGCTCCCGAAGACACTGATGGACGGCGGGAGCTCCATCAACATCCTCTACCTAGATACATTCAGGAGGCTGCAGCTCCCGTAGTCAATGGTCAAATCGACCCTCACCACCTTCCACGACATCGTCCCCGGTCGGAAGGCATATCCGATCGGCAAGGTGACGCTGATAGTCACCTTCGACACACGTGCTAACTTCCGCACCGAGCGGATCATCTTCGAGCTGGTGAACTTCCACAGCCCCTACCACTGCGTCCTAGGGCGACAAGCATATGCCAAGTTCATGGCGGCACCGCACTACGCTCACAACATTATGAAGCTCCCAGGACCATGCGGCATCATCACCGTCCACAGCGACCCCGATATTTGTCGTGGAGTGCGAGGAAAAAGGCGCTGAACTTGCGGATGCCGTCATCGCCGTAGAAACCAACCGCGCCAACAAGCTCACCAAGTACGCGAGTTGAGTCGACAAGGACGACCCCACGATCCTGAAGAAGCCCAACGCAGAGAACGCCGGGTCGACAGTGTTCGAAACCGCCACGCACACCCGCACTATCGAGTTGGTCCCGGGCGACTCCAGCTAGACGGTCACCATCAGGGCAAGCATGTGCCCCGCATAGGAAAGCGCGCTCATCGAGTTTCTCTGTGAGAATTGCGACATCTTTGCATGGAAACCATCTGACATGCCAGGTGTCCCGAGGGAACTCGCCGAGAACAAACTTAACGCTGACTCCAAAGCGCGACCTACCAAGCATTCACTGCAGCCCTTCAATGAAGAGTGACGTCGAGCAATCACCAAAGAAGTGCAGCGTCTACTCGCTGCAGGCTTCATCTGGCCCATCAAGTACTCCAAGTGGCTGGAAAACCCAGTCCTGGTCATGAAGAGAAACAAAACCTGGAGAAAGTGTATCGACTACACCAACCTCAATAGTGCATGTCCAAAGGAGAAATTCATCCTACCGCGCATCAACCAGATCATCGACTCGACCGTGGGGTTGGAGTCGCTGTGCTTCCTCGACGTGTGCTCTGGTTACAAGCAGATCAAGATGGCGGTCGAAGACGAGGATAAAACGACGTTCATCACGCCATTTGGCTCCTACTGCTACACCGCCATGACGTTCAGCCTCAAAAACGCCGGTGCGACCTATCAGCGATGCATGCATGAGTGCCTCGCGGGCCAAATTGGCCGCAACATCCACGTCTACATCGAAGACGTGGTGGTCAAGTCCAATCGCCAGAGTGACCTACTCGCCGACCTAGCCAAAACCTTTGCAAATCTATAGAGGTACAAGATCAAGCTCAACCCAGAAAATTGCACCTTCGGCATGCCCACCGGGCAGCTCCTGGATACGTAGTCTTTAAGCGAGGCATTGAGGCGAACCCCACCAAGATCGACACAATTGCACGACTCAGGAAAATCGAGTGCCTCCGTGATGTCCAGAAGCTGGCCGATCGATTCGCGGCTCTCAGTCGCTTCATCCCTCGGCTAGGCGAGAAGGCAATGCATCTCTACCGCCTGATGTGCAAGAAACCCATGTTCCAATGGTACAAAGAGGCGGATGACGCGCTAAAAGAACTCAAAGAAGTGCTACTCGCCCACCCCTACTCCCCGCCCCCGTCGACAAGAAGCCGATGCTCGTCTACGTCGCGGACTCCACGAGAGTCGTCAGCGCCGTGATGGTCGTCGAGTGACCAGAAGAGGGAAATGGGCATCCCGTACAGTGGCCGGTCTACTACATCAGCGAGGTCCTCACGGACTCACGACAGCGCTACCTGCAATACCAACGGTGGCTCCCACACTACTTCTAGGAGCACCCCATCACGGTCGTCTCCTCCGTGCCACTACAGGACATCATCCGCAACCGTGAGGCGACCGGGCGAGTCGCCAAGTGGGCCGTCAAAATCGGTGTCCACAATATCAAGAATGAGCCACGCAAGGCGATTAAATTGTAGGCCCTAGCATACATCCACGCCGACTGGGAAGAGGCGCAGCATCCAGAGAAGCTGCCATACCTCCACTACTAGTCGCTCCACTTCGACGGGTCTAAGAACGCGGACGGCGCAGGGGCCAGGGTCATACTTACCTCCCCCAAAGGCGACAAGCTCCGTTACGTGCTACACCTCGACTTGACGCCATGCACCAACAACATGGCCGAATACGAGGCCATCCTTCACGGCATGCGGGCCTCCAAGGAAATGAACGTCAATTGCCTACGGTGCTATGGCGACTCCGACCTCGTCGCCGCACAAGTCGCTGGTACCTACGACGCCATCTCCCCCACCATGGCAGCATAGCGCCAAGCGGTGGACCAGCTGGGGGACCACTTTGCCGACTACTCGGTCGAATGGATCGACATGCACAAGAACAAAGAGTCCGATGCCCTCTCCCGCATCGGATCGGCTCGACAATCTCCACCCGTGGGCGCCTTCCTCGACACCATCCACAAGCCGTCGGTCTCCCCGCCGAAGGAGATTGACGTCGGGATACCGCTACAACCAGAGCCCGCCCTGGTCGCCATGGTCTCAGAACCTAGCGACTGGACCGCACCATACCTCGCCTACCTCGAGAGCAGGACGCTTCCTTCAGACGAAACAGAGGAATGCATGGTAGTGCGATGCTACAAATCCTTCGTCATCATCAACGTCGAGTTGTACAAGCGCAGCGTGACCGGCGTGGTCCAACACTGCGTCTAACCAGGGGAAGGATGCAACATCTTCTAGGATATCCACGCCGACGACTGCGGCCACCACGCCGGTGCCCGGTCTCTAGTCGCCAAGGCCATGCGACATGGCTTCTACTGGCTCACCGCGCACGCCGACGCCGTCGACATCGTCCAACACTGCGTTGGGTGCCAGAAGTATGCCAACCAGACGCACATCCCTGGTTTGGTGCTTAAGACGATCCCCATCACCTGGCCATTCGCTGTGTGGGGCAATGACATGGTAGGCCCCTTCAAAAATTCTCCTTCTGGCTACACCCACCTCCTGGTCGTAGTCGACAAATTCACCAAGTGGGTCGAAGACAAGCCAGTCCGGAAGTGAAATGGGAAGACCGCCGCCAAATTCCTTCGTGAGCTCATCTACCGCTACGGATTCCCGCACAGCATCATAACGGACAACGGCACCAACTTCGCAAAGGGCGCCATGACCGAATTCTGTGAGGAGCACAACATACGGCTCGACCTCGCCTTAATCGCCCACCCAGAGTCAAACGGCCAGGAAGAATGCGCTAATCAAAGCATCCTACATGGCCAGAAGCCGCGACTGCAAGTTCCCCTTGAGCGAACTCCGGGATGCTGGGTCGAATAGATCCCCTCCGTCATATGGGGCATCCGCACCTCCATCAACCCATCAACAGGGTTTACGCCCTTCTTCATGGCGTACGGCACCGAAGCTGTCATGCCAACTGACCTGGAACACGACTCATCTCGGGTCATCAACTACGCGGAGGCTGACAACGAGCTAGCATGCCAAGATGGGTTCGACCAGCTCGATCAAGCACGTGACCTAACTCGCTCCCGCACCACCATCTACCAGTAGGGACTCTGCCGCTATCACAGCCGCCGAGTCTAGACTCGCACCTTCCAGGAAGGCGACCTGGTCCTGCGAATGATCCAGGACAAGAAGGGCATGCACAAGCTCTCTCCCCCATGGGAGGGACCCTTTGCCATAGGGAGAGTCCTCGGCAACGATGCCTACTACCTCATTGACGTACGAGGTGACGGTCTGCTCGACGTCAAGCGGCCGTGGAATGTAAACCTCCTACGGAAGTTCTACACATAGAACTCCAACTAATACTTCCCCGCCATGCAATGCAATAAACTAGACTCACACAAATTGTGCCTACTCGCCCAATTCTTGTGCCAATCGCACTTGTAATTTTATCAACACACTACCCACGAAAGTCAACCCTTGGATGGGCGACCGGCATGGTTAATTAGTGTGACACAAGGGCACCGAAAGTACTCGGGCCTTGCGTGGTCCACAAAAACGCCAACCTGGAGCCACCAACGGAGTCACCCCGCTCGACTGGCCCGCTGGGCCAAGACAACCGTACACGCTTCACATAGCGACCGGTCCTCCACATCCTCACGTACAGCTACTCGAACAACTAAGTACCACGCTCGGGGACTCGCCTAAGTCCAAACCCACGCGGCTCAGGGACACACCAAGTATGAGAGCGTATCTTGGACTCGCCACGCGACTGGCTTTCTGAGCCAGGTGGAGAGACGCGTTACAAACAACGCATCATATCCTCACCTACCTTGGGCATGCGACTAGAACGGCTAACTACCACGCTCGGGGACTCGCCTCACCGACCCCGCTCGCGTCCGGGAAAACAGCCAAGTATAGAGCACCCCTTGTTGTCGCCAAGCAACTGGCTCCACGAGCCACGACGAGTCGACCCTAACTAAATTAACAGTTTTAACATAAACAAGCATTCACGGATGTGTGGTAAACCCCATTAAAGGGTGGACGCACTCGAGGACTCGCACAACAAACAAAATCCACAAATCAACACACAGCGACTAACGTTTTTCATTCGCTTAGAAAAAAAATATTGTTCGCATTCAAGGATTAATACATTGGTCAAATCGTGCCCCAGGGAAATTATCTACTCTACAGGCTTTGAAGAGGAGGTGCCGCCACCACCCTTGACCCAGATGAAGGGATCCCATAGGTTCGCCGGGTAGGTCGCCAGGCTCTTCGCCATGGCCAACCGAAAGGGCTCCTCCGACTTCAGGTCATGATGATGCGGCTCGGAGTCATTTGGCGTCACCACCGTCACCTGGTAAGGTAGCAAGTCGCCCATCGCCAACACCCGCTCGACGTAAGGAGCCGCCCTGGCGGTCAGCTTCAGCACCTCCAAGATCTCCATCAAGCCAGTCGCCAAGGGGTACCCGCTGGTGACATCGTCAAGGTCGAAGTCGTCGGGGAAGTTCGCGAGTCCAAGACTCAACATAGTCGCGGCCCCGCGGCGGAAGGCCGACAAAGCCATCCAGTCGACCACGGATGGCGCCTCTTCGTGGTAGCACCACACCTCCGTCAACCCACTAGGGATCACTTCGGTGGGTGAGATCCCTTGGAGAATGGCCCGGATGCACATCGCCGTGAGGGTGGCCAAGTCCACCAACATGGTCACGCACCTCTTGGCATCGTATGTCTGCACCTTAGGATCTCCATCACATATCTCCCCTACAACGATACCAAGTCGGAATTGCAAGAGCATGCACCTTCAGCCTCACCCTCTCGGGGACTTGCCGGTGTGGCGACCTGCCCGATCGGGGACTCGGCCACCACTACAAAGAAAATATTGAAGAAACGCTTACCAAGAAGTTGACGGCATTGCTCCGTGGTGAAGTCCTACAGGGTTGTCAACTTGTCTTGCAGACCAGCAACCAACGCATCTGAGACCTTCCACTCACCCTTCGCTGCAACGACAGCGGCCTTGGCCCTCTCCTCAGACGAAGCCGCATCCTCTGCGGTCTCCAGCTCCTTCTCCAACGCGGCAATCCGCTCTTCCATGGCAGCCAACGCCGACTTCACAGTGTCCAGCTCGGAGACTGGAACGTAACCCTCGCGGGCCTTGGCAATCGCGGCGGAGCGGTCCTCTACAAAGTAGAATCGAAATAAGACCCCGCAAGACATGACCAGAAAACAACCCAAAGCTCGAATACTCACCCGCAGTCGCCTGCAGCTGATGGTTAACCTCCTGCGCGGCTCGCAGGTCACGCTCCTTTGTGGCTTGCCGCTCCCATGACTCCCGTTGAAGTCCCTGTGAATGGGAGGTACACATAAGAAAACAATAGAATTTCTAAGTGCCTAGTCACTGAAATTCAGTGACTAGCCACTCGGGGACTGGACAGCAGAAGTTCTAAGTGCCTAGTCGCTGAAATTCAACGACTAGCCATTTGGGGACTGGACAACAGAAGTTACAAGTATCTAGCCGCTAAAATTCAGCAACTAGATCCTTGGGGTCTGGACATACCTAGATAGTGGAGCATAGCATGTTGTGGAGCTCGACCGTGTCCACCGACGGCAATACGAATGACGTCCGCCCATGTTGTTGCCCAGCGTCTCCATCTACGACTTCATGCACTTGGGGCGACTGCGTTCCCGTCACCACAGCGGAATCCTTTGCCACAAAGCGAGGGAATGTCGTAGCCGTCGTCGTCGGGGCGCTAGTCGCAAGCGCCGACACCACAAACAGCGCAGCCGACTCGCCCAGCTGTGAGCCGACGACCTTAGTAGCCTCCAAGGGAGCAGCGGCTCCAATCAGCCCCTCGACGGACGTGTCGATTGGTCCTTTAGCAGTTGCGTCGGAGTCATCCACCTTCCTCTTCTCCGCGCTCTCGATTGGCACCTCGTTCGCGTCACCCTTCGTCTTCTTGGAACGGTCGGCCTCCTCTCCGGTGGCGACCGAAAGGTGACCAATCTTCTTGACATCGGTCCTGCAAAATAGCACGATCAGCACTACGACTAACGACACCGAAAACTACTCCGAGTGACTCGACGCGAACTTACTTGGCAACCGGAATGAAGCACGGACCGGTGCGGTTATGCGTCGGCTTCTCCAACTATGGGCCTAGCTTGCGTGTGAAGCCCGTATCGAACACGCTCGAGGCCCACGACACTGAGGGATTCTTCGGTGACGAGCCCGCAGCTGCAGGCACCTCTGGATCAGGCGATGCGTGCGCCCCCTTCAGTGGTGACGACTTCGACTTCGTGGCCAGGGCAGCCCCCACCCCCGGGGTCGCCGAGAATGGTGGCGGAATCGCCACAAGTGGGATCTTGCCCTCCACTATAGCCTCGACTCCTGATCCCTTCGCTTCTGGAATCTTCGTCGAAGCCTCGGCCTCTGCGTTACCGGCTTCATCGTCCGACTCAAAAATGGCCGCCGACCTCGGCGGCAACGCCGCCTTCGGCGCCTTCTTCTTCGTGGGCGACTTTGCCTTCCGTGCGGCCTTGGTCGGCATGGCCATGCGCCATGAGCTATGCTCCTGCATGTCGGCCTCCTCCTCGTCGTGCTCCTCGAGGCTTCGATAGCCTCGAGCTCACGCTACTTCAGCACGACGATGTAATCGTCGACATTCCAAATCACAGAGCACACCTTCGTCCCATCGTCCCTAACGGTGTACTGGTACATCCAGTGGACTCGACTCAGCAATGGGACCAGTCGCCTTCCAAGCCAGCAATTATAAAGGTTGATAGTTTCCACACCCTCCTTGAGCGTCTGGATCTACGTCAGCATCTCAGAGATGCGTCCAAAAAGTATCTACTTTCCCAAACACTTTTGCTATTGTTTCTCCTCTAAACTTGTGTGATTTGGATACAACTAACACGGACTGACGCTGTTTTCAGCAGAATTACCTTGTAGTCTAGTTTTTGTGCACAAAATCAACTATCAGGAAAAATCCCGGAAAATATGCCAAAAATCCTATTTCACCATAAGACTCACGGAGCCAGAAGACTAGGCGGAGTGGGGCCCAGGGGTACCACACCCCCCAGCCGCGCGGGCTAGGCTTGGCCATGCCTAGAGGGGGTGTGGCCACCCTAGGCACCCCCTCGGCCTCCCTCTTCGCCTATAAGTTGCCTCTTAACCTAAAAACCAGGGGGTCGACGTTTTTCCAGAAAGAGTTCTGCTGCGCCGCCACCACCAGAAACCGCGATTCAGAACCATAAACTCTGTTCTGGCACCCTGCCGGGACGGGGAATTTTGAGAGGATCATCGCCATCGTAATCACCAACGCCTCTCCATCAACCATCCATGTTTCCCTCATCCATGAGTGAGTAATCCCTCGCTGTAGGCTATGGGCATGGTAGGGATTGGATGACTTCTATCATGTAATCGAATAAGATTGTTAGGGCATGGTGCCTAGTATCTCTATTAGTGCTATTTGACTTTGTTGCAACTTGTTGTGCTTAATGCTTGTCACTAGGGCCTGAGTGCTATGATCTCAGATCTGACCTTATAATTGAATCATTATGATAGTATTGTTTGTGATCTTATCTACAAGTTGTGTACACATATCATTGTCTGGATCCAAAGGCGCCGAAGTGACAAAAATTGGGACAACCGGAGGGGATGGATGTGATGTGAGGATCACATGTGTTCACGGAGTGTTAATGCTTTGCTCCGGTGCTCTATTAAAAGGGGAACCTTAATTGCCAGTAGTTCCCTTGAGGCCCTGCTGCAACAGGCTGGAAGGACAAAAGATGTTGTGCAAGTTCTCATTGCGAGCACGCATGACTATATATGGAGCACATGCCTATGATTGTTTAGTACTAGGATGCTTTATCTCATTTATATGCAATGTTGGAGATATGCCCTAGAGGCAATAATAAATGTAGTTATTATTATATCTTTGTGTTTATGATAAATGTTTACATTCATGCTATAATAGTATTAACAAGGAAACATTAATACTTGTGTGATTTGTAAACTAAAATAGAGTCCCTAGTAAAGCCTCTTTATAATACTAGCTTATTGGTTAATAATTGATTGTGGTTTCCCTATCATGAACATTGAGATGTTATTAACAACAAGATCATATCGTTAGGAGAATGATATGGTGGACATACTCCTATAGATAAGCGTAGCATAAAGATCAAGTCATTTTAATAGTTCAATTGCTATATGCTTTCTGATACATAGTAACCTGATTCCTTCGACCATGAGATCATGCATATCACCTTCACCGGATGGATGCTTTGATGACATCAAACACCACACCGTAACTGGGTGGCTATAAAGGTGGCATTGAGTGTTCGGAAAGTATTGGTTGAGACACATGGATCAAGAGTGGGATTTGTCCATCCATATGACGGATAGATATACTCTGGGCCCTCTCAGTGGAATGTCATCCAATTAGCTTGCAAGCATGTGACTGGCTCACAAGGGATCACATATCACGGGAACGAGAAAAGAGTACTTATCAGTAACGAGGTTGAACTAGGTATGCAGAGATACCGACGATCATAACCTCGGATAAGTAAACTATCGTGAGACAAAGGGAAATTGGTATCGTATGTAAGTGGTTCATTCGATCGCAAAGTAATCATAGAAATATGTGGGAGCCATATGAATTTCTAGATTCCTCTATTGGTTATTGTTCGGAGAAGTGTCTCGATCATGTCCGCATAATTCATGAACCGTAGGGAGACACACTTAAGGATTCGACGTTGTTTAAGTAGTTATGGAATGATGAGTAAGAGACCGAATGTTGTTCGGAGTCTCGGATGGGATCCGGGATATCACGAGGAGATCCGGAATGGTTCGGAGAATAAGATTCATATAAGGAAACTCCTATTTCGGGGTTGGAGAATGGTTCAGGTGTTTTCATCGGGAATGTTCTAGAAGGTTCCGGAATGTCCAGCACTCCGGAGGGGACGGGTACATGAATGTGTCATATCAAGTTGGAATGATTGCATCATGTACTAGGTGTCATCGCTGAACAAAATAAAGGGTTTAATCAAATCCTAGTTTGAAAAGTCAAACGCCAATTTGAAAAGTCAAACGGCTATTTTGTGAGGTGGAGGGGAAGTAGGAAACCTACTTGGGGAGGAGTTCCTCCCCTCCACCGCCGGCCCACTTGGGAAACCGAGTAGGGGAGGGACTCCCCTCCCCTGGCGCACCCCCTCCACCTATATAAGGAGGGGCAGGGCTGCCCCTCCAAGCACACAACACCTC
Organism: Avena sativa; assembly: GCA_916181665.1. Taxonomy (NCBI): domain Eukaryota; kingdom Viridiplantae; phylum Streptophyta; class Magnoliopsida; order Poales; family Poaceae; genus Avena; species Avena sativa. The sequence continues at coordinate 407,980,971 of OV702285.1, read as the reverse complement.
CACCCAAAACCCTAGCTCCCAGCCGCCGGCGCCGCCACCTCCTGCTGCTGCCGCCGCCTAGGGAAACCCTAACCGCCGACTTGGGCTGCTCCAAGCCCTAGCCACCGGCTCTAGACCCTTCTCCTTGGTGCGTATAAACCCTAGATCGCCGAGGATCTCTCTCATAGTCCACCATACTCGCTCCGGCTTAAGGCGAAGCCCTGCGAGATCTCCCCTCTACTTTCGGTACCACGCCGTTGTGCTGCCGGAATCGCGAGGAGAGTGCTACAACCTCCGCTGCCTGCTGGAACAAGGGAGAGGAAGGTCTTTGTCGAGTACCGAACGTGTGACCGACTGCGAAAGCGCTGCCGGAACGCAGCGCCGGAAGGATCGTCTACGCGATCTTGAGATCGGAAAGAGTACGACTACATCATCCACGAGAATCCGCTCTCGTTAAACACTTTGGAATCTTCGAGGGTGAGTTATTCCATCGACTCGTTGCTACAATCTAGTAGATAGATCTTGGCTTGTTTGCTTGTATGCGGTAGAAATTTTTTTGTTTTCCATGCTACGAAACCCTACAGTGGTATCAGAGCCGTGTCTATATGTAGATCTGTTGCACGAGTAGAACACAATGGTCATTGTGGGCGTTGATGCTTTTGTTGTCGATTGCTTCTTGTGTACTTTGCATCTTGCGGGATGGTGGGATGAAGCGGCCCGGGCTAACCTTACATGACATCATTCATGAGACTTGCTCCACGCTTGACATGTAACTTGTATTGCATAAGTGGCTTTGCGGGTGCCTATTTCTCCCAACATAGTTAAGATTAAATTTACAACGGGTGATTGACAATACTAGTATCAATGTTGTGGTTCTTGTTCGTAAGTTAGAACGACACTTATTGAAAGCCCCAAACCACGTAAAACATGCAAAGAAATTAGAGGCGTCTAACTTTGTTTTGCAGGGGTGTGCTGTGATGTGATATGGCCATGATTGTGATTATATTTGATGTATGCAATGTTCCTTATTGTAAGTTGGCAACCGGCAGGAGCCATATGGTTGTCTTTAAATTCAGTTAAGACCCGCGTGTTTATTCAAGGTAGTTGTAATAGTTGAAGCCGGTGGACGACAACCATGGAGCATCGTCATTGACCTTGATGCAATGCCGGTGATGATGGAGATCATGTTCGTGCTTGAAGATGGAGATCGGAAGCACAGAGAAGAAAGGCCATATCATATCACATATTATGAATTGCATGTGATGTTAATCCTTTATGCATCTTTTATTGCTTAGTTAACAACGGTAGCATTATAAGATGATCCCTCATGCACATGAATTTTCATGTTTTAAAGTGTTCACCCTTAGTGAGCACCGTTGCTAAAGCTTGTTGTTTCGAAGCACCACGTGATGATCGGGTGTGTTAGATTCCGCAAGTGTATACAACATGAGCAAGCCAGATTTGCTCATGCGGAAGCTAAGGTTTGATCTTGACGAGCCTAGCATGTACAAACATGGTCTCAGAACACGGGTCACCGAAAGGTAAAGCATGAATCATATAGTAGATATGATGAACATGTCGATTGTTCGCCATTGAAGCTACATCAACTCTCGTGATGATCGGTGTTGATGTGGTGGATTTGGTTCGTGTGATCACTAAAACAATGTGAGGGATATTATTTTGAGTGGGAGTTCACCTAGATTAATTTAACTATTAATTAGAACTCAATTTGTCATAAACTTAGTCTAAACTATTGCAAATATGTTGTAGATCAATGGCGGCCCCTACCATCAATTTTAATGCGTTCCTAGAGAAAGAAAAGTTGAAAAATAATGGAAGCAACTTCGCGGATTGGTTCCGCAATTTGAGGATTGTCCTCACAGCTGGTAATTTGACCTATGTGCTGGATGCACCGCTGGGTGACCCACCTACAGCTACTGCTACCGATGAAGTAAAGAATGTTTACCTCGCTCGGAAGACTCAGTACTCCACAGTTCAGTGTGCTATCTTGTATGGTTTAGAATCGGAGCTTCAGAAAAGGTTTGAGAATTCAGACCCACATTATATTGTCCGTGATCTCAAATTGATCTTTGAGACTCACGCGGAAATTGAGAGCTATGAGGCTTCTGAAAAGTTCTTTAACTGCAAGATGGAAGAGGGCAACTCCATCAGTGAGCATGTGCATAAGATGTCTGGGCACGCAAACAAACTTCAAAGCTTGGGTATAGTGATTCCTAATGCTTTGGGGATTTATCGTGTCCTCCAATCACTACCACTAAGTTACAAGAACTTTGTGATGAACTACAATATGCAAAACATGAACAAGCAGTTGCCAGGACTCTTCGCCATGTTGAAATCTGCAGAAGTGGAGATCAAGAAAGAGCACCAAGTGTTGATGGTCAATAAGACCACCAAATTCAAGAAAGGCAAGTCTAAGAAAAATGGACACTTCAAGAAGGGTGGTAAGAAATTTACCGCGCCGACGAAGAAGACCAAGGTTGGACCTAAGCCTGATATTGAGTGCTTTTACTGCAAGGGAGAAGGTCACTGGAAGCGGAATTGCCCAAAGTACTTGGAGGATTTGAAGAACGACAACATCAAGAAGAAAGGTATATCCGATATACATGTTATTGATGTGTATCTCACTAGTACTCGTAGTAGTGCCTGGGTATTTGATACTGGTTCGGTTGCTCATATCTGTAACTCGAAACAGGTGCTGTAGAATAAATGGAAGCTAGCGAAGAACAAGGTGACGATGCGCGTGGGAAACGGATCAAAGGTTGATGTGATCGCGGTCGGCCCGCTACCTCTTCATCTACCATCGGGATTAGTTTTATACTTAAATAATTGTTATTTGGTGCCTGCGTTAAGCATGAACATTATATCGGGATCTTGTTTATTGCGAGACGGTTACTTGTTTAAGTCCGAGAATAATGGTTGTTCGATTTATATGAGTAATATGTTTTATGCACATGCACCTTTGATAGATGGTCTATTCTTGTTGAATCTAGATAGTGGAAATACACATATTAATAACATTGAGGCTAAACGTTTGAAATCAAGCAATAACTCGACCTATATGTGGCACTGTCGTCTTGGTCACATTGGAGTGAAGCGTATGAAGAAACTCCATTCCGATGGACTTCTTGAATCACTTGATTTCGAATCACTTGAAAGATGCGAAGCATGTCTGATGGGTAAAATGACTAAGACTCCATTTTCTGGGATGATGGAGCGAGCTACGGACTTATTGGAAATCATACATACCGATGTTTGTGGTCCAATGAGTGTAGCATCGCGCGGTGGTTATCGTTATGTTCTTACCTTCACGGATGACTTGAGTAGATATGGGTATATCTATTTCATGAAACATAAGTCCGAAACATTTGAGAAGTTTAAGGAATTTCAAAGTGAGGTAGAGAATCAACGTAACAAGAAGATTAAATTTCTACGTTCTGATCATGGAGGTGAATATCTAAGTTACGAGTTTGGCGAGCATTTGAAGAAATGCGGAATACTTTCACAATTGACACCGCCGGGAACACCACGGCGTAATGGTGTGTTTGAACGTCGTAATCGAAATCTCTTAGATATGGTTCGTTCTATGATGTCACTTACAGATTTACCGCTATCATTTTGGGGTTATGCATTAGAAACAGCCGCATTCACTTTAAATAGGGCACCATCTAAATCCGTTGAAACGACACCATATGAATTATGGTTTGGGAAGAAACCTAAATTGTCGTTCCTTAAAGTTTGGGGTTGCGAAGCCTATGTAAAAAAGTTACAGCCGGACAAGCTTGAACCTAAAGCGGAAAAATGCGTCTTCATAGGATACCCGAAGGAAACTATTGGGTATACCTTCTATCATAGATCCGAAGGCAAAATTTTCGTTGCCAAGAATGGATCCTTTCTAGAGAAGGAATTTCTCTCGAAAGAAGTGACTGGAAGGAAAGTAGAACTCGACGAGGTTGTAGAACCTTCTCTCGAACTTGCGAGTATCGCATCACCGGAAGAAGTTCCTGTGGTGCCTACACCAATAAGAGAGGAAGCTAATGATGATGATCATGAAACTTCGGTTTTAGTTGCTACAGAGCCTCGCAGGTCAACGAGAACTCGTACCACTCCTGATTGGTATGATCCCGTTATGAGTGTCATGTTGGTGGACAACACCGATGATCCCGCGACATATGAGGAAGCGATGATGAGCCCAGATTCCAATAAATGGCAAGAAGCCATGAAATCCGAGATTGGATCCATGTACGAAAACCAAGTTTGGACTTTGGTGGACTTACCGGATGGCCGGAAGGCTGTCGAGAACAAATGGATTTTCAAGAAGAAAACAGATGCTGATGGTAATGTTACTGTTTATAAAGCTCGACTTGTCGCAAAAGGATTTCGACAAATTCAAGTAGTTGACTACAATGAGACTTTCTCACCGGTAGCGAAGCTAAAGTCTGTGAGGATTATGTTAGCAATCACTGTATATTATGATTATGAGATATGGCAGATGGATGTCAAAACAGCATTCCTCAATGGAGACATTGATGAAGAGTTGTATATGATGCAACCCAAAGGTTTTGTCGATCCTAAAGATGCTAACAAGGTATGCAAACTTCAACGGTCCATCTATGGATTGAAGCAAGCATCCCGAAGTTGGAATCAACGTTTTGATAAGGTAATCAAAAGTTTTGGTTTTATACAAACTTATGGAGAAGCTTGTATTTACAAGAAAGTGAGTGGGAGCTCTGTAGCATTCTTAATACTATATGTAGATGACATATTGTTGATTGGGAATGATGTAGACCTACTTAATAGTGTCAAGGAATATTTTAATAATAGTTTTTCAATGAAAGATCTTGGCGAAGCAGCTTATATATTAGGCATAAATATTTATAGAGATAGATCGAGGCGCCTAATATCATTGTCACAAAGTACATATTTGGACAAAGTTCTAAAGATGTTTGGAATGGAAGATAGCAAGAAAGGGTTCTTGCCCATGTTGCCCAATACGACCTTGAGTAAAACTCAAAGTCTGACAACGGCAGAAGATAGAGAAAGGATGAGTAAGACTCCCTATGCCTCAGCCATAGGATCTCTAATTATGCCATGCTATGTACTAGACCCGACATTGCATATGTTGTTAGTTTGACTAGCAGATATCAAAGTGATCCAGGAGTGGATCATTGGACAGCGGTCAAAAACATCCTTAAGTACTTGAGAAGAACTAAGGATATGGTTCTTTCTTATGGAGGTGATCAACAGCTCGTTGTTAATGGTTACACCGATGCTAGTTGGAACACCGATCCAGATGATTCTAAATCACAATCTGGATACGTATTTACTTTGAATGGTGCAGCAGTTAGCTGGAGGAGTGCAAAGCAAAGCGTTGTGGCGAGATCTTCAACTGAATCGGAATACATGGCTACTTCGGAGGCTTCACAAGAAGCGATATGGATGAAAGAGTTCATTACAGAGCTGGGTGTGGTTCCTAGTGCGCTGGACCCAATGTCTATCTACTGTGATAACATGGGCGCCATAGCCAATGCCCAAGAACCAAGGTCACACAAGAAGCTGAAGCACATCAAGCTACGTTTTCACGCTATTCGAGAACATGTCCAAGATGGGGACATAAAGATTTGCAAAGTACACACAGATCTGAATGTGGCGGATCCGTTGACTAAACCTCTCCTGAGGGCAAAACATGACCAACACCAAACTGCCATGGGTGTTCGGTATATTACCATGTAATCTAGATTAGATGACTCTAGTGCAAGTGGGAGACTGTTGGAGATATACCCTAGAGGCAATAATAAATGTAGTTATTATTATATATTTGTGTTTATGATAAATGTTTACATTCATGCTATAATAGTATTAACAAGGAAACATTAATACTTGTGTGATTTGTAAACTAAAATAGAGTCCCTAGTAAAGCCTCTTTATAATACTAGCTTGTTGGTTAATAAATGATTGTGGTTTCCCTATCATGAACATTGAGATGTTATTAACAACAAGATCATATCGTTAGGAGAATGATATGGTGGACATACTCCTATAGATAAGTGTAGCATAAAGATCAAGTCATTTTAATAGTTCAATTGCTATATGCTTTCTGATACATAGTAACCTAATTCCTTCGACCATGAGATCATGCATATCACCTTCACCGGAAGGATGCTTTGATGACATCAAACACCACACCATAACTGGGTGGCTATAAAGGTGGCATTGAGTGTTCGGAAAGTATTGGTTGAGACACATGGATCAAGAGTGGGATTTGTCCATCCATATGACGGATAGATATACTCTGGGCCCTCTCGGTGGAATGTCATCCAATTAGCTTGCAAGCATGTGACTGGCTTACAAGGGATCACATATCACGGGAACGAGAAAAGAGTACTTATCAGTAACGAGGTTGAACTAGGTATGCAGAGATACCGACGATCATAACCTCGGATAAGTAAACTATCGTGAGACAAAGGGAAATTGGTATCGTATGTAAGTGGTTCATTCGATCGCAAAGTAATCGTAGAAATATGTGGGAGCCATATGAATTTCCAGATTCCTCTATTGGTTATTGTTCGGAGAAGTGTCTCGATCATGTTCGCATAATTCACGAACCATAGGGAGACACACTTAAGGATTCGACGTTGTTTGAGTAGTTATGGAATGACGAGTAAGAGACCGAATGTTGTTCAGAGTCTCGGATGGGATCTAGGATATCACGAGGAGATCCGGAATGGTCCGGAGAATAAGATTCATATAAGGAAAGTCCTGTTTCGGGGTTGGAGAATGGTTCCGGTGTTTTCATTGGGAATGTTCTAGAAGGTTCTGGTATGTCCGACACTCCGGAGGGGAAGGGTACATGAATGTGTCATATCAAGTTGGAATGATTGCATCATGTACTAGGTGTCATCGCTGAACAAAATAAAGGGTTTAATCAAATCCTAGTTTGAAAAGTCAAACGCCAATTTGAAAAGTCAAACGGCTATTTTGTGAGGTGGAGGGGAAGTAGGAAACCTACTTGGGCAGGAGTTCCTCCCCTCCACCGCCGGCCCACTTGGGAAACCGAGTTGGGGAGGGACTCCCCTCCCCTGGCACGCCCCCTCCACCTATATAAGGAGGGGCAGGGCTGCCCCTCCAAGCACACAACACCTCCACCCAAAACCCTAGCTCCCAGCCGCCGGCGCCGCCACCTCCTGCTGTCGCCGCCTAGGGAAACCCTATCCGCCGACTTGGGCTGCTCCAAGCCCTAGCCGTCGGCTCTAGACCCTCCTCCTTGGTGCATCTAAACCCTAGATCGCCGAGGATCTCTCTCATAGTCCACCATACTCGCTCCAGCTTAAGGCAAAGCCCTGCGAGATCTCCCCTCTACTTCTGGTACCACGCCGTTGTGCTGCCGGAATCGCGAGGAGAGTGCTACAACCTCCGCTGCCTGCTGGAACAAGGGAGAGGAAGGTCTTCGTCGAGTACCGAACGTGTGACCGACTGCGGAAGCACTGCCGGAACGCAGCGCCGGAAGGATCGTCTACGCGATCTTGAGATCGGAAAGAGTACGACTACATCACCCACGAGAATTCGCTCTCGTTAAACACTTTGGAATCTTCGAGGGTGAGTTATTCCATCGACTCGTTGCTACAATCTAGTAGATAGATCTTGGCTTGTTTGTTTGTATGCGGTAGAATTTTTTTTGTTTGCCATGCTACGAAACCCTACATGCAATGCCCTAGATCTTGAAGTTACATGTTTATACTTTTCCATGCAACGCCCGTCCATCCATCCCTATGCCTACCGCGCTCATATCCTACTGCTTGTTGCTACTGTTACTATTGCTCTTGTTTTACTGCTGTTGTTACTTTGTTGTTGCCACTACCAAACGGTTGCTACTAATAAACTTCTGTTAGCAAGAACTATTTCCAGGTGCAGCTGAATTGACAACTCAGTTGTTAAGGCTTGCAAGTATTCTTTGACTCCCCTTGTGTCGAATCAATAAATTAGGTAATACTATCCTCAAAGACTGTTGCGGTCCCCTATACTTGTCGGGGAGCATAGCTTTGTTTGTAAGTTCACTTGGATTTATTATTGTTCACTAGTATTCCTTTCATCATGGGGAAGTCTCGTGATGGAAAGTTCCCTATTTTACCATCCACTACAAGAAGAGGTACAGTCCTAAACACCTCTACTGCTCTTGATTCACCGTATGTTATAAGTAAGCTTGTTACACCACCACCACATACACATGCTACACACACTGCTACTACTGCTTAATCTGAAACTACTTCCAATACTCATGATGTTACTCCTAATGTGCTTGATGCAAGTGGTTCTTTAGGTCCTTTCCTAGATGCTACTATGGCTAGTCTAGGAAATACTAAAACTCCTAGTGAAGACACTATTAGACCTGTTAGGTCACCTGAGTCTAGAGAGATATGATATTAATGATGGTTACATTGAGTTTACTAACGAATTTATCAAAGAGTGCCAAAACACACATGGTGCTAGTGCTATTAAGAGTCTCCTTCAGAGACGTACCATTATTCCTAAATTGTCCTCTGATCCTAAGTTTGCCACCTCTCCCATAGATATTAAAGATAAATATTATGATTTCTCTCTTGATTTATCCTATTTAGACATTGTTGAGAAAGAACCTTTTTGTGGGAATGAAAATGAGAGTGATGTAGCTCATATGAATGAGCTTTCTACTATGAGTGCTATATTCTCTGATGATTTTAAGATGTGCAAGTACTTTGTTACTAGGAGAAGCTAGGGCTTGGTTTAATAGATTACCTCCTGGTTCCATTGATAGTCCTGATTGTTTGATTGCTTCTTTCTTCTAGAAATATTTTCCTCCTAGTGCTAGACATGCTGCTTTGCAGAGACTTTTTGATTTTAAACAGGGAAAGAAGAGAAATTGTCTGAGTCATGGACAAGGTTCCGCGCCTTGATTCATGCACATCCTGGATGTCCATTGCCTAAAAATGAGCTTCTTGATATTTATTATAATGAATTAACTGATGATTCTAGGACATACCTAGATAGCTTTGCTGATTGTGTTTTCAGGAAAAGAACTCCTACATATGATGAAGAATTAATGGCTAAAATAAGCAAGAATTATGATGATTGGACTTCAACTGAGCTAAATACACCTGATCCTATTAATCCTGTACCAGTTGTTGTTGAACCAGTTCCAATACCAACACCAAAGAAGAGAGGAGTTATTGCATTAAATGATGAAGTGATGAAGGAAGCTAAGAAGTGTCTAAAGGAGAAAGGTATTAGAGCTAAAGATGTGAAGAATCTACCTCTGATAGAAGAATTATGTAAGCCAATTCCCCACTCATCTACTATTGAGGTACACTCTCTCCAACACTTTGATGAAGGTGATATTCCCTATGCTAAGCCTCCTGATCAATGCTTAGAGCAACTTGACACATTTATTGTTAAACAAGGTAATTTTAATAAACAAGTTCAGAATCATTTATTGGAAAACTCTAGAGCTATTAATGAGTTGAAAGATATTGTGGAAAGAACTGCTAATGATATTAAAATTCTTTGTAAACACTTTCAAATGGTTTAAACTCAAATTGATCAACTTGCTAAGGTACAAAAGGATATGCTAGTTAATGCCTCAGGAGATAAACATGCTTATGGAATTAGAACTAGGAGTGGTATAGCTACTCAAGCCCTTTATATCCTTAAGGACACCCTAAAAGAATTGAGCAGGATTCCCAACAAGGTGAAAGTAGTGGTAGTCCTCGTAAGAGAAAGAAAAAGAAACATAAAATAGTTGAGGAACCCTCTGAACCTGCTGTAGATCCTAATAGTATATCTGTCTCTGATGCTAAAACTGAGAGTGGTAATGATAAAAATGATGCTCCTGATAAGGAGGAAGCTGATGAAGAACCTGAGAAGCACACTAAGAACACTAGGTACACTAAGGAAGATTTTATTGCTAATAAACATGGTAAAGAGAAAGAACCTTGGGTGCAGAAACCTATGCCTTTTCCCAATAAGAAACACAAGTCAAAGGAGGAAGAACACTACAAAAAGTTTTTTGAGTGGATGAAACCTTTATTTTTGCAAATTCCTTTGACTAATGCTATTAAGTTGCCTCCTTATTCAAAGTATATGAAGGATATTGTCTCTAATAAAAGGAAGATTCCTAATGAGGAGATTTCTACTTTGCTTGCTAATTATTCCTTCAATGGTAAGGTTCCAAAGAAACTTGGTGATCCAGGTATACCACCTATTCCTTGCTCTATTAAGAATAATTATTATAGAACTGCTTTATGTGATTTTGGAGCTGGAGTTAGTGTTATTCTATAAGAGACTCCGGCTAGAAAAGTTGATACCAACTGATATATCTCTGCAAATGGCTTATAAGTCAACTACTATTCATGTTGGTATATGTGAGGATGTTCCTGTTCAAGTGGCTCATATATTCTTGGTTTTAACTAATTTTGTTGTGCTTGAGATGCCTGAAGATGATAATATGTCTATTATTCTTGGGAGACCTTTTCTTAATACTGCAGGTGCTATCATCAATTGTAATCAAGGAAAAGGAGCTTTTAATATTAATGAAAAAAAGCATACTGTCTATTTCCCCATGAAGGTTGCTAAGAGATATTGCCTAAATTTCATTGAAAATATTGAGAGCATCAAGGTTGGAGAAATATATTGTCCCATTACACAAGAAAGTTTTGAAACTATTATGATTGGGTCCATTGCTATCAAGTATGAGGTAACATAATCACTTTGTGGAATGAAAAGTTTTATTTCATATAAGATTGTTTTGGTAACAAGACTTGATCAACATTGTTAACAAAAGGATTTTAATGAACAAAATAATGTTTTCACTGTGATTATACCTGCTCACTTTTACTTTTCTCCTCCCTAGTCTTTCCTTTTTCTTTTGTTAGTTTTGGTTTTGCTAGTTGTTTGCTTATTAGAGTGTCTTAGAACTTCTGTAGTTTTGGTTTTGGTTTTCTTTTTCTTCTTCTAAAAAAATATTTTCTACGAGAAAATCAATTTTCATACCCTGAAAATTGGCCAAAAATAAAGTTTCCCGAAAAATCCCAAAAAATTCATAATATATTTTTCCTCGAAAAAGGGGTAGAGGGACACCTGGAGTGGCACAGGGTGACCCCTCCAGGCCAGCACACCCCCTGGTGGCGTGGCTAGCCCCAGGGGCGTGCCTGGCCTGGGTGGGACCCACCTGAGGCCCTCCAAGTTGTCTCCTCCTAGCCACCTTCGTTCTCTCTCCCGAAAAATACCGGAAAACTTACGCAAGCTCGAGTTCTTGTTGTTCTTGATCCCGATTTTCGATCTCTGTTCTCAGCCCATCTTTGTTGCTGATTTTTGGAGGGATTGCTCTTTGGTATGTGCCTCCTCCACTTGCCCAATTAGATTTGTGATTAGTAGATTCTATCTTGAGTATTTTGCTGCTATAGGTGTTAGGTTGTGTGAGCTTTAATGCTTGTTCTATGCTTAGAGACTTCATTTTGATGCATGTGTAGCCCTCTAGCAAGTTCCTATAGTAGTTTCTCATCATTTATCAACTTAGAAATCACTTGGTTTGATATTTTTCTAAAATTTCAGAAAAAAGGTGGTCATGGACAACCACACATATGGTGAAATATTTGAGAGTGATCCACCTAGAAGGACAAGGCCTTTAAGATCATCCTCCCGAGCCAGGCCCTCATACAATGAGGATCTCATTACACCGTGATTTGGCGACGAGGGAGGGGGATGCACACCCTTCTACCTTTCCTTGTCCAACCTTTTTGCAGGTTGCTGGGATTCTTAATGATTTTTGAACCTTGGTTCGGAGGGTTGGACTAACAAGTTATATGTAGGATGAGAGCATGCAGTATGCTACGCTTACTAAAACCTTTGTGGAGAGTTTCTCTTTTTCTAACACCACTTTCAACACAGATGTGTCTTTCAAAATCTATTAATGGCCTTACTTCATGAAATTGAAGAAATTTTGTGAGATCCTGGACATTGGTACGGCTGGGACGGTGAAGAAGATTCCAGCTCAACCCGCTGATTTGTTGGAGCTGTACCGCGGAATAACTAATGATGATGATCGTAGAGCTCAACGGGGAAAGATAAGAAATATTCAACTCCCAGCTATCAGAGACCTTTGTCACACTCCAAGGAGGAGATGGACGAGAAGCTGCGCATTCTTGGCTTCAATGGAAACTATCAGGGAGACGCGCCCTCATACGACCCCTCTGTGCACTACACAGGGGAGTCCTCGAGCTCTTACCAGGACGAAGGGGTCTCCTCGTCGTACTACGGAGGTGCACCTTCTTGGTCACCATGGGGTTGAGCCCCACTTAGGCCAAAAGCCTAAGATTGGGGGGAGGTATACTGACATCACACTGATCTATATATCATGTTTCATCGGTTCTTTGTATATCCATGTTTCGCTTTATTTTTGGTTCTTGTTTCTGCTTTCTCAAAACACAAAAATACCAAAAATATTTTCGTTGTTTCTCTTGGTTTGTTTCTTTGATTTTTAGCTTTGGTTTTCCTTAAAGTAAAATCCAAAAAGATTTTGCTTTGTTTGGTATTGCTTTGTTTGCTTGCTTTAGAAAATCGAAAACACCAAAAATATTTGTTGTTCTTCTTTGGTTTTGTGAAGTTCTTTGCAGGGTTCAGCCGTCCTCAGTGGATTTTGGTTTCATGTTATTATTCAAGTCACACAAGTGAAGGGCAATAATGAAGATTAAGACAACTTGAGGTGTGGTAAGAGGCTGGTAACAAACTCTATTTGTTTTCAATTTTATACATATACTCATCATTGTGAGCATGCTTAGTCTGTTCATGTAAGGTGTATGTTATTTTTGGATGCTTAGTAGTTCTTGCTTTCTTATGATTAGCTCCAGCTTGCTAATAGTATGTAGCTTGTCATATGAATGTTTGCTTGCATTCTTCTATTCATAACTTGGTATGATATTGTGGTATCCTCCTATGAATGTTTCATGTGAATCGACTTGGCACATGCTCATGCATGCATATGAATGAACAATAGTCAGTAAGACTCGATGATTTATTTTGCCTCAGAGTTCTTGTATCACTTTCATGCCATAATTAGTCATGTTTTGTTTCAAGCATGATTATGACAGTTATTGCTCTCTCGTTTGTCGCTCCCTATCTATTGCTAGCCCTCACTTGCACTGAGTATGAGCTCTACTTGTGCATCGAACTCCCCAAAACCAATATTGCCAACAGTGTCCACCATACCTACCTATTAGCATCATTTGCTATTTCAATGCATGTTCATTATGCCTTGTTTTCTTCCACATAAAATGTTTGACTATTTTGAGAAAGTTAGTTAATAAAGCTCTCACGAACTTGATGGCACACTTTATTTCTTGCACTTAATAAACCTGAACTATTATGACCTGTCCATGAAAGTTATATGCTTGCAAATTATAGGCTGGGAGTTAGCAGAACCGGGCTGTCACGGGGAACGCTTTCAACACCTGTAAATATATACCAAGTTGATATCATGCTCTTTTGTTTGTGGATGTCGTCGGTTCGAAATAAAAGGGGATCTTGTAAGTCCATGGAGTTGTGTATATGTGTTAGAGAAACGCCTGGGCCGCTAGCCTAAGCCATGCCTAATCATGGTGGAAACTTAAACCATAACCATAATAAGCAATCTATGAAGCTTTCTTCTTATAAAAACGGGAGAATCATATTGAAAAGAGGAAAGAGAGAAAAATGCGCCATTTTCCCATGGCAAATAATAAGATTGCTGAGATGCTCATTGTTTGCTTGCCTTGTCATTTTGGTTATGGGAAAGCTCCTGTACCATGTGCAAGGGGTACCCTATTGGCGGTTCTATATGATACGCATGTATTTACGATGACAAGAACTTATCGGTAACTAAAGTTGAGTAGCATGAGGAGCGGCCCTCGTACTCAAGGTACATGAGATTTCTAGATTATGGACTGTCAAGCATATAACTCATATTGGACCCCACTTTCACCTTAACCATATTAAGATGCCTATGATAGGGGCAATGAGAGCTCAAAGCTAATGAGTACCTTACTTTCAGCATTTGGAAGCCTTTCAAACTTTTCAAAACCTTTTCACTTCCTTGTTGAGTCACCACTTATTCTATGAGCACCTTATTGAGAGCATAGTTGTCATTCTAGTGCTTGTTCCAAAACTTGGTTAATTATGTCATTACTTTGATGCTTGTATCTCTGATATCTTTACTTCTAGTCTTCACTTGAACTTTAGAGGTGCCTTGGCATTTATATTGTGCTCTACAAACAAAGGCAAGCGAGATCCTACTCTATCATACCTTCTTATGAGCATTTCAATGCTGGTTATGTTTATGTTTCATGCTACTTATTATTATTTAGTTGGAATCTCTTCAATAGCTTGCAATTACTATTGAGTAGACTTAGTTGCATACTCTTTATTATGAATGGTTTAAGTGTCTACTTCTATATTGAGATTATATACATCATATGAAGCGAATGTGTTCGTGAAAGTTCTTTTATCGCACTCAGTTTTCAACTGAATTGCTTGAGGACAAGCAATAAGCTAAGCTTGGGGGGAGTTGATACGTCCAAAACGTATCTACTTTCTCGAACACTTTTGCTATTGTTTCTCCTCTAAACTTGTGTGATTTGGATACAACTAACACGGACTGACGCTGTTTTCAACAGAATTACCATGGTGTCTAGTTTTTGTGCAGAAAATCAACTATCAGGAAAAATCCCGAAAAATATGCCAAAAATCCTATTTCACCAGAAGACTCACGGAGCCAGAAGACGAGGCAGAGTGCCCCCCCTACCCAGCCGTGCGGGCCAGGCTTGGCCACGCCTGGAGGGGGTGTGGCCACCCCAGGCACCTCCTCAGCCTCCCTCTTCGCCTATAAGTTTCCTCTTGACCTAAAAACCGGGGAGGGGGTTCGACGTTTTTCCATAAAGAGTTCCGCTTCGCCTCCACCACCAGAAACCGCTATTCGGAACCAGAAACTTCATTCTGGCACCCTGCCGGGACGGGAAATTTGGAGAGGATCATCGCCATCGTCATCACCAACGCCTCTCCATCAACCATCCATGTTTCCCTCATCCATGAGTGAGTAATCCCCCGTTGTAGGATATGGGGATGGTAGGGATTGGATGAGTTCTATCATGTAATTGAATAAGATTGCTAGGGCATGGTGCCTAGTATCTCTATTAGTGCTATTTGACGTTGTTGCAACTTGTTGTGCTTAATGCATGTCACTAGGTCCCGAGTGCAATGATCTCAGATCTGAACTTATTATTGAATAATTATGATAGTATTGTTTGTGATCTTATCTTCAAGTTGTGTACACATATCATTGTCCGGATCCAAAGGCCCCGAAGTGACAGAAATTGGGACAACCGGAGGATCACATATCATTGTCCGGATCTTATCTTCAAGTTGTGTACACATGTGATGTGAGGATCACATGTGTTCACGGAGTGTTAATGCTTTCCTCTAGTGCTCTATTAAAAGGGGCACCTTAATTGCCAGTAGTTCCCTTGAGGCCCCGCTGCAACGGGCTGGCAGGACAAAAGATGTTGTGCAAGTTTTCATTGCGAGCACGCATGACTATATATGGAGCACATGCCTATGATTGTTTAGTACTTGGATGCTTTATCTCATTTATCTGCAATGCCCTACATCTTGAAGTTACATGTTTAGACTTGACCATGCAACGCCCGTCCATCCATCCCTATGCCTAGCGCCCTCATATCCTACTGTTTGTTGCTAATATTACTATTGATCTTGTTTTACTGCTGCTGTTACTTTGTTGTTTCTACTACCAAATGGTTGCTACTGATAAACTTCTGTGAGCAAGAACTATTTCCAGGTGTAGCTGAATTGACAACTCAGTTGTTAAGGCTTGCAAGTATTCTTTGTCTCCCCTTGTGTCAAATGAATAAATTGGGTAATAATACCCTCGAAGACTGTTGCGATCCCCTATACTTGTGGGTCATCACTAATCCACGGCCATCCTCCCGCTGTTGGGAAGCTTGGTCGTCAGCATCCGGCGCGGCTCACTCCTTTCAGCAGTGTACATTGGGAGTGACACCTCGTCGTCCGGTGTTGACTCTCTCACATTAAACCAATACTTCTTCCACTGGATGGCGGCTTTCTTTGGGAACATCAGATACAGAAAGGAAGCCTTGGTCTTAATTTGGCAGGTGAGGCCGCCTGCCGCCAGAATCAGGCCACCTGATCCCTCGTGGCTGACGCGGCCGTGGAACAGATCCAGCCACAGGGGGAAATAGGGGCGACACCCCGGATAGCACTCGCAGGACGCCGCAAAAATGGCGAGATGCTCGATGCTGTGCGGACCGAGATCCAAGGGCTTGATCGCATAATACATGCAGAATCTCCAAAAGAAGACTGGCGTGGGGAAGCCGAGCCCCCTCTCTAGGTGGCTCAAGAAACAAATAAACTCTCCGGGGCGGGCGTCGGGCTCCATCTCCCAGGCCACGGAGATTGGCCATTCCCCTTACAGAGGATTCCTACATCCTGGAAGGATTTCAGCGAAGCCACCGTGCACTTGGATTTGCCCCACAGATCCTTCAGAGGCGCCATCGATAAGGTCAAGATCCGCTCTGGAAATTTCGGATCAGGAGAGGGTGGAAGACTGAGAAATGCACGGAGTCGGGGAAATGCAAGGAAGATTCGCAACTTTCCCCCGTCACTCTCCTTATATAGGGGTTGCTCCCCGCCAACCTCAGGAAGGCTGTTACCTCGCGGTAATTACGCCAATATTGCCGTTGGATTACCTAACGGCTAGTTTGACTAAGGCGACGGTACAACTTCGCCCACTCGACTCGCCGACCCATTCGCCAAACGCTACGATTTCGACTAGACGCAAGTGCTGCGACTGAAGATATATACAAGAGACTCCTTCTAAATCGAGGGAGTCCATCGCCGATCTGACTGGGTGTCCAAATTGGACCTGTATACTCCGACTGCCAAAGAACACCTGCGCTAAATCAACAACGGCCTCGGGGACTACTGATGGGGATATGCCAAATGGGGTATGCCCATCAGGACGTTTCCTACTGGATCAAGATCCAAGCGAGTGGGCCTGCAGGACAGCAACTGGATCGCGACTCAAGAAGGGACCTGGCGACTAGAAGCTAGAGGCCCACAAGCGTAGCTAAGCCCAGTAGGATTAGGTCAAGTCCTCCTACTCCCTAACTGACTCGGTTGTATATCTGGTAATCCTAGCGAGGTACCCCTATATAAACCTCCCTAGGGTACTCTCTGTATTCACGTTCCATCATACACCCATCGACTCTCTTCCTAGCCACCGAGCTCGGCACCATTGTAACCACTCGATAATTCAATCTAGCAGGAGTAGGTCTTTACCCTCTGGGGGGGCCGAACCTGGGTAAACCCTTGTGTCTCCACCCTCATCTCACACTGCAGATGGCTGGCCACCCTTGCCCTTATTCCTACTACTCGCTGCCAATCGGAGCATCTACCGTGGCCATTCCCACGACAGCCATGAAAATTGGAACCGAGACATCGGCCGACTTTCACATTGGTCTAAGTTGTGTGTCCAGCACACCCTCAATGACTGAGGATATTTAGTACAAACAACATGAATGTATAGTTCCACAACTGAATCACATATTAAATGATACATATTAGATGTTTATACATGGACAACTTAATATATTTATGAATACAGTGGAAATAACATCATACATGATTTCCTCTAGGGCATATTCCCAACATGAGCTACTTCGCCATGGAGCAAGAGCAACACAAAGAGTTCAATCAAAGACAAACTTTCTGAAGCTTAATGCATCCACCTTGACTGAAGACCAAGAAGACGCTTCGCATACCACTAACCTACCTAGAGTTAAACCCCTATGGCTTTGTTAGGAAACCAACACAACAAAGTAGTGGCAATAAGGCATCACTCGAAGATATCAAGATAGATCCCAGGATATCCAACCTCTACGACCCTTAGTAGTCACAATAAGCATCATGCTAGCACTAGAAGAAGAAATATCTACTCCAACCTCTACGACCCTTAGTAAATCCCTAAGGTGGAAAGACTTCATCTTTCCACTCAATTCTAGAAGACCTCCTACTAGAAGGTACTTCAGTAAGACCTCTAATCTTATGCCCTTCTCCAAGCATCATCTTGAAGGTCGTCAGAGGAATAGAAGATAGACCTCATCAAAAATTCTCGGAAGTCTACTCGATCCTACCAGTACCCACAGGCTCAGAATCGGGATGGCAAAAACACCTAAAGCTGACAAGACTACCCCTCAACAAAGAGAAAGCAACCTAAAAGGTCAAGAGATCTAAAGAGGTTGCAAATCCCCTACCTTGCCATTTCAGACGAAGACCTACCTAAAGGACCTTCGACTCTGCTAACCCCGTTAGATCTAACCCGTTTAGAGGATCCAAAAGTTTCAACCGCTCCAATAATCTAAATAGAAATAAAAGTAGGATACAAGACTCATAGGACAGAGTTTGTGGATGTCATTTGAAGATTTCAACCACGGGCGGGAGATTTCGGGATTTAACGTGAAACTCCAAGAAAGAAGGTCTTCATCTTGTTTAACCACCTTTAGTATCACCCTAAGGGGCAAAGACTATGTATTTCCCACTCAATTATATTAACCCTACATAAGAAGACTCTTCTAAGCCTCGGCGCAACCCACCGACCAGACCCTAAAGAGGCAGCTCCCAATAAAGTCTTCTAAGGAGACCCTCAGAAATCTCAAGATCAGTGAAGTCACGTCAACAACAACCACTACCCTCCCAACTTGTCATCTCAACCCTAGAATAAAGGACCGTGTTATCTCCAAGATACCTAGTTTAACCCTAAGAGGAAAAGACTGCGAATTTTCCACAAAAATAGAGTAACCCTCCGCCAGAAGTAGCCCTTGGAGTTTCAACCCGAGCCATTGCATAGGTTACGATAAGCCCCTGATGAAACACCATGAGTCCTGCTAGAGAAGACCACAAGATGTAGATTTATATCCTCAGAAGAGCACTTCACGAAGTTCAACTTAGAGGAAATTCTCCTAGCCTAAGCGCTCGATGTATCAAGTCCGATCGGAAAATAAGACCATCCTTCGCAACTAGGACAAAAGCTTTCTAGACTCCCGTGCACTCAAGAAGATTTAAGTTCAACTCCACCAACAAAGTAACCTCATTCAAAGACGAAGATCGTAAGATAGTATGCTAAAGAAACATAATAATACCCCGACTCAAAATCCTCTAACCCTACCTCTCACAAATCTCGGTACGAGATTATTTTAAGGGGAAAGGTCTGTAACATCCCAATTTCAGCAACCATGACTTGTTGTCTAGAATGCAAAAATCAGGGTGAACAAAAACTTTTTCTTGTTTAGTGATGCAATGTTTCCTTTCTTGTATGTTGGTGATTATTGTAGCAGCCCGAGTAAACCACTAATAGAAAATCGTTGTTGTTTATACTTTGTGCATCATCATGACATCATCATGCTTGTTTTAACCTAAAACTATTTTCAGAAAGTCCCTCTTTGTTTTCTACATATTTCCCCTATCTTCATTTCAAATTAAAACCCTGGCCGTCCGGATATTTTGTTTTGTCTAAAAACTATTTGCAAAAAGGTTTATAAAATAAAATGTTTTACCAGGGGAGGCCATCAGCCTGCTGGGCCAAAAGCCCAGCAAACCAATAGCCTACCACCCCGGTTAAATCCTGACCCTTAGATCCCTCTCCCTCTTAACCCTAATCTTGCAAACCCTAGCCTACCCAGCCCCTTTGTCGCCGCCGCCACTCAGCGCGCCTGCACGCACGAAACCCACACACCAGGCCGCTCGCCAACTCCCCTCGCTCGTTTCCCTGGCCCCACCCCATCCCACGCGGTCGCAACCCCCTGCTCGATCCACCCACCAACCGCTAGCTGCTAGACCCCACACCCTGCGGGCCCAACCCACCCCCCCCCCCCGTTTGATCCGTACCGTCCCGCACCCACCTTCCCCACCCTGCCTCGCGAGACCCTCCCGCTCTCCCGTTCGTGTCCGACCACATAGTACCGCCGCCTCCCTCCTCTGCAACCACCCTGCGCCTCCAGGGTTCCCTCTCTCCCTTGCGCCGTCAAATCTGCGGACCCCGCCACCCAAGAACGCCTCTGCCTCGCCAGCGTCCTCCCTCTCCTGTGGTTGCTCGTCCAGCGTCGCCCAGGGACGCCCCTTCTCCTCGCGCCGCCTCCCTCGACGGTCCCTCGCGCGCCAGGAGATCCGCGCCGCCTCCCTCTACGCGCTGATCGACCCGCCGTCGTGCCCTCCTCCAGCAAGCTGAGCTCTCCACCAGGGCGACCTCCCTGCCGCCGGGCTCCCCCCATCTTCCGAGCCGACCGCAGCTCCCTGTCTTCCTTCTCCCCGCCAGCGCGACATTCCTGGAGTCGGCCGCTGCCTACGGCCGCTCCCCGGCCATGCCCTGCCACGGCACTCCTTGTGAGCAGCACCGTGAGCGGCCGTCTCTTCTTCCCTGCGGCCCCCGTTGCCTGAGACCACCAACTGCTGCTGCTGGTCGGTCACCCCGTCTACTCCCCGGTGTTGTCCCGTCCGCGCCGCGGGCGTCGTCCGCCTGCGTCTCCGGCTGCGAACCCGCAGGAACCGCCGCCGTGCCCCCCACGGTTTTGTCCACCTCCGTCGCTGGCATCGCCTCCCTGACAGAATCAGGAGCTTCTCGTCGCCCTCCTGTACGCCATGTGCCGCCCGTGCTGAGCTCCTCGTCAGGTTGCCCTGTGCTTTGTTTTTGGTCAAGCGACATCAGCTCGCATGCCTCCTTTGCTATTCATGCGCCTGCGGCTTCCTCTGTTGGTACCTGAATTTTAGCAGCAGGAGATATGTGCCAACATCTCTTGTTCCAACTTCCTCGAGCGTGTGCTGATTCTTCTGCTAAATGTCGGAGGGCCACACGGAGACCTCAAGTTCTACTACACGGACACAGAAATCTCCTTTCCTTCATGGATTTGAAGACCAATCCCGGCGTCCGAAGCCTCGAACCTGTCGAACCCTCGGAACCCCCAAGATCGTCGAATCCTATATGTGACCCCTCTTTTCAAGACCCTATTTTTGATGAATATAAAATACCTTGTTGCATATACTAATTCATATTTGCATACATATTTTTGTGGTTCAGGGGCATTAGGACGATTCACCTCATAATTAAATATGGAGACCATATGCGGACTTTTCTAGTCTTACTTTGGCCCCATTTAAATTTGTGTAGCAAACCGGTGTTATATTTTGCCATGTTAAGACAACATTTAAATTGCGGGGTATCTAAATAACATGAACCTATTAATTAATTGTCGGGACCCCGGTTCCCCTTAATATGTCCTAATTGCATCGCATCTTGCCATGTCATGCATCATACATGCATCATGCCCGATCTTCTGCCGTGGTATTAAATAGTGCATCCGGTGTTTATTCTAGTGTTTTGCTTCTTCGCGGATAAGGCCGTTGAGTTGATGTGAGCTTCGCCCCGACCTTTGGATGAACCTTCGGCATTGTTTTCAGGCGAGCACTCTCCCCTTTCTACCTATCTTACTTTTATAGTATTTATTTCCTCATGTTGATCTATTGCTATCTGTGTTGCGATGCTCTAGTTTCGTACCCGTGATATCCCTTGTAGCCTTATATTGCCTTGGACACATCCTATTACCTGTTGCTTGGTAGATAGTTGGACTTGCGTGTCGTAGTCGCATGCTCAAGTGCTGTTGCATGTCGTTAAGTACCACAGTTGTTGGAAGAATGCCATATGCTTTATGTTGGAGATGATCAAGGCTTTAATTATCGTTTAATAACTAAAATTGAAGTAGGTAAATAATGCAGAGGCACAGGTGGGAAATAGATGTTATTTGGTTTTTAACCGTCCACTTGTGTCCCGTAGGAACCCGAGTACTTGATACCTGTTCTTTGAATATTCGCACTATCCGCATGTGGGACCATGAATCCCCATAGCCAGAGCTTGAGTCATATTTATTTCTTGGGGCCACAAAGTAGTTTGGGGCTTTATTAATATCCTGTACTTATGCCATGCTTTACTACTTTATTTACGATTGCGCGTGGAGCGCCTGTACTATTTAGGTAAGTGGAATGTTTCCGCTGTATCGACAAGCCCAGTCACACTTTCGGGTTCCCAGTCGTTTACAGCCATTGACACAAACCTCTGGGTCCGTTTCGGAGCCGGCCAACTTCGTCGCGGATAGCTTGGTGGGGTGGCCCCCTGAAATTTATATGAATCTTGCAATTGCTCTGTCGTGATGCCTCGTTGGGTTTTTATTGGTTTTTCTCGAGGTTGATCGTGCGTGTGTTGCTATTTGTGCCCCCCTGCAGGGTAAAACTTCCTGAAAGCCGTGTCTACGATTATGGACGACTTGGAGCACAGTATCTCGATCATAGACAACTATAACTAAAGTAGTGCTATAAATTTGACTTTATAATGACTAGTAATCAGCTTCACTATAATGGAATGGCTAAATAAAAGTGCCAATAATTGCTGGTTTGAGTTGTCACCTGTTACCATTGTATCTGACTAGTAAGTATTGCAACTACAACAGAATGACTAAATAAAAGTACCAACAACTCCTGGGTTTTGGGATGCCTCATTCTATATGTAACTGACTAGTAAGTACTACAACTACAACGGAATGGTTAACTAAAACTGCCCACTGCTTATTATATCAGGATGACTCATGCTATCTATATCTGACTAGTAAATGCCGCAACTATAACAGAATGAATAAAACTACCAACTGTGTGAGTTCCTCGGTTAACTTCCTCGTTTTGTCTCGAGGGGGAAATACCAGGATGGGTATGCTTGGTGTTAGTTTCAGGTTGGATCCGAATAGGTCCTTCTTATCCCTATCTGATAGCCGCCAATTGTATTGCGTCTCTATAGGTTGTTTAGTGCATGTTGCGCTGCCGCTTCAGTCCACCATACCTATGTAGGCGAGGACCGCCGAATTCTAGTCTCGCTGTGTACTGGCCTCGGTACTGACCGCTGTCTTTTTCCTTTGCCCTTTGTCGGCACCCATTTTGTTTAAGCAGGTTTTGAGATCGACGTCGTTAGCAGGGTTACCCTTCCAGCTTGGCCTGGGCAGGGTTATGGACGCCATTGGTTATTCTTCAGGGCTCTTAGCTCAATTTGCATCTTTTCCGTACTCGGACACTGTATCGTTTTCAAGGTGATTTGGATATTTGTACTGTATATCTATATTCTTGACTCATGGAGTCGTTGTCGTATATATCTGTTCTGTGGGTTCCATCGTGGACTATTGTGTAATGGTATTACTTCGTTTTCCACCCGCACGAAAGTGCCTGGTGAGCACCTTTGAATCGTTTCTATGCGGGTTTGGCGGGAATCGCTGAAACTTGCATAGGGTCGATTCTGAGGGTGTTACAATTATGCATCCTACTGTGTAACAGATGATGTACTCCTTACCTCAACCTCTGTTTACAAAAACTATTTAACAAAACTTTCTTGGATTGTTTTACATATTCTCAAATGTTCTGAGATTTCCAAAACTTGAGCCAAGATGACTTTGCTACAACAAATAGTTTCTATTAACAAAATTATGGAGATCTATAAGATATAATCTTATTATGTTTTCAAGATACAACCATCCATTATTCTTACCTCTAGGTTTTCCAAAACCTTTTATAAAACCTTTTGAACTCTACTCTTGGTAGAGATACCAAGAGATACTTATCTTACATCAAAACACAACCTCTTCAAAATAACCATCTCTACCTAAAGCTAGGCCTTATGGTAATCTTGGTAGTACTTCAAATTCTTGTTAAGATGAATTACCTTGATATGCTGTTTGATGATTTTGCTTTGATCTGATGCTGTGTTTATTACTTAGTATGTAGCATGAGCCACTTTTGGATCTCATCCTTTAGGATAAAGTTAAATCAATAATACAAACCCTAAAGAAGTTTCCTAAGCTTGATCTTCTATCAAGTCACTAGAGTGATCATCTCATCTCTAAACTTGATCAATATAGGGTTAAATCCTTATCATAGTTTCCAACCCAATGAAGACCAAATCCAAGGGTGGATCATTTTTACTCAACTAACACGTCAACATCGTTCCCTTCATAATTAGTTTGGAACCTTGTATCCTCTCAGAATCATCTCCTCTTGTAATCTGGTCTAAAACCCTAAATTTACCAAAATGGCTAAGTCTAAAACTATTATCAACATCACATCTTTGAGCCCTTGCATTTCCCAATCCTTGTAACTTTTTGGAAATGCACTTGAATAATATTTTAGACCACCATAATGGCTTCCAAATACCACTCTTTCCCTTGACTAAAGCATCCTATGAACCACTTGTTCTTGATGGTATACCAACCCCCACTTGCATTTCCCTTGCTCACATCCCCATAGTATCTTATTTTGATCAACTCTTAGCATGGTTGTGATATACTAACCATGGTATACCAACCCCCACTTCCCTTGTTTCAATTGGAACCTTGTGCTTCCTAAACCCTCGTGGTTTTAGAGGCAAATTGTTAATCTGCTTTGGCAGCCTTAATTTCAACAAGGTTTGGAATCCCTTATAGAAGCCCTCAAACTTGATCAATGCCAATTATATGAACCATGATCGTTATATAACTTATTCTATCTATCCATATATCCCATGACCCAAGGTGAGCTCTGAGCTCCTTAATCCAACAAGGTTTTGGAGGTATAAAAATATTCCAGCCCTAGATCCCTCTTTTCTGGTTTTCTTCAAAAATCAAGTTTGAGACTCAAAGAACATGGTTGAAAATGATGGATACAATAGGTTTACATCATATACCTTGATTGTAAATATTTACCAAATAATTTCCATAATTATTTGGGCACCAAAACTAATTATTACCCTTCTTGTGCAAAATCTTCAAAACACCCTCTATTGAAGAAACTTTGTTTTTCTTCAAATCACTTGATCAACTAAAAGAATATTTGAGGCCTATATGTTGCTAGCTATCTCCCCACTTCAAAAATAAATATTTTTGAATAGTTATATTATTTATTTTTTCATAATTTTGTAAATGGCAGAAATGTGAAATAATTGATTAAAAATAATTCTTCTCCTCAATAAATCTTGGGAAAACTTTCGAAAGGTGTGTATTTATATTTGGGACCATCTGAAATAAAAAACCCTCCTTGTCCAATTCAAAAATGTCAAATCAACTTCTGAAAACCACTTCAACACTTTTTGAATAAATGTTTTCAGGGAACTAAAAATCATCTAAAAACTCCCACATAATTAGTGGAGGTATATTTTGACTATACCCTTCTACCAGAACCATTTCCCCCTATTGCCAAGAACAAGTTTTGAAACTACCTTTCATAATCACCATATTATCTAAATTGACCACTTTGATAAAACTTGAACTACAACCACATCTAACACTCATCAAACCTTGCCAACCAAGCTTGCACAGCAACCCCACTCTTCTCTGGTCATGTGCACTGTATCTTGCCTCTATAGCAGTCCTAAACTTGTCCTTTTTCATTTATATGAGAGGGAGACAATGCCTCTTTGTCTTGTCCAATATTATAATGCCCTAGAAGCACCACCCCTCCCTCTCTCTGCCCCTGCCCAACCAGGACAACTCACTACCCTCCTCTCCTCCACCTGGCAACAGCCCATGCAAAGCCTACCCTACCCCATGTCTAAAATGAACATTTCCTACCACTAGCTCCCTCCCCAACATAAAAAAGGGCAGAGGCCATTGCATCTCCCCTCTTGGATCATTTCCCCTCACCTATCTATCCCCTCACACCCCTCCAGAGCCCTAGCGCTCTCTCCCTCTCGTCTGCCAAGAAAAAGGAGAAAACACCATTGTTGGTCCCGGGCAAGCTCCGAGCGTGGTGCCCTATATAATTTATCCAGATCCTCATTCATCAGATCTGAAACTTTAGGTTGCACCATGTCTAGAAGTTCATCCATATATATACCATTGAGAGTGATAAAGAGCTTGGTAAAAATTCTCGACCTCTGAATGATTCTCTTCCCTATTCGCACACACTGTTCCACCTTTCTGAATGAGCGATTCAATTTTATTTATCGGCTTCCGCTGAGCAGCCTGTTTATGAAAATACGAAGTATTTCTATCTCCTTCCCTTAACCATAAGACATGGGAACGTTGCCAAATCCAAATGTCCTCTTGATCCAAGGCCTACCAAAGTTTCTTCACAACGGCCCATTCTTCATTTGTTGGGCCTCGGTCCACTGAATGGAGGCAGAGTCGCTCAATCTTCTTCCTCAATTTTCGGACTTTTCGCGCCAGGTTGCCAAACTCCTCTGCTCCCCATGTAGTGAGATTCACTTGGAGACCTTGCAGAACATCAACAACACCTTGAAATTCCTGTTGGCCAGCTCCTCGCTGCCAATTATCCATCACCAGCTTATCATAATCGACATGAGTCTACCACACATTATCATATCAGAATTGCGTTGTTGCACTAAATCTTAGTTCCGACAAACATTCTCGAAGCTCAGTAAAAACAAAACAATAGTCGGATTCCATCGAGACAATATGTCGAACTCGGGTGTGTTCAAATATGGCCAGGAAAGCAAGATTAGCAAAAGCTCTGTCCAGTCTCGCCTTAACATTTGCATCCCCGCTTGATGATTATCCCAAGTATAGTAAGTATCAGACCATCCTAGATCTTAAAGCATACAATCATCAACTGCTTCTCTAAAGTTTCTCATCTGCCACTCTGGTCTATGGCCCTGGAGAAATGCTCATTAGAAAATAGAGTCTCATTAAAATCCCTCGTTGAAATGGATCGTATGGGCACCTAGAGGGGGGGGTGAATAGGTGCTAACCAATTTTTAATAATTTTTCAATTTTAGGCTTGACACAAAGTAAATTCTATAGATATGCAACTACGAGAATTTCCCTATATGCAACCCTAACTACTAAGCACGTAAAGAGAGGAGCGAAGGAACTGTAGTGGAGCACGCGGAGACACAGGGATTTTTTTTACCGCAGTTCCTTCCTTGTTAAGGGAAGTACATCTGCGTTGGAGGGGTGGGCGGTTCTAAGACCACCACGCCACAAAAGGCCTCACCCTATTCTCCGATGGGTCTCGCCACGAGAGGCCTGATCCACCTTCTCCACTATTGGATCCCTTCGAGGCGGGAACCGGTGCCTTTTACAACACTATCGGAGCACACACCCACAACCGAATTGGGGGCTCCCGAGATGACAACAAGCTACCACAAGGACAAGGTTTATCAATATAAACAAAAACAAGGATCTAGGTATTTGCAAGAAATACTAGATCGGTGGTTCTCCAAATGAATGGAGAGGAGATGAAGCGCTTGATTGTAGTTGATGATGATCGAGTCCTCCTCCTTTGATTCCCCAATGGACGGAGCCTTTGAGTGGATCTAGGTGGAGTTCTCTTGGATGAAGGTTGCAGGTCAGGTCTTTTCTTTTTCGAATCAATCAAGAGTTCTGGACAGAGGGGGAAGACAGGCTTAAATACCCCCTGCCCAGAACAAGCCATTGGAGAAGTTTGGGGGCAGATTATCTGCCCTCCTTTCGGGCGGACTATCTGCCCTGGGGATAAAATCCGCCCCCCAGTACGGAAACTCCGGGGAAAACTCCGCCCCCCATACAGAGAGCGACGCAGCCTTGACTTGGAGAAAAATCCTAAGGGGGGCGGGACTATCCGCACTTGGGAGAAAGTCCGCCCAAGGACCGGAAAGTTCAAGGGAAACTCCACCCCCCATACAGAGAGCGACGCAGGCTTGGCTTGAAGGAAATCCTCGAGGGGGCGGACTGTCCGCCCCCAAGGGGCAGACTATCCGGCATGGCCGGAAAATCCGGCCACAAACTCCGTCCCCTCTCTGGGGCTCGCGCACTCATGGGAAGAGGGAGGGACGGATTATCCGCCCCCCAAAGGCAGATACTTTTCCCTTTTTCTTAGAGAGAGCTGCAACACTTCAACACACGTTAAATAATCCTTGATATTGTTATCTAACACACAAAACACTAGGGATTAAGAAATGTTCTTTCAATCTCCCCCTTTTTAGTGTTAGATGACAATACTAGGATTTGCAATGAAACCGTCTAACGCCACCTTAAAAATGAAATACGCTCCCCCTAGATGTGTGCATATTTAAAATTTGCATTTAAATACAAATACACGCACTAGATAGAGCACACCTTTCATAGCAAAGATAATTGAAACAAGGTGGGTTGGGAAACAAGGTCATACCACCGGGATGTGATTATAGCCAAAGAAAATAATTAGCTTGATAGCCTCGAAGCACATCCCAACAAAATTGATGCATACATTAGAGAATCCCATGATTCCATATGCCATCAAATATGCTCCATAGATAAATCCAGAATTCCATGAGATCCACAATAGATAAATCCATAATTCCATGAATACCAAACATAGTACCAAACATAGTGGAGCACGACATAGTCTTACATAATCAAACACAAATAGCAAATAAGTTCACTCTAAAAAGGCACAAGCAAGTAAATAAAACCAACGAAAAGACAATTGCTTGTGCCCGACCCTTGCAAATCCACGAGACCTAATAGAACTACTTGTCCCCCTTTGGCATCGAAATGCCAAAAAGGAAGAAGAGCGATGCTAACACCCCAGAATATCATGCCTCCTCGTCCTCTTCGTAGTCGTCCCCTTCCCCTTCCTCTTCGTCATACTCATCATCATCGTCATAAGCTGGAGGAGTGGGTGCCCTCGGAGGTGGAGCAAACAGGTAACTCTCAAGCTCACCATAGTTGATCCCTGAAGTGTTCCATTGAGCATACGGTTCCGGATCAGTGGGAGGAGGAGTATGGGCAGTGGCACCAGAAACATGGTGAAGAATGAGATGTTGAGTGTGATCCCTCGCATGGTCCCTGCAGTACGCCTCATACTGGCCCTTGTGAGTGTCAACACCCATGCAAAGAATGTGCCGCTGGAACCAAGTGAGTTGTTTAACCTCGTGTGCCATTGGGGACACGGCAGAATGACGACCACTATCCCGTGCATCGCGCATAAAGGACTCAGGGGCAGTGGAGGGGTGAGAGGTCTTTTGAGCTTTGTTGTAAATTTTCTTTGACTTGTGCAAACCATCCAAATCAGTGCCAAAATCCTCATGAGGCAGCATATGCTTGATGAGAATCATGATAAAAGGAGAATATGGTATGGAAAGCCTGTTGAGCATCGCATCGGTCATCTCATGACAAATGAAATCCATCACATCCAACTTGTATCCTGTAGCAGAGCCAGCATTGGTGGCACACTCATGAGCAAAGGCAAGAAGAGGAACCAGGTGACCACGGATTTTGTCATTGTTGCCTCCACTGGGAGTATGTTGTCCCAAAATAGGCCAACAAGGGTGGCATACAGTGGTGAAAGGCCAGCGAAGGTGCCAACAACGCCATTGGGAGACAAACATGGAGCAAGAACAATATCCTTGGATGGCCTGAGCGGAGAGATAATGCGGTGTCCTGAAGGGGTGTCCCGCCCGTGAAAAGCATAGCCAAGAACCTGTCCAAAGGTGTGGAAATCAGACTGGATCATTGATGTTCCCGTCATCCACTTCATAGTACGAAGTTCATCGCCGCAGATAACCAAGGTCGATAAAAACTGCTTCACAATCTTGGAGTCATAGTGGCACTGCCGAGTCATAAGGGGATGAAGTCCCATCTTGTTTGTCACATCCAAAGCTTCACGAAGGCGAGCCTTTGATTGAGCCTCAGTCATATTCAGAGGGTGCATGGGGCGAATTTTGAGAGGAACATAGACATCATCATGGATATACCTAAAATGAGAGCACCAAAACATAGAATCCTCGGGCTCACCATCACTGTCAACATCTGCATAGTGATCTGTCTGGCACATGGAAGAGTAATCGGTGTTGTCCATAGCCTTGTAGTTAGGCCGAGCCTCCTTGACTTTACCCTTGCCCTTGTGAGATGCAACCCGCTTGGCTTTCCTTGCTGCCTCTGCCATCTGTTCAGCTTCTCTGGCTAACCTGCGAACCTCAGTTTCGTCAACAAAAGTGCCCTCTGCAGTGGGCCTGAGATAACGGGCACGAGGACGACGCTTGTAAGTCTTGGGAGGACGAGAACCACCCTCACTCATTGGAGGAAGAGCTCGGAGGAGAAGGTACCTGGAGGCCTGAGGAAGAAGATCCGGGGAGGGCCCGGAGAATCCGGTGGTCAAATCGACTCCGGGGAGGGGCGAAAGCTCCGGAGGGGGCTGGGGGCTGAGGGAGGGTTGGGGGAGGACGGGCTGCTCTATTTGAGCCTGCCCTCCCCGACCCTGCCTATAATAGACGAATTTCTCCCAGGGCAGATTATCCGCCCCCACTTAGGGCGGATAGTCCGCCCCCCTCTGAAAATTATGTACAGGACAGATTCAGGCCGGAGCAACCTAGAAAAACCCCTCGATGGTGTATGGAGGACTTGTGTGCAAGAATAGGTGGTTCAAGGAGGGAAATAAAGGCTTGGGTTTAGATCAAGAAACTGAGATGGTACTACACACCCAAATTTCCAAGAATCTAATCAAACAAAAGCCAAAATTGAGTGTGTTTTCCATGAGAACAAAAGATGAGCAAGAAACTCCAAAGAGAACCATTAGAAACCAACTCTTCACTAGGAAGAGGACGGTGGCCGAAGCCACCATGTTGGAGCGCATGGCATGACACCGCGAAGATGTATCTTGAGTTTAAAACCAATGCTCATCGATGACCCACATATCACAAAATGATATTAAGGGAAATCATTTTACTTGCTTTCGGCATTATGGGGGGAGGGTTGGCCCAATCAATTAGGACCACACTCCCCCTATGTCTATGCCCGCATCTAAGCCAAATACATGAATAAGAGTAAGTGAGTGTGCAAGAATAGTCAAGCCAAGCTCCTTGAATCTATGATATTTAGCTCATTCCTCAAATAAAAAAATCTTGATTCGTCAAGGGGCTTCATGAAAATATCAGCAAGTTGGTTCTTCGTGCTCACAAAGGATAGGGCAATATCACCACGAGCAACATGATCCCGAATGAAGTGGTTGTGAATCTCTATATGTTTAGTTCTTGTATGCTGCATGGGGTTGTAGGCAATCTTGATAGCACTTTCATTGTCACATAATAGAGGCACTTTGTCACAATTGACACCATATTCCTTTAAAGTTTGCCTTATCCATAACAATTGTGTACAAGCACTTGCAGCAGTAACATATTCAGCTTCGGCTGTTGAGAGTGAAATACAATTCTGTTTCTTTGAAGACCAACACACTAGAGACCTTCCCAAGAATTGACACGCACCAGAGGTTGATTTCCTATCATCTTTGTCACCAGCCCAATCTGAATCAGTGTAACCACATAGAGAGAAACTTGAACCCTTGGGATACCATAACCCAAAATTTGGGGAATGAACCAAATATCTGAAGATTCGTTTGACCGCCACTAAGTGGCTTTCTTTAGGAGTGGCTTGGTACCTTGCACACAATCCTACACTTAACACGATATCACGCCTAGATGCGCAAAGGTAAAGGAGAGAGCCGATCATGGATCGGTATACCTTTTGGTCCACGTATTTACCCTTGGGATTGAGCTCAAGATGACACTTTGTTTGCATTGGAGTATCCACACCATTGAGATATGTCATCTTGAACCTTTTGAGCATGTCTTGGATGTACTTAGCTTGATTAATAAAGGTTCCCTCTCTAAGTTGTTTGATCTCAAATCCAAGAAAGAACCTCAGCTCACCCATCATGGACATCTCAAACCTGTCAGTCATAAGCTTTGAAAATTCATCGTTAAAAGCTTGGTTAGTAGAGACAAAAATAATGTCATCTACATAAAGTTGGCATACAAAAAGCTCCCCATTAACCTTCTTAGTAAAAAGAGTGGGATCAATTTGCCCAACTTCGAATCCACGGTCTAGCAAAAGCTCTTTAAGGTGCTCATACCACGCACGTGGGGCTTGTTTAAGGCCATAGAGCGCCTTATCGAGTTTGTAGACATGGTTCGGAAATTTGGGGTCCTCAAAACCTGGGGGCTTCTTGACGTATACTAACTCATGTAGAGGACCATTAAGGAATGCACTCTTAACATCCATTTGTTGTAATTTAAAATTATGATGGGCTTCATATGCAAGAAGGATACGGATGGACTCAAGACGAGCCACGGGAGCATAAGTCTCGCCAAAATCAATTCCTTCCACTTGAGAGAATCCTTGAGCCACGAGTCTTGCTTTATTCCTCACAACAATGCCATTTTCATCTTGTTTGTTCATGAAGATCCACTTGGTGCCGATAGCATTGCGGCAATCCTTTGGTTTCGCTACGAGCTTCCAAAATTTGTTGCATTCGAAGTTATTTAATTCTTCATGCATTGCAACAACCCAATCGGGTTCTTCAAGAGCATCAAAGACCTTCTTTGGTTCAACCATGGAAATGTGAGCTTGATGATCACAGAAGCTTGCAAGTTCTCTTCTAGTAGACACCCTTCGTCGGAGATCACCAACAACCTTGTCAAGAGTGTGACCCCTTAGTTCAAGGTTCCGATCAACACGAGCCTTGCGACGAGTCTCAATGTCCTTATTGTTTCGAGAAGGAGTAGATTCAGTATTTGTATCCTTGTATTGACCACTGCCTTGCCCTTGATCTTGGTCTGAGATAACACCAGGAGGTTGCTGTAGAGCTTGTTCTTCAGGGGCGGATAATCCGCCCCTTGGAGGGGCCGGACTATCTGGCCTGGGAGATGAGACACCAGTGACTTATTCGAGAGCATGCCTGACAGGACTTGGAGAAACAGAGCCGGATAATCCGCCCTCGGGGGCCGGAGAATCCGGCCTGGGAGTTTCTTGGCTGTTGTTTTCTCCTTCGGATCCCCTGGAACGAGTTGGAGTGCCAGGGGAGGATTGTCCGCCCCTTGGAGGGGACGGATAGTCCGGCCTGGGACTACCAACATGTCCAGGAGATAGAGGATCTTCAGTAGGTTGCGGTGTTGGTGTAGAGTTTTCTACAACAGTAGGAGCTTGTTGATCTTGTGTAGATGAGGGCTCCACATGAGTGGTGCATTGTCCTTCCCGATCCGCCACAAGGGGTGCCTCAATGGGGCGGAAAAATCCCACGCCCATTCTTCTTATGGCATCTTGGGGTATTTCAACATCTGCATCACAAACATCAACTTGCCCTACAAAGGAGCCATTATTTTCATCGAACTCCACACTACAAGATTCCACAACAATCCCAGTGAGCTTGTTGTAGACTCTATAAGTGTGGGATTCGGCACCGTAACCAACAAAAATACCTTCTAAACCCTTAGACTCAAATTTTGACAAACGGACACCTTTAATAAGAAAGAAACACTTACACCCGAATACCCTAAAGTACGAGATGTTGGGCTTGTTACCGGTAAGTATTTCATATGGAGTCTTGTCTAAAATCTTTCGGAGGTAGAGCCGGTTCGATGAGTGACAAGCAGTGGATATGGCTTCAGCCCAAAAATTATAAGGAGACTTGAATTCAGCCAACATTGATCTTGCCATATCCATCAAAGTTCGGTTCTTCCTCTCGGCTACACCATTTTGTTGAGGGGTGTATGCAGCGGAATATTGATGTCTAATCCCCTCTTCGCTTAGAAACTCATTCAAGGTGTATTTTTTGAATTCAGAGCCGTTGTCACTCCTTATTGCCAAGATAGGAACATTGTGTTGACATTGAACTTCATTGGCAAAGTCAATGACAGTTTGTTGAGTCTCACTCTTTAGTTTGAAGAAATAGACCCATGTATATCTTGAGTAATCATCAACAATGACCAAAAAATATTTCTTCCCGCCAAGACTTGCATGAGAAGGAGGACCAAATAAATCCACATGAAGTAATTCCAAGATCCTCTTTGAAGACACAATAGTCTTCCTCTTGTGGGGAGAGTCGTGCATTTTGCCTTCAACACAAGCCCTGCAAACACGATCTTTGGCAAAGGAGACATTGTCTTTTAGTCCAAGGATGTGGCCACCCTTGTGGAGACTTTGCAAAGTTCTCATGTTGACATGGGCTAAACGGCGATGCCATAGCCAGCCCACGTCGGCCTTTCCGAATAGACACATCAGACCCGAAGTGGTTTTTCCGGAAAAGTCCACCACATACAGGTCATTTTCGACGTATCCAACGAAAGCGACCTTTAGACTTGCTCCACAAGAGTACCACCAAATCATCGTTAATAAAAATAGAAAATTCCATCTTGCCAAGGGCACGAACAGAAAGAAGGTTGTAACCGAGGGTCTCAACAAGCATGACGTCCACGAGAGAGATATCGTGGGCAACCACAACCTTGCCAAGACCCAATACCTGAGATTTAGACTTATCACCATAGGAGACTGTGATATTATCATGATTTGGACGCATCTCCGTGATGATCTCCTTGCTTCCGGTCATATGACTAGTGCATCCACTATCCAGCACCCATTTTGACCCACCGGAAGCATAGCCCTGCAAGAGAATTACTTCTTGGTTTTAGGTACCCATTTTTCAATGGGTCCTTTCATGTTAGTAACAAGGGTCTTTGGGACCCAAATAGACCAAGCAATATATTCATCAA
Organism: Avena sativa; assembly: GCA_916181665.1. Classification (NCBI taxonomy): domain Eukaryota; kingdom Viridiplantae; phylum Streptophyta; class Magnoliopsida; order Poales; family Poaceae; genus Avena; species Avena sativa. The sequence continues at coordinate 407,946,359 of OV702285.1, read as the reverse complement.
AGGGACCAACATAATAAGCATAAACATCGCCATAATCATCACAAAAGAGTTCATAATTTGGATTGTGAGACCCTGCAAAACCAATATTGTTAGTCTTGTCTTTTGTGACATTCTTCTCAACAGTGCTTGTCTTTGATTGCACATTCTTGGTCATGTTCTTCTTGTTTTTCTTTTTCTTGGACTTGGTGAGATATCCAAGTCCCTCTTTACCATGATTTGACATTTGCTTGCCAAGAACTTCATCAAGCACACCGTTATCCTTGAGAGTGATGTTCTTGACCACTTCTTTTTCCACACTAGCATTTTCCTTGTGACTATATGTTGAGTTGGATGAGCTAGGAACATAATATTTGACCAATAGACTTTGAAGTTGATCATGTGACTCATTGAGAATGGAGAAATCGTTTTTCAATGCCTTGTGAGCATTGTCAAGTTTCTCCAATTCCTCAGAGAGTCTATCATGAGCAGCCCCAAAGTCAATCTTTTCCTTCTTTAACTTCTTTGCTTTGGTGACTGCATTGTCACGTTCCTTAACAAGTTTAGCCACAATTTCTTCATGTGACTCTTCAATGGACTCAAGCCTCTCTTCAAGAGAGACCCGAGCTTCTTCTTGTTCCTCAAGGGCATTTTTTAAGGATGCAATTTCCATTGCATCCTTCCTTTCAATTCTACCCTTTTCTTCGAGAAGGGCTTCATTTTGGGCAAGCTGATCCATAAGAGCTTCAAAACAAACTTTGTGCTCACCTTGCAAGTTAGTGTAGAAGTAATCCAAAGCAATAATCTCTTCTTTAACCTTAAGACTAGTAGGATCATCCATGTCAATCATAGCCTTAGAAAAAGAAGAGTTAGAAGTCGTTACCTCGGAGCTTCTTGCCATGAGACAAGTAGCATTCTTGTTGATGATGTTTTCATTCGGAGAGTCGAAGAGAGATGTTGAAGGAGACGTAGTGGCTATAGAAGCCACCTCTTGAGAGCTATCGTCTTCGTCCTCATCTTCACTTCCCGATGAATATTCTTCTTGCGCTACTAGAACAATCTTTGGTTGCTTCTTGAAGGGAGCATTCTTCTTTACAAACTGTTTCTTGCGTGGAGCCTTTGACTTGTCCTTGAAAATAAGTCTTCCTCCATTATCTTCCCTACTTTGATATGGACACTCAGCTACAAAGTGCAGCCGATCACCACAGTTGAAACATGTTCTCAGCTTGGGACCATTTTGTTTTCTTCCAGAGGATCCACTCTTGCATTCTAGTTCAGCTTTAGCCTTGGATGGATCTTTCCAAAAGTTTCTAGCATAAAGAGCCAAGTATTGTCCGTGGATACTTTTTATATCCTCGGGACAGTCCAGACCTTCTATGGCATATTCATCATGATCAATCACACTAGTCTTCAAGGCCATGTTGACCCCCTTTTGCATCCCCATAGCTCGAGCACGAGCATCTTCGACATTCTTGGCAGCCACTTTGAAAGCGGCCATTTCGTGCATTACCTCATTGGATGTCATGAGGTGATAGTTATGCCTACCTTAGAGACTTTTCAAATCTGTGGGCTCAAATGGCATAAGAGCACTGACATACTTGCGCTTGATCCATGCATCATCAACATGAGTGGCACCATGATTTCTGAAATTTGTGGCTATTGCCTTAAGCCTCCTATACATGTCTTCATGGTCTTCTCCATCCAACGTATAGAATCCTTCAGCTTCATTGATCAATGCATCATATCTATTCCTTTTCATACTTTCATTTCTGATGAAGAGCTCGGTGAGAGTATCCCAAGCTTCCTTAGCTGTACTAAGATGCTGAATGTGTGGCATATCTTTGTCACCCACACCAAGATGTATCATGTGTAAAGCTGTAGCGTTGAGTTGGCTATCGACAACTTCTCTTCTTGTAAGATTGTTGGGGTTTCCAACATGAAGACCATTTTCGATGATCTTCCACAACTCTATGGAGGAACTGCACACATGAGATTTCATCAAAAATTGCCATTGAGTAAAAGTAGATGCTGAAAGTTTGGGTGGATCACCCCTATTATGTATATGTGGGTGAGGGATAGGTGGATCAAGGGAATACACATGAGTAACCTCATTATATCCATCCTTACCGCTATCCTTTTTTGAGGAGGAGCTCTTGCTAGTGTCATCACCAACCACTTCGTTATCTTTGGAAACAGTTTTACCCGTTTCCTTGGATTGCGGAGTGGTATCCTCAGAGTTTGATGGAGGTGATGCTGCGGATGTGGAGAGACGCATTATCAATTGACGCATCTCTTCCATCTTAGCCTCTATTGAACTCACCAAGGTTGTTTCCAACGTCTTGAGATCGTTTTTGGTGACTACCTCCGGAGCATCACTCCCATGTACCTTGGAACCCATACTTCTCTTAGGCGGTTAAGCCCGAAATAAGAGCCGGGGCTCTAATACCAATTGAAATGGATCGTATGGGCACCTAGAGGGGGGGTGAATAGGTGCTAACCAATTTTTAATACTTTTTCAATTTTAGGCTTGACACAAAGTAAATTCTCTAGATATGCAACTACGATAATTTCCCTATATGCAACCCTAACTACTAAGCACATAAAGAGAGGAGCGAAGGAACCATAGTGGAGCACGCGGAGACACAGGGATTTGTTTTACCGCAGTTCCTTCCTTGTTAAGGGAAGTACATCTGTGTTGGAGGGGTGGGCGGTTATAAGAACACCACGCCACAAAAGGCCTCACCCTATTCTCTGATGGATCTCACTATGAGAGGCCTGGTCCACCTTCTCCACTATTGGATCCCTTCGAGGCGGGAACCGGTGCCTTTTACAACACTATCGGGGCACACACCCACAACCGAATTGGGGGCTTCCGAGATGACAACAATCTTCCACAAGAACAAGGTTTATCAATATAAACAAAAACAAGGATCTAGGTATTTGCAAGAAATACTAGATCGGTGGTTCTCCAAATGAATGGAGAGGAGATGAAGCGCTTGATTGTAGTTGATGATGATAGAGTCCTACTCCTTTGATTCCCCAATGGACGGAGCCTTTGAGTGGATCTAGGTGGAGTTCTCTTGGATGAAGGTTGCAGGTCAGGTCTTTTCTTTTTCGAATCAATCAAGAGTTCTAGACAGAGGGGGAAGACAGGCTTAAATACGCCCTGCCCAGAACAAGCCGTTGGAGAAGTTTGGGGGCAGATTATCCGCCCCCCTTTGGGGCGGACTATCCGCCCTGGGGAGAAAATCCGCCCCCCAGGACGGAAACTCCGGGGAAAACTCCGCCCCCCATACAGAGAGCGACGCAGCCTTGACTTGAAGAAAAATCCTAAGGGGGGCGGACTATCCGCCCTTGGGAGAAAGTCCGCCCAAGAACCGGAAAGTCTAAGGGAAACTCCGCCCCCCATACAGAGAGGGACACAGGCTTGGCTTGAAGGAAATCCTCGAGGGGGCGGACTATCCGGCATGGCCGGAAAATCCGGCCACAAACTCCGCCCCCTCTCTGGGGATCGCGCAGTCATGGGAAGAGGGAGGGGCGGATTATCCGCCCCCAAAGGCAGATACTTTTCCCTTTTTCTTAGAGAGAGCTACAACACTTCAACACACGTTAAATAATCCTTGATATTGTTATCTAACACACAAAACACTAGGCATTAAGAAATGTTCTTTCACTCGTACATAGTCATGCCGAATGTGGCAGTTGAAACAAAGTTTTTAAGAAACACCCAACTATGAATTCTATTTTCTATCTGTGGCGCTCCATAAAATCCGGTAAACCTCCTCTCGAAATAGTTTTGGTCTCTCTTCCACACCATAGCATCTATATGGCCGGAACTAAGCTCGTACTCTTATTTACCTAGCTAGTCAGATAGTAGGGTTTGGACTTATACTGTATTCACTGACGGTAGTCATTTCTTATTTTGAGGAATAGTGCAATACCTACTTTAGTAAAAAAAATTAGGAACGGTGCACTACATGAATAACAAGAAACACAAAGGGCCTTCCTATACGCCGATGGCGAAAGGTCCGGCCCGTCGGCGCAGCTGTGCGGGCTCATCAGCCGGGCCAGGTGTCCGTCGGCGTATAAACCCTGTCGGCATATGGCCAAAACCCGGACGGTCGCCGTCGGCATAGAACAACCGTCGGTGTAGCCGTTCAACCTGCTGACGGTGACCGTCGACGTAACGGGTGTCGTCGGCGTAGGAGGCCATGTGGCCCTGCCAAATGGCCCACCTGACGGGATACGCCGACGGCCAGACCGTCGGCCTAGATAGGGCACCACGTATATACTGACGACAATGCCGTCAGCCTAGGTCGTTTATTTTTCCATTTTTCTCCAAAGTATAAAATTCAGATAGTTGATTAATTTATTTCCTACTATAATTTTAATGTAGATGTTATTTATAAATAACTTAGTGATTGTAAAAATAACCACGCGAATCTTCGCGTATCCTGCCACACGCATAGAATAACGACGCGAATTTTCCAAAACACGATGCTAAAGCATAAATGTGAAATAGAAAAAACAAAATACACATATAATGCACAATTACGACAAAACTATTAAAGATATATCTCATTTTTACGTACCACAAGGAACCGAAACCTCTCTATTGGGGAAACCCTCGAAATCCCTCTCTTTTGGGGACCCTCGGGCATCAAACCCACTGTTTTGGAGAAACCCTACACCGTGTGAAGGTTACCGCATGCACGCTTATAAAGACCAAAAAAGTACATTGGTATGACCTAAACAGACCTAAACTACTGCTTTGGTATGACCCTACTCAGTGGTTTTCATCAGGAGGTGGAAGACTCTATAGTAAAGGAGACCGACGAGAGAGCGGTGGTCGTGGCGGGACGTGGCCGGGAGCACGGCCTTTTCAAGATTCTCGATAGGGTGATCCCGCAAACTCCTGCTTTGAGCCTCACACGGATCAAGGCTACCGTCACCGCCGAAGACCCCGCTATCCCGCCTCCTGAAAGGCCTTCCCGAGCGAACAAGGATGTAAGTTTTTCTTATTTTCATCATCTTTCGACAATCGTTCCTGGGTGGCTAAGTTGACGATATTCATTATTTTTGAAATTGTAGCCTGCTTTGGATGCGGCCTACAAGACCTCTCATGCGGAACACTTGGTGACGCTCGAGATGTGGTTCCAGACCCAAGCGGCCTACGAGGAGTGGGCAGAGTGTCGCGATGATATAAGTTTCAACCTTTATTTTTGCAAAAGATGACAAGTCCCGCATTTCCTAGTTTGAATCTTTATTTCTGCAACGCCTCACATCTAAACTATCTTGCGCGCTGACCAGAGGTTTTATGCCACTAGAGTGCGGGATATGCTACCGCCACGACCAACTAGGCCAGTGCCGCAGCCAATCTTCGCATCGAAGGACGAATTTTCTTTGACCTTCTACTCAGGGACCCCGATAAGTTATTTGTCAAACTAGTTCTTACCAAAAACCTGTGCCTTGGTGGTTGCTAACTCTAGGGACCGGGATGCTCCGGCAATGCATACTTTGGTTGTCCTGATACCTCGCCGACTATCTCGCGCGCGATGACACCGGTTCATACCGGCCGTGCTTCTCCTGGTGCTTTCGCTGGTGGTGGTGGTGCTTCTCCTTCTACCGCAGGTGGTGGTGGCGGTGATTCTCCTTCTTCCAATCGTGCTGAGGGTGGCGGTGCTTCTCCTTCTACCGGTGGTGGTGGTCATGGCGATACTTCTCCTTCTTCCGGTGCTGGTTCTATGGTGGCTACTCGATCTCACCCTTCGCCTTTCTTTACGCGGGGAGACATGGGTCTCTGGAGCAGCTCTCCGGAGATGTAGGGATGTGCATGTGTTAGGATGCACTTAGAGATGTACCTATGTGTGAATATACTAGCTATGTTGTTTCGATGATGATATATCTATGTGTGGATGATCTAGCTATAATCTTTTGATGATGATGATCTTATGTTTGTGTCGATGTGCATGTGTACTGTGCATGAAATCTGGGAATTGATTGTGGGAATTTGAAATGTGCAGGAAACATACGCCGACAGTGGCCGTCAGGGTAGCTTACGCCGATGGGGATCTGGGCCTAGGCCGATGGACCTTAGCCGTCAGCGCTAGGCTTGTTTCCTGTAGTGGTGCATTATGAGACATTTAGATACTTTGGTCACAATACTGCACGAGTGGCTTATTTTATGTACGAGTCGGTAATATTCTCTGCTCAACAAGGTAACATGGGAATAAAGCGATCTAGGATCATATTCTGCAGAACATGCATGCATTGCAACGGGAATGTGTACTTTGCCGAATCATCAACACACTAAAAGCTGCCACGTGCCTACATCCAACTAGCCCGGTCGTCCGTCCAATGCGCATCTCTCTTCTCACCAAGAATATTACCAAAAATATCACATTGTACTCCCATCGTAATTTTTTTAATTTTATGAATATTGACAACAAACATCATTTAGAAAAGCTGCATTGTAAACAACATGTAGACGTGCATATCGTGTATGGAATTATAGCTTTGAAACTACTGAAAAAAGATATATCTTCCCTAGTCCCCCAAAAATTGGCTATTTATTATAAATATATGTTTATAAACACCATAGAAATAGAAATATTCTCTGGACTCTTATCAACCTATGTAAAGAAAGGGCCAGGGAGTAAAGTTGATACTATGATATATATTCCTGAGCACTATGATTTATTAGTGGTCGCCATATATAAGGCTGCCATGTGGAAGGCGGCTAACGTACACAAACAATATCAGATTTGACCGAGTCCATGATGTCTGGGCATTAATCAAGCAGGGAATGTCCCTAGAGATTTCCATTGATCATGTGCATGATGGAACATTATTGACTCTAAAACCTACACCTGAAAGCAGAAAGCTATTGCTAAAATACACACATATCAATTTTTGGGGCCGGTTTAACGTAGTATATGTCATGTCCTCTTGTACTACCAGTTTAGTTATTAAGTCTATAGGCCCTTCTACTTATTCTCCTTTTTGATTTTTTGGGTCATGGAATCATACAAAGACTAGAGGCATCGATCCTCAGTCTAGCTACATGTAGAGCTGAATAAACGCGGATATATACTGCCGGCCGGCCTAAGCTAGCATCTAACTATAAGATATAGCGTAGAATCGAATACTTGCGTTAGCGTCAAGCCATGCGTGCACCAAATCGTAACATTATTAACCACCCGTTTGATAGGTGGATGTAAGATTTGTGATCCATTTCTAATGTGGCCAACAAAAAAAATATGACTACTGAATTTTTGTATTTCTTCTTTTTCCGCAAGGAGGATTTGCACTATTTTTGGTGGTTCGGCAGACCAGCATCGATAAACTCTCAGTTCAGTTGGTCATACCTATGGACTCTGGTCTCTAGCTCAGTTTGAAAGGCAGAAAAAGGTAACGGGGATATACACACTATGAGAATTCCAAAGTTCAGTGGCGGTAAGTTTTTCTGAAGCGCCTAGATCTTAGCGTTAAAGTATGATCCAAATTCGTTAAATAGGCCAACTCCTGACGGGCGCGGTGTGATGACCCGAAGAATAGGAACATTTAGAGGACTGATTTGTGATGAGTGTTTTGCATGCCATGCATTTGCAAAAGTGTCAAAATTTTAAAAGTTTGTTTTAAATAGTTACAAGTGATTGAGATTGAACTCTAGTGTTGAAGTTTGACTTAGGTCAACACTAGGATTTGAATTCAAAATTCAAAGTGAACTTGTAATTTCCAACATTTAGAAATTTTAAATGATTTTGCATCATACATTAAGTTAAGCACTCAAAACCACACATATAGATAAATCATGTGACTATTTAGTTCAAAACTGAGGTTTGAATAATTTAAACTTGAATTCATACATTCACAAGTATATTAAAAGAATTCACAACAATAAGAAGTAAAGAATATAATGTTATGAAAGGAATCTTTATTTATATCAATATTGATAAGATTCTTTACAAAAAAATATTACAGAGAGGTAAACCGTTACAAACTACAAAATAAAAAGAAAGGAAAAAACCTAAACTAAAACCCTAAACTACACTCTTATCCATTCCTTGCTCTTCTTGCTTTTCTAGCCCATCTTGACCTACAACACAAACAAACCAAGTCTGGTTTTAAGATGTAGGATCCACCAAGTGGTGAATCCATTTGATGTAGAATCCATTGGGCAAGGTCCAGGAACTTGTCCTGAACCTCACCAGTTTGAGGTTTTGTAGAAAAAGAAACCAAGCAACAACAATAGATCATATTCCAAAGGTACCAAGAAAGCAACAATAGAAAGGTAGATACATTAAGAACAGTAGGTCGCAACAGCTGAGACCATAACACAAGGCGTTAGTCAATACAGCTAACTAGATAACCAAATGACAGTAGAACTACACATCTACAAGATCAAGTTATCACATCACAACAGAGATTATAGGAACAACAGCAGGATGAGGCAGATCCATTTAAGACAGTAGCTACTTCAGAAGGCAGCAACCATAGTATCTAGCACAAACCAACAACAGATTTAGTAGTTGATGACCCACAAGTGTAGGGGATCGCAACAGTCTTCCCAGGTAGTATTACGTAATTTATTGATTCGACACAAGGGGAGCCAAAGAATACTTGCAGGCCTTAACAACAGAGTTGTCAGTTCAGCTGCACCTGGAAATAGCTCTTGCTCACAGAAGTTTATCAGTAGCAACAGTTTGTAGTAGCAACAGCAACAGTGAAACAGGAGCAATAGTAATAGTAACGGTAACAGTAGGATTCGAGTGCGGTAGGAATAGAGATGGATGGACAGGCGTTGCATGGACGAGTCTAAACATGTAACTTCAAAAACTAGGGCATTGCAGATAAATAATAACAAGCATCCAAGTACTAAATAATCCTAGGCATGTGCTCCAAATATAGTCATGTGTTCTCGCAATGAGAACTTGCACAACATCTTATGTCCAGCCAGCCCGTGACAGCGAGGCCTCTAGGGAACTACTGGCAATTAAGGTTCTCCTTTTAATAGAGAACCGGAGAAAAGCATTAACACTTCGTGAACACATGTGATACTCACACCACAGCCATCCCCTCCGGTTGTCGCAATTATTGTCACTTTGGGGCCTTTGGATCCGGACAATGATATGTGTCCACAACTTGCAGATAAGATCACAAACAATACTATCATAATGATTCAATAATAAGTTCAGAACTAAGATCATGGCACTCGGGCCCTACTGATAAGCATTAAGCACAACAAGTTGCAACAAAGTGAAATAACACTAATAGAGATACTAAGCACTATGACCCTAACAGATCTTATTCGATTACATGATAGAACTCATCTAATCCCTATCATTCCCAAACCTATAGCGGGAGATTACTCACTCATGGATGAGGGAAACATCGGTGGTTGATGGAGATGCGTTGGTGATGACGATGACGATGATCCTCTCCAAATTCCCCGTCCCGGCAGGGTGCCAGAACGGAGTTTCTGGATCCGAATCTTGGTTTTTCGTGGGGGCGGAGCGAAACTCTTTCTGGAAAACTATCGAACCCCCCTCTTTTTTTAGGTCAGAAGGCAACTTATAGGCACGGAGGGAGGCCGAGGAGCTGCCTGGGGTGGCCAGACCTCCCCCAGGCGCGGGGTCAGTGGGCCCGCTCCTGGGGTGGGTCTGGGCCCCCCAGGCCTCCCTTCTGTCTCCCCTTCTGGCTCCGTGGATCTTCTGGTGAGAAATATTTTTTAGCATATTTTCTGGGATTTTTTCTAATTGTTCATTTTCTGCACAAAAACAAGACACCAAGGTAATTCTGTGAAAACAGCGTCAGCTCGTGTTAGTTGCATCCAAATCACATAAATATAGAGGAAAAACAATAGCAAAGTGTTCGAAAAAGTAGATACGTTTTGGATCAACTCTCCCAAGCTTAGTTTATTGCTTGTCCTCAAGCAATTCAGTTGAAAACTGAGTGCGATAAAAGAACTTTCATGAACACTTTGCTTCATATGACGTAAATATTCTCAGCATAGGAGTAGATGCGTAGACAATTCATAATAAGGAGTATGCAACTAAGTCTACTTAGGGTGTCTTTGGTTCAGCTGTAGATTTTGGAAAACCAGCTATGAGGAATCAGCTGTGCAAAATCTGTTGTGAGCTGACAACTGTGAAAAGCTAAAAGTCGTTTGGTTAAAAAAACTGTCAACTATGGATTCAATAGAAACTATTTGCAATGTCCCCGGAGCCCTGAGATAATATTTATATTCTAATTTAACAAACAATGATTATTACTCCAATAGACATACACATGAACAGTTGGGGGAGGATTTTTTTCATTTCTTAATGTTTTATACATATAGCTAGCAGAAATAAAAAATGTGATGAGAAGATTACATCAAAATTACAGGGAGATTATGTAAAAACATTTCGTTCACACCATGATGTTCGCCATCGATTTAACATCACCTACATAAAAAAATGCCGCCTTGTAGTATCTGGTAATTCTTCAGCCAAGCAGCTCAAATATTCTTTGGAGTAAAAGAAAAAGCACAACGGTGCTCATGAACTCAGGTGACCACCACTCTCGTTGCCTTCTAGTGTAGTTCCTTGACTCTGGGCCAATATCCAATGTTCAGGAAACATCCAAGTATCCAACTCTAGGTTAATATCCAGTATTGTTCTGTTACCTCACCGTGAACATGAAAAATCAGTCGAACACATTGTAGAGTGGATTGTCAAATCAGAAAAAAAAACAGTACGGGCAGGGGACAGGAGAGATGTGGAAGATCTAAAAAATGGAAAGCATGGGAGAACCATACCTGCAGCGACGCATTCCATCTCTGGCCAAGCGGCGGCGAGTGTCGTCCCCGAGGGTGAGGGCGCGCCAGATAAATCAACGGAGGCGGCCGGCTGGGGTTGCTCGTGACAGGCGAGATGGAGGCTTGAGCAGGGACGACTCAAGGGAATGGATGGAGAAAGCGCATTTGACTGCCGCTGCGCCCCCGAAGGCCGCCGGAGTTGGGCGGCGAGGCAGAACCCTAGACGCGCCTCTCCTCTGTATGTGCGTGAGTCGTTAGAGAAAGCGAGTATCGGGAAGAACAAGTTGGATTAGAGGAGGAAAAAAGAATTCTAACCGTCCAATTTCACTTATCGGTGGCAGTGCTGGTTATTTTCTTCAACTTTTCAAGACGCGACGCAGTGAATTCTGGGGGTCGCCCCGCTTTCATTTTACAAGCCAAGAATCTGCTGCATTTCACAATCTATGTTGTTTACAAACCCATTTGGTTCAGATTACAGCTTCCATAACACGAATCTAGCTAGAAAATCTGAACCAAACACAGCCTCAATAGTCATTGCAAGCTATGAAGAGAAACCAACTCAATAATAATAAGTAGCATGAAACATAAACATAAGCAACATTGCAATGCTCACAATAATGTATGATAGAATGGTATCTCGCTTGCCTTTGTTTAAAGAGCACAATATAAATGCTAAGGCACCTCTGAAGTCCATATGAAGACTAGAGATACAAATATCAGAGATACAAGCATCAAAGTCATGACATAATTAACCAAGTTTTGGAACAAACACAAGAATGACTACTATGCTCTCAAGAAGGTGCTCATGGAATAAGTGGTGACTCAACAAAATTGTGAAAATGGTTTTGTGAAGGTTTTAAAATGCTTCCCAATGCTAAAAGGAAGGTACTCATTAGCTTTAAGCTCTCATTTCCCCTATCATAGGCATCTTCATGTGGTTAAGGTGAAAGTGAGGTCCACTCTGAATCATATGCTTGACAGACCATAGATTAGAAATCCCAAGTCCCTTGAGTACGAGGGTCACTCCACATGCTACTCAACTTTGGTCACCTGGAAGTTCTTGTCATTGTAAATACATGCATATCATCGAGAACCGCCAACGGGGTACCCCTTGCACATGGTACAGGAGCTTTCCCATAACCAAAATGACAAGGCAAGCAGACAATGAGCATCTCAGCACTCTTTTTATTTATCATATGCATAGCTTTTTATTGAGGACGCTTCATAGATGTTCATTATAGTGTTGCTGCAAGTTTCCACCATGATTAAGCATGGCTTAGGCTAGCGGCCCAGGTGTTTCTCTAATACAATGTATAAACTCCATAAACTAACAACTTTCCCTTTTATTTCACATCGTCGACATCCATAAACAAAAGATCAAGGAATTAACTGGATGAGATATCCAAAAAGTGTTGAAAGCGTTTCCCGTGATAGCACGGTTCTGCTGACTCCCAGTATATAATAAGCAAGCATATAACTTTCATGGACTAGTCACAATGTTTCAAGATTATTAAGCGCAAGGAATAAAGTGTGCCGTCAAGTTCATGAGAGGTTTACTAACTAACTTTCTCAAAACAGACAAACATTTTATTTTGGAAGAAAACACGACATATATAAAATATGCATTGAAGTAGAAAATGATACTAATAGATAGATATGGTGGACACAGCTGGCGATAATGGTTTTGGGGAGTTGGAAGCACAGGTAGAGCACACACTCAGTGCAAGTGAAGGCTAGAAATAGAGAGGGAGCGACAAACGAGAGAGCAATAACTGTCATAATCATACTTGCAACAAAAAAGGACTAACTATGGCATGAAAGTGATACAAGAACTCTGAGGCAAAATAAATCATCGAGGCTTACTGACTATTGATTAGTCATATGCATGCGTGAGCATGTGCCAAGTCGATTCACATGAACAGTCAGGGGAGGATACCACAATGTCATACCAAAGTATGAATAAAACAATGCAAGCAAATATTCATATGACATGCTACAAACTATTAGCAAGCTGGAGCTAATCATAAACAAGCAAGAACTACTAGGCATCCATAATGACATACACCTTACACAAACAGGCTAATCATGCTCACAATGGAGAGTATATGTACAAGAATGAAACAAATAGAGTTCGTTACCAGCCTCTTACCACACCTCGAGTTGTCTTAATATTAATCATCGCCCTTCACTTGTGTGACTTGAATAAATAACATGAAACCAAAATCACTGAGGACGACTGAACCCTGCAAGGAACTCACAAAACCAAAGAAGAACAAAAAATATTTTTGGTGTTTTCGATTTTTTTTAGAAGGCAACCAACGCAAAACAAACGAATCAAAAGAATACCAAAAACAAAAACTAAGACGCTCCAAGAACAACACAACTGTGCAGGAAACAATAAAAACGAAGTGTCTAGAAACACCTGAGGTTTTTATTGATGAAGAAGGGGATGCCTTGGGCACCCCCAAGATTTGACTCTTGTACCTCTTGAGTAATTCTTGGGGTGACACAGAGTGGCTCCCCCCAAGCTTGATCTTTTGTCCATTCTTCATCTTATTACATCATCCTCTCTCTACACCTAAAATTTTTCTTTCATACAAAACTTCACACAATCTTCATTAGCAACATTAGTTTATTCAAAAGATATTAGACCTCTGGCAAAGCATTAGAATAGAAAGAATTTTCATTAAAAAAACACAAGCTATTGTAGCAACTCCTTCAAAAATCTCAGTTTCCCAAAAAGAACCCGAAAAGGAATCAATAAGAAGCAAATGCAAATAATGGCAGAAATCTTTCAAAACTGACCAGCAGGTAGAAAGCGATTTTTCCGAAGACCTTCTGTTGCTCAAATCAAAAAGTGTTGAACTAATGAGAGTTAGCTAACATACTGGGGGATTTATTCGTAAATTTTCAGCTCAATCAGACTTACAAAGACTCCTCACTAATTTTAATGATGGAGGACATAAATCTGTTTTAGGACAGCAACTCCCCAAATCTTACTTCCCTCTCATTAGAGGTCATTCTTGGCACAAAAAGCAAACAAAAAGGATAAGGAGAGGTTATTACTGAAGTAATAACTTCCAAGACTTAAGGAAACTCTTTGGTTATCTCCCTATAAGTACTTTTCTTTAACGCCTTTAAGATAGGCACGGCGAAGAGCAAGGATTGGAAAGGAGAAAAATAAAAGTGAGCAAGTATAACCAATGTGAAAGCATTGTTTTGTTCATTAAAATCCCTTTGTTAACAAGGTTGATCAAGTCTTGTTACCAAAACAATCTTATATGAATCAAAACTTTGCATTCCACAAGGTGATTATGTTACCTCATACTTGATAGCAATGGTCCCAATCATAATAGTTTCAAAAATTTCTTGTGGAATGGGACAATATATTTCTCCAACCTTGATGCTCTCAATATTTTCAATGGAATTCAGGCAATAGCTCTTAACAACCTTCTTGGGGAAATAAACAGTATGCTCTTTGTCATTAATATTTAATATTACTTTTCCTTGATTGCAATTGATGTCAGCACCTGCAGTATTAAGAAAAGGTCTCCCAAGAATAATAGACATATTATCATCTTCAGGCATTTCAAGCACAACAAAATCAGTTAAGACCATGCAATTATGAGCAACTTGAACAGGAACATACTCACATATACCAACAGGAATAGTAGTTGACCTATCAGCCATTTGCAAAGAAATATTAGTTGTTATCAACTTTTGTAGCTGGAGTATCTTACAGAGAGAAAAAGGCATAACACTAACTCCATCTCCCAAATCACAAAAAGCAATTCTAACATAATTATTCTTAATGGACCAAGGAATAGTTGGTATACCTGGATCACCAAGTTTCTTTGGAACCTTACCATTGAAGGAATAATTAGCAAGTAGAGTATAAATCTCTTCATTAGGAATCTTCCTTTTATTAGAGCCAATATCCTTCATATACTTTGAATAAGGAGGCAACTTAATAGCATCAGTCAAAGGAATTTGCAAGAATAAAGGTTTCATCCACTCAGAAAACTTGTTGTAGTGTTCTTCCTCCTTTGACTTGTGTTTCTTACCTGGAAAAGGCATAGGTTTCTGCACCCAAGGTTCTCTCTCTTTAACATGTTTATTAGCAATAAAATCTTCCTTTGTGTACCTAGTGTTCTTAGTGTGCTTCTCAGGTTCTTCCTCACCTTGCTCCTTATCAGGAGACAGATTATTATTACCACTCTCAGTTTCAGCATGAGAGACAGATACAATTAGGATCTACAGCAGGTTCAAGTGGTTTCTCAACTATCTTGTGTTTCTTTTTCTTCCTCTTACGATGACTACCATTACCTTCACCTTGTTGGGAATCCTGCTCTATTCTTTTAGGCTGTCCTTCAGGATATAAAGGATCTTGAGTAGCTATACCACTCCTAGTTCTAATTCCATAAGCATGTTTATCTCCTGAAGTATTAACTAGCATATTCTTTTGCACCTTAGAAAGTTGATCAAGTTGGGTTTGAACCATTTGAAAGTGTTTACAAAGCACTTTAATATCATTAGAAGTTCTTTCCACAATATATTTCAACTCATGGATAGCTCTAGAGTTTTCCAATAAATGATTCTGAACTTGTTTATTAAAATTACCTTGTTTAACAATAAATGTGTCAAGTTCCTCTAAGCATTGATCAGGAGGCTTACCATAAGGAATATCACCTTCATTAAATTGGAGAGAGTGTACCTCAATAGTATATGAGTGGGGAATTGGCTTACATAATTCTTCTATAGGAGGTAGATTCTTCACATCTTCAGCTCTAATACCTTTCTGCTTTAGACACTTCTTAGCTTCCTTCATCACTTCATCATTTAATGCAATAACTCCCCTCTTCTTTGTTGTTGGTATTGGAACTGGTTTAGGAACAACTGGTTCAGGAGTAATAGGCTCAGGTGTATTGAGCTCTGTTGAAGTCCAATCATCATCATTCTTGCTTATCTTAGTCATTAATTCTTCAGCATCTGTAGGAGTCCTTTTCCTGAAAACACAATCAGCAAAGCTATCTAGGTAGGTCCTAGAATCATCAGTTATTCCACTATAATAAATATCAAGAAGCTCATTCTTAGGTAATGGACATCCAAGATATGCATGAATCAAGGAACAAAATCTTTTCCATGACTCAGGAAATTTCTCTTCTTCTCCCTGTTTAAAATCAAAAAGTCTCTGCAAAGAAGCATGTCTAGCACTGGGAGGAAAATATTTATGGAAGAAAGAAGCAATCAAGCAATCAGGGCTATCAATGGAACCAGGAGGTAATCTATTAAACCAAGCCCTAGCTTCTCCTTTTAGTGAAAAGGGGAAGATCTTAGCAACAAAGTACTTGCGCATTTTAAAATCATCAGAGAACAAAGCACTCATAGTAGAAAGCTCATTCATATAAGCCACAACACTCTCATTTTCAGTACCACAAAAAGGTTCTTTCTCAACAATATCTAAATAAGACAAATCAAGAGAGAAATCATAATCTTTATCTTTAATATCAATGGGAGAAGTGGCAAACTTAGGATCATAGGACAACTTAGGCATAATAGTACGTCTAGCAAGGAGACTCTTCATAGAACTAGTACCATGTGTGTTTCGGCACTCTTGAACAAATTCATCAGTGATCTCAATGTAACCATCATTAATATCATAACTCTCACCAGACTCAGGTGAGCTAACAGGTGTAATAGTGTATTCACTAGGAGTTTTGGTATTTCCTAGACTAGCCATAGTAGCATATAGAAAAGGACCTAATGAACCACTCGCATCAAGCACAGTAGAAGTAACATCATGAGCATCAAAAGCAGTTTCATACTTAGCAGTAGTAGAAGTGTGTGGAGCATGTGTATGTGGTGGTGGTGTGACAAGCTTACTTATAACAGACGGTAAATCAAGAGCAACAGAGGTGTTTACGACTGTACCTCTTCTTGTAGTGGATGGTAAAATAGGGAACTTTCCATCACGAGACTTCCCCATGATGAAAGGAGTAGCAGTGAACAATAATAGATCCAATTGAACTTAAAAATAAAGCTATGCTGCCCGGCAATGGCGCCAGAAAATAGTCTTGATGACCCACAAGTGTAAGGGATCGCAACAGTCTTCGCGGGTAGTATTACCCAATTTATTGATTCAACAAAAGGGGACCCAAAGAATACTTGCAAGCCTTAACAACTGATTTGTCAGTTCAGTTGCACCTGAAAATAGTTCTCGCTCACAGAAGTTTATCAGTAGCAACAGTTTGTAGTAGCAACAGCAATAGTGAAACAGGAGCAATAGTAACAGTAACGGTAACAGTAGGATTCGAGTGCGGTAGGCATAGGGATGGATGGACGGGCATTGCATGGAAGAGTCTAAACAAGTAACTTCAAGAACTAGGGCATTGCAGATAAATAATAACAAGCATACAAGTACTAAACAATCCTAGGCATGTGCTCCAAATATAGTTATACGTGCTCGCAATGAGAACTTGCACAACATCTTCTATCTAGCCAGCCCGTGGCAGCGGGGCCTCTAGGAAACTCCTAGCAATTAAGGTGCTCCTTTTAATAGAGCACCGGAGCAAAGCATTAACACTCCGTGAACACATGTGATCCTCACACCACAGCCATCCCCTCTGGTTGTCCCAATTGTCACTTTGGGGCATTTGGATCCGGACAATGAGATGTGTACATAACTTGCAGATAAGATCACAAACAATACTATCATAATGATTCAATAATAAGTTCAGATCTGAGATCATGGCACTCGGGCCCTACTGATAAGCATTAAGCACAACAAGTTGCAACAAAGTGAAATAGCACTAATAGAGATACTAGGCACTATGCCCCTAACATATCTTATTCGATTACATGATAGAAATCATCCAATCCCTACCATCCCCAAGCCTACAGTGGGGGACTACTCACTCATGGATGAGGGAAACATCGGTGGTTGATGGAGAAGCGTTGGTAAATACGATGGCGATGATCCTCTCCAAATTCCCCATCCCGGCAGGGTGCCAGAACGGAGTTTCTGGATCTGAATCTTGGTTTTCGTGGCGGCGGTGGAGCGGAACTCTTTCTGGAAAACTATCGAACCCCCCTCTGTTTTTAGGTCAGAATGCAACTTATAGACGCGGAGGGAGGCCGAGGAGATGCCTGGGATGGCCAGACCTCCCCCAGGCGCGGGGTTAGTGGGCCCGCGCCTGGGGTGGGTCTGGCCCCCCAGGCCTCCCTTCTGTCTCCCCTTCTAGCTCCGCGAATCTTCTGGTGAGAAATAGTTTTTGGCATATTTTCCAGGATTTTTCCTAATAGTTCATTTTCTACACAAAAACAAGACACCAAGGTAATTCTGCTGAAAACAACGTCAGTCTGTGTTAGTTGCTTCCAAATCACACAAATACAGAGGAAAAACAATAGCAAAGTGTTCGAGAAAGTAGTTACGTTTTGGATGTATCAGTAGTGAATCCAGGGAACAATAATAATAGGAAATCAACATAATAGAAATGGAAGCAAGTGAAACACACATCAAACTTAGGATTCTTTTAAAGAATCAAATGAATATAATGAACACTTGAATTTTATCGAGCTACATACGCCAGCTTGTCAGAAATTCATCTAAACAACAAATTCAAGATCACTGTTAGTACTAAAGAACAATATTAAAATTCTCAACTTAAAAACAAACGTTTTGCCCAATCTATCAAGGGAAAAATTACCAAAATGCTCAATATGCCACATTTGTCATATTACCTAAGCTAATTAGGACACTAGAAGCTAAGCTAGAGAGGCAGTATAAGAATCTTACTCACTACATGCAAACAGTGAGGTGTCAACACTAGGTGAATCCCAGAGTACTATAAATAGCACCCAGGCCCAACCCTAAAGCTCACAATCCTTAGAGCATAGCTCATAATAAACACTCCTAGACCAGAGGTTGAGAGAGAGAAAATATATTTCCACACTCACTAGAGAGAAGATATCTAGAGAGGAGAAATGAGAAAACAAGAGCCAGGAGAGGGAAGAACTGCATCAGATCTTCCTCAAGAACACTTTTGAGTCTTCAAAGGTTTATAGCTAAACTTTAGCATAAGATTAGCTATATAGAGAGAGACTAGAGTAATTAAGGTAGCACGTAGACTAGCTAGGGCTAGCATCTGTTCATCTCCATTGCTAAAGAACACCATAGAGCAATGCCACTAAACTAGTTTGGCACAACCTAGTACACATTAGGAAACCACTTAAGAAATTAAGCTTTACATCTACATTTCCTTCCCTGGATAGGATCATATGATCACCCAAGGAAGAAAAGTTAAAGGCAGAGAAGAAGCTCTGAATATATTAAACCTCCATAAAGAAATAAATCACATCTAATGAATAACATACTTATAGTAACACCGAACCAAAGGTTCAGAAGTAATCAGTAACAACATTAAGCTTACTTAATGCAAACAAATCTAAGATTACAAGCTTGGATGAGTGTCATAGTCACAGATAATTCAAGTAATCAACTAGCAAGGGAGATTAATGAAACACAAGTTAACCTAAGTAATATACTTGAGTTGTGGATTTTGACCACTCTATTAACTAGAACCCGATTACATGCTTAGTGTATACAAGTAACACCGATAGCAACATTAGAAGTAGCAGTGCATTATCTAACTAACTATAAACGGACAAGCATATGTAGTATTGAACATAAAATTTTGTGTATTGGTACTTGATTATGCTTACAAGAAACCTGGATAGAATGCTTAACCCTAAGAAAGTATAAGATCACCACTAACCGAACTTACAAACACTTAACTATTAGAGTGTCAACTGAAGCAAGTGTCACCTACACTAAAATTCGGTTATGTACATAGACCACCTAATTAACAATAGTAGCCATGTCAAACAGTAGCAACCAACTAACTACCTAGAGCAACCTAGAATGATCTAAAACATTCTATAAAACCTAGAATGAACCATGATAGAGAGCTAGTATAGAGAGAATAGAAGTAGAGCTAGTATAGAGGGAATAGCAGTAGAAAACCTTAGCTCACCAGAGCCGAAGAGGAAGAAGACGACCCAGGCGACACAGGGAGCACCTAGTGATGGGGTACCTAGACCTATGCCAGCCCAATAGTGTGATAGACAACACCACAGAGGCGGCCAGCACCCTCTCCATGGTGAGAGAGAACCTAAGGAGCGCTAGAGCACGGCAGCACCATGAAATTGAAATCGTAGGGTTAGGGTTACGCGAGACTGCAAGGAATATAACTAGGAAGATCTAAGTGGTGGGAATGTAGAGAAAAGAATGTTGATTTGATTACAAGCCATAGCAGCGGCGGAAGTAGCTGGGAATGGCCAGAATTGAGCGATGCGGAATCGCTAGGGTAGGGGCGAGAGCACGTGCGATGGCTAGAGAAGAGAGCAAGTGAGCAATCTGGTTCAGTTCGACCTAACAATTTTGGCTGGTGTTGACGATTGGTCGGACTAGTGGGCCTAGGGGCAAAATGGTCTTCTCACATTTATTCAAAAGGCCCATTTAACCAAAAGTATCACAAATGTTCCTACAAAAGAAAATATTGTTTTATGAATGAAATGAATGGATCAAGGGTAAATAGAAATCACAATGTGAGATGTTTTGGGAAGAGATTCCATTGTACCAAGAGAACATAGGAGTAAACAACAACTGTAGTCAGTTATTCCAAGGCGTTGTACAAACTGAGTTAACCACAAATCTTGGAATGGGACCAGCAAGTCAGAAGTTTTGCTTCGTTCTGTGGAACTTAAGATAACTTAGTTGGGATGTAATCCTGAGAGGAATTACAGTGGGTGGGAGCCTGTTATGTCCATGTCTTGTGCTACAAGGTTACAACCTTAGTATTTCCAAAAGGATAGCATTTTAGCAGAGGTCGTTGACCGGTTTAAGTGCAAAGGAAGGAATACGGAATTAGGTAGAGCTCGAGATGACTTGGAGAGAAACTTGATAACAGGTCGCACACCTAAGGAAGTGTGTTACGACAAATAGGCCAGGGACCTTTTTGGAAAAAGTAGCTCACCTCTCGAGAGTATATAAAAAGTTTCATGATACTCCTTATGGGGGGAACAAATTGTGAATGTAGAGTGGAAAGGAACTTAAGAAAGTTCTAACAACCCGTGAAAACTGACGAGCATAGTTTTTGTATATTAAAAGCAATCTTTGATAAGAAACCATTTTGAAAACCAAAAAGGAAACTTGGATGCTTAAATCCATGGTTGCACAACCAATTATAGAACTTGCTGAGCACGCTTGTACTCAAATTATCTTCTTAAATCCTTGCTAGACTGTGAGAATATCAAGACAAGGGAAAATGGTGATGATGGAGAGGTCTATTACGAGGAGCCAAATCTGTTTGGAGGTATTGAAGGAGTAGACTACGGTATAGAATATCGAGCAGAACCGAAAGACATCGAAACGAAAGAGTAGTCTTTAAAATAGTATAAATGAGTTGAGCAACATAGACTTACTCAAATAAGTTGCTGAGCTCCAGTGGCATTTCATCTAGTGATGCCATTGCTACTAAAGTTAGTTAGTTAGAATTTCAATATTCGGAAAAGTCCTCAATACACCAATGATTTCAAAACAGTTGTATAATTTTTTTTGAATATAATGAATATGTAAAGTTGTGTAGCCGCAATATTTTTGCTTACCACTCTGAGGGATATGATATTTGCAAAACGGTACTTCGTGAATATTATGTCGATGCTTAGTAGAGTTAGAAGTTAGCTCGTATGGAGTGATGGGTCACCATCATGGAGTGAGGCCCGTCGCTGTGTAGGCTTGGGCCGATGCTTAGTAGAGTTAGAAGTTAGCTCGTACCGTGCTCAATAGGGACGCGTGGGAGGGTGTGGGGGCGAAGCCCTCCAGTGGTACCAATTGTTGAAGTCCTAGGGTTCTACCTTATATATACCTCTTGTATGTTTAGGATCAGTTACATCTATGAAATCCCCAGCATTGTGTAAACACTCCCCATATAGTTGAAATGAATATGCCCGAGAGGTAGTAATAAAGCGGTTATTATGCTATTCCAGGTTTATAATAGATGTTTATTTTTTATGCTATAATTGTGTTAATAGGAAACATTAATACATGTGATTTATAAATAGAAAGGTTCCTAGTAATGTCTCTCTTAATACTAGCTTGTTATTAACAGATGATCAAGGTTTCTTGAGCATGAACATTGGATGTTGTTAATAACAGGGTCATATCATTGGAGAATGATATGATGAACAGTCACCCGCAGCTATTGGGAATATGCCCTAGAGGCGATCATGTATGATGATATTTCCCATTGTATTCATAAAGATATTGAGTTGTCCTTGTATGAACATCTAATGTGTATCATTGAATATGTGATTCGATTGTGGAACTATACATTCATGTTGTTTGCACTAAATATCCTTGGTCATCGAGGTTGTGCTGGACACACAACTTAGACCAATGTGAAAGTAAGCTGATGACTCGATTCCACTTTTCATGGGCATGGAAATGTTGTTCCGACTTGCACAGATTCGGCTAAAGAGTTTAGCGAGTCGGATTTACCCATATTGAGGTACAACGAACAAGTTGTTATTTGTATATCTCAATCAATGTAATCCTTAGTCCTAAGGTTGTTGCACAGTCCGAGTTGAGGACCACCGACTTAGGTACTGTCAAACGTTGATCCGTAACTGGGCAGTTATAAAGGCAGAGTTCAGGTCGACTGAGAATCAAGCTGCGTGATGTGAATAACCAAGATGGGATTTTGCCCCTCCACTTGGAGAGATATTCTCTGGGCCCTCTCGGATGATATGATTCGGAAAGCATGGCCATGCACGACTCGGTCAAGTGTTAACCGAGGCGATTGACTAAGAGTTAGTCGGATGAATCACTTATCTCGGATCGAGAAGAGAGTCGGACTATTTAAGGGATGACAAATATTTGCCTATAGTCTGACAAGGCATATCGTGAGGCAAAAGGGACTCGGACGCAAGTCACATTGGAAAGGCATGTTGTCAAGACTCTTTGGTACTGGGGAGTCGGTACGCTTTGCTAGGAGCCGCTACCGACTGATCGATTGTGAGTCGAACTCCAATCATGTCCAAGTAGCCATGAGTGCGGGGTCACACAGGTAAGAGGGGGAGCAAGTTTGGATTGGATCTGAACCTGAAATCTGGTTGGGTTGGACCCGAGCCGGATTTGGACTGAGTCACTGAGTCAGACTCATGGTGAATAATATAATATGGGATTTGGTGAATGGGCCACGAGTGAGTGGAGCCCACGTTCACTCCCTATATATAGTGGAGCGCAGAAACCTAGGAGGGTTAATCGGTTAGGTCATTACATGTGTTGTAAACCCTAGCTCCACAGCAGTCCAGCCGTCCTATCGAACCTAGCAGTTCGCCGCCGGTGCTCCTACTTATATGTGTGGATACCAGCAGAGGTGTTGTATGATCAGCACCAGGACGATCGTGATCATATTGGATCGAATCTTGAGGACTGCACTGCATTCAACTGACGCGCGTCATCAGTAATACGCAACTATGCGTCTAGTGGTAATCCTCGTGGTCTTCTACCTCAGGTAGTTCTTGGGATCACCATGTTAGAGAAAAAAGTTTTGTTTTATCTCTGTGTGGCCCAACATTAGCAATATGATTAAGTCCTCAAGTTTATATTTCTTTTGTATTCGTAGTAACTCAATATCCTTAGACCATGAGATCACGTCAATCACTTCCACCGGAAAAGTACTTTGATTCCATCAAATGTCACACTGTAACTGGGTGATTATAAAGGTTTCGTCAGGTGCTTGGAATGTGTTAGTTGAGGCTCGTGGATCAAGAGTGGGATTTGTCTATCCAGGTGATGGAGAGATATACTCAGGGCCCTCTCGGTGATATCACATTGACATAGCTTGCAAGCAAGTGATTTGATCACTGGAATGTTATATCACGGAAACGAGAAAAAGAGTACTTTTTGGTAACGAGATTGAACAAAGGTATGGATGATACCAAATGATTGGATCTCGTACAAGTAAAATATCGTGAGACAAAAGAAATTTGATTACATCAAAAATGGTTCAGACAATTATTGGGTTTTCGTGGAGCTAGTGGGAGTCATTATGGATCTCCAAGTCCCCCTAATGATTATTGATCAGAGAAATTCTCGATCATATACACATAGTTCTCGAAGTCGTAGGGATACACACTTAAGGTTAGTCGATGCAATTGAGTGGATAGGGAACGCAAGAGAAGATACTGGACACCGCAGGAATTTGTTCTGTCTAATCTGCCAAAATAGTTTTGGAGTATCGAAACAAAGCAAGGGAATAAAATGTTAATGTGTTAATTAAATGACATACTCATTAAATGAAATTTTCAATAAATTGAGTTGCATTAAAACCAAGAGAATTAAAGTGCTTTAATTGAAAGACCTTTGGTTTTTTGAGAGGAGATTCAATGTGAGAAAGTGAATCTTAATAATTTGTGAGTGGAGTGCCTACCCACATGAATGAGAGGAGGGGAGGGGGGACCCTCTTGGATCCGGCCAAGTTAGGGCCTTCCCCCCCCCCTCTCTCCCCTACAAAAGGAGGTGGAGACCTCCTCTCTCCACACACTCTCCCTCTCCTCTCATATACCCTTTGGATGGCATCTTACATCCTTGCTAACCTTGTCCATTGCCAAGATAAAGTTTCTTAGGCGAAGCCATATTCGAAATCTTCCCGTCCACCACCTCTACCATCTCGTAGTGCTGCTAGAGTTCCTAGGGATCCACTACTTCCGCTGCCTAGCTAGAGCGAGGGACGGAAGTCGTCGACACACTGTATGTGTAACCAACTACGGAGGCGCTACCCTCTTGTGGTGTTGATTGTCTGCACGTCCTTGAGGACGGTCGTGTACATCTATATAAACCATGTTTGTTTTCGAGCATGTTATCCCCTTACGGTCTCCAAGGGTGAATCCATTTGAAACCGTTACATAGTATCGCCTTGATTCTATCATGGCAGTTGCAAACGTAGAATTTTTTTTGTTTTCTATGCAACAAACCCCATCAATAGTGAAGTTTTGTTGGCTGGCGCCCGTGGTTTATGTCTCTTTGTTGGAGGGGTTTTTCACGTTTAAATCTTGTGCCCCTTGCTATGATTTTTTCGTTTTTCATTATTTGCTTGCCACGTTTATAACACGTAGGCACATGAGAACTTATTATGTCTCAGTCGACTAATGTCATCATAATATTTGTGCTAATTCACTTAGGCACATGAGAACTTATTATGTCTCAGTTCGACTGATGTCATCCTAATATTTGTGCTAATGCTCAGTAGAAACCTAGTTGCAACTTACAAAATTTTTGTACTAATTATCAGTTTTAACCTAGTTGCAACTCACTAATTTCTCACATACATCCTAGATGCAAATCATGTGTAACTCCTACAATGCATGAATCGTGATGTAAATTCAATGGTGAGAGAGGTGACTGAGATATAAGAAGTTCTCGAACGCCTAGAAGTAGCAAATCAGAAAAAAAAATTGTGCTGGGAATAATTGCAAATATATTACCTTTTTCCCTCCCAAACAAGGTGGAACCAACACAAATTTAGAAATTACAGTGTCGAGCGCAGGAAAATAAAAAAATTTAATAAAATAAACATAATAATATCATTAAGATGTAAATTACACTCAACCTTTGTAACAATCAAATTTACTAAAGAAATTACACATGCACAAAGCCCTATTACAAAAGAACAGAAGAAAAGAAAATATCCCGCTACAGTCTTCAAGATATTGTAGTTGCGACACAAAACACCGCCAAGACAACATCCAAAGTCCGCGCTTATAAAACAATACCATGAACAAGGATATTGCTATGCATAACCAATTAAGTCTAGACCTTCAATTTTCACCCTGAGCAAGTCCATCCTTCCAAAACAATGCCTTCAAACAAGTTCATTACTAGGCACAACCAATTAAGGCCAGACCTTTGATTTTCACCCTGGACCAAGTCCGCCCTCTCAAAACAATGCCTTCAAATATAACCATTTCCATGCACAACAAATTAAGGCTAGAACTTTGATTTTCACCCTGAAAGATAAGACCATGTACTCCTCCTATGCTACCATCCATGCTTTCCATTGTCGCTGCTACAAGTCAAGAACCACCAAGCAAGGTCCTCATCGCCACGAAGACATCACGTCATCACTAGCCTTAGACCTCAGCTGTATGACATTCTCCACCGCTGTCTCCTTCATGGAAATCGAAAACCGACATGTTCCATGATGGGAACAGACAGTGAAGGTTCACGTTGCTCCTTTCTAATAGGAAACACACGACCGAATCCAATCCAATCCAATCCAGTAATCTGTCGAAAACTTATGCGGAAAGGAGATCGTCGACAGAGCCTTTTGGAACTCGTCACTGGCCAGAAAATGAGAGCCAGAATCAAACAGACCACCTTCCAAGCACAAGAAGGCCTGCTCGCCCCCTTTATTAGGTAGATCGGTAGGTCCCCATGCCACCTCCCGTCGGCCGATCCCCTCCGGTAGAAGAGGAGGCAAGCCTACAAATGAACCATGTGTACATGTTGTCCCGCTAGTTTCTATCCCAATAAAGATGCCTAGCATGACTTCATAGTGAGGCTGACCATGAGCACCGCGCCGCCTCCCACGTACCTCGGGCAACTGACGGTCGCACCAATGGCTGGTCCAGGCGGGATCCTAGACCTATAGCCGCCACCTCCACTTCATGCATGGATGCCCAAGGGAAGCCAACGCCGCCACACGACAGGGGCACCATCCTATCATCGTGAGAAGACGACCACCACCCCACGTGGACGCCATGCCCGAGGGAACACCATCGCGACAATACTAGGGTCGCCGCCCCAGATCCCGCGTGCAAATGACCACCAGCATTGTCCCTAATCACCACCAGTGATCTGCCGCCACAAAGTAACCCCACGACACCTTTTCCACCGGGCCCGACGCCACCCCAACCCTCGTTGGTGGCAGATGTGGCAGGGGAGGCCACTAGGGCCTTGGTTGTTTGGTGACTAAGGTTTTTACCCGGTGCCACCCAGGGGGCAACACGAGAGCTAGTTTTTTCTATGGTGTGCTCATATGCTTATCAGATACTTGTGCCCCCACGCTTCATAACATGGCATATTATGATTTCTTTTGTAAATTCTAGAAATATTATTAGGATTAATTCTTTTGCAGAACAAGGGCACCACTGCATGAGCCCTGCGAAAAAGGTTCCTATCACGCCATTCTAGCATGAAAGGATGGTAACCGCTCGAGCTGTACGCGATTAGTGGCCCTGGCCCACTATCCCTGATGTGATGACCAGTCAACAAAAGGAATCCCGCCAATTCCACGATAAAGGATGCTATCATATCGAGCCATCACGAAAGGAACCTATCGCATGGAGCATCCGCGATAGGCACCTACCACACAGAGCCACCGCGATAAGTCCTAGGATAAGTCGACGCATGTTGCCTTTTTCCTCGGTTTCTCTCTACTCTTTTCGAAACAGTCATGAGTGACGATTTTTTGAGCTAAATTTACTCCTCAAATCCACAAGATAAACCTACAGGTTGGTGCTAGATCAAGAGGGGCATGGGGAACCTTGATCTGTTGATGGGGTAGCTCATAGAGGTGTGAAAGGGGTAGCGGTGGGCATCCATGGTGGCATGTGGTGTTGTTTCATGGCACTAGGGCAGTAGGAGGAACTCTCTCTCGGTGGTGGTAGTGGTGGTAGGTCCAAGAAAGGAAGGGAGACGGTCGGGCTCCGCATGCGACAAGGGTAATCCCTAATCCCTCGCATCCTTCATCTTTGTCGACCTAAAAGCTTGGTCCGAGCAAGGCAAACTCATAGACACTAAGAAAGTTGGGGAAGAAAGAGAGTACTGGAGAAGGTTGCTTGGATGAAGGATAAAAAAATAGATTTATAGCCTGAGATATGTGGTCCATTGAGCGGGAACAATGGGCGCGAAAATTGAGCATTGACGGTTGGCGGACAAATTAAGCGGGAAGAGTTGGTAGGCACAACAGGGTGGGAACAAGTTGGCAGAGAAAATAGGACAAGGGGTAGGCTTTGACAAAAAACTAGACCTTTCTCTTTAGCCTCAAGAGAAAAATGCTAATCGCATGCACTCCACGTAGTTACAGTTACCATGCAAGAGCTTATATGATAGGTAATTAATTGTGTGATTTTAGAGTAATTTGCTCCTTTCTCAAGAGGCTCACGCAATAAGAGGTCAACATGACCGTGTCGGCCATCCTGGGCACCTCGCTCACGAGTGAACCTTTCCGTGACCCTGGCGTGGTTGTGCCATATTTCTGTAAAAGTGTAAATCAGACTAATTTTTGGAATTTACAAAAGAAAATGCCTAGTATTCCCCTTCTACTAGTTTTTGCGTTGAAGATGCCTTATGTAGTTGCGTAGATCTAGAGGATAACAAATATAAAGTATGTGCACAACACACAAACTAAACAGAGAATCGACTCTAGTGGACTGTATCTAGAACGTACATTTTTTAAAGTTGTAGGGTCGCAACTCAAGAGGTACAATTCAGATAAGTCATTGACATACGCAAACATTCCCTCTACACTAAACAATTTCACCATATAGTTTGGTCGGTAGGCATGCATCAATGCTCAAGATATGTGCTCCATTAGCTCGACGCCAAAATATTCCATAGGAAACCGAAAGAAACTTACTTTCTAAAGTGAGTTTGAATTTTGTAGATGCCTAACTAAACTAGTCCCTTAACTAATCAGCTAGGAGATCATTCATAAACTAAGTTATCTAGGGTTGTACAAGTGAGGAGGGGATGTATTCTCTGTGCTCCCACTCGCAATGGTGATGATAAATTATGATCTTCAATTGCCAAGAATGTTTGGTCCCTATGCTTAAGTCTAGATACAGTGTGAAATCACCGGACTTGCAATGTCCAAAGTTCTCGCGTAAAAGATGTGACTGGAATTTGTGTGCCCTACCACAAAGTGTGTCAACAAATCACTAAGTCAGACATAAAAGAGCATGCGCGTGTGTGAGACTGTTATATACCAAGAAAAACCATTTTGATATCTCCAAAAAAAGAGAAAATTGCAAAAGAAAATCATCACAATTGGGATAGGGTATTAAAAAGTAACCACTTTATGTTAAGGGTTAAAAAATACCAGTTCCTTGCTAACACGTAACATATAGCATTGATTCGTCTTTAACCGTGAAACTGACAAGTGGACCTACTACTAGTCAACATGAAAGTGGAGAAGGTCCTAACTGTTAACGGCACGTTCGGTTCCATTTTTTTATTTCTATTCCATGTTTTTTTCTCATGGCCCGAACTAATTTGGCAAAACACTCTGCCCGACTTAGCCAGGCAGGGCACCATGGCCGCCGGTGTTGACTTTCGAGGATGGAGGCAATCGGCGAGGGAGAGGGAAGCCCTCCCACGGCAACAATAGGCGCCCTTTACTATGGCGCACAGTGTGACACCTCCGGGATTAGGGCTAAACAAATCCCAGACCTCTGTCTGACATAAGCTTAACCTTAAGCTCGAGAGTATCTAGTGAAGAATCGGTAACACAACAGTGACCCTACGACACAAAATTTATTAGAGCAAGCTCATAACTGAGTAGAGAACCAAATTATTACAAGCATAGGTCACGGACCACAAACATCAAACAACGGAAGGCTAATTATGCTATTAAGTATAGCAAACTTAACAAATAGCCTAAGAGGCCTGAAGCATAACGATGACGTCCCAGCCCATAGATTCCAGGCTGCCGGCCGGGAACCCCAAGCTACTCGTCGATGTCGATGTAGTATGAAACTTGTCTTCAGGGGAACACTTACTCTGCCAAAATTATCAACAAAGCAAAGGTGAGTACCGGGTGTACTCCGCAAGACTTATGGCTGGTGGAGTTATTTTGCATAAAGCCATCTTTGTTTATAAAACAAGAGAGGGAAGAAGCTCGTTTAATCAGAATATTTTGAAAGGGGATAAGAGAGCGACATCTCCGAAATATTGATCATCATCTTTTGATATCCACCAAGTCATCATCATCTCCTGAACTAGGATCACCCCCTCGTACCCATGAGGAAGCATCCTTAAGCACACGTTGATCCACCAAGTTTTACGATTAGGTTAAAGTTCTCTATGATCTTAGAATCTGGTCACCAAGCGTTCATAACCGTGAACACGGCTTTTCGAAAAGATATAACCCTGCCGGGGTGTACAACTTTACCCACACGTACCAATCGACTCTTAATGCCAGTACATTAGCCCGCTTCCTTGGAAGGCCGGCAGAGGATGGTTGGCCACGACCTTTACCTTGCTTTCGCCGAGACCATGAGTCACGCAATAAGTATGGTTCCGCCGTAACGGGTCAAATCCCGAAGCCGGTACTTAAATATGTGAGGCGAGGTTGGTTTACCAGGGGCGCCATCAACCCCAAGCAACCCGGTCCATGCTTCCCTACCTATTATGATGCACCAACTTCACCCGGCAAATATTTCAAAAGGTTTTCTATGCATATGTCGAATGGAACGCCCCGAACTATGTGACTCATGGAATCTACTAGGCAAGTTAATTAGGCAAGGAGTTCCCAAGCGCCGTGTGGCTGTTCGCTCGTCTTAGTTCCAAAGGCAAGAACTCGGTTCCTAGTGGTGGCGAGCATGGGACTAGAAAAACCACATCCTACCGTGGCCTCCCATACAAGCCTTAGCATGTTTAATCTCATATCACATATGATCTCATCTCATCACGTTCTCCTGTCATACTAGATTCTCTGCATCTGATACATCATCGGGATGAACCAGCACTGACAGCTATGCATGGCTAAGCAAACACAGATACAATATCTAGCAGTGCACACAAGCCAAACTTAGTTATGCTAGGAGCAGTGGATCGGGTAATATAAGCTCAAAGGGAATATTCAATCGATAGGATACTTTATCTATCGATAAAAGACCACAGTAGAATCGTATGCATCATGGCAAGAATTGAAATGCTTTCAAAATCATAGGATAATATCATGGTGGGGCTATGCTTGTCTTTTCCAGTTGATAACGAATAAGTAGATATTCGGACATCTTGAACTTGACTTGGTTATAGTTGGTCAAGTATTGTTCATCTTCGATCTTCGATGGTGTTGTCCTCGGGCTTCGATCTTGATCTCGATATCGTATTCTACCGGGAAGAACCAAACACCGGAAAGAGAGGGAAACAATCAACACATGGCATCGATGCAATGCTCAAGCAAGTATGATGATATGAAAAGTTAATTTGCAATGAAATGTAACCCTAACACATGCTCGGCAGTTTAATCGGGGTTCCGAGGGGTGAAAACCCTAATTCGGGGAAACTCCGGAATCACCTATTAGGGTTACTAGGTTGTTCTAATTAAACTTGTTATTTAAGTTGTTGATCAATGCATGATTATAGGTTAAATAGATAGATCTCATTTTTCTGAACATTTTGATATATTATTTGTATTTTTCTGAATTAATATGAATTAGTTATTGAATTTACAATATTCAAAACAATTTTTGAAATTATTAAAACTTTTCCTAATTTAAATAAAACTGAAAAACTTTTTACACCGCGGGAATACCTAACCATAGTGACTGACAGAGGGGCCTGAAGCCACCTCAGCCTCCACGCAGGCAAAGTGGGATAGGGGGCGGTTTGTTATTTCTCACCGAGGCAGTAGCTAGCCAGAGATGCTGACGAGTGGGACCAGGGCCACGCAGGCACCACGTGGACGCCACACGGGCGCCACATTGGCTCGCCGGACAACGGGCCAGGCGGAGGTGGCAAAAGACGGCGGAAGGCGAGCGGGGTTGCGGGGTTAGGTGTGTTCGACGCAAATCAACATGAAGGAGCGACCAGCATAGGCTCCGCCCATTTTGGGTCACCAGAGTGTCACCGGCGACCATGTACTGCGGCGGTGGCGGGCGGTGCATGACGGCAGAGCGCCAGGGAGGGGTAGGAAGATCGGAGATCGGTCCTTGAGGACCAAGAGCTCACCTGGATCGCTATGGTAGGGTCGAATCGGTCGGAGGAGCTCATAATCAACGGCTAGGACGACGGCAAGCTCGTCGGAGGCCAGGAAGACAACTTCGATTGCGGGCGACGGAGACCTTCTCGACTCGATTCCTTCAGCGAGAATAATCAAGGAGGCGAGAAGAAGACGCGTGCAAGATCAACAGAGCATGGGGGTGGCCAGAACGGCGACGTCCAGCGGCGGCCGTACGGCTAGGGTTCGGTGCTTGCGGGAAGAAAGGGAGGGAGCACTAGGGAGAGTGAGAGGATAAGGGAGAGGGAGGCGTTCTCGGCGGTCTTATCCTTCCTCCAGGCGGCCGGGATCACGGCGCGGCCGGCGTCATCGGGCGGTAGCGGCGGCGACAGCCAGCTGCTTCACTGCAGCGAAGAAGACGACGAGGGGGAAAGGAGTGAAGCGGTACGGGCAAGTTGGGCCACGGCTGGGCCTTCTCGGCTGCGGTTTGCTGCGGTGTGCGACAGGCAGAGGGGAGAGGGGAGCTGGGTTGGGCCTGGCATGGCTGCTACTATATTTTTTTCTATCAGAATCTATTTTTCTATTTCTGTTTTCACTTTTGTTTTTTTGTATTTCCATGTACAAATCTGTTTGAGTTATTTCAAAATACTAGAGGCTTTATAAAGTATATAAAATATTTATGAACCCTTTTTAATCCATTTGGGCTCCAACAATTTTTGTTATTTCAAAATCATTTGAATGAATTTGCAAATAGAAAGAGAGGGAAAAGCTAGGGTTTTAGGGTTTCATTTAATTCTTTAATGAACAATTTAAGATATGATGCTCATGATGCACAAAACAAACCCTAATACAAGATTAACTAAAACTGGGGTGTTACACACAGTGACCCCGCTCTACTCCTCCGAGCTTGTCACATCAGCGGCAGCTGATGTCTACGCATGTTTCTATTCTTGTAGACAGTGTTGGGCCTCCAAGTGTGTAGATTTGTAGAACAACAACAAGTTTCCCTTAAGTGTATCACCCAAGGTTTATCGAACTCAAGGAGGAAGAGGTCAAAGGTATCTCTCTCAAGCAACCCTGTAATCAAGATACAAGAAGTCTCTTGTGTCCCCAACACACCCAATACACTTGTCAGGTGTATAGGTGCACTAATTCGCCGAAGATATAGTGAAATACAAGTAATATGGATGATTATAAGTGGTAATTGCAATCTGAAATAAAAATGGAAGCAAGCAAACATATAACAGGACTGATTGTAAACGGTGTTTTAATGCTTAGAAACAAGGCCTAGGGATCATAATTTCACTAGTGGTCACTCTCAATAAACATATAATATCTTCACTTCACTATGCTACCCTGATCTACTCTCCTGTTGGATAACGAACATTAACGCACGGTGTAGGGCTAGAAAAGCACTCCTTGAAGTCCACATTCCCCATGTAGGTAACCCCTAACTGTCACCTTGAGCGTTAGATGGTTGCAACAAACACCACAATTTCATAGGGATATCCAACTCAAATTATAACTCATGATAAATATTTCTGCAACCTTTAGCCTAAGTGTCACACACGGTGTGCACACTGTCAACTTCACACATGCGGGGATAAGCGGAGATTACATTAATTAAAGCACTTGAGTAGCAGAGTAGCATCTACTTATTCAACTAGATTACAAAGCTCATGACCACAATAAGATCACGTATATATATATATATATATATATAGAGAGAGAGAGAGAGAGAGATGAATACATAGCTACTGGTAGATCCCTTAGCCTCGGGGGAGAACTAATCCCTCCTCATCATGGGAGTCAGCAACGGCGATGGAGATGGATCCTGGGGCAATTCCCCGTCCCGGCAGGGTTCCGAAACAGAGACTTCTATCCCCCGAATCTCCTCTTTGGTGGCGGCGGCGCTGCGGAACTTTTCATGGATTTTTCATCTGATGTCTAGGGTTTTTGCCTCGGGGGGAATATATAGGCGAAGGGGCGAGGTCGGTGGAGGTCCGAGGGGCCCACACCCTATGGCGGCGCGGCCAAGGGCCTGCGCGGCCACCAGGTGTGGCTACCTCATGGCACCTCTTTGTCTCTCCTTTGGACTTCGTGTCGGGGGAAATAGAAACTTTGGCTTTTTTTCGTTCAATTCCGAGAATATTTCTTTACTAGTTTTTCTGAAACCAAAAACAGCAGAAAACAGGAACTGGTACTGTGGCATGTTGTTAATAGGTTAGTTCCAGAAAATGCATAAAAATGCCACAAAGTGTAGACAAAACATAAAGCGAATGGTGCAAAACAAGCATGGAGCATCAAAAATTATAGATACGTTTGCAACGTATCAGCAGCCTATCCCCGGAACTGCTTCTCCCGGCAGGTGGTCGCTAGTCTAGGACCTCCAACGGTTGGAGCGTGCATGACTAGGACCTCCAATGTTAGTGTCCCACGCGTCTACGGCCACTGCACCCACTCGTCCAAGAACTCCACAGCGGCGCGCGACCAGGACATCCATCGACTGATGCCGCATTTGTTCGCACGCCGACACGGCGGACCTGCTTGAGCATGAGCGGTAGGATATATGCCCTTTTGTGGCAGGATCTATGACGGCAACTATGCCCGCGGTCGATTCGGTGGTGGAGGAGGCTGCCTCGGCCTACCGAAGCCGTTGTTGAGTGCCTCGACGGCGGTGTATCAGGGGAGAAATGTATTGTTGACATCATGGATGGAGAGGGAGATGGAGGATATGGCATTGCCGCCTCGTCAAGGTCGGGTGGATTCGTGTGCTCTCCATGGCCGCTGCCTCATCCTTTTGACACGACGAGGGAGGGAATGCGGTATGCATCAGCGACAAAAGGGACATGGGATGTGGAAGCGTCGTCATGGGGCTAAACGCAGTCGGCCATGGCGCTGGAGTAGCATGGACTGCCGCCGGTAGATTATTTCTTTTACATGTCTGGAGGAAAGGAGCGGGAGGAGGAAGAGAGAGGTGATATGTGGGCCACATGCACGTTGGTGAGCTCTATTTCTGTTTTATTGCTTAGGTAAACGTTGTTAGTTCTAGACTTGTTGTTTTCCATGTTAGCCTGAGAGTGGGTCCAATCGGCTATTTTGGTTTTCTATTGAGGATCAAAATTGAATTGGTGTTTTTTGTTATGTCTTGGTGCTGAAGTGGTGTTTTTTCTAACCTAACGTACGATTGTTGTTTTTTTAGACCGTAACCTAAATTGTGGTGGTTTTTCTTAATTTTCTCCCAAAAAAGATGAATTGGTCATTGCATAATCTATGCTAGCAAATGAAAGATGACATTTGGAAGATTAAATAATCCATAGGACGATAACTTAGCCATAGGCTCAAAGAGCTCGACTTTAAAGTAATAATAATCTCATAAATGGCTAAATACATCACACAACGGACTTCTAGGGTTACCAACTTAATATTACATCTCCTGAGAACCCGTAGAAAGAATAAAAATAGGGGACAAGAAAGCTAAGAAAAATACAAAGACTAAAGCATGCCGCTTGAACCACAACGTCGTCGAGCACCATCTTCTATTCAATGGGAGACAACATAGAGACTTCAAACACAGGACAGTTGGTGGAAATGGACAAGACCATATCGACCCACCTCATTCCAACACCCAAGCGTCCAACCAAACAAGATAACAAGAAATTCACAAGATAAATGGAATGGACGAGGGATGACATTGACGATGCCTCCAAGGAGGAAATCGATGTCTTAGTGCTGAAGTGGTGTTTTTTGTAACCTAACGTATGATTGTCGTTTTTAGACCGTAACCTAAATTGTGGTGGTTTTTCGTAATTTTCTCCCAAAAAAGATGAATTGGTCATTGCATAATCTATGCTAGCAAATGAAAGATGACATTTGGAAGATTCAATAATCCATAGGACGATAACATAGCCATAGGCTCAAAGAGCTCGACTTTAAAGTAATAATAATCTCATAAATGGCTAAATACATCACACAACGGACTTCTAGGGTTACCAACTTAATATTTCATCTCCTGAGAACCCGTAGAAAGAATAAAAATAGGGTACAAGAAAGCTAAGAAAAAATACAAAGACTAAAGCATGCCGCTTGAACCACAACGTCGTCGAGCACCATCTTCTATTCAATGGGAGACAACATAGAGACTTCAAACATAGGACAGTTGGTGGAAATGGCCAAGACCATATCGACGCACCTCATGCCAACACCCAAGCGTCCAACCAAACAAGATAACAAGAAATTCACAAGATAAATGGAATGGACGAGGGATGACATTGACGATGCCTCCAAGGATGAAATCGATGTCTGAAAACGTCACTGTTGCCAAAAAGGCAAAGGGCTGAGGCTGAAATGCATGAAAGTCCATCCAGAAATGAGTTGGCAGGGCAGAAGGCGTGAGCCCCAACTCCGACCCCGGTGACATCCTGGATCAAACATTGAGACCACGTCGCACAACCCCCAACATCACCTATCTACACTGATTAAAGGAGACAAGACCTCCCATCACCACGCACACACTACTAGGAAAATGCCTGTTTGTGGCGCACATGGAATGGCCATCCGTGGCGCACTAGCAGTGCGCCACTAGCCTCGCGCTGCGGCTATCTCCTAGCCATGGCGCTGTGCCTAGTGCGCCACGGTTGTGTCGAGATAGGCGTAGCGCACCTGCTAGTGCGCCACAGCTATGTGGGCAGGTGCGCTACACGTTGGATCTTCTGTGGCACACATCGCACTGCGCCACTAAGCTGCTTAGGTGCGCTTTAGATGTAGTGCGCCACAAAAGCTAGGTCATGTGCGCCACATGTGTTTTTTTTTGTTTTTTTAATTTCAGAGCCAGATGATATACAATACAAATTATATACAATATTACAGTCAGTTATACACACAGATACAAGATATACAATTATATATATAAATA
This sequence comes from Avena sativa, assembly GCA_916181665.1. Lineage (NCBI taxonomy): Eukaryota > Viridiplantae > Streptophyta > Magnoliopsida > Poales > Poaceae > Avena > Avena sativa. Next base: position 407,909,659 of record OV702285.1, on the reverse strand, counting down.
CACAATTTGCAAAACAAGATTGAAACAAATACATATAGATAAGTCTCATACATGAATACATAGTATAAGTTACATTGTTTCGATCAAGTTACAAAATAGTTGGTGACATGCGAATACATGTGTCTCGAACAAGTTAGAGCTCGGAAGCTCGCCTAGACATCTAAACTAGCTAGACACAAACGCGGGATAAACAACCAAAGAAGATAAGCATGATCACCGCCGCGACGAAGGTGTAGGTCTTCATCCGGTTCCTCGTCCTAACTCCCGCTAGATAGCGCGTGTATCTAGCTTCCGCCTCCGCCATAGTGTTGTACCCTTTGTAGCTATTGCCGCTGAAACGGTGCACCTGTCTCCGACAGTCTTTCCAATCATCGTAGACTCCGGGAACCCGTCTCTTGTACACGACGTACCACGTCAGACAATAATAATTAACCGATGATTGAAAAAAAACATATATAATTAAAGTCGCATATGAAGATACACTTATAGAAAGTACTCCTAAATCAAAAAGACCAAACTCAAAAAGCATGCCTCATATATAACTAGGTTGTTCGACACAGGAATATGCTACGATGGAACTGTTTGCCAAGTAGGATGCACAACACCTGGACCTGTGCATAGCACAAGGCGGACAATCCCATCGCAACACATTCACATATAGTGTGCCACGACATTTCAATCATCGGCATTATTCTCGAAAAAGACCATAGTAACTCGAAAAGAATGCCTCATATATATATACATAGGTCGTTGGACACAGGAATATGCTATGATGGAACTGTGAGCCAAGTAGGATGCACAAGACCTGGACTTGTGCATAAAACAAGGCTCACAATCCCGTCGTAGCACATTCACATATATATTGTGCCACGACATTTCAATCATCGGCATTATTCTTGAAAAAGACCAAAGTAAATCGAAAATAATTCCTCATATATATACATAGGTCGTTGGACACAGGAATATGCTACGATGGAACCGTAAGCCAAGTAGAATGCACAACATCTAGACTTGTGCATAACACAAGGCTTACAATCCCGTCGTAGCACATTCACATATATATTGTGCCACGACATTTCAATCATCGGCATTATTCTCGAAAAATACCAAAGTAAATCAAAAAGAATGCCTCATATATATATATATATATAGGTCGTTGGACACAGGAATATGCTACGACGGAACCGTGAGCCAAGTAGGATGCACAAGACCTGGACTTGTGCATATCACAAGGCTCACAATCCCGTCGTAGCACATTCACATATATATTGTGCCACGACATTTCAGTCATCGGCATTATTCTCGAAAAAAGACTAATAAAGTAAGGAAAAAAAGAAGGACCAAAGTGAGCAAAGGACCAAAGAGTAAGCAAAAAAACCAAGCATTGATTGATATATAATAATAATAAGCAAAAGAAGTAAGTGATGATTCATAAACCTAATAAGAAAAGTATAGTAGCATGTACACTTGTCCACATACACACGAAGGTCATCTATAGTTTGTAACTACAACTAGGCCAACATCAAGCCTTCTGGCTTGGCTTAGGGAACGGGAGGACACCTTGTCTCGTCATGAACTTCCTATAGTCACCCTGCATCTCTAGGCGATCTTCTATGTCACGGTTATTCGGGATATTTCCTCCGTAGAAGATCCCCCCCCCCCCCGAAGTCATGACATCACGAAAGATGATTGCCCCAAACTGCTGCTGGATGCGATACATCTCTTGTCTAATATCTGAATCAGTGATCTTGGCCTTTGCTTCGTCCCACTGTTTGAGATGATCTGGCAGCGTAGAATTCTGCTGGTCAAGTAGGAACGCCCTCATGTGATGGAGTGCGTAGTAGGCTTCCTTCTTACTTTTTTCCGGCTGCTTCACGTAGGGGAACTCCGTTACATGGTTGAAGACGTGCCTGCCGAACTTGACCTTCGTACGCACGAAGGTGGTGCCTTCCGTCGAGGCAAAGCCAGTGAGAGCATCATCCAGAACTTCCTTGATCTTGTCGTAGTTTTTCTTCTTTTCTAGACTCCCCGAGTCGAAATACGTGGAGTGGGAATGCTTCGGTGATAAGGAGATGAGCATGGAGTGTTCATCTATGCGCAAAAAATTCAAATGGAATGTGTTGGAAAAGAATGATGATAATCTAATAAAGCCAAACGACGGTGGTGAGTGAATGACGACTTACTCGGGAAAGTAAGGCATGAGAATGTATTCCTTTGTCTTGTTCGCCACGAGGATTATTTTTAGGTACGAGGCCACGATACGTCGTTTGGCGGGGGAACCCAAGAAGCCGTCACGCATGTAGTAGGGATCCACTATAGCGATGCCTGGTGTGTTCTCTCTAATGATCTGCATGGCCAGGCTGAGAGAAAACAGACGGGCCATGGTATAGTGCAGCGGGTATAGGTGGAACATATTGAAGATGTCGTCAAACCGCAGGAAGAACAGATCCGTAGGGGCATTGTCGACGAAGCCCAAGCCTGGTGGCACCTTAACCACGAATACCGGGTGCGAGGGATCTTTCTCCGATAGAAGGCGTCTCTCTATTGTCAGCACGTCGTCATGCACACTCTGCAGTTCCGAACTGGTGAGCCTCCGCAAATTCTTAGGTAGCATGGGCTCACCCGCCTCATGAATCCTCCACATAATACCCTCGGGTCTTGGTGGCCCGTCCCGAAACCTGATCGGATTCGTAGTTGTTGATGCCACCCGCTGGCTCGAGCTGCTAGATTTTCTTTTCCTGCCCTTTTTTCCTTTTGGAGAGCGGGCAGGCACTGCAATCTGAGCACCGGCCACCCTATGGAGTGTGTCAGGGCTTAGAATAAAGGGTCGGTTGGTTCTATCAGCTGGCTCTGTAAAGGCGCAAGCTGGAGGCGTCTCCTGAGAACCAAACAGACGCTTGGTGATAGCATCTTTCTCTGTGGGGCCACTAGCTAGGTCTTCGTTGCTAAACTGAGTGTTGAAGAAGTGATCATTCCAGTCTTCGTCGTCCTCGGCCGGATCCTGCGCCATGTGCATATCATCAACATGATCATCCGACCCACCGCGTGGAGGTGACGGCGAGGGCGGTAAGGGGGCCTTGCCACCGCTTGTCGCTGGCATGAGTACAGGCGGTGCTATTGTCTGTGGCGTGATGGCCCCCGCCGTCCCCAAACGGATCATGCTCTTTGGCCATTGCAAGAATAAGCCGAAGCAACTTCTGAGGACAGCCGGCTCTTCTTCATCCGCTCCTGGGGGTTGAATGGGAGGTTCCAGGTCGTCGCAGCCCCTTAGCACCCGACTAATTTTAACCTTGTGCACGCTATCTAGCATCGGCCTTGAGTGGAATGTGCGCTGAAAGGGTTGAACGATGGTACCCTTGGCAACATCCCTCGGCTCGTTGTTCACGTAGCATAAGAGAGTGCAAGGAACATACGTCTGCGGAAAACATGTACGGCGTCGTCAGAGATGCCATAAGAGTAATAGATGGCGTGAAAGGCGGTAAAGAAATTTGTTTACCGTGATGGCGTCGAGATCGGCTAATGTCACGGCACCGCATACGGCAACGGGCGTGCAAGAGACGGAAGGGCTGCTTGATGGCGCGGTGCTGGCTGCCGGTGTATTCTCCCTACCGCCGGGTGCTTGGAGCTCCGGTGCCGCCGTGACGATGGCAGGGGGTCCACCAACATGTACTCCGGCGCCACGGTGATGGCAGGGGGAGTCACTAACACTTGCGGCGCCGCGGTGCTAGCGGGCGAAGTCACGAACACGTAGTTTTCCTGATTCGTCGGCGCCGCGTTGTTCGAGTGGCTGCTGACCATGCTTGGAATCAGGCACGGCCCTACTCGACTACCCGCACTCCAGTTCGCTATTGACTCCACCAAGGTAGGCAGGAAGGACGTGATGGTGATTTCCAGGTTGTCTTGGACGATCTGCGGGATCCACGCCACTTGTTCCTTAAGTTCTTGAACCTCGCGGTTTTCCTCCTCGCTCCTTCTCGATGGCGCCACATGCGTCCTCGGCGGTGGACCAAAATGATCCACCCAATTCTTACCCCCGAGGCCGGCCAGATGGCCAGCCGACGACGGCTTCTTCGTAACCGGCTCTATTTTCTTGGCCCGGTTCATCGCCCTGTTAAAAGGGTTATCCCACCGGGTGGTCGTCGTCGACCCCTGGGATGAGGAACCCTGGGATCCATGACTAGCGACAATTTCCTCCTCCTGTAGAAGAAGTAACAGTGAATCGTTTAGATCATCGATTAGAATGCAATCGAGTTGATCCGTGGTAATTAGATTATACTTACCACAATTTCCTCGAATTCCTTCACCGCAGGATCCGCGGTGAGTTGTTTCGTTTTTGGGTCCACATGGTAACAGGCCCTGATGAAGTTTCGAACTTGCCCGGGTTCGAATTTCGCAAAGGGGTTTTCTATCCCCTTGGATCTATACTCTTCGTCCTCCTTATTCCATTTGGCCTCCGCGGTTCTGTATCCACCAGATCCGAGATGGTGATGACCTATATTCATCACCGGCAACACCTTTCCCCGATTACTATTGGCCAGGGCTCTTTCGGATTCACACCTCTCCTTGTACTCCCGGAACTGATCTTCGGTGATCTGCGGGTCAATCTTCTGGATCTCCTCGAGACTTTTGCCTTCTTTATAGATCTTCGTCTTTATCCGGGTTCTCCAGCTGTCCAGGGCAGTGCTCATCTTTGTGAGGGCGGATTTGTTTACTTTGTTCCCATGATAATTTGTGTTCTGATACTTAGCGGGGAACTTGTATCTTGCGTGCAGCTTCTCGAAGAGGAGTGTGTGCAAGTGGCCATTATCTTTATGCCGGAGATTCTCGGTGTTGATCGAGATGGTTGTCCGGGTGATCACCGCCACTTGCCCACCGTACCCTCTGACGACAAGGTCGGGCTCCAAAGGAACCCCTGATGGGCTCACTTCGGTAATTTCCTCCCTAATCGTGCCGACCGTGTTCGGGCGCCGTTCCTTCGGCTTCTTCTTCTTCTTAGGAGGATTGCTACCACTCCCTGTGCCCTCACCACCATCAGTGGTTTCATTGTCCGCCGTTCCTTCGACTTCTTCCTCTGCGTCTTCCATCTCATTAGCCTTGCTCTCCGAAGGATGGTATTCTTCATCGTCTTCTAGCGGCTGGGCCGCCTCCCAGAATGTCAATTGTTTATTCGGAGGTCTGAGTTCTCCTTCAGCGCTGATGCGCTTAGAACATCCAGCCTCGTCGTTGTCACACATCTTTGCACTAATAAAAAACAAATAATTGGTTAAATGCACGGAAAAATCCGGCACGGAAAAACAAATAATTGGTTAAACTAGGAGTTCCCGATTTCTGCCGAAACGGAAGTTAATCAACATTCCGGCAAAAATCAGGACTCATCTCATACAAGAACCTGCACAACATAATAAAGTGCTTCATATACAAGCACAAGCACAATTTCAAGTGCTACAATTATATCACCATAGATTATATCAACTGTCATTGACAGCAAATATGACAGAAAGTATGACAGCAAGTATATGACAGCAGTATATGACAGCAAGTATGACAGCAAGTATACCACAGTGCTACTCGGACAGTGACAGCAAGTATGACAGCAAGTATATGACAGCAAGTATGACAGCAAGTTGCTTACATGCCTAAGATAGTTGCTTACACAGCAAGTATATGACAGCAAGTATAAGATAGTTGCTTACACTGCTAAAAAAAGATTTAGCAAGCACTTCTTACATGCCTAAGATAGTTGCTGCTGATGAATCAAAATAATGATGTGCTCCTTGTGTCTTCAATTATATATATGGTCTGATGAAATTCATAGCATAGGTCTTAGTTGTAAGTTACTCATATTCCAAGTTGTATGACGTTGGTGAGTGGTGACTAGATTGCTATACACAATATCAGCTACATAAGAGGACTATTAGTTAAGATATACAAAATCTGCAAGTTAGTGATAAGTATGCTCATGTATTAGGTCAGGACCAAACACCAAATCCATATGCAAAATCTGCAAGTCGCTTTGAATCTGAGGCACACAGAGAGTAATAAGAACAGCTCTACATTCACATGGTGATATTAGAAGAGGTCACTCCTGATCAGATGAGATGATATCAGAAGAGTGGTCAGGTACAAAAAAATGAAAGATCATTTATTTCTTTGTACAGTTCATGATGGCACATAACCGAAATCGTCAACATAGCACGATACAAATATTATTTCAACACACATATCTACACAGAAGGAATTATTGTTCGATCTCCATACAAAAATAGCATGAACCAGAAAAGTTCTAAACATGTAAACAAAAAGTTTTGATTTCTATTATGTACACTATCTTCTTGCTGGCAACTTTGAAAACATTTAAATTTCCTAATCCTCTGAACCTAATCCTAATCCTCTGAAAACATTTAAACTTTGAAAACACTATTTTCTAGTTGTTGGTAACACCACTGCTACCCTAATCCTCTGAACCTAACACTACTGCTACCCTAACACTACTACTAGCACTAGCACTACTTCTAACACTACTGCTAACACTACTTCTAACCTAACACTACTGCTAACACTACTGCTAGCACTAGCTACTGCTAACACTAGCTACTGCTACCCTAATCCTATGAACCCTAACCCTAATCCATGGCCCAATCCAGGAATGGATGCAGAGAGAGGCGAGAGAGGGAGAGAGGGGAGGGGAGAGGCTCACCTCTAAGATGAGAACGACGGCGGGCTCCTCCACGGCCTCCTCCTCCTCAAGCAGCAGCGACCTCCTCCTCCACGAGCGATGGTGGGCGTGCGGCGGCGGGCTCCTCCTCCTCGAGCGACGGGCGCGCGGGCTCCTCCTCCTCCTCGAGTGCACAGCCTCCTCCTCAAGCGCACGGGCGAGGTGGCCTCCTCCTCCTCCTCCTGGCGTGGCTGGGATGCGGCGGCGGTGGCGTCGATGCGGATGCGGCGGTGGAGATGCGGCTGAGGACGATGGGGATGGGATGCGGCTGAGGACGATGGGGATGGGATGCCGCTGAGGACGATGGGGATGGGTAGGGACGACGACGTGGCGAGTTGTTGACTAGTCATATCCACTTAGGCGTAGCGCACCCTGGCCAAGTGCGCTACGGTTATCCGTAGCGCACTTGGCCAGGGTGCGGTACGCCTAAGTGGGTAGGACTAGTCAGATAAGAGGGCTGCCACCCCCTTTGCTAACACTAGCACTGCCTTATCATACTGGTTCCGCCCACTACTCTATTCTAAACCTGTTAGCACCCAGGTTTGAATCCTGGTGCCCACATTTTTTATTTTTATTTTAAAAATACTTTTAAATATTCCAAAAAATGCCCAAAAGTGGTGATATATGCTACAAAAGTTTTGTTTTGTTTTTAAAATACTTTTAAATATTCCAAAAATGCCCAAAAGTGATAATATATGTCATAAAAGTGGTACAAATTAAATATGATTTAAATATGTCATAATAATTTGTCCATGAATATTAGAATGTTTTTTGACCACGCGTTTTACAATATTTTTTGAGCTAGCGGTTTACAATCTTTTTTCCCTTCTTTGTCGCGGTTGAATAATTTATCCCCGGCACTTAATTGTTTCTTCTTTCGAATGGGCTACCTTTTTGGGTAGGTTTGTCCTTTTTCTTCTTGTGATGTATGTTGCTGCATCGTAGTCGTCGTCATCTTCAATCTTTGGATCGCCGTACTGGTCGAAGTCTTGCTCGTTGGCGACTCCATCCATTCCGATGTTGTTTCTTTTTCCTCTCCTCACGACAACACGGCTAAGCTTTGTCGGGTCGGTAATGAAAAAACATTGGTCCACTTTGGTAGCCAGTACCCACGGTTCATTTTTCGCGGCCACGTTCGCACCGGCGGCCTTGGATTTGGGTGCTTCGGGTATAACCATGGTTTTGAAATACCGGTCTTCTCTTTTAATGCTCTTTGCCCATCTGACACGGAACATCGGCCCCTTTTCTCCACAGTAGTCGAGCTCCCAGATCTCCTCGATTCTTCCGTAGAATCTTTCCTTCATGTTGTCATCGGTGTAGAATTCCGACGTTACGCCTAAGTTCTAATAATCACACTTGTTGTCCTTTTCCTCCGTGTAGAATGTGTAGCCGTTGATATCATATGCCTGATAGGTCACTAGGTTTTGCATCGGTCCCTGCGACAAGGTGAATATGATCTTTTCCGTGCCAGAAGAATGCGATCGCGGGGGATTATCAAAGAGCGTCTGCCTAAACCAACGCGTGAAATCTGAGTTGTGCTCTTTGATTATTTCTCCATGCGTCCTCTGTACGCCCCGGTTACTGCACTTCTTCTCGATTAACCTTTTGTGCTTCTGTACCCAAGGATCGACCAGTTCTAAATGCTGTAGCGCGACGAGGTTTGCTCAATCAAAGTCTATGCGTCGGAAATCTAAGTCTGCATGCAGTATGCAACGACCCTCTCGGTGACCAGATCCGCCGAGCTTCCCAAGGTGCCTGTTGACGGGAAGACCTACAGGGTTCTCGATGTCTAGATAATTCGTGCAGAAAGAGATGCACTCTTCGGCCAGAAAGCCCTTGGCTATGCTTCCATCTGGACGGTACCTGTTGCGAACGTATCCTTTGATGTGTTCGTTCATCCTTACGAACGCCATCATGCTGCGGAGGAACATCGGCCCGAGTTGGACGATGTCCTCCATGACATGGACCAGCAGATGCACCATAATGTCGAAGAATGCGGGTGGGAAGTAGACCTCAAGCTCGCATAGTATCACCACGATCTCCTCCTGTAGCCTCCCGATCTGATTCACGCCAATCGACTTCCTAGAGATGACGTCGAAAAACTTGCAGAGGCCAAATAACGTTTCACGGACGTGCTCGTCCATTATCCCTCTTAGTGCGACCGGAAGTACCTGCGTCATTAGCACGGCACAGTCGTGAGACTTCATGCCACTGAACCTCTGCTTCGCCTCGTCTAGGTATCTGCTTATCTTGCCCGCGTAGCCGTAAGGAAATTTGACTCCTAGAAGGAACTTGAAAAACGGTTTGATCTCATCCTGGCTTAGAGTGAAGCAAGAAGGAGGTCAGTAATATTCGTTCTTCTTGAACTTTTTACCCTTCTGACGACCTTGTGTCGTCTCCGACTAATGATCATCGTCATCTTCCTGATCATCAGGAGTATTGCGTCCTCCGTGAAGCTCCTTCCGGATACCCAAGCATATCAGGTCGTGCCTTGCTTTCGGACCATCTTTTGTCCTATCTGGCATGTTGATTATGGTGGCGACCAGAATCTCGCACACGTTTTTCGTGATATGCATGATGTCGAGGCTATGAGGCGTGCGGAGAAACTTCCAGTATGGCAACTCCCAGAAAACAGACCTTGTTTTCCATACCTTCATCAGCGGCTTGTCTTGTTGCTGCCTCTTTCGCTTGTTTCCAAGCTTAGGACAATCTTTCCAGTTTTTCAGCAACTCTTCCACTTCTTCGTTGCTCCTACGCTCTAGGATTCCTCGTGTCTCGGATTTGCCATCGAACAGGTCTCCACGTTTTCTCCATGTATCATTCTTGCCGAGCCACCTCCGGTGCACCATGAACACGGTTTTCGATGACCCTGGATCTTTCTCTAGTTGGAGATAGCTTGTGTTATCCATGCACCTAACGCATGCGCAGAATCCTTGGATAACCTGCCCCGAGATATACCCGCAACCTGGATAGTCTTGCACCGTAGTGACCAACGTGGCTCTCATAGTGAAATAATCTTGTGCGACGGCGTCATAAGTATTGGCTCGAGATTCCCATAACATGGCTAGCTCCTCTTTCAACAGCCCGAGATACAGATTGATGTCGGTACCAGGTTGTTTCAGCCCTTGAATTAGCATACTCATTTGTATGTACTTCTTCTTCATGCACAACCATGGAGGGAGGTTGTACATCCATACAAACACGGGCCAAGTGTTGTGCGTGCTGCTCTGGCTACCGAACGGATTGAGTCCATCGGTGCTTGCACCAAGCCTGATGTTCCTCGAATCTCCACTGAATTCTAGGAATTCGAGGTCCAATGCTTTCCACTGGCTAGCATCTCAAGGGTGCGTCAGCAGCTCATCCTTTTCGGGGTCATCATCGTCATCTCCTGGCTTCTTCCTTTCCGCATGCCATCGCATGAGCTTCGCTTCCTTAGGATCCGTGAAATAGTGCTGCAGACGAGGAGTGATAGGAAAGTACCATACCACTTCTCGAGGTGCTTTCTTCCCTTTCTTGTATCGACTCACGCCGCACACCGGACATGTGGTTTTCTCCGCGTCGTCGCCCCGATAAATGATGAAATCGTTGATGCATACGTGATATCTAACGTGCGGTAGATCGAGAGGACAGACGATTTTCTTGGCGTCCTCGATACTAGTTGGAAATGTGTTCCCCTCCGGGAGACGATCGTGCCATAATGCCATCATATCGTCGAATCTTGCGTTCCTCAATTTGTGTTTTTCCTTCATCTCCATAGCCTTGAGCGTTACATTCAACCAGGTATCATCGGGCCTGCATCCTTCATACAATGGAGTAATCGCGTATTTCTCAAGTTGCGCAAGCTTGGCTTTCTCTCTAGCGGCAGCCCTGGCGTTACTCGTCTGCTTGAGAAGCAGCTCTTGCACATAATGTCCCGCACCCAGCCTGACGTTGTTCCATCGTCGTCTGCTCCTCCGGCATCTAGATCATCATCATCCAAGTATGCTTCCACACCTTCACCATCTCCAGGAGACTCTTCATCATCTCGCCCGTTCTCGCTGTGATGATGATCATCGTCATGTTGCCCACCTTCACCGTCTCCATCGTCTTCGTCATCGCTTATCCAACGAGTGTATCCATCCATGAAACCATGGCGGAGCAGGTGCGCCTGCAGATTCCCGGAATCTTGGTCGATCACCCAGTTGAGTTTGCATCTTCTGCACGGACATCTTATCTCCGTCTTGTTATTTCGTATCATGTCGGCCGTCGCACATTTCAAAAATCTAGCCACAATGTCTTCACTCATTATGAGCACCATTTTTGCCTGCACTGTGTACACGGTACAATTAGAAGTCTATTAGAACCACATAATCAATGCATGCAATGGTCGATAGAAAATTTCGGCATGACCTATCCTAAAATTAGGACCTTTGCGAAATGCCAAAGTCTTGCCAAAATGGAAATGAATCAACATTTTGGCAAAACAAATGGCAACTTGTTCACATACAAACACAAGAGAGAGAGACCGATCCATACACACATGAACATATCATTATCCTCTCCATACACACATGCATGAGCATCATCGATACTCTCCATATACACACACATATGACCATCGATCCTCTCATACACACATCATGAGCATCGATCATCTACATACATATGAGCATATCATCTATATACACATGAACACATCCTTACATGGACAACTTACCGAGATGAGAGACCAATCGCGAGAAAGATGGAAAGGAGAGGTGCGCGCGAGACCGGAGAAAGAGATGAGAGAACGGAGAGCTTACTCTATTACTTATGTAACATCCAAGGCCAGTTCTACATGATAAAAATGGTGAATGAGTGGAGAAATTGAGGTGGGAAGGAGAAGGATCCCAACTAGATCTAAGGAGGAAGAAGAAGGGGAAAGTGAAGTGTGGGGTAGTGGATGATCACACATGTGCACAAGTGGAGCTGCCAAAAAAAAGGTCGCCACATCCGTGGCGTACTCGGCTCCAGTGCGCTATAGGGATTAGTAACATCCGTGGCGCACATGCCATAGTGCGCCACGGATGTGTCTGACCGTTTTACAGAGCAGAGGGGCATGCGCTTAGGCGTAGCGCACCTACCCTACGTGCGCCACGGATAACACCAACATGCGTAGCGCACCTACCCTATGTGCGCTACGGATATCTGGCGTGCGGCCAACAGGGCCCTGGCCCACACATATTTGTGGCTCACTATGGTCATGTGCGCCACAGTTGTTCTAGTTACTAGTAGGGCACTGCCCATAGGTGAGCCACGCCTGTTTTAGCCGTGGGGAACTTCAACCATGTGAGCCATGGATGTGCTGATTACCTATAGCCATTTTCCTAGTAGTGACACGGCGACGAGCTGCTATACGGTCAGAACCATCCGCCGGAGACACCGCCCTAGTTGATGGGGTTCGTTGCATAGAAAAAAAATTCCTACGGTTGCAACTGCCAAGATCTAATCTAGGTGATACTTGTAAAGGTTTTAGAAGGACTCACCCTTGAAGACTGTAAGCAGGATAACTTTCCCTCAAACAAACATGGTTGTTGTAGATTGTACACGACCATCTTCAAGGACGTGCAGACAATCAGTGCTACAAAGGGGTAGCGCCTCCGTAATTGGTCAGACGTTCGATGTGCCGACGACTCCGTCCCTTCTCCAGTTGGACAACGAAGGTAGGGGATCCTTAGGAACTCTAGAAGCACTATGACATGGTAGTGGTGGTGGTGAGGAAGATCTTGAATAGGGATTTTCCTAATCACCATGCTCGTAGAAATGGACAAGGCTAGAAAGGGGAGGAAGATGTCATCTAAAGGGCATATGAGAAGGAGAAGGAATGTGTGACGAAGAGAAGAGCTCCACCCCTCCTTTCATAGGTGGAGGGGGCAGCCGCCTCCCTTGGCTGGCGGCCAAGAGGTTGCCCCCTCCTCTCCCCTCATCATGGCTAGTGAAATCTCCACTCAAAAAATTAAGAGCCATTTTTCTCCCATAAAATCTCCACTCAAAAATCAAGAGTCATTCCATTGAAACCAATTTTAGTTCACTTGATTTAATTCCACTCATTTAATGAACAATTAATTTAATGAGTACTTCATTTATTGAACACATTAGCAATCCAATCCCTTGAAATATTTCAATACATCGAAACTATTCTGACAGATTTGTCAGAACAGTTCCTGCGATGTCCAGTAATTTCTCCTGTGTTTCCTATCCACTCAAATGCGTCAACTACTACCCTTAAGTGTGTATCCCTACGGTTTCAAGAACTATGTGGACATGATGGAGACTCTCTCCGATCAATAATCATTAGCAGGACCTAGAGATCCATAATGACTCCCACTTGATCAACAATAAACCAGTGATCGTATAAAAAACCCGTAGTAACCAATTCATTTTTTATCACGATATTTTACTTGTCAGATATCCGATCATATGGTATCATCCATACCTAGTTCGATCTCGTTACTGACAAGTACACTTTTCTCGTTCCCGTGATATAACATTCTTAGTGATCTTATCACTTGCTTGCAATCTATGTTAATGTGATATCACCAAGAGGGCCCTGAGTATATCTCTCCGTAATCGGGATGGAAAAATACCACTCTTGATCCATGAGCCTCAACTTAACACTTTCTAAGTACCCAATGACATCTTTATAATTACCCTGTTACAGTATGACGTTTGATGGAATCAAAGTACCTTTCCAGTGGTAGTGATTAGCATGATCTCATGGTCTAAGGAGTTGAGTTAATTCGAATGAGATAGCAATATGAACTTGATGACATGATCGTATTGCTAAATCTTATGTGGGTGAATATTCATCATATCATTCTCTAATGACAAGCCCTTTTTATTAACAACATCCAATATTCATGATCAGGAAACCATCATAATCAGCTAATCAACAAGCTAGTATGATGAGAGGCATTACTAGGAACATTTTCTTTTGCTTATAAATCACACATGTATTAATGTTTCCTATCAACACAATTATAGCATGAGAAATAAACATCTATTATAAACCTGGAATAATATAATAGCCATTTATTATTGCCTCTCGGACATATTCTTTTCATTGTATCAAGGTGTGTGCAACATGATCTTGACCTCTCCAGATAAGTGGAGACACAGACCTACCACACTATCGATGGCCCACACCATACCACCTTAGCCTCTGCTAGACACAAGGCTTGCCTTGGCCACCATCGAAGAGATCCTAAACCCTAGAGACAACTCCAACTACATCTGTATTTGAGTGTCTATCACCATGACTTGGAGAACGAGCCACTGAAGCAGTGGATCTAGGAGGTAGGGAGGCGCATGAAAGAGGATGCAGACTCGCCAACTAGGCAAAGGCCCCAAAACAAAATCCCGCCGACCCCATCACCGATGATGTGTGGCCTTGTTTGACGATGGACTCTAGGGGCGATGAGGCAGGGAAGGGATGAGGTGGTGGTGGTAGTTATGAACTAGGTTGCGCCCCCTATCTCGGTCGCCTCGAGGAGATGGCATGAAGAGGGTTATCGATTCAGTAGCAAAAATCCTAGCCATCATATTTTTTTGGCGTGTGTTGCTAATCATCCTTCTTCGTATCCATCTTTCACCAAGATCCACCAAAAATAATCAATAGATATTAATTACCAATTCAATTTTTTCAACAAGGAATATATATTAATATCGTGAAGATACTGATGCATGTAAAATGCATATAAGAACTTTGTATTTTATTGACACATATTCTCATATATTGGTATCTTATATTCCATCTGTTTCATAATATAAGATGTTTTACCTTTGTAAAGATATTGTATCTAGACGTCTTTTAGTGTGTAGGTTTAAAGAGGTTCACTCTGAACCTACACACTAAAAGAGGTCTAGATACGTTACCTTCACAAAGTTAAAACATCTTATATTTTGAAACGGAGGGAGTAGAATGTTATATCCATATTTTACATTGATTTTGTGGATTTTATAAACAATCCCATCTCCTCTGATTCTGACTATGTATTACAGAAAATACCTTCTGACTTTATAGGAGCTATGGGACTCTAAAGAGGGAAAAGTTAGAGAGAACGTTTCGGAATTTTCAAGGATCATCTAGCGGGCCAAAGGAGGTCACCAGAAGCCCAACTGGCTAGGAAATAGGCCCAATGGCGTGGAGTACTATAGTGGTCGCTCCACCACCCTCCGTTCCCACATTGTTGCTCGGATGTCATTGATCCCATCACCATCTACGTATTGACCTAAAACCTTCTATAAAAAGGGTTCCCAACATGATCTTAGAACATATGGCAGCGGAGATCAAAAAACACATAAACAGAGAGTCCGTAGTCTACCACTTATGCAGATCGGAGGGGTGAAACGCTGCCAGAATCGCCTCCGATGGGCTCCACCCCCTCCAGCATTGTCATCATCGTAAACCCCCGGACAGCATGCTCCTAAATCAAAATCTGGTATAACCCAAAAGTGAATGAAGGACGTACTACCATTGGAGGTCGTGATAACGCCCAAAAGCAGGTTGTGATGTCAGGGAACAGTATCGGCCAGCAATACCACCACTTTAATGGTTATAGCTTCAAGTACGAGGAACATGCCCAACTACGGGTTGTGAGTCAAGCGTACACAAGTGAGTATGTACGCCAACGATATATAAGAGTACATCAGAATCATCCAAACTATAAGGAAATAGAAATATATAGAAACGTCATTACGAGAAGATCCAAATATATATAGTAATAATAATATTTTAGGAATACATCCTCATACATCACTCAACAAAACATCAGGCGGAAGCGGAAGCACAAATCCGAGTACATATTAATATACAAATCAACATAAGATGCCATGAACAAAAAAATAGCATATCCACACATCCCCGAATCATAAAACCCGAATCTCTACGCGAGGGGGCGTCACCTCCATCATCAGCTTCATCAACATAGTATCCTCCATATGAGTGAGTCTAGCAATCTATAAATCAAAGTGTGAGACTCTAGGGGCACACTCGGAAAGTCTTTATTTAACTAAAGTGATAACCTTGGTTGACGCAATTGCAGTGAAAGATAAAAACCTATAACAATTCTATAGAGACACGCTATAACATTTGCCTAACCAGATGTAGGTGGGAGAGCGATAAACAGAACCAACGGTAATAGATAAAAACCAAGTAAATACATCTCATCCACCTCCCCGCTTACCAATCGAGAATACGAACGAATACCCCACCTGTTGCCAATTTTATTAACTATTCCATGAGGATTGCACTACTTATTAGTCATAGTAAAGTTAAACATGATACTTTAGATATAGTTTCTATGATCGAGACATTATGCTCCAGGTAGTACATAACCACAGACATGGATTTTCAAAAATATTTACCCTGCAGGGGTGCATAAATAGCAACATACACACGCTCAACCTCGAGAAAAACCAAATGAAAGAAAAGAGTCATCACAACAAAGCATTCACAAGATTCAAAAATGATTGTAGGGGGCACCCCACTAAATTACTCGCTACGAAGTCGATTGGGCTCCGAGACGAACCCAGGGGTTTGCGACAACGGCTAAGAAATACTGGAAACCTGAATGTATAACTGGGCTTGTCCAAACAATGTAAACATGGCGCGGGGTTCTAAATCAGTATAGGCAAACACTCATTGAGAAACTGTAGTAAATAAAACAGTAATGCATGACATAAGTACAGGATAGTAGTAAAACCCCAAACTAATTGTGGCCTCAAGAAATAATATGTGAATCAAGATCATACTAAGGGTTCCATGGGTCCACATGTGGATAGTGCGATAGTCAAGGAACATGCATTAAGTACTCGGCTCCTACAGGACACAAGTGAGCGGATAAAATCCAATTTCCAAGTATTGCCCACCGGCGCCTCTTTCTTTAGTTATCCCATTAATACACAATTTAGTTGTTTAGAGTCCCTATTTATCCACATCAGACTCTCACAAACCCTACACAAGCATTTCTACGACTCACATGGTTCAAAAAATACCTATTTTAATGTATGATAGGATAGAGGTAACAAGCTTTATAGTGGGCTGAAAGTAAAGGCTTGCGATACTTGGGATTGCAATTTAATTCGAAACTTGACTCATGATGCAAGAATGAAGATAGAGGCATAGGTGCTATGAATTTAAATGCACGCAATTGAATGCTTGTCTGCTATCTCAGAGTGGTAAAAGCTAGGATCCGGGTAATACTCAGGTGCCTCAAGGTAAACTCCTTGCTCAACTTCTATTCGGATAAAATTCAAACACGCAAGGGTCCAATAAATAAAGTGTGCAAACATATGAACATATGCGACAAGCAATACATGGTCTTCCGCAATGGAATGATTCACAATTACATGGTATAATATAGCATGGCCTTGGTGAGGTATTATAAACAAGACTAACGCATTTTCACATTTTAATCATCATGTTTTGCTTGCATAAACAGTTCTAGTTATCTAGTTTTGATATGATGCATGCTTTAATTGATATCATGGAATGCATAGTTGGAAAGTGCTCATCACCCTGATCGATTTAGATATATTATTTGTCGAATTTCGATTTATGGAATTAAAGTGATGAATTTATTAAGAAAGGGACATTTAATAGTATTAAAACAATTTTGAAATTTTAATTGTCCAAAAATTATTTTGGATGGAATATTATTAATCCTTGCATTTTTTTATATAAAAACATATTTTATTTTTCCAATTTGGAATTAGCAATAAGAAGTTATTATTAAAGGCATATTAAATAGAAAAGGAAATATTGTCAATAGTTGTAATAGTTAAGGACATTTCTATAATTTTCTTAAAACATATCTAAATTCACATTTAAAATTCATTAACTTTTCATTTTTGGAAGTTTTTACATATTAAAAAGTATTTAAAAGTTATGAATTAAATCGATTTTACTCATTTTCTGAATTTTTATTTTATTTCAAATAATGACCAAGACATTTTGTACCGACCGCTCCTTAGCCAAGACGCTAACGGGGGCCGGGTGCTGACTTGGATGGTGGAGGTTGAGCTGGTGTGGCGGAGCTAGCTGGAGTGCGGGTTAAGGAGGTGGAACACTGTGGGGCCTTTCATAGAAAATATTTTAAACTGGGTTGTTTAACTGAAAGTGTTGATAGAGAAGATCAACTTTTCTTCGGAGCTTTGATTGAGGATAGCGAGCGAGTTACTGAGCAGATTTGCGTGTGGTTTTCGCCGAGAGGAAGCTAGTGATGCCAAGAGCAACTACCTCCAATTAAGTCTCACCATAGGAGAACCCAATCAAACTAGATCTAGCGGGATTCAGAGAGGTTTTCCAGTCACTCCTCTGACAAAAAACAACGGGCAGAGACATCGACTTCGGTGAGAATGGTAGCGACACGGGCGAACACTATTGTGCTTCAGAGGAAATGAATGAGTGGTGCAGGAGGAAGCTGGGAACAGCCTGACCCAACTGGGCCGGCTGTGCCAGCCCACTAACGCACGCGCGTCACCTAGCTTGCCAGCGTCGCCAGCGCAGCCCAGCAGAGCCCGCAGGCCGCAGCCGCTGACGCGGGGGTCCCACCCCGTCGTCGTCCTCGCAGAGACCGCGACGAACACGTTCCCCTCTGCAGCGTCGGACCCCAAATCCCAACGATTTCGGCTACCCCTTCCCCAAGCATCTGGCCCTTAAAAGCCCGACCCCTCCCGTTGCTTTCCCCTCGAAAAACCCTAGCTCAAGCTTCGCCGAATCGCTGCCGTTCTTCCTCGCCGGCGTCGCGCTCGGGAAGGTTGAAGACCCGACGATTCGCGCCGCCCCGAACCCTCTATTGCTGTTGACCGTCTTCCCCGTGCAACACCGCCTCACCCCGACCTCTTCTTTCCTCCCCGTGTGCAGCACAGCGTCGGGGATTTCTCGCCGACGTGCCGCCGGAGCTCGCGGGAACCAGCAGAGCCGTGCGGCTAGACAAGGAAGAAAGGGCCGAAGCCGATCACGCACGCAGGACCGCAAGGAGGAGCAGAGCACCGTCGTACTATCCGCTACCCCGAGGAGCCACCGCAGCGCCGCCGACAACCACGTCCGACCGCGCCACCGCCGTCTCGCCATCGACGCCGCTGGTAAGTCGTCGCCACCGCTTCCGTCCGTTGGATCCGCTAGGTACGGCCCAGATTAGAAGGGGCGAGCGAAGCGGTACGCGCCAATCGCGCTGCGCCGCGTGGCAAACCGCGTCGCACCATGCCCACGCCGCGTCACCCCCCCCCCCACCTTGCCAGCTGTACCAACCAGCATCTCCCACTTGGCAAGCCTTGAGTTAGGATTAGATCTGTTTGGCAGAATTGATTTAAAACTTGTGAAAATCATATAAAAATAAATACTAGGCCAATTTTACCTTATAATATACCGTTGGATTCATTATTTTATGTAGAACCCATATCTGCAATAAAATTCCAAGTTTACAGTAGGGTTTAATCATTAGATTGGAGTATTTAATTCATAGAAAAATAATTAGAACTCCGTTTTAGTCGAATCTTGTTGCGTTGACTTTGTTTCCATAATACCTACTGGAAAAAATTATAGAAACCTTGCTTAAGATCATTAGATCTAATTTGGTGCTAATTAGATGGTTGGATCTCCTTTTAACCCTATAAATTGTATTAGTGACCCAAATAGATCTAAACCTATAGGAAATCAATCCTAGTAACACCCTTAACACTATTGCAACCCAATTATGCTACCTTGGTCAATTTAGAAGAACCAATTTTGCATAAAATACCATGTTGCATGCATGCATGATTATCTCTGTGACATGTTTTGAGCAAGTTGTGATCAGATCTGTGTTTGTGATTCGTTAGATTGTTTGGAGTGCGCTAAGGAGTGCTATTTTGTAGAGTGCTGCTCGGATCAAGGCAAGTTACACCACTTGTTCATAAATTTTGTCCCAGTTTTGATTCTATGCATGTGATCTTTAAAATTATGTAGTATGCATGTGTAGGATGTTCTAGTAGAATTTCTTCCTTAGTATTATTTTGCAAGTGCGATGATTTTGTAGTATGCCATGAGTAGCTCTATACTTAGGATTTTCCCTCCTAATAGGTTACCCCTGTTTTTGCTTGCTTGCTATGCTATATATACAAAGTATCGTTGGGGGGTCTGAAAGAAAAATAATTTTTCTAAGTATAGGCTCTCTAGAGCAACTTTTCTTCGCAAATCCACTTCAAAATAAAACTAAGTTTTTTTCTGGGCGGAATGGTTGTCGGATCAACGAGTGAGATTTTGGTGGAGGACGGCCGCCCAGGAATCAAAGAAGTCTGCCATGTTTCAGAATTCAGAAGCTTCCAGTGCAACCACAATACATTATGGGCTCTGTCTTGGCCTAGTACTTAGTAGGAAACCTCACCTGGGTACCAACATTTGGAGGTTCTTGGCACGGTTGGATCCGGAAGGTAGAGGGGCTACTAAGGGAAAGCCTCGCCATGGTCTTGTCTGTAAAAGGACTTGATCATGGATTGTGGGTAAAGTGCACAAACTCTCGAAAGTATTGCAATCTGATCAATCAGCCGTGTTCACGGTAACAGAACAACATTGAGAATCTGAAGGATGGAGCCTCTGAAGGATCTTCCTCTCTTTTCTAAAAAAAAGTTTTGAAACCCCTTGGCGTGCGTAATATCGCCAATGGGTGGGATTTTGGGGAACTTGGTGCGTAATATCCACGTGACACTTGGTGCGTAATATCCAAGTGTTTGGTTGTTTGGACACTTGGTGCGTAATATCCTCGTGTGCCACTCGACCCTATTTTATCTAAGCGAATGTTTACAAAGTAGGGAAAAATCTTCTCTTCTTCTCTCTACTTATGAAAACTAGCTTTGAGCAAATGAGCTCTACAGCCTAAACTAGCCTTGCATATAGAGATAGTCTTTTCTCTCCTTGGTGTAATTTGCCAATACATTCAAAGTATTGACCCAACTTGTTGGCTGCACGTTTTATGTGCAAAATCCGAAGATTGAAAGGTGCGTAGGGATCACGAGTCTACACTCAACAAGCCTGGGGCATTGATGGACTCAAGCTGCTTTTATGTTTCCGCTGTTATTCGAGCTAGCCTTATGCTAAGCAATTTTGTAATAAATTTATACTCTCGATTCTCTGTGTAATAAAGACTTTGTGTTTTACATGATATTTCATCGACTGTGAGTGATAGCTATTGATCCAGGGACTAGCATGTTAATCACAGGGACTTAGGATCCTCACTGATCCGAGGTCACTAGAGATGGTATCAGAGCACATCGTTGCCTGTAGGACGTGACCCTAGGATTGGAACCACCTCTAACTTATGTGCCTTACTTACTTTTCTATTAAGTTATTTTCCGCACTTCTAGTATCTGTTCTCCTCTACTTGTTTAAGTATCTAACTTTCATTTTTCTAACTTAAAGATGACAAGCTTCCTCTACGACACCGTCGCGGACATCGAGCCCCTTCGCTTTGGTGGATGCCTCATGGACCTACTCACACGTTTGGACCTTCCCCTCCCAACAATCCAGGGGAGCACAATGAATAAACTCCACAAGGACGGCTGTTGGGGAGTCAAAGTCATCTAGCCAGGAAAAGAGCGAGGCAAGAACCCGGAGGAAGACATAGCAATCCACATTGTTAGTGATTCCAAGGAGAAGGCCCTTAGCATCAGCTTGCAGCAACTCATTGGTCGCCTATGTGGACGTCATCATGAAGCTCTCCAAGGACACTGCGGCGGCCTCTTTGGAAGACGAGATGAGGAAGGAATTACCTTGGAGTTAACCTTTGAGGAAGGAACTTCTACCAAGCGCCGAAGGACCCAATATCAAGATTTGGAGTGCCACATCCATGACCTTGAAAAGGGTACCTTCCTCGAGATATTGAAGAACGACGAGCTATGCGCCCTCATCAAGGAGAAGGAAGAAATGATCAAGCAGCAGGAGGAGGCAATGAAGCTCCAAGAGATAAAGTTCCAGGACCAAGAGAAGAAGTTCGCTAACCAAGAGAAGAGGGTGATAAATAAAAATAAGAGGATTAGGGAACTCAAGCAGGAGATCGATGGAACTGAAGTGCAAACTGAAGGCCTTTGCAAGATAATCAATGATGTGCGTGCTTCCAAGAGGGACTTGGCAAAGCAACTTGAAGCCACGAAGAATTCAAGCCTAGTGGAGGAGCTACAAAGCGAGAAGGAGTGACTCCGGGAGCAGCTAGAAGCCACCACCAAGAAGCTGCAGGGTAAGATTAAGAACCTCCAAGAGAAGCTTGAAGCCACCACGAAGGAGATGGAGTTGTACAAGACAACCCTAGAGCAGGAAGGCTACTCGTTCGAGGACGAGGAAGAGGAAGGCGTGGAAGATGTGTAATAGTTGGACCACCTTTAATTCTATAGTAGAACATTATTCGCGATTGTAATAAATACCAAGACAATTCTGGTTTAGTTAAACTTGGTTGTTTTCTGTGTTAAGTTGTGTCTTGTGTGTCTTGTGTGCTTGGTCTGTTTTCATAAGGGTAGGAGTTTACTACTTAGTCTTTCTGTCTATTTCTTAACTTTTCTCTCAAACCCCACAGATGCCGCTAAGACGCGCGAACACCGAAATTCCTCCGGAAATAGCACAACTTTTGGCCACCCAGAACCAGCTGATCCAACTGCTCACTCAGAACATGCAAAACAACAACAACAACCCGCCGCCACCACCACCACCTCCGCCACCACCTCAACAGGATCGCTTGACTCGGTTTTTGAGGTTGAACCCACCTACCTTCACTAGCAGCACTAAACCAATCATCGATGATGACTGGCTACGTACTATCAACAAGAAGCTAGACACCGTGCAAGCTGTCGGAGCCGACAGGGCACGTTATGCCGCACACCAGCTTGAAGGACCTGCCGCAGAATGGTGGGATAACTACCAAGTCACCCACCCGGATATTGATGCTATCACTTGGGATCAGTTTGAGTTAGCTTTTCACACTCATCATGTGGCTGCTGGTGTCATGACTCTGAAGAGGTGCGAGTTTCGCGACCTACACCAGCTGCACCGTCCTGTCACCGAGTATGGTGAGCTTTTAAACAAGCTAGCCTGTTATGCACCCAATGATGTTTCCACTGATGCCAAGAGACAGGAGGAGTTCTTAAGAGGGCTCAGTGATGAGATATCCATTCAGCTTGTGGCTCAGAAATTTGACAACTTTCAGGAACTCCTGGACAGAGCCATTGTGGTTGAATCCAAAAGGAAGAGCATAGAAAACCGCAAGAGGAAGTCTAACCCTCACAAGCACTCTGTTCCATACCAGAAGCAGCGCAATTCCTCACCGCCACCTTATAACAATAATGGCCACAACCATGGCGGCCACAAACACAATGGGCATAAAAACCGCAATGGGAATGGTAGCAATGGAAAGGATCTCAGTGAGGTGACATGCTTTAAGTGCAACAGGACAGGGCACTATGCAACCTCTTTCCCCGAGAAGAAGAATGGCAATGTCAATGGGAATGGAAATGGACACAACCATGGCAATGGAAACGGGAAGAAGCCAAATCTGTTTGTCAAAGCCACGGTGAATCATGTCTCTATGGAGGATGCTTGTGATGCACCAGACTCTGTGATTGGTAAGTTCAAACTCAATTCTATTCCCGTAGTTGTTCTTTTTGATACTGGTGCATCGCATTCATTCATATCAAGGGTATTTGTGGATAGAGGCAAGATACCTACGGAGACTATAAACTTTCCTCTAAGGGTAAGTTCTCCTGGGGGAGAAATAGTGGCAAACTCCGGTTGCCGGGGATTAGAACTAAGGATTGGGACACACATCTTTCCCACAAGTTTAGTAGTTCTAGAATCACAAGGATTAGACATAATCTTGGGCATGAACTGGATGACCGAATATGAAGGAGTCATAGATTGTGCAAAAAGGACTGTCACGCTCATGACACCGGAAGGGAAGAGAATTCGCAACAAGTCAAATTTTGCACTTAAGGAATCCATGGTAAACTCTCTCAAAGGGGTTAGCTTGGAGGAGGTACCTATTGTAAAGGAATACCCAGATGTCTTCCCAGAGGAGCTACCCGGAATGCCTCTCGACCGTGATATCGAGTTCCTCATTGACTTGATGCCAGGCACGGGGCCGATAGCTAAGAGACCATACAAGATGGATGTGGACGAGTTAAAGGAACTCAAGAAACAGCTTAGGGAACAATTGGACAAGGGATTCATCCAACCCAGCGCGTCATCTTGGGGAGCACCTGTCCTATTTGTGGAAAAGAAGGATAAAACCAAGAGGCTGGTTGTGGACTCCCGCTCGTTGAACGAAGTGACGATTAAGAATAAGTATCCTCTGCCCAACATCAATGACTTGTTTGATCAGTTAAAGGGAGCCAGTGTGTTCTCAAAGATCGATCTGCGATCAGGCTACTTCCAACTAAAGATTCGGGAACAGGATGTGCCCAAAACAGCATTTACCACGAGATACGGATTGTATGAGTACACCGACCGTGATGTCGTTTGGTCTAACCAATGCCCCAGCGTACTTCATGACCATGATGAACAAGGTGTTCATGGAATATTTGGACAAGTTTATCGTGGTCTTCATAGATGATATACTCATATACTCTAAGGATGAAAAGGAACATGAGAAACATCTGCACCTAATTATGGAGAAACTAAGAGAACACAAGTTGTATGCCAAATTCAGCAAATGCGAATTCTGGTTAAAGGAAGTGGGATTTCTTGGTCACGTTGTGTCGGCAAAAGGAGTTGCCGTAGATCCTAGAAAAGTAGCTTCCGTGATGGAATGGGAGTCACCCAAGAATGTGGGAGATATTAGGAGTTTCTTGGGCCTCGCAGGATATTACCGGAGGTTCATTGATAACTTTTCCAAAATAGCAAAACCCATGACAGAACTATTGAAGAAGGAAAAGAAATTCCTATGGACCGAGGCATGTGAAGCAAGCTTTCGAGAGTTAAAGAAACGCCTTGTAACGGCGCCAGTTCTGTGTCTGCCTGATATCCAAAAGGATTTTCAAGTCTATTGTGACGCTTCTCGACAAGGACTTGGAAGTGTATTGATGCAGGATGGGAAAGTGGTATCCTATGCCTCCCGACAACTTAAGAACCACGAACACAATTATCCCACACATGATTTGGAACTTGCATTTGTGGTTCATGCACTCAAGGTATGGAGACACTACCTCATGGGTAAACATTGTGATGTGTTCACAGATCATAAGAGTTTGAAGTACATCTTCACCCAAAAGGAGTTAAATATGAGGCAAAGAAGATGGCTTGAACTGATTAAGGATTATGACTTAGATTTACAGTACCACCCCGGAAAGGCAAATGTGGTGGCCGACGCCTTAAGTCACCAGGCTTATGTGGATGGACTTACCGCAGGGGAACTTCCAGAGGATTTATGCAAACAATTCAAGGATCTCAGGCTAGAAATAGTTCCGAAAGGACACGTAGCGACTATGGAAATAGTGTCTACTTTCCAAGAGAGAATCCAGGAAGCACAAAAGGGAGATAAAGAGTTGGAAGAAATAAGAGTCAGGATAAGCGAAGGAAAAACAAAAGAATTTCGTCTGGACGAACAAGGAACCCTTTGGTACGGGAAGCGTTTGTGCGTTCCCAATGATCCCGATATCAGGAAGATGATTTTACAAGAAGCTCATGATTCGTCGTACTCAATTCATCCAGGTAACATGAAGATGTACATGGATGTGAAGGATAGATTTTGGTGGAATAACCTAAAAAGAGAAATTGCCGAATATATTTCTCTGTGTGACGTGTGCAACAGAGTTAAGGCCGAGCATCAGAAACCGGCCGGACTACTTCAACCACTACCTATACCCTACTGGAAGTGGGATAAGGTAGGCATGGATTTCATCACGGGATTGCCCCGGACTCGTTTTGGATTTGATTCTATCTGGGTAGTGGTGGACCACTTTACCAAGGTGGCTCACTTCATCCCCGTAAAGACCACGTATACAAGTGTTAAGCTTGCTAAGATATACATGTCAAGAATTGTAAGTCTGCATGGTGTTCCCAAGGGAATTGTGTCAGATAGAGGCACCCAGTTCACTTCAAAGTTTTGGCGACAGCTACATGAGTCTCTTGGAACCGGACTAGAATTCAGTACTGCCTTCCACCCGCAAACGGATGGCCAAACGGAAAGAGTGAACCAGATTCTGGAAGATATGTTGAGAGCTTGCGCACTAGACTATGGGTCTAGTTGGGATGACAATCTGCCATATGCTGAGTTCTCGTACAACAACAGCTACCAGACAAGTATCAAGATGGCTTCGTTTGAAGTTCTATATGGCAGGAAATGTAGGACTCCGCTGCTATGGAATGGAGTTGGTGAACGCAGTCTTTTTGGACCTGAATTGATAAAGGATGCCAAGTAAAAGGTACGACAGATTCAGGATAGGCTAAAGGTAGCCCAATCCCGACAGAAGAGTTACGCTGATTCCAAGCGCAGAGATGTGGCTTATAAAATAGGGGACCGTGCGTATCTCCGAGTTTCACCCCTACGAGGAGTTAAGAGGTTCGGAATCAAGGGCAAGTTAGCCCCACGATTCATAGGACCATATAAAGTTCTGCCCCGTAGAGGAGAAGTTTCTTATCAGTTGGAGTTACCGGAAGGACTGACTGTTCATGACGTGTTTCATGTGTCACAACTAAAGAAGTGTCACCCGGAGATGGCCGAAACACCGCTAAGAGACATTGTTCCCCTAGATGAGGTTCACTTGGAGAATGACCTTACCTATGAGGAAAAACCCATCAAAATACTGGAAACAGCCGAAAGGATTACCCGCACCAAGACTATAAGATTCTGCAAGGTACAATGGAACCACCACTCCGAGGAAGAAGCTACGTGGGAGCGTGAAGAAGACATGAAGGCAGAACACCCACACCTATTTGCTAGCCAACCCGAATCTCGAGGACGAGATTCTTCTTAAGGGGGGTAGGTTTGTAACATCCCATATTTTATATTAGGATGTTATTAGTGGCATGCATCATCCTTGCATCATTGCATCCTACAAATAAAAATTGCAACAAAATCCTAACACCTAAACCTATCAAAACCCTAATAAAGATTTCTTTAAGTGGGCATTATTGTTGTAGTCAAGCTTGATCCTCCTAAGACCTTTGTAAAACATTAAACTATGGTCCTAGGATGACCACCCTCTTTTTACAAGAATTTAGAAGTTGGTTTCATCACCTTTTGACTTTATATGCAAGAGTTATTCAAGTTTTACTAAAACAGAAATTGAAAAATTGTTAAAATAAAAAAAAGGGGCAACGGCCTAACCCAACTGGGCCGGCTGTGCCAGCCCACTAACGCACGCGCGTCACCTAGCTTGCCAGCGTCGCCAGCGCAACCCAGCAGAGCCCGCAGGCCGCAGCCGCTGACGCGGGGGTCCCACCCCGTCGTCGTCCTCGCAGAGACCGCGACGAACACGTTCCCCTCTGCCGCGTCGGACCCCAAATCCCAATGATTTCGGCTACCCGTTCCCCAAGCATCTGGCCCTTAAAAGCCCGACCCCTCCCGTTGCTTTCCCCTCGAAAAATCCTAGCTCAAGCTTCGCCGAATCGCTGCCGTTCTTCCTCGCCGGCGTCGCGCTCGGGAAGGTTGAAGACCCGACGATTCGTGCCGCCCCGAACCCTCTCTTGCTGTTGACCGTCTTCCTCGTGCAACACCGCCTCACCCCGACCTCTTCTTTCCTCCCCTTGTGAAGCACAACGTTGGGGATTTCTCGCCGACGTGCCGCCGGAGCTCGCGGGAACCAGCAGAGCCGTGCGGCTAGACGAGGAAGAAAGGGCCGAAGCCGATCACGCACGCAGGACCGCAAGGAGGAGCAGAGCACCGTCGTACTATCCGCTACCCCGAGGAGCCACCGCAGCGCCGCCGACGACCACATCCGACCGCGCCACCGCCGTCTCGCCATCGACGCCGCTGGTAAGTCGTCGCCACCCGCTTCCGTCCGTTGGATCCGCTAGGTACGGCCCAGATTAGAAGGGGCGAGCGAAGCGGTATGCGCCAATCGCGCTGCGCCGCGTGGCAAACCGCGTCGCACCGCGCCCGCGCCGCGTCACCCCCCCCCCCCCCCCCCCCACCTTGCCAGCTGTACCAACCAACATCTGCCACTTGGCAAGCCTTGAGTTAGGATTAGATCTATTTTGCAGAATTGATTTAAAACTTGCGAAAATCATATAAAAATAAATACTAGGCCAATTTTACCTTATAATATACCGTTGGATTCATTATTTTATGTAGAACCCATATCTGCAATAAAATTCCAAGTTTACAGTAGGGTTTTAGGTCTAGAATTTAATCATTAGATTGGAGTATTTAATTCATAGAAAAATAATTAGAACTCCGTTTTAGTCGAATCTTGTTGCGTTGACTTTGTTTCCATAATACCTACTGGACAAAATTATAAAAACCTTTCTTAAGATCATTAGATCTAATTTGGTGCTAATTAGATGGTTGGATATCCTTTTAACCCTATAAATTGTATTAGTGACCCAAATAGATCTAAACCTATGGGAAATCAATCCTAGTAACACCCTTAACACTATTGCGACCCCATTATGCTACCTTGGTCAATTTAGAAGAACCAATCTTGCATAAAATACCATGTTGCCTGCATGCATGATTATCTCTGTGACATGTTTTGAGCAAGTTGTGATCAGATCTGTGTTTGTGATTTGTTAGATTGTTCGGAGTGCGCTAAGGAGTGCTATTGTGTAGAGTGCTGCTCGGATCAAGGCAAGTTACACCACTTGTTCATAAATTTTGTCCCAGTTTTGATTCTATGCATGTGATCTTCAAAATTCTGTAGTATGCATGTGTAGGATGTTCTATTAGAATTTATTCCATACTATTATTTTGCAAGTGCGATGATTTTGTAGTATGCCATGAGTAGCTCTATACTTAGGATTTTCCCTCCTAATAGGTTACCCCTGTTTTTGCTTGCTTGCTATGCTATATATACAAAGTACCGTTGGGGGGTTCGAAAGACAAAGAATTTTTCTAAGTATAGGCTCTCTAGAGCAAACTTTTCTTCTCAAATCCACTTCAAAATAAAACTAAGTTTTCTTCTGGGCGGAATGGTTGTCGGGTCAACGAGTGATATTTTGGTGGAGGACGGCCGCCCAGGAATCAAAGAAGTCTGCCATGTTTCAGAATTCAGAAGCTTCCAGTGCAACCACAATACATTATGGGCTCTGTCTTGGCCTAGTACTTAGTCGGAAACCTCACCTGGGTACCAACATTTGGAGGTTCTTGGAATGGTTGGATCCGGAAGGTAGAGGGGCTACTAAGGGAAAGCCTCGCCATGGTCTTCTCTGTAAAAGGACTTGATCATGGATTGTGGGTAAAGTGCACAAACTCTCGAGAGTATTGCAATCTGATCGATCAGCCGTGTTCACGGTAACAGAACAACATTGAGCATCTGAAGGATGGAGCCTCTGAAGGATCTTCCTCTCTTTTCTAAAACAAAGTTTTGAAACCCCATGGCATGCGTAATATCACCAATGGGTGGGATTTGGGGAACTTGGTGCGTAATATCCAAGTGACACTTGGTGCGTAATATCCAAGTGTTTGGTTTTTTGGACACTTGGTGCATAATATCCTCGTGTGCCACTCGACCCTATTTTATTTAAGTGAATGTTTACAAAGTAGGGAAAATTCTTCTCTTCTTCTCTCTACTTATGAAAACTAGCTTTGAGCAAATGAGCTCTATAGCCTAAACTAGCCTTGCATGTAGAGATAGTCTTTTCTCTCCTTGGTGTAATTTGCCAATACATTCAAAGTATTGACCCAACTTGTTGGCTGCACGTTTTATGTGCAGAATCCGAAGATTGAATGGTGCGTAGGGATCGCGAGTCTACACTCGACAAGCCTAGGGCGTTGATGGGCTCAAGCTGCTTTTTAGCGATCCGAGGTCTAGGGGGGCCACACCTCCAGGGACTAGCATGTTAATCACAGGGACTTAGGATCCTCACCGATCCGAGGTCACTACAGCGGCACCGGAGGAGGACAGAGTCAAATGGAAGTGTAACACCCTTGGATCGACCCTATGCAAGTTTTTAGCGATTCCTGGCAAACCCGCATAAAACCGATTCAAAGGTGCCCACCAGGCACTTGCGTGAGGGTGGGAAATAAAGTAATATCATTAAACAATAGTCCATAATGGAACCCATAGAACATATATATATATACTACACGACTCCATGAGTCAAGAATATAGATATACAATACAAAGATCCAAATCACCTTGAAAACAATACAGCATCCGACTACGGACAAGATGCAAATTGAGATAAGAGCCCTGAAGAATAACCAATGGCGTCCATAAACCTTCCCAGTTGATGTCTACGCACTTCTATTCTTGTAGGCAGTTGTTGGGCCTCCAAGTGTAGAGGTTTGTAGAACAGCAGCAAGTTTCCCTTAAGTGGATTACCCAAGGTTTATCGAACTCAGGGAGGAAGTGGTAAAAGGTATCCCTCTCAAGCAACCCTACAATCAAGATACAAGATGTCTCTTGTGTCCCCAACACAACCAATACACTTGCCAGGTGTATAGGTGCACTAGTTCGGAGATAGTGAAATACAAGTGGTAACGGTGCCAGAAAATAGCTTCTGACTTGTTGTTGACGTGGGGTAACGTGTGTGAGTGAGGTAAAGACTAAAGAAACCAAACATGCAATAGATCTAGATGCAAATGGTGTTTCAATGTTTAGAAACAAGGCCTAGGGATCATAATTTCACTAGTGAACACTCTCTCATATAAATATCCTCTCTGCATGATACTACTCTTAACTACTCTCCGGTTGGACACTCTAATCCATGGTAGGGCTATAACAGCACTCCTCAAAGTCTGCCTTTCCCAATATAGATAACCCCACACTGTCACCTTGAGCGCTAGATGGTTCCAACAAACACCACAATTTCATAGAGACATCCAACTCCAAATATAACTCATAATAAATATTCAATCTAGCCAAAGTGTCACACACGGTATGCACGCTGTCACTTTCACATACATGGGGAAAAGCATAGATCTATTAAAGCACAAAGAGTATTTATGTAGACTCAAACCTAAGTGCCACCATGGCGTGCACGCTGTCACTCTCACACACATGGGGAGAGCAGAGATCTATTAAAGCACTTGAGTAGCAAGGTTGATCTACTTCATTACAAAGCTCATGATCACAATATGACCATGCATAGAGAGAGAGATGAACACATAGCTACCGGTAGAGCCCTTAGCCTCGAGGAAGAACTACTCCCTCCTCATCATAGGAATCAGCAATGGTGATGAAGATGGCGATGGAGATTGATGGAGATGGCTCCGGGGGCACTTCCCCTTCCTGGCAGGGTGCCGGAACAGAGACTTTTTGTCCCCCGAATATCCCTTTTGGTGGCGGCGGCACTACAGAAGTTTTTCTGGAAGTATGATGGATTATTTAGGGTTTCTGGGTCGGAGACTTCTTATAGGCGAAGGAGGCAAGGTCGGTGGAGGTCTAGGGGGCCCACACCCCCTGTGGGCGTGGCCTAGGGTGGTCCTGCGCCCACCTAGGGTGTGGCCACCCTGGTTTCCTCCTCCGCCTCGTCTTCGATTTTCTGTATCGCTCCCGAAAAAACATGAACTTTGGCTTTTGTCCAGTCCAATTCTGAGAATATTCATTTTTAGATTTCTGAAACAAAAAACAGTAGAAAACAGGCAACTGGCACTGTGAAATCTTGTCAATAGGTTAGTTCCAGAAAGTGTATAAAAATACCTCAAAGTGTAGACAAAGCATAAGACAAATGATACAGAACAAGCATGGAACATCAAAAATTATTGATACGTTTACGAAATATCAAGCATCCCCAAGCTTAACTCCTGCTCGTCCTCGAGTAGGTAAGTGATAAAAAGAATAATTTTTGACGTGACATGCACCATCAAAACAAGATCAAACCATTTGCAAGCATTGAAAGCTGGGATCAAAGAACTCTAAACATGAGCATGAAAGATGGAGTTCTAATAGTAAGACAAAGTAACTATGCATGCAACATGAAAGGCTACAAACAAATACCATGAATAACAATGCACTGAAAAACGTTTGTTTGTTTCACATACAGAAAACCTGGCATAGTGGCACCCTGCTTGTCCCTCATGGAGTAGCAAATAGATGCATAGGACACCTTCAAAGTTCACAAGGGTGACTAGAAACAAGTAGCACAAGAACAAGTAATATCACAATATGCATCAATCGATAAGTTTTGGGACACTTCACACAGAATGGCAACTATGATCTCTTAATGGTGCCTAAAAGGTAGAAGGTGGAGACTCAATATAATAGTGGAAGAAAGGCCCTTCATAAAGGGAAGCAGGGATTTCAAGTTTCAAAAAGAGCTTCCAAAAATTATGGTACTTGTTAGCTTTCAGCCCTTATTGCCCCTATCATAAGCATATTGAAGTGGTTAAGGTTAAAGTGAACAAACTATGGAGTATATGCTTGACTAAGTATAAGTTGGCAATCTCAAGTCCCTTGAATACGAGGGCCACACCTCATGCTACTCAACTTCAGTCACCTGTAAGTTCTTGTCATTGTAAGTACATGCATATCATAGAGAACCGCCAACGGGGTACCCCTTGCACATGGTACAGGAGCTATCCCATAACCAAAATGACAAGGCAAGTAGATAATAAGCATTTCGGCGATCTTTTTATTTACTATATGCATAGCTTTTTTATTGAGGATGCTTCATGGATAGCTCACTATGGTGATGCTGCAAGTTTCCACCCCATGATTAGGCATGGCTTAGGCTAGCGGCCCAGGCGTTTCTCTAACACAAAATACATACTCCATGGACTTACAAGTTCCCTCTTTATTTCACACTTGTGACATCCAGGGACAAAATAGCATGATATCAACTGAGTACAAAGTACAAGTGCAATGTTGAAAACGTTCCCCGTGACAGCACGGTTCTGCTAATTCCAACGTATAAGTGCAAGCATATACAACATAGATGACACAATGGTTCAAGTTTTTAGGGGTAAAGAATATAAAGTGTGCCATCAAGTTTGTGAGGGCTTTAATCACTAAGTTTTCACATAACAAAATAGTTTTTAATTGGAAGATAGCTGAAAACAAGAATATACTTGGAATGGTGTAACACACCATGCATAGGAATTTAAAGTGGACACTTTGGAATAACTTGGTTTCTTGGGAGTTGGAAGAATGAGTAGATCTTACTCATACAAGTGGAGTCTAGCAAAAGACTGGGAGCAACCAACTAAGAGAGCAATAATGGCCATAATCATGCAGAGCAACAAAGCATTACTAATCAAAGCATAGGTACTACAAGTCAAGGACTAAATGATCATATAGGCTATGGTGACTTGTTATAGTCATAACATGGTGTGAGAATGTGCCAAGTCAACCCAAACAAAGCATCAAAGGAGAATACCACAATACTATGCTTTTGTATGCTAAAACAACGCATGATTCTTTAAAGGAACATTAAGCAATCCTAATTTTTTGGAACAAGTCATTCTACAGAAATAATCACTAAGCATAAGGTCAAAACAACATCTAGCATGGCATGAGGAAGTCTAGGTCATAGTCAAAACAAGCTCTCTCTTGTACCACTATAAGCATGAAACTTTCTACTCTTTTCCAACACCAAACAACTTATTTGAAACAACTCACAAAGATAATAATCAATAAATATTAGTGAGCTTGTCTCACAAATCCACAAAGAAGAACTAAAAAGTTCTAAGCTGAAAGCACAAGAAAACTAAGGCTGAACGCAGTGCTAGCAAAAGTGAACACTCATAAAACAATAAGAATGAAAACTAGAGTGTTCTAGGTAATGGAAACAGAGTGTGTCTCTCTCCAAAATAAGTGTGGTGTAACCAACAACCTTACTCAAGCAAACTAAGAAAACGAAAACCAAAAATTAAACTAAGACGCTCCAAGAACAACACAACAATGCATGAAACAATAAAAACGAAGTGTCTAGAAAGACCTGAGATTTTTATTGATGAATAAGGGGATGCCTTGGGCATCCCCAAGCTTTGACGCTTGTACCTATTGAATATTTATTTGGGTGACACGGGGTGGCATCCCCAAGCTTGAGATTTTGTCCATTCTTCATCTCATTGCATCATTCTTTCTCTACACCTGAAAATTTTCCT
Source organism: Avena sativa (assembly GCA_916181665.1). Lineage (NCBI taxonomy): Eukaryota > Viridiplantae > Streptophyta > Magnoliopsida > Poales > Poaceae > Avena > Avena sativa. The sequence goes on along the minus strand of OV702285.1, from coordinate 407,875,756 downwards.
TCATACAAAACTTCACACATTCTTCATTAGCAACATTAGTGTATTCAAAAGATAATAGACCTTTGTGCTAAGCTTTGGAACAGCAACACTTTTCACTAAAAACACATGATACTGTAGCAACTCCTTCAAAAATCTCAATTCCCCAAAGGAGAACTCAAAAAGGAATCAATAAGAAGCAAATGCAAATAATGGCAGAAATCTGTCAAAACAGACCAGCAGGTAGAAACCGATTTTTTCGAAGACCTTATGTTGCTCAAAGAAAAAAGTGTTGAACTAACAAAATTGAGCTAACATACTGGGGGATTTAATCGTCAAATATCATCTCAATCCGACTTACATAGACTCCTCACGAATTTTTATGGTGGGGGACAAAAATCTGTTTTGGGACAGCAACTCCCCAAATCTTACTTCCTCTCATTAGAGGTCATTCTTGGCACAAAAAACAAACAAAAAGGATAAGGAGAGGTCATTACAGAAGTAATAACTTCCAAGACTTAAGAAAACTCATGGGTTATCTCCCAACAAGTACTTTTCTTTAACACCTTTAAGTTAGGCTTGATAGTTTAAGAAGATGCTCACATAAGAAATATGAATTGAAGTAAAAGAGAGCATCAAGAACCAAATTCAAAACATATTTAAGTCTAACCCACTTCCTATGCATAGGAATCTTGTAAAGAAACAATTCATGAAAGCACAAAGAACCAAGCATAGGAAAGCAAAACAAGTGCAACTTCAATACTTTCAACATAAAGAGGGGAAACTTAATATTATTGAGATGCATAAAACCATGTTTCCCTCTCTCATAATAACTTTCAGTAGCAAAATTAACAAAATTAACAATATAACTATCACATAAAACATTCTTATCATGATCCACATGCATAAAATAATTATTTCTCTCCACATAAGGATAGTCATTCTTATTCATTGTAGTGGGAGCAAATTCAACAAAATAGCTATCATAATTATTCTCATCACCATAATCATCAAATATAGGAGGCATATTATAATCACAATCAATTTTCTCCTCAATAGTAGGTGGACTGAAAATATCATACTCATCTTTGTAATCATCATAAATTGGAGGTTTGGTATCATCATAAGCAATAGGATAGCTATCTTCCAAAGCTGGGGGACTAAAAATATCATTTTCATCAAAACTAGCTTCCCCAAGCTTAGGCTTTTCCATAGCATTAGCAACAATGGTATTCGAAAAAATCATACTAATAACATTGCTATTAGCATGCAAATAAAGTTCCATAGGTTTTTTAATTTTCTCTTCAAACACTTCATGTCCTAACTCAAGATAGATACACTAGAGCTCTCTAATTTTGTTGTTGTTTTCCATTAAGCCTAACTAGTGACAACAAGAAACAAAAAGACAAAATTGCATAATCTAAAGGAAATAACTTTGGCACTCACACCGGAGGATTGAGTACCTTTTACCTTACCTCCTTAGCAACGGCGCCAGAAAAGAGCTTGATGGAGCTTGACGTGGAGGAAGGTAAAAGGACCAAAACCTCCCCGGCAACGGCGCCAGAAATAGTTTGATGTCTGCGCACTTCTATTCTTGTAGCCAGTTGTTGGGCCTCCAAGTGCAGAGGTTTGTAGAACAGCAGCAAGTTTCCCTTAAGTGGATTACCCAAGGTTTATCGAACTCAGGGAGGAAGTGTTCAAAGGTATCCCTCTCAAGCAACCCTGCAATCAAGATACAAGAAGTCTCTTGTGTCCCCAACACAACTAATACACTTGTCAGGTGTATAGGTGCACTAGTTTGGCAAAGAGATAGTGAAATACAAGTGGCAACGGTTCCAGAAAATAGCTTCTGACTTGTTGTTGACGTGGGGCACTACTGGAAAAACCATCTTCGGTTCAACGTGAACAAGGCCAGCAGTCCCGGCCTGTCACAGCCCGCGACAAGTGGCAGCACTAGTCCCGGGCCGTGAGGCCTCTAACGGCTAGAAATGGCCGTAGTCACTAGTCCCGGGCCGGACCAGATCTTTAGTCCCGGTCCGTAATACGGACCGGGACTAATGACCTGGAGCAGGCCAGCTGGTATTTTCGTGGATTATTAGTCCCAGGTCGTATCATGGCCCGGGACTAGTTGTCCACCACTATATATTCTGTTTCATGTCCTGCTGCCCTAAAGCATATGGTGGCCATTTTTCTCAAAGAAGCAAGAGAGTTCATGCCATTTTTTTCTCATGATTTGTCAAGATTTAGTTTGCAACACCTAAATCCAAAACTTTAAAAGGTTAGAACTTCATTCTTTCATCTCTTATTGCTACTTCAGCTCTATAATGCTCTAGATGTATAGAGATATGGATCAATGCATGCTCTAGAAGTAGCTAGAAGGATTTTGATATATATGTGTAACAAATTTTAATTAGGCACATAGTTACTGAAAATTGAAATGTGTAATTTTAGAGTTTCAGAGCTTAGAATGGAATGAGGTTTTCACTGATAGAACAGTAATAAAAAACTCCACATTTATCATGTTGATTGTTTTCTCCAATTCACAAATTGGTGCATGTAAGTTTTTCAAAATTCAAAATTAATGCTCTAGAAGCTCTCAATATAACTTGTAATAATTTTATCATGTTGTGTAATGTTTTTTGATATACTTTTACTATAATGCAGATGGTCCGGGAATGGATGTATGGTACTGACCGACGCTCTGGCGAGTTCATTAATGGCGTGCATGAATTCATCTGTGTTGCTGATGCAAACAAGCGCAATGGTTTTGTATTATGTCCATGTAATGGATGTAGGAATCAGAAGGATTACTCTGACTCAAAAACCCTTCACAGCCACCTGTTGAAGTCCGGCTTCATGCCCAGTTATAATTGTTGGACCAAGAACGGAGATAGATGGGTTATAATGGAAGACAATGAAGAAGAGGAGGAGGATGAAAACTATCATGGTTTCCATGAGTACGGAGATACTTCCATGGGGGATGCTGAAGGGGAGGATGAATAAGAGACACATGATGAACCCGCTGATGATCTTGGTCGGACCATTGCCAATGCACGAAGAGATTGTGAAACTGAAAAGGATAGGGAGAAATTCAATCACATGTTAGAGGATCACAAATAGTTGTTGTACCCAAATTGCGAAAATGGTCTGAAAAAGCTGGGCAGCACACTGGAATTGCTGTGATGGAAGGCTGAGTGTGCTATACCTGACTCCTCTTTTGAAAAGTTGCTGAAAATGATAAAGAATATGCTTCCAAAAGATAACGTATTGCCCGCCAGTATGTACGAAGCAAAGAAGGTTGTCTGCCCTCTAGGTTTAGAGGTTCAGAAGATACATGCATGCCCTAATGACTGCATCCTCTACCGCGGTGAGGAGTATGAGAATTTGGATGCATGCCCGGTATGCACTTCACTTCGGTATAAGATTAGACGAGATGACCCTGGTGACGTTGAGGGCGAGCCCCTCGGAAGAGGATTCCTGCCAAGGTGATGTGGTATGCTCCTATAATACCACGGTTGAAACGCTTATTCAGAAACAAAGAGCACGCCAAGTTGTTGCAATGGCATAAAGAGGAACATAAGTCAGACGGGATGTTGAGACACCCCGCTAATGGGTCGCAATGGAGAAAAATCGATAGAAAGTACCCGGACTTTGCAGATGACGCAAGGAGTTTAAGGTTTGGTCTAAGTACAGATGGCATGAATCCCTTTGGGGAGCAGAGCTCCAGTCACAGCACCTGGCTGTAGGGTTTCATAGCATGGAAAACAAAAAATTTCTACCGCATACAAACAAACAAGCCAAGATCTATCTACTAGATTGTAGCAACGAGTCGATGGAATAACTTACCCTCGAAGATTCCAAAGTGTTTAACGAGAGCGGATTCTCGTGGGTGATGTAGTCGTACTCTTGCCGATCTCAAGATCGCGTAGACGATCCTTCCGGCGCTGCGTTCCGGCAGCGCTCCCGCAGTCGGTCACACGTTCGGTACTCAACGAAGACCTTCCTCTCCCTTGTTCCAGCAGGCAGCGGAGGTTGTAGCACTCTCCTCGCGATTCTGGCAGCACAACGGCGTGGTACCGGAAGTAGAGGGGAGATCTCGCAGGGCTTCGCCTTAAGCCGGAGCGAGTATGGTGGAGTATGAGAGAGCTCCTCGGCGATCTAGGTTTTAGACACACCAAGGAGGAGAGGCTAGAGCCGGCGGCTAGGGTTTGGGGCACCCCAAGTCGGCGGCTAGGGCAACCCTAGGAGGCGGCGGCAGCTGCAGGAGGTGGTGGCGCCAAGCTAGGGTTTGGAGGAGAGGTACTTGTGTGTGCTAGGAGGGAGCCCTGCCCCTCCTTATATAGGTGGAGGGGCCGGCGGCCAAGGGGAGGGAGTGGAGTCCCTCCCCAACTCGGCTTGGGTGGTGCGCCGGCTTGGGGAGGAGGACTCCCTCCCCAACTCGGTTTCACCTCCTCCTCCTCTTTTCCACTTTCCAAATTTAGCCGTTTGACTTTTCGATTTAGCTATTTGACTTTTCAAACTAGGATTCGATTAATCCTTTATTTGGAACAGCGATGACACTTAGTACATGATGCAATCATACCAACTTGATACAACACATCCATGTACCCTTCCCCTCCGGAGTGCCGGACATTCCGGAACATTCTAGAACATTCCCGATGAAAACACCGGAAACATTTCCCAACTCCGAAACGGGACTTTCCTTATATGAATCTTATTCTCCGGACCATTCCGGATCTCCTCGTGATATCCCGGATCCCATCCGAGACTCCGAACAACATTCGGTCTCTTTATCATTCATTCCATAACTACTCAAACAACGTCGAATCCTTAAGTGTGTTTCCCTACGGTTCGTGAATTATGCGGACATGATCGAGACACTTCTCTGAACAATAACCAATAGAGGAATCTGGAAATTCATATGGCTCCCACATATTTCTACGATTACTTTGCGATCGAATGAACCACTTACATACGATACCAATTTCCCTTTGTCTCACGATAGTTTACTTATCCGAGGTTATGATCGTCGGTATCTCTGCATACCTAGTTCAACCTCGTTACCGATAAGTACTCTTTTCTTGTTCCCGTGGTATGTGATCCCTTGTGAGCCAGTCACATGCTTGCAAGCTAATTGGATGACATTCCACCGAGAGGGCCCAGACTATATCTATCCGTCATATGGATGGACAAATCCCACTCTTGATCCATGTGCCTCAACACATACTTTACGAACACTCAATGCCACCTTTATAGCCACCCAGTTACGGTGTGGTGTTTGATGTCATCAAAGCATCCTTCCGGTGATGGTGATTAGCATGATCTCATGGTCGAAGGAATTAGGTTACTATGTATCAGAAAGCATATAGCAATTGAACTATTAAAATGACTTGATCTTTATGCTACGCTTATCTATAGGAGTATGTCCATCACATCATTCTCCTAATGATATGACCCCGTTGTTAATAACATCTCTATGTTCATGATCAGGAAACCATGATCATATATTAACCAACAAGCTAGTTTAACAAGAGGCTTTACTAGGGACTCTTTTATGTTTACAAATCACACAAGTATTAATGTAGGGGTCCCAACCTTTAATAAGATTGATCCCTCCTGTGTTTACAATGCCAGTCCCTGGATCAATAGCTAGCATCCACAGTTAAGATGTAATATCAAGAAACAAAGGTCATAACATAACTTTATAACCAGGAATAACATATTTTTATTACATCATACATAGCTCATTTGGCTATTACATTACATTGCAGCGGAATAACTATAGTCATGGGGTCCTTCATCTTCAAAGTGCCACAGGCAGATGTTGGTTGTAGACTTTGTAATCCTAATCAATCAATCTTCACTAAAGACATTCAATCCTGCAACATTACAAGTTACAGCCACAAGGGTCAATACATTTGAATTGTATTGGCAAGTTTCACTACTATGTATAATATGAGTGGATCCTATCATTACATGCAAATTTGGCTAAGTAGAGTTTAAGGCTTATTTGCATAAAGCAAAATTTATCCTATCTTTTAAAAAAATGGTTTTGGTCCTTTGTCAAATCTCCTTTTCCAAGTTCCTTGAACCCCTTGGTAGAAACTCAAGTGTTCAAGTCCTTGTCAAAATCTCTTGAGCTACTTGGTAACCCCAAGTGCAACAAGTTTTATCAAAATCTCATGAGTTCCTTGGTATCCCCAAGTACATCATGCTCTTGAGCACCTTGGTAACCCCAAGTGCATCAAGCTTAACAAAATCTCTTTGATTTCCTTGGTAGACACACAAGGGCATCAAGTTTTTATTTTAGAAGTTGGAATGTCGAGATCTCCCATAGTTCAAACTTTAGTTGCTCAGTATTGTCCATAACCGGGGACACGGCTAAGTACTTAGATTTTATTAACTTCTGCAGAAGGAGTACACTTTACCCACATGACACAATCCCATCTTGTTGCCACCAGTGGCCTACTGGATTAGTGCTCACCATGATGGAGTACTGGCAGATTGAGAATGTGACGAAGTCTTTCCAAAAGGTCCTCCCACACATCTTTGCTAGCTTGTCTTCAGCCCCCATGAAGCATTCCAGATCCCCATGTCCGGTAACTAAAGACAATGTATGGGTCTTCCTAATGTAGTTGACTAAGCCAGAGCCATAATAGCATGTGGTTGCACACGAAAGCCACAATTGGAGAAACATGTTCAATCTCTAAGTTTCCTAGGTGGTTTTCATTTGGAGCACAACACAAAGTGATTGCCATAGACATGGTTCCTTTTGTTGCCACCTTCTCCAAAACTTCAAGTATCCTCCACCTAGGTGGTTCATTGAGTCCTTGTTTTATTATGTAAAACGCAAGTCCTTTTCTCAACCTTTGTAAAATCTCAACATGTATCTCTTTTCAAAACATAGCATGGCTAAGCATGTACAACTTCAATATTTTCACTAAGGAGTGTATAGGGAATCCTATTAGGATTTAGCATAGCATAAGTACAGAAATATCTTTCCATGCATGTTCTCAAAATCCACTAAGTATAATGAAAATAGTAGGACTTTTGTATGATAGTGTAACTTGCCTTTTTGGTAGTGAATGGTGGTTCACTCCTTGATCTTGCTAGTCTCACACTTCACTAACTTCACTACAAGTCAATCAAGCAAACACAAAATCAACTAACATTCCAAACCAAAGTCAAACAAACAATTTCACACTCACAAAGCAATGGAAACTAAGTCATGCATAAGTATGCAAAGGATGGTTCTATTGCAAGGTTGGTCTCTACTAGGTTTATAAACTTTGTAAGGTCCAAATTGGTCATTTACCAAAATGGCAAAGTCATTGGTTAGAGGGTTTTTGGTCCATAAACCATTTAAATCTAATCATCATTTTATGTGGTGAAAATTATTCTTATCAAGTCAAAACTTTTATGTTTTTCACCAAGTGAGTTGCAATTTGCATAGCTTGGTGTTTTGGGTCAGTAGGTTTTGGTCCAAGACATTTCCCAAAGTTTTCTTTGCAAAAATCATTTCTTTAATAAAATTAGTAATTTTATTTGGCTAGAAAATGGCTAAGTCAAATAATTCAACCTAAATTTTACCAAAATAATTTTTAACACCAAGGGTTGGTTCCTAGGGTCAGTAAGGTCACATAAATCCATTTTGCAAAGGTTTTTACCCTCAATTCAATTTTAAACAATTTTTGTACTCTAAACAAGCTTACATAAGAATCTGCAAAATCAAGCAAACTAACAGATACTATTGGCTAAACTAATTCCACAGTTGTCTAGGGCTTGCTCCACTGAATCCATTGATATAAAATTTGTAATTTTTGGACGTGTGGTTTGAAAGTTACAAGGGTTTGAAGTTTGCAAATAATTCTGATTCAAATCTGTTTTTAGTTTTAATCCTGGCCACGCGCCGAGCCGTGATTGGCCGATACCGGTTCGTCTAGATCGCGTGCTGCGGAGCGTTGGATTTAAGTTAGATCGTGCGGCACAGAACGCGTACCTCTTCGGGGTAAGTGATCTAATCGCAGCGCTTGGATCTACATCCTACGGCTGCTAGCATGCTTGCCTAGGATCGGCGGCGCTAGCGGTGGCTTACGGCGGCGCACGGCCAGGCAGCGACGCTACGGCGATTACAGGAAGCGGAGAGGGGGAAAAAGGTGCTCACCAGAATCGTGATGAAGAGGGGATGTTCAACGTGTGCTTGTCGTGGTAAGGGGCGCTCTGGTACGGCTGCAATTGCTCGCCGGAGTGGAGGACGGCGTCGGGTGTCTCAGGTGGTCATCGAGGATGCGCTGTGGATCACCCCAAGGCAAAATATCGACGTGGTTAGATGCAGAAGGATGTGGCAAGTATGGGAGTGTGAACGAGGAGACGCGGGGCGGTCTGGTTTACCTGGGGGTCGTCGTCGGAGAAGAAACAGGTGGCGGCGCTGTCAGAGCTAGTCCAACCCAAAGCTCTGGGGCGCCCGCGGTCGAGTGAAGGATACGGGGAGAAGCGTCTGGGAGTGGGGAAGCTACTAGGATGCTCGAGAAGGCTCGGGGCAGTGTTGAATTGCCGGAATCGGCACTGAACCTCGTCGGAGACGGCGGCGGTGCAGAAAGAATTGGCGACAGCCTAGGGGCAGAGAGGAGGAGTGATCTGGGGAAAAAGGAGGAGGAGGCGCTGGGGTTTTAACGCGCATGGTCAAGGTGAGGTAAAGGCGTGGCGTTATGGCGAATTGAACGCGCGGAATCACAGCAGGTAACGGTGGTCGAGGGAGGAAGAAGGGGTCGCGCGGGTGGGAGAGAAAAACAGGAGCGGTGGGGTCTACCTGTCAGTGGGAAAAGAAACGAGGGGAGGTCCACATGTCATACTCTGCGCGGGTCTGTTAGTGGGTGTGAACCGTTTTCTTCGGGGAAAGAATAGTTGGGCTGGTTCTGGGCCTTAGTGGGCTGATGGGTTGGGTCGACCTAACTTTATATTTTTTTTTCTGTTTCTAAACCCTTTTCTTTTTCTAATTCCATTTTCCTGTTTTGAAATTTAAACATCAAAACACAATCAAATTGATTCAAACAATCAACAAACTTTGTAATCTTGAATTAGTTCTATTTAACAACATAATCCAAATTCTAAAATAAAATAATATTTTAAATCTTTTTAGGTTCCATTTATTAATTAAATAACATGGACCATGGTTTATTAATAAAATAAGTTTTGGTTTATTTAATAAAATCTCCATTTTGAATCCAAATATTTTCAAAACCAAATCTGTAGGTTTTATTTGGAAATAAAGAATACTTGGAATTTTTTTTAAAATAAAATAACATTTTATTTTAGGGTCCATTATTAATTAAATATAATAGACTTTCATTCAAATAGGACTTATTTTATTGAGTTATTTATTTTGAAATCTAAAATAAAGCCAAAACATTTTAGTAGGTTTTAGTTGTGAATATAAATATTTGGAATACTTATTTTAAATAATAGGATTTGATGTTTCAATTAAATTGGTAAAACCTTTTATTTAAATGGGGTTTGGATAATAATTCCTTATCAATTATTTAAATCATCTTTTGCTATTTTTATTCAAAACAAAACATTTATTTCTAATTATTGGTCAGAGTTTAATTTGGCTATATAAAATAACTCTCATTTATGAATCCACCTTTCTTTTGAAAACCAAATCCTTTATATAATAATAAAAAAAATTCCAAAATAGTAATTCCAAAATATTTTGTTTTCCTTTAAAAATGTTTATCTTTTTAATTCCCTTTAGTATTTTATTTAATTTCAAATAGGTTTGAAGTTCCAATTGATTTCAAAAAGTTTCTTCTGGCTCTGAAAATTAAACAAAGTTTTACTTTATTCATTTATTTTCACATTACAAGATTTGGAAAATCTTGGGATGTGACAATTAATGTTTCCTGTTAATACAATTATAGCATGGTATGTAAACATTTATCATAAGTATGAAGATATGATAATAACCACTTTATTATTGCCTCTTGGGCATATCTCCAACACTGGCCCGTGACTCTATGCATCTATAACCTTCCTCCTTGGTTGTGCATGAAGCGGAAGTTCATTATGATGCCAGTGTTGATCCAAGGTCCGAAGCAACCCGGCAACGACATTGATGTGTACCTAAGGCCATTAGTGGAAGAACTTTTACAGTTGTGGCACGAACCCGAGATAAGCGTGTGGGATGAGCATAAGCAGGAAGAATTTAACCTTCAAGCATTGCTTTTCGTAACAATCAATGATTGGCCTGCTCTTAGTAACCTTTCAGGACAGTCAAACAAGGGATACAATGCATGCACACACTGTTTAGATGAGACTGAAAGTATATATTTGGAACATTGTAAGAAGAATGTATACAATGAGCATCGTCGATTTCTTTTGGCCAAGCATCCCTTAAGAAAGAAAGGCAAGCATTTTAACGGTCTGGCATGTCACTAGACAAAGCCTAAGGAGCGTACTGGTGCTGATATATTTGATATGGTCAAAGATTTGGATCAAATGGTAACCTTTGGAAAGGGTCCTAGCGGAAAATCTGTTCCGAAGGACGCTGAAGGACACGCACCCATGTGGAAGAAGAAATCTATATTTTGGGAGCTACATATTGGAAATTCTTAGAGGTCCGCTCTGCAATCGATGCGATGCATGTGACGAAGAATCTTTGCGTGAACCTGCTAGGCTTCTTGGGCATGAATGGGAAGACCAAAGATACACTGGAAGCACGAAAGGACCATCAACGTATGAAAGACCTAGATGGCCAGCATCCAGAATGGTTTCAAGGTCATGCCAGCTATGCTCTTACCAAATAAGAGAAGGAAATATTTTTTGAATGCCTAAGTAGTATTAAGGTCCCATCTGGATTCCCGTCGAATATAAAGGGAATAATAAATATGGCAGCAAAAAAGTTCCAAAACCTAAAGTCTCATGACTGCCACGTGATTATGACGCAAATGCTTCTGATTGCATTGAGGGGGCTTCTACTAGATAATGTTCGAGTACCCATTGTGAAGCTATGTGCATTTCTCAATGCAATCTCTCAGAAGATAATCAATCCTGAAGATCTACCACGGTTATAGAATGATGTGGTCCAATGTCTTGTCAGTTTTGAGTTGGTGTTCCCACCATCCTTCTTCAATATTATGACGCACCTGCTGGTTCACCTAGTCGAAGAGATTTCCATTCTCGGTCCTGTATTTCTACACAATATGTTTCCCTTTGAGAGGTTCATGGGAATCTTAAAGAAATATGTTCGTAACCGTGCTAGGCCAGAAGGAAGCATCTCCAAGGGCTATGGAACATAGGAGGTCATTGAATTTTGTGTTGACTTCGTTCCTGACCTTAGGCCGATTGGTCTTCCTCAATCGCGGTATGAGGGGAGACTGAGTGGAAAGGGTACTCTAGGAAGGAAACCAATAATATGTAGGGATGGACATTCTTACACCGAAGCACATTACACCATTCTACAGAATTCTATCTTGGCAGCCCCATATATCGAGGAACACAAGAAAATCTTACTCTCCAACAACCCTGGAAAGCCTGACTCTTGGATTAGAGATGAACACATGAAGAGTTTCGGCGGTTGGTTGCAACATCTCATCAAAAACAACACTCTTGGAGATCAGCTATACTTGTTTTCTAGGTCACCATCTTCGACTATATCGACTTTCCAAGGGTACGAGATAAATGGGTATACATTTTACATGATAGCCCAAGATAAAAAGAGCACCAACCAAAACAGTGGTGTCCGCTTTGATGCAATAGACAACAATGGGTCAAAGACCACATATTATGGTTACATAGAGGAGATATGGGAACTTGAATATGGACCTACTTTTAAGGTCCCCTTGTTTTGGTGCAAATGGGTCAAGCTAACAGGAGGAGGGGTTGAGGTAGACAAGAAATACGGAATGACATCGTTGGATCTCAAAAATCTTGGGTACTTAGACGAACCATTCGCCTAGCCAATGATGTGGCTCAGGTTTTCTATGTGAAGGACATGTCTACCAAACCTAGAATAAGAAAAAATAAGAAAAAGAATACATCAGACAATGAGCCAAAGCGCCACATAGTTCTTTCAAGAAAAAGAAACATCGTGGGAGTGGAGGACAAGACAGACATGTCATAAGATTGTGATAAGTTTCATGAAATTTCACCCTTCACGGTGAAGGATGACCCAAGCATCATGTTAATGAATGAAGATGCTCCATGGATACGGCAGGATCAGAAAGGAACACACGCGAAGAAATGATGTGTAATAATTGTAACATTTTATGAGTGAAGATTCTCCATGTGTCCATTTTTATAGTGTTGTCTGCAAGCAATCTTGAGTGTGTTAGTCCCGTTTTGTGGCTGGACCGGGACTAAAGGGGGCCTTTAGTCCCGATTCATACTTACCATTAAGATCTGATCTCCAAACGCGTGAGGTCACATATTAGGGAGTGCCTCTATGACCAGTTTCTTGGAGATGCCGGAGGACTGGGCTCTAGCAGCATCTCCCTGAAACTGGCCGTAGTGGTGTCCCTGCTCTCAAAAACCATCTTGCAGCTTGTAACTTCTCTAACTAGATCAATATGCCTAGGAGCTAACTAATTTCACATATTAGGGAGTGCCTCTATGACCAAATTCTTGGAGATGCTGGAGGACTGGGCTCCGGCGGCATCTCCCTAAAACTGGCCGTAGTGGTGTCCCTGCTCTCGAAAACCATCTTGGAGATGCCTCAAACTGGCTGGAGGACTGGACTCACAAGGATGCCTATTTATAGTACAAGCAGCTCGGCATAATGTCGACACTCACGACATAATGTCGACACTCACCCCTATTATTAGTGCTGACTCATGTTTTGTCCCAGTTGGTGTCTCCAACCAGGACTAAAGGTTCATCTTTAGTCTCGGTTGGTGACACCATCCGGGACAAGGTACAAGCCGCACAACATAATGTCGACACTCACCCCTATTATTAGTGCTGCCTGGCCCAGTCTGCCGCAATCCCTTCAGTCGCGGTTGGTTTCTCCAACCGGGACTAAAGATGAACCCTCTCTTTATAGGCTGCTCGATCCAGCCTGCTCTATTTATAGGCCTTTTCCTCTAAATACAACATCTTCATATTTAGGTAACACTCAAGACATTTATTAATATTAAAAACCGGGACTAGCTAACACTCAGGACTAAAGCCACCCCCTTTAGTCATAATCATGCCTAGTCCTATAGTACGCAGCTTCAGGGTCTTATTCGTCATCGTAATCATCATCGTCATTGTCACCTGCCACTCCGGGGATCCTCAGCCTAGCCATGGCATATACTAGGGGCCATTCCAGCCTCGGATTCACCGCGGGCGGGGGAGGGGTCTCCTGTAAGACGATGCCGCTACCGCCGGGCAGGGTGGGTCCTTCTTGTGGCTCTGTGGCGGGTGGACTTGTGGGCACCGCAGGCGAGTATGGTCTCCCCCGGTGATGTAGCGCATCACTCCGATGATAGTACGGTTCGGCCACCACAGACGACGGCTGGCTTCATTGTGGTTCACCAGGGGCGGGCCATCACCCTCGTACCTGGCGAGCTCCCTTTCCTGCCTATTAGCGAATAAGGCATTCCAGGTGTCGTAGTTGTCGGGATCCCACTAGGGATCCATCCGCTTCTCCGGCCTGAGCTCGTGGTAGAAATGGTTCGTGATGGCCGCCTAGCGTGCGGAACCTTGAGGGACAGGAGGGACAGGAACCCCTCCAGCGCTCAGCATCCAGCCGGCAGGCGGCCGGTAGCCCGGCAGACAAGGGTAGTTGGAGGCGCACAGCGCCTCAGTCTCCTCGAGGGTCAGAATGGCCCAGTAGGCGTTGTCCATTGTTCTAAGAGAGGAAGGTGTGAATGTGTGGATAGCCATGGCGTGATCGGCCTAGATATAGAGGGAAAGGGCAGGAAAACTTGGCGTGAAGCTTTGGTAAATGGCGGGAAATATCTTTAGTCCCGGTTAGTGACTACAACCGGGACTAAAAGCTCTCGTAAAAAGGAAATGGCCGGAAAACTTGGCGGGAAGCGGTGGGAAATGGCGGGAAATATCTGTAGTCCCGGTTTGTGACTACAACCAGGACTAAATGGATATTATATTAAGATTCTTTATATTTTTCTGATAATAATAGACATATTATTTGTTTTATTTGGATTTTTACAATAAAAGATATAATTTTCCAAAGTTTTATATTTGATTTGAATTAAAAAAAGAAATTTACAAATGAAATAATTTATAAATGATGCAAACAAATAAATGGATATTATATTAAGATTCTTTATATTTTTATGATAATAATAGACATATTATTTTTTTATTTGGATTTTTACAATAAAAGATATGATTTTCCAAAGTTTTATATTTGATTTTAATTAAAAAAAAATTTACAAATGAAATAATTTATAAATGATGCAAACAGATAAATGGATATCATATTAAGATTCTTTATATTTTTCTGATAATAATAGACATATTATTTTTTTATTTGGATTTTTACAATAAAATATATGATTTTCCAAAGTTTTATATTTGATTTGAATTAAAAAAGAAATTTACAAATGAAATAACTTATAAATGATGCAAACAGATAAATGGATATTATATTAAGATTCTTTATATTTTTCTGATAATAATAGACATATTATTTGTTTTATTTGGATTTTTACAGTAAAAGATATGATTTTCCAAAGTTTTATATTTGATTTGAATTAAAAAAAAGAAAAATTTACAAAAAATAATTAGTCGTGGGTCGTGGATGGACCCAGGACTAAACGGTTCCTGCATGCGCGAAAACAAAGCGGCCGAAAAAACCCTTTAGTCCCGGGCCGTGGCTTAACCCGCAACTAAAGGGGAGGACTTGTGTTTTGTTTAATAAAACAACTAAGTGAATGAATCACCTGGGTGGAATGGAAGGAAAGGTTTGTGTTGAGTGGTTCACAAGGCCCATTTTTATGGTTTACCTTGTGTATCTCACTTGTGGATGGCCACCCAGGAACAAAGAGATTTGAGATGTCAAATGTTGAGAAGCTTCAAGAGCAACCACATGGCATTATGGGCTCTGCCTGGATCATATAGGTTGCAAGAACTTAGCCAAATGGACAGTTGGTGATAGGGGAATGATAGGTTGGAACGCGTCCATTCTGGTCTAAGGGAAGGCTTCTGAAAGATCTTGTCTTGGTGAAACCAAGTCTTGTGGGGAAAGTGCACAACCTCTGCAGAGTGTAAAATCTAAGTACTTAGCCATGTCCCTGGTAAAGGACAATTTGAGCATCAAGACATGGAAGCCATCAAGAATCTCATCATCCAAATTTCTAAGTTAAAAACTTGTGGTTGAACAAGGGTTAAAGGATCTTCAATCTTTGATTGGTAGATGCCTTGGGTGATTTTTTCCAAACAAAAACTTAGTGTTTTCAAATGATAAGGAAAATCTATTTTGAGCAAATCAAGCCTAAGCTCCACTTAGCCAAATGCATATAGATGATAGACTCCACTATACTACCATAGTATCACTTGGCAATACAATTCAAATGTATTGACCCTTGTGGCTATAACTTGTTATGTTGCAGGTTTGATTGATATTAGTGAAGTTTAATGATTAGGATTACAAGTCTACAACCAACATGTCTGCCTGTGGCACTTTGAAGATGAAGTACCCCATGCTTATAGATATTCTGATGCAATGTAATGTAATAGCCAAATGAGCTATGTAAGATGTAATAAATTATGTTATTCCTGGTTATAAAGTTGTATTATGACCTTTGTTTCTTGATATTACATCTTAACTGTGGATGCTAGCTATTTATCCAGGGACTAGCATTGTAAACACAGGGATCCTTTTCCTTTATAAAGGAGGGATCTTACAGATGGTATCAGAGCATTGTGTTGCCTGTAGGATTTGTAAACTTAGGATTAGACAAAAACCCCTTAGAAAAATAGGAGTTGTATTTGTTCCAAAACTTATTTACAAACAATCTTGTAAACTCTTTCCTCAACCATTTTGGTTTTGATTCTACATCTCTTCTATTTCAAACTTGATGTAAAAACCTACCCCATGGCCAAAGACTTCACCATGTGCAAAGGACTTCATCAACTCTAATGACTTCAACATCTTCAACTCTAATGACTTCAACATCTTCAGCATTTTCACCAAGGACTTCAACTTTGGATATCACTAAGGACAAGTGAGACAAGAAATCTTGCTCAAAGATTTGGAAACTAAGGAAATACAACTTAGAAGGAGCCATCAACACCTTTGAAGTTTTTGTGACCAAGAATTTTTCCCAAGGAAACCATGATCTCATGCAAGATGAAACAACCAAAAATGAGGAAGTAACGATCTCAAGTGAACCATATAGATGGACCACCATATTAAGTATAGATCAAACACACCAACTTATGTGGTGTAACAAAAATATTTTTGGTTGCCTAAAAATATGCTTGAAACTTGTTGTTGAGTATTTGTTTGAGATTTCTTGCACTTTGCTTGTGTGAATTGTGATGTGTGTGATTAGAATTATTCCCTTAGAAATATTTTGCCTATTGTAATCCCAATCCAACCCAAACAGATGACCTCTCCAAGAGACTCCAACAACCAAGAGGTCAACATGAGAGACCAACTACTAGCAAACCAAACCCAGTTGAGCCAAGTGACAACTCAGCTTTTAGCCAACAACAATGGATTAGACCCAGCTATACAAAGTATTTTGAAACTTCAATCCCAATTGTTGCAAGGGATGGCCACTCAAATGATCAACATGGGAGACAACTCTTCCAGAGGAGTTTATGACAACAAGGATGACAAAGATGTTATTTTAGAAGGAACCAAAGCTTGCAATATTTGTGGAGACAAGGATCACACTTCCAAGGAACATGGGGATCAATGCCCCAATTGTGAAGAGGAACATCCAGTTGGCCAATGCCCCACATCTCAAGCTACTTGCTTCCTATGTGAAGGAAATAGTCATGTCCCTATCCAATGCCCCATCTATTCCATAATTCAACAAAGGAAACAAGGTGGAGTGCAACAACTGGTTGCAGACTATCAAGAGAGAGCCAAGTCTACCAAGAAGGATGAAGACAAAGGAAAATCTCAACTTGTACCTCCATGCAATATGACCCAATTTATAGGACCAAAGAAGAGACATATGAATTATCCAAGGAGCAATAGAAGGTCAAAGAAACCAGTAGACATTCCTACCTATGAGATAACATATGAAGATCATGAACTAGAAGCACTCCTAGCTTTGGAGAAACCCAAGAAAAAGAAGGAC
The DNA here is from genome assembly GCA_916181665.1 of Avena sativa. Classification (NCBI taxonomy): domain Eukaryota; kingdom Viridiplantae; phylum Streptophyta; class Magnoliopsida; order Poales; family Poaceae; genus Avena; species Avena sativa. Next base: position 407,858,519 of record OV702285.1, on the reverse strand, counting down.
AAAAGCCATGTGCAATGTTACACTTGCAAAGAGATGGGACACTATGCCAATGAATGCCTAGAAAAGAAGAAGAACCAAGGAAACAAACAAGAGGAAATGATACCAAAGGAAAAGAAAGATATTAACCAAGTGTGGTGCAACAACTGCAAAGAGCTAGGACATTATGCAAGCAACTGTCCAGAAAAGATGAAGCACAAGATAAACAAGCCTATGAAGGATCTCAGCCTTGTCACATGTTTCAAATGCAAGGAGCTAGGCCACTATGCAAACCTCTGTCCAGAAAAGTTACATCAAGATCCCAAGCAATCCAAAATGTAATCTAGTTGGAAAAATTTTAAGGGTGGTAGTACCCTAGATGTTTTGAGCCTACTTGTAAACCCTAGCCTCCCCAAATCTCGGGACGAGATTTATTTTAAGGGTGGTAGCCTGTCACATCCCAAGATTTTCCAAATCTTGTTATGTGAAAAATAAAATAAACAAAATAAATTTTTGTTGAAAATCAGGGTGAAAAGAAACTTTTGTTTCAAAAAGGAAACTTAAAATCCCATCTTGAACAAACTTTGGTAAAGTTTGAGTTCAACAAAATCCAAATCAAGGGAAATGCATTCCTCAATGAATGTATCTGGAAATTTAAACATTTGGAAAATAAATCCAAAACCCTAAACCCTAATGGAATAAAAATCATTTCCAAAGTATCTCCAAATCCATGGATTTGATCCATATAAAAATTGATCAACAAACATTCACAAATGATCAAGAAAGACAAACAGAAATAATATAAGACCATAGAAATTGGTTTCACTTAATTTGGAACCATAAATAAAATCCTATGAATTTAATAAAATTGAATTCCCAAAGCTATTAAAGCCCTTATCTAAACCCATACCAAATGGTGAGCAATTAATCCTAAAAGGATTTAAAGGGATAAACAAATAATAAATAAGTTTTCACAAATTGGAATCACCAAGTTTGGATCTCCAAATAAAAGAATATGGATTTTATAAGAAAAGAAAGATTTATAAATAAAGAATATTGAAGATCAAACCAAATCTTGGCCAAATCTTTAAACAAATGGAATGAATTATAATCCCAATCCAAATAAAAGTATTGGATAAATAATTGCCAAAATAAAATAAAATGCCTTAAACCAAATCCTATTGGAATAAAGACAAATCCAATTTTTAAATAATTAATAAATCTTATTAAACGTTTTTCCAAATAATTCAAGTTGAATTATTTGACACCCCTTTATGTAATTAAAACCTACTGAAAAGTTTTTGTAAGGTTTTGGAAAAATCAAATGGTGTTTAGAAATACTATTAAGTCTATCTGATTTAAAACTAGAACCTATTTTGAATAAATAAAAGACCCCAAAATGAATAAGGTTTTACTCAAAAATTTACATCAGAATACAATACTGATCAGTATTTGAACCTACTCAAATTTTGGCAAGGTTTTGAATTCAAATGAATGTTTGAATTGGCCAAACAAAATCAAATCAGAATAATCAAAAGAGAAAAAGAAAAACAAATAGAACAGAAAAAAAATATGAAAAGGACCCAGCCCAACTAGCCTGGCCAAACTAAACCCAGCCAGCCCACTGCCCCCCTCCTGCAGAAAAACGTTTCAGACCAAACACCCTACCCGCTCAGCGACAGACATGTGGACCCCACCTCCTCTCTCTCACTTCGCTGACGAAACGGCCCCACCCCCTAGCTTTCTTCGTCACCCGCCGCGACTCCTTCTTCCCTTACCTCGCCGGTTGTTTCCGCCGATGAATGCTCGCTTTAATTCGTGGCATTGATGCTGCCTTTACCCCCTGCGACCATGCACGTTAAAATGTCTCTCCCTCCTCTCTCGTTCCCCTCTGTCGCCCCACCTTAGCACGCCCCCAGGCCGCCCTAATTCCTCTCCGAACACCGCTGTCTCCGACGAGCTTCCCCCTCAATTCCGGCCGTACCCTGCCGCTCCTTGCCTCCTCGAGCACACAGCCGTGATCCCCATCACCTGGCGAACCTTCTCGTATCGCCAGCTCGCTCGCGCGCGCCCCTGAGCCTCGACAACGACGACTCCAAGCGCCGCCACCGTCTGTTTTCACTCCGGCGACACCCCCTGGTAACTTCTGACCGCCCCCTCCCCTCTAACCGATGCTCATGTATTCGCCTATACCATACGCATCTGACTGCATGGTTCGTTTGATTTGGCGTGACCTGTATCTTCGCCTCCGACGACGAACAGAGGAGCCCGACGCCAGGAGCAACTCCGGCGAGAGATTGTCGACCCGTCCGTGCGCCCCCTGCCCTGCGACAACCACGTTGAGCATCAGCAAGCTTCGACGATTCTGGTGAGCCACCCCACTCCTCCTCTAGCTTCCTGTATCTCTGGCACCGTCATCGTCTGAGCGCGCCGCCGCCAGCCACCGCCGCAGCGCCACCAGTTCATGGTCAGTGCGATGAGGACCGTCGGATCCCGATCCAGCGGTTAGGATAGATGACTTATCGAACCTTTTTTAATTGATTTGTGCCACACGATCCTCTTAAAATCCAACAGTCCATGTTAGGCGATCCGCCCGAACCGGTATCAGCCTATAGGATTGATCCACGTGGCTCAGACTTTGATTTAAAAACAGATTTGAATCTATTGATATGTGATTTTGTAAATTCCATAACTTTATATATACACGTCCAAATTTTGAAAACTTTATATCAATGGATTCAGAAAAGCAAGACCTAGCCAACCATGCCATTTTTTTAGTAAAAAGTTTCTGGTAAATTGTTTGTTTTTGTAGAAACTTGTGTATGCTTGTTTAGGTTATAAAAATTATTCCAAAATTATTTTGAGGATAAAATCTTTTGCAAATGGTGTGTTTTGAACCTACTGACCATAGGAAACACTTTGTGGATTCAAAAATATATTTGGAGAAACAAAAGAATGAATCTTTGATTTAAATCAATTCTAGTCAAATAAAAATATGGTTTATTTATTAAAAATGGTTTTGGAGGAAAACCTTTGAGAAATGTTTTGGAAATAAACTCTCTGACCCTAAACACAAGATTTTATGGTGTGAAAACATATTTTGTGAACCCTATAGATTAATGCCTTAGTAAAAACATTTCTACACCACATAAAATGATACCTTGTTTTGAAAATGGTTTATGAAGTGAAATCTTTTGCAAATGACTTTGCCACTTTATAAAATGACCATTAGGTGTTTTCAAATGTTTATGACCCATTAGGAACCACTTTTTCAAATAAAACAAAGCATGGCATGCTTGCATGCATTACTTTGACTTTATCATTTTGTGTGATGTTTTGCTTGATTGGTAGATTGAGATTGTGCCTTGCTTGATTGAATTGTAGTGACTTGAAGAGTGGGATTGTTGCAAGGACAAGGAGTGAACTTATACCCTCTACCAAAAAGTCAAGTGATGCTTTATACTTTGTCCTATTATTTTCACTATGCATTAGTGATATTTCTAAATAAGACTTGCATGGAATTTTGCTAAGTATAAACCATGCTATGGGAAATCCTAGTAGATGAAACCTTAGTAGAAATTTCCTAAGTTAAGATCCCTACTACTATCATGCTTAGCTTAGCTAGTAGAAAACAAGGGTGGAATATATATTCACACTATGGAAAAATTTCTAAGTCTGAGGACTTGTGTTTTGTTTAATAAAACAACTAAGTGAATGAATCACCTGGGTGGAATGGAAGGAAAGGTTTGTGTTGAGTGGTTCACAAGGCCCATTTTTATGGTTTACCTTGTGTATCTCACTTGTGGATGGCCACCCAGGAACAAAGAGATTTGAGATGTCAAATGTTGAGAAGCTTCAAGAGCAACCACATGGCATTATGGGCTCTGCCTGGATCATATAGGTTGCAAGAACTTAGCCAAATGGACAGTTGGTGGTAGGGGAATGATAGGTTGGAACGCGTCCATTCTGGTCTAAGGGAAGGCTTCTGAAAGATCTTGTCTTGGTGAAACCAAGTCTTGTGGGGAAAGTGCACAACCTCTGCAGAGTGTAAAATCTAAGTACTTAGCCATGTCCCTGGTAAAGGACAACTTGAGCATCAAGACATGGAAGCTATCAAGAATCTCATCATCCAAATTTCTAAGTTAAAAACTTGTGGTTGAACAAGGGTTAAAGGATCTTCAATCTTTGATTGGTAGATGCCTTGGGTGATTTTTGCCAAACAAAAAGTTAGTGTTTTCAAATGATAAGGAAAATCTATTTTGAGCAAAGCAAGCCTAAGCTCCACTTAGCCAAATGCATATAGATGATAGACTCCACTATACTACCATAGTATCACTTGCCAATACAATTCAAATGCATTGACCCTTGTGGCTGTAACTTGTTATGTTGCAGGTTTGATTGATATTAGTGAAGTTTAATGATTAGGATTACAAGTCTACAACCAACATGTCTGCCTGTGGCACTTTGAAGATGAAGGACCCCATGCTTATAGATATTCTGCTGCAATGTAATGTAATAGCCAAATGAGCTATGTAAGATGTAATAAATTATGTTATTCCTGGTTATAAAGTTGTATTATGACCTTTGTTTCTTGATATTACATCTTAACTGTGGATGCTAGCTATTGATCCAGGGACTAGCATTGTAAACACAGGGATCCTTTTCCTTTATAAAGGAGGGATCTTACACGCGCGCCAGGGGGCTGCCCAACACTTAGCATTTCTCAACGAAGCAGACGAAGATGAAGCAGACGAAGATGAAGCATCGAAGACGCAGGGGAGGTGCTGCCCGGCCGCCGATTCCACCGCGTCGCTGCCCTCGTCTCCGGCCGTGCGTGCTCCGCCGCTCCGCCGTTTCGTACACGTGCTGCCACGCACGCGCCTCGCCGTGTCGCGCGTCGCCGCTCCGTGCCGCCGCCTCGCCATGCCGCCGTCACGTGTTGTCGCGCGCCGGTGTCGATGATCGCTCGAGCCGGGGTGGTTTTTTCTAGAATTATTTTTTTTTGTTATTAGGATTATTAGGTTTATAATTATTGTTTTAGTTATTAGGATTAGTATTAGGATTATATTGTTTTAGTTATTAGGATTAGAATTATTGTTTTAGTTATTAGGATTATATTGTTTTAGTTATTAGGATTATTGTTTTAGTTATTATTGTTTTAATTAAAATATTAGAATTAGGATTAGGATTAGGATTATTGTTTTAGTTATTTTTTTGTTTTAGTTATTTTTTGTTTTATTTATTAGGATTATATTGTTTTAGTTATTTTTTTGGTTTACCACAAATAATATTAGGATTATTGTTTTATTAGGGTTATTTTTTTTGTTTTAGTTATTAAAATTATTGTTTTAGCACAAATAATATTAGGATTATTATAATTAGGATTAATATTACTACCGGCGAAGATATTTTGCTCGAGGAAGAGATATCCTCGTATCTGAATCCATCCAGTGATGGACTAGAGGAAAACCTAATGTACCAAGGGGAAGACCATATGGACGAAGGCAAACAAATAACAACAATAATGATGGCCCCTCGACAGGATCCGGCGAGGTATATATATATAAGAGGTTCACCATCGAAGAAATAGATGATGATGGTGAACCGATTGCTCCAGAGAAGCACCGGAGGATGTTTATAAATCAATGCGGGGTGCTTGTTAGGGACAACCTGTCGATCACCATCCAAGAATGGAATCAGTCAAAGAAACCCGGTGAAGAATCCAACAGCTATGTCACCGATGATGCCAAAGATGACCTTTGGCAGAAGCTCATAGCGCATTTCATACTACCTCCAGAGTATGAAGAATTTGAGGTAGATGGTATTACCCCAAGGCCGGGTGGGCTTAAAAATAGAGCAAAAGTGAAGGAGTGGGCTCTGAGCAAGATGGCTGAACTGTACCGGAACCACAAGAAAAGTTTATACGCGAAATATGTCGCGAAAAAGAAAACTCCAGACTTCAAAGGAGTAAACAAGAAGTTGAGAGAACAGTGGCCCGATTTTGTATAGTACAAGCAATCTGATAAAGCAAAGGCAAAGTCGGCAAAGAACGCGTTAAATGCTTCCAAAAAGAAATACCATCATAAAATGGGGACAGGTGGCTACAAGAGTGTCGTCCCTAAGTGGGAAACTATGGAGAAGAACATGAGGGATAGAGGCGTCACTCCTGGTACAAATGGATGGCCCGAGAGGTCAAAGCACTGGTGGTATGGGCACGGGGGATCCTTGGACCCAGAAACAGGGAAGACATTATTTCATGATAAAATTCTAAAACCCTCACAAGACCTTGTTCAAGCAATGAACGATGCTCAATTGGGATTGTTCCGTCCCGAGAGAGAACGACGAGCTAACACGCGCCCTAGGGAATCCTGAAAAGGGAGGACGAACACGAGGCAAAGGCACCAGTGTCTCGTGGAAGAAAGGGTTTCCTCAGTATGATGCCAGTTATAGAAGCCGTCAGAGAAAGAAGGACCGGGAGGCAGACCGGATCTCCAGGATAGAGAAGGACCTAGCTGATCTGAAGAATCTCATGCATGAAATTAGCCAAAGTTCGCCGTCGTCAACTCACCCACGGGCTGATGATCCTGCATTGGATCTTAGCCAGCGGAGAAGCAGCGTGGCTTCCACGGAGGTCCGGGCTGATGATCAAGCACTGCTGGATGATGCACCGGCTCCTCACTACCCCGTGGATGATGTCAGAGAGATGGCACAATGTGAGCTACATCAGCCAATGAACAACCTGTCCTTCAAGATGGCGATCGGCACTGCTTTACCTTGTCTACCTGGAGCACTCCACCATTCACTTCTAATTCCACCAGGATATGCTCGTGTCATGGTGGATGACATAGTGGAGGATTTTGCGGACCTAGAGATTGAAATCGCTACGCCTGAAGGCCTTACGAAACTAGGAGATGTCAAGCGCAACATCATTCTATGGAATAAGAAGTACATCAAGTTTCTAGGCTCGGCGCCAAGGCCACCGACTCCGAGGAATCCAAGTCCACCCCTCATCGAATATTGTCAACCTCCAAGTCCACCCCAACCCGATTATCGCCAACCTCCAAGTCCACCCCGCCTCGCTGACGATCGCCGCAGCAGGAGTACATCAACTCGATCTCCGCCTCCGCGCAATACTCGATCTCCACCTCCGCCTCCGTGCAATACTACTACCTCATCGAAGAAACGGAAGTTCGACGGTCCCCCGCGCCCCACATCGAAGAAAGGTAAAACGGCGAAGATAGTTGACATCCCGCCAGCTCTTCCAAATATACCTTATGACAAGACCGATGAGGAAACTAACGCGGATGTGGCTGCCCAAGTTAAGGCGCATTTTGCACCCAAAAAGCCTGAGCCAAAGACGGTATATGATGAAAAACCAAAAAGTGGGCTAAGTCCTTTCTTGAGCAACCATCCCAGATATCGATGAATCTGTAATCAGACTATGACCAGGAGATTATTAAGCAAGCACAGAAGAAAAAATCACAAGTGCAAAAAGCGGGAAGCATATTGCCTAGCTCGGAGCACAGAAGAATCAATCGGTCGCCCCGCTCAAAGTCATTTCAGACCTCGACAAGGCCTTCAGAGCTGAAATGGATATGGACATGCAAATAATGGACCCAGAGCCATAATAATGTCGCACTTATGGGAATCACTGTATCGCAGGCCAAAGCACTTGCTACCGAAGCAAATATGTCTCTTGGTCAATATTTAGGCTATGAAGATACGCCAGTGGGTCAGATAGTGCAGCAGTATGTCCAAGGGGAGCCTCTAGTCAGTAATGAGGAGCTCACGCATCTATCCACACATATGTGAAATCTGCACGAATGGTACATGTCGCAAGCAGAAAAAAAGCATCAGAAAGATTGGTTTCCGGTGGACGTTAGAAAGGAGCATCACTTCAAACCATACTCGATACAGGTTCAAATGATCGAACTGTTTCAGTTATACAACCAGCGCGCCCTCGACAAATCTATCATTGGTTGCTACTGTCTGTAAGTGATTTATTTCTATAATTAAGTTTGTAGCTCAGCTCGTTCATTGCATTTAATATATTATCCTAACTATATAACCTTTTGTATGATGATATTATATTCTGCAGAATGAAGATGCTTGAATGCAAAAGAGCTAGAAGATACGACGTTGGGTTCATTAAGCCATATATCGTTAATGAATATACGTTAAAGAATCACCCCAAGGACGTGGAGGAAGACCTATGCAGGTTCTTAACCGAGAATAATTTTGTTAAGGAAATACTATTTCCTTACAACTTCAAGTGAGTGTTTATATCTTGTACACATTTTATTTTTGCTTATTAGATGAGCTATGCATGTATGCTTATGTAAACATCCGCAGATTCCACTGGATCTTGCTAAACATTGAAGTTGACAACTCCCTAGTTGAAGTCCACGACTCATTAAGTTGGGACCAAGAGCAGTGGAGCGACATGAAAGCAAATCTCCATAAGTAATTTCAATCATTATCGCATTATACCGTCCTCTTTCATTCTTTTCCTGATATCAAGTAACTAATAACTCCTTTGTTCATTTTATTTGCCGAGCAGGTGTTGGACATGGTTCAGACAGAAAATACCAGGTCCATTCAAAGAGGAGTTAACTTATAAAATGGTGAAGAGTTTACAGTAGCCACCGAGAACTCATTTATATGGATACTACATCTGCGAGTACATCCGCGAGTTGACCAGTGAGCGGAAAGTTGACTCACATTATATTTATGATTTGCAGGAGAAACTAGAGCCAGACCAGCGCATAAGAGCAATTCAAGAGGAGCTGTCGGGATTTATGATGAAGGAAGTCCTTGATGTACAAGGAGAGAATTATGCGAATGATGTGGAACTCGATTTGCCTTAGTCATCTCCATGTAGCTGATATGATATATATATTCATTAATGACCATGTAATTTTAAAACATTTCTTCCTTTTGATATGATTGATTATATGTATGCTTGCAAGGGATCGATTAATTATATAAATGCATCGACGTGTAGTGTGTATGTAGTAGCGTATAATATGTATACTGAAATATATGTTTGAAATTATAGTGAAACACAATACGAAAAAGGAACGAAATGGCAAAAAAAAAGGAAATACACAATCTCTGCCGCGGCAGGAAACCTTATAGTCCCGGGTGATGTTACGGCACAGGACTAGAGGGTTTCCACCCCCCCCCCCCCACCCCCCGCGACGCTAAAACAGCCACGTGGCTGTTATCAGTCACGGGCCGTAGCGAGCCGGGACTAGAGGGTGGGCCTCTAGTCCCATTTTCGCAGTCCCGGGCCCAAAACCGGGACTAAAGCCAGTTGCGGCCCGGGACTGCAGGCCCTTTTTCCACCAGTGGGGTAACGTGTGTCAGTGAGGTAAAGACTAAAGCAAGCAAACATGCAACAGATCTAGATGCAAATGGTGTTTCAATGTTTAGAAACAAGGCCTAGGGATCATACTTTCACTAGTGAACACTCTCTCATATAAATATCCTCTCTTCATGATACTACTCTTAACTACTCCCCGGTTGGACACTCTAATCCATGGTAGGGCCATAACAGCACTCCTCAAACTCCGCCTTTCCCAATCTAGATAACCCCACACTGTCACCTTGAGCGCTAGATGGTTCCAACAAACACCACAATTTCATATAGACATCCAAATCGAAATATAACTCATAACAAATATTCAATCTAGCCAAAGTGCCACACACGGTATGCACGCTGTCACTTTCACACATGTGGGGAAAAGCATAGGTCTATTAAAGCACAAAGAGTATTTATGTAGACTCAAACCTAAGTGCCACCATGGCGTGCACGCTGTCACTTTCACACACATGGGGAGAGCAGAGATCTATTAAAGCACTTGAGTAGCAAGGTAGATCTACTTGATTACTATGCTCATGATCACAATATGACCATGCATAGAGAGAGAGAGATGAACACATAGCTACCGGTAGATCCCTTAGCCTCTAGGAAGAACTACTCCCTCCTCATCATGGGAATCAGCAACCGTGATGAAGATGGCGATGGAGATCGATGGAGATGGCTCCGAGGGCACTTCCCCGTCCCGGCAGGGTGCCGGAACAGAGACTTTTTGTCCCCTGAATCTCCCTTTCGGTGGCAGCGGCGCTACGGAGGTTTTTCTAGAAGTATGATGGATTATTTAGGGTTTCTAGGTCGGAGGCTTCTTATAGGCGAACGAGGCAAGGTCGATGGAGGTCTAGGGGGCCCACATCCCCTGTGGGCGCGGCCTAGGGTGGGCCCGCGCCCACCTAGGGTGTGGCCACCCTGGTTTCCTCCTCCGTCTCGTCTTCGATTTTTTGTATCGCTCCCGGAAAAATATGAACTTTGGCTTTTGTCCCGTCCAATTCTGAGAATATTATTTTTTAGCTTTTTGAAACCAAAAATAGCAGAAAACAGGTAACTCGCACTGTGGCATATTGTCTTTCGGTTAGTTCCAGAAATTGTATTAAAATACCTCAAAGTGTAGACAAAGCATAAGACAAATGATACAAAATAAGCATGGAACATCAAAAATTATAGATACATTTACGACGTATCACCAGTCTAAGCCAGAAGGGTAACCCTGCTAATGACATCGATCTCAAACCTTCTAAAACAAAAGGGGTGTCGGCAAAGGGCAAAGGAAAAAGAGAGCAGTCAGTACTGAGGCCAGTACATGGTGAGACTTAGAATTCGACGGCTCTCGCCTATGTAGGTATGGTGTAATGAAGCGGCAGTGCAACATGCACTAAACAACCTATAGAGACTCGATACAATAGGCGACCCTAGGTTCCTAAACAGTACAGTAGCAAATGCTCCTCGAGCAACAGTAGAAAATAAAGTAGTAAACATGGCATAATTAATAACACCACAAACTAGGTTGTGGCCCCAATACAGTACTTTGGAATCAGGTAGTAAGCCGATGGGGGTGCCCACACACACCACATGTGGTTAGCGCGCTCGATCTCGGAACAGGTGTCAAGAACATGGGTCGTAGGTGGACACAAGTGGGCGGTTAAAAACCAAATATTGTCTATTACCCACTGGCGCCTCTGCATTAGTTATATCTACCACCAACATTTAATTAATAAGTTGTAAGTAGAACCATGATTATCTCCACCATTAAGCATGTGCCAACCACCCGACAACAATGGAACATCGATGACACGAAGCAACACCTGAGCAAGCAACTACGACTCGCAAGGTGTCGGGGGGATAAGCACATATAGGAGGTGTCCAAGGCAATATAGAGGCTGCAAGGAATATAAAGTGGTATGGAATCTAAAGCATCGCAACACATATAACAATAGATCAACATGAGGAAGTAGAGACTATAAATGTAAAATAGGTAGAAAGGGGAGATTCCTCGCCTGAAAACATTGCCAAAGATTCATCCAAAGATCGGGTCGACACTCGCATCAACTCATCATCCTAATCCGCAAAGAAGCAAAGCACTATAAGAAACATCGGATGCACTATCTAATACTATGGGATAAGATCGGGCATGATGCATGTATGATGCATGACACGGCAAAGGTGCGATGCAATTAGGCAATATTAAGCGTAACCGGAGTCTCGACAATTAATTTGATGGTTCATGTTATTTATATACCCCGCAATTTAAATGTTATATTAACAAGGAAAAATATGTCATCTGTTCGCTACACAAATTTAGATGGAGCCAACATTAGACTAGAAAAGCACACATATTGTCTCCATATTTAATTACGAGGTGAATCGGCTTAAAAGCCCCCAAACCACATGATATGAGTGCAAGCATGTACAATTATATGTCATGACCCACAAGTATAGGGGGTGTATCATAGTACTTTTGATAAATAGGAGTGTCGATCCCAACGAGGAGCAGAAGGTGTTGACTAGTGGTATGGAGCAGGAACTCTCTATAAATACTTAGCAAACGGATTTTTAGGGGTTTTCTGATAAGGCAACAAAACAAAGTACAAGTAATAAAGACAAAGAACAAATGCAACAAGTGTCCCAATCCTTTCTTAGCAAAGGACAAGCCGGTGGAAATACTTATAAGGACCAAACGTTTTCGAGGACACATGGGAATTCTGTCAAGTGCTTTCGCTTCAAATAGCCGAGTACTCTTCTTTGGTGTTGTAAGTGTTGTGTGGGTGAACCTGTTCTAATGTACCGACCTTATTTGGACTAATACATACTTGTGATTAAACCCCCTGCAAGCATCCTCAACTACAGGAAAGTAATTAAGATATAAACCTAACCACAGCCTTAAAATCTGAGATCCTACACTCCCTTGTGCAAAGGTGTCCTAACGGGGGTTCTCGTTTCTGTCACTCCGGCAACCCCACAATTAGTAGCCAAATACACAATGCATTCCCCTAGGCCCATAAATGGTGAAGTATCATGTAGTCGACGTTCACATGACACCACTAGAAGAATAGCACCACAACTTAAATACTAAACCATTGAATAATAACTCAACACAAATCCACTAATAACAACATGAATTCTCCCATGTCCTCAAGAACTAAATGAACTACTCACAAGACATCATATGGATCAAGATCAAAGATGATATGGTGATGAATAACAATCTGAACATAAACAATAATCCAATGGTTCCACTCACAAGCATCAACTACAATAGTAATCAACACCAGGAAAGTTTCCCCTAAGAACTAATGCAAGATCCAACACAATTGTTAGAGCGGGATGAAGTGGTGATGATGGTGCTGGTGGATACGATGGTGTGGATGATGATTATTATGATCCCGATGAAGCCTAGCTTGATGACGGTGTTGATGGCGACGATCTCCCTTCTCCAGGCGAGAGGGCGGAGTCGGAGGCCGAGCAGGTGGGCCACACCTGCCCTAGGCACGGCCTAGAGGGGACTCGCTCCTAGGGGGTGTGGGCCCCCTATGGCCCTTTCTTCGCCTCCCCTTCTGGCTTCCTCTGGCTTCTGGAAAATATAATTTTCCCATATTTTTCTGGTATTTTTCTGATCTTCCTGAAATTGCATCAAAACACCTCTTTTTCCATCAGAATCCAGACTCCGGCAGTTCATCCTCCAAGAATCATCCAACATGCATAAATAGATGAAAAGACATAAGTATTACCTCATAATAAGACATATATCAATGAATAGAGGCAAATTATGATATAGAATGGTGATGCAAATTGGACGTATCAACTCCCCCCAAGCTTAGACCTTCACTTGTCCCCAAGCGAAAACTAAGCTCAGTAAACATGTCCACGGGTTTATGGAGTGAAGTGTCGATAAAAGAATACGGACAAGAAGCATCACACTTACCATTACACAACTCATAGAAGAAAGCAACTCACCATTATATAACTTATCTTGAAACAAATACTGGAGTCACAATAGAGATGCATAAAGATAAATCATAATTGGAATTGGCAAACTTTGTTCCTCGTCAGAGAACAGCTGGCAAATAGTTTCACAAAAATCTTTTTGTAGATGTTTTATAACAGGAGAACTCTTTCCTCAAAAAGGTTTTTCAATGAAGGCTTTCAAAGTAATACTCAATAGATAAGAGTTTTGTGCAAACAAGATAGAGAACATGATTGAATAAATCACCATATGAATGCTTCAAACACAACAACTCAAATGCTTGCTGGAGTAAAGAGTAAGTAGGTTTACTGAATTAACTTAGAAGTAGGAGAAAGGTCCCTTCATAGAGGGTAGCAGGGATTATAAGTCATAAAGAGCTTCCAAAAGATTATGGTACTTACTAGCTTTGAGCCCTCATTGTCCCTATCATAGGCATCTTGAGATGATTAAGGTTAAAGTGCACAAAGATGGAGTATATGCTTGACGAAATATAAGTTGGAAATCTCATGTCCCTTGAATATGAGGGCCACTCCTCATGCTACTCAACTTCAGTTAGCGGTAAGTTCTTGTCATTGTAAGTACATGCGTATCATAGAGAACCGCCAATGGGTACAGGATCTATCCCATAACCAAAATGACAAGGCAAGCAGACAAAAGAGCATCTCAGCGATATTTTTATTTACTATGTGCATAGCTTTTTATTGAGGATGCTTCATAGATAGCTCACTATGGTGATGCTGCAAGTTTCCACCATGATTAGGCATGGCTTAGGCTAGCGGCCCAGGCGTTTCTCTAACACAAAATACAGACTCCATGGACTTACAAGTTCCCTCTTTATTTCACACCGTTGACATCCATAGACAAAAGAGCACGATATCAAGTGAGTACAAGGTACAGGTGCAATGTTGAAAGCGTTCCCCGTGACAGCACGGTTCTGCTAATTCCAACGTATAGATGCAAGCATATACAACTTCGAAGTTGTATGGTTCAAGTCTATTAGGGGCAAAGAAATAAGGTGTGCCATCAAGTTCGTGAGAGCTTTACTAACTAGTTTTCGCATAACAAAATACTTTTAATTCGAAATATAGATGAAGCTTGAGAATTTGCTTGGAATAGCAAAAACTACTAGGTAGATATGGTGGACACAAGTGGCAAAGGTTTTGGTTCAAAGGGATTGGAAACATGAGAAGTATGCCTTCTCAAAACAGGCTTTTGGCTAGCAAGGCTGGGTAGCAAGCAAGAGAGTTGAAAGAAACAAGCAAACATACAAGTAATAAAGCCAAACATGCAATCCTCCTTGAAGGCACAAAAGATCTTAAATAAAGAATACTAAGCTTATGATCCAACAAGAAGGAAAATAAATGATACAAAATACCTGTAAGCTTTTCTCTTTTGCTTTCAAATCTCAAAAAGTGTTTCTACTGACTAGAGCTCGGTTTTCCAAAACCAATTTAGATTTACTTGATGCTCCCAAAGTGATGCCAATACTGATCAACAAGATCCATCATATAATAGAGATTGCAAACTAAAATAAGAAGTGCAAAAGATAAAAGGTGAAAATTCTCATTAATATTCCATAAAGGCACTCACACCAAGGGATACATAGATAATCAACTAAAGGAGAGATACTTCCACATGCAAAACAAGCTATAAGATAACCTCTCTACCAAAGATATGAATCCACTAAAAAGGTAAAAGATAGAAGATAATGATGGTGATATCGCGGCACTCCCCCCAAGCTTGGAACAAGACAAGGGGATGCCAAACCTGATGATGAATTACTCCTTCGGTGGTGGTGGTGTTCTCTTGATAAGCTCTTCAATAAGTTTCTTCAAATCCTCAATCTCAAAGGTCAGAGTACAAATCAACTCCGAATTCTGCTCAATGCGGTTCATGATCATGTCGGGCTGAGAATTCCAGTCCTTGCTATTCTTTCCCCACTCTTCCTCCTTAGCATGCTCCTCCCATGCATGGTTAGAACGAGGCATATCCCACATCGAGGGAAAGTTCCCTTTGGGCACATGTTGATATTAATGCTCATGTATAAGAGTGTGGAAGGGTTTCTTGGTACTTGGAGGAGGTGACCATGGAGAGAGGGTATGACGTGGAGGTTTCCCTCCTGTAGACATCCATGCTGTCCTCTTAAGCTTGGTAGGTTTTTCCACCAATCCAATGCTTGTGACGGTAGTGCGGGTGTCCGGTTGCTTGTCCTCTTCCATGTCTCCTTCATAACCTACCAAAAATTCCTCCTACTTGGGTTTGCGAGGATCGTCTTCCTCGGGCTTCTTGCCTTTGTCGTTGGCGGAGACCATGGTGCTCTAAACTTGAGAATTTCTCCTGACAGAAATAGATCAAAACGAAAACACGACGAGAACACGATGCATGAACCTCAGGGGACCCGGGGTGGTTATATATAATGAAGTTTCAAAGCATAAGGAAGGTGTTGATATGAAACCGAGGCGGAGATGAAGCTCGGGGTGGTCTCACCCCCTCTAGGCGCGGCCAGCTGGGGGCCCGCACCTGGGGTGGTTTGGCAACCCCGGCCTCTGGTACCTCCTCTGTTCCGTCTCGTAACTTCCATTATGTTTTAAAAACATCAAAAATATAAAAATTTTGGGGTTTCACGAACCTTCTGTTTTCACCACTTCTACCTATTCAAAGACGAACTCTGCAGACTCCTTTTCTCCTTCTCCTGGAATTTCCTTTCCTACAAGGTCTCACACAAACCTCAATGGCAACATTAGTGTAATAAAAAACAATAAACCTTTAGGTACACACTTCAACTGAAATCCATCAAAACAAAGGCTTCTATAAGAGGCAAATGCAAATGATAGTAGAAATCTGTCAAACCAGACCAGCAGGTAAAGCTTGAATTTTTCGAAAACCTTTTGTTGATCAAATAAAAAAATGCAGAACTAATGAAAGTTGGGTAACAACTTGGCGAAGAAACTCAGAAAAATACAGCTCCATCTGACGTACTGAGATCCCTCACGAATTTTTACAATGAGGCACAAAAATCTTTCCTAGGACAGCCACTTTTCACAACTCCTCTACTTTTCAAAAGTAGTTGAACTTGACACAAAAACCAAAACAAAAAGGATAAGGAGCTGTTATTACTGAAGTAATAACTTCCAAGACTCAACCAAACTCTAGGGTTATCTCCCAACAAGTACTTTTCTTTAATGCCTTTAAGTTAGGCTTGAAACTTTCAAAGATACTCACATAGGAGATATATATTTGAAGTGAAAGAGAGCATCAAGAAGCAAATAAACAACACATTTGAGTCTAACCCACTTCCTATGCATGGGGGTATCATGAGAAAATGAATTGTTGAAAAAAAAGCCACTAGCATAGGAAGACAAAACAAATGCAACTTCAAAGCTTTCAAAATAAAATAGGGAAACTTAACATTATTGAGATGCATAAAACCATGTTTCCCTCTCTCATAATAACTTTCAGTAGCACTTTGAATAAAGTTGACAATATAACCGTCACTGGCAACAACTTTATCATAAGAATGAGCATACTTACAGTCACCAAAAAGAGGCCCAGGGTCATAAACTAGGTCAATAGAAGCAAGTTGTTTCATCCTGAAATCTTTATTAGGAAAGCTGTTTTCACAAGGAGCTTTAGCAAATTAGGAAAATTTAAACTCATAAGAATCTCCATCAAACTTAGTTAAAAATTTCTCCTTCTTACAATCTATAATAGCTCCACAAGTGTTCAAGAAAGGCGTACCAAAAATGATAGGACAAGTTTTGCTAGCTGCACAATTAAGCACTAGAAAATCAGAAGGATACTTAATCTTACCACAAAGAACCTCCACATCTCTTACAATACCAATAGCGCAAATGTTTTCCTTATTACCAAGGTGAATAACCACATCAATGTCTTCAAGCTCACAAGGACCAATTTCATGCATAATTTCCCTGTAAAGCTCATAAGGAATATCACTAGAACTAGCACCAATATCACATAAACCATAGTAGCAATGATCACCAATTTTAACAAAAAGCACAGGAACACTAGCTTTTCTAGACTTACTAGGATGAGAGATAATATTAGTAGCGTCTTCACAGAAGACAATGTGCTCATCCTATATATTTCTAGTGACAGGGTCTTTCACAATAGCTACCACAGGTTCAATATTCAATTGCTCATCAGGCTCCACAGTTTTCTTTGAACTTTTGCTATTCACACTAATTATCATAGAGTACTCCTTTACCTTAGCTGGGAAAGGTGTTTTCTCAACATAAGGTTCAGGCACAATATGATTAGTAGTACAAACTTCAGTTCTTCTAACAGGAACATGACTAATAACATCTTTATAAGGAGCATGGTACTTATTCCACTTATTTTTGGGAATTTCAATGTAAGAGGCAAAGGCCTTAAAACAGTTGGCAATACTTTGGGAATAAAGACCAAACTCATTACTAATATCACGGAAGTCATCAGTTCCCATAAAAGATTTAATGCATTCATAATCATAGTTTATACCTGACTTTCTTCCTTTGTCATTCTCCCAAGCTTCAGTATTCTCTTGAATACGGTCTAGTAGATCTCATTTAGCTTCTTCCTTCATACGTGTGAATGATCCAGCACAAGAAGCATCTAGTAAATCTTTATCATGAAGAGAAAGTCTAGCATAAAAGTTATTGATAATAATATTGTTAGGGAGTTTATGAGTAGGACATTTAAGCATTAGTAACTTCAATCTCCCCCAAGCTTGAGATGTACTCTCTCCATCACGAGGCCAAAAGTTATATATCAGATTTCTATCCTTATGAATCTCACTGGGAGGATAGAATTTAGAATAAAAGAGAGATGACATCTCCTCCCATTCCATGGATTGTCCATTCTTCAGCAGCTTATACCATTCTTCAGCTCTCCCTTTCAAGGATATGGAGAGTAACTTCTTCTTCACCTGTTCAGTTGTGATACCTGCACACTTAAACAACCCTCATAATTCATGGATAAAAGCAAATGATCACCAGGATGGACAATTCCATCCCCTAAATAATAATTATCCATAACACGATCAACAGTACTTGTAGGTATCTTAAAAGGATCTATCTCAACAGGTGGTGGTTCATATACTACCCTAACAGAGGTAGTAGTTTTCCCAAACAGAAAACCAAGTGGGTTATCCATACTGGAATCAAAGCAACAAATAGAAACAAAAAGCAATACTCATAGTAGAAGTTTCCCTTACCAGTTCCACTCTTCAATAGCGCTTCACTCCCTGGCAACGGCGCTAGAAAATAGTCTTAATGACCCACAAGTATAGGGGGTGTATCATAGTACTTTCGATAAATAGGAGTGTCGATCCCAACGAGGAGCAGAAGGTGTTGACTAGTGGTATGGAGCGGGAACTCTCTATAAATACTTAGCAAACGGATTTTTAGGGGTTTTCTGATAAGGCAACAAAACAAAGTACAAGTAATAAAGACAAAGAACAAATGCAACAAGTGGCCCAATCCTTTCTTAGCAAAGGACAAGCCGGTGGAAATACTTATAAGGACCAAACATTTTCGAGGACACATGGGAATTCTGTCAAGTGCTTTCGCTTCAAATAGCCGAGTACTCTTCTTTGGTGTTCTAAGTGTTGTGTGGGTGAACCATGTACCGACCTTAATTGGACTAATACGTACTTGTGATTAAACCTCCTGCAAACATCCGCAACTACAGGAAAGTAATTAAGATATAAACCTAACCACAGCCTTATTCTGTGAGATCCTACACTCCCTTGTGCAAAGGTGTCCTAACGGGGGTTCAGGTTTCTGTCACTCCGGCAACCCCACAATTAGTAGCCAAATACAAAATGCATTCCCCTAGGTCCATAAATGGTGAAGTATCATGCAGTCGATGTTCACATGACACCACTACAAGAATAGCACCACAACTTAAATACTAAACCATTGAATAATAACTCAACACAAATCCACTAATAACAACATGACTTCTCTCATGTCCTCAAGAACTAAACGAACTACTCACAAGACATCATATGGATCAAGATCAAAGATGATATGGTGATGAATAACAATCTGAACATAAACAATAATCCAATGGTTCCACTCACAAGCATCAACGACAATAGTAATCAACACCGGGAAAGTTTCCCCTAAGAACTAATGCAAGATCTGACACAATTGTTACAGCAGGATGAAGTGGTGATGGTGCTGGTGGAGACGATGGTGTGGATGATGATGATGATGATCCCGATGAAGCCTAGCTTGATGACGGTGTTGATGGCGACGATCTCCCTTCTCTAGGAAGGAATTTCCCCGGCAGAAATCTGTCTGCAAGAGAGATCTTTCTCTCTCGGTGTTTTCCGCCCCGTAGAGGCGGCCGAAATCTATCTGTGGTCGCTCCCCTGGTGTTTGGGTTCCATAAGGAAGATATAGGCGAGAGGGCGGAGTCGGAGGCCGAGAAGGTGGGCCACACCTGCCCTAGGCGCGGCCCAGAGGGGACCCGCTCCTAGGGGGTGTGGGCCCCCTGTGGCCCTTCTTTGCCTCCCCTTATAGCTTCCTCTGGCATCTTGAAAAATATACTTTTCCCATATTTTTCTGGTATTTTTCTGATCTTCGCGAAATTGCATCAAAACACCTCTTTTTCCATCAGAATCCAGACTCCGGCAGTTCATCCTCCAAGAATCATCCAACATTCATAAACAGATGAAAAGACATAAGTATTACCTTATAATAAGACATATATCAATGAATAGAGGAAAATTATGATATAGAATGGTCATGCAAATTGGACGTATCAATATGCAATAGGTAGATATCATAAATTATAAAAATACGGGTCTTGGAAAAGGGATCACACATCAAGGTCTGAATATCTTGGGGGCTTGGAGGGGCTTCGAGGATTTCCAGATCGGTCTTCGGGGATCGGCCATCGGATTCGAAAAGAAGATCTTGAGGTTTCGGCGAGAAGTGTCGGTTCCACAAAGGGGATCTTGATGTTCCATGATGTAGGCCACTCCGGTGTTCGGTGTCATCACCCACAGGTTCTGTGTCGCCGACCTTGGAATGGTAGGATACTTAGGCTTTGACGGTGTGCGGCTCCATGTGGCGACCTTGGGGTTCCAACTTCGGGTGTCGATGACGAACTTGAATTGGCATCAGTGTTGGTACCTCCTGTAGCATCGGCCTTGGAGCCATGGGACTTTCATGCCTACGGGAGATCTTGCCACCGATGTAGAGTTCTCGGACTTGACTACACGTATCCTCGGAGATCTTGGGGGATTTCCAAGTCAACACAACGAATACAATACCGCACGGGTGGATTGAGGTACTTGCGAGTAAAATATGGCAAGGTAGGCGACGAACGGCTGCTATCGCGCGAGGTGACTTGCATATGCAAAACTGGAAGAGAACCTACAGGAGGGTGTCCGAGGAGCTCAAGAAGTAGAGCTAGGATCGAGCGGGGATGGACTGGGTAGTGCGGGCCGATTGTGTTAGGTGGCATGCATGTCGTGTATGTGCCCTTGACTGTGAGTGCGTACAGAGGCGGGGTGGGTCGCGTTGCTGTTGTGTGTGGTGTGTTGCACCGCTGTGTGGGTCGGGGCGGGTGAGTTCTAGCGGTGGGGTGGAGGGAGTAGGTAGGATTAGGGTTAGGTGTGGGGTGAGATTAGAGTTAGGGTTTTGATATCTAGGGTTATAGGTGGACTCTGGTTGGGCCATTGGGCCTGGCTGGTTGTCTGCCTCCCCCATTCTTTTACAAAATATGTTTTTATTATTTATTTTCAAAACAAAACATTTTATAGGTAGATTTTAGACAAGCCAAATATCCGGAGAGACTGGGATTCTATAATTTGAAATACATACAGGGAATATTTTAGAAAAAAATAGACTTTTAGGGAAAATAGTTTTAGGTTAAAAGATGCATGATGTCATGATGATGCACAAAGTAGTAATTAGCAAGCGATATTCTGGTAGTGGTTTTACCCGGGATGCTATAGGAATCTTGCTGGATTCAAAGGTATAGCGCAGGTTGTCTAAACCTTGACGCGTTCGCGAGCAGACAGGAACAATGAGCGGCGCGGTTAGCGGGTGTGCTAAGTGCTAGGGAAAAGGAGTTTGCGTCATGGGGCTCACCTTGCATGCAATGCTGGCCGAGCTAGGCCATGCATGGGGTGAAGGGGAAGCAGAGGTGAGGTGAGGCTATGGTTTCTGCGGCGGTGCTCCGTCAGGAAGAAGAGGGGAAGCCGAGGAGAGCATGTTTTGTTCCTCCTACGGGCTCCAATCGAGCTCCAGAGGCAAGATGAGGCGATTCCCGACCTCAGTGGCACTCGGTGGTGACCATGGCAACGACGCGTCAGCCAAAACACGGGCAGCGGTGAGGAGCTGCAACGAGGTGGGGAAAAGGAGTTGGAACGTGAGGGAGGGAAGGGGCTAGGGTTCCATAGGTGTGATGCATGCGATAGATAAGGAGGGGCGAGGCAGAACGCGGGCGGCGTGAGCTTATGACGAGGACGAGGGAGCGGACAGCCACCTGCCTGTTGGAATTATGCCCTATAATAAAGATGTTATTATTATAATTCTTGTTCATGATAAAGTTTATATTCCCTGATAGAATTGTATTAAGCGGAAACTTTGATACTTGTGTGGTTTATGAACAACACCGTGTCCCTAGTACGCCTCTATGGACTAGCTCATTGATTAATGATGGTTAAGGTTTCGTAACCATAGACATGAGTTGTCGATTAATAATGAGATCATGTCATTAGGAGAATGATGTGATGGACAGAACCAAATTAAGCAGAGCAATTAGATCGTGTCGTCGTGTTCATCTTTGCGAAGCTTTTTCCTATGTCAAGTATTTTATTCCTTAGACCATGAGATAATACAACTCCCTGGTATCGGAAGATAGCTTTGAGGTCATCAAACGTCATCCTATGTGAGGGTGATCACAAAGGTGTCTCTCAGGTGATCGGAAAGTACTTGTTGGGTTGTATGTATCGAGATGGAATTTGTCCCTCCCAAGTCGGAGACATATACTTCGGGCCCACTCGGTAATCGATATCAACACCGCTTGCAAGCACGTGGTTAAGGAGTTAATCACAAAGCGATATCGGATTACGGAATGAGTAAAGTACTTGCTGTGAACGAGATTGAACTAGGTATGCCGATACCAACGATCGAATCTCGGGCAAGTAAAATATCGCGTGACGAAGGGAATACATATATGGGATTAATTGAATCCTGGCATCGTGGTTCATCCGATATGATTATCGATGAATGTGTGGGAGTCAATATGGGTTTCCAGATCCCACTGTTGATTATTGATAGAAGATCATGTCTGTATAGTCTCGAACCCGTAGGGTCACACACTTAACGTGCATCGACGCTAGGATAGAATGGATGATTGGTTTATGAGTTTTTGTTCAGAGTCTTGGATGAGATCCAGGACATCACGAGAGGTTCCGGAATGGTCCGGAGAATAAGATTCATATGAAGGAAAGCAGTTTTTAGATTTCGGAATCGTTTCGGAGTTTATCGGTATTGTACCGGAAGGTTCTAGAAGGTTACGGAGTGGGACCAACATGGGCCCACTTGTCGGAGGCCTGCGTGGGCCTAAGGGGAAGTTCCCTGGCCGCTTTGGGCCAGGGGCACAAGGCCCCAAAGGCCCAGCCGGCCAGCCCTAGGGGAAACCCTAGGGAACCCTTCTAGAAGGAAGGGGAAACTTGCCCCCCACTCCACCCTTGGGGCCACCGCCCTAGGGCTTGGAGGAGGGGCCAAGTGGGGGCCGGCCAGCCCCTATATAAGTTGGGCAGGGGCGCACCCTCCCCCTCCCACTCCTCCAACCCTAGCAGCCGTCCTGCTGCCCCTCCACCTCTCTCTCCCGACTGCGCGTAGGCGAAGCCCTGCCGCAGAAACTCTCCACCATAGCACCACACCGTCGTGCTGCAGACCAATCCATCTCTCCACCCTACTTGCTGGACCAAGGAAGGACGAGACGTCGCGGTACCGTACGTGTGCATCTCTTGGAGGCGCCGCCACTTGCGGCGTAGGATCGGATCGGATCGCGAGGAGGAGATGGCGAGTACGACTACATCAACCACGTTCTGTTGAACGTTTCCGCTGTGCGATTTCTGATGGGTTTCGCGGCATAGTAAATCAAAATTTTCTATGGATGCGAACAGAGGGAAAGCCAAGATCTAATCTAGGAGATGCAATAAACGAGAGAGATTGGATTAGATCTTCATACCCTTGAAGATTCGCACATCGGAACGTTCGTCGGAACGTGGGTGATGTAGTCGTACTCGCTTCTCCTCCTCGCGATCCGATCCGATCTAGCACCATAAGTGGCGGTGCCTCCGTGAGATGCACATGTGCAGCACCTCGACGTCTCCTCCTTCCTCGGACCAGCAAGTATGGTGGAGAGATAGATTGGATCTACAACACGACGGCGTGGTGTATATGGTGGAGAATTTCTGCAGCAGGGCTTCGCCTACAAACAGTCGGGAGGGAGAGAGGAAAGCTAGCAAGGAGGCTAGGGTTTGGAGGAGAGGTGTAGGGGGTTGGTGCGCCCCCACCCCTCTTTATATAGAGGGGGGGCGCAGCCCTAGCCCCTCCCCCAAGCCCAAAGGATAAGGAGTGGGGGGCATGGACTCTCCCCTCTTCTAGAAACCCTATCTCTAGTTTAAACGATTTAAACCCTATAGGATCGGCTGGGCCCTATGGGGCCTTGTGCCCCTGGCCCAAAGCGGCCAGGACACTCCCTCATAGGCCCATGCCCCCTCCCGGAAGGTGGGGCCACGTTGGTCCCCTTCCGGAAGGTTCTAGAAGCTTCCGGTACAATACCGATTAACCCGGAACAATTCCGAACTCCAAAAACTGCATTGCCTTATATGAATCTTATTCTCCAGACCACTCCGGAACCTCTCGTGATGTCCCGGATCCCATCCGAGACTCCGAACAAAAATTCATAAACCAATTATCCAATCTATCCTAGCGTCGAGACACGTTAAGTGTGTGACCCTGCGGGTTCGAGAATATGCAGACATGATCTTCTATCAATAATCAACAGCGGGGTCTGGGCACCCATATTGACTCCCACACATTCATCGATGATCATATCGGATGAACCACGATGCCAGGATTCAATCAATCCCATATATATATTCCCTTCGTCTCGCGATATTTTACTTGCCCGAGATTCGATCGTCGGTACCGTCATACCTAGTTCAATCTCGTTCACAGCAAGTACTTTACTCGTTCCGTAATCCGATATCACTTTGTGATTAACTCCTTAACCACATGCTTGCAAGCGATGTTGATATCGATTACCGAGTGGGCCCGAAGTATATCTCTCCGACTTGGGAGGGACAAATCCCATCTCGATACATACAACCCAACAGATACTTTCCGATCACCTGAGAGACACCTTTATGATCACCCTCTCATAGGATGACGTTTGATGACCTCAAAGCTTTCTTCCGATACCAGGGAGTTGTATTATCTCATGGTCTAAGGAATACAATATTTGACATAGGAAAAGCTTCGCAAAGATGAACACGATGAAACGATCTAATTGCTTTGCTTAGTTTGGGTCTATCCATCATATCATTCTCCAATGATATGATCTCATTATCAATTGACAACTCATGTCTATGGTTAGGAAACCTTAACCATCATTGATCAATGGGCTAGTACATAGAGGCGTACTAGGGACACGGTGTTGTTCACAAACCACACAAGTATTAAAGTTTCCGCTTAATACAATTCTAGCATGGAATATAAACTTTATCATGAACAAGAATTATAATAATAACATCTTTATTATTGCCTCTGGGGCATAATTCCAACAGTCTCCCACTTGCACTAGAGTCAATAATCTAGTTTACATCTGGCAACAATCTCACACCCATGGCACTGAGGTGTTGATCATGTTTTACACGTGGAAGAGGTTTAGTCAATGGATCTGCGACATTCAGATCTGTATGTACTTTGCTAATCTTCAGATCTCCATCTGCAATATAATCTCGGATTATATGAAACTTGCGGTTGATATGCTTGGTCTTTGGATGATATCTTGGTTCCTTAGCAAGTGCTATGGCGCCAGTGTTGTCACACAATATCTCCAGTGGGTCCAATGCACTTGGAACCACGCCAAGCTCAGTGATGAAGTTTCTGATCCAAACTCCTTCACTTGACGCTTCTGCAGCAGCCATGTATTCCGCTTCCACTGTAGATCCCGCGATCACGCTTTGCTTGCAGCTTCTCCAGCTCACAGCTCCTCCATTCAAAATATAAACGTATCCTGTCTGAGATTTGGAATCATCCTTGTCGGTGTCAAAACTAGCGTCGACGTAACCTTTTACGACAAGTTGTTCATCACCCCCATAGACTAAGAACATTTCTTTAGTCCTATTCAGGTACTTTAGGATGTTCTTCACGGCTGTCCAGTGTTCCACTCCTGGATCACTTTGATATCTGCTCGTCAAACTAAGAGCATTGGACACATCCGGTCTAGTACACAGCATGGCATACATGATGGAACCTATGGCCGAGGCATAAGGCACTTTGCTCATAGCTTCCCTATCATTTACCATAGCTGGACACTGAGCCTTGCTCAATATCTTACCTGACAACATAGGCACTGAACCTTTCTTTGCCTTATCCATTCTGAACCTTTTCAGAACTTTTTCTAGGTATGTACTCTGGCTTAAAGCTATCAGGCGTCTTTGTCTATCTCTATAGATTTTGATGCCCAATATATAAGCAGCTTCACCTAGGTCTTTCATTGAAAAACACTTGTTCAAATAACTCTTCACATCGTTAAGCATGTTGATGTCATTTCCAATAATCAATATGTCATCCACATATAGTACCAGAAACGTCACCGAGCTCCCACTCACTTTCTTGTAAATGCAAGCTTCGTAGCAATTTGGAACAAATCCAAAGCTCTTGATCACTTGATCAAAACGAAGGTTCCAACTCCGAGATGCTTGCTTCAGTCCATAAATGGAACGCTGAAGTTTGCATACTTTATCAGCATCCTTAGGATCGACAAAACCTTCGGGTTGCATCATATACAACTCTTCATCAATGTTGCCATTGAGGAACGCAGTCTTGACATCCATCTGCCATATTTCATAATCATGAAACGCAGCAATTGCTAATAAAATCCGAATGGACTTAAACATCGCTACGGAAGAGAAAGTCTCATCGTAGTCAACACCTTGAACTTGTCAAAAACCTTTCGCGACAAGCCGTGTTTTATAGACGGTAATATTACCATCCGCGTCCGTTTTCTTCTTGAAGATCCATTTGCACTCAACGGCCTTTCAGTCGCTAGGAGGGTCCACCAAAGTCCATACTTGGTTTTCGCTCATGGATCCCAATTCGGATTTCATGGCTTCCAGCCATTTCTCAGAGCCTGGGCTCATCATCGCTTCCTCATAGTTCGTAGGTTCACTGTCTTCGACTAACAAGACAGTCAAAACAGGGTTGTCGTACCACTCAGGAGGGGCACGCGACCTTGTCAACCTGCGACGTTCAGTAGCAGCATCGTCCGAAGCTTCATGATCCTTGTCATTAGCTTCCTCTATTGTTGGTGCAGGCGGCACTAGAACAATTTCAGGTGTTGCGCTACTATCCAATTCAAGAGAAGGTTCAATAACCTCGTCAAGCTCTACTTTCCTCCCACTCACTTCTTTCGAGAGAAACTCCTTCTCAAGAAAGGAACCGTTCTTTGCGACAAACACTTTGCCTTCGGTTCTGTGATAGAAGGTATACCCAATAGTTTCCTTAGGGTATCCTATGAAGACGCATTTCTCCGCTTTGGGTTCGAGCTTGTCCGGCATCAACTTCTTGACGTAAGCTTCGCATCCCCAAACTTTAAGAAACGACAACTTAGGTTTAGCACCAAACCACAGTTCATACGATGTCGTCTCAACGGATTTAGATGGAGCCATATTTAAAGTGAATGCAGCGGTTTCTAATGCATAACCCCAAAATGATAATGGCAAATCAGTAAGAGACATCATCGATCGGACCATATCTAATAGGGTTCGGTTCCGGCGTTCAGACACACCATTGCGCTGTGGTGTTCCGGGTGGCGTGAGTTGTGAAACGATTCCACTTGCTTTAAGATGCGTGAGAAAATCATAACTCAAATATTCGCCCCCACGATCGGATCGTAGAAACTTAATCTTTCTGTTACAATGGTTCTCCACTTCATTCTGAAATTCCTTGAACTTTTCAAATGTTTCAGATTTATGTTTCATTAAATAGATATACCCATATCTACTTAAGTCATCGGTAAAAGTGAGAAAATAGCGATATCCACCGCGCGTCGAAACACTCATCGGTCCGCATACATCGGTATGTATGATTTCCAACAAGTCCGTTGCTCGCTCCATCATACCGGAGAACGGGGTTTTGATCATCTTGCCCATGAGGCATGGTTCGCATGTGTCAAATGATTCAAAATCAAGAGACTCCAAAAGTCCATCAGAATGGAGTTTCTTCATGCGCTTTACACCAATATGACCTAGACGACAGTGCCACAAATAAGTAGTATTATCACTATCTACTTTGCATCTCTTAGCCTCAATGTTATGGATGTGTGTTTCATCCCTTTCGAGATTTAGAAGAAATAAACCATTTACAAGAGGTGCATGACCATAAAAGATGTTACTCATATAAATAGAACAACCATTATTCTCCGATTTAAATGAATAACCGTCTTGCAATAAACACGATCCAGAAATAATGTTCATGCTCAACGCAGGCACATAATAACACTTATTAAGGTTTAAAACTAATCCCGAAGGTAAAACTAAGGAGAGCGTGCCGACGGCCATCACATCAACTCTTGATCCGTTGCCAACGCGCATTGTCACCTCATCCCTCGCAAGCCGCCGTCTATTCCGTAGCTCCTGTTTCGAGTTACAAATATTAGCAACTGAACCGGTATCAAATACCCAGGCACTACAACAAGGGCTAGTAAGGAAAACATCAATAACATGTATATCAAATATACCTTTGATGGTGCCAGCCTTCTTGTCCGCTAAGTACTTCGGACAGTTGCGCTTCCAGTGACCCTTGTCCTTGCAATAGAAGCACTCAGTGTCCGGCTTAGGACCAGACTTGAGCTTCTTCTCAGCAGGAGCATTGCGCTTGCCGCCGCCCTTCTTGAAGGGCTTCTTTGCTCCCTTACCTTTCTTAAAGGAGGGCTTGTTGACCATCAACACATGATTATCCTTCTTGATGTCCACTTCCGCAGCCTTCAGCTTTGCGAAGAGCTCGGTGATCGTATCAGTGGAACCAATCTGATTATGAGTCACTACAAAACTTTTGTAGCTGGGAGGGAGTGATTGCAGAACCCTGTCAATCTTGAGCTCCTCTAGAATCATGCATTCCAGTTTCTCAAGGCGTTGAGTGTAGCCCGACATCTTTATGGCGTGCTCACTAACGGAACTCCCTTCCTCCATCTTGCAGTTAAAGAACTTCTCGGAGATCTCATATCTCTCAGAACGGGCCTGAGTCTGAAACATGGTTTTCAGCTCCTCAAGAATCTCAAAGGGCCCGGGATACTCTTCAAAACGATTTTGAAGCTCCGGTTCCATAGCAAACAACATGGTGCTCTTAATCACACCATAATCATCTTTGCGTGACTGATAGACAACTTTCTCATCAGCCGGCGCAGTTGCAGCATGGGGGTCACCTAACGCTTTCCCAAGGACATAGTCCTTTTGTCCGCCAGACAGAATGATTCTTAGATTGCGGAACCAATTGGTGAAGTTATACCCATTGTTTCTAAGCTTTTCCTTCTCAGCAAAAACGTTGAAGTTGAAGTTGGATTTGGCCATGTGATCTACAGTATTTGCAAGTACAATTTAGACTATGTTCATGATAAATAGTTCAACTTAATCAAATTACTAGATGAACTCCCACTAAATTCAACATCCCTCAAGTTGTTTAGTGAACACGATCCAAATTCACCACACCTAATCCGATCATCACGAGAAGAGATGTGGTTTCAATGGTGGACAACGAAGTGTCGATCATATCATTCATATGACTCATGCTTAACCTTTCGGTTCTTGTGTTCCGAGGCCATGTCTGTACATGCTAGGCTCGTCAAGTTAGACCCAAGTATTTCCGCGTGTGCAAAACTGGCTTGCACCCGTTGTATGTGAGCGTAGAGTCTATAGCACCCGATCATCACGTGATGCTTGGAAACGACGAACTTTCGCAACGGTGCATCCTTGGGGAGAACACAGTTTTTATCTTGATCTTTAAGTGAGGAATCATCTTATAATGCTACCGTCGCGATCTAAGCATAATACGATACATAAAAGGATAAACATCACATGCATATAACTTTATGTGACATGGTATAGCCAATCTTCGCGCAATGATCTCCATCTTGTGCGTTCCGGCATGATCTCCATCACTCCACCATGATTGCCTCCACCACGAATAGCAACTACAACTATTGCTAACTACTTAGCGATAAAGTAAAGCTATTACATGGCGTATAAGAAGTTGACTCGCAGGTCATACACAATTATAAAGACAACCATATGGCTCCTGCCGGTTGTGTACTCATCGACATGCAAGTCGTGAAACATTACAAAACATGATCATCGCATACAATATACACATCACATCTTGGGCCATACCATATCACAGAAAACACTCCCTGCAAAAACAAGTTAGACGCCTCTACTTTGTTGTTGCATGTTTTACGTGGCTTATGGGAGTAGATGCTAAGAACGATTCTTACCTACGGAAAGCCACAACGGTGATATTATGGTTGCCAAACTCCGGTGTTAATCCCATGACAACTATAGTGAGAGAAACTGACATCCACCAGCCGCATGTGTGGTACAAGCCACACGTCAAGTGCGGAGCCGGTCTCGCGAACGACGTCGCGTAAGGTTGGCCAGGACCGCTTCAATCTCACTATCCCGCGTTATAAGAAGAACACAAACAAGAGGCTTGCAACAGAAAACATCAACGCCCGCAACAACCATGTTGCGTTCTACTCGTGAAACACATCTACGCATAGATCTAGCTCTGATACCACTGATGGGTTTCGCGGCATAGTAAATCAAAATTTTCTACGGATGCGAACAGAGGGAAAGCCAAGATCTAATCTAGGAGATGCAATAAACGAGAGAGATTGGATTAGATCTTCATACCCTTGAAGATTCGCACATCGGAACGTTCGTCGGAACGTGGGTGATGTAGTCGTACTCGCTTCTCCTCCTCGCGATCCGATCCGATCTAGCACCATAAGTGGCGGTGCCTCCGTGAGATGCACATGTGCAGCACCTCGACGTCTCCTCCTTCCTCGGACCAGCAAGTATGGTGGAGAGATAGATTGGATCTACAACACGACGGCGTGGTGTATATGGTGGAGAATTTCTGCAGCAGGGCTTCGCCTACAAACAGTCGGGAGGGAGAGAGGAAAGCTAGCAAGGCGGCTAGGGTTTGGAGGAGAGGTGTAGGGGGTTGGTGCGCCCCCACCCCTCTTTATATAGAGGGGGGGCGCAGCCCTAGCCCCTCCCCCAAGCCCAAAGGATAAGGAGTGGGGGGCATGGACTCTCCCCTCTTCTAGAAACCCTATCTCTAGTTTAAACGATTTAAACCCTATAGGATCGGCTGGGCCCTATGGGGCCTTGTGCCCCTGGCCCAAAGCGGCCAGGACACTCCCTCATAGGCCCATGCCACCTCCCGGAAGGTGGGTCCACGTTGGTCCCCTTCCGGAAGGTTCTAGAAGCTTCCGGTACAATACCGATTAACCCGGAACAATTCCGAACTCCAAAAACTGCATTGCCTTATATGAATCTTATTCTCCGGACCACTCCGGAACCTCTCGTGATGTCCCGGATCCCATCCGAGACTCCGAACAAAAATTCATAAACCAATTATCCAATCTATCCTAGCGTCAAGACACGTTAAGTGTGTGACCCTGCGGGTTCGAGAATATGCAGACATGATCTTCTATCAATAATCAACAGCGGGGTCTGGGCACCCATATTGACTCCCACACATTCATCGATGATCATATCGGATGAACCACGATGCCAGGATTCAATCAATCCCATATATATATTCCCTTCGTCTCGCGATATTTTACTTGCCCGAGATTCGATCGTCGGTACCGTCATACCTAGTTCAATCTCGTTCACAGCAAGTACTTTACTCGTTCCGTAATCCGATATCACTTTGTGATTAACTCCTTAACCACATGCTTGCAAGCGATGTTGATATCGATTACCGAGTGGGCCCGAAGTATATCTCTCCGACTTGGGAGGGACAAATCCCATCTCGATACATACAACCCAACAGATACTTTCCGATCACCTGAGAGACACCTTTATGATCACCCTCTCATAGGATGACGTTTGATGACCTCAAAGCTTTCTTCCGATACCAGGGAGTTGTATTATATCATGGTCTAAGGAATACAATATTTGACATAGGAAAAGCTTCACAAAGATGAACACGATGAAACGATCTAATTGCTTTGCTTAGTTTGGGTCTATCCATCATATCATTCTCCAATGATATGATCTCATTATCAATTGATAACTCATGTCTATGGTTAGGAAACCTTAACCATCATTGATCAATGGGCTAGTCCATAGAGGCGTACTAGGGACACGGTGTTGTTCACAAACCACACAAGTATTAAAGTTTCCGCTTAATACAATTCTAGCATGGAATATAAACTTTATCATGAACAAGAATTATAATAATAACATCTTTATTATTGCCTCTAGGGCATAATTCCAACAATTTCTTCAAGGGTATGAAAATCTCATATATCTCTCTCGTTGATTGCATATCCTAGATTAGATCTTGGCTTTCTTGTTCGCATCCGTAGAAAATTTTGATTTACTATGCTGCGAAACCCTTCAGTGGTATCAAAGCTAGATCTATGCGTAGATGTGTTTCACGAGTAGAACGCAACATGCTTGTTGCGGGCGTTGATGTTTTCTATTGCAAGCCTATTGTTGTGTATTTCTTATGGAGCGGCATAGTGAATCGAAGCGGTCCAGGCCAACTTTATGCGACCTCGTTCGCGAGACCGGCTCCGCACTTGACGTGTGGCTTGTTCCATACATGCGGCTGGTGGATGCCAGTTTCTCTCACTATAGTAGTCATGGGATTTACACCGGATGTTAGCAACCATAATATCACCGTTGTGGCTTTCCGTAGGTAAGAATCATTCTTAGCTTGTTACTCCCATAAGCCACGTAAAACATGCAACAACAAAGTAGATGCGTCTAACTTGTTTTTGTAGGGAGTGTTTTGTGATATGGTATGGCCCAAGACATGATGTGTATGATGTATGCAATGATCATGTTTTGTAATATTTCAATACTTGCATGTCGATGAGTTCACAACCGGCAGGAGCCATATGGTTGTCTTCATAATTGTGTAT
The DNA here is from genome assembly GCA_916181665.1 of Avena sativa. Classification (NCBI taxonomy): domain Eukaryota; kingdom Viridiplantae; phylum Streptophyta; class Magnoliopsida; order Poales; family Poaceae; genus Avena; species Avena sativa. The sequence continues at coordinate 407,825,784 of OV702285.1, read as the reverse complement.
GACCTGTGTGTCAACTTCTTCTACGCCATGTAATAGCTTTACTTTATCGCTAAGTAGTTAGCAATAGTTGTAGTTGCTATTCGTGGTGGAGGCAATCATGGTGGAGTGATGGAGATCATGCTGGCGCGCACAAGATGGAGATCATTGTGCGAAGATTGGCTATACCATGTCACATAACATTATATGCATGTGATGTTTATCCTTTTATGTATCTTATTATGCTTAGATCGCGACGGTAGCATTATAAGATGATTCCTCACCTAAAGATCAAGATAAAATTGTGTTCTCCCCATGTATGCACCGTTGTGAAAGTTCGTCGTGTTCAAGCACCTCGTGATGATCGGGTGCTATAAACTCTATGTTCACATACAACGGGTGCAAGACAGTTTTGCACACGCGGAAATACTTGGGTTTGACTTGACGAGCCTAGCATGTACAGACATGTCCTCGGAACACACGAACCAAAAGATTAAACATGAGTCATATGAATGATATGATCGACACTTGGTTGTCCACCATTGAAACCACATCTCTTCTCGTGAAGATCGGATTAGGTGTAGTGAATTTGGATCATGTTCACTAAACAACTTGAGGGATGTTGAATTTAGTGGGAGTTCATCTAGTAATTTGATTAAGTTGAACTAGTTATCATGAACATAGTCTAAATTGTATTTAAAAATTTTGTAGATCAAATGGCTAAGTCCAACTTCAACTTCAACGTTTTTGCTGAGAAAGAAAAGCTTAAGAACAATGGGTCTAACTTCACCAACTGGTTCCGCAATCTGAGAATCATTCTCGCTGGCGGACAAAAGGACTATGTACTATAGAAAGCGCTAGGTGATGCCCCTGCTGCTGATGCGTCGGCTGATGAAAAAGCTGTTTATCAATCACGCAAAGATGATTATGGAGTGATTAAGAGTACCATGTTGTTTGATATGGAACCGGACCTTCAAAATCGTTTTGAGGAGTTCGCCGGGCCCTTTGAGATTCTTGAGGAACTGAAAACCATGTTTCAGACTCAGGCCCGTTCTGAGAGATATGAGATCTCTGAGGAGTTATTTAACTGCAAGATGGAGGAAGGGAGTTCCGTTAGTGAGCACACCATTAACATGTCGGGCTACACTCAACGTCTTGAGCAACTGGACTGCAAGATTCCAGAAGAGCTCAAGATTGACAGAGTTCTGCAATCACTCCCTCCTAGCTACAAAGGTTTTGTAGTTACTCACAATCAAATTGGTTCCACTGATACGATCACTGAGCTCTTCGCTAAGCTGAAAGCTGTGGAGGTGGATATCAAGAAAGATAATCATGTGTTGATGGTCAACAAGACCCCTAGCTTTAAGAAAGGTAAGGGTGCAAAGAAATCCTTCAAGAAAGGCAGCGGCAAGCGCGTTGCCCCTGCTACGAAGAAGCTCAAGTCTGGACCTAAGCCGGACACTGAGTGCTTCTATTGCAAGGACAAGGGTCACTGGAAGCGCAACTGTCCCAAGTACTTAGCGGACAAGAAGGCTGGCACCATTAAAGGTATATTTGATATACATGTTATTGATGTTTACCTTACTAGCGTGCGTTGTAGTGCCTGGGTATATGTTACTGGTTCAGTTGCTAATATTTGTAACTCGAAACAGGAGCTACGGAATAGACGGCGGCTAGCAAGGGATGAGGTGACGATGCGCGTTGGCAATGGATCAAAAGTTGATGTGATGGTCGTCGGCATGCTCTCCTTAGTTTTACCTTCAGGATTAGTTTTAAACCTTAATAAGTGTTATTATGTGCCTGCGTTGAGCATGAACATCACATCTGGATCGTGTTTATTGCAAGACGGTTATTCATTTAAATCAGAGAATAATGGTTGTTCTATTTATATGAATAACATCTTTTATGGTCATGCACCTGTTGTGAATGGTTTATTTCTTCTGAATATCAAAAGCAATGAAACGCACATCCATAACATTGAGGCTAAGAGATGCAAAGTAGATAGTGATAATCCAACTTATTTGTGGCACTGCCGTCTAGGTCATATTGGTGTAAAACGCATGAAGAAACTCCATTCTGATGGAATTTTGGAGTCTCTTGATTTTGAATCATTTGACACGTGTGAGCCGTGCCTCATGGGCAAGATGATCAAAACCCCGTTCTCCGGTATGATGGAGCGAGCAACGGACTTATTGGAAATCATACATACCGATGTATGTGGACCAATGAGTGTTTCAACGCGCGGTGGATATCGCTATTTTCTCACTTTTACTGATGACTTAAGTAGATATGGTATATCTATTTAATGAAACATAAATCTCAAACGTTTGAAAAGTTCAAAGAATTTTAGAACGAAGTGGAAAATCAGCGTAACAGGAAAATTAAATTTCTACGATCCGATCGTGGAGGTGAATATTTGAGTTATGATTTTCTCACGCATCTTAAAGCAAGCGGAATCGTTTTGCAACTCACGCCACCCGGAACACCACAGCGCAATGGTGTGTTTGAACGCCGGAATCGAACTCTATTAGATATGGTGCGATCAATGATGTCTCTTACAGATTTGCCATTATCATTTTGGGGTTATGCATTAGAAACCGCTGCATTCACTTTAAATAGGGCACCATCTAAATCCGTTGAGACGACACCGTACGAACTATGGTTTGATGCTAAACCTAAGTTGTCGTTTCTTAAAGTTTGGGGATGCGAAGCTTACGTCAAGAAGTTGATGCCGGACAAGCTCGAACCCAAAGCGGAGAAATGCGTCTTCATAGGATACCCTAAGGAAACGATTGGGTATACCTTCTACCACAGATCCGAAGGCAACGTGTTTGTTGCAAAGAACGGATCCTTTCTTGAGAAGGAGTTTCTCTCGAAAGAAGTGAGTGGGAGGAAGGTGGAGCTAGACGAGGTTACTGAACCTTCTCTCGAGTTGGAGAGTAGCGCAGCACCTGAAATTGTTCAAGTGTTGTCTGCACCAACAAGAGAGGAAGCTAATGACGAGGATCATGAAACTTCGAACGATGCTACTACTGAACTTCGCAGGTCGACAAGGTCACGTCCCACTCCTGAATGGTACGGAAACCCTGTCTTAAACGTCTTGTTGGTAGACAACACTGAACCTGCGAACTATGAGGAAGCAATGATGAGCCCAGACTCTGAGAAATGGCTAGAGGCCATGAAATCCGAATTGGGATCCATGAGCGAAAACCGAGTATGGACTTTGGTGGACCCTCCTAGCGACCGTAAGGCTATTGAGTGCAAATGGATTTCCAAGAAGAAAACGGACGCGGATGGTAATGTTACTGTCTATAAAGCTCGGCTTGTTGTAAAAGGGTTTCGACAAGTTCAAGGTGTTGACTACGATGAGACTTTCTCTCCTGTAGCGATGTTTAAGTCCATTCGGATTTTATTAGCAATTGCTGCATTTCATGATTATGAAATATGGAAGATGGATGTCAAGACTGTGTTCCACAATGGCAACATTGATGAAGAGTTGTATATGATGCAACCCGAAGGTTTTGTCGATCCTAAGGATGCTAATAAGGTGTGCAAACTTCAGCGTTCCATTTATGGACTGAAGCAAGCATCTCGGAGTTGGAACCTTCGTTTTGATCAAGTGATCAAGAGTTTTGGATTTGTTCCAAATTGCTACGAAGCTTGTATCTATAAGAAAGTGAGTGGGAGCTCAGTGACATTTTTAGTACTATATGTGGATGACATATTGATTATTGGAAATGACATTGGTATGCTTAACGATGTGAAGAGTTATTTGAATAAATGTTTTTCAATGAAAGACCTAGGAGAAGCTGCTTATATATTTGGCATCAAAATCTATAGAGATAGACAAATACGCCTAATAGCTTTAAGCCAAAGTACATACCTAGACAAAGTTCTGAAAAGGTTCAGAATGGATAAAGCAAAGAAATGTTCATTGCCCATGTTGTCAGGTAAGATATTGAGCAAGGCTTAGTGTCCAGCTACGGTAAACGATAGAGATACTATGAGCAAAGTGACATATGCCTCGGCCATAGGTTCTATCATGTATGCCATGCTATGTACTAGACCGGATGTGTCCAATGCTCTTAGTTTGACGAGCAGATACCAAAGTGATCCAGGAGTGGAACAATGGACAGCCATAAAGAACATCTTAAAGTATTTAAATAGGACTAAAGAAATGTTCTTGGTCTATGGAGGTGATGAGCAACTCGTCGTAAAAGGTTACGTCGACGCTAGTTTCGACACCGACCCGGATGATTCTAAATCTCAGAAAGGATACGTTTATATTTTGAATGGTGGAGCCGTGAGCTGAAGAAGCTGCAAGCAAAGCGTGATCGCGGGATCTACAACAGAAGCAAAATACATGGCTGCTTCAGAAGCATCAAGTGAAGGAGTTTGGATCAGGAACTTCATCACTGAGCTTGGTGTGGTTCCAAGTTCCTTGGACCCACTGGAGATATTGTGCGACAACACTGGCGCCATAGCACTGGCTAAGGAACCGAGATATCATCCAAAGACCAAGCACATCAACCGCCGTTTTCATATAATTCGAGATTATATAGCATATGGAGATCTGAAGATTGGCAAAGTACATACGGATCTGAATGTCGCAGATCCGTTGACTAAACCTCTTCCACGAGCAAAACATGATCAGCACCTTAATGCCATGGGTGTTAGATTGTTGCCAGATGTAAACTAGATTATTGACTCTAGTGCAAGTGGGAGACTGTTGGAATTATGCCCTAGAGGCAATAATAAAGATGTTATTATTATAATTCTTGTTCATGATAAAGTTTATATTCCATGCTAGAATTGTATTAAGCGGAAACTTTGATACTTGTGTGGTTTATGAACAACACCGTGTCCCTAGTACGCCTCTATGGACTAGCTCATTGATTAATGATGGTTAAGGTTTTGTAACCATAGACATGAGTTGTCGATTAATAATGAGATCATGTCATTAGGAGAATGATATGATGGACAGACCCAAATTAAGCAGAGCAATTAGATCGTGTCATCGTGTTCATCTTTGCGAAGCTTTTTCCTATGTCAAGTATTGTATTCCTTAGACCATGAGATAATACAACTCCCTGGTATCGGAAGATAGCTTTGAGGTCATCAAACGTCATCCTATGTGAGGGTGATCATAAAGGTGTCACTCAGGTGATCGGAAAGTACTTATTGGGTTGTATGTATCGAGATGGAATTTGTCCCTCCCAAGTCGGAAGATATACTTCGGGCCCACTCGATAATTGATATCAACACCGCTTGCAAGCACGTGGTTAAGGAGTTAATCACAAAGTGATATCGGATTACGAAACGAGTAAAGTACTTGCTGTGAACGAGATTGAACTAGGTATGCCGATACCAACGATCGAATCTCGGGCAAGTAAAATATCGCGTGATGAAGGGAATACATATATGGGATTAATTGAATCCTGGAATCATGGTTCATCTGATATGATTATCGATGAATGTGTGGGAGTTAATATGGGTTTCCAGATCCCGCTGTTGATTATTGATAGAAGATCATGTATGTGTATTCTCGAACCCGTAGGGTCACACACTTAACGTGCATCGACGCTAGGATAGAATGGATGATTGGTTTATGAGTTTTTGTTCGGAGTCTCGGATGAGATCCAGGACATCATGAGAGGTTCCGGAATGGTCTGGAGAATAAGATTCATATAAAGGAAAGAAGTTTTTGGATTTCGGAATCATTTCGGAGTTTATCGGTATTGTACTGGAAGGTTCTAGAAGGTTCCAGAGTGGGACCAACATGGGCCCACTTGTCGGAGGCCTGCGTGGGCCTAAGGGAAGTTCCCTGGCCGCTTTGGGACAGGGGCACAAGGCCCCAAAGGCCCAGCCGGCCAGCCCTAGGGGAAACCCTAGGGAACCCTTCTAGAAGGAAGGGGAAACTTGCCCCCCACTCCACCCTTGGGGCCGCCGCTCTAGGGCTTGGAGTAGGGGCCAAGTGGGGGCCGGCCAGCCCCCTATATAAGGTGGTCAGGGGCACACCCTCCCCTCCCACTCCTCCAACACTAGCCGCCGTCCTGCTGCGCCTCCACCTCTCTCTCTCTCCCGACTGCGCGTAGGCGAAGCCCTGCCGCAGAAACTCTCCACCATAGCACCACACCGTCGTGCTGCAGATCCAATCCATCTCTCCACCCTACTTGCTGGACCAAGAAAGGAGGAGACGTCGTGGTACCGTACGTGTGCATCTCTCGGAGGCGCCGCCACTTGCGGCGTAGGATCGGATCGGATCGCGAGGAGGAGACGGCGAGTACGACTACATCAACCACGTTCTGTTGAACGTTTCCGCTATGCAATTTCTTCAAGGGTATGAAGATCTCATCTATCTGTCTCGTTGATTGCATCTCCTAGATTAGATCTTGGCTTTCTTGTTCGACATCCGTAGAAAATTTTGATTTACTATGATGTGAAACCATTCACTGCCCCCTTCCGTTACAGCTGCAGAGAGAGGTGAGGGCGACGGAAAGAAGAGGAACAGGAATGAAGGAGCTCTCTATCGAAGTGTTATGGGGCAGGAGTAGAAGGTTTGGTCCAGGAGGGAGTTGGGACACTAGGTGGAGAGGAAAACTCGGGTGGGCTTCGCTAACTATTGGGATGGTGCAGCCAGAAGAAGGTCCAGTTGGGTTGCTGCGGCTAGAAGGAGGTCTAGGTGGCTGCTACAGGTATGGTCCTTTCTCCCTATTTGTTTTCTATTTTTTTAATTTATTTGCTTCAGTTTCCTTTTAGATAAGCAAAATCCTCAACTCCTTTTGAACTTTTTAGGGATTTAAAGTTGTTAGGGTAAAAATAGATGCAAGGAGGGAATAAGAATAGAGGGAAGGAGGATGCCCTTATAATATCCATTTGGATATTTATACAAGGACAAGTTTAGGGTTTAGGGGTTTTGTCAAAAGAGCATCAAAATCCTTTGAGACATATTGAACCCTAGTAGATGGATCCCACTTGTTGTAGGAAAACAAAATAGAGATATAAAAGAGGGAGAGGTATTAGTGATAGCAACAACACAAGCAAGATAACACAAATGCAAGATTTAATATGATGCTCAAATGCAATGTGGCATGATGACATGAGCATGATATCATGAGATGCAACAATTAACAAGTAGTGAGTAGCATTATATTTATTTATCATGTTGCATTACAAGGGTTGGACACTTGGGATGCTACAACTCTCCCCCACTAAACAAGAATCTCGCCTCGAGATTCCTAGAAAGAAGAAATCTTTACGATTCCCATGTAGCTTCTTGAAAGGAATGGTGCGATCAATGCACCTTGCAAAACCTGATATACTTGTTGTGTGTCTTTCGTTCTTCTTCTTCGATGCAAAGGACTTGAAGAATTGAAGGATTGTGATCAAACAAGGAAGGTAGGATGAACATATCTCAAGTGATCTAGATAAACACGATAAAGGAATAGAACCACTTCTTGAAAGAGTTTTGAAAACATGATGTATCGAGGAGAAAATTTTCCTTTGGATACCAAAATATGTGTAATATGGTATTTGCGGCCATAAAGAACTTCACAAGATCCCTGATTTTCTTTGTTCATGGCATCTTATGCCAATTTGTATCTTAATCCGTACTTGTATTTGTGCTTCCGCTTCCGCCTAATGCTTTGTTGAGTAATGTATGAGGATGTAATACTAAAATATTATTAATACTATCTATATTTGGATCTTGCCATAATGGCGATGCTATATATTTCTATTTGTTGATAGTTGGTATGACTCTGATGTACTCTTCTATGTCGTTGGTGTACATACTCATTTGTGTACTCTTGACTCGCGCCGGTCATGTTCCTCGCACTTGAAGCTATAACCATTGAAGTGGATAGGATTGTTGGTTGGTACCGTGCCCTGCCATCGCAGCCTGCTGGTGGGTGGCTTCACGGCCTCCACGGTAGTACGTCCTTCATCCACTATAGGGTTATACTGGCTTGTGAATTAGGATCATGTTGTCCAGGGGTTTACATTCATCATCATCTACAGCGAGATCCTCTCCATTTATCTACTGTAATCTCTTGACAAACATGATGGGTGATGCAATCTATTGTTTTCTCATGATTATCTTTATGTCTACATTTGAGTAGTGATCTGTTTATGAAAATTTTGAAATAGTTCGTTGTTGGTTGCATACAAGTATATGTTATCTTCTATGATGGTCTTATATACTGATATATGAGTCAACACATATGTTGGAGAATTTATAAGTTTGTCACCGTTACATGTTGATAGGAGGGATGTCCGAAGATTGAAATAAATCGTGTCCCGGGTCTTAAATATTCATGCAATGTTAATTCATAGTTAACTAATAGGGGGTATAAGTTATGGGAACCTTGAAACTTACAACAGTAGTTGGACTTTATGTCTTAATAACTCCCTTTTTTGTTCGGAAAAAGACTTGAGGTCAATCACTAGGGTGTAATTGCTCGGTAACACGGCTGCACATATTTATGATTCCTCTTTAGAAGAAACAACAAAAAACTATCGATCTCAAAAAAAAACTATCCACGTGCTTTAATAATTGTGATAATCAAACGAATGAAATAACAATTTGCCTAAACACTTGCTTCCTTGGGTTACCTGCTTGTACTTTACTTGCTTTTACTTTTACTATTTTTACTTTACTTGTAGTAGTTTACTTACTGTTATTACTTTCAGCACCTTATAGTTTTTTAGTTAGAAGTAAAAAATACCTTAACACTCTATTTCATTACTTTGCACGAAAATCCATATAAGTGAGTTATAAGGCTTTAGAGAATAGATAGTTTTCCTTCATCTCCTTGTGGGTTCGACACTCAAATAATTATCGAATTGTGCTACAGTGATTCTCTGCTCTTGGAGATTATCGGATACCAATCACATCCGACCTCTGCACCAACAGATATTAAAAATGCACATAGCAAAAAAAAAAAAAAAAAAAATCTCGCCACAGTGATCAACCACTCACAGCATGAGCAACACTCAAACCACCACCAAAGACATCACCTTGACTATAAAAGGGATTCTCCAAAAGTCACGCCTCCAATAAGGAAACAATGGTGCAAATGTGACCTCACCAAAGTCACACTTCTAGTTTATTTTGAGTGGCGCCGCTACACGCGCGTGTGGCGATAGTTTACCTTTCGCTTGCATTATCATATGTCTTCACGGATTTTGCTCAAAGATCCACCACTGGGTCATGGTAATTGGAGAACTCAAATTGTGAGTTTCACTCTCTTTTTCTACAACAAGACAATCCACACCTTCTTCGCGAGATGGAACGGTTGTGATTAACTGATGGCCAACTTAATAGTTGAGCAAGCCAAGATGCATCGTGCTCTCTTTTCTCTCCAAGTTTTCGCACGGAGAGTCGGAAACTAGTGATGGGTGATGGAATCGTCATCTGATCTTAACATGGACATCTACTCTCGACTTTGCAAATCAAGAAGTAATATTAATATCTTACAAAATCACTTTTTCTAGAACATCCTAAAATCTCTGCTTGGAAAGAAAGCATTGGCACTTGCACGGGTTATAAATATTATATGGGTGATGGAACCATTAATTTGCAGCTTAGCTTAGGACGTCGAGTCGGGGAGTTTGTTTTGGGGCTTTTGTTTTATATAAGGGGCAAACCCAATAGCAACTAGGCCAGTTGCATCAGACTCTCCCAAGCTGATCTCTTCATCCCCAGCAACTTTACTTGAGTGAGCATGCAGATGATGTGCATGATCATCTCTCTTGCGCCATGGAATGATTGATCCAATTAAAGGTAATTGTGTGGTTAGTATGCTTTTTGGCATTAGTACGTGTTAGCCTTACGACTACACCAGCGTGGTCTAGTAGAGACCTACTTCAAAACGTGGGACAAATTTAGGGACCACGAGTCCACTTCACTATCTTGTATTCCGTTTCTTGCAAGTGTGCATATTATTACTCATGCTGGATCATAGTACTTTTATTTTTCTTGCTAGGAATATGGTGCATGATGCATGCACTCGGTAAACCACATTGGCAGGATTTAATTTAAGAATTAGCATACACGAAACCAGCTGAGCCACTTGTCTTAGGCCCTGTTTGTTTGAGCTTCAGCTTCAGCTTTTAGATTCCAAAAGCAGAAGCGCAAACAAACAATAGCAATTAGAAAAGCGCTGTACAGAATCGCGGTAGGCAAATGAACTACGCGAGGCAGCAATCCAAAAGGCAGGCCGGAGGCCGCTTCACGAGCTTTTTCATGCTCCCGAGTTGCACCGGACCGAAATGCCCTCTCTTTTTCTCAGTTTTTACGGACATTTTGCCACTCCGGATTACTCCCGAGTCCCGATTTATCTCGTTCGATCGGTACCCCACCCTCTCGTCCCGTAGCTCACCGCTGCCTCCCTGCCGTCCCGTGGGAGCTCTCCTCGAGTACGGAATTCCCCACCTCCTCCAACTCGGACCGCCACCGTGAGCCGCCGCCGCATCGCCCTATTCCCGTTCGCCGCATCGCCCTGTTCTCAGCGATTTTTCTGCTCAAATCGGAGGCCACACCGTACTCGCCGGACCAATCCACGAGGAGACAGAGAATAGTGTTTACGTATCAGCGGCGAGCCACTGGCGAGAAGGAGCTCCCCGAGGTCTTGCCCAGGCGCTGTTGCTACATCGTCAGTATCGAGCCGGCAGACCCACCCCACCATGTACGTTTTTTATTTGATTTTTTACACGGATGATTCCAGATTTTTGTACACGAATGGCTCCAGATTTGAGATGTGTGTACAAATCCGTTTGTAATTTGACCCGTTTTGTATGCGGTTCACCTCCATGTTAGCAAGCAATTTGAGGTAGTTCAGTTGGTCTTCCTGAAATTAAAGAGAGCCAAAAGCTAAAAAAAAGCTCTAGCCAAACACCCCGAAAATTATTCCCGTAAAAATATGTTTACAATTATTTTAGCCAATAAAATAATATTTTCTCCGGCCCAAATTAGTTGACTCAAATTTGTCAAGATACAGACGTATCTAATCAAAATCATGTCTAGATACACTCGAATCTAGACAAATCTAAGTCAACTAAATTTGGGTCAGACGGAGTATGCTAATTTACCCTAAATCAACACTTATATAACATCTTCTACCTCAAGGGCATTTCAGACATTTCAGTCCTACAACCAGAAACAGCAGTTGTCAAAAGTACTTTTGCCAAACATCAAATCTCTGCTGCTTCCTACAGCTGATTTTTCACAGCTGATTTTCAACAGCTACGGTCCAAACAAACAGAGCCTTATCTTAGAGAAGAATAAAGGAATAGCCGAACTTGTCCACACTGAGTCTATTCTTTTGGAAAAAGGGTGAAGAATACAACTGCCAAATAATAGTAGTACAATATAATTAATGAAAACATAATTTAACCAGATCTTAGAAGGAAAGTTTGACATTGGAGCACTGAAGCTACAGCAACCGTGCAAATATATCCTCCGCATTATGCACATGAACTCAGAAAAGCAGGAAGCAGAAACCAAGGAGAACTGCAGAAGGTAATGGCAGGCCTGCCCCCATGGTGACCAATGGCAGGCCCGGATGGTGCTCTATCCGGTCCAGCCACAAGCTCCATGCCAGCGACAACACACAGCACACATATCCTATCTCGTGGAAACGGTCACAATGCTGATACCGTGGGCCGGTGCACGGCGCAGCGGGGTTCTGGTGGGGATGAACAACGCAGATGGAGACAGCATCTACAAGGAAGAATCAACCACCCACTGTTGGGACACGTTCGCCCCTGGGCCTGGAAGCTCAGGGAGCTTTGCAATGCTTCCATTCAGACCCTGACAGCTACAACAACACCTAACTATCCAACCTGCAACTGAAAAAACCCACCATCAGAGCTGCTTTCAGATCCTCCGCTTTTGCATGCCTAGACGATGATGATCAGGCGAGAGCCTGCACATGCCACACTGCTTCTTTTCTAAATGACAAAGATTGAGGTGTCGGTGTTCCGCCTCCCATTTTCTGTTCTCAGGTAAGATGTCACAGTGGTCAGTGTGCCAACCGTCAATGGCCGAAGGATCCTTCTCGAGCTAGATCTTGCATCGTGCCTGCGTGCATACGTTGCTTTCGATATTGGCACGACGATCCTTGTGTCTCTGTGCTCTTGTCTTTCACCGTACACGGCCTTGGCATTACACGCATATTGGTGTGCTGTTCCAGCAAATCTTCAACTGATCCAACAGCAACCTGCAACTTCCTGCCGCGGGATCATATTTGCTATGAACTATGGACTGTGGATGAGGACATATGATGGGAGGTGGCACCTTTTTCTTTGCACTTGCTTCCATAATGGGGAAAAGGGCTTCTCTTCAACGACTCCCACACCACTATTCGTTTCGCCGTGAGCCCTGTGGTAGACTGTTAGGTCGAGAAAATGATCGACAGAAGCACAATGCTTATTCTTAATCATATATAAAGCTCAAAAATTATATATGTACTAACTACCTAAACATCAATGTCTAAAAAATGTCCCCTTGCTCCCAGAGATGATATACAGCTGGTATCGTACTATCCACATCGCTAATAGCCTACGATCAAAAAATGCACATAGTGGTTAGTACATTGTGTTGAGCGTTACCTTCTCACTTAGAAAGAACAGCTTGGGGTGTTGCCTAGGCACAGGAGTCTGATACGTTCCAATGGACCCGCATGCCTCCGGACAGTTCACGGTGCAGTCTTATGTACAATGCCCTGGTGAATACAAACTGTTGGTTTTAGGCATAAAAGGCTTTAGAAACTAAAAGTTCCATCGAAGAGAAAGATTTTTGCTTGGTACCTTGTCCAGTGGTCCTTGTACCAAAGTCCAAAGGTGACCTGGCAAAACGAAAATTACATGGGAAAAAGACAATGTTGTCTTATGTACACTGCCCTAGTGAACGCAAACTGCTGGTTTTAGGCATAAAAGACTTTAGAAACTAAAAGTTCCATCGAAGATAAAGATTTTTTGCTTGGTACCTTGTCCAGGGGTCCTTGTATCAAAGGTGACCTGGCAAAACGAAAATTAGATGGGAAAAAGACAATGTTGTTTTTCTAACGAGGAAACTATCTAGCACCTCTTCATTGTCTGCCCATCTGCACACCTCGTGTGGAGGCTTACCTATGTGTCATATAATCTCCACCCACCTCGTAGTATTTCAAATAGGTCTAGAAATTTCCTGTGAAGTTCAAGCCCCTGCGAACACAGATCAACTTATCTGCATGACTGTTAATTCCAGTGTCTATAAAATATACAACAAAGCCAAGAATAAAAAGCAATAAAAAGGCAGAATATATCGAATAGTGATAGGATCATGATCATATAAACCTGCTGGAATTAACTGGCCATGTAAGCAGTTTATAACAATGTAAAGATAAAGATACAATTACCTATCTGCAACACAAATGACCATGAGAACATCACTGTATTTCGTACAAATGATCAAAGAAAAGCACATGACTCGTACATACAAATGTCTATCCTAAGGAGTACATGAGCTTAACTGCATAAGTACTGATCTAAAAAAAGCTGCATAGGTAGGTACTCAATTGGAGTACTAGCTTGTGCTCCACAACTGTCGCTTCCACATGTGCCACCGCTACTTAACTGCATTTAGTATAAAATCTAAATCACAACTAACACAAGGGTAAGTTGTATTGGTCTGGCAATGGTACATAGAACCTTATAGTTGTACTCCCATGTAACAAAATTGTCTCTTTTACAGTGGTATTGACAAACATTTCCCCAAAGGGCACATGTTCCGACATTGTTTTTGAACATTAGTGCCTCAAATGATGCATTAGCACCCTTGCCGTTACTAGATGCACTCACCGGAAAAAGGCCGCAGCCAGCTAGTCTACTAGATTGAATGATAATGCAACTATACAAGGTCAGAACAGGTAAAATTGCACTATGTTAAAATTCATTATATCTGGTCATCTACTACCATTGCTCTCCATGAGGGAATGTTTGGATGCTGGTCTCTTTAAGCTCTTGCCAGAGATACCTTTATCCATCCCAGGCTTCTTGACTGGGTTGTGTAATGATGTTATACAGTTTACCTCATCAAGAGCCTTGTGCAGTGCCTCTTTAGCAATTTTATAGCGCTCAGAGGATGTTGAACCCTCTTTCGCAACCTTGATTGCATCATAGCAAAGATCATTGTACCTTGAAGTTGAAGGATCCTCGCAATATCCCCTTAGATCAAAGTAGTTATCCAAGGTGACACTACTTTTTGCATGCTTTGACCAGCGTTTCAAGACATAGGCCTTTGGAAGCAAACGCACTCCTTCGATGATGAAGACTCGAAGAGCATGCCTGCACAAAATTCCACAGCTCTCGAACAAGCAACAACTACAACACACTGTACTTTCATCTGGACTGAAAGAGACAATATGTTCCTCCTCGTCACCATCATCTACTGTCACACGGTACTTGTGTAGCATCCTATCCTCGATCCTCTCTGCATGGTACCCAAAGGACTCAGCAAATTGCTCCTGAAATATATCAAACACTTTCCTAGAATATATTAAACTCGCTTGTTTCTCCACTGGTGAAGCAGTCCTCAATGCTGGTATTTGAAACATTGTTAGATAATCCGCCTGAGCTTCTTTCGCGTGGGAATTACAAATAACTTGTCCAAGTTGCTGCACAGCCACCTGTAATTGTGTATTGGATGAGAAGTACTTATCTCTAATCTTTTCCAGATTTTCACAGCTTTGTGAAAGCAGGTTTCTGGCATGAAATGATTTCTTTGTGTACGGAGGGGCCCATTGTTTGCGAATATCATAAAGAGACTGTAAATGTTCATTATTTCTGAAGCCATGTTTAATGAGAACTGATTCCCAACATGATTCAAATGATTCTTCTATTCTGCATCCATCAATGCACTTTCTCAGATCAGTTATGAAATGGTCTAGTCCTGGATAAATACTATGCAACTCCTCCTTGACAATGCCTAATATATGCTTTTCGCAGAAAATATGACGGGTGTCAGGTAATACCTTGGCAGCTGCAGCTGCCATCTCTTGGTTCAGCTCCGTTAAAAAAGAAACAGGAGGCTTCCCATGCATTGCTTCAAGCCATTTTTCAAATAACCATACAAATGACTCTTCAGATTCATCAACAAGTAGTGCACAGCCAAAAATAACAGGCTGGACATGATGATTGACACCTGAAAACATGACAATAGGTATATGCTCCTTGTTGTTCCTGGATGCTGTCTCAAACCTAACAGCGTCACCAAAATGGTAATAAGCCATCCTAACGCTCGCATCAGCCCAGAAGATATTGACCATGTGCTCATGCTTGTCAAGCTGCACAGCATAGAAAAATGCAGGGTCCTCGGCCTGTGCCTTTTTAAGATATCCAAGTAGGCTTTGAGCATCCTCTGGCCCCAAATCATTATACCGGATCTCTCTATGGGGCTGAGAATCTTGGCCATTCAACAGGAGATTCCGTGTGTCAGCAAAGTTCTTTGCAATGACAAGTATCTCACCTTGTGAGCGGACACAGCAAACTCTGCTTGGCGGTGCTGGGCTCAGCTCATGAGTATGCTCTAGGATGAGTTTGGACACAATCCAGACATCTTTCTCCTTCCGAATTATCTCAAATTGTGCATCACAACCGTCTCTGCAGGGATCCAAGGACTGCACTCTCTTCGTATCCTCTCCACTGATCTCTCGTCCTGAATGGTAGCGGTGCCTTGAGCACACAAGCTTCAGCATTTTGAGTGACTCATCCTGCGACTTTCGAGACTGGCGTACACGAGCTTCAAATCCCACACGGATAGCATAAGAGTAGTAGAATGTTTTGGCAGACTCAAGGGACTCAAACTCCATGCCAACGTATGGGTCAACCACAGTATCGCTCTCAGTGGCTATATAGTGCACTGTGCTGGGCAACCCAACCTCATGGTTATGCTCCTTGACAAGCTTGGTGGCAACCCACTTGTTGTCGCTTCTGCGTAGCACCTCAAGCATGGCGTTGCAGCCCTCCCTGATGGACGCTGGCCTCTTCCTTGTCTTCTTCCCCGCAACAACACGCTTCTCCTTGCTGAACCCTTCCTTTGAGCAAACAAACCTTAGCATGATGATGGACTCGCTGCATTTGGACTTGCGGGACCGAGCAATGCGGACAGAGAACCCAACACGGCCGGCATAAGCAATATAGAAGGTCTTGGCAGCCTCACCTGACTCGAATTCCATACCCACCCGGGGCTCGAGACAGGGGTCAGCTTCGACAGGGAACAGCTCCTTACAGACCGACTGCGGGTGTGACACCACCGCCGGTGGCAGCGGCTGTCCATGGTGGTCGAGAATGTGGACATTGTGAAGCGCCATCTGGTCGACGCCATGGACATGGGTGCTCACGCCTAGGGAGGCCCAGAAATTGATGCTGTCGTCCTCGAGTTCCACCCCCTGGGGCTCCATCATCGCCTGGCCCCCGACCTCCATTAGCCTTGCCCTAATACCCTACCC
Organism: Avena sativa; assembly: GCA_916181665.1. Classification (NCBI taxonomy): domain Eukaryota; kingdom Viridiplantae; phylum Streptophyta; class Magnoliopsida; order Poales; family Poaceae; genus Avena; species Avena sativa. The sequence goes on along the minus strand of OV702285.1, from coordinate 407,809,318 downwards.
GCAAATGCAAATCAAGAACCAATAAATCAGCCAGCAGCAGCCGCCAATCTCTGATGCCTAATCCGAAAACAAAGAAAAACAACTCCAGGCCTCTCCCTGGCTCTATGCTGCCTCCGCAACTTCTGTGGAGAAGAAAAAATCCTTCGAGTGTCGAGGCGGCACGGAGGACGCCGACGACGGCGAGCCTGACGGAAGGGGGAGGTCGGGGCAGGACCGTACGTCAGAGGACGGGAGAGGCGCCGCGGAAAGCCTGAGGCTAGGCGGTGGAAAGAGGGAGCGGAGGGGGCAGTGCCCGCTGGAGTGGCGGAGGCGGTAGGCACCGGGAGGGCAGCGGTGGTGGGCACCGGGAGGGCAGCGGCGGTGGCGGCGCCGTCCCTGGATGAAGTCGCAGGAGAGAGGTAAGATTTTTTTACTTAGTATAGTAGAGATTTGGAGCAGGGGTATCCTGGTCCTTTTCCTTTGGGTGTTTAGCTGGTCACATCGGACCGTTTCGGAGTTGGTGATTGTAGGTTCTCCTCAAACCTCAAGCATTAGGACTATTTAGACTGTCGGATCTTCATCCAATGGTGCAGTGAGCTTCCATAGAATTTGATCAGTTAATTACACCTCTTTGCCACCTATAAGTGGAAAGGGTCGATCCAGAACGTACGAGAAAAAAGACACGGAATCACTTATTACGATGCCATGATATCGCTTCGTTTACTTTTGTTCTCGCGGACAGTACACATGTCGTCCCCTACTCGAGCCCCAATCCACACTTTTGCTGGATCCCAACCTCCAGAATCCAGATGCGATCTCCAATGTGCGTCGTTCCCCGGTGAACCCGCCCAGGAAAGGGACGATGAAGCCGAGCTCCCAAGCGGCGGTCCACCATGGCCGCCTGGTTCCCGTAGTCCCAGATCGATGTCGACTCCAGGAAAGGGGCACTGAAGCCGAGCTCCCAAGCGGCAGCCCACCATGGCCGCCTGATTCCCGCAGTCCTAGATCGATGTCGACTCTAGGTCGTCTCTTTTCCTTTCCAATCATGTACACGGTAGCTAGGACAAAGGCGTTAAGGAGAGGAACGAACTTGGAATTGGACCGACGAAGACCACAACAGCTTTCTCACACAGCGCGCCATCGGCCTGCAATTGGCCTCGCGGGTGCCGGTGTGGTTCCCGTCCCGTCCCAGCACGGGTACTGTAAAATTTTGCTATATCGCCAGAATTACATCCGATCTAAAGGGAAATTACCAGATTCATCTAAGTAGGCTTGACCGACGAAGCTGCTGGACGAATCAATAGAAGCTTCTTCTCTTGGCTTGTTAGTTTATTTGTTACAGGTACGATCTTGTGTGTTGGTGCTTGACAGCTTGAGTAATCAATTAATAAGATGCTAATCCTATAAGGATCTCCATCAAAACTTATGGGGTGACTTGCCCCTACTGTAATACGACGATACGATAGGTGGTGACACTGTCCCACTTTTTGCCGAATACGCCACCACGGCGTTGGCACTGCACTGGCGCTGCACTTGGAATATGGGGACAGACAGAAGGGTTGGATGCCGCACATGGATGGCGAAGGGCAGAGGGGCGGATGTCGCACCAGCAGCAGGCCGACAGTGTCTCGGCGAGGCAGGCCGGAGCGCAGTGTAGCGACGAGCACAGTCCGGCTTCGTCCTCTCCTAGAGGGACGTGCAGACCGCCCATCTAGAGCACGACACCGGTGGCAAGGAGAGAGTCATACAGAGCCCCGCCCAGGCCGCTGCGGCGTCAGTGTTGGCGTTCTACGGCTCTCTTAGGACATCTCTACCGGCTCGACCCGCGCATGTACGAACTCGTCCCATCCGGAGAAACGTGGCCGGCTCGATCCATCCATGTATCTAAATATAAGACTCAATTACATCGGCACGAACGTGCGCGGACAGCGCATATGTTCTGTTCGCGCGTGCCACTAACCCACCCGTCAGCCACCGCGGCCTACGGCATTGATTCAGACGCGGCCAGCGGCACCGATTCAGATGTAACTGCGGCAACGATTCAGAGGCGCTGGCGGAAGGCTGGCCGGCGGCAGGCTGCGCCATCAATGACGACGAGATGACATGCTGACTCACTAGACGCCGCCTGCGTTCTCGCGCCAGTATTGATGGCGAAGGAGCGGGAAGCTACGTGCGTTCGCGGGCAAAGGGGCTATTTAACCCGACGCCCATTGGTGCCGCACTCCTCACCTCTCGCCATCGCAAACCCTAACAGCCGTCGCCGCCACAAAAGATGAAGACACTGTCCTGGCTCTCGGCTGCTGGCCTTCCTCCGTGGCACATCCTTGCCGCCTCCTCCGTGGCCAGAGGAGTTCCAGAGCGATACTGTGGGGCACTATCCGCCACCGTGGGATCGCCACACCCGGAGGTACTACCGTGTCGGGGAGTGCATGCGCCGGTGTGTTGGAGATATGCCCAAGAGGCAATAATAAAGTGGTTATTATCATATCTTCACACTTATGATAAATGTTTACATTCATGCTATAATAGTATTAACAAGGAAACCATTAATACTTGTGTGATTTGTAAACTTAATTTGAAGTCCCTAGTATAGCCTCTATACTTCACTAGCTTGTTGGTTGATTGATGATTGTGGTTTCCATATCATGAACATTGAGATGTTATCAACAACAAGATCATATCATTAGGAGAATGATATGGTGGACATACTCCTATAGATAAGCGTAGCATAAAGATCAAGTCATTTCAATAGTTCAATTGCTATATGCTTTCTGATACATAGTAACCTAATTCCTTCGACCATGAGATCATGCATATCACCTTTACTGGATGGATGCTTTGATGTCATCAAACACCACACCGTAACAGGGTGGCTATAAAGGTGGCATTGAGTGTTCGGAAAGTATTGGTTGAAACACATGGATCAAGAGTGGGATTTGTCCATCCATATGACGGATAGATATACTCTGGGCCCTCTCGGTGAAATGTCATCCAATTAGCTTGCAAGCATGTGACTAGGTCACAAGGGATCACATATCACGGGAACGAGAAAAGAGTACTTATCAGTAACGAGGTTGAACTAGGTATGCAGAGATACCGACGATCATAACCTCGGATAAGTAACATATCGTGAGACAAAGGGAAATTGGTATCGTATGTAAGTGGTTCATTCGATCGCAAAGTAATCGTAGAAATATGTGGGAGCCATATGAATTTCCAGATTCCTCTATTGGTTATTGTTCGAAGAAGTGTCTCGATCATGTCCGCATAATTCACGAACCGTAGGGAGACACACTTAAGGATTCGACGTTGTTTGAGTAGTTATGGTATTATGAGAAAGAGACCGAATGTTGTTCGGAGTCTCGGATGGGATCCGGGATATCACGAGGTGATCCGGAATGGTCCGGAGAATAAGATTCATATAAGGAAAGTCCCATTTCGGAGTTGGGGAATGGTTCCGGTGTTTTCATCGGGAACATTCTAGAAGGTCCCGGAATGTCCGGCACTCCGGAAGGGGAAGGGGTACATGAATGTGTCATTACATATTGGAATGATTGCATCATGTACTAAGTGTTCTTGCTGTCCCAAATATAGGATTAAATTGAATCCTAAAACAGAAAAGTCAAATGTCCAGTTTGAAAGTCAAACTGCCAAAAACAAGAAACTGTGGGAAACAAGCAAGAGGAGTTGGAATCAACTTGGAGGAGGAGTTGGACTCCTCCAGGCCGGCGCCCAGCCCAAGGCCGAGTTGGGGAGGGACTCCCTCCCTCCCCTGGCGCGCCAAGACCCCCCTCCCATAAAAGGAGGGGCAGGGCTCCTCCTACACACACAAGTTTCCTATCCTCTAAACTAAACCCTAGATCTAGACCCCGGTTTAGAGCTATTCGGTTTAGAGCCTTCTAATTGGTTTAGAGCCCTCTAATTGGTGTGTCTAATTACTAGACCACTAATAGCCTCTCTCATAAGCTCCACCATACTCGCACCGGCTTAAGGCGAAGCCCTGCGGGATTTCCCCTCTACTTCCGGTACCACGCCGTTGTGCTGCCGGAATCGCGAGGAGAGTGCTACAACCTCCGCTGCCTGCTGGAACAAGGGAGAGGAAGGTCTTCGTCGAGTACCGAACGTGTGACCGACTGCGGGAGCGCTGCTGGAACGTGGCGCTAGAAGGATCGTCTACGCGATCTTGAGATCGGAAAGAGTACGACTACATCACCCACGAGAATCTGCTCTCGTTAAACACTTTGGAATCTTCGAGGGTGAGTCATTCCATCGACTCGTTGCCACAATCTAGTAGATAGATCTTGGCTTGTTTGTTTGTATGCGATAGAAAATTTTTGTTTTCCATGCTACGAACCCCTACAGTGGTATCAGAGCCGTGTCTATATGTAGATCTGTTGCACGAGTAGAACACAATGGTCATTGTGGGCGTTGATGCTTTTATTGTAGATTGCTTTTTGTGTACTTTGCATCTTGCGGTATGTTGGGATGAAGCGGCCCGGGCTAACCTTACATGACATCGTTCATGAGACTTGCTCCACGTTTGACATGCAACTTGTATTGCATAAGTGGCTTTGCGGGTGCCTGTTTCTCCTAGCATAGTTAAGATCCAATTTACAACGGGTAATCAACAATGCTAGTATCAATGTTGTGGTTCTTGTTCGTAAGTTAGAACGACACTTATTAACAGCCCCAAACCACGTAAAACATGCAAAGAAAGTAGAGGCGTCTAACTTTGTTTTTGCAGGGGTGTGCAGTGATGTGATATGGCCATGATTGTGATTATATATGATGTATGCAATGTTCCTTATTGTAAGTTGGCAACCGGCAGGAGCCATATGGTTGTCTTTAATTTCTGTTAAGACCTGCGTGTCTATTCAAAATAGTTGTAATAGTTGAAGCTGGTGGACGACAACCATGAAGAAGCGTCATTGACCTTGATGCTATGCCGGTAATGATGGAGATCATGTTCGTGCTTGAAGATGGAGATCAGAAGCACAAAGAAGAAAGGCCATATCATATCACATATTATGAATTGCATGTAATGTTAATCCTTTATGCATCTTGTATTGCTTTGTAGACGACGGTAGCATTATAAGATGATCCCTCATGCACATAAATTTCAAGTTCTAAAGTGTTCACCCTTAGTATGCACCGTTGCCAAAGCTTGCTGCTTCGAAGCACCACGTGATGATCGGGTGTCTTTGATTCCGCGGGTGAATACAACGTAAGCAAGCCAGATTTGCTTATGCAGTAGCTAAGGTTTGATCTTGACGAGCCTAGCATGTACAGACATGGTCTCAGGAACACGGATCACCGAAAGGTAAAGCATGAATCATATAGTAGATGTGATGAACATGTTGATTGTTCGCCATTGAAGCTATATCAACTCTCGTGATGATCGGTTTTGATGTGGTGGATTTGGTTCGTGTGATCACTAAAACAATGTGAGGGATATTGTTTTGAGTGGGAGTTCACCTAGATTAATTTAATTATTAATTAGAACTCAATTTATCATAAACTAAATCAAAGTGAATTTGCATAGTTGTTGTAGTCATTGGCATCCGTTTACCACCTTGCGCTTAGTTATAATTGAGATGATAGAACTATAGAATTCTGGTTAGATACTTTACGAACTGGTATCGTATTGTTTTGAAGTGTTAATCTAAAGTTTAAAAGTCCTATTGCAAACTTTCAGTAAGTTCCGGTTACTCCATGAAGTTTAATAATTAGTATTAAATCAAGAGTAACAATTCCAAGTGTTAGTATATAAGTATCATGTTTGTCTCCATGATTCTTGATATTCAAAGGATTCTCTTAATATCAAGGTTATCTAGGATCTGAAAGAGTTGTTTCAGAAACCATGACATGTGGAAGATATTGTGATATCTGAAACAAAGTTTTGGTTGCAACATGATAGAGTATAATATGGCAAAAGTCATGTTCTCATATTTGATGAGAATTTGCAAAAGGTTGGAGACACTAGTTGTCCTAATCCTCCAAAAGGTTTTTGGATAGCAACATTATACTCATAAATTCATCGTTACAAGCTAACAGTAGCTTGATCATGGACCATTCCATGATAAGGGTGAATATTTGATGTAGGTAAAATGTTTACTACACCAAGAGATTACTAAAGAAAGGAATTTGAAAGAACACCAAACATTTGATGATGGTGATCTACTTCAAAGTGCAAGTCCAAAGACATTGGTATTTAACTATACACGCTTTGGACTATGTGTCATATGTATGACTCCACTATTGATATTGATAGATTCTTTCAAACAGAAAAGGAGATACTGAAAGAGAATCTCATAAATATATGGCAGAAAAGAAAAGACTGGAATTGTTCAGTTTAAGTATATAGATGATATACATGTTATGGCTATATTCTTTGCTTATTAAACAATGTGGTTCTTAAGTATTTGATACTGAATTTGTTGGTGTGAATCGTCATACGAAACAACACAATTCATGAACTACAATGGTCTAAGTAAATAGCAAAAGAATATGTGATGATGTTCATCGAGAACAAAATAAAGGGTTATTGTGTTGCTTGTTAAAACATCAAAGCTTGCCTTCAAAGATTTGTTTTATCAGGTATTATGAGAACAAAAGGTTTGTTCAAATAATTGCCGTAATCCATAAAAGATGGATGATTCACAAATCTCGTTGGAGAAATCACATCCATAAAACTAGTGCTAAAATTGTCGAAAGACAAATTGATTGAAAGATCACTTAGGAAGTGACATCGCCGTTTAAATTATATTGGAAAGAAAACATGAAGAAAATCCATATGGATGGAATTTTGGAGTCTATTTGATTTTGATCAAATGACGCTTGTGAAACTTTCCTAGAGATAATTAAAACTTCGTTCATAGGCCGAAAGGGAACGAATGACTAGCTTATTGGAAATTGTACATATTGTTGTATGAAATCCATTATGTGTAGTCAAGAGTGATGGATTTCAACTTCATATGCTTTCTCCGAAAATTTGAGTGAATATATGAATATTTACTTAATAAGGATGAAGTATGAAACATTTGAAAAGTTCAAAGACTTTCAAGATGAAGTGCAAAATCATTGTAACAAGAATATAAATAGTTTATGATAAGATCATAAAGGAAGATATTTGAGTTACAAGTTTAGCATAATACCTAAGATTTAAGGAATCGTTCCGTGGATTTGCATTTCCCGAAACACCATAAGAGTATGGAGCGTTCGAGATATGTAATTAAACCTTGTTTGACATGGTAAGATCAAAGGTATAATTCATAAAACTGCCATTGTATTTTAAAGATTAAAAGCTTTAGAGATTACCGTTTTTCCACTGAAAAGAGCTTCATCATAATCCGTTGAAATGACACCATATAAAGTTATGGTTTGGGATAAAACCCAAGTTGTCCTTTCTTAAACATTGGTATGCTATGCATAAGAAAGATGTGTGCAACCAAAGTCGGATGAACCTGTCTTTGTATAAACTGTTCCTCCATAAAACACCAGAGACAAAAGTGTTTGTTGCTTAGAACGTCAAGTTTCTTTGAGAAGAAATTTTTCGTGAAAAGTTAAGTGGGAGGACAATAGAAACTTTGATAAGGTTAAAAGAACCTTAGCTATATGTGCAGAGTTGCGCAGCGCCGAAAAGTGTTTCGGAGGCAGCAACAATGCTCATGGTTCACGTACCTCAAAGGTTGTGGTCACGGAGATCCAAGTTCCTATTGAAACAAGTAGGTCGGATGAACAATCAAATACCAAGATTTGAGGGTTGAATCATTATTTGAGAATAATGAACCGACTACATGCAAAGAAGCGATGATGGGCCCTGACTCCGTCAAATGGCTTGAAGCCATAAAATCCGTGATAGTTCCATACACGAGAAATCAAGTTTTGAACTTGAAGGACCCTCGAGAAAGGTGTAAGACCTTATAGTTGTGTCTGGATCTATAAAGAAATAGACATGGATGTTTCACATCTATGAAATAGTCGACATGTTGGGAAAGAGTTCACAACAATGTTCAAAGGTTGACTATGACAAGATTTGATCTTTCATAGTGATATTTAGTCTAGACGGATTAATGTAGCAACCACTACATATAATTTTGTTATATGGTAGTTGAATAAACAAAACAAGTTCTTCTAATAGAATCGTTACCTAGGCCATGTGCATAACACGGTCCATAGGGTTTTGTTAATTCAAAGGATGCTTAAAAGCATATGCAAACTTCAATGGTTGAAGTAAGCATAGCGGAGTTGGAATCTTCACTGTGATGAAACTGTTAAAGGAGTTTAAAAGTTCATCAGAGACGATGGAGATGCTTGCATTTGCAAGAAATTAAGTGGGAGCGCTAAGACATGTTTCTAATACATTATGTGGAAGACATATTGTTGATTGGAAATAATGTATCTTTTATTAACACATATTAAGAATTTCATCCCGATGAAAGACTTAGGCAAAACCCAAATATTTGGCATCAATAGACGCTAATATGGTTGTGCCAGAAGTACATAGACAAGATATTGAATGAGTTCAATATAGAAACTACAAGAGAGGTTCTTGTTGCACAGAAAGGATTGAATAAGTTCAATGTTGATGATATATTCAAATGTATTGACATTTGGTAAAGTGAAACAAATAATCAAGTATAGATTGATACTTGATGTCTGAAATCACAAAGAGTATTTATATCAATCATACTGTGATATGTACAAATCCAGATATGTCCTATGCTCTAAAATGTTGTGAGCATATACCAGAATGATTCGTAAGATGATCATTGGACAATAGTAAGGATATTCTTATGATCTTTTGGAAGAACTAAGAGTATATTATTTGTAGAAGTGACAAATAGATGGTTAGTTCATTGTAAAAGTACTACATTGATACTAGTTTTGTCACAAAGTACAAATTAAGTTTATCTCAATCTAAACTAAGGGTGGCACAATATAATGGAAAGTGAGTTCCATAATGGATTTGGATGATTTCCAAAGTTAAGACATTGTGACAGATACTACAACAAAAGGCTAAGTATATGACTGCTATATTAGCAGCAAAAGAGGGCATTTGTGTCAAATAGTTTGTTATCAAACTAGGTGTAGTTCACAGTGGGATAATACTATGAAGATATATTGTGCGACAATATTATCAACATGTTTTAACCCCAAAGAGCTAAAGGTCTCACCGAAAGACCAAATTTATACAAAGCCATCTCATTAGAGAATGAGTGATGCGTAGAGACGCAAAGACATGCAATTACACACGGACCTGGAAGTGTCAGATCCGAAGATCAGTTGACCACTAGCAATCGTGTACATACAACACTGGAAAGCCATAGGTGTTATATACACAAAGGTTCGAAACTAGATTATTGACTCTAGTGCAAGTGGGAGACTGTTGGAGATATGCCCAAGAGGCAATAATAAAGTGGTTATTATCATATCTTCACACTTATGATAAATGTTTACATTCATGCTATAATAGTATTAACAAGGAAACCATTAATACTTGTGTGATTTGTAAACTTAATTTGAAGTCCCTAGTATAGCCTCTATACTTCACTAGCTTGTTGGTTGATTGATGATTGTGGTTTCCATATCATGAACATTGAGATGTTATCAACAACAAGATCATATCATTAGGAGAATGATATGGTGGACATACTCCTATAGATAAGCGTAGCATAAAGATCAAGTCATTTCAATAGTTCAATTGCTATATGCTTTCTGATACATAGTAACCTAATTCCTTCGACCATGAGATCATGCATATCACCTTTACTGGATGGATGCTTTGATGTCATCAAACACCACACCGTAACAGGGTGGCTATAAAGGTGGCATTGAGTGTTCGGAAAGTATTGGTTGAAACACATGGATCAAGAGTGGGATTTGTCCATCCATATGACGGATAGATATACTCTGGGCCCTCTCGGTGAAATGTCATCCAATTAGCTTGCAAGCATGTGACTAGGTCACAAGGGATCACATATCACGGGAACGAGAAAAGAGTACTTATCAGTAACGAGGTTGAACTAGGTATGCAGAGATACCGACGATCATAACCTTGGATAAGTAACATATCGTGAGACAAAGGGAAATTGGTATCGTATGTAAGTGGTTCATTCGATCGCAAAGTAATCGTAGAAATATGTGGGAGCCATATGAATTTCCAGATTCCTCTATTGGTTATTGTTCGAAGAAGTGTCTCGATCATGTCCGCATAATTCACGAACCGTAGGGAGACACACTTAAGGATTCGACGTTGTTTGAGTAGTTATGGTATTATGAGAAAGAGACCGAATGTTGTTCGGAGTCTCGGATGGGATCCGGGATATCACGAGGTGATCCGGAATGGTCCGGAGAATAAGATTCATATAAGGAAAGTCCCATTTCGGAGTTGGGGAATGGTTCCGGTGTTTTCATCGGGAACATTCTAGAAGGTCCCGGAATGTCCGGCACTCCGGAAGGGGAAGGGGTACATGAATGTGTCATTACATATTGGAATGATTGCATCATGTACTAAGTGTTCTTGCTGTCCCAAATATAGGATTAAATTGAATCCTAAAACAGAAAAGTCAAATGTCCAGTTTGAAAGTCAAACTGCCAAAAACAAGAAACTGTGGGAAACAAGCAAGAGGAGTTGGAATCAACTTGGAGGAGGAGTTGGACTCCTCCAGGCCGGCGCCCAGCCCAAGGCCGAGTTGGGGAGGGACTCCCTCCCTCCCCTGGCGCGCCAAGACCCCCCTCCCATAAAAGGAGGGGCAGGGCTCCTCCTACACACACAAGTTTCCTATCCTCTAAACTAAACCCTAGATCTAGACCCCGGTTTAGAGCTATTCGGTTTAGAGCCTTCTAATTGGTTTAGAGCCCTCTAATTGGTGTGTCTAATTACTAGACCACTAATAGCCTCTCTCATAAGCTCCACCATACTCGCACCGGCTTAAGGCGAAGCCCTGCGGGATTTCCCCTCTACTTCCGGTACCACGCCGTTGTGCTGCCGGAATCGCGAGGAGAGTGCTACAACCTCCGCTGCCTGCTGGAACAAGGGAGAGGAAGGTCTTCGTCGAGTACCGAACGTGTGACCGACTGCGGGAGCGCTGCTGGAACGTGGCGCTAGAAGGATCGTCTACGCGATCTTGAGATCGGAAAGAGTACGACTACATCACCCACGAGAATCTGCTCTCGTTAAACACTTTGGAATCTTCGAGGGTGAGTTATTCCATCGACTCGTTGCCACAATCTAGTAGATAGATCTTGGCTTGTTTGTTTGTATGCGATAGAAAATTTTTGTTTTCCATGCTACGAACCCCTACACGGTGGAGGGTGGGCCGCGGCATCCAGCACAGGGATGTCTTCCTCTCCACCGGCTGGCACCTCAACCGGGACCGTGTCCCGGTGCCGCCACCGCCTAGGGCGGGCAGAGGGCTGGCGGACAAGATCCGCCGCCGGATCAGCAACCTCCTCCGGATCCAACGGTGGGAGAGGGGCTACCACTCTGAGGCGTACTAGATCAAGTTCCTTTAGTGGGAGCATAAGGTGCGGCGCGCCACCACCATCCGCTGCGACCTGCAGCCGGGGGAGTTCTACACCATCCCCGACATTGACTCGGACGACGATGGTGCCGTCAACCACTCCGACGCCGACCTCGGCAGCGAGGACGGCAACAACGAGGAGGACGACAACGACATCGTCGTCAAGAAGGAGGCGGTGGACAATGTCGTCGTGAACCTACCCCGGAGTACCACGAGGTGCTGGCGCGGTGCTACAACGAGGACGGTGACAAGTACCATGAGGTGCTGCCCCCGATATCGACCGTGGCCCGGCCCAAACAGACACAAACGAATCGTTTGGATCGACCGGATGGGTTAGCCTGGTGACGATGCCCTTAGTAAATGGTTGGTCCCTCCACTGCCACGAAGGTTCTCCGGAAGCGCGCTGATGTCGCCTCTGGTCTCCCTTTCGGCTTGCAGCGCTATGCTTCTGGAATTCATCTTCCAGTGCTGTCCACCGGCCATGCTTCGACAGGTAGCCTCTGTCCCTGAGGTCCTCATGCAGACAAGTTCACGAATGGGGACTACTGGTCCTGGCCAGCCTGCTCCTCACGCTCTTGGCTCCGTGACCCCTGAATTCATTCCAAGTATTGCTGCTACCATGCTTACGGTCAGTACTTCTCATCTTTGTTCTAACTGACAACCGCATACCACTCGACTAGGGCTATGCACAAATGTTGTACTCGGTCGACTGGAGTAGTTAGCTAAAACTTTAGTCTACATCTAAATGGAACAATCATAATTAAAAAAGTTGATGTTTAATATTGGTTATATTATATTTTTTTACTTAATTACAGAGTTAAAAATTTGATGTTTTATTTTCATGGTGAAACGCTACTTGAACTTGAGATGCTACACCCTCTAGGTTTGCATGGGAAAAGATTCCAATTACAAAATAAACTTCTTGACTTCATGTATCTACCTATACTATTAAATTGGTTGAGGTGATGATGGTCGCTACAAAACTACCCCACATTTTATGAATATTTACGTCATATGCCACCCTAAGTAAAATTACCAATTGAGATGGTCTTTTGTCCGTCATATGTCTTCTTCGTGTGTCGTACGACAAAAAGGAAAAGCCGGGTCGGAGAGGAAAAGAAACCGACGCGAGAAAATCAGAGAGCTTCATCGCCGTAAACGTGGACTAATGGCTAATACTCCGCTGGATCACCAGCTGCCGCAACCCAAGTTCCCTCGCTGTTGTATGTGGCTTACCTCTGTTGACTTGGCTGCGGTGGAATTACCGAACAAGCATCTCTCCACCCCACACCATAATGTCATGCTCTTGGAAATCTGACTTGGCTGCGTGGAACTAAACTTAAAAAAAACTATCAAGAACTATGATATTATAGAGACACTATATAAAAATATGTTTTATGATGTATCGAAAGGTATGAATTTCGTATTATAAATATTAATATTTTCTCTAAAACCTTAGTCAAACTTTATGTAGTTTGACTTTTAAAAAAATATAAGACTTACATTTTCCGACGAAGGTAGTACAAATCAAAATCAAACTGTAGCAATCGTGCATGTAACTACAAGTGGTGGTGAGAGAGTATTACATGTAGGGAGATGTATGCCAAGATTTTACACTTAGACGGTGGAGAACAACACATATTTTTATTATACCACGGCAACGCGTGGGCATTTAGCTAGTAGTGTTTAAATTTTATAGTAAGAGCGTTTGTATGATGGTGAATTTATGAATTGTTTTGTCGAAACACATTAGCAACAAACCAATCAGAACCATGAGCAATAAAAACGCAAGTACACACGAGACGACCCCCAGCCGACGTGCCTCATGGTGCAATAGAATCATCATTGGATACCACAGAACACAATCACACAAGCATTAATATAACAACAAACAAGATATACGGAGAAACACACTAACAAAGCCAAGCAAAATTGAAAGAGTGAAAAATAAACTATAGATTCCAACCACGGCAGCCTCGTGCCAGCTGCCTGACATCCATCTAAGGAAGCAACAAACAAACGACACAAGCCACACCCGCTCCAAACCTGTCGTTCCAAGAACACCGACGAAATTTAGAGAACACACATACAATCAACAATGAGACGCCGCACTCGCCGAAGCATTAACGAAATATGCACACCACACTCACAACGACATGAACCGACCAGCCATATGAACCGCAAATAATCGATCCAAGTAGTTATCGCCCCATGCAGCCCAACCACACATGGGCTGCCAAAAATAGCACTATAAAACCAATCATCATAGCAATCGAATAAAAGCCCATGAGATACACCCCACCCCACCCCCAAATCCAGAGGAACCGCACACCATATCCACACACTGCACCAACTCCCAGCCAATGGCTGCACCGACGACCAACACATATCCACGGCACAAACAAACCGATACATTGAACACGCCCTGCCGCTGGAGCCAACCCCCACAACACGGAAGAAAAATGTGGAGCAAAGAAAAAGAACGCAAGCGGGCGTGGCATCCTTGAGTAGAGCCCGCCCGGACCGATGAAGGAAAGGAGGCGAGGAAGCAGGAGATCGCTCCAACACAAAAGGAAACCACCGACATAGAGAGAAGAGCAGGAGAAATACCGACACGATGATCAAAGCGTCTGCGAAGCCGCCCCGCACCCCGCGCTTCCCTTCCATGTAGAACACATGCGCCCACGCATGACATGTCGCACCCAAATTATAAATCCTAGCTCCCCTCATGGGCGACGCGCCACTATGGTTGGGTGTTGGACGCGACAAAAAAGATATGTGAGTGAGTTGTCAACTAAAAAAAGAGATGAGTGCATACTTAAAAATAAGTCGTCGACTAGAAAAACCGGAACCAACAACTCAGATAGTTTGTTAGACGCAATGGATATCCTGCCGCTAGAATTAGATAAAGATGTATGAACCAAACATTGCTGGGGGGCAAATCGGGCGGTAAATTGGAGCGGTCAAACTGGATAATGAACTCTCGAACAAGAAAAACTCACACGCATGATTCTGAACCCACATATAGTAAAAACCCAAATTACGGCCAATAATTAACCCACTTCTACTATGTCCATACCAACTTAAAATATCTCAAACTATTGTACCTACTCTCTATATTCTAAAATAAGTAACTTGCATTTGTCTAATTCACATATATCTATATCCTAAAATGCGTCTAGATACATGTGAATCTAGACAAATCTAAGTTACTTATATGGAGGCAAAAAAAGTATATTTTTGGTTATATTAGTCCATGATCTTATTTTTATACGTATCAAACTTGTTGTTGGACGAATTAACTATATTTTACCACACAAGCGACCCGATGAACCAGCGGCCTAGACGATTTACTCACCGGTCTAGCTTTTAAAACTATATATGGAGAGATGGGTCTATATATATGTGTGGTGTCACCATTTTATTGAAGGACCTTAGAAGCAAGAGAGGCCACGTGTCATCATTTGGTTGGAGGACCTTAGGAGCAAGGAGAAGCCACTAATTCTAGGGAGCTTAGTACTTGTAAGGATTCCAACAATTTGGTACCAATGGAGTAACATAGTGATAGTAATTTAAAATATTTTATTTATCGGTTGAAATAATAAGACGATGTGTCCGAGGAAGTCGCTCTATTCGGTGCACACTGAGATTACCGCTCCCTCATCATGCGTCGATGCACGTATTTCTCGTTTTTTCTAATTGGTATCCTCTCCCTTATCTGCTCGCTCGCTACAGGAGAACAGATCTCTATCTTGGAGTCAGGCTATGTACTCTACATCTGTCTTTCTTGTGCGGTTGCTCATCCAAGTATCTATGTGTTAGCGTTAGAAAATTCTAGTGGTAGATATCACAGTAGATTGAGCCTTAAATGTTGTAAATGGAGACAAGTATTTCTCACATTAGAGAGTATTTTGCGCACTCGATTTTTTCTAGTTTTGATAGTTTTCGTGTTAGTATTGTAGTATCAACCATATAACACGTTAAGTGTTACTAGTGAATTTAGTAATTGGTACTAATTAATTTGACAAGTAGTTGTAAGAAAACCTGATAAGTGCTATTGGATAATCTGGTGACCGAAAGTGGATAATCTGGTCATTGTATTTTTGGTCACTAATAACCTCGTAATCATGCTCACACATATTGATGTAACTTGTATGTTAACGATGTGGTAATATAGAAATCTGTTAATAGTGTGATTAAAATCTAGTAATTGTGTGTTCGAAATCTGGTAATTATATGACTGTGTATTTTTGTATTGTGATAATATTCTGCGCAAATCTGGTAATTGTATGACGATGAGTATAATTTTTGTATTGCGATAATTTTTTGTTAAGAATATGGTAGTAGCAACTAAAGAATCAGGTAATCGTGTGCTAAAAATCTAGTAGTTAGATGACATATGTAGAATTTGCATTGTGATAATTGTGTATTAAGAATCCGGTAATAGTAGTTGAATAATTTGGTAAGCGTAGCTGGATACTCATATGCAGAATTTGTATTGTGATAATTGTGTAATAATAATCTAGTAATAGTAGTTGGATAATGATAATCGTACATGGATAATATGAGAATTATTGCCAGAGAACATGATAATAGTCTATTAATTGCTATAACTATTTTTCTTGAGAAATAACCTCCTAATGTGGTAGTTATGCAATATGAACTTAGCAACTGATGATATACATCAAAGCAGTGGCAATCTAATATGTTTTAGACACCATTGCTACTTATTTATGATTCTTTTGTAGTTGATTGTTTAGTTGTTTCTATCAAGTTTTAGGCTAAAAAAGCACAATAGAGAATCTAGTAGGTGTTGCAACCAAATAAAAGTTTAATTTTTTTAGTAAGCTTGGTTCTAGCTAGAGATCTTGGTTGTACCATCTAGTAGTGGCATGTGTAGTAATTTAAGTAAAACGGTTGACATGAGTAAGCATAAGGTCAAACCATGATTAACAGTGGCACGGTCGGCAACACATGTAGTGCTAGCAAAAGGGCATTACTTGGGCCAAACCACGTGGCCCTACTCGATACCAAAGGCTTTGTTTTGGATGCGCAGGGAGACAATCTCGTGAGAATCACTTACCAGGTCAGTGGGGCATCGTACGAGATGTTTTATGCGGAACATGCCATAGGTAGCATGGTCCTTTATTTATTAATTTGTAGACTCATTCATCTTTGAAGTTGTCGTGGCGGTGTCACGGCATATGCCATGGGTAGGCTAAAGATGGGGCCAATATGCGCTAGTGGTATCCAGGGAGGGATAGTGTGGTGGATCTTCACACGAAGAACTCTCTCAAGATCTTATATTTAGATATGTGGATGAATACAAGTTGCTCCTTGAGTTGTACTGAACAAAGGAAGAAGATGAGCTATCTTTGCTCTCTCCCAACTCTAGGGTTTCCCCTTGTACAAATGGATTGACCCTCTCATTGGAGGCTCCGGCTCACCTTATAAATGGGTGGCCAGATTACATAGGGCTTACGTGGATAGAATATTTCTTGGAGATGCTCTTTCGAAAATAGTAATTCGGCGCCTCTCTTTCTCCGGTTGACTTCCTCTGTGCGGAAATGGGCACATAGCCCACGCTATATGACTATTGGGGTTAGGGACTTTCACCTCCATGACCCTCTTCTCTGTCCGTGTCCCTCTGGCTCTTGTCCTTAGCGCTTGTCTCTTCCTGAATTCCCGTGGAGAGAGAAAAGTGTTGACCTTGGGGCTTTCTCTCTCCTTCTTGAGCACGCCAACCCCTGACTCGTCCTCGTCCTCGTTGACTCGGCCAAGACGGTAACTACAAACATAAAACATACTAGACATCGTGTCGACATACCATATCTATCGCTCGGGTCTTCCCGGTGCTATCCAGCTTAGGGTAACCCTCCCATTATTCGGCCGGTCCTTATATATCTCGGACAGCTCATGCTTTGGCCTAATCAATAACTCAGTGGGATTTGTCTTTAACCATAGCTTGACCCTACCTGGGTCATCCCCCAATATTAGTCCCCGAAGCTAGTGCAGTCTCAGTAGCTTTAGCTGGTAAGGACACAACAGGTTCAACTTATTCGGATCTTTGTCCGTTTTTCCGGCATACATATATGTCGGCCTACGCCAATTTCTATCTCGGCTACATCATTTGGTAACATAATGGTTGATTTGATTTTTCTTGACTCGGTGCGGGATATATCTCTTTAGCCGAGTCATTCTCCTGCATCCGGGTTATTTTCCTCGCATATTTTAGCTTCCCTCGTACTCCTTATCGCATCCTATGTGTCAAGCAATCATTTTGCCTTGCCTCATTTTATGGACCATGACATTATTTACTGCTACACATAGTCATTTATCACTGCGACCTGTCACATCGTGTCGCGCCTCCTCGTGTAACACAGGGGCCATGACGCGTCGTTATGCACTTGCGTGGTGTAACCATGTGTGTGGCATGTTACCACGATCTTCCCTGCAAAATACACGCGTACGGGGAGGGGCGATTGCGTGCAACTGATACCACTACCTGTAACTGACATGGTTATACCCTATGGGTACACGACATTGGTATACCTGGTCCAGCCCAAGGAAGACCATGACAAGATATGCGTCCTGCGGAGATTTCGGTTGGCCCAAGCCCATGATACCTTCGGACCCTTGAAGAGCAAGACTAGAATAGATAGAATTTCAAAGGGTACAAACCCTAATCTGTAACCGACTCGATCTATGCCCGGGACCTGCCTATCTATATAAAGGCTAGGAGGGCACGGCGAGGAGGGCCTCAACTCACCTCATACATGTAATGCCCCGGAAAATATTCTGAAATAAAAATTGCTTGTTAATTTCTTTTTCGCATCATCATGACATCATGCATATTTTTGCTCTAAAATAATTTCACCAAAAGCATATTTTGTTTTCTAATTAGTCCCTCCTTTATTTCAAATTTAAACACTGGTCTTTTCCGGATCTTTTATTTGTTTAAAAACTATTTATAAAAATCTATTTAAAACTAAAATAAATAAATAAAAGTAATTTTAGGGGGAGGCAGCCGGCCGGGCCAAACGGCCCAGCTAGCCACCTACGACCCCAGCCTAAAACAAACCCTAACACCTAATCCCACACCCCGACGCCGGCCACAAATCACAACACACGCACGCGCTCACGCGTACCACCACATCCATACGACTCACGCACACGAATACACCCAACAGAACTGATCCACACCTCTACACAACACACACACGCGACGCACCCAAT
Organism: Avena sativa; assembly: GCA_916181665.1. Classification (NCBI taxonomy): domain Eukaryota; kingdom Viridiplantae; phylum Streptophyta; class Magnoliopsida; order Poales; family Poaceae; genus Avena; species Avena sativa. The sequence goes on along the minus strand of OV702285.1, from coordinate 407,790,578 downwards.
TCCCACGCTGGACACACACCACGCACGCACAGGACACACGCGGGGAACCAATCCCCAATCCCTTCGCCCCAGCACCGCGTCTGCATCCCTATCTCCCCTCGTTCCCGTTTTCCTCGCGGCGCCGCCACCAGGCCTCTGCCGCCTCTCTCCTCCTTGCCCCTCGCGCCGGTCGTCCTGGCCCTCGACGCCGCAGCCCCTTCTTCTCTGCCACCTCGCCGGTGTTTTCCTCCATGACATGGCCCTCCCCGGCCGGCGCCGCATACCCTCTCCCCGACCCCGATCCTCCTCGGATCCCTGGCGTCGGCCTCCGCCCGCGTCGCCCCAGACCAGCTCGCCTCGTCGAGCCGTACGACCACCGCTGGCCTCGCCTGTCCTTGCCGCTGCCTCCACCTCGCGGCCATGGCGCCCTCCTCCGTAGCAAGCCGAGTGGTCCCAAGACGCCGCCGGACGTCCTCCCGTCGTCGCCGTTATCCCCTTTGGCCATCGACGCCTCCCTCTGTCCTTAGCCCCTTTTACCTCGTGCGTGAGCCAGTGTTCCCTGTGCCTTTTTTCTCTGCTTCCCATGTTCCTGGATGTCGGCACAGCTCCTGTCGTTGTTCTGTTGGCAAAGTGCAGATGATGTTGTAGAGGTGTTGGTACTGATCGGCATCCTGACGGTGTAGTTGTATGTGGTCAGGATGTTGATGGTGTTTAAAGATTGTGGCGATGTTGCGATCCTCCGGCAAACAAGGACGTCAATTTGAACGCCTACATCAGCTAACTCTCCTCTGATAACGACGCCAAGGCCTATGTCACGCATCCGAAGGCCCCGATCTCGAGGATCCGAAGCCCCGAGCCATGATCGCCTTCCCGGACGCCATGACCGTCTTCGTGGATCCAATGGCCGAGACCCCGGAGGCCGAACCTGTTGACCCCCTTGATGAACACCAAGATCGTCGATCCGAGATGTGCGACCCCTCTTCCTGAGACCCCTATATTTTTATAATATATGAATATACTTGTTGCATATAACCATTCAAACTTGCATACATATTGTGTGATTTGGGGGCCTTATGCCGATTCACCTAAATAAATATGGAGACCATATGCGGGTTATATTTATATTACCTCGACTCCATTTAAATTTGTGTAGCGAACCGATGCCATGCTTTGCCTTGTTAACTCAACATTTAATATGCGGGGTAGTTAAATAACTTGAACCCAATAATAAATGTCGGGATCCCGATTCCGCTTAATATTGCTAAGTGGGACCGCATATAACCATCCCATGCATCATATCATAAACATGCCGGATCTTCCGCCGTATCATTAAATAGTGCATCAGGTGTTCTTTCTAGTGTTTGCTTCTTCACCGGATAGGATGATGAGTGGATGAGAGTTGCGCCAAGCCTTCGGTTTCCCGATTTTGTCCCACAGGCGAGCATTCTCCCCCTTCTACCTATTTTGCATTTATAGTCTTTACTTCCTCCAATTGATCTATTGCTATCCTTATTGTCGATGCTTTAGTACTACCCCCTTTAATTATCTGCTCCACTATATTGCCGTGGTTATCCTATTGCCTTGTTTGATTAGCTAGCTTTGTCCTTGCGAGTCGTAGGCATGCTTAGTATCGCTCTCATACAGGTGAAACATGATACTTGGATATGGTTGGTGATAAGATAATTAATCTGATGTTGTTGGTTATGGTTTCACCTAATGATAAGGCCCCGGCAGGGACCACCTTTGGGAACTGCTTGAGCCGACCTAAGACCCGTTCGTTCTATGATACCAGTTCTGAGTTGATCGCGCTAACCAAACGTGGGGGCTATGGGATCCCCCCCTCAACTATCGGCGCTATTCGTATATCCAGAGGGTTACAAAATTGGTTTTCCATTTGGTGAATACGCATAATATGTCCTCGGACATGGGTGAGTTGATATGTCTTCGGACTTGATGTTTTGGTGGAATGCCATGGCTTGCATTACATAAAATTGGGATATCGTGCCGGAGGTGGGATGAAGCTCTATAAGTTATCTTCCGATCATCGCCCGGCCGTAGACTCAAACGCTGTGCCACCTAGAGAATCAGCTGTATCTCTTGTGTGGGTAAAACACAGTAGGTGATGCCTCTGGATATGCGCGTAGTTAAGGGACAGTTCTTCTTGTGAGATTCGGAAGACACGCGTGATATGTTGCCTGAAGGGTTGAGCATGCGTTTGGGTACAGTAGTGCACCCCTGCAGGGTAAATCTTTTCGAGAAGCCGTGTGTCCACGGTTATGGACGCCTCAGGAGTACAGTGTCATGATCATAGACAACCCCACTAATGATTTGCCTCCTTAATAATATGACTAGTAATTAGCCATATCAACTAAACACCTGCTTAACTAAAATTGCCACTGTGTGTGTTTTGCAAGGGGACTTCCTCGACTGGTTTTCGAGGGGGAAATCTTCGGATGGGTTATGTTTGGTGTTATATGTAGTTATCGTGTAGTGCTCTCTTATCTCGCTCTAACAGCCGAAGTTGTAGCGTGTCTCTATAAGTTAGATAGTGCAAGATTTGCTGCCGCCGAGCCCACCATACCTATGTAGGCGAGGACCGCCGAATTCTAGTCTCGCCGTGTACTGGCCTCAGTACTGACCGCTCTCTTTTTGTTTTCCTTTGCCCTTTGCCGGCACCCTTTTGTCTTGACATGTATGTGATCAATGACTTTAGCAAGGTTACCCTTCCGGCTTGGCCTGGGCAGGGTTGGACACTGCTTGGTTATTCTTCAGGACTCTTAGTCCCATTTGGATCTTGTTCGTACTCGGATACTACTTTGCTTTCTTATTGAGTTGTATCTTTGTATATCTTTTGGATGCTTGACTCGTTGAGTCGTTGTTGTATATATAAGTTCTTGTGGACTCTATTGTAAACTACTGTGATGTAACTACTTGTATTCAAATCCCACCCACACGAAAGTGTCTGGTGGGCATCTTTGAATCGCTTCTATGCTGGTTTTGGCGAGAAATGCTGAGATCTGCATAGACCCGATTCGGGGGCGTTACAAGTGGTATCAGAGCAAAGGTTTACGATACCCCACTAGTCCAGCCTGTAGGTTAACCTAGCTAATGGACGATGTCTAGTGTCAAAACTATTTTGCTAGAAATGCGTTGGCTAGATCTTATTAGCTCTGATTTTACTCCTTACCTCCATTCTTTTCCCTCTTACCTTGGCGTGTTTTAATCTGGTTTCTTACCTTCTTCAAGTATAGGATTCTCGTGGTTGGGTTTTCCGTCGTACCTTTAGGGTTCCGCTTTCCTCCTTTTTTTAACGGTTCACCTACATCTGGATTTTATTCTACTTGATCCCTCTTCAAAAGTTTCCTGGTGTCCTGCAATTTCTGTGACGACATCATCTACCTGAATCTTTTGTTAATACCAATTGTCAAGATCTTCAGTCTGAATTCCGAGAGTCTGGTTGCACGATTCCTATATTCATGTACAGAGTAATGCTTTGAGTGCGGGATGGATTAGCTACCATACCACTACTCTTATCATTCGTCCTTGTACATTGATTGGTGGAACTATGCAATTTTACTCCTTCCACGGAAGTTAAGGTGGCCTTATCTTTGATACCTCTACTTCCGCCTTTGACTCTCCGGAGTGTTCTCCCGAAGAACGTGAGCAACAACCCCTCGTTGGTGGTGTCGACGATTTCAAGCCGGAACGAGAATTCTTGCTAGTGGCGTCGCGACCATCAATGTAGCATCCCAATTGTCTAACAATTGCAATGCTACTAGCCTAGTCTATATAAATGCTACTTCCTATATATAATTGTTGCATCATAATTATATCATGCTCATGTCATCATGCCACCTTGCATTTGAGCATCATATAAAACCCTTTTTGGTTTGGTTCTTCTCTCATATGCATTGTTAATTGTATTTGCCTCTTGATATTGTATTTGGTTATTGATATATTGTTTAAATGCCCAAATTGAGTTGGGGGCATATCTTTTATTCAACTCCACCACCCTTTCTTTCACCACCTTAAAATTCCACCACCCTAGTCATATATGAGCCGTTGCTTTTCTTTTGCTATTTAAATCTAGCTCATATGTGATGGCGTGGATCCACTCTATGTCTACATGTTACATATATGAAGTATGTTGTTTTCACAATAATAATTATATGGAGCCTCATGGCCACCTTTGAATGTCATGTGAGTAGAATCTTCCTTTTACCTTCCATATGGTTGTTTTGGCTAATTGAGCTTGTTTGACTATAATTGTGGCCAAATAATCTTTTAGTGGAATATACACACTAGCATGGCCTATATATTCAAATATGCTTGATTCTACCATTCCCATATATCCATCAAGCTTGTATCTAATGGGTTGGTTTCTGTTCAAATAGTGATGTGCATGCATGTAATAAGTTCACACATGTACTATAGTTGTTTTTACAACTAATAGAAGTGGCTATTCACACTCATGCATGTCCCATGCAACATCACCATTCCCTTCTCCCTTACCCATTCATGTGAGTTTATTTGAGCATTTTTTCATTTGTTTTTGAGTGGGTTTAATCTCATGGGCATCTCCATGCTAACAAGTGGTTTTCCCCTTGCTCTTCTTCTAACTCTAAACCCTACCACCTTGACCTACCCCCTAACCCTAAACTCCCTCTCTCTTCTCCATCTAACCCTAACCTCTCTCTAACTCCTCTTTCTCCAAACCAAAACTCTAACCCTCCCCTTAGACTCTCCATGCCGAGCCCCTCCTTGCTGGCCCCACCTGGCCACTCTCTCTCCCTGGTCCAACCCGAGCTACCCTACCCCTCCCCTAGTACAAACCCTAACCGAGCCTAGCTCCAACCCGAGCTCCATGCCACCCCTCTCCCTCTCTCTCTGTAGCTCTCTCTCTGCCGTGCGACCCCACCACACCGAGCCTGGCCTCCTTGGCCTCACCCTGACCCCACCTGGAAGCTCCTGCCCTGCCCTGCCGTCCAGCCGAGCACGTGCTCGAGGGGTAAAAAGGTGGCACCGAGCCACCCTCCTCTACCCCTACCCTGCCACAGCTGCTCCTCCCCCTCCCTCCTTTACCCACCACCTCACGGCTCTCCTCTGCCTCCCAGATCCACCCAGGGCCTTGCCCTCTCCCCCTCTTCTCCACCGCCTCCGTCTACCCCATCGCCAGCAAAACCGTCGGCCTCCACCGCCCCTTCTTTTCCAGCCGGTGGCATGGCGATCTCTGGTGTCGAGGAAGACCGCACGGTACCCCTACTTCACCTGGACCGCGCCAGCGAGGAGGAGGAGGCCTGCGCTCTGCTGCGCGCCATCGTCACCGAGCCCAAACCCTAGCCTCCGGTCCGTCTGCGTCGTCGCCGATCCCCTACGCCTCGAGCCGATCCGACCACACCGACCTACCCACGGTGAGCTCCCTGACCTCCCTGACATGGTCCGCCTCGCCGTGCCGCCCTAGCCTCGCCGGTCCTTACTCCGAGCACCCTCTGCGCGCCGGCGGTCGCTGCGTTCACGCGGCGTAGCGCCTCGCAGTCAGCCTATCTAGGCCCCAACCTCCATGCTGACACCAAACCCAGACCACCGCAGTGGCTCCGCCCTCCGCGCGCGAGCCCTAGGTCCCCGGATCGAACCCCCAACACGCCGCGCCTGCGTCGGCCGCGCACCGATCGGTCATCAGCGCAGAGAAGAGGAACAGTACGGGCATATGGTCATTTTGCATATAGCCCCTTTTTGTTTTATCGTCTCAACCCGCGGTACGCAGAGCCCCACCTGCCAGCCACCCCGACGTTTTTGCAGAAAAGCCCCCCTGTTTCTATGCCCTTAACCCGCGCTCCCACGGATGCCCCACGTGTCGCGTCCCCGCTGGCGCGCCCGCGAGTGGGTCCTCGTGTGCCGTGGCCCCACCTGTCATCTGCTGTGGCTAGGTCAAGCCGCGGTGGGAAAAGTCAGTCTGTGCGCGTCTGGTCCCAGTCAGCCAGTGGCCCACTTGTCATTGACTGTGGCTGGATCTGAGTGAGTGAGAAAAGTATTTTTTTTTGTATTTCTGTTTTAATTTAAACTTTTTCAAATTAATTCCAATTCAAATTTCAAATCTGTTTTCAAATAACTTTTAAATTATAATTCCAAATAATACAAATAATATATGTTTTCAAATCAGAAAAATGTGAGGAATTCAAATATGCCCTTCAAAATATATTTTGGACACTTTAATTTCCAAGTTGATTAAAATTACAATAAAATGCCCTTTTTCCTTAATTAATTAATAACTTTTGATTTATAACTCCAAATTTAACAAATAATATGTCTAAAATGTTTAGCTCGACGAGATCTTTCTGTTTATGCATACCATGTTATGAATTGCAGCATGCATCATATAAATATAAAGTATACAGCAACTTATTTGAGTATAAAATATGATTAAAACTCCATAAAATGCTTTATTTCTTGTATTCCACACCTCACCCATGGCATGCTACTTTATTGCCATGCAAATTGTGCATCATTCATCATGGCATGATTGTTTGCTTGTCGCATTTAATTCATATGCTTGTGCACTTTATTTATGTTGGCCCTTGTTTGTTTGGTTCTTCTTCGAATAGACGCTGAGCAGGGGATATATCAAGAAACCCAGGAGCACTACCCAGATCCTTCTCTCGCTTCAACTGAGCTGCCAGGCAAGCACTACCACATGCTTGCATACATATAGTACCTAATGCCTCTATCTTATTCTTGCATCATTGAGTCGCGATCGCATTAAACTGAATCCCAAGTACTGCATAGCCTTTACTTTCAAACCCCACCGAAGCTTGTTCCTCCATCCCATGAGCCATTACTACAGGAGTTGTTTGAGCCATGCGGGTCGTAGAACAGCATGTGTAGGGTATGTGAGTGTCTGATGGATAACGAGGTACCTATACAACTTAACCTGAGTAGTAATAGGATAACTAATGAAAGTGGCACCGGTGAGCAATATCTGCTATTTGGTTTTTCATGCTCGCTTGTGTCCCATAGGACCCCGAGTACTTGATTCCTGTTCCTTGAATATTCGCGCTATCCACATCCGGGAGGCTTATGGACCACCCTGAGCCAGATCTTGATTCATTCTTATTTCTTGGGGCCACAATTAGTTTGGGGCTTTATTACTATCCTATACTTATGCCATGCTTTACGGCTTAATTTAAGATTGTGCGAGGAGCACCTGTACTGTTTAGGTAAGCGGAGTGTTTTCGCGGTATCGACAAGCCCAGTCACACTTTCGGGTTCCCAGTCGTTTACAACCATTGACGCAAACCTTGAGTCCGTCTCGGAGCCGGCCAACTTTGTTGCGGGTAGCTTAATGGGGTGGCCCCCTGAAATATTTCTGAATCCTGTGATCGCTTTGTCGTGAATGCCTCGTTGGGTTTTGATTTGGTTTTTCCGAGGTTGATCGAGTGTGTGTTGCTATTTGTGCACCCCTGCAGGGTAAAACTTTCTGAAAGTCGTGTCCGCGGTTATGGACGACTTGGAGCACAGTTTCTCGATCATAGACAAGTATAACTAAAGTACCGCTTTTAATCTGACTAAGTAACTGACTAGTAACTAGTGCAACACTCATGGAATGGATAATAAAACTGCCAACGGATGGGGGGGTGTTCGTCCGCTTCCTCGTTGGTAAGCGAGGAGGAGGATGGATCTGTTAATATTACTGTTATAACTGTTGTTATTAATTCACGGACATCCGTCTATCTTTGGTTAGGCGGATGGTTAGCGAGTATCTATAGAATTGTTAGATATTATCTTTTGCTGCAATTGCGTCACCCAGGTTGTGTCCCCTTTAGAGGCATAAAGACTTTCTAAGTACCCCTAGGGTCTCAAACGATAAATTATTTGATTCAGATGGACAGGTACACTCACAAGATGGATACTGGGTGGAGGAGACGGACGATGTGGGCAACGATCATTCGGTGTAGAGATTCCGGGAACGGGGATCCGTGAGATCTGTGGGCGGGATGTGTTTATTTATGGGGCATCTTATGCCGATTTGCTTCTTATCCGTACTCGGATCTTGTTTTCCGCTTCCGCCTGATACTCTGATGTTTGATGTATGAGGAGATATCCTAAACTATATATCTATCTAGGATATTTGGATCTTGCCGTATGGCGTTGCAATATTTCTATTTCTTTTAGATGGAATGGCTCTGAGGACTGTTGTATGGTGGCTTGCATACACACTCATTTGTGTATGTAGTTGATCCCTTCGCCTGCCGATTACGCCGCCCGTTCTTGTCCCGATGTTTGGAAATGGTTAGGACGGCCGAAAGGTCTACCTGTGAGTGGCATTTGGGCCCCACCGTACTATTTTAACCATTTCCGCTCGTCCAGGCTTGTAACTAGGAGCGTAATTCACCTAGGTAGTTACAATCAACCCTACTCAATAATATCCAATCATCAAACTCTTCCCCAAGGTGTCTTTGCTAGGATCTCGGGACGCGATCCTTGTTAGTGGTGTTGAGTTGTAATGCCCCGAAAAATATTCTAAAATAAAAATTCCGTGTTATTTTCTATATTTGCATCATCATGACATCATGCATATTTTTGCTCTAAAATATTTTCACCAAAAGCCTATTTTGTTTTCTAATTAGTCCCTACTTTATTTCAAATTTAAACCCTGGTATTTTCCGGATATTTTATTTGTTTAAAAACTATTTATAAAAATCTATTTAAAACTAAAATAAATAAATAAAAGTAATTTTGGGGGGGAGGCAGCCGGCCGGGCCAAACGGCGCACCTAGCCACCTACGACCCTAGCCTAAACCAAACCCTAACACCTAATCCCACACCCCGCCGTCGGCCACAAATCACAACACACACACACACTCACGCGTACCACCACGTCCATACGACTCACGCACACGCACACACCCAACAGAACCGACCCACACCTCTACACAACACACACACACGCGACACACCCAATTCCCACGCTGGACACAGACCACGCACGCACAGGACACACGCGGGGAACCAATCCCCAATCCCTTCGCCCCAGCACCGCGTCTACATCCCTATCTCCCCTCGTTCCCGTTTTCCTCACGGGGCCGCCACCAGGCCTCTGCCGCCTCTCTCCTCCTTGCCCCTCGCGCCGGTCGCTCTGGCCCTTGACGCCGCAGCCCCTTCTTCTCTGGCTCCGGGCGTCGTCCTCGCCGCAAGCTCGGTCGCCGCATCTGCTCGCGGGAGCTCGGCCGCCGCCTCGCCGGTATTTTCCTCCATGACATGGCCCTCCCCGGCCGGCGCCGCATGCCCTCTCCCCAACCCCGCTCCTCCTCGGGTCCCTGGCGTTGGCCTCCGCCCGCGTCGCCCCAGACCAGCTCGCCTCGTCGAGCCGTACAACCACCGCTGGCCTCGCCTGTCCTTGCCGCTGCCTCCACCTCACGGCCATGGCGCCCTCCTCCGTAGCAAGCCGAGTGGTCCCAAGACGCCGCCGGACGTCCTCCCGTCGTCGACGTTCTCCCCTTTGGCCGTCGACGCCTTCCTCCGTCCTTAGCCCCTTTTACCTCGTGCGTGAGCTAGTGTTCCCTGTGCCTTTTTTTTTCTGCTTCCCATGTTCCTGGATGTCGGCACAACTCCTGTCGTTGTTCTGTTGGCAAAGTGCAGATGATGTTGTAGAGGTGTTGGTACTGATCGGCATCCTGACGGTGTAGTTGTATGTGGTCAGGATGTTGATGGTGTTTGAAGATTGTGGCGATGTTGCGACCCTCCGGCAAACAAGGACGTCAATTTGAACGCCTACATCAGCTAACTCTGCTCCGACAAGGACGCCAAGACCTATGTCACGGATCCGAAGGCCCCGATCTCGAGGATCCGAATCCCCGAGCCATGATCGCCTTCTCGGACGCCATGACCGTCTTCGTGGATCCAATGGCCGAGACCCCGGAGGCCGAACCTGTTGACCCCCTCAGTGAATACCAAGATCGTCGATCCGAGATGTGCGACCCCTCTTCCTGATACCCCTATATTTTTATAATATATGAATATAATTGTTGCATATAACCATTCAAACTTGCATACATATTGTGTGGTTTGGGGGCCTTATGCCGATTCACCTAAATAAATATGGAGACCATATGCGGGTTATATTTATATTACCTCGACTCCATTTAAATTTGTGTAGCGAACCGATGCCATGCTTTGCCTTGTTAACTCAACATTTAATATGCGGGGTAGTTAAATAACTTGAACCCAATAATAAATGTCGGGATCCCGATTCCACTTAATATTGCTAAGTGGGACCGCATATAACCATCCCATGCATCATATCATAAACATGCCGGATCTTCCACCGTATCATTAAATAGTGCATCGGGTGTTCTTTCTAGTGTTTGCTTCTTCGCCGGATTGGACGATGAGTGGATGCGAGTTGCGCCAAGCCTTCGGTTTCCCGATTTTGTCCCACAGGCGAGCATTCTCCACCTTCTACCTGTTTTGTATTTATAGTCTTTACTTCCACCAATTGATCTATTGCTATCCTTATTATCGATTCTTTAATACTACCCCCTTTAATTATCTGCTCCACTATATTGCCTTGGTTATCCTATTGCCTTGTTTGATTAGCTAGCTTTGTCCTTGCGAGTCGTAGGCATGCTTAGTATCGCTCTCATACAAGTGAAACATGATACTTGGATATAGTTGGTGATAAGATAATTAATCTGATGTTGTTGGTTATGGTTTCACCTAATGATAAGTCCCCGGCAGGGACCACCTTTGGGAACTGCTTGAGCCGACCTAGGACCCGTTCGTTCTACGATACCAGTTTGATTTGATCGCGCTAACCAAACGTGGGGGCCTCTGGGATCCCCGCCTCAACTATCGGCGCTATTCGTATATCTAGAGGGTTACAAAATTGGTTTTCCATTTGGTGCATACGCATAATATGTCCTCGGACATGGGTGAGTTGATATGTCTTCGGACTTGATGTTTTGGTGGACTGCCATGGCTTGCATTACATAAAATCGGGATATCGTGCTGGAGGTGGGATGGAGCTCTACAAGTTATCTTTCGATCATCGCCCGGCCGTAGACTCAAACGCTGTGCCACCTAGGGAATCAGTTGTATCGCTTGTGTGGCTAAAACATAGTAGGTGATGCCTCTGGATATGCGCGTAGTTAAGGGACAGTTCTTCTTGTGAGATTCGGAAGGAACGCGTGATATGTTGCCTGAAGGGTTGAGCATGCGTTTGGGTACAGTAGTGCACCCCTGCAGGGTAAATATTTTCGAGAAGTCGTGTGTCCACGGTTATGGACGCCTCAGGACTACAATGTCATGATCATAGACAATGCCACTAATGATTTGCCTCCTTAATAATATGACTAGTAATTAGCCATATCAACTAAACACCTGCTTAAATAAAATTGCCACTGTGTGTGTTCTGCAAGTGGACTTCCTTGACTGGTTTTCGAGGGGGAAACATTCGGATGGGTTATGTTTGGTGTTATATGTAGTTATCGTGTAGTGCTCTCTTATCTTGCTCTAACAGCCGAAGTTGTAGCGTGTGTCTATAAGTTAGATGGTGCAAGCTTTGCTGCCGCTGAGCCCACCATACCTATGTAGGCGAGGACCGCCAAATTCTAGTCTCGCCGTGTACTGGCCTCAGTACTTACCACCCTCTTTCTGTTTTCCTTTGCCCTTTGCCGACACCATTTTGTGTTGACAGGTATGTGATCGACGATGTTAGCAAGGTTACCCTTCCTACTTGGCCTGGGCAGGGTTGGACACCGCTTGGTTATTCTTCAGGACTCTTAGTCCCATTTGGATCTTGTCCGTACTCGGATACTACTTTGCTTTCTCTTGAGTTGTATCTTTGTATTATATCTTTTGGATTCTTGACTCGTTGAGTCGTTGTTGTATATATAAGTTCTTGTGGACTCTGTTGTAAACTACGGTGATGTAACTACTTGTATTCAAATCCCACCCACACGAAAGTGTCTGGTGGGCGTCTTTGAATCGCTTCTATGCGGGTTTTGGCGGGAAATGCTGAGATCTGCATAGACCCGATTCGGGGGCGTCTAGTCTTGCCGTGTACTGGCCTCAGTACTGACCGCTCTCTTTCTGTTTTCCTTTGCCCTTTGCCGGCACCCTTTTGGCTTGACAGGTATGTGATCAACGACGTTAGCAAGGTTACCCTTCCGGCTTGGCCTGGGCAGGGTTGGACACCGCTTGGTTATTCTTCAGGGCTCTTAGTCCCATTTGGATCTTGTCCGTACTCGGATACTATCTTGCTTTCTTCTTGAGTTGTATCTTCATATTCTATATTTTGTATTCTTGACTCGTTGAGTCGTTGTTGTATATATAAATTCTTGTGGACTCTGTTGTAAACTACTGTGATGTAGCTACTTGTATTCAAATCCCACCCACACGAAAGTGTCTGGTGGGCGTCTTTGAATCGCTTCTATGCGGATTTTGGCGGGAAATGCTAAGATCTGCATAGACCCGATTTGGGGGCGTTACAATACGCACCTCATGCCAGATTGCATCTGCGCACCCCTGTAACCTTCGGTTCCATCGTAATCAAGAGCAGACAAGAAGGAGTAGGGTTTTCCCTCCTGGGGCCTGAACCTGGGTAAACCTCGTGTCCCCGTGTTGCTTGTTTGCTAACCGTTCCGCGATCTACATCATCCCCATCTTCTCCAAAACCCAAGTCCATAACAATGGGCATTGACGATATAGTACCTCGTCAATTGACGTCGTCTGTGGGAACTGGGGACGCTGATTGTGCGATCGTGATGGTCCCATCCGGAGCGATCTACAACTAATCAGTGACGGAGAGTCATCTCCTCTTCGTCTTCGACTTCACCGCCCACTCGCCTGCCACCATGAGAGATTTCGAGCCCATAGGCGACGGGCTCGACATTCTGTTCGGGAGCTTCTGCTTCTAAGTGGGGCAGACTGGCACCCTCCGCTTCCCAGAGCGGGTGCTGCCACCATCCATCAGGCCCGCTTCATGGGTCCCATCAATCGGCGTGTTACGCACGTCGACACTGACAGATGAATCATATGACAACAGCAGCTGCAACTCAGATCTGTGCGGCCCTCCCTCAGATGAAGGAATCTACGGTTCCGGATTTGAAAGCTGCGACAGCTGCTATCCAACCTGCAGATGCTACCAATGCGCCGTGGTCATCCAAAGCAAAGTAGAACCTCCACCAGGTTTGAGTGCGGCAAATTCACCGCCCAACCTAACCCTCAACCCGCAAGCCAGGAACGGAGGAAACCCAACCCTCCAGCCTAATGAAGGCGACGCTAACGCCTACCAGAAGATCAACCTCAACGAGGACGGATGGCGCGAGGCACGCGAAGTTGTGGCGGGCAACATCATCCTACCTGTGAACGCTTCACGGGATCTACTGATGGCATACCACCTCCTCCTCATCGGCGAGCATAACCGGCAGGTGAAGCTAATGGAGGACCTCGACAAACGCAAGAAGGTAGCTTCAGAGTCTAGCACGCGGCGAGCTGCGCTCTCCGCCGCTGGAGGCTCCAGCTCGCATGGCAACAACGCCAACAAGCATCGCTCCCACACGGAGCACATGGACCCTGCCGCATGCCGTGACATCACGAGGACCCTCAACACATCCTTCATGTCAATGGACGTCAACGGCAATGTCATACCGAAGACGCTGCAGGCTGCGATCATGGCAGCCACCATGTACCCCGCGTCCCATCCACCTCTGGTGGGTGATCCGAAGAGCGCCATGCACAAGTCCGCGCTATCCGGACTCAGACTCGTCGGAGCTGCGCTCCACGATGAAGCTCCCGCGGAGCCGAAAAAGAAAGCAATGGTCAGATTCAACCGCAGCCCCACACCATCATCCGACAAGGATGAGCACGATCTACCTCGATGTAGAAAGAGCCCAAGGCGTCGCAACAGCGACTATGACGCTCGAAACGACCTCGCCCAGCGCAAGGTCGACAAGGCACGCGCCAAGTGCGCGTGTTCAACCGAATCCGACGAGGATGACGACAGGGAACTGTGTGGAGCCCGATGCTTCAGCAGATCCGTTTGGCGGATGCGGATGCCGAAAAATTTCAAGATCCCTTCGGACACTCCGAAGTTCGACGACACGCAAGAACCGAAGGCCTGGCTCAGTGATCACCTCTCGTCTGTCAAGTTGCACGGTGGTAACAGAAACACCGCGCTACAATGCCTTCAGCTGCAGCTGATAGGCGCAACTCGGATCTGGCTCAGTAGCCTGTCCTCCGGCTCCATCCGAAGCTGGTAGGAGCTGGCGTACAGTTTCATCCGAAACTTCAAGAGCACCAGCAAGAGGCCAGCCTCGATTGAGGAACTGCGGTCCTGCACCCAACGTACTAGCGAATTCATTCGCTCGTACACCTTACGCTGGTCCCACATCAAGAACTCCGCCGTGCACATCTCCGAGGAAAGGACGATCGATGCCTTCAAGGACGGTGTCAAGCGCCCGGACTTCAAGGAAGAACTTGGGCGCGTCAAGCCCAAGACGCTCGACCACCTCATGGACATCACCAATAGTTGGGAAGATGGCAAGGACTCCCTCCACCAAACGCATTCAGATGACGAGGATGACTACGGCTGCATGCCCGAACGCCGCAACACACGAAGATCGTGTGTCTACGACGATCGCGACGGAGTTGACATGGTTGCGGCTGGCTACTCCGACCTATGTAACGACCGCAACCGCATCAGCGGATACCGCGGTGGCAACTTCCGCGATGGAGGGCGCCCTACACAAACATGGCAGCATCGCAGCCATGACGACGAGCCATCGGCATACGACAAGTTGTCTGGTCCTTGCACAATCCACTTCTACATTGACAAGCAGGATGGCAAGAACAAGGACAGCCACATGCTAAAGGACTGATGAGAGTTCAAGAAGCTCAGTGAGGGTCTCACCCAAATGCGACGCCAGATCGTGAACCCTGGGAGCTCACGGAGCTCCTCCACAACCACCCGTTGGACCATCGAATCTAGTGATCGCACCTGCACCTAACAACATCACATGAGGATATCCACCGCCAAAAGGATCCCTGATGATCCAGAAGGGACGCCCTACCAACAGGGTGCAAAATAAGATCACCCGACAGGTCAGCTTGGCCGTGATCGCTCCACCCGCCATCCCTGAGTACCTCAGCGGCTCGGAGTCCTGCATCACATTCGATCGTCTGGATCACCCCCGCCAGATCCCTCGCCCAGGTCATGCTGCCCTGGTGCTCGAGGCGTAGATCGGAGGATTCGAGATGAGCCGCGTCTTCATGGACGGCGACAGCGGCATCAATGTGATGTTCGCCAGCACCCTTGCAGCGATGCGAATCCCGCTGTGCAGCTTGGAACAATCCGACACGATGTTCCACGACATAGTCCCAGGGAAGGGCATATATCCCCTGGGAAAGATATGGCTCGACGTCATCTTCGGCCAACCTGATAACTTTAGACGCGAGCGGCTAGAGTTCCAGGTGGTGGACTGGCTATCCCAGTACCACGCCATCCTCAGGCGCATGGCATTCACAATATTTCTGGCAGTACCACTGTCAACACCCGGATTTTTAATCCTAGATGCCTGTTATGCCATACATCGCAATCCCAGGATTACCATTTTTGCGAGACATAACAGATTTGATATCACAGTACATCATCCATTACAAGCCATACATAAGGTCTTACACAAATAATGATCTCATGATCCAGTTCTTAATACAATTCAAGCAGCGGAATAACGTAATAGTAACGATAGCGTAGGCGAAGCTCCATCTTCAGGGTCACATGCAATGCTGACGATGGGAGATGATCCTAGTTGTCGTAACCTTCCTGCGGTCCGTCATCCTGATACTCCTCTTCATAGTCTGGTCACGTGCCAGGGACAAAGCCATGAGTACTCTTTAAGTACTCGCAAACTAATACTAATAAGTGAAGGGGGTTTTTGTAGTAGGATACTAAGCTCTAGGGTTGTTTTGCAAAAAGCCAGATTTACCTCTACTAAGTTCAGAAGCAAAGAAAGCTAGTTGAAAGTTTTATAACACCTAAGTGGGAACTTGCATTTCATGTCACAACTCTATTGTGGTCAAGTCAAAGTCATAAATCATTTCATAAGTCATTTTGAAAACATCTGACGATAGAACATTATGGACACTCCAACTGTCCATAACCACGGACGCGACTATTCGAATAGTTTGACACTCTGCAGAGATTTTACACTTTCACCACAACATTCGATACATCCATCAGGAACAATCCTGAATTCACCATACTCAGTATGCGGATAATCAATCCTAACCTTTCAATTACAAGCCCTAGTATAGGCACCTCTCTTGTGAGTTTGGCCTCGCAACCATGACCAATTGCCATCTTGGGAACTGCACAGGTGGACAATCTTCACAAGGTAGCCTCAGCTCAGACCTTGGCCGCAAGGGAACCCATACTAAGGTATATAAATTTCCAGTCAAGCCCTACCCAATTTTTGGGTATTATGGTTGTACGGTAAAATTGGAATGGTATCGCATCTAGACAACCATCAGTTTTATAAAGGGCTAAGGCTCATGCCTCAACATTTTCATCATCAAAATCATTTGGTGTTCGAGAACACATGTCAAAACATTTCAGTAGAATGACTCATCATTCTAAGGTTTTCATAACCATTTTCACCAAGTATTCCCATCTAAAGTTGATCAAGTTTTATGCTTAGCACTAGCATCTACAAGTGGGGGTAAATACTAATGGTGGGTAATAAACCAGTGGGGATTTACTAAGTTCAATCTCATGCCTTAGGATGACATCAAGATTATCTAACTTAGGCCAAATTTTATGCTCTTTATGCTACCTTTAGTTATCTTTCTAGAATCTACAAGTAACTAAGTAAACTCTAAGAGAAAGCTTTGATAAAGAAAATAAAGTATTAAGCTTGCAAGTAAAACTAGGATTGGGTATCAAGTGGTGTAAGCTTGCTAAGTTGAAAGTGTTAGCTTGCTCAGATAGTAGTATAAGCTTGCTAAGTTAAAAGTGTTAGCTTGCTCAGTTAATAGCTTGCTAATTCAACTAGTAGTATTAGGCTTGCCTTGTGCGGAGCAGTGGTTGAAGTTCTCCTCGGCTTCTTCCTTGTAGTATCCTCCTTCCTCCTCGTATCCTTGGTCGGTACTAGCGTCTATAAATAAATACGAGGTACACAATCACCAAATAATACTTAACTATTTCTAATCATCACATAAAGGTTCACACTAGGTTATCTAGCATCATCACTAGCTTTACAAGATTAAATCACTTGTCCCATTTATTTTATTTTGAGAAAAGAAATTTCTACTCATTGAAAAACTACTTAAGATTTAATATTCTCCAACTCAAACATGGGATCATGTTGACACATGTTATCACCACATATTTCAGTACATGGGAATGTGATTTAAAGTGGTGTCACAATTTAATAAGGTTTAACCTTTTTATTTTATTTAATTAAAGTGACTAGAAATGCCTATGTGGCATTCTTTTATTACTTGATCATTATTTCTATAAGTAAACCTATATATTTTTATATATTCTTAAAGGTATGTTCAAATGTGATTTTTGAGACTTGGAATCAACTCAAAAGCTCTTATGGTTGAACTTTGAAAAATGTTTGAATGCAGAAAAGCTTCCGCCTTGTTATTTTTACCATGGGTGATCTACAAATCTGAATGGTTTGAATCCAACGGGCTTGGATTAAGCATTCCAGTACCTTTCTAACAAAATTGGTTTCATGCATTTTGGTTTAGTGAATCGAGCTAGGTTGATTTTTGAATCTAGGTACAAAACTGTGTTTGAAATTAAATGAATAAACTTAAGTTTGAATTGTTGGGTCGCGTGGGAGGTTTAACTAGGCCGGCCCACTACGCACAGCACATGCGCGGGTGGGTTAAGTGGTTGTCCCCACTCGTCAGTGAGATAGTGAGTGGCGAAGTGGTACGGGGTGATCTAGGCCGCACGATCTAACTCTAATCGAACGACTCTGGTTCATCGTCAACGTCGGGCAGCGCCAGCGAGACAAAACCCTAGCACGGCAGGTGGGGGTCGTGGGAGGCTCACCGGGGATCAGGCGATGGTCGACGACGGGGGTGAACGACGAAGTTGACAATGGCAGTTCTGCTGGTACTGGTAGCTTCTCCTTGGGCGGCTCCAATCGACGGCGCCTCTCCTCCTCTGTAGCAACGAAATCCGGTGAAATTCGGCCACCTGGTGCTCGCCTTGCTCCGGGAGTGAGTGGGTGTGATCAGTGAGAGGTGGGGAGTGAACTGGTGTGAAGAAAATGAGCGGGGGAGGCATCTATTTATAGTGGTTGAAGGGGACCGATGGGCACGGGCTGAGCTCGTCGTGGTCCACGGTACAGAGGGATAATGTCATGGGCGATGGTAGGGGGCGGTGGTGTGCTCCCTGGCGAAGCTCAACGGCGTGGTCTTGCAGCGTGGGGTGGTGCTGAACGGTTGGAACACGTCGACGCTCTAGGCGGGTCCGAGAGTGATTTTAATGGCGCACAGTGTCTACGGTCCGCACGGCGGCGAACGGGCATGTTTGTGGGGTTGCTGGGGTGCTGGCGATCATGCACGCAAGCGGCGAGGGCGGCGCGCGGTCTGTGGGCGTGTGTCGCGTTTGGCGCACTGGTGCATTCTTGGATCGCTCGCAGAGAGGCTTGGCATGCTCGGGCAGTGTGGTCCAGGGGCTGGCAGTGCTCGAGGCTTGGACATGGAGTGGCGGTGGACGGTGGAGTGCCAGCTAGACAAGGTTGGCGAGGCTAGTTAGGAGTGTAGCTTGCTGTTGACGTTGGGGTTGGCAATTGGGCTCGACATGGTCACCACTAATGGCTATGCCAAGCTCACAGTAGTGCTAAGGCATGTTAATTGGGCTAGATCATCTACTGAGAGTATAGAGTGATCTAGAGAGGGAACTAGGTTGGCCAAAATCACTTCTCACTATAGTGTTTGTTGTTTGTTTGTTTAATGCAAGCAAGGTGTTTGATAAAATGGCCAAAAGAAATTCAAATTTGAATTTTGGATTCAAACTTGGTGGGTTTGCTAGGCACATACTAGGGAGTCTCTGGTTAGTTGGATTAGTCAAGGGGCACTGGTTTGGTTGGGGTTTGAAAATGTGTGATCTTCACATATGATGGAGATTCAATTTTTACTTGTGATTTGAATGAGGTTGCCAAATGTTTCTGCAAGTTTGAAATGTGGGCTTTGCTTCCCTTTTACTTGGTCTTGCAAGGGGTGAAAAGAATAGGAAAAGTTTCTGTTTGAAATCTTGGACTAGAGACACTCAAAGTGACCTAGTGAGCAAGATTGGCAAAAATGACCATTTGCTTTAATTGATTTGATTTTAATTTTGATTTTCTCTTTATTTGTTTCTGCTTGGAAATGTTTTAGATGATGTTATATTGATCTTAGAACCTTTCCTTACTATTTAGTTGAATCACACAAGTCCATTCATGCATTTATCAAATCATCACATACACACATGCATTCATATGATTTTAAATTAATCAAAGTTTTTGTTAACCCTAATTTTAGTGATTAGAGTTTGATGATCAATGTTTCATATTTTTAGGATGTTACAAACCTTCCCTCCTTAAACAAAATCTTGTCCCGAGATTTGAAAAAGAAGAAAAAAATTACCCAGGATTTAAAGAGATCGGGAAACTCCGTCCTGATGTGATCTTCTTGCTCCCAGGTAGCTTCTTCTTCAGTGTGGTTGCTCCACTGAATCTTGAGAAACTTGATGCTTCGGGTTCTGGTGGTTCTGAAAGCTTCCTCCAAAATACGGATGGGTACTTCGGGATACGTCAGGTCATCACTGATCTCTATGGTCCGGTGATCAATGTTCTTGAAAACTTCGGTCTTCTCCGGAACTTCAAGGCATTTGCGAAGTAACGATATATAGAACACTTTGTGCACTGTTGACATTTCCTCGGGTAGTTCCAATTGATATGATACTTCTCCTCGATGATTCAGAATCTTGAAAGGTCCGATATACTCTGGGGCTAACTTTCCTTTTGAGCTGGAAACGCTGCATTCCCTTCAAAGGCGACACTTTGAGATACACAAAATCTCTGATATTGAAAGCGAGGTCTCGATGTCTCTTATCGGCATAACTCTTCTATCTTGACTGGGCGGTCTTCAGGTTCTCACGAATCTTGTGAACTTTCTCTTCTGCCTCTCGTAGGATGTCGGGTCCGAAAATCTGACTCTCTCCTACTTCCGACCAATTCAAAGGGGTGCGACACTTCCTTCCATACATGAACTCAAATGGGGCGATTTGCAGCTTGCTTGATAACTGTTGTTGTACAAAAATTCTGCGAAAGGCAGACAGTCTTCCTATTTAGATCCATACTCTAGCACACATGCTCTCAACATATCTTCGAGTATTTGATTTACTTGCTCCGTTTGTCCATCGGTCTGAGGGTGATACGCTATGCTGAAATCCAGTCGGGTTCCTAAACCTTCTTGGACTTTATTCCAGAATCTCGAGGTAAACTAGGTTCCTCGATCTGATACGATGTTCTTGGGGACTCCGTGCAAACTGACGATTCTAGCGATGTACAACTCTGCTAGCTTCGAGCTCTGGTATGTGGTCTTGACTGGTAAGAAATGGGCTACTTTGGATAATCTGTCAACTATGACCCAGATAGAGTCATTTCCCCTACTAGAAGTAGGCAATCCGGTGATAAAGTCCATTCCAACAGAATCTCATTTCCATTACGGAATCTGCAATGGTTGCAATAGTCCTGTGGGTCTTTGATATCCCGCCTTGACTTTTTGGCATATATCACACTTGGCGATATAGCTTCCGATTTCTCTCTTCATCTTGTGCCACCAAAATTGCTCCTTCAAATTTGATACATCTTCGTTCCTCCGGGGTGGATAGAATAAAGAGTATCATGGGCCTCTTTAAAAATAACTTCTTTCAACTCCGAATCTGCTGGTACACAGAGACGTCCTTTGTACCACAAAACTCATTCTTCATCTTCGGTGAATCCCGGTACTTTTCATGTACCGATATGATGTTTGATTCTGTCGATACTAGCATTTCCTTTCTGCGCCTCTTTGATCTGACTGATCAAAGTGGGTTGAAGTTCTATGCTAGCCAAAAATCCTTCACTCACTAATTCCATTCGGAAATCTTCCATCTCTTTGTGAAAACTGGGTTGCTCCTTCAAAATCATGGAGTTCAAACGACACGGCAATCTGCTAAGGGCATCTGCTACCACATTGGATTTACCGAGGTGATTGTGAAATCATAGTCCTTGATTAACACAATCCATCTTCTCTTCCTCATATTCAGCTCCTTTTGAGTGAATATATACTTCAGGCTTTTGTGATCCGAATAAATCTCACAATGGTTTCCCATGAGATAATGCCTCCATGTCTTCAGGGCTAGAACTACGGCTGCCAGTTCAAGGTCATGGGTTGGATAATTCTGTTCATGCTGTTTTAGTTGTCGAGATAGATAAGATATAACCTTGCCTTCTTGCATTATCACACATCCGAGACCAATCTTGGATGCGTCACAATACACATCAAAGGGCTTCGTGTTATCCGGCATGATCAAGATTGGGGCTAAAATAATCTTCTCTTAAGTTCTTGAAAACTTGCTTCACATTTGTCAGTCCATTCAAACTTCTTGTCCTTCTTCAGCAATTGGGTCATGGATCTAGCGATACTCGAGAATCCTTCTACAAACTTGCGGTAGTATCCCGCTAATCCGATAAATGCACGAACTTGGGTTTGAGTGGTTGGGTCTTGCCAATCTTTGACATCCTTCACCTTTGCAGGGTCAACGACAATTCCTCCGGCTGATACAATATGTCCGAGGAATCCTACCTCCTATAACCAGAATTCACATTTGCTAAACTTGGCATATAGCTGATGCTCTCTAAGGGTTCCAAGAATGGTCCTTAGGTGTAGCTCATGTTAGTCTTCTGATTTGGAATAAATCAGAATGTCATCGATAAAAACAACGACAAACTTATCCAGGAAGTCCATAAAAATCTTATTCATGAGGTTCATGAAATAAGCGGGGGCATTGGTTAATCCAAAAGACATGACAATATACTCATATAATCCATATCAGGTGGTAAAGGCAGTCTTTGGAATATCCTCTGCATGAATCTTTAGTTAATGATAGCCAGTTCTAAGATCAATCTTAAAAAACACTTTGGCACCAGTCAACTGGTCAAACAGGTCTTCTATTTTTGGCAACGGGTACTTGTTCTTGATGGTGACATCATTCAACTTCCGATAATCCATACACAAATGGTTACCTCCATCTTTCTTGTCCACAAACAAAATAGGTGATCTCCATGGTGACGCACTTGGTTGAATTAATCCAATTTTTAGCATGGCATCCAGTTGCTTCTTCAGTTCCACTAGTTCAGACGGGTTCATACTATATGGTCTCTGGGCTATGGGTCCGGTTCCAGGGATTAGTTCAATGATAAACTCGATATCCCGATCTGGGGGCATACCGGTCAAAACATCTGGAAATACATCAGGGTATTCACAGACTATCCGGACTTGGTCAATGGTTGGCTGGGCTATACTCTTGTTGCACTTGAATTGACGGGGCAAGGTTTCAGATACATGCTCGACTGATATTCCGGTTGTACTGGTCATGGTTATGGCTTTCTTGGCACAGTCAATTAATCCTTTGTGTTTGGATATCCAATCCATTCCTAGTACTACTTCCAAACCTTTAGTTCCGAGTACTATTAGATTAGCATAAAATCTATGCCATGGATTCAGATAGGGACGGCTTTGCAAATTTGCCTAGCTTTGGTGGTTGAACCAGGTATTTGAACAATCATAACATGCTTCAATTTGGTTGGTTGAATCTTACTAGTGCATGCAAATTCTTCAGTAACAAATGAGTGCGATGCTCCGGAATCAAACAACACTCTTGCAAGTACTAAGTTAACAGAAAACATACCCAACACGACATCTGGCGCTTCCTGGGCTTCTTAAGCATGCATGAGAAAGAGACGACCATTGAGGTTGAGCGAGTTCCCTAGGGCAAACCTTCTTCCAGGCTTAACACGACGCTGCTGCTGAGCTGGGGCATTTGCATTGGGGGCTGCGGCAATCTTCTTGGGGCACTCATTGGAATAGTGACCCTTGGTTCCACATTCATAACAAGTCACTTGCGATTTGTCCTTCGCTGCAACAAGCACAACATTGCTTCCAGCCCTTGGGGCAGTGTTGGTGTTGGTGGCGATATTGTTGTTGTTGAACTTGGGTGGGGCACGGTTGAAATTGCTGGAGTTGCCGGGGTTGTTGTGGTTTCCTCCAGGCCTTGTGTTTCCACGGTTGGGATAGGTGGAACGGTTCAATGGGGGTCTGTTGTTTCTTGGGGCAAATCCTGGAGATGGGTTGGGCGGTACTTTGGTGTATGGTGGGTTCCTGGTTGATGCATCATGCGACACTTGCGGTTCCCATTAGCTTGGTTGATCTTTCCTTCCATTTGAATGGTAGAGTCAACTAAGGCTTCAATATCTGCAAAGGGGATATTGACTAACACTGTCTGCATTTCATCGTGCAGACCATTCAGGAATCTCTCTTTCTTCTTGGCTTTAGTGTCGATCTCATCTGGTGCATACGTAGCCAATGCCAAGAATTTGTCACGGTATTCCACTACTGTCATCCTTCCTTGCTTTAGTTCCCTGAATTCATCTCTCATCCTCTTGATCAAACCCGGTGGCACATGGGTTCTGCTAAACTTGACTTTGAACTCTTCCCAAGTCATCAGCTGACCTCCTGTCATTGCGCGAACGCTGTTCCACCATGCCCTTGCATCTCTGGCCAGATAGTGGCTAGAAAACAACACTTTCTCATTAGCTTCCACTCCTGCCACTTCCAGATTGTCCTCCATGGTTTGCAACCAATCATCTGCATCTAGGGGCTCTTCTGACTTAGTGAAAACAGGTGGATTGGTGTTTTGGAAATTCTTGAGCTTAGATCCATGGTTGTCCTGATTTCCATGGCCTTGATTGTTGTTGGCCATCTGAGCTATCTGTTGAAGGGTGGCTAAGTTGGCCTGGCGTTCGGCTCTTTCGGATTCGCGGTCAGAAACCAACATTTGCAAGAGTTGCAACATTGGGTCCGGGGCTGAGTTGCTTCCTCCACGAGGCATCTGAAGATTTTGAAAAGAGGGAAATTTCTAAGGTTCAGGGTTTTTGAAAAGTTTTTAAAGTTTTGATTCAGATTTTTTGAGCAACTTGCTTTTCATTCATTCATAGCACATGATACAAACACACACCACAACAAAGGAAAACAGATGGTTTTAAGAACCATTCTGGGAAACTACGATACAGTAGGACTGAATACAACTCACTAACGCTAGTGCTCAAGTGCTACTACTCCTTGGATTCAGTGTCCTCCTCATCCTCATCATCATCGATGAAGGCGAAGTCATCCTCATCGGTGAAGAAGTCCAGCCTGATCCTCCAGAAAGTCATCATCATCGCTGAGATAGGAGTAGGGGTCTCCACGAAGGTCTTCCCATGCATTCTCCCTCTCCTCCAACTACATATCTCTCTCATGGATGGTCTCCCCCAAATCCGTGATCCGGTGGCGAAGACGGGCAATGATGCGCTCCTTCTTGTCGAGCTGGCGGCGACGAGACTTGTGATCCTTCACTAGCATGGCTGTGGCATCCCGCAAAACCACTACTAGAAAATCGCGTTGTTTTTGTGCATTGCATCATCATGACCACATGCATCATGCCGATCTTCTGCCGTAATCCTAAATATTGCATCCGGTGTTTATTCTAGTGTTTTGCTTCTTCGCGGATAAGGCCGTTGAGTTGATGTGAGCTTCGCCCCGATCTTCGGTTGAACCTTCGGCAATGTTTTCAGGCGAGCATCTCCCTCTTTCTACCTATCTTACTTTTCTAGTATTTATTCCCTCCTGTTGACCTATTGCTATCTGTGTCACGATGCTCTAGTTTCCGTACCCGTGATATCCCTTGCAGCCCTATATCGCCTCGGACACACCCTATTACCTGTTGTTTGGTAGATAGTTGGACTTGCGCGTCGTAGTCGCTTGCTCAAGTGCTGTTGCGTGTCGTCAAGTGCCACAGTTGTCGGAGTAATGCCGCATGTTGATGTTGGAGATGATCATGGCTTTACTTATCGTTCACTTTAATTCCTGTTTAACAACTAAAATTGAAGTAAGCAGAGGCATCGGTGGGTGATAGATAATATGTGGTTTCCGAACGCCCACTTGTGTCCCGTAGGACCCCGAGTACTTGATACCTGTTCCTTGATTTATCGCGCTATCCACATCCGGGAGGTATATGGGACCCCCCTGAGCCAGAGCTTGATTCAGTCTTATTTCTTGGGGCCACAAACTAGTTTGAGGTTTTATTTACTATCCTGTACTTATGCCATGCTACTTCTGTATTTACGTTTGTGCGAGGAGCACACTGTACTGTTTAGGATCGTGGCACGATTCCGCGGTGTCGACAAGCCCAGTCACACTTTCGGGTTCCCAGTCGTTCACAGCCGTCCCCACAACCTTAAGTCCGTCTCGGAGCCGGCCGGCTTCGTTGCGGGTCTACTTTAAGGGGTGGCCCCCTGAAATATTTCTGAATCCTGTGATTGCTTTGTCGTGAAAGCCTTGTTGGGTTTTGATTTGGTTTTTCCGAGGTTGATCGAGTGTGTGTTGCTATTTGTGCACCCCGGCCGGGTTAAAACTTTCTGAAAGCCGTGTCCGTGGTAATGGACGACTTGGAGCACAGTATCTCGATCATAGACAACTATAACTAAAGTAGTGCTATAAATTTGATTTGATAATGACTAGTAATCAGCTTCACTATAATGGAATGGCTAAATAAAACTGCCAACAATTGATTGCTTGGTTTGTCGCTTGCGACAATTGTATCTGACTAGTAAGTATTGCAACTATAACGGAATGGCCAAATAAAAGTACCAACAACTGCTGGGTTTTGGGATATCTCATGCTAATTGTATTTGACTAGTAAGTGACGCAACTACAACGGAATGGTTAACTAAAAGTGCCCACTGCTTATTTTATCAGGATGATTATCTATACCTAACTAGTAATTGCTGCAACGATAACTGAATAAATAAAACTGCCAACTGTGTGAGTTCCTCGGTTGACTTCCTCGTTTGGTATCGAGGGGGAAACACCAGGATGGGTTTGTTTGGTGTTAGCTTCAGGTTGGATCCGGATAGGTCATTCTTACCCCCCTCTGATAACCGCCAGTTGTATCGAGTCTCTATAGGGTGTTTAGTGCATGCTGCCGCTGCCGCTTAGTCCACCATACCTTTGTAGGCGAGGACCGCCGAATTCTAGTCTCGCCGTGTACTGGCCTCAGTACTGACGCTCCTCTTTTTCCTTTGCCCTTTGTCGGCACCCCTTTTGTTTAAGCAGGTTGTGAGATCGACGTCGTTAGCAGGGTTACCCTTCCGGCTTGGCCTGGGCAGGGTTATGGACGCCATTGGTTATTCTTCAGGGCTCTTAGCCCCATTTGCATCTTGTCCGTAGTCGGACGCTCTATCATTTTCAAGGTGATTTGGATCTTGTATATTATATCTGTATTCTTGACTCTTGGAGTCGCTGTTGTATATATATCTGTTCTGTGGGTCCCATCGAGGACTGTTGTGTAATGTTATTACTTCGTTTTCCACCCGCACGAAAGTGCCTGGTGGGCACCTTTGAATCGTTTCTATGCGGGTTTGGCGGGTTTCGCTAAAACTTGCATAGGTCCGATTCTGAGGGTGTTACAGAGTGGTATCAGAGCTCAGCAGTTGCGATACCCCACAAGTCCAGCCTGTAGGATAACCTAGCTAACGGCCGAAGTAGAGTGTCAAAACTATTTTTGCAAAATCGGTTGGATAGTTCTGATTAGGTCTGATTTTACTCCTTACCCCTCTGCTGTTCTCCTCTTACCTCTACGTGTTTTGAATCCGCTCTCTTCTCTCTCTTTGAGTCCAGGATTTCTCGTGGTTGGGTTTCCGTCGTACCTTCAGGGTCTCCCTTTCTTCCTTTTATAACGGAGGTGCTACGATCATCAAATCTGCAACTTGTCTGTTGTACCCTTCCTCCAATCTTTTGTTCTTGAGCTCTTTACCCATATGTGTTCCTTGCTGGATATCAGTGTCGTTGAAAAACATATGAGAAGGACGAGCATTGGTGAAGTTGGAGTATACCTTGAGCATGTGTTGTTCATGCCAATGGAACCATCGCGAAACCTAATCATTGTGTCTTTCATACGATTTCTGCTGGCATCATCCCTTTGTTCCGGATACCGCCTATGAAGATCTTCAGTCTAAATCTCGAGAGTTGAGTTGCCTGATTCTCCTACTCATGTATAGAGTTGATAGTTTGGGTACGGGATGGACTGATCACCCTACCCGACTCTTACTGTTCGCTCTGTACATCGAACTGGTGGATCAATGTAACTTTTTCTCTTCTAATGGAAGTTAGAGGTGGCCTTATCGTTTGATACCTCTACCTTCGTCCTTTGTTCTCCGGAGTGTTCTCTCGTCGATCAGGAACAACGAACCTTGTTGGTGGTGTCGCCGCTTTCAAGATGGAGGATGAACCCTTGTTAGTGGTGTCGCGAGGATCTACACGAAGCGAGAAGATGCAGATCGCCGACCTTCTTTCCGGTACCACGAGGCGGATCTCGAGGGAGATATCCATTGTTAGTGGTGTCGAATTGTGGCATCCCGCAAAACCACTACTAGAAAATCACGTTGTTTTTGTGCATTGCATCATCATGACCACATGCATCATGCCGATCTTCTGCCGTAATCCTAAATATTGCATCCGGTGTTTATTCTAGTGTTTTGCTTCTTCGCGGATAAGGCCGTTGAGTTGATGTGAGCTTTGCCCCGATCTTCGGTTGAACCTTCGGCAATGTTTTCAGGCGAGCATCTCCCTCTTTCTACCTATCTTACTTTTCTAGTATTTATTCCCTCCTGTTGATCTATTGCTATCTGTGTCGCGATGCTCTAGTTTCCGTACCCGTGATATCCCTTGCAGCCCTATATCGCCTCGGACACACCCTATTACCTGTTGTTTGGTAGATAGTTGGACTTGCGCGTCGTAGTCGCTTGCTCAAGTGCTGTTGCGTGTCGTCAAGTGCCACAGTTGTCGGAGTAATGCCGCATGTTGATGTTGGAGATGATCATGGCTTTACTTATCGTTCACTTTAATTCCTGTTTAACAACTAAAATTGAAGTAAGCAGAGGAATCGGTGGGTGATAGATAATATGTGGTTTCCGAACGCCCACTTGTGTCCCGTAGGACCCCGAGTACTTGATACATGTTCCTTGATTTATCGCGCTATCCACATCCGGGAGGTATATGGGACCCCCCTGAGCCAGAGCTTGATTCAGTCTTATTTCTTGGGGCCACAAACTAGTTTGAGGTTTTATTTACTATCCTGTACTTATGCCATGCTACTTCTGTATTTACGTTTGTGCGAGGAGCACACTGTACTGTTTAGGATCGTGGCACGATTCCGCGGTGTCGA
This sequence comes from Avena sativa, assembly GCA_916181665.1. Classification (NCBI taxonomy): domain Eukaryota; kingdom Viridiplantae; phylum Streptophyta; class Magnoliopsida; order Poales; family Poaceae; genus Avena; species Avena sativa. The sequence continues at coordinate 407,762,071 of OV702285.1, read as the reverse complement.
CAAGCCCAGCCACACTTTCGGGTTCCCAGTCGTTCACAGCCGTCCCCACAACCTTAAGTGCGTCTCGGAGCCGGCCGGCTTCGTTGCGGGTCTACTTTAAGGGGTGGCCCCCTGAAATATTTCTGAATCCTGTGATTGCTTTGTCGTGAAAGCCTCGTTGGGTTTTGATTTGGTTTTTCCGAGGTTGATCGAGTGTGTGTTGCTATTTGTGCACCCCGGCCGGGTTAAAACTTTCTGAAAGCCGTGTCCGCGGTTATGGACGACTTGGAGCACAGTATCTCGATCATAGACAACTATAACTAAAGTAGTGCTATAAATTTGACTTTATAATGACTAGTAATCAGCTTCACTATAATGGAATGGCTAAATAAAACTGCCAACAATTGCTTGCTTGGTTTGTCGCTTGCGACAATTGTATCTGACTAGTAAGTATTGCAACTATAACGGAATGGCCAAATAAAAGTACCAACAACTGCTGGGTTTTGGGATATCTCATGCTAATTGTATTTGACTAGTAAGTGACGCAACTACAACGGAATGGTTAACTAAAAGTGCCCACTGCTTATTTTATCAGGATGATTATCTATACCTGACTAGTAATTGCTGCAACGATAACTGAATAAATAAAACTGCCAACTGTGTGAGTTCCTCGGTTGACTTCCTCGTTTGGTATCGAGGGGGAAACACCAGGATGGGTTTGTTTGGTGTTAGATTCAGGTTGGATCCGGATAGGTCATTCTTACCCCCCTCTGATAACTGCCAGTTGTATCGAGTCTCTATAGGGTGTTTAGTGCATGCTGCCGCTGCCGCTCAGTCCACCATACCTTTGTAGGCGAGGACCGCCGAATTCTAGTCTCGCCGTGTACTGGCCTCAGTACTGACGCTCCTCTTTTTCCTTTGCCCTTTGTCGGCACCCCTTTTGTTTAAGCAGGTTGTGAGATCGACGTCGTTAGCAGGGTTACCCTTCCGGCTTGGCCTGGGCAGGGTTATGGACGCCATTGGTTATTCTTCAGGGCTCTTAGCCCCATTTGCATCTTGTCCGTAGTCGGACGCTCTATCATTTTCAAGGTGATTTGGATCTTGTATATTATATCTGTATTCTTGACTCTTGGAGTCGCTGTTGTATATATATCTGTTCTGTGGGTCCCATCGAGGACTGTTGTGTAATGTTATTACTTCGTTTTCCACCCGCACGAAAGTGCCTGGTGGGCACCTTTGAATCGTTTCTATGCGGGTTTGGCGGGTTTCGCTAAAACTTGCATAGGTCCGATTCTGAGGGTGTTACAATGGCGATGGTCTAATCCTTCTTGGCAGCGATGGCGTACTTGTGGTTGGCGTAGGAATGGGCATTGTCCAACTCCTTCTGACGGTCATACATCATGAAACTGACATGGTCCAACTGAGTCTTCAGCTCATGGTGATATGGGGCCTCCAGTGGCTGTCCCATAGCATGACGCCTTGGGTAGAAATTGAAGCGAATACCCTTTATTTGATTGATACTCTGCCCACATAGACGGGCAAGAGCTTCCTGCATTGCCCTGGCTAGTCCATCGAGCCAGTTGTTCTCTCTTAAGGTGAACTGAATTCCCTCTGCAGTGGGAGGTTCAATATTTCCTCGGAGACTTGCAACAACTAGCCACTGCAAATCTTCTCCTTCCTAATCATTGAGCTGAGCTCCGAAGAACTCGGGGTGTGGACGCTCCAGCATTTCTGCCAGCTGGTCCAAGTCACGCTCAAAGATGAGGTCTCCTCCATTCCCCAACTGATAAAACTTGATGTACTTCACGTCCATCTATAAGAATATAGGATGAGTAAGTTAGTAGAGTGATCAAGTGTGTCAAATTTTATGTGAGTTTGCAAAAAAATTTGAGGAACATGAATTTTTATGAAAGAATCCAAGTGATAAGAATGAGAACAAGTTTTTTGTAAATACTCACTTCCTTTGGTTTTGAAACTAAGTTTTTGATTCAAACGTCCATTCTAACTAGGGTCTCCTATGGTCAGGATGGCTCTGATACCAACTTGTCAACACTCGGACTTTTAATCCCAGATGCCTGTTATGCCATACATCGCAATGCCAGGATTACCATTTTTGCGAGACATAACAGATTTGATATCACAGTACATCATCCATTACAAGCCATACATAAGGTCTTACACAAATAAGGATCTCATGATCCAGTTCTTAATACAATTCAAGCAGCGGAGTAACATAATAGTAACGATAGCATATGCGAAGCTCCATCTTCAGGGTCACAGGCAATGCTGACGATGGGAGATGATCCTAGTTGTCGTAACCTTCCTGCGGTCCGTCATCCTGATACTCCTCTTCATAGTCTGGCCACGGGAATAGCCAAGGACAAAGCCATGAGTACTCTTTAAGTACTCGCAAACTAATACTAATAAGTGAAGGGGTTTTTTGTAGTAGGATACTAAGATCTAGGGTTGTTTTGCAAAAAGCCAGATTTACCTCTACTAAGTTCAGAAGAAAAGAAAGCTAGTTGAAAGTTTTATAACACCTAAGTGGGAACTTGCATTTCATGTCAAAACTCTGTTGTGGTCAAGTCAAAGTCATAAATCATTTCATAAGTCATTTTGAAAACATATGACGATAGAACAGTATGGCCACTCCAACTGTCCATAACCGCGGACGCGACTATTCGAATAGTTTGACACTCTGCAGAGATTGTACGCTTTCACCACAACATTCGATACATCCGTTAGGAACATTCCTGAATTCACCATACTCAGTATGCGGATAATCAATCCTAACCTTTCAATTACACGCCCTAGTATAGGCACCTCTCCTATGAGTTTGGCCTCCCAACCATGACCAACTGTCATCTTGGGAACTGCACAGGTGGACAATCTTCACAAGGTAGCCTCAGATTAGACCTTGGCCGCAACGGAACCCATACTAAGGTATATAAATTTCCAGTCAAGCCCTACCCAATTTTCGGATATTGTGGTCGTACGGTAAAATTGGAATGGTATCGCATCCAGACAACCATCAGATTTATAAAGGGCTAAGGCTCATGCCTCAACATTTTCATCATCAAAATCATCTTGTGTTCGAGAACACATGTCAAAACATTTCAGTAGAATGACTCATCATTCTAAGGTTTTCATAACCATTTTCACCAAGTATTACCACCTAAAGTTGATCAAGTTTTATGCTTAGCACTAGCATCTACAAGTGGGGGTAAATACTAATGGTGGGTAATAAACCAGTGGGGATTTACTAAGTTCAATCTCATGCCTTAGGATGACATCAAGATCATCTAACTTAGCCCAAATTTTATGCTCTTTATGATACCTTCAGTTATCTTTCTAGAATCTACAAGTCACTAAGTAAACTCTAAGAGAAAGCTTTGATCAAGAAAATAAAGTATTAAGCTTGCAAGTAAAACTAGGATTGGTTATCAAGTGGTGTAAGCTTGCAAGTTAAACTTGCATGGTTTAGCTTGCTAAGATAGTAGTATAAGCTTGCTAAGTTGCCAGTGTTAGCTTGCCCAGTTAATAGCTTGCTAATTCAACTAGTAGTATTAGGCTTGCCTTGTGCAGAGTAGTGGTTGAAGTTCTCCTCGTCTTCTTCCTCGTAGTATCCTCCTTCCTCCTCGTATCCTTGGTCGGTACTAGCGTCTATAAATAAATACGAGGTACACAATCACCAAACAATACTTAACTATTTCTAATCATCACACAAAGGTTCACACTAGGTGATCTAGCATCATCACTAACTTTACAAGATTAAAGCACTTGTCCCATTTATTTTATTTTGAGAAAAGTAATTTCTACTCATTGAAAAACTACTTAAGATTTAATATTACCCAACTCAAACATGGGATCATGTTGACACATGTCATGACCACATATTTCAGTACATGGGAATGTGATTTAAAGTGGTGTCATAATTTAATAAGGTTTAACCTTTTTATTTTATATAATTAAAGTGACTAGAAATGCCTATGTGGCATTATTTTATTACTTGATCATTATTTCTATAAGTAAACCTACATATTTTTATATATTCTGAAAGGGTATGGTAAAATGTGATTTTTGAGAGTTGGAATCAACTCAAAAGCTCTTATGGTTGAATTTTGAAAAATGTTTGAATGCAGAAAAGCTTCTGCCTTGTTATTTTCACCATGGGTGATCTATAAATCTAAATGGTTTGAATCCAACGGGATTGGATTAAGCATTCCAGTACCTTTCTAACAAAATTGGTTTCATGCATTTTGGTTTAGTGAATCGAGCTGGGTTGATTTTTGAATCTAGGTACAAAACTATGTTTGAAATTAAATGAATAAACTTAAGTTTGAATTGTTGGGTCGCGCGGGAGGTTTAACTGGGCCGGACCACTATGCACAGCGCAGGCGAGGGAGGGTTAAGTGGCAATCCCCACTCGTCAGTGAGACAATGAGTGGCGGAGCGGTACAGAGTGATCTAGGCCGCACGATCTAACTCTAATCGAACGGCTCTGGTTCATCGTCCACGTCGGGCAGCGCCGGCGAGATAGAACCCTAGTGCGGCAGGTGGGTGTCGTGGGAGGCTCACCAGTGCTCAGGCGATGGTCGGCGACGGGGGCGAACGACGAAGTCGACGACGGCGGTTCTGCTGGTACTGGTAGCTTCTCCTTGGGAGGCTCCAATCGACGACGCCTCTCCTCCTCTACAGCGGCGAACTCCGGTGAAATTCCGGCCACCTGGTGCTCGCCTTGCTCCGGGAGTGAGTGGGTGTGATCAGTGAGAGGTGGGGAGTGAACTGGTGCAAAGAAAATGAGCGGGGGAGGCCTCTATTTATAGTGGTTGAAGGGGACCGACGGGCGCGGGCTGAGCTCGTCGTGGTCCACGGTACAGAGGGATAATGGCATGGGCGACGGTAGGGGCGGTGGTGTGCTCCCTAGCGAATCTCAACGACATGGTCTTGCGGCATGGGGCGATGCTGAACGGTCGGAACACATCGATGCTCTGGGCGGGTCCGACAGCGATTTTAATGGCGCACAGTGTCTACGGTCCGCACGGCGGTGAATGGGCATGTCCGTGGGGTTGCTGGGGTGCTGGCGATCACGCACGCAAGCGGCGAGGGCGGCGCGCGGTCTGTGGGCGTGTGTCGCGGTTGGCGCACTGGCGTGCTCTCGGCTCGCTCGCAGAGAGGCTTGGCATGCTCGGGCAGTGTGGTCCAGGGGCTGGCAGTGCTCGAGGTTTGGACAGGGAGTGGCGGTGGACGGTGGAGTGCCTGCTAGACAAGGTTGGCGAGGCTAGTTTGGCGTGTAGCTTGCTGTCGATGTTGGGGTTGGCAATTGTACTCGACATGGTGACCACTAATGGCTATGCCAAGCTCACAGTAGTGCTAAGACTTGTTAATTGGGCTAGATCATCTACTGAGAGTATAGAGTGAGCTAGAGAGGGAACAAGGTTGGCCAAAATCATTGCTCACTATAGTGTTTGTTGTTTGTTTGTTTAATGCCAGCAAGGTGTTTGATAAAATGGCCGAAAGAAATTCAAATTTGAATTTTGGATTCAAACTTGGTGGATTTTCTAGGCACATACTAGGGAGTCTCTGGTTAGTTGGATTATTCAAGGGGCACTGGTTTGGTTGGGTTTTGAAAATGTGTGATCTTCACATATGATGGAGATTAAATTTTTACTTGTGATTTGAATGAGGTTGCCAAATGTTTCTGCAAGTTTGAAATGTGGGCTTTTCTTTACTTGGTCTTGCAAGGGGTTAAAATAATTGGAAAAGTTTCTATTTGAAATCTTGGACTAGAAACACTCAAAGTGACCTAGTGAGCAAGATTGGCAAAAATGACCATTTGCTATAATTGTTTTGTTTTTGATTTTCTCTTTATTTGTTTCTGCTTGGAAATGTTTTAGATGATGTTATATTCATCTTAGAACCATTCCTTACTATTTAGTTGAATCACACAAGTCCATTCATGCATTTATCAAATCATCACATACACACATGCATTCGTATGATTTGAAATTAATCAAAGTTTTTGTTAACCCTAATTTTAGTGATTAGAGTTTGATGATCATTGTTTCATATTTTTAGGATGTTACAACCACACTACGCGTATCTGCTACTCAAGATTCCAGGGCCAAGGGGCATCATCACCGTCCAAGAAAGCTTCACCCAATCCGACCATTGCGACAGAGACTTCAACAGAATCTCCCAATCGTTCGGTATGCAGGAGGAACTCACGAGGCTCCGAGAGGTGACAGACAACAGGGCACCCCCAGTCTCCAGGCAAAACACACCTGACATGTCGTTTGACTCCACAGTCAACACGAAAAAGGTGCAGATGGCTCCAAGATGGCGCTGATCGCCAATGACCTCATAGGAAAGCGCGCTCATCGAATTCCTCCATGAGCACTGGGAAATTTTCGCCTGGTGTCCTGCGGACATGCCAGGATTTCCCAAGGAATTTGCCGAGCATGCACTCAATGTGGTCCCCAACGCAAAGCCAGTCAAGCAGTCGATCCGATGGCTGTCCGAACCAAGAGCTGAAGCCGTTGGAATCAAAGTCAATAGAGTGCTTGATGCCAACTTGATCCGGGAAATCAAGGAGAGAGAGTGGCTAGCCAATACTGTGCTGGTCCCCAAGAAGGACACGGACATCCTGCGGATGTGCGTAGACTTTACATTGCTCAACAAGTACTGTCCCAAGGACCACTTCCCTCTACTGCGGATCGATCAGATCATCGATTCGACTACAGGATGCGAGAAGCTCTCCTTCCTTGACGCCTACTCAGGCTATAACCAGATTCGGCTGAAGGTTGAAGATCAGGAGAAAACGGCGTTCATCACACTGTTCGGAGTGTTCTGCTACAACACCATGTCCTTCAGGCTGAAGAACGCAGGTGCCACGTACCAGAGGTGCATACAGGCGTGCCTAAAAAACCAGATCGGTCGCAACATCCAAGTCTATGTCGACGACATAGTCATCAAGACCAGGGAAGACAAGACACTAATCGATGATCTCCGCGAGACGTTTGATAACCTTGATCACTATAAGATCAAGCTGAACCCAGAAAAGTGCACCTTCGGCATCCCATCTAGCCAATTACTTGGCTACTTCATCTCCCAACGGGGGATCAAGGCGAATCCGAATAAAATCCGGGCCATACTGACCATGGAAAATCCGAAGAACCTTAAGGGTGTCCAGCAACTCGCCAGGCGCATTGCGGCGCTTAGCAGGTTCATCAGTCGCATGGGTGAGAAGGCCATGACTTTCTACTAGCTGCTGCGCAAAGCTGACAAGTTCGAGTGGACACCCGAAGAAGATGACGCATTCGAAGACCTCAAGCGGCTGCTCTCCACCTCGCCTGTCCTGGTCACGCCAAAGGAGCGCGAGCCTCTTCTGCTATACATCGCAGCCACACATCAAGTGATAAGCACCGTACTCGTGGTCGAACGACCCGAAGATGGCAAGACCCACAGGGTACAACGCCTAATCTACTACCTCAGCGAGGTCCTAAAACCAACAAAGCAGAGGTACCCTCACTACCAGAAGCTCGCCTACGGCGTATTCATGACGGCTCGTCAGTTGATCCACTACTTCCAGGAGAACCAGATAATGGTCGTTAACGAGGCACCATTCTCCAATATCCTGAACAACCCCGAAGCTATGGGACGCATAGCCCTGTGGGGAATCGAGCTATACCCTCTAGACATAGTCTATGAGCGGCGCAAGGCCATCAAATCTCAGGTCCTCCCTGACTTCCTCGTCCACTGGATGGAGCTCCAGCTGCCAGACACTCCGGACATGACGCAATCATGGACGATGCACCTCGACGGCTCCAAGCGCGAGGCCGGAGCAGGAGCTGGTGTCATAGTGACGTCCCCTTAAGGCGATAAGATGAAATATGTCCTTTGGATGAAATTTCGCGCCTCCAACAATGAGGCCGAATACGAGGCCCTCATCCATGGCATGAGGATGGCCAAGATCTGCGGCGCAATGTGCCTAGTCATCTACGGTGACTCGAACCTTGTCATCCAGCAGACGATGAACGAGTGCGACGCTCACAATGCCAACATGATCGCGTACCGCGTGCTCTACAACTCACTCTAAGGAGACTTTGAAGGTTGCGAACTTTGGCATGTCGGAAGAGAAAGCAATGAGGAAGCCGATAGACTCACCAACATCGGCTCCACCTGCACACGGGTGCCACTAGGCATGCTACTCAAACAAATATGTGTACCCTCTATCAAGAGAAAATTCCCCAAAGGATCACCCGAAGAAGCAGAGCACTCAGGGGCTGCACCACCTGATGGACATGAAGGACCCGAAAAGCTCGACACCGAGGCCGAGTTGGTCAGCCTGGTGCAGATCATGGCGATCGAAGAGATGTGGACACAACCATACTTTTGGTACCTGATAAACAAAGAACTGCCCGATGACCTGACAGATGCCCGACGCATATCTCGCCGGTCCAAGACCTTCACCATCATCAATGGCAAGCTGTACAAGCGCAACATTTAGGGTGTACTCCAACGGTGCGTCACCATCAGTGACGGCAAAACCATCCTTCAAGACATCCACGAGTGCATCTACGGCCATCATGCAGGCAGCCGCGCCCTAGTAGCCAAAGCTCTGCGAGCTGGATTCTATTGGCCAACAGCCATGAATGACGCCAAGGACATTTTCCAAAGGTGCAACGCCTGCCAGAGATACGCGGACAAGCCACACGCACCAGGATTCGAGCTAAGGCCCATACCGCTGGCCTGGCCCTTCGCCCAATGGGGACTCGACATGATCGGAAAACTGCCCAAATCATCGAAAGGAAGTCACGTCTACCTCCTGGTCGCAGTCGACAAGTTCACCAAGTGGATCGAGGCCATGCCCGTCACCAACCAGAGTGGCAAAACAACCGTTAAATTCTTCAAGTCCATAGTCTATAGGTTCGGTGTGCCGCACAGCATCATCACGGACAATGGCTCGAACTTCATCTCGAAGGAATTCCAGGACTTCTGCGAGGGCCTTGGCATCAACATATCATAAGCCTCTGTGGCACACCTGCAGACCAATGGACATGTCAAAAAGGCCAATGGCCTCATAGGGAGCGGCATCAAGAAACGCCAGCTATGCTCACTCGGAAGGCTTGCGGGAGCCTGGTTGGAGGAGCTACCCTCCGTACTATGGAGCCTACGTACAATGCCGAACAGTTCAACTGGCTACACACCCTTCTTTATGGTGTACGGAGCCAAAGCCGTACTGCCCGCAGAGGTACGCTACAAGGCCCCATTGGTCGTCGCCTACAGCGAAGCCGAATCAACGACCGCACACGAAGATGTCGTCGACACACTCGACGAAGCACGCGACATCACCACAGCTCGCTCAACGGTCTACCAGCAGAGCCTCCGCAACTACCACAGTCATCGGCTGTGCCCAAGGTCCTTCATCGAAGGAGACCTCGTCCTACGACTCAAGCACGAGCGGCTGAAGAAGCTCGAGTCACCCTGGGAAGGACCCTACATCGTCATCGAAGTCATCCCAGGTGGCGCCTACCACCTCATGGACGTCAAGTCAGGAGTAGAATACTCCAACCCATGGAACGTTGCACAACTGCGACGATTCTACCCCTAGCTACCTCTTTACTTTCAATAAGGCTACTCAGCCGAATAATGTACCTCCTCATTACGATATGAATAAAAGCTAAGTTCCTCGGCTGAAATATCTTTTTCCTTACTTTTTGCTATAACACGCTCGGGGCTACGCCTCACCTCACGACCCCGTCGACTGAGAACAATGCATACAACCTGAGTAGCTGACCACGTCAGGCTAACGAAAAGGACATGCACATAACAAAGCACAACATGCTAATACAAACAAATGTTTATAAAGGGCACAACACACCCACTCGAATATATATAAGTTTTACATCAATCTATTCTCTTTATAGGGTCTGCCTATTATGTAGAATCACACTTGCCCAGTGCTCGAAAAGATCCACGATCTCTTCGGCATACTGCCGCACAGCCGCATAATGCGGGAGCATATCCCAGAGACTACCATCTGGTCGAAGGGGCAGCCCAGTCGCCACCGCCGCGAGATCGACATCACGATGATGCAGCCGAACAATTGAAAGGGCAACTTTCATCCCTGCAACTAGCTGATGCCGCACCAACTCCCTTACGTGGCCCACGTCGCGAAACTTCGACAAGAGACCCCATAAGGTAGAATGCGCCTCATCTAGGGGGAAAATGACAAATAAGATGGACGTCAGGGAAGTGTTCGCCTGCTTCAGCACTCGAGAAACCTGGTGTGCGCGATCTTGCATCATCGAAAGAATGACGGCTTGATCGCAATCCATCCAGAAGAAGCCGCCAGCCTCCAAGTCCTGCTGAGTCAGACAATTCATCCAAACTGCAACACGCTCCTTCTCTTCCCTTGGAACGAGATTGATGCTTGCACCAAGTACAGAATAAGATGACATGCAAACAAGACGCATCCGAAAAGAATAGCAGTTCGCGAAGACTTACATTGCAGTTGCTCGCTCATCTGCCGCAACTCCCCCATCAAAAGCTCCTCCCTGGTAGTGGCTCGCTCAGCCTTCGACTTTCATACATTCGTGTGACTGCGAATGCCAAGGATATCCTTCTCCAGGCTACGGATACGGTCGCGAAGGAATACGATATGCGACGCATCATCCAAAGACGGTCATGGCTCAGGGACAGTCGAAGTATCCACGGGAACTTCAATCGAAGGACCCTAAAGACAAACAAGTAAGGATATGAACATCACGTACACCTCTGGCGATAGCTCGAAATATAATTTATATACATCGAAGGCCACCGTGTGGCATAAGGAGAGATTTTTCATCAACAAAAACTTACATTACAAAAGGAAGAGGATAAACTATCCTAAACTACAACACTAGAGCCTAGGCACCAGCATCCGGAGTGGCCTCAGAGCCAGACTGCCTTCTCTTGGCCTCCTCATGCTGCTTCGCCGCGTACTCCGCCAGCAGGTCAATGAGCTTCGGCTCGTAACGCTTACAGCAAGAGGCAAAGAGAGCAAACGCTACCTCTGAGCCATCGGCAGCCGTTGGCATCTGGGAGGTGATGTGCGGCAGATCCAGCTCAGCTCCGGATGCCATGGCCATCGCCAACCCCATGGAAGCGCCGATGCCCTTCTGTTTGCGCTTGTACGCAGCCAGAGCGTCCTATGACAGAGAATCCGCCAGAGCGTCGACATCCTGAAGAGCAGCACCCTTGGGGACGACCTCCTTGAAGAAGCGTCAGAGCACTTCCTTGGCCTTCGCCAAGGAGCCAGCAGCAGTACCGCAGCGATCTTCGACCGCTGCGGTGGCATCATCCAGAGCATTTCCATGCTCGAGCACACCGTGATCAAACGCGATGCCTGATGCATCTGAGACAAATAAGAAAAGGGCCGAATAAGAACAGGACAAGGAACAAGTCAAAAAAATAGAAGACCCAAACAAGTAAAGGGCACTCACCAGAGAAAGCCTTGGCTGCATCCATCAGCCTATCGGCCATCTCCTTCTCGTGAGTGGCAGCCACAGTAGCAAGCTGATCCTCGCGATCAGCAGACTCCTTCCGCAGGCACTCCTGAGCTTCAGCAGCGTCGGCTACCTCCTTCTGCAGGCGCTCCTTCGCCTCCGCAGCTTTCTTCTCTTCTCGACCAAGGATCTTTTCAAGAGCGTCCAGCCGATCAAGAGCTGCATTATTCTCATATGCAAACATCAAAGAACAAAAGTATCAATAGAAGCAAAGACGAAAAGGACAGCCGAACCACAAAAGGATGATCAAACTACGCAACTTGCAGCTGCCGCATGTTGGCCTCCAGCGCCAGATGCTGCTGGATAAGGAGATTAGCGCTATGCACGAAGGGCTGCAAAATAAAACAAACAAAAACAACCATCAGAAAGGGCTCGGGGCTACGCCCCACAAGAGAAAAAATCGACAAACAGGTCATCCGAAAAAGGGCTCTGGAGCTCCCCCTACAAGTCAAAGGTGCAGGCAACTTACGTGTTCAGGTGGGGACTCCGAAGTTCCGCGAGCGGTCTTCTGAGTCACAACTACCCGAGCCTCTCGCTTGGAAAGGTTCGGCTCATCGTCCTCAGAGTTGGCCACCACCTGAGAGGGAGGAGCCGTCAGCTTCGACTCCCCCACGGCCTCTTGAGTGCTCTCACTAAGAGAACCCTCCTAGGAGTGACTGCAAGGAAAATACTGATCAAGATGAGAATCTGCAAGTGACAGAACAAAGCACAGACGGAGCAACTTACGAGTCAATATCTAACAAGTTGAAGACGGGCGGTGCCTTCTCATTCTTCTTCTTCTTGGCTGGCGGCTGCGGCGCCATCGCCCGAAGTGGAACGACAGGGAAAGGTGCGGATGAGGCACCATCATCCTTGCCATGACGCTCGAGGAAGGACGGATCCCTTAGAGTTGGCAGGGTCGATGCATCCGAAGATTCGCTCTGCGAACGCTTTCGGGTTTGTCCCTCACTCGCCTCAGGGGCATCCTCAGTTGGCGACTAAGCTAGAGGAAGCTCAGACTCGGAGTCCACCTCCTCATTGTCTGGCGCCTCCCTAAACTTTTCAGGCAGAGGAGGCATAGACCCCGTAACCTAGAGGTGCTGCAAGAAAAAAACAAAAACAACATGAGAAACTGAACAAACAATGAACACCCGCAAAAGCGCAACGCGCATGAACAAACATCACCTTAGAAGCCCCTTTACTGGCGCTGAGAGGAGGAGTCAACGACTCCCCCAGAAGGTCTTCACTAGCTTTATACTTCAGCAGGGGACGGAGGACCCTATCAAGGCCACCTAAAGATGACTCTTTGGATGACACCCTTGTCGGATCACTGGAGCCGACGTAGAGAAACATCGGGTGCGCCCTAGCCTGGAGCAGCTGCACCCGACGTTTAAGAAAGGTGGGGATGATGTTGACACCATTGACCTCCTTGCACGGCACCAGCTGAAGAGCCTCCACTCGCTGGTAGAGCCTCTCCACCTCCGCAAATTCGCCCTCCAAGATGTGGTTCTTCCACGATCTTTTTGGGACGATCTTATGCTCGGAGTCGAAGGGGGAAAGCCCAAATTGCTCACCATCCAGCTTGACATCGCGGATGTAAAACCACTTACGACGCCAATATTGGACGGACTCGCAAATATATAAGGAGAAAAATTGGAAAAAAGGACAAAGGGAGATGATGCAGCCGCCAAGCGGATAGACTCCGCCGGTGCCGGACTGCCTCTTCACGGAACAGAGCTTCCGAAAGAGGCCAAAGTTTGGCTCGATACTGAGCCAACACTCACAAAGTGTAATGTAGCAAGCGATGTTGAGAAGAGAATTGGGAGACAGATGATGAATCTGAATCCCATAGAAGAAAAGGAGTACACGAAGAAAATCGTGGACAGGGAGCCAAAGGCCGCGAAGAATGAAAGCAACAAACATCACCCAAAACCCTACGGGTGGACGGGGGATTACCTCATCGCCGGGGATCTTGACATCCTCCTTGTTCTACGGGATCAATCCCGCATCGCGCAACTTGCGCAGATCAGTGTCGTGCACCTCCGTGCGCCTCCACTTGCCATTGGTGAAACGAGTGGCAGCAGCAGCCATCTTGCCGCCGCTGGCGGCACTCGAGCCAGCTCTAGTAGCGCCCTTCCTCGACTTGCCCATTGTGTGGCGATGAGTGCGGCGACGAGCACAGAGAAATGAAGAAGGAAACGACCGAAGAACGTCCAGTGCGCGCAAGAGAGGCAGTGCTCGTGAAAATGGAGGCAATGGCGAAGGCAAATGGCAAGGGGTGAAACAGAATCACTGTTTCCCCACGGTTATAAAAGACGAAGATGATAAACAAGAGTCGTCGATCCAGAAGCCCTAACGCGCAAGCAAAATCTAACCCTACACGTGTCAGCACGACAACGAACCGTCGCCAACACACCGTCCACTACGCACGAAAACCGAGGAGACGCCATAATTCTCGCCACGCCGCGCATGACTAGTCAACTCCAAGTCAGGAAGTGGGACCCACGATCGTCCTGTCACGTCATCTCTGGCGCCGCAGATGGTTGAGATCACCGATCGTCAGCACTGACGTCATCAAGACCAATCTAGCAACGACTGGAAATTTTTGGCTGACAAATCAAGTATTTACTCGAATCTGCGATTCAAACAACTACTTGTGGGCTACTCCCATCAGGAGCGCTGGCCGCGCACCTGAGACATGATTAAGGTACTGCACCTCTAAACTATCTTCGAGTCCCACATCGAGTCTACGACTCCACTAAGGACTCGGGGGCTACTCCCATAGGAAGGATTGATTAAGCATCCGACAAAATTGTATCCTTCGGACCTGAACTTGAAACAATTGAACTAAAGTCTCTGCTCGAGTCTGCGACTCGAACAGACACTCGGGGGCTACTCCCACAGGGAGCGCTGGTCGCGCACCCTATGAATTATTCGTCTACGATCCTTCGGATCAAGATGCAAAATCTTTTTTGCAACTTTTCCCAAACCAACGCTAAGTGAGAAGCATCCGCCTTGGCCACCCGAAACACCTCCGCGATGACAACATTTCAGATGCTGTGTCTACGACGCAAGGATAAGACCTACAGATATCATCTGATGGCCTGGTAACACACCTGACTATGCTCTGCCAGTAAAATACCGTGTCAACAAACATGATGAAAAATCCTGATGGACGCGTTGGGTATATCACTCGAAAACCAATGGGATTCGATTCCTATAAGACCTCAACGGCCTGAGTCGAATTACGCCAGCATTCGTTCCAGATTCGAGTCCAGGGACTCGAGTCTGAAGAAGATCGTGTTGTTTTTTCCTATGACAGTTAACTGGCCCTGATCCGTCGGGAGAGTCAGGCACACGCATCAACAATCCCTACAAACTAAATCATTTTCTCTTTAAAACAGGTCCAAACTGCACCCGAAAGATTGAAGAGTCCTCAGTCGAATCTACGATTCGACTAAATACTCGGGGGCTACTAACATGGTTATACCCTACGGGTACACGACATTGGTATACCTGGTCCAGCCCAAGGAAGGGCCGTGACAAGATATGCGGCCCGCGGAGATTTCGGGTGGCCCAAGCCCATGATACCTTCGGATCCTTGGAGA
The DNA here is from genome assembly GCA_916181665.1 of Avena sativa. NCBI lineage: Eukaryota > Viridiplantae > Streptophyta > Magnoliopsida > Poales > Poaceae > Avena > Avena sativa. Next base: position 407,746,956 of record OV702285.1, on the reverse strand, counting down.
GCAAGACTAGAATAGGTAGAATTTCAAAGGGTACACACCCTAATCTGTAACCGACTCGACCTGTGCCCGGGACATGCCTATCTATATGAAGGCTAGGAGGGCACGGCGAGGAGGGCCTCAACTCACCTCATACGCACCTCACGCCAGATTGCATCTGTGCACCCCTGTAACCTTCGGTTCCATCATAATCAAGAGCAGACAAGCAGGAGTAGGGTTTTCCCTCTGGGGGCCTGAACTTGGGTAAACCTCATGTCCCTGTGTTGCTTGTTTGCTAACCGTTCCGTGATCTCCAGCATCCCCATCTTCTCCAAAACCTAAGTCCATAACAATGGGCATTGACGAGATCGTACCTCGTCAGTAACATCCCAGCATTTAGGACTAAACGAAGGGTAGATTTAGGATTTTTTGCATCAGCATGCATGAATCTGAAAATTCAGGTAAATTTTTCGCCAAATTAAAAGACTAGAGTGATCAGAATTCTCACTCCGATGAATTAGGTTTAGTGTCATCCAAGGGGGAGTGTGATGAATTTTGACTTGACCTCTATTATTTTCTGGAATTATGAGGGGAGACATTTGAATTATAAATAATTATTCCCAATAAGACAAATAAAAGTGCTATAAAGAAAAGTATAAAGATTATTTAAGACCAACATTACATTGTTCTTTTACAATAAAAGACTAAAGGAAAAATTATAATAAAACAATTAAATTAATAAAGAAAATGGAAAATGAATTACAACAATGAAACAAATAGCAGAACTCTTTATTAAAAGAATATATGTATATCACATTATCCTTTTACAATAAATAAATAATAAGAAATGGTTACAATAATAATAAGATGAACAAATGTAATACAATGTCTTTACATTATTTCTAGACAGAAAAGAAAATTACAAAAGAAAAAGAAAACTACATTAACAAAAATCTAAACTACAATTCCTATATCTAGTCTTGATATTCCTGGACATCCTTTTGATTCCTGCAAAACAAATAAATTGAAGGTAAAAAAAAGGGTTAGTGTTAGTAATTTGATCTCAGTCTAACAATGAAGTGCATTGTTCATTGCATCATTGAGCAGAGTTGATAAGGGGCAAGTTTCACCAAAAGTAATATATGTTCTTATTAGTATGTTACTTGTCTCAGAACAACATCATAAACAAAAGGGGGGAAATTTCACCATGCAAGTAAATAGTAAAGGTAAAACCATCAACAAAAGATCCAGTTTTCACTTGATCTGGTCCCTTTCAATGAGGCAAGCCCACACACAGCAAACGCACCACATGTAGCTGCTGTGTTGTCAACACCACAGATAGCACAAGAAGTATATATGAAAGATCACATCTGTATCATAGCTTCTAGCATTTTCATTTCCTCCACATCACCAGAACAACAAGGACACAAGATTACTGAAATTCAGAATAACTAGCACAACAAACTTCAGATCACTTGATCACTGTAGTAGGATCTGGGTAATCAACCCCACAAGAGGAAGGAGTTGTACCTAAGCACAAGCAAGGAGGAGGAAGATCAGGACCAATCCAAGAATAGACCAGTAGCTGGATCAAGAGGGAGAAGGCCAGGAGTGCAAGGAGGAGCAGGAAAAGCACTAGATCTAGCAACAGAACAGAACCACCAGAACATCCACAACCAAGTCATCTATCTCCACTGCAAGCCTCAGGTTGGCTACTAGAACCATACTAGTACCTGTTCTTGTCAAATTAAAACAAGCATCAGTTGTGGGAGAGAGAGAGAGAGATCTCAGTTTAGTGTAGAAGTGCTACACTAGTTCATCCTAGAGCTGTTAAGGCCAACAAAGAATCTTTTCTTATCTTAGAAGATTTGGCCTCAGTCTTTGCATCATAGGACAAACCAAGAAATCCAGCAGACAACATCTGAGATGTTACCACTATGCACACTCCTAGTGGAGGCACCACCGTGGTAAACTTAACAGTTTTAGCCAACCAAAATAGCTCCAGCCTTTTGCATCATGAGCTAGATTTATATCTTTTGGACACCAACACCAACTACTTCACTGTTGATACAGCAGCAAGTCATGCTACCTGGGCTACCACTACGCACACACCAAGATTGGAGGCACCACAGTAGCAGCCCAAGCTAGCAGAAGCCACTATATAAATTGTTCTTCATTAGCTCGCCTCAAGTTATTTAAACAAAACAGTTTATATCATTTTCCTAGAAAATAATCCAGGAATCAAATATGCATATTTATGACCCACAATTATAGGGGGTGTATCGTAGTATTTTTGATAAATAGGAGTGTCGATCCTAACGAGGAGCAGAAGGTGTTGACTAGTGGTTTGGATCAGGAATTCTCTATAAATACTTAACAAACGGATTTTTAGGATTTTTTGATAATGCAAAGAAATAAAGTGCAAGTAAATAAATACAACAAATAAATGCAGCAAGTGGCCCAATCCTTTCTTAGCAAAGGACAAGCCGGTTGTAATACTTATGAGGACCAAATGTTCTCGAGGACACATGGGAATACTGTCAAGTGCTTTTGCTTCATATAGTTGATTAATCTTCTTTGGTTGGATAAGTGTTGTGTGGGTGAACCTGTGCTAATGTACCGAACTTACTTGGACTAATACATACTTGTGATTAAACCTCTTGCAAGCATCCACAACTACAATAAAGTAATTAAGATAAAATCTAACCACAACATTAAACTCTGAGATCCTACACTCCCTTGTGCAAAGGTTTCCTAACGGGGGTTCAGGTTTCTGTCACTCTGGCAACCCCACAATTAGTAGCCAAATACACAATGCATTCCCCTAGGCCCATAAAAGGTGAAGTATCATGTAGTCGATGTTCACATGACACCACTAGAAGAATAGCACCACAACTTAAATGCCAAACCATTGAATATTACTCAACACAATTCCACTACTAACAACATGACTTCTCCCATGTCCTCAAGAACTAAACGAACTACTCATGATAGATCATATGGATCGAGATCGGAGATGATATGATTATGAATAACAACTTAACATAAACAATAATTCAATGGTTCCACTCACAAGCATCAACTACAAAAGTAATCAACACCGGGAAAGTTTCCCCTAAGAACTATGGAAGATTCAACACAATTGTTACAGCGGCACTACTAGGAAAACGGCCTTTAGTGGAGCACCTGAAACCATCATCTGCGGCGCACCTGCAGTGCGCCACGGGCCTTGCGCTACGGCTATCTCTCAGCCGTGGCGCACTGCCTAGTGCGCCACGGTTGTGTAGAGATAGGAGTAGCGCACCTCCTAGTGCGCCATAGAAGTTTTGCATGGTGCGCTATCCCTTGGATCTTCTGTGGCGCACTACCTAGTGCGCCACTAAACTTCCATGGTGCGCTTTAGGTGTAGTGCGCCACAGAAGGTAGACCATGTGCGCCACAGATGTATTTTTTGTTTTTTTTAATTTCCAAGCCAGATTATATGCAATACAGATTATATACAATATTACAGCAGATATACACACACAGATACAAGATATACAATTATATATATAAATACTCAATATGAAAAACAAGATTGAAACAAATACATATAGATAAGTCTCATACATGAATACATAGTCTAAGTTACATTGTTTTGATCATGTTACAAAGTAGTAGTTGGTGACATGCGAATACATGTGTCGATCGAACAAGTTAGAGCTCGGAAGCTCGCCTAGACATCTAAACTAGCTAGCTAGACACAAACGCGGGATAAATAACCAAAGAAGATAAGCATGATCACCGCCGCGACGAAGGTGTAGGTCTTCATCCGGTTCCTTGTCCTAACTACCGCTAGATAGCGCGTGTATCTAGCTTCCGCCTCCACCATAGTGTTGTACCCTTTGTAGCTATTGCCGCTGAAATGGTGCACCTATCTCCGGCAGTCTTCCCAATCATCGTAGACTCTGGGAACCCGTCCCTTGTACACGACGTACCATGTCATCTACAAGTTGACAATAATAACTAACCGGTGATTGAAAAAACATGTATAATTAAAGTCGCATATGAAGATACACTTATAGAAAGTACTCTTAAATCAAAAAGAGCAAACTCAAAAAGAGCAAACTCAAAAAGCATGCCTCATATATAACTAGGTTGTTGGACACAGGAATATGCTACGATGGAACCGTACGCCAAGTAGGATGCACAACATCTGGACTTGTGCATAGCACAAGGCGTACAATCCCATCGTAGCACATTCACATATATAGTGTGCCACGACATTTCAATCATCGGCATTATTCTCGAAAAAGACCAAAGTAGCTCGAAAAGAATGCCTCATATATAACTAGCTAGGTCGTTGGACACAGGAATATGCTATTACGGGACTGTTAGCCAAGTAGGATGCACAATTCCTGGACTTGTGCATATCACAAGGCTAACAATCCCGTCATAGCACATTCACATATATATTGTGCCACGACATTTCAATCATCGGCATATTCTCGAAAAAGACAAAAATAACTCGAAAAGAATGCCTCATATATAACTAGCTAGGTCGTTGGACACAGGAATATGCTATGACGGGACTGTTAGCCAAGTAGGATGCACAATTCCTGGACTTGTGCATATCACAAGGCTAACAATCCCGTCATAGCACATTCACATATATATTGTGCCACGACATTTCAATCATCGGCATATTCTCGAAAAAGACAAAAATAACTCGAAAAGAATGCCTCATATATAACTAGCTAGGTCGTTGGACACAGGAATATGCTATGACGGGACTGTTAGCCAAGTAGGATGCACAATTCCTGGACTTGTGCATATCACAAGGCTAACAATCCCGTCATAGCACATTCACATATATATTGTGCCACGACATTTCAATCATCGGCATATTCTCGAAAAAGACAAAAATAACTCGAAAAGAATGCCTCATATATAACTAGCTAGGTCGTTGGACACAGGAATATGCTATGACGGGACTGTTAGCCAAGTAGGATGCACAATTCCTGGACTTGTGCATATCACAAGGCTAACAATCCCGTCATAGCACATTCACATATATATTGTGCCACGACATTTCAATCATCGGCATATTCTCGAAAAAGACAAAAATAACTCGAAAAGAATGCCTCATATATAATTAGCTAGGTCGTTGGACACAGGAATATGCTATGACGGGACTGTTAGCCAAGTAGGATGCACAATTCCTGGACTTGTGCATATCACAAGGCTAACAATCCCGTCATAGCACATTCACATATATATTGTGCCACGCCATTTCAATCATCGGCATATTCTCGAAAAAGACAAAAATAACTCGAAAAGAATGCCTCATATATAACTAGCTAGATCGTTGGACACAGGAATATGCTACGACGGAACAGTCAGCCAAGTAGGATGCACAATTCCTGGACTTGTGCATATCACAAGGCTAACTATCCCGTCGTAGCACATTCACATATATAGTGTGCCACGACATTTCAATCATCGGCATTATTCTCGAAAAAAGAGTAAGGAAAAAAAGAAGGACCAAATTGAGCAAAGGACCAAAGAGTAAGCAAAAAAACCAAGCATTGATTGATATATAATAATAATAAGCAAAATAAGTAAGCGGTGATTCATAAACCTAATAAGATAAGTACACTTGTCGTCCACACACACACAAAGGTCATCTATAGTTTGCAACTACAACTAGGCCAACATCAAGCCTTCTGGCTCGGCTTAGGGAACGGGAGGACGCCCTGTCTCGTCATGAACTTCCTATAGTCACCCTGCATCTCTAGGCGATCTTCTATGTCACGGTTATTCGGGATATTCCTCCGTAGAAGATCCCCCCCGAAGTCATGACATCACCAAAGATGATTGCCCCAAACTGCTGCTGGATGCGATACATCTCTTGTCTAATATCCGAATCATTGATCTTGGCCTTTGCTTCGGCCCACTGTTTGAGATGATCTGGCAGCGTAGAATTCTGCTGGTCAAGTAGGAACGCCCTCATGTGATGGAGTGCGTAGTAGGCTTCCTTCTTACTGTTTTCCGGCTGCTTCACGCAGGGGAACTCCGTTACGTGGTTGAAGACGTGCCTGCCGAACTTGACCTTCTTACGCACGAAGCTGGTGCCTTCCGTCGAGGCAAAGCCAGTGAGAGCATCATCCAGAACTTCCTTGATCTTGTCGTAGTTTTTCTTCTTTTCTAGACTCCCCGAGTCGAAATACGTGGCGTGGGAATGCTTCGGCGATAAGGAGATGAGCGTGCAGTGTTCATCTCTGCGCAAAAAATTCAAATGGAATGTGTTCGAAAAAGAATGATGATGATCTAATAAAGCCAATCGACGGTGGCGAGTGAATAACGACTTACTCGGGAAAGTAAGGCACGAGAATGTATTCCTTTGGCTTGTTCGCCACGAGGATTCTTTTTAGGTACGAGGCCACGATACGTCGTTCGGCGGGGGAACCCAAGCAGTCGTCACGCATGTAGTAGGGGTCCACTATAGCGATGCCCGGTGTGTTCTCTCTAATGATCTGCGTGGCCAGGCTGAGAGAAAAGAGACGGACCATGGTATAGTGCAGCGGGTATAGGTGGAACATATTGAAGATGTCCTCGAACCGCAGGAAGAACAGATCTGCGGGGGCAGTGTCGACGAAGCCCAAGCCTGGTGGCACCTTAACCACGAATACCGGGTGCGAGGGATCTTTCTCCGATAGAAGGAGTCTCTCTATCGTCAGCACGCCGTCATGCACACTCTGCAGTTCCGAACTGGCGAGCTTCCGCAAATTCTTAGGTAGCATGGGCTCACCTGCCACATGAATCCTCCACATAATACCCTCAGGTCTTGGTGGCCCGTCCCGAAACCTGATCGGATTCGCAGTTGTTGACGCCACCGGCTGGCTCGAGCTGCTAGATTTTCTTTTCCTGCCCTTTTTTCCTTTTGGAGAGCGGGCAGGCACCGCAATCTGAGCACCGGCCGCCCTATGTAGTGTGTCAGGGCTTAGAATATAGGGCCGGTTGGTTGTATCAGCTGGCTCTGTAAAGGCGCAAGCTGGAGGCATCTCCTGAGAACCAAACAGACGCTTGGTGATAGTGGCTTTCTCTGTGGGGCCACCAGCTAGGTCTTCTTCGTTGCCAAACTGAGTGCTGAAGAAGTGATCATTCCAGTCTTCGTCGTCCTCGGCCGGATCCTGCGCCATGTGCATATCATCAACATGATCTTCCGACCCACCGCGTGGAGGTGACGGTAAGGGCGATAAGGGGGCCTTGCCACCGCTTGTCGCTGGCACGACAGGCGGTGCTGTTGTCTGTGGCGTGATGGCCCCCGCCGTCCCCAAACGGATCATGCTCTTTGGCCATAGCAAGAACAAGACGAAGCAACTTCTGAGGACAGACGGCTCTTCTTCATCCGCTCCTGGGGGTTGAATGGGAGGTTCCAGGTCGTCGCAGCCCCTTAGCACCCGACTAATTTTAACCCTGTGCACGCTATCTGGCATCGGCTTTGAGTGGAACGTGCGCTGAAAGGGTTGAACGATGGTACCCTTGGCAACATCCCTCAGCTCGTTGTTCACGTAGCATAAGAGAGTGCAAGGAACATCCGTCTGCAGAAAACATGTACGGCGTCGTCAGATGGGCTCCAAAGGAACCCCTGATGGGCTCACTTCGGTAATTTCCTCCCTGACCGTGCCGACCGTGTTCGGGCGCCGGTCCTTCGGCTTCTTCTTCTTCTTCTTCTTCTTCTTCTTCTTCTTCTTCTTCTTCTTCTTCTTCTTCTTAGGAGGGTTGCTACCACTCCCTGTGCCCTCGCCGCCATCAGTGGTTTCATCGTCCGCCGTTCCTTCGGCTTCTTCCTCTGCGTCTTCCATCTCATCATCCTCGCTCTCCGAAGGATGGTATTCTTCATCGTCTTCTAGCCGCTGGGCCGCCTCCCAGAATGTCAATTGTTTATTCGGAGGTCTGAGTTCTCCTTCAGCGCTGATGCGCTTAGAACATCCAGCCTCGTCGTTGTCACACATCTTTGCACTAATAAAAAACAAATAATTGGTTAAATGCACGGAAAAATCCGGCATGACCTTTGCTAATTTTCTTAAACTAGGAGTGCCCGATTTCTGCCAAAACGGAAGTTAATCAACATTCCGGCAAAAATCGGGACTCATTTCATACAAGAACCTGCATACACACATAATAAAGTGCTTCATATACAAGCACAAGCACAATTTCAAGGTGCTATTGTCCCAGCACAGATAGTAGTAGAAGCACAGTAGCACCACAGATAGTAGTAGCCAGAGCAACACTAGGATGGATATAAGGAACAGATAGTAGTAGCAGCATAGATAATAGAAGTAGTAGCAGCTCAAGTAGCATAGAACAACAAGCACAACACAGCAAGCTCATGTTCCAGACTAAGAAGAAGAGCAAGCACAACAATGACAACAGCAAGCAGAGCAAGCACAACACAGCAAGCATATTGCTGTCATTTGTACTATTTCAGTTGGAGAAAACAGTGGATTCACCGGGCTATTATTTGGATGAAATATGCAAAGATCATATTTCTATCAATATTAGCTCAGTAATCTCAAAACATTATATACCAAACTTATGATTTCTGAAAGAAAGAAATTGTAGAGCAACTGAATGTGTACATCAATCATATCTTAAGTACTGACTGCCCAATATGCTTTTTTTTCTGGAAGCTGGTTTAGAAGTACTAACTTCCCAATATGCATTTTTTTTACAAAACACCCAGCACAAACTCTTGCTTGAACTTTTGCTATGAATACATACAGAAACCAGCTAAGCTAGTAATTAAGGCAAGATTTTCACAAGAGTTTAGTACTCAGATTTTTTACAACTTGAATCTTGCTACTTGCTTAAGTATAACAGAAGCAGCAGCAGCACCAGCAGGACCTCCTTTTTTACTGTTTTTCATTAACTAACATGCTACCAGTTGGTGTATGCCACACAGGCATAATGTCCATCTTAGAAGCATCCACACAGGCAAGCATACAATCATGCAGAAATAAAAATTCAGAATAATGTTCATCTCAGAATAATTTATCTAGGGGCTAAGACAACTAGGAAAGGAAGTTGCTTGTAGTGTAATCCATGAAGCATGAAGACAAAACCACTGTTATGATTTCATACTACCTAAGAACATTTCCTAACTCTGAATCCTAACTCTGATCCACTACTCTAAATTTCCTATAAATTTCCTACTCCAAATCTGAATTTCCTACTCTAAATTTCCTAACTCCAAATCTGAATCCTAACTCCAAATCTGAATTTCCTACTCTAAATTTCCTAATCTGAATTTCCTAACTGATTAACATTTCCTAATCTAAACATTTCCTAACTGAATTTCCTAAGAACATTTCCTACTCTGAGCATTTCCTAACTGAACCCTATTCTGAATCCTAAGAAAATCTGAACATTTCCTACTCTGAATCCTAAGAACCCTAACTGAACCCTAACTTTGAACCCTTACTCTGAATCCTACTCTGAATCCCCTAAGTGAATGGATGCAACGAGAGGGGAGAGAGGGGGAGAGGGGAGAGGGTGATTCTCACCTCCGAGACAAGGACGACGACGAGCACGCGGACGATGAGGGCCTTCTCCTTCACAGACTGCGCGGCGACTGCGACCTCCTCCTCCATGAAATGAGCGCGACCCCCTCCTCTTGGCGTGGCGACTGCGACCTCCTCCTCCTGGGATGCGGTGGCGGCGGATTGGCAGCGGCACGGGCCTGCTCCTCCACGGCAGCGCGGCGGTGGCGGCGGTGGTGGTGCGGCCTCGAGAGCAGATTGATGCAGCCATGCGTGTGGTGTCTGTGAGATCTTTGGACTATCAGATAAGAGGGCGGCCGTCCCACTAGTTAACACTAGTACTGTCTTACCCCACTGGTTCTGCCCTTAGCTCTATTCTAAACGATGAGCACCCAGGTTCGAATCCTGGTGCTCCAATTTTTTATTTTTACTTTAAAAATACTTTAAAATGTTCCAAAAAATACTTTAAAATGTTCCAAAAGTGGTGATACATGCCATACAAATTTTGTTTTGTTTTTAAAATACTTTTAAATATTCCAAAAATGCCCAAAAGTGATAATATATGTCATAAAAGTGTTACAAATATGATTGAAAGTATAACTAAATTTCATAATAATTTGTCCATGAATATTATAATCTTTTTCGACCACGCGTTTTACAATATTTTTTGAGCTAGCGTTTTACAATCTTTTTTCCCTTCTTTGTCGCGGTTGAATAATTTAGCCCCGGCACTTTAATGTTTCTTCTTTCGAACGGGCTACCTTTTTTGGGTAGGGTTGTCCTTTTTCTTCTTGTGATGTATGTTGCTGCATCGTAGTCGTCGTCATCTTCAATCTTTGGATCGCCGTACTGGTCGAAGTCTTGCTCGTTGGTGACTCCATCCATTCCGATGATGTTTCTTTTTCCTCTCCTCACGACAACACGGCTAGGCTTTGTCGGGTCGGTAATGAAAAAACATTGGTCCACTTTGGTAGCCAGTACCCACGGTTCATTTTTCGCGGCCACGTTTGCAGCGGCGGCCTTGGATTTGGCTGATTTGGGTATAACCATGGTTGTGAAATACCGGTCTTCTCTTTCGACGCTCTTTGCCCATCTGACACGGAACATCGGCACCTTTTCTCCACAGTAGTCAAGCTCCCAGATCTCCTCGATTCTTCCGTAGAATCTTTCCTTCACGTTGTCATCGGTGTAGAATTCCGACGTTACGCCTGAGTTCTGATAATCACACTTGTTGTCCTTTTCCTCCGTGTAGAATGTGTAGTCGTTGATATCATACGCCTGATAGGTCACCAGGTTTTGCATCGGTCCCTGCGACAAGGTGAATATGATCTTTTCCGTGTCAGAAGAATGCGAGCGCGGGGGATTATCAAGGAGCGTCTGCCTAAACCAACGCGTGAAATCTGAGTTGTGCTCTTTGATTATTTCTCCCTGCGTCCTCTGTATGCCCCGGTCACTGTACTTCTTCTCGATTAACCTTTTGTGCTTCTGTACCCAAGGATCGACCAGTTCTAAATGCTGCAGCGCGACGAGGTTTGCTCGATCAAAGTCTGCGCGTCGAAAATCGAAGTCTGCATGCAGTATGCGACGACCCTCTCGGTGACCAGATCCGTCGATCTTGCCAAGGTGTCTGTTGACGGGAAGACCGACAGGGTTCTCGATGTCTAGATAATTCGTGCAGAAAGAGATGCACTCTTCGGCCAGAAAGCCCTTGGCTATGCTTCCATCTGGACAGGACCTGTTGCGAACGTATCCTTTGATGTGTCCGTTCATCCTTTCGAACGCCATCATGCTGTGGAGGAACATCAGCCCGAGTTGTACGATGTCCTCCACGACATGGACCAGCAGATGCACCATAATGTCGAAGAATGCGGGTGGGAAGTAGACCTCAAGCTCACATAGTATCACCACGATCTCCTCCTGTAGCCTTCCGAGCTGATTCAAGCCAATCGACTTCCTAGAGATGACGTTGAAAAACTTGCATAGGCCAAATAACGTTTCACGGACGTGCTCGTCCATTATCCCTCTTAGTGCGACCAGAAGTACCTGCGTCATTAGCACGGCACAGTCGTGAGACTTCATGCCACTGAACCTCTGCTTCGCCTCGTCTAGGTATCTGCTTATCTTGCCCGCGTAGCCGTAAGGAAATTTGACTCCTAGAAGGCACTTGAAAAACTGTTTGATCTCATCCTGGCTTAGAGTGAAGCAAGAAGGAGGGCAGTAATATTCGTTCTTCTTTAACTTTTTACCCTTCCGACGACCTTGTGTCGTCTCCGACTCATGATCATCGTCATCTTCCTGATCATCAGGAGTAGTGTGTCCTCCGTGAAGCTCCTTCCGGATACCCAAGCATATCAGGTCGTGCCTTGCTTTCGGACCATCTTTCGTCCTATCTGGCATGTTGATTATGGTGGCGACCAGACTCTCGCACACGTTTTTCGTGATATGCATGATGTCGAGGCTATGAGGCGTGCGGAGAAACTTCCAGTATGGCAACTCCCAGAAAATAGACCTTGTTTTCCATACCTTCATCAGCGGCTTGTCTTGTTGCTGCCTCTTTCGCTTCTTTCCAGGCTTAGGACAATCTTTCCAGTTTTTCAGCAACTCTTCCACTTCTTCGTTGCTCCTACGCTCTGGGATTCCTCGGGTCTCTGATTTGGCATCGAACAGGTCTCCACGTTTTCTCCATGGATCATTCTTGCCGAGCCACCTCCGGTGCGCCATGAAAACGGTTTTCGATGACCCTGGATCTTTCTCTAGTTGGAGATAGCTTGTGTTATCCATGCACCTAACGCATGCGCAGAATCCTTGGATAACCTGCCCCGAGATATACCCGCAACCTGGATAGTCTTGCACCGTAGTGACCAACGCGGCTCTCATAGTGAAATAATCTTGTGCGACGGCGTCGTAAGTATTGGCTCCAGATTCCCATAACGTGGCTAGCTCCTCTTTCAACAGCCCGAGATACAGATTGATGTCGGTACCAGGTTGTTTTGGCCCTTGAATTAGCATACTCATTTGTATGTACTTCTTCTTCATGCACAACCATGGAGGGAGGTTGTACATCCATACAAACATGGGCCAAGTGTTGTGCGTGCTTCTCTGGCTACCGAACGGATTGAGTCCATCGGTGCTCGCACCAAGCCTGATGTTCCTCGAATCTCCACCGAATTCTGGGAATTCGAGGTCCAATGCTTTCCACTGGCTAGCATCTGAAGGGTGCGTCAGCAGCTCATCCTTTTCGGGGTCATCATCATCTCCTGGCTTCTTCCTTTCCGCATGCCATCACATGAGCTTCGCTTCCTTAGGGTCCGCGAAATAGCGCTGCAGACGAGGAGTGATAGGAAAGTACCATACCACTTTTCGAGGTGCTTTCTTCCCTTTCTTGTATCGACTCACGCCACACACCGGACATGTGGTTTTCTCCGCGTCCTCGCCCCGATAAATGATGCAATCATTGATGCATACGTGATACCTAACGTGCGGTAGATCGAGAGGACAGACGATTTTCTTGGCATCCTCGATACTAGTTGGACATGTGTTCCCCTCCGGCAGACGATCGTGCCAGAATGCCATCATATCGTCGAAGCTTGCGTCGCTCAATTTGTGCTTTGCCTTCATCTCCATAGCCTTGAGCGTTACATTCAACCGGGTATCATCGGGCCTGCATCCTTCATACAATGGAGTAACCGCGTCTTTCTCAAGTTGCGCAAGCTTGGCTTTCTCTCTAGCGGCAGCCCTGGTGTTACTCGTCTGCTTGAGAAGCAGCTCTTGCACATAAGGGTCCCGCACCCAGCCTGACGTTGTTCCATCGTCGTCTGCTCCTCCGGCATCTAGATCATCATCATCCCGGTCTGCTTCCGCACCTTCAACATCTCCAGGAGACTCTTCATCATCTCGCCCGTTCTCGCCGTGATGATGATCATCGTCATGTTGGCCACCTTCTTCACCGTCTCCATCATCTACGTCATCGCTTATCCAACGAGTGTATCCATCCATGAAACCATGGCGGAGCAGGTGCGCCTGCAGATTCCCGGAATCTGGGTCGATCACCCAGTTGAGTTTGCATCTTCTGCACGGACATCTTATATCTGTCTTGTTATTTCGTATCATGTCGGCCGTCGCACATTTCAAAAATCTAGCCACAATGCCTTCGCTCATTATGCGGACCATTTTTGCCTGCACGATGTACACGGTACAATTTTGAAGTCTATTAGAACCACATAATGAATGCATGCATGCAATGGTCGATAGAAAATTTCGGCATGACCTATCCTAAAATTAGGACCTTTGTGAAATGCCAAAGTCTTGCCAAAATGGAAATGAATCAACATTTTGGCAAAACAAATGGCAACTTGTTCACATACAAACACAAGAGAGAGAGAGACCGATCCATACACACATGAACATATCATTATCCTCTCCATACACACATAAAGTGCTGCCCTAAAGAAATCGACACATCCGTGGCGCACACGGCCCTAGTGCGCCACAGGGAGTACAAACATCTGTGGCGCACTATACCATGTGCGCCACAGATGCTCCTACTCCCTGTGGCGCACTAGGCCGAGTGCGCCACAGAAGTTTGTGGCCGTTTCAGAGCAGAGGGGGGCATGCGCTTAGGCGTAGCGCACCAGGACCACGTGCGCCACAGATGACCCTAACGTCCGTGGCGCACATGACTGTAGTGCGCTACAGATGTTTGGCGTGTGGCCAACAGGGCCCTGGCCCACACACATCTGTGGCGCACTATAGTCATGTGCGCCACGGTTGTTCTAGTTATTAGTAGGGCACTGCCCACAGGTGAGCCACGCCTGTTTTAGCCGTGGGGCACTTCAACCATGTGAGCCACGGATGTGCTGATTACCTATAGCCGTTTTCCTAGTAGTGCGGGATGGAGTGGTGATGATGGTGCTGGTGGAGATGGTGGTGAGGATGATGATGATGATCCCGATGAAGTATATCTTGATGACGATGTTGATGGCGATGATCTCCCCTCTCCGGGAAGGAATTTCCCCGGCAGAAATCTGCCTGCCGGAGAGCTCTTTCTCTCTCTGTAGTTTCCGCCCTGTAGAGGTTGCGGAATATTTCTGTGGCCACCCCCCATGTATTAGGGTTTCAAGGAGAAGATATAGGCGAAAGGGCGGAGCATGAGGTGGGACAGGGTGGCCACACCCCTGGTGGCGCGGCCCAGGGTGCCCCACGCAGGGGGGGTGTGGGCCCCCTGTGGTCCATCTCTGCCTCCCCTTCTGGCTTCCTTCTTCTTCTGAAAAATAGGATTTTTCGTGTATTTTCTGGAATTTTCTGATCTTCGCGAAAATTGCAATTAAACACCACTTTTTCATAAGAATCCTGAGTCCGGTAGTTCATCCTCAAAAAGTCATCCAACATGCAAAAATAGATGAAATAACATAAGTAACACCTCTTAATATGAAATATATCAATGAATATCAGTAAATTATGATAAAGAATAGTGATGCAAATTGGACGTATCAACTCCCCCAAGCTTAGACCTTGCTTGTCCCCAAGCGAAAACTGAGCTTAGTAAACATGCCCACAGGTTTATGAGTGAAGTGTCGATAAAAATAATACGGACAAGAAGCATCACATTCACCAATACACAACTCATAATAGAAAGAAACTCACCATTATATAACTTAACTTGCAACGAGTATGGGAGTCACAATAAAGATGCATGAAGATAAATCATAATTGGTAATGGAAAACTTTGTTCTTGGTCAGAGAACAGACGACAAATCATACTTGGTTTTCAAGAAAATCTTTTGTAAGGAAGTTTATAACAAGAGTCCTTTTGCTCAAACATAAAAGGTTTTCACAATGATAGATTTCAAAGTAATACTCATTTAGATAAGAGTTTTTTGCAAAAGAACATGATTGAATAAATCATCATATGAATGATTGAAACACAACAAATCAAATGCTTGCTGGAGATAGAAAGGAATAGGTTTACTGACTCAACTAAGAAGTAAAAGAAAGGCCCTTCGTAGAGGGAAGCAGGGATTTCAAGTTTCATAAAGAGCTTCCAAAAGATTATGGTACTTACTAGCTTTGAGCTCTCATTGCTCCCATCATAAGCATCTTGAGGTGATTAAGGTTAAAGTGAACAAAGATGGAGTATATGCTTGACAAAATATAAGTTGGCAATCTCATGTCCCTTGAGTACGAGGGCCGTTCCTCATGCTACTCAACTTTAGTTACCGATAAGTTCTTCTCATTGTAAATATATGTGTATGAGAACCGCCAATGGGGTACCCCTTGCCCCATGAGACAGGAGCTATCCCATATCAAAATGACAAGGCAACAGACAGTGAGCATCTCAGCAATCTTCTTATTTACCATGGGAAAATGGTGCCTTTTCTCTTCTTTCATAATTTTCTTTTTTTTTCTCTTCTCTTTTTTTTCTTTCTATCTCTCTCTTTTTTATAAGAAAAATGCTTCATAGATTGCTCACTATGGTGATGCTGCAAGTTTCCACCATGATTAGGCATGACTTAGGCTAGCGGCCCAGGCGTTTCTATAACACATATAGATAACTCCATGGACTTACAAGCTCCCCTTTTATTTCACACTGCCGACATCCATAAACAAAAGATCATGATTTCAATGGGGTAGATATTTACAGGTGTTGAAAGCGTTCCCCGTGAAAGCACGGTTCTGCTAATTCCCAACTTATAGGTGCAAGCATATACAACATAGATGACACAATGGTTCAAGTTTATTAATGGCAGGAAAAATAAGGTTTGCCACCAAGTTCGTGAGAGCTTTACTAACTAGTTTTCACATAACATTTTTTTTAATTTGACAGGTTGATGAATCTTGAGAATTTACTTGGAATAGAAATAATGCTAATAGGTAGATATGGTGGAGACAAATGGCATAGGTTTAAGTTTAAAGGATTGGATGCACAAGAAGCATTCCCTCTCAGTACATGTTTTTGGCTAGCAAGGCTGGGCAGCAAGCAAAAGAATTGAAGGAAACAAGCAAACATACAAGTGATAAAGTCAAACATGCAATCTTCCTTGAAAACACAACAGATCTTAACTAAAGAATACTAAGCTTATGAGCCAATCAAGAAAGAGGGAAAATAATATAAAATACCTGTAAGTGTTTTTCTCTTTTCCTTTCAAACCTCAAAAATTGTTGCTACTGACCAGAGCTCGGTTTGCTAAAACCAATTTAGATTTACTTGATACTCTGTAACACCCTCGCCTGATAAGACTGAGTTCATGTGTATAGTGCCAATCCCTGGATCGGTTCACTGGCACACACAGTACAGATGAATACCAAAGAATTTAACAGTGCATCATAAATAACGAATTGATCCAGAATTTGCAATTATTACAATAATGCTTAGCATGCAGGCTAGCTCAATAGTTCAATAGCAAACAGAAGCTTAAATATATAGTAGACTCCATCTTCAATTGCCCACAAGCGAACAAATGTTGAGTGGAGTATCGCGACCTATTCGATCACTCAAAATCGGAAATATAACCTGCAACATAAAACGTAGCAGCCCCGAAGGGTCAATACATGGAATGTATGGCAAGTAGAGCTAAGTAAGGAGACAATAAACCTAACATCTACATGCTTATTTGGCAAGTGGAGTTGTGGCTAGCTTGCATTTGCAAATACCTTTGTCCTACTTTCATAAATAGTTTTGATTTTCTTTGAAAAGATCCCAATTAAGTTAACCCATCAACATTAAAGCAATTATGAAATTAGAATGAGCGAGAATCATGTCATGAAATCAATATCAAGCAACTCAGTTGTCCATAACCGGGGACACGGCTAATCGATTAGTTTATACACCCTGGAGGGGTTAGTACACTTTACCCATGTGACTTGGCCAGCCCAGCTCGTACCACCACTCTCATATTGGGTGATGATAGGGAGAAGTCCAAGAAGGGACCGTTCGGGAAGTAGCTCCCCAAACCCGACACGCACCGGTCCAACCTACCAAAATTCTACATCTCTGGATACGTGGGTTCGAGTTACCACAACCTACTGAGTCCAACCAACCGCCCATTCCATTATTGGCACATGGTTGTACACGTAAGCTACAAAATAAAGAATCCAATCATTTTCTCTTGGTACCTGGGTGCCTTTCCGCAATGATACCACCAAAATTTTCAATCCCATCACACCCAGGAGATTCATTGATTAAGTTGTTTTTAGTTTTCGCAAACCAATGCATTTAGAGACAACCTTGAGTGATGCAACCCAGCCCTCGTTCATAATAGCATGGCTAAGAACATCTACCAACGGTGGCTCATCTACAGGAAAGCCCTACCACATAATAGGACATAACATAGCGATAGTAATTTCCTACACATGCATCTACAAAATACACGACAATGCATTGAAAATAGTAGGACAACATCATGAACAAAGTAGCAACTACTTGCCTTGATTGTAGTTGAAGTTATTCAAGCACTCGTTGCAATCACACACGTTGAACTCCTTGCAATCTATCAATCAAACAATTGCATACAACATAAACAATAGCACATAGAGATCAAACAAATGCAGCAAATACATGCATGACAATTTAATAAGTCACAATGGTTGTTGTTTTCATCTTCTAAACATTACTGAAGTATATGATGCATGCAAGAGATCAATTAATGCAATGGAGTATTTGTTATTAATAATTACTTACCAATATAGGGGTTTTAATAGTTCTATTGTAACTTCTGTTTTCATTGTCGAATTAAATTTGAATCTGAAGTGTACTGGATAGAGGGCATTAATATGAACCAGTAGGCGTTGGATTCACCCTAATCGGAGTTATACATCTTTTTGTATGATTTAAATAGTGTTTAATGGGTTTTAAATAATTTAAATACTTTATGTTGTCTAAAAATCAAACTAAAATAAGATCTGTAATCTCCACGGAATTGTTATTCCAGGGACATATTATTTGTAATTTTCTGAACATTATTTATTTTC
Organism: Avena sativa; assembly: GCA_916181665.1. Lineage (NCBI taxonomy): Eukaryota > Viridiplantae > Streptophyta > Magnoliopsida > Poales > Poaceae > Avena > Avena sativa. The sequence goes on along the minus strand of OV702285.1, from coordinate 407,728,489 downwards.
TTATGAATTTATTACTCTAAATAAGCCATTAAACCATTTATTTAATTTCTGCAAAACCTTACAATATTTGACTGGACCATTTGCATATTGATGATCTACATGGAACCAGTTTCCACCGGTATATTATTTATATTTTTGTGATATGCAAATAATTTACTATGAATTTATTAACCTAAATGATCATTAAAACTAATTAAATTATTACAATAAATACGTACTGTAAAAGTTATATCTAGTGCCATAATAATATTCTACACATTTTTCTGAATCCATTGATATATAATTTGATATTTTTGGATGTACAGATCTTTTATTATGAATTTTACAATTTTACAAAATTTTCTGCAATTTTTCTTATCTCAGAAATCTGAGGGGAATATTCCTAGCTGACGCAGCGGCTGACTCAGCGCGCGCTGACTGGTCAACAATCAACCACGCGGTCATCCTGCGATCTGGGCCGCTAGTCACGGATCTAACGGCTGGGGCTTGTCAAGCTTGGTGCTCACCGGCATCAATGGAGGGTGGCGGCGTCGGTCCTGGCGGCGTCGGTGGCGAGCAGCTTCGGTGGTACTAGCGTCGTCGACGGGCATGACGGAACTCAGTAGGGCACGGCGGTCCTGGCGGTGGCTTCGGCGCGGTTCGGAGCTTCCTCTGGAGACGGTGGCGGACAACTGGAGCAACAGCGTGTCGGTGATACTCCGGTGAGGTCCTCTGGGTGTTGTGCTGCGAGCGGGAAGGGGAGAACGGGTCAGAAGGAGCGGTGCGACGCGGGGGAAAATCCAGCGAGGAAACAAGGGCGCGAGGGTCTCTGTGGCGGCGACCTCGACCTCGACTGCGAGCTTGCAGCACGGTGGCGACGAGATCCAAAACTTGCTCCGGTGGCGGCTAGGGTTTCAGAAACTCGAAAAAACGGAGGGAAGGGGAGGTGTGGGGATTAAATAGGAGGGGTGGCGTGGATAAGGGGTAAGGGGGACCCGGAATCGATCCGAATCGACTGGGATTTCCGTTCGATCGACAACTGTGTTCATCCTGGAACCAAGGTAGAAGATGACATGCGGGGCTGCATCACGGGAGAGGAGGCGGGCTGCACGGGCTGCTGCTGGGCCGTTGTTGCTGCGCGCTGCTTGCTGCTGCTCGCTAGCGATGGTGCGCACGCGGTAGATAGGTTAGGGCTAGGTTAGTGGGCTGGGCCTGGGTGGCTCGGCCGGTGATGGTAGGTTAGTTTAGTTAGTTTTTTTCCTGTTTCTTTTATTCTTTTTGCTTTTCTTATTTCTTCTATATCTTTTTATTAGATAATCCAATTGAATTGATTTTTGTTTCCAAATTTTTCTAAAATTCATAGGATCAACATAGGATCATTTTTGTATCTTTTAAATTAGTTTGCAAATAGTGGATTTACAAATCCCTAGTATATTCTCTTGTAGGTGCATTTTAGTGATTCAAAATAGGGTTTATAAATGAGGTTTTGCAATTCAAAATTTTCATGAATGCAAAATGCTATGCCAATGCAATTTTTTTAGTCCCAATTTCTAAAAACTTGGGATGTGACATACTCCCAAAGTGATACCAATACTAATCAACAAGATCAATTATATAATAGAGATTGCAAACTAAAATAAGATGTGCACAAAGTAAAAGATGAAACTTCTCATTAATATTCCATAAAGTCACTCACACCAAGGGATACATAGATAACCAACTAGAGGAGAGATACTTCCACAATGCAAACCATCCTATATGATAACTTCTCTATTCAAGATATCACTCTACTAAAAAGGTAAAAATATGAAAGATAATGATGTGATACGGCGTCAATCCCCAAGCTTGGAACAAACCAAGGGGATGCCAAAACCTGATGACAAATTACTCCTTTGGTGGTGGTGTTCCCTTGATAAGATTTTCAATCAGCTTCCTCAAATCCTCAATATCGAAGGTTAGAGTACGAATCAACTCCGAATTATGCTCAATGCGGTTCATGATCATGTCAGACCGAGAATCCCAGTCCTTGTGATTACTTCCCCACTCTTACTTCTTAGAGTATTCTTTCCCTACATGGTTAGAACGAGGAATATCCCAACTAGAGGGCAACTTCCCTTTGGGCAACTTTTGGAATTGCTGCTTTTGTATAAGAGTATGGAAGGGGTTCTTGGCATGTGGAGGAAGTGACCGTGGAGCGAGGAAATGACGTGGAGTTTTCCCCCCTGTAGACATCCGTGCCGTCCTCCTGAGCTTGATAGGATTTGCCACCACTCCAATGCTTGCAACTGTAGCGTGGGTGTCCAGATGCTTGTCTTCCTCCACCTCTTCTTCATCCTCAACCAAGATCTCCTCCTCCTTATTGGGGTCTTGCAGATCATCTTCCACGGGTTTCTTGCCCTTGTCGTTGGCGAAGACCATGGTGCCTCTAAACTTGAGAATATTTCCTAACTGAAACAGATCGAAACGAAAACACGACGAGAACACGATATACGGACCTCGGGGGATCCGGGGGGGGGGGGGTTATATATTACGGATTTTTACGACATAAGGAAGGTACTGGGCAAAAACGGGACAGAGACGGGCTCCGGGGTGGCCACACCACCTGGTGGCGCGGCTAGGCAGGGCCCGCGCCACTGGGTGGTGTGGGCCACCCGGGCTCCGTTTCCTTCCCTTTTTCGTCTTGTTACCTTCCATATGTAATAAAAACTGCAAAAATATAAAGAGAAAAGTTTTTCACGAACCTTTAATTTCCATCACTTTTACCTATTCGAAGGCGGACTCTGCAGGTTTCGGAGTTTGATCTCTAATAAATTCTTCCGGAGTCACCATTTGAATAATATCAACGTCTTCATTATAAGAATCTCCAGAAATATAATGTTTGAGCCTTTGACCATTCACCACTTGTTTAGTGTTGTCCCTCAAAGAAGAAATTTTTATAGCTCCTGAACGATACACCTCCTCAATAACAAAAGGTCCTTCCCATTTTGAGAGTAATTTTCCTGCAAAAAATCTGAGACGAGACCTATACAATAGAACTTTCTTGCCAACATGAAACTCTCTCTTAAGGATCCTCCTATCATGCCATCTTTTAACTCTTTCTTTAAAGAGTCTAGCATTTTCATAAGCTTCACTTCTCCACTCATCTAAGGAACTTAAGCCAAGCAATCTTTTCTCACCAGCAAGTTTAAAATCTCTATTCAGTTCTTTCACTACCCAATAAGATTTGTGTTCTAATTATAAAGGCAAGTGACAAGCTTTATCATAAACCGTTTTGTAAGGAGACATTCCCATAGGATTTTGATAAGAAGTTCTATAAGCCCATAAAGCATCATTCAACTTTTTAGCCCAATTTTTTCTAGATCTTTTAACAGTCTTTTGCAAGATAGATTTAATTTCTCTATTTGAAAGTTCTACTTGCCCGCTGGTTTGAGGGTGATAAGCTGAAGCAATTCTATGGTTAACATCATATTTAGCAAGAGTTTTCCTAAAACCACCATGAATAAAATGAGAACCTCCATCAGTCATGAGATATCTAGGCACACCAAACCTAGGAAGAATAACATCTTTAAGCATTTTTAAAGAGGTCTTACCATCAGCACTATTTGTAGGTATGGCTTCTACCCACTTTGTAACATAATCAACAGCAACAAGAATATGAGTATACCCTTTTGAAGGAGGAAAAGGACTCATAAACTCGAATCCCCAACAATCAAATGCTTCAATAACAAGAGAATAATTCATAGGCATTTCATTGCGTCTAGAAATGTTACCAACTCTTTGACATTCATCACATGATAAAATAAACTTTATTGCATCTTTAAAAAGAGTAGGCCAATAAAAACCTGATTGTAAAACCTTTTGTGCGGTTCTATCTCCAGCATGATGTCCTCCATAAGCACTACCATGACATTTTCTCAATATCTCTTGTTGTTCATATTCTGGAACACATCTTCACATAATACCATCCACTCCTTATTTATATAAATGCGGGTCATCCCAAAAATAATGCCCCAGATCATAAAAGAACTTCCTTCTTTGCTGTGTTGTAAAGGTTGGAGGCAAATACTTGGAAACAATAAATTTAGCATAATCAGCATACTAAGGACTCTCCCGCGGGCTTACCTTTATTGCAACCAACTGTTCATTTGGGAAACTATCATTAAGAGGCATAGGATCAAAAGAAATGTTTTCCAAACGAGATAAATTATCAGCAACAGGGTTTTCATCACCTTTTCTATCTACAATATGTAGATTGAACTCTTGTAAAAGCAACACCCATCTAATAAGCCTAGTCTTAGCATCTTTCTTTGTCATAAGGTACTTAATAGCAGCATGATATGTATGAATGGTAACTTTTGAATCAACAATATAAGGTCTAAACTTATCACAAGCAAAGATTACAGCTAATGGATAACATTATTTTTCAGTAGTAGCATAATTCTTTTAAGCAGCATCAAGAGTCTTACTAGCATAATGGATAACATTCATTTTTTATCCATTCGTTGCCCAAGAACTACACCTACAGCAAAATCACTAGCATCACACATAATTTCAAAGGGTAGATTCCAATCAGGTGGTTGGACAATAGGAGCAGTAGTTAAAGCTTTCTTTAAGGTTTCAAAAGCTTCCTTACAATCATCATAAAAAACAAAAGGTACATCTTTTTGGAGAAGATTAGTAAGGGGCTTTGAAATTTTTGAGAAATCTTTAATAAACCTTCTATAGAAACCAACATGACCAAGATACTTCGAATACCTTTAACATCCCTAGGATAGGGCATTTTCTCAATTGCTTCAACTTTGGCTCTGTCAACTTCAATGCCTCTTTCAGAAATTTTATGTCCAAGAACAATTCCTTCATTAACCATCAAATGGGATTTCTCCCAATTAAGAACAAGATTAGTCTCTTCACATCTCTGCAAAACTTTATCAAGGTTGTGCAAACAATTATCAAAGGAAGTTCCATAAATGGAAAAATCGTCCATGAAAACTTCTACAATTTCTTCACAAAAACCATGAAAGATAGCAGACATACATCTCTAAAAAGTAGCAGGGGCATTACATAAATAAAAAGGCATATTATTAAACAAGATGACATCTCTAAAAAGTAGCAGGAGCTTTAGACTTGCTGATGACAACTGCCAGGCTTGGGAGAAACTTGATGATGATGATAGAGAAAAAATGGGTGTGCCTTTTACTGATGAAGAGGTTAAAGGGGTTATTGATCAGATGGAAAAAAATAAAGCTGCTGGTCCTGATGGAATTCCTATTGAATTCTATCAGCATTGTTGGCTGATTATTAAATAAGATGTTATGGCTGTGTTATGTGACTTTTATGCACACAAGATTGATTTGAGCAATATCAACTATGGTATAATTACTTTGTTGCCAAAAAGTGATGATGCATACTGTATCCAGAAATATAGACCTATTTGTTTACTCGAGGTTCTGTTTAAGATCTTTACCAAGACATTGACAGTGAGAACTAAACCAGTGATGGGGAAGCTGATTGATACCTGCCAAACAACGTTTATTAAAGGAAGATTTATTGCTTATGGTGTTACTTCGCTGCATGAAATTTTGAAAGAATCAAAAGTTTAGAAGCAACAGGGTGTGGTTCTTAAGATTGATTTTTTAAAAGCTTTTGACAAAGTGAATTGGGACCTTTTGTTCTATTGTTGAAAACAGAAAGATTTCAGTGAGGATTGTCTGATTTGGTTAAAAAGTGTTGTGACTCAAGGTACTCTAAGTGTGAAATTGAATTGGGAGGTTGGGCCTTATTTTGGTAGCTTTAAGGGGGTTAGACGGGGGATCCTTTTTCTCCTTTCCTATTCAATCTGGCTAGGGAATGTTTGGCTAAGATGGTTTTGAATGCTCAAGCAAGTGGTTGTAGGGTTCGCAGCATAGAAAACAAAAAAATTCCTACAATGGGAAAAACTATGTACCAAGATCTATCTACTAGATACAAGCAACAGGTGGATATACATCCATAGAATACATAACCTCGAAGACCGTATAGCGTTAACGAGGTTGTACTCGTGGATGATGTAGTCGAACGCTTGCCGATCTCAAGATCGTGATGAAGTCCATCTGGTCCAGCCGGTCCAGCACCATCACGTCCAGCACCACAAAGCAGTGGTGCATCCGTGATCGCACACACGTACGGGTACCCCGACAACCTCCGCGCCCTCGCTCCAGCGAAGCAGCGGAAGCAACAAATACTTCCAGAAAAAGCCACCGGGAACATGTATCTCGCTGATCCGAGACCATGGGGAAATTCTAAAGGGGGGAGAGAGATCCTTCGCGAGGAGGTGTGTCTTTGAGAGGAGGAGAGGGGAGAACCCCAAGGGGCATTGCGCCAGCCATGGTGGCTGCCCCCACCTCTTCCACAATCATGTGGATGGAGCTCCCACTCAAAATGAAAAGCCTCCACTCCCATAAAAGAGCCTCCACTCAAAAATCAACTCACATGCATTAAATTTCCACCATATTTATTGCAAGCTCTCATTTAAATAAAACTCTTTTATTTATTTATTCAGAATTTTTTTAATTACTTTAATTAACAATCATTCACATAAAACCCCTTTCTAGTATTCAATTTCACATGCAGAACCAGTTTCAACAATTTTAACCGAAACAGTTCCGGTGTCTAGTGAAATAAATTCATGCGCTTTCCTTTTCTTTCTCTAACATATCATTTGCTCCAAATGGTGTCGGTATCCCTTAAATGTGTCACCCTATGGTTCGCGAATAATGCAGACATGATAAAGACCCCTCTCCGATCAATAATCAGCAGCGGGACCTGGAGATCCGTACTGACTCCCACATATTCAACAATGACTTCTATGATCGTGTGAACCTTATACGTGTGTAACTCAATCCCTTTTTCTCGTGATATATTACATGTCCGAGATTCGATCATCGGTATCCCCATACCTAGTTTGATCTCGTTACCGACATGTACTCTTTTCTCGTTCCTATGATATAACATTCTAGTGATCAAATCACTTGCTTGCAAGCTAACCAATGTGATATCATCGAGAGGGCCCAGATATATCTCTCCGTCATCAGGATGGACAAATTCCACTCTTGATCCATGCGCCTCAACATAACACCTTCGTAGAACTGAACCCATCTTTATAGTCACCCTGTTATGGTGTGACGTTTGATGTTATCAAGATATTCTTCCAGTGTTAGTGATTGACATGACCTCATGGTCTAAGGACTAAGATAACTTCATATGATGTTATAGCAATATAAACACAATGACCTTGATCGTAATGCTATACTTCGGACGAATGTTCATCACACCATTCCAATAATGTTGTGACCTCGTTATTAACAACATCCAATGTCCATGATCAGGAAACCTTTGATCATCTTGTTAATCAACGAGCTAGTTTATAAGAGAGGCATAACTAGGAACTTCCTTTTGTTTATTAAACACACATGTATTTACATTTCCGTATTAATACAATTATAGCATGTAAAATAAACATTTATCATAAACAAGGAATACGATAATAACCACTTTATTATTGCCTCTCGGGCATATTCCCTTTAGTCTCCCACTTGCACCAGAGACAATAATATAGTTTGAAAACTTTGCGTATTGAACACCTATGGCTTTCTGGTGTTCCATATACGCAACTGCAAGTGGTTAACATAATCTACAGATCTCACACTTTCAGGTCCGTGTATATTTGCATGTCTTTGCGTCTCCACGCATCACTCATTCTCCAATGAGATGGCATTGTATAAATTTGGTATTTTGGTGAGACCTTTAGTTCCTTGGGATTAAATCATGTCTATACTATTGTCATACAATATATCTTTAGTGTTAGCCCGTTGTGAACCACACCTTAGTTTGGTAACAAACTACTTGACACAAATGCCCTCCTTTGCTGCTACTATAGCAGTCATATACTTAGCCTTTTTGTTGTAGTATCCGTCACAATGTCTTAACTTTGGAACTCTTCCAAATCCATCATGGAAACTTTCTTTCCATTTCATTGTGCCACCCATAGTTTAAATTGAGATAAATTTAATTTGTATCTTGTGACAAAACTAGTATAAATGTAACGCTTTACAATGAACTATTTGTAATTGTTTGTCACTTCTACACAAATATATTCTTAGTTCTTCCAAAGGATCATAAGAATATCCTCACTATCGTCCAATGATCATTTTATGATTCATTCTGGTATATGCTCATAACACTTAGAGCATAGGACATATCTGGATATGTACATATCATGGTATGATTGATCAAAACATCCTTGTGATTTCACTCATCAAGTGTCAAAGCACTTGAATCTTGTTTCACTTATCAAGTGTCGATACACTTGAATCTTGATTCAATTCCTTTCCATGCGACAAGAACCGTTTCTTTTCGTTTCTATATTGAACTCCTTCAATATCTCATATATGTATGTTTGGCACAACCATATTAGCGTCACAGTCTATCCACTATAGACATTCATGATAAATATTCGGTTTTGCCTAAGTTTTTCATCGAAATAAAATTCTTAACCTTTGTCAATAAAACATACATCATTTCCAATCAACAAGATGTCTTCCACATAATGTATTAGAAATATGTCTCAGCGCTCCCACTTAATTTCTTGCAAATGCAAGCATCTTCATCGTCTCCAGATGAAAACTCCTTTTTCATCACGGTGGAGATTCCAACTCCGCGATGCTTACTTCAACCATTGAAGTTTGCATGCCCCTTTTTAGCATCCTTTGAATTAACAAAACCCTTTGGATCGTGTCATGTACACGTCCTAGGTAACCATTCTTTTAGAAGAATTTTGTTTTGTTTATTCATCTACCATATACCAAATTATATGTAGTGGTTGCTACTTTAATCCGTCCAGACTAAATATCGGTATGAAAGATCAAATCTTGTCATAGTCAACTCCTTGAACATTGTCGTAAAATATTTTATGACATGTCGACTATTTCATAGATGTGAAACATCCATGTCTGTTTCTTTATAGATCCAAATACGACCGATAGGTTTTTACACCTTTCCGGAGGGTCTTCCAAGTTCAAAACTTGATTTCTCGTGTATGGAACTATCACGGATTTTATGGCTTCAAGCCATTTGACGGAGTCAGGGCCCATCATCGCTTCTTTGCATGTAGTCGGTTCATCATTGTCAAACAATAATGATTTACTCTCAAATCTCAGTATTTGATTGTTTATCTGACCGACTTGGTTCAATAATAACTTAGATCTCCATGACCACAGCCTTTGAGGCACATAAGCTATGAGCATTATGGCAGCCTCCGGAACAATTTCCGGTGCTGCGCAACTTAGCACATTTAGCTAAGGTTCGTTAACCTTATCAAAGTTCTATTGTCCTCCCACTTAACTTTTGCGAAAAATTCCTTTTTCAAGAAACTTCACATTTCAAGCGACAAACCCTTTTGTCCTCGGGTGTTTGGAGGAATATCCAATGGTTATTCGAAATAACCTACGAAGACATGCTCATCTGACTTTGGTTGTAAACATCTTACTTATGCTTAGCATACCAAAATTTAAGAAATGACAATTTGGGTTTTACCGCAAACCATAACTCATATGGTGCCATTTCAACGGATCAAGATGGAGCTCTTTTCAATGTAAAAGCGGTAGTCTCTAAAGCTTTAATCTTTTAAAACATAATGTCAGTTTTATAAATAACACCTTTGATCAAACCATGTCAAACAAGGTTTCATTACAAATCTCAAACACTCCATACTCCTATGGTGTTTTGGGAGATGTAAATCTAGGTGTTTTTCTAAACTTGCAACTCAAATAAATCCCTTTATGATAAAATCATAATTCATTTATTTTCTTGTTACACTTGTAACTCAAATAAATCCCTTTATGCTAAAATCATAAATCATTTATTTTTTTGTTACAATGATTTCCCACTTCATAATGAAAGTCTTTGAAACGTTTTCAAATATTTCATACTTCTTTCTCATTAAGTGAATATTCACTCAAATTTCCGGAGAAAGCATATGAAGTTGAAATCCATCGCTTACGACTATACATAATGGACTACATACATCGATATGCATAAATTCCAATATTTCAGTCGTTCGTTCTTTTTTGGCCTTTGAACGAAGTTTTAATTATCCCGTGGAAAGTCTCACAAGCGTCACTTGATCAAATCAAAGACTCCAAAAATCCATGACTATGGAGATTCTTCATGTTTTCTTTCCAATATAATCTAAACAACGATGTCACTTTGTAAGTGATCTTTCAATCATTTGTCTTGCGACATTTTAGCATTAGTTTTTATGGATGTGATTTCTCCAACTAGATTTGTAAATCATCCATATTATATGGAATACGGTAATTATTTGAACAATATTTGTTATCATAATACCTGATTTAAATAACTTTTATTTAAAACAAATCTTGAAGGCAAGCTTTGATGTCAACGAGAAATACAAACAACGGTTTGTTTATTTTCGATGAACATCATCACATATTCTCTTGCTAGTTACTTAGGTCATTGTGGTTCATTAATTGCGTCGTTCTGTATGAAATTTCAAATCAACCAATTCGGTATCCAATACCCAAGAACCACATTGTTTAACAAGCAAAGAATACAACCATAACATGTATACCATCCATATACCTTAATTGGATATTTCCGATCTTTTCTTTTCTGCCAAATATATTTTATAGATTCTCTTTCAGAATTTCCTTTTCCTTTTTAAAAGAATCTATCAACATCAAAAGTGGCGTCATATACATGACACATAGTCCAAAGCGTGTATATTCAAATAATAATACCTTTGGACTTGCACTTTGAAGTAGATCACCATCATCAAAATGATCGGTATTCTTTCAAAATCCATTTTTAGTAATCTTTTAGTGTAGTAAACACTTTACATACATCTTCCATTCATCCTTATCATGACGACTTTCATGATCAAGCTACTGTAGCTTATAAAGGCGAATCGTGAGTATAACATTACTTTCCAAAACCCTTTTGGATGATTAGCTTGTCTAGCATCTCCAACCTTTGTAAATTCTCATCCAATATGAGAAGATACATTATACTCTATCATATTGCAACCAAAACATTGCTTCAGATATCGTTATATCTGTCACACATGATGGTTTCTGAAACAATTCTTTCAGCTCCTAGATAAACTTGATATTGTCACATCCCAAAATTCTCCTAATTTTGGAATGTGAAATAAATAAATAAGTTTGTTTGACTATGTCGAAAATTCTCAAAGAGAAGAACCTTTTTGAATAGAAAATCCTCTCAACCATGAATTCAAAATCTTATATTCTTTTGTTAAGACCTAAGTAGCCATATAGGCAAAAGGGGCATGGATTGATTATGGATTGTAGAATTGGTGTGCAAGATTTCAAAATGAAAATCATGAAGCATTCATAAGCATTTCATTATATCCATGCAAAGTTCTCACAAACTGAATCCAAATCCTGGTATCTAAATTCTATAGTTGATTCGCCCAAATGTTCCTAAGGGTAACTAAATTGACTTTTTAAAACCCACTATTTCTAAGACAGCGATTATTTCTAAATTATAGCCTAAAAGGATCCAATTAATATTACAAAATTTTAGAAACAAAATTGAGCTCATTTGGAGCTAGTATGAAAAAGTTATGGAACAAATACAAACACATAAAGATATAAATAAAATGAAATATACAAGGATTTATAAATCCACTACTTCCAAACTAGTAAAAAGATTACAAATTTGATCCTATAATGATCTATTTGATTTTAGAAAAATTTAGAAACAAGAATCATGTCATTTGGAGTTCGTATGCAAAAGATATGAGGGAAACAAGTATAAAAAAAAGGGCCGGCCCACCCGGTCCGAGTACGGGATCGATCGGGTTGCTCCAAAAAGCGTGCAAAATCTGTTTTGTTAAACCTATCTTTACTCAAACTGCTATAACTTTTTATCTACAACTCCGAATCGACTTCCGTTTGTTTCTACTCCGAATTTCAGATCTTACGGTGTAAATCCAAGATCTACTCGCGCTCGTTTCTTCAAATCCAAATTCCTTTGGTGAGACGGTATGAATAATGATTCCCCACAACTTTCATGTTCTGAGTTTTTCAGTTTGACCTACGGATTTGTCTCTCTAACACAGATCTATTTCTTGTCTATTCTGAGCCAAAATCGGGTCAATCTCTTCTTCTAGCCACCGGATCCTATCCAGACGGTCGAGATCCAATCAAACCGGTGCGTGCCATGTCGTCATCCCGGTCATCTTAATCATCAACACCACATCAACGTAAGGTCAACATCTAGTCCCATTCAGCATGCAAAGTCAACCTGTCTAGTCAGGAAATATTCCGTTCGAATTTAAAATTGCATATTATAGATCTAACTTGTAAAATTCATTAGAAATTCATACCACGTCCAAAAATTGCGTATAATATATCAAATTGAAGATAATTTCATGTAGAATCATCTTATCAAAATAGATCCAACTTTTACTGTACGTGGTTACTGCAGTAATTTAATTAGTTTTAATGGTCTTTTAGGTTAATAAATTCATAAGAAATTATCTGTAACTCCGAAAAATATGAATAATATATCAAATTGAATCTACTGTAATGTACTTTAAGAATATCTGGTTGGATCTAGCCTTTGCAGATTATTTAACCCGTAGAAATTTAATTAGTTTTAATGGCTTTATAAATAATTAAATTCATAGTAAATTAATTGCTTGTCACAAAAATATAAATAATATACCGATAGAAAGCTGGTTCCATGTAGATCATCAATCTGCAAATGGTTCAGTATAATACTCTAAGGTTTCGCAGCAATTAAATAAATGGTTTAATGGCTTATTTAGAGTAATAAGTTCATAAGAAAATAAATACTATTCAGAAAATTACAAATAATATGTCCCTGAAATCACAATTCCGTGGAGATTACAGATATAATTTTAGTTTGATTTTTAGGCAACAGAAACTGTATGAATCATTTAAAACCCATTAAACACTATTTAAATCATATAAAAAGATCGATAACTCCGATTAGGGTGAATCCAACGCCTACTGGTTCGTCTTAACGCCCTCTATCCAGTAAACTCAAGAAACAAATTTAATTCTACAGTTAGAACAGGCGTTACAACATAACTATCAAAACCCTTATATTGGCAAGTAATCATTAATAACAAGTACCCTATTTCATTAAATGAACTCATACATGCATCATATGATATATTAATGTTGATAAAACTAATTATAACCATTGTGTCATGTTAAATCATCATGCATGTTTTCGATCATCCTTGTTGTGTTTGCTATGTTTGCAATTGTTTTGATTGGAACTACCTTGTCCTCGTATTAGATTGTTCGGAGAGTGCGATTGCTGCGAAGAAATACAATCAACACCCATATTATCAACATAAGGCAAGTTACACCACTTGTTCATAATTTTGTCCCAGTTTTGATTCTATGCATGTGGTCTTCAAAATTCTGTAGTATGCATGTGTAGGATGTTCTAGTAGATTTTCCCCTTAGTATTATTTTGCAAGTGCGATGATTTTGTAGTATGCCATGAGTAGCTCTATACTTAGGATTTTCCATCCTGATAGGTTACCCCTGTTTTTGCTAAGTATTGCTTGCTATGCTATATATATACAAAGTACCGTTGGGGGGTTCAAAAGACAAAGAATTTTCTAAGTATAAAGGCTCTCTAGAGCAAACTTTTCTTCTCAAATCCATTTCAAAATAAAACTAAGTTTTCTTCTGGGCGGAATGGTTGTCGAGAAAACGAGTGAGATTTTGGTGGAGGACGGCCGCCCAGGAATCAAAAAAGTCTGCCATGTTTCAGAATTCAGAAGCTTCCACTGCAACCACAATACATTATGGGCTTTGTCTTGGCCTAGTACTTAGTGGGAAACCTTACCTGGGTACCAACATTTGGAGGTTCTTGGCACGGTTGGATCCATAAGGTAGAGGGGCTACTAAGGGAAAGCCTCGCCATGGTCTTGTCTGTAAAAGGACTTGATCGTGGATTGTGGGTAAAGTGCACAAACTCTCGAGAGTATTGCAATCTGATCGATCAGCCGTGTTCACGGTAACAGAACAAAAATGAGCGTCTGAAGGATGGAGCCTCTGAAGGATCTTCCTCTCTCTTTTCTAAAACAAAGTTTTGAAACCCCATGGCGTGCGTAATATCGCTAATGGGTGGGAATTTGGGAACTTGGTGTGTAATATCCAAGTGATGCTTGGTGCGTAATATCCAAGTGTTTGGTTGTTTGGACACTTGGTGCGTAATATCCTCGTGTGCCATTCGACCCTATTTTATCTAAGCAAATGTTTACAAAGTAGGGTAAAACTCTCCCTCTCTTTTCTCCATACTTAGAGAAAATTAGCTTTATGCAAATGAACTCCAAAGCCTAAACTAGCCTTGCATGTAGAGTTAGTCTTTACTTCCTTGGTGTAATTTGCCAATACATTCAAAGTATTGACCCAACTTGTTGGCTGCACGTTTCATGTGCAGAATTTCGGAGATCGTTGAAAGGTGCGCTAGGATCGCGGGTCTTCACTCAACCTGCATGTGGCATTGATGGGACTGCAAGTTGTATTTATATCGCTTCTGTTGTAATAATGTAAACTCTGGATTATTCGATTCATGTAATAAAGACTTGTGTTTTACATGATATTTCATCGACTGTGAGTGCTAGCTATTGATCTAGGGACTAGCATGTTAATCACAGGGACTTAGGATCTTACTTGATCTGAGGTCACTACAGATGGTATCAGAGCATAAGTTGACTGTAGATCGTGACCCTAGACATGGAAAAACCTTAGGACAAATATTTTCTAAGTTATTTCAGAAAACTCTCATACTTCTCATCATCTACCTTTGGGGTTTTAAAATTTCTTAAGTCTCTTCCTTTCAACATTAGAATATGACCACTACACACTTCAAGAAGAAACTTTTCTGAAGATTACCTTTTCAAAGAAGATCATCTCAATGTTTCGATTAAGTCGGGACTTTTGAAGACCTCCATGAAAGATGTTCCAAGACTGATGATACAAGATTAAAGACTTCAAAGGCCTTAAGTCAATGTTATTAACTAAAGAACTCGAAAGATTGAAGATTATGAAGAACATGAAGACTATCAAGAGCACGAAGACTTTTGGAGACTCGAAGCCTCGAAGATTCCAAGTGACCTATTAGGAACCAAACCCGAATAAGATTTCGCTAAATATAGATGCGGCAAATTGTTTGCTATCTTGTATGGTTTATTACCTTAGCTAACGAAAACCTGTTTTCTAAATAAAATTTCTTGTATGGGTTATTCTTCTTCTTCCATACTCCATTCGTTCCTACTCTAAACCTTGGTCAACTCGACGGATGGACCATATCAATAAGGAGGACAAGGAACTCAACTCCACCAAGCGTAAGAGCCACGCCGATGCAAAGAAGTGGATGCTCCAGGTTGAAGAAAGAATGAAGGATGCCAACATTGAAGTCAACAGAATGCTTCATTATGCCACCCAATTCCTAAAGGACGACGCTCCAACTTGGTGGGAGATGCAACACACCATTGATGATCATCAAGGGGTGATATCTTAGGAAGAATTTAAAGTGGTTCTACTTCAATCTCGTCTCGTATACCAAAAATCCAAGAAGTTGAAGTCCCAAAACATTTAGCTTCCACGATCTATGGAGAAATAGGGCATATCACCAAGGAGCATCATGATCAGCGCCCCTACTATGAAGGAAGGCACCCATCAGAAGAATGTCCCACCTCTCAAGTTACATTCTTCCTATGCGAAGGGACCAATCAACCCTGCTCAATGCACCTCTACCCGTTGGTACATCAACTGAATCAACAAGTCAGAGACGGAATGCGCCAAGACCTCATGAAGCTCCGCGAGGACACGACAAATACAAGGGATGGATTCAAGACTCTAGACACCACACCCAAAGTCATCACTTCTCAATACTCGACATATGAAAGGAATGCCCATTTTCCCCAAACTGGCTCAAGGAAACGATCAAGGCTTCCAAATGTTGAGGTAGAGCATGAAGAACCACAAGACGGGATGTCCTTGCCAAAAAGGAGGAAGGATCTAAGCAAAAGTCCTATGCTTCCAGTGTCACAATCCTAGGCATTATGCTGATAATTGTCCAAAACATGTGAATGTAGCTGGAAAGGATAAAAACGACGATGGTAATAGCAATAGAAGACCTCTATTAGGAGAACTATCATATTTTATACTTATTAGATGTTCTTATATTTCTTCTCTATCTTTTCTATAACCTCTTCTTGTTCAAATTTGTAGTTGTCCATTCTTATGATACCTATATGAGAGTTAGCTAAGTAAAAGAACAAATAGTATGACATAAATAAACATCTCATCAAGTTTGGTTAGGTCTGGACCACCATATTTTATCTCTTTAGGAGATCATCGCTATCGTGTTAGCATATTGTTTTTACCAACTTATGTGGTATGACAATATAGGTTGCTTGCTGGTTTGTACTGAACCATATCGTGTGATGCCTTGTTTAGGATCTGTTGTTTTGAAACTCTAAAGTTGCTGGAGTTTTCGTGTGGTTTTTAAAATTATTTTAATGATGTGAATTGATTGAAATTCGTGGGATTACTGCTGCAGTTTTCTGCCTGACCTGTTGTGCCGCGCGATTTTTCATATTTTATTGATAACTCAGATAAATCTCAAAAAATATGATCTGGAGCGTAATTACCTGTAGTATATGCACAAAAATTGGCTAAACTTCCTGATGAGTTTAGTTCTGTCAGAAAAATTCGTGAAACCTGCTGTACCGTTTTGACAGATTTTGTTTGTTGCTTATATGTTGCTATGTTATACTCTAGTATTGTTCCCAATGCTTTCAAACTATTTTGTGGTTATATACTGCTATATTTAGACCCCTATAATGTTATTATACAAGTGTTTGATTGTGTGTTGATCGCTTATGATTGTTTGCTTGTTTGTGACATTGAATGCTTCATATATTTATGGGTAGGATTATTTTCTTAGTCGTTCTTTCCTATAGAATCTATTCTTCCCTATCTTGAACCCTGGGAGATATAATGATGTGTTAAGTGGAAGGTTTGACAACACAATGCATTTAGGAAGGGAATGCTCCACCTAATAGAAAAAAAGGATGTGGAAGTATGAAGTGTTGCACATGATGTTATGTAGTAGATTACCCAACCTGAAAGTTGAAATATCGGTAGCTTAGTTTTAGTAGTGGCTTTTTTGATTGAATACATGGGAGTATACATAGAGCATTAGTTCGTGCCCATGGAAACATTCTTCAAGGCAAGTAAGAATGCCCGAGTGATAGAAAAACGTGATTCACCTATCCTCATACAGGGTAATGATTTGGGTGCAGGATGGATTGATCACCATTCCTACTACTCTTATTATTCGCTCTTGTACTGTTGGCTTTGCGAATCTTGAGTGCCCTTTTCAACCTTAGCAGAGAGTCGTCGTTGAGCCTAAACCCTAGAATGGTATATTGTTACACCCTTCTAAAAGCATCCATTGCTAAGCATAGGATGTACGGTAAGGATGAATCCCAACCGTGAATTATGGGCATCGTGAAGTAAACATTCCCTATTTACCCACCATGAGAGTTTTGCTAGTTTAAGAAGTGCTTTCTCGGAAACTATCAATCATGATGTTTAGAATGTGCTAGAGACATCGTGCCAATAAAAGTCTAAAGGAGAACCAATCTGAGCTAAGTGAATCCTCGAGAAGTGACCTAGTCAATTTCTTTTAAGGGTGGTAGCATCCTAAAGGATCCCGAACCTTTCTTTCTTTCTAGCCTTCCCAAATCTCGGGACGAGATTTCTTTTAAGGGTGTTAGTCTGTCACATCCCAAAATTCTCCTAATTTTGGAATGTGAAATAAATAAATAAGTTTGATTCATTGTTTGACTATGTCGAAAATTCTCAAGATAAGAACCTTTTTGAATAGAAAATCCTCTCAACCATGAATTCAAAATCTTATATTCTTTTGTTAAGACCTAAGTAGCCATATAGGCAAAAAGGGCATGGATTGATTATGGATTGTAGAATTGGTGTGCAAGATTTCAAAATGAAAATCATGAAGCATTCATAAGCATTTCATTACATCCATGCAAAGTTCTCACAAACTGAATCCAAATCCTGGTATCTAAATTCTATAGTTGATTCGCCCAAATGTTCCTAAGGGTAACTAAATTGAATTTTTAAAACCCACTATTGCTAAGACAGCGATTATTGCTAAATTATAGCCTAAAAGGATCCAATTAATATTACAAAATTTTAGAAACAAAATTGAGCTCATTTGGAGCTAGTATGAAAAAGTTATGGAACAAATACAAACACATAAAGATATAAATAAAATGAAATATACAAGGATTTATAAATCTACTACTTCCAAACTAGTAAAAAGATTACAAATTTGATCCTATAATGATCTATTTGATTTTAGAAAAATTTAGAAACAAGAATCATGTCATTTGGAGTTCGTATGCAAAAGATATGAGGGAAACAAGTATAAAAAAAAGGGCCGGCCCACCCAGTCCGAGTACGGGATCGATCGGGTTGCTCCAAAAAGCGTGCAAAATCTGTTTTGTTAAACCTATATTTACTCAAACTGCTATAACTTTTTATCTACAACTCCGAATCGACTTCCGTTTGTTTCTACTCCGAATTTCAGATCTTACGGTGTAAATCCAAGATCTACTCGCGCTCGTTTCTTCAAATCCAAATTCCTTTGGTGAGAAGGTAGGAATAATGATTCCCCACAACTTTCATGTTCTGAGTTTTTCAATTTGACTTACGGATTTGTCTCTCTAACACAGATCTATTTCTTGTCTATTCTGAGCCAAAATCGGGTCAATATCTTCTTCTAGCCACCGGATCCTATCCAGACGGTCGAGATCCAATCAAACCGGTGCGTGCTATGTCGTCATCCCGGTCATCTTCATCATCAACACCACATCAACGTAAGGTCAACATCTAGTCCCAGTCAGCATGCAAAGTCAACCTGTCCAGTCAGCGGAATATTCCCTGGAATATTCCGTTCGAATTTAAAATTGCATATTATAGATCTAACTTGTAAAATTCATTAGAAATTCATACCACATCCAAAAATTGCGTATAATATATCAAATTGAAGATAATTTCAGATAGAATCATCTTATCAGAATAGATCCAACTTTTACTGTACGTGGTTACTGCAGTAATTTAATTAGTTTTAATGGTCTTTTAGGTTAATAAATTCATAAGAAATTATCTGTAACTCCGAAAAATATGAATAATATATCAAATTGAAGCTTCTGTAATGTACTTTAAGAATATCTGGTTGGATCTAGCCTTTGCAGATTATTTAACCCGTAGCAATTTAATTAGTTTTAATGGCTTTATAAATCATTAAATTCATAGTAAAGTAATTGCTTGTCACAAAAATATAAATAATATACCGATAGAAAGCTGGTTTCATGTAGATCATCAATCTGCAAATGGTTCAGTAAAATACTATAAGGTTTCGCAGCAATTAAATAAATGGTTTAATGTCTTATTTAGAGTAATAAATTCATAAGAAAATAAATAATCTTCAGAAAATTACAAATAATATGTCCCTGAAATCACAATTCCGTGGAGATTACAGATATAATTTTAGTTTGATTTTTAGGCAACAGAAACTGTATGAATCATTTAAAACCCATTAAACACTATTTAAATCATATAAAAAGATCTATAACTCCGATTAGGGTGAATCCAACGCCTACTGGTTCGTATTAACGCCCTCTATCCAGTAAACTCAAGAAACAAATTTAATTCTACAGTTAGAACAGGCGTTACAACAGAACTATCAAAACCCTTATATTGGCAAGTAATCATTAATAACAAGTACCCTATTGCATTAAATGAACTCATACATGCATCATATGATATATTAATGTTGATAAAACTAATTATAACCATTGTGTCATGTTAAATCATCATGCATGTTTTCGATCATCCTTGTTGTGTTTGCTATGTTTGCAATTGTTTTGATTGGAACTACCTTGTCCTCGTATTAGATTGTTCGGAGAGTGCGATTGCTGCGAAGAAATACAATCAACACCCATATTATCAACATAAGGCAAGTTACACCACTTGTTCATAATTTTGTCCCAGTTTTGATTCTATGCATGTGATCTTCAAAATTCTGTAGTATGCATGTGTAGGATGTTCTAGTAGATTTTCCTCTTAGTATTATTTTGCAAGTGCGATGATTTTGTAGTATGCCATAAGTAGCTCTGTACTTAGGATTTTCCATCCTGATAGGTTACCCCTGTTTTTGCTAAGTATTGCTTGCTATGCTATATATATACAAAGTACCGTTGGGGGTTTCAAAAGACAAAGAATTTTATAAGTATAAAGGCTCTCTAGAGCAAACTTTTCTTCTCAAATCCACTTCAAAATAAAACTAAGTTTTCTTCTGGGCGGAATGGTTGTCGAGAAAACGAGTGAGATTTTGGTGGAGGACGGCCGCCCAGGAATCAAAAAAGTCTGCCATGTTTCAGAATTCAGAAGCTTCCACTGCAACCACAATACATTATGGGCTTTGTCTTGGCCTAGTACTTAGTGGGAAACCTCACCTGGGTACCAACATTTGGAGGTTCTTGGCACGGTTGGATCCATAAGGTAGAGGGGCTACTAAGGGAAAGTCTCGCCATGGTCTTGTCTGTAAAAGGACTTGATCGTGGATTGTGGGTAAAGTGCACAAACTCTCGAGAGTATTGCAATCTGATCGATCAGCCGTGTTCACGGTAACAGAACAAAAATGAGCGTCTGAAGGATGGAGCCTCTGAAGGATCTTCCTCTCTCTTTTCTAAAACAAAGTTTTGAAACCCCATGGCGTGCGTAATATCGCTAATGGGTGGGAATTTGGGAACTTGGTGTGTAATATCCAAGTGACGCTTGGTGCGTAATATCCAAGTGTTTGGTTGTTTGGACACTTGGTGCGTAATATCCTCGTGTGCCATTCGACCCTATTTTATCTAAGCAAATGTTTACAAAGTAGGGTAAAACTCTCCCTCTCTTTTCTCCATACTTAGAGAAAATTAGCTTTATGCAAATGAACTCCAAAGCCTAAACTAGCCTTGCATGTAGAGTTAGTCTTTCCTTCCTTGGTGTAATTTGCCAATACATTCAAAGTATTGACCCAACTTGTTGGCTGCACGTTTCATGTGCAGAATTTCGAAGATCGTTGAAAGGTGCGCTAGGATCGCGGGTCTTCACTCAACCTGCCTGTGGCATTGATGGGACTCCAAGTTGTATTTATATCGCTTCTGTTGTAATAATGTAAACTCTGGATTATTCGATTCATGTAATAAAGACTTGTGTTTTACATGATATTTCATCGACTGTGAGTGCTAGCTATTGATCCAGGGACTAGCATGTTAATCACAGGGACTTAGGATCTTACTTGATCCGAGGTCACTACAGATATTAAAACAATCAAGAATCATGGAGGCAAATATGTGTAGGGGTTCATAGCATGGAAAACAAAAATTTTCTATCGCATACAAACAAACAAGCCAAGATCTATCTACTAGATTGTAGCAACGAGTCGATGGAATAACTTACCCTCGAAGATTCCAAAGCGGTTAACGAGAGCAGATTCTCGTGGGTGATGTAGTCGTACTCTTTCCGATCTCAAGATCGCGCAGACGATCCTTCTGGCGCTGCGTTCCGGCAGCGCTTCCGCAGTCGGTCACACGTTCGGTACTCGACGAAGACCTTCCTCTCCCTTGTTCCAGCAGGCAGCGGAGGTTGTAGCACTTTCCTCGCGATTCCGGCAGCACAACGGCGTGGTACCGGAAGTAGAGGGGAGATCCCGCAGGGCTTCGCCTTAAGCCGGAGCGAGTATGGTGGAGTATGAGAGAGAGCTATTAGTGGTCTAGGGATTAGACACACCAATTAGAAGGCTCTAAACCGAAGGCTAGGGCAATTAGAAGCTCTAAACCAAAACGGCTCTAAACCGGAGATTAGAGGATAGGAACTTGTGTGTCTAGAGGAGGAGGCCCTGCCCCTCCTTTTATAGGTGGGAGGGGCGGCCAAGGGGAGGGGAGTCCCTCCCCAAGTCGGCCTTGGTTGGCGCGCCGGCTTGGAGGGACTCCTCCCCCAAGTCGGTTCCAACCACCTCTTGCTTGTTTCCCACAGTTTCCTGTTTTAGCCGTTTGACTTTTAAACTGGCCATTTGACTTTTCTGTTTTAGGATTCAATTTAATCCTTTATTTGGAACAGCAAGTACACTTAGTACATGATGCAATCATTCAATATGTAATGACACATTCATGTACCCTTCCCCCCCGAAGTGCCGGACAATCCGGAACCTTCTAGAACATTCCCGATGAAAACACCGGAATCATTCCCAAACTCCAAAACGGGACTTTCCTTATATGAATCTTATTCTCCGGACCATTCCGGATCACCTCGTGATATCCCGGATCCCATCCAAGACTCCGAACAACATTCGGTCTCTTTCTCATAATACCATAACTACTCAAAACAACGTCGAATCCTTAAGTGTGTCTCCCTACGGTTCGTGAATTATGCGGACATGATCGAGACACTTCTCCGAACAATAACCAATAGAGGAATCTGGAAATTCATATGGCTCCCACATATTTCTACGATTACTTTGCGATCGAATGAACCACTTACATACGATACCAATTTCCCTTTGTCTCACGATAGTTTACTTATCCGAGGTTATGATCGTCGGTATCTCTGCATACCTAGTTCAACCTCGTTACTGATAAGTACTCTTTTCTCGTTCCCGTGATATGTGATCCCTTGTGAGCCAGTCACATGCTTGCAAGCTAATTGGATGACATTTCACCGAGAGGGCCCAGAGTATATCTATCCGTCATATGGATGGACAAATCCCACTCTTGATCCATGTGTTTCAACCAATACTTTCCGAACACTCAATGCCATCTTTATAGCCACCCTGTTACGGTGTGGTGTTTGATGACATCAAAACATCCATCTGGTAAAGGTGATATGCATGATCTCATGGTCAAAGGAATTAGGTTACTATGTATCAGAAAGCATATAGCAATTGAACTATTGAAATGACTTGATCTTTTATGCTACGCTTATCTATAGGAGTATGTCCATCACATCATTCTCCTAATGATATGACCCTGTTGTTAATAACATCTCTATGTTCATGATCAGGAAACCATGATCATATATTAACCAACAAGCTAGTTTAACAAGAGGCTTTACTAGGGACTCTTTTATGTTTACAAATCACACAAGTATTAATGTTTCCTGTTAATACAATTATAGCATGGTATGTAAACATTTATCATAAGTATGAAGATATGATAATAACCTACTTTATTATTGCCTCTTGGGCATATCTCCAACAGTCTCCCACTTGCACTAGAGTCAATAATCTAGTTTCAAACCTTTGTGTATTCAACACCTATGGCTTTACAGTGTTGTATGTACACGATTTCTAGTGATCAACTGATCTCCGGATCTGACACTTCCAGGTCCGTGTGTAATTGCATGTCTTTGCGTCTCTACGCATCACTCATTCTCTAATGAGATGGCTTCGTACAAATTTGGTCCTTTGGTGTGACCTTTAGTTCTTTGGGGTTAAAACATGTTGATAATATTGTCGTACAATATATCTTCATAGTATTATCCCGCTGTGAACTACACCTAGTTTGATAACAAACTACTTGACACAAACGCCCTCTTTAGCTGCTATAATAGCAGTCATATACTTAGCCTTTTGTTGTAGTATCTGTCACAATGTATTTAACTTTGGAACTCATCCAAATCCATTATGGAACTCACTTTCCATTATATTGTGCCACCCTTAGTTTAGATTGAGATAAACTTAATTTGTATTTTGTGACAAAACTAGTATCAATGTAGTACTTTCACAATGAACTAACCATCTATTTGTCACTTCTACAAATAATATACTATTAGTTCTTCCAAAAGATCATAAGAATATCCTTACTATTGTCCAATGATCATCTTATGAATTATTCTGGTATATGCTCATAACATTTAG